>CM047948.1:0-1200000 GCA_026184415.1 Trichothecium roseum
ATAATATTACCTGACTTTAGGGTTACCTGACTTTAGGGTTACCTGACTTTAGGGTTACCTGACTTTAGGGTTACCTAACTTTAGGGTTATTATAGGCCCTACGGGCCTAGAGATACTTAGGGTTATGGGTTTAGGGTTATTATAGGCCCTACGGGCCTAGAGATACTTAGGGTTACAGGTTTAGGGTTGAGTTAGGTATTAGGTTGATTTTCCTATAGAAGATTTCCATATATTATATGAAAATTCATGAATTTCAATCTAGGTATTAGGTCAGGTATTGGGTCTAGGTTAGGGTCAAGTCTAGGTTAGGGTCAAGTCTAGGTTAGGGTTAAGTCTAGGTTAGGGTAGGCTAGGTTAGGGTCGGGTCTAGGTTAGGGTCGGGTCTAGGTCGGGTATAGGGTAGGTATAGGGTAGGTATAGGGTATAGGGTAGGCTAGGTAGGTTAGGTAGGTTAGTAGGTGCCGTACCTTGGCGAGACTAGTAGCACATTTGAAATAGACCCATTTCAATCTCTTATCTCTAGTAGCATATTTGAAAAAGACCCATTTCAAATCTCTTATACATTGTAGCGGCTAAGAGATTGTAGTGCGGCTAATATCTAGTAGCACATTTGAAATAGACCCATTTCAAATCTCTTATATATTATAGTGCGGCTAATATATCCCTCCTAGATACAGTTGAAAAAGACCCATTTCAAATCTCTTATGTATTATAGTGCGCTTCTAGTAGCACATTTGAAATAGACCCATTTCAATCTCTTATAATACATCTATAGTGCGGCTAATATTTCCTTTTAAATGCAGTTGAAAAAGACCTATTTCAAATACAGCATTATACCTAACCTTATAGACTAAGGTTAGGTATTAAGTCAGGTATTAGGTCACTATAGGGTAGGTATAAGCTATAGTACGTACCTTTACTATACTCTATAGTAGTAGATTTGAAAAAGGCCCATTTCAAATCTCTTATAATATATTATAGTACGGCTGATATATCCCTTTAGATGTAGTTGAAAAAGGCCCATTTCAAATACAGCATTATACCTAACCCTAGACTAAGGTCAGGTATTGGGTCAGGTATTGGGTCAGGTATTGGGTCAGGTATTGGGTCAGGTATTGGGTCACTATACGGTCAGGTATTGGGTCAGGTATAGGGTCAGGTATTGGGTCACTATACGGTCAGGTATTGGGTCAGGTATTGGGTCACTATACGGTCAGGTATAGGGTCACTATACGGTCAATGTTAGGTCAGGTATTGGGTCACTATAGGGTCATAACGTCAAGTTCAGGTCACTATAAAGTCAACGTTAGGTCATATGGTCAAGTTCAGGTCACTATAAAGTCAACGTTAGGTCATACGGTCAAGTTCAGGTCACTATAAGGTCAACCTAAGTCGTACGGTCAAGTTTAGGTTATAATATCTTCGAATATATATAGACCGACGTTTTTACTTCTTTTTCTATTCTTTTCCTTTTATCTTTTATTTCTTACCTCTTTACCTCTTTACCTCTTTACCTTTTTACCTCTTTACCTTTTTACCTTATTATCTTTTCCGTTTATATAAGGTAGCCTACCCTATAGGCCTAGTCTACCTAGCCTACCCTATGGCTACGGATAACCCTAGCTTCCCTTGCCCAACTTGTCGCGGGGGATACAAAGATATCCTAGACCATATCCGGAAAAACCACCCTACCGAGCCCTATTCAGACCTAGTCCTCCAACCCCTAGGTCTAATTAGCTGCCCTGAATGCCGTACAGCCTGTAGAGGCGAACACGGCGTCAGGTGCCATATGGCCAAGATACACGGCCTTAAGGGGGCTTCGAATACCTCGACGCTACCTCGTACGGCAAGCAGGTTCTCTATAGCAGCCCCGGCCGGACCTGCCTACCCGCGAGCCCCTAAGATCACCGCCCTAGGGACCTGCAAGAGGCCTGCGGCAACACCCTCCCCACCCCGTCAACGCCATAGGAAAAATCATCGTACCTATAGCCCGCCGCAATCCCCCAGCCCCTCGAGAGTCGAGGAGACCCCGAACCCTAGAGCCCCTAGCCCTAGCACCCCCAGCCCTAGACCTGCCGGAGCCCCTACGGCCGGATCGGTCTCCTCTGACCCTTTTGCCTCTCCCAGCCCTCCCAGGGCCCTAGGCACAAAGGCAGCCCCTAGAGCTGGGCCACTCTCGTCAGACCCCTTCGAAAGTCCTAGCCCTCCCAGGACCTCAAGGACAGAAACGGCGCCGACGGTTCCCCCTAGCACCCCCAGCCCTAGACCTGCCGGAGCCCCTACAGCCGGATCGGTCTCCTCTGACCCTTTTGCCTCTCCCAGCCCTCCCAGGGCCCTAGGCACAGAGGCAGCCCCTAGAGCTGGGTCACTCTCGTCAGACCCCTTCGAAAGTCCTAGCCCTCCCAGGACCTCAAGGACAGAAACGGCGCCTACGGTTCCCCCTAGCAGCCCTAGCCCTAGGCGCTTCGAACCCTCTAGGCCCATCACCCCCCTCAGCCCGTCGGCCGCCGAGCTAGAGGCAAGCCACGCCAGCCTCCTAGCCCCTATCCTCACAAGGGACCCCGTCCAGAAGCTACTGGCCTACTCAAAGGTCAAGGTCCCGGATCAGCGCCTCCACGCCCGCCAGGCCGCCCTATTCCAGACGGCAGCCATAAGGCTGGCCAACAGCTTCAGCCAACGCCCCACGGAAAAAGCCCTGCTAGACTTCCTACTCTTACCTAGGGTCCTAGCCCTAGGCCTGAAGAAAGGTCAACTAGCCGCTACCTTACGGGCGTTCCCTTCTATATACCCCTCTATAGAAGACGACGGTCAGGACCCAGGGTCTAGCGCCAGGGTCAACGACCCGGCTAGCCAGGCAAAGAGGCTACTGGAAAAAGGGTACGTCGGAAGAGCCTCGAAAGCCCTGATCGACCAAACCCCCATAGCCGCCACCAGCCCCGACACCCTAGCTACCTTGAGGTCCAAACACCCTCTAGGCCCTAGGAATCCCTTCGGGGGCAAGACCAGCCCCAGACCCGGACAACCTGTTCAGAACGAAGCTATCCTCCAGGCCATAGCTTCGATCAACAAGGAAAAGGCCCCGGGCCTAAGCGGCTGGACGAGGCCCCTACTAGACCTAGCCATAGCCAAGGATAGCCCCGTCATCAGCTTCCTTAGACTGCTAGCCGACATGATCCGCCAGGGCACCGCCCCCGGCGCCGACCTCCTTTGTGCCTCTAGGCTCATAGGCCTCGAAAAGCCCGACGGAGGCGTAAGACCTATAGCCATAGGGGATATCGTATATAGGGTGGCCACCAAAGCTATCCTTATCACGAACTACAAGGCCGGAATGCTGCTACCTAACCAGCTAGGTGTAGGCAGCCCCGGCGGCGTCGAACCGGCCATCTTCCTTCTCGAAGAGGCCATCTCGAACCCCGAGGCAGGCTATACGAACATAGCCTCCGTAGACCTCTATAACGCCTTCAACGCCCACAGCCGGACCGCCATAGCAGCTGCCACGGCCACCTACGCCCCTACCTTCTACAAGGCAGCAGCCTGGGCCTATAATAAGCCGTCCCTCCTCATAACGGAAGACGGGACTGCCATAGCCTCGGCATCAGGGGTCCGCCAAGGAGACCCCCTGGCTGCCTTCCTATTCTCTCTGGCCTTCCGTCCTACCGTCGAGGACCTGATAAGGCGGCTACCTAAGGCAACGGTCATAACCTACCTAGACGACCTGTTCGTCCTGTCAAAGGACCAGCCCAGCCTCCCGGCCATAAAGAGGACCTTCTCGGACTCCCCGTTCACCCTAAACCTCAGGAAAACGAAGGAGACGGCCACCCAGGACCTCCGTCGCGAGGGCCTGGCTGCCCTTGGGACCTACATAGGCCCCATAGCCAAGAAGAGGTCCTTCCTAGAGGCCAAGGTCGCCGAGCTAAGGCAGGCCATAAAAGCCATAGAAGGCCTGCCGAAGCAGTATACCCTGATCCTCCTCAGGGGCAGCGTCCAACTCCTCCTCCGCCACCTCCTCCGCCAGCTCAACCCCGCATGCCTCTTAGACCTCTGGGAGTCTGCCGACAAGCTTATCGTCGAGGCGGTCATAACCCTCGCCTCTAGGGGCCCGAAAGGTCGTACGGCCAAGGTCAACCAAGACCTTATAGCCCTCCCTGTCAAGGAAGGCGGCCTCGGCCTGCCGGCCCACAAAGAGCTCGCCCACGGCCTCTACCAAGCAGCCAGGGAAGTAGCCAGACCTGCCTTAGAAGCTATAGGGGTCAAGCTGCGCTCTAGCCAGACTGCCCCTGTCGCCCTGGCTAGAGAGGTCACGAAGCTGGCCACGAAGGAGAGGCTGGAAAGGGTCCTGGCTACTCTAGACCCCGCCCAGCAAGCCAGCCGGCTAGAAAACGCCGCCTACCTCGGCCGCAAGTGGCTCGACGTCCTGCCTACGCAAAAACAGCTTATAATCGCGGACAACGAGATCACCGAGGCTATTAGGGCCAGGCTGCTAGTCCCTAT
Organism: Trichothecium roseum; assembly: GCA_026184415.1. Lineage (NCBI taxonomy): Eukaryota > Fungi > Ascomycota > Sordariomycetes > Hypocreales > Trichothecium > Trichothecium roseum. Next base: position 4,492 of record CM047948.1, read on the forward strand.
CAAGCCCCTAGACCTGCCTTGCAACGCCTGCGGAGCCAAGGTCAACCTAGGCCACGAGGACGTCTGCCGCGGCGCTAATAGGCGCTGGATCATCAGGCACGACCAGGTTAATAGGGCTTTCGTACGAGCTGCCGGCTCTAACCCGACCCTAGAAGTCGAGAAAGAGCCAAGGGTATCCGTTACGAACAGCCTCAGGACCGACTTCTCGATAGCCTCGGGAAACAAGCCCAGCTACTACGACATCCAAATCGTAGCCATTAACAAAGCCGAGGCTAAAGACGACCCATACAAGACCCTCCGAGAGGCTGCACAAGCTAAAAAACTCAAGTATAGCGCCCTCGGATCGTCTTTCTACCCTATCGTCATCTCGGCAGGCGGCCTTATGGATAAAGAGACGGCGGAAGCCTATAAGGCTATCCAGGCCTCGATCGGACCGACTGCGGCTAGCTGGCTAGACACGTCGATCTCCCTAGCCCTACTAAGGACTAGAGCCGGATCGGCTATATCTATAGCTAGAATATAGGTAAGCCCGTACGTATAAGAACTTTAGTACTTATAGCTTAAGGGATTTCTTTTCTTTTTCTTTATTCTTTTCTTTTTCTTTTCCTTTATGTTTTCTTTTTTCTTTTTCTCTTATTATTTCTTTTCTTTTACTTTCCTTTTCTTTATTTCTTAAGTATTTTCTTTTTATTTCTTTTTCTTTAAAATTAAATAGAAAACCAACTAGCGATAAGCTTTAGATAACTTAATATACCCTAACTTAACCCTAACCCCTAAAAACCCTAATAGTACTATACTATACCTCTTACTCGCGAATAAAATTAAGACCTATTAGATTCTCTATCGACGATACGGCGGTATTGGAAGAACTAGGCGCCGAAGTACGCTTAGCTTTACGGGCGGCCTTTTCCGCCTCGATACGTTCTAGTTCTTCTACCTTATCGATACCCCGCGAAATAGTACGTATTATTTTCTCGAACTATAATTTCTTTTATTTTCGTAGCCGCTCGATTTTAATATCTATCTCTCGACGCTATACTTCGACGGCTTCTAACTTAGATTTAAACTTAAAGTATTATTACGCAATCTTTCTAAGTTAAGTAGGAGATAATATAAACGTATTGTAACGAGATTATTTATACTAAATATATAATAAATAACGAGAGGAATTATCTTATAAGGATTTATAAGAAAACCTACGGCGAGTATAAAAAGAGCACGATAATATATTAATAATAGAATAACGAATAATAGTTTTAGCTAAAACGTCTTTTTAAATTATAGACTCGGACTTTTTAGACTTGCGAATACGACCTAATATAATAAAAACGTTAGTATAATAAAAAATAATATACGGAAAAAATACTTACGAAGGAAAGTTTAGATTCTTAAGATAAGAATTACGGAAGGAGGAGTATTATATTACGAACTAACGTAACTAAGTTATTTAATATAACTAAAAGGTAGATAACGTACTACCTTAGGTAGACTAATTATAAATAATAGTCTAAGACGAAATAACCTATACGTTAAATACGAGCTATAAGGTAGGTTATAATAGTAATACGTGACCTAACACGATCGCTTAATCGCGTAGCGATTATATAATCCTAATCGTAGAATCGCGGAGCGATTTTACGACTAATATTACGGCTAGAATTAGCTAAACGCGCTAATTCTAGTAAACGTTTATAACTATAAGAATACGCTCTTTACCTAGATAGATTATATTCTTTTTAAAATAGCTTTTAATAATATTATTACCCTATTTATTAATAAACGTAATCTTTACTTAAATATTACCTTTAATAGTAATAGATAACGTAACGTACGATATCGTATATTACTCCTAACGCCCTAGGACTCTGCGAATATAAACTATTCGGAAACTATCTTATCCTACCTACCCTATAGTAGTTAGCCTAAGACCACGACCGTTACATATTTGTCGACGCGGTCGGCGTTCGACCGTCTCGACTTAGTCGAAGTAATCGATACTCGACTACTTCGATCGCTAGCTTCGATAGTTACGTGTGCTCGTTATAACCTACCCTATAGCTCGTATCTAACGTATAGGTTATCTCGTCCTAGACTATCGTTATAATTAGTCCGTCTAAGGTAGTATAGTATCTACCTTCTAGTCATATTAGATAACCTGGTTACGTTAGTTCGTAATAATAAGGTAGGTAAGATAAGATAGTTTCCGAATAGTTTATATTTATAAAGTCTTAAGGCGTTAAGAGTAATATACGATATCGTATATTACGTTATTTATTACTATTAAAGGTAATATCTAAGTAAAGGTTATATTTATTAATAAATAGGGTAATAATATTATTAAAAGCTATTTTAAAAAGAATATAATCTATTTAGGTAAAGAGTATATTCTTATAGTTATAAGTATACGTAGGAATTAATACGTTTGGCTAATTCTAGCTATAATATTAATTAACGCGGTCGGCGTTTGACCGTCTCGACTTAGTCGAAGTAATCGATACTCGACTACTTCGATCGCTAGCTTCGATAGTTACGTATACTCGTTATAACCTACCCTATAGCTCGTATCTAATATATAGGTTATCTCGTCCTAGACTATTATTATAATTAGTCTATCTAAGGTAGTATAGTATCTACCTTCTAGTTATGTTAGATAACCTGGTTACGTTGGTTCGTAATACTATTAATCCCTATAAAGCCCCTAGACCTACCTTATAACGCCTATAGAGCTAAGGTTAACCTAAGCCACGAAGACGTCTACCGCGGTATAAATAGGCGCTAGATTATTAGGCACGATTAAGTTAATAGGGCCTTCGTGAGAGCTACCGGATCTAACCCTACCCTCGAGGTCGAGAAAAAGCCTAAGGTATCTCTCACGAATAACCTTAGGGCCGACTTCTCGATAGCCTTAGGAAATAAGCCTAGCTACTACGATATCTAAATCGTAGCTATTAATAAGGCTAAGGCTAAAAACGACCCGTATAAGACCCTCCGAGAGGCTATATAAGTTAAAAAACTTAAGTATAGCGCCCTCGGATCGTCTTTTTATCTTATTATCGTCTCGGTAGGCGGCCTTATAGATAAAGGGACGGCGGAAGCCTATAAGGCTATCTAGGCCTCGATTAGACCGACTGCGGCTAGCTAGCTAGATATGTCGATCTCCCTAGCCCTACTAAGGACTAGAGCCGGATCGGCTATATCTATAGCTAGAATATAGGTAAATCCTTACCTATAAGGGACCCCTTTACTAAATAACCTAAGGGATTTCTTTTTTTTTCTTTTTTCTTTTTCTATCTCCTTCTCTCTTCTCTTACTTATTTACTTTCTTTCCTTTTTCTCTTATTCCCTTATTTCTTAAGTACTTCCTTTTTACCTCTCTCTCTTTCTCTATAACTAAATAGAAAACCAACTAGCGATAAGCTTTAGATAACTTAATATACCCTAACTTAACCCTATAACTAAATAGAAAACTAACTAGCGATAAGCTTTAAATAACTTAATATACCTTAACTTAACCTTAATTTAACCTTAATTTTAAAATCTTTAAATTTTTCTTTATTTTTTAAATTTTAATATATATTTTATATTTTATATTTTATTTTTTATTTTTAACTTTACTACCGACTTTTTATATAAACTTAATCTTAATAAAAAATAAAGTCCTAAAAAGGTAATTTTAATTAACCTACCGTGTATTATATAATTATATATCTCGGGCCTTTAACTTTTAAATTTTCCTTAGCTTTTTATCTTACTAGTCGTTATTGAATTACCCCTCTTCCCTAAGTACGTTCGGATACATAGCACAAAGCAAAAGATTGTCCTCCAAGGCCCAAATACAAAGCACTCCGTATACTATGGCTAATCCTAGCTCGGGCGATATCGATAGCCCTGACCCCATGGAGCTATCGAGCAACATCGGTACCTGGGTCGCCGCCGGGCTCGCTATCATTGCTTTGGTTGGTGTAGTCGGTCCACTTCTGGCGTTGCGGGCTTCGGCGAGCGACAAGAACCGCGCCATGAACGCCGTGCGGGATCAACAACAAAAGTACGTGTCGAGAGGGTTCCGCCTAACCAGAGGCCTTCGCATTTTCCGCACGGTTCGCGTTCCGAATCTTTCCCCCGGATACATCACCAACGAGTCGGACACGGCGCCGCTAGTACCAAGCCTCCGCGCCGCCTTGGGGCGATGGGTCCTGAAGCCAAGGGATTACTTGCCTTGGAATAGTGGCTGGGCGAAATTTTCCGAGTTGATCGAGGCGTACGAGGTGCGTGATGGGAGTAGTAACGGGCTGGTGGACTTGTGCGTTCCTAGGACGGGCGGTAGCCTCGAAATCGTCAACAGTCGAACTGCATTGGTTGTTAACAAGCATTGGGTCCTGCTCCTCGGTCTCCTGGGCCGCTACGGAGAGCGTGCTGATAAAGGCATCCTAAAAAACAGGGGAATTAGGCGGGATTTGATGGAGGAACGGGCATCAATTCGTCGGTTCGACTTCCCGACGAAAGAGCAAGAGCGTCCAGAGTCAGAACTCCGTTCCCTTGTATATAAAAAGGACAAGTATCGCCTATCGAATTCGGAATGGCGAGGCTCTTCTGGCACACGTGATTCCGATACTAGTTACGACAGCGAGCCCGGATCTATGAAAATGGTTTTGACTGTACGCCGTAGTGCGTACGGAGCAATCACACTGGAAGAGACTCCTCAGCTCACTATACACGGAATTACCGGGAAAATGCAGGAGCTTGGGCGGCACAAGGGGTCTTGGAGCTATCTCACGTCCATCTCCTTTATTCCGCATACTGCGCGGGAGATATTTGGGGCGGGCATCATGGAGAGACGCGATAACTCATCTCTCCAAGTCCTTTTCTGGCTGGCCCACGGCTTCTTGCCATGCGGGCGGACACCAGGCGGGAGACAGAGAGTGATATCACTGGAAAGTCCCCCGCCTCAGTTTGACGGCTTGACTCATCCCACCCATGCCGCGAGCGACTGGCCAACGTATTCCCTTCGGGAGTCGGAAGACATTCCTATCTCAATGGCCAGAGCAATGCAGTGCATGGGCATACCAGAGCCGGAAGTATTGCAGTTCCTCCCAGTTGACGCCGCAATCAATGAGAAACGGATTCGAGAAGCAATCAATAGCACATCGGTTGGAAATGACGCAAGAGTAGTAGACCTACGTTATCCTCCAATCACTGATGAAGACGACGGATCCAATTCATCTCGTCGATTCAACGGCTTGAAAGTCCAGGGCGCCTGGGTCTATTACTATAGGCCATCGCAAGAACACTTCTGTGCATTTCAGAGGGACGATTTAGAGAGAGTTCTAAGGCTTATCCTCACCCTCAACTGGGATGACTGGGGATTTCTCGTCTGGAAAGACCGCTTCTGGACGTCAATCCTCAAGGACTCTATGCGTATGCTACGGACACAGCTCAACAATTCTACGTTTATCAGAATGTCCGGACTAGAGTCTCACGCTCGAGTCTTCAGGTGGCGACACCGTCAAATCTACCACGCTCAAAAACACATTGATCACATTGGTCTGGACAAATTTCTTACGGGGTACTTTGAGAAGCTTGAAATCTTGCCGCTGCGCCTTGCGTTGGGTACTTTATACATCCTGGACAGCTCTTTCCGAAAACTGACGGAGAGGGTATATACGAGATTGTGCAACAACGACGAACGAGGCAACGAAACCGAAGTCGACCAAATAAAACAGCAAGTCTTAGAGCTAGAGAGAAAGCTAGCAGAGGTCGAGGCATCTTACTGGGATGCAATAGAGTTTCACAACGCTGAAGTGCGACCTCAACCTTCATTTGCACCTCCCGCTAAGGAGAGCAACGAACAGCGCCAAGATAGAGCAATGTATACGCGCGCCCCGACGACTGATATCGATATAGAGACCCTTGAAAAGTTTGGGATCGACTACGAGTTTGAGGTAGGGAATCCCTGTTTTTATCTCACATGCGGGTGTAAACTAACAGTTGAAAGCTATCTTATATGAAGAGTATGCTCCTTAGACGCTTGATGCCAGAGTGGGAGGAAGGTATTCTCCGCGATTATAGTAAAGTAAGCCGCCAACTAGCGGAAGCGAATAAGAGGCTCAAAGAGCAACTTATTGGTGTATTGGAGTACGAGTATAAGACCAAACGACTACGGTGGTACCATGATAAGTCAACCTTGACCGAGTCTATATCCTGGCAACTAAGAGGGCGGGACCTAGTTATGACGAATGGATCTAAGCCGACACGGATCGAGGAGGAGGATATAGTTATGATTGGTTTATGGGCCGCTAATAGGGCTGCGATGTGGATAGGGGCTCAGGATTCGAGTCCGTTGTTAAAGTTTATAGAGGACTTAGATACTTATATTTACGTATTATGAAGCCGCTATAAAATAAAAGTTATTTACCTTAGAAATAAATACCACGTTTAAAATATATAAAGGTTTAATATATATAATAAAATAAAAATAACTAAGAATATATTTATTAATATAAGGTATACTTTATATAAATTATATATCTTAATAAAATTAATAAATAAAATAATATTATAATATAAACTTAAAAGCTTACGGGAAGTTAAATAAGTATATATCTTTTTATATAATTATATAATTAAGTATTTAATATAATTCTTTTATATAACTTAAATAAATATATATTTTGAATTTAAAAAATTATATTTTAATTAAGAAATTAAATTATATATTAACTTTTAATTATATATACTTAGTTAGTTTTCATATTATAATATAATTATATTTAAGCTTTAATATAAATATAATAATAAATAATAGCGATAGTAATTAAGTAAGTAAAAAGGTAAGGTATTATATATTTAATAGCTAAAACCTAGCTTCTTAAGTTTTAAGGCATTCCTTATTTCTTTTATAGTAAAATATAGCTATATTATATATAATATATTTTCTTAATATAAAGTAGCTATAGCCGGTCCGGCCACGACCCTTAGCAGCCTATAAAGTTATTATACTATCTTATTATAATATACCCTTATATAATCTTATTTTCTTAAGAAATTATAAGTAAATTATAAGGGAATAATTTTATATTTATATTATCTTATTAAATCCTTTATAGGCATAATAAGATTAGTCCTTTATATATTTCTTTTTATTATATTTTTAAAGGCGTTTATATAATTACCTTATAACTATAAAGCTACGTTCCCTTAGCTTTTTTATATTAATTCTCCTTGAAAAGGGTTATTTACTTTTTATTATTATTATCTTTTTTAATCGCCTTATTATAAGGGTTCTTATTTAGAGGCTCTTAATCGTAGCTCTTAATATATATATTTTAATAAAACTTTACTTTTTACTATATTAATTTTAAATTACGAGGCGTTTTAAGTAATATTATTTATATTTATATTAAATCTTAAAATATATTTTAGCTTTTTATACTCGTTTATATATACTAATTTAACGGGAAGTATTAAACTTACTAAATATATTACGTATATTTATTTATTATTATAATTTCATAATAGTATATCTATTATCACGAATCTCTATAAATTCCCTATACTAGCTGCTAACTATTAAAAACATAGTATATATCTAGCCTTTTTGCCCGTATACAGCAGTACTATTAGCGAAACACTTAGCAAGCCTTCTCTAATTAAATAAGAAATACACGGGATACTTACACAAGTACATATGAATGTACTTTGGGGTCTAGGATTTGCCGGCGCAAATCCGCCAGAAAGACGTGTGCCTCTTCCAATCCCCACTATAATAAACGATGTCAAGATACATTCGAAAAAGACTGCGTAAAATGATAGGACACTTACCCCTTCTATTTCGGTTAAGGCACGAAGACCAAAACCTTCAAGACCTTGCAACAAATATGCGCGATTCCATGCACCCCACTGCTTGAGGTCCTTGTCCTTCGCCCAAGTGCCGATTGGCACTTTGACCACATGCTCGCCGACGTTCACGAGACCAGCTTCCTTGAAAGCTTTACTCGAGTTCCAGAAAAAACGCTTCTCTAACTTTTTCCCGACGGCTTTGAATATCTCTACCCATTTCACGAGAGGGGAATCGGGGAGAAGACTTCCGTCATCAGACCTAGCATCTCCCCACAATTCGACATGCTCAATCCAGCCATTCGGTTTTAGGTGCCTAAACAACGACTTAGAATATCCCATCAAACATCATTATAGTGAACCGTTATCGGCTGACCTTTGCGCCTTGATTAGGAATTCAGGCCAATCGGCTACTGTGCCCGTCATGTATCGAATGTGGATGAAGTCGAATTCGTCGTCCTCGAAAGTCCATTCTTTGTTAATGTCGTCAATCTCAAACCTGCAATTAGGCGGGATAAAGCTTGGCTGAATTGGAGAAATGTCGATCCCAAGAACGTCAGCTGAAGGATACAAGTCTGCGAACTCTCTGAGCGTTGTTAGTTATACCTGTCCAATGGTGATGCACTGAGCCAGAAGCTTACACTGCCCAAATGCCCGTGCCGCAGCCCACATCTAAGACAGCCTACTCTCCAATAAGTTATTTTCACCACCAAAGGTCAAGGATGGACGAACCTGCGGGTTTTCGCCAATAGGTGCCTTGTGGATGTGGCCGTCCAGAACGATTCGGAAAACCTCGTTCCTGAAATCATATCAGATATGCCCCGGAAGAAGTGAGCTGGATTATAGGTACATTATATCTTCGGCCTCCTGCTGACGCTCGTCATTGGGCCCCCTAGAACGATGTTAGAGAGCATAGCTGGGTTGATACGTTGAATCCGCCGCACCAGTAAGGACCTTCCCCATATGCATGATATCGCCTGCCATGTTCCCATTTGTAATTCAAGACCGAAGACCGAAGCGATTCCGTGTCAGTGATTCCAGTTCTAAATGATGTCAGTAACGATGAGATTGACAGATCTCTAGTCCAACATACGATGCAGAATACGAGGAGTCGCCATCCGTATCCTAAACAAGAAGTTCTTGGATTAGTGTAAATGTACCGAGAAGTACATGACTTGTTGCAACGTAATGAGGCAGGGGGTAGACTAACAACTTCAATCGCGGCGTTCGCCGCTGTTGGAGCTGGCGGCGATTGACTGGGTGGCGCGATGGTTGACGGCTCGCCTACTGGGGGGTCGCCCGCGGGAGAGGACATGCTGCACGCAAAATGTTTCAAAATAACGTCAAACTCAAAACAGCTATCGCTTACCGCCGTGCTTTAGTTCGCGTGACAGAAGTTCTACACGAGAAGAGGGGGAAAAGAATGAGTTTAAGGGAGGGGAAGACATGATAGCAAATAAAATATCCTTACGCGGTACGGAGTACAATCCCTGTAATTTATCATGGATGACACGTCACACTGTGACCTATACTACGGAGTAGTAGTTACCCTAAAGGGTCGCTCGCAGAGGCTATCTACAGCAGCTTCTGTAGTTTAACAATCTAAGATCGTTACTCTTAAGCAAAAAAAAACCAAAGTTAATTACATAAACTAGACTAAGATATTTAATTAGATTTATACTTATTCTTAGTAAAACAAGAACCGCTATTAAACTATTATAGTTTAATATATCCGAATAAATTTTAAAGAAATAAAAATTAAAATAAGAAGATAATAAGTTATTATAAAAAATCCTTTTTCGTAAAACATCGTCGTTACCTTTATTTTAAAGTATAAGTAAGCGAGATACTATATACCCCTGGTTTTATTTAAGGTAGGGAAGAAGAAACCTTAGTTACTTATAGTAATTTTTTAAAAGGGACCTATCTAAGTCTTTAGCTCTTTGGAACGAGCTGTAAAGGGTCCTTTATAATATATAAAAAGAAAAAGTAGTTATACCTTTCCGCTCCTTGTTATTATAGGGAAGACCGTATCGGTCTGTATAATTCTGTTAAGGTACGATGCTAATACAATCTTCGGCAGAAGCCTTTATTGCCACATAGCCCTTTTCTAGTATAATATTAAGAACTTAGGTTCAAACTTAAATTGTCTATGTTGTTAACAGACGGATTAGGTATATGTTAAGCTTGAGTTGCTCGATATTAAATATAGACCCTCTCTCTGCAGTAGTCCTGACTTCTCTAGATAAATAGGGGATTCTTATACCTAAGTGAAGCCTATTCGTGTACGACGCAACATGCATGCTAATCTTATCGGCGCATCTCTATCTAGAAGAAGTAGAAATTTACATACTCTATACCGGTAACTATGCTATTAAATACTGCCATTATTATTAGAGCCTAGGCAAAGGTAGCTATTAGATGTTTCTTGGGTTCTGCCCTATATAAACTAATCCCTTTACTAACGAGTGTGTCTTTTACAATATAAGCGAAAGACTCAAGCAAACATATGCTTTGCAAAAGTAGAATCGAAGGAGTATAGTGTAGACGAGCACTAATCTATGTAACACACAACTAAGAGATCGACTGCGGCGTATTTATCGACGCGAGGTCGAGTTGAGGCAGCCAACGCGCTTTGAATCGATGGCAATATCATCATACCAGAAAGTGTTTACATCTTCGCCATAAGATTCCCAGTCAAAGTAGACCCTGGTGATCTTAGGGATGATAGCTCCCCTCTCCCACTGTTGTGCGTTGTCATTGGGAAGTGCAGGGCCAACAGTCAAGCCCGGGATGGCAGTGCCATCTAGCCAGGTCTCAACGGTACCATCCGTGTCCAGATGGTATTCAAAGCATTGCCAGACATCAGTAGAGAGAGCAGTGGACGAAACAATGCCGTTTGTAGAGAAGTCCGGCAGGGTGGCATCGTCAGACTCGTGGTTATACATCAAAATCTTGCTGACCACCGATGCGAAGATGCTTTCCCGTGCCTTGGGCAGAATCGGGCATGGTTATGAACGAGACATGGGAGTCGGTCAAAGCATTCTTGGCCTTACTGATGGAGATGGTCAGCTCTGTTACATGAATTGTGTAAATATGAAGACGGTTGCGCATTTCACGTCAGAATAGCAAGTATTGGGCAAGGACCATTTACACATAAGCTCTGACGTAGACATCACCGGTAGGGACCGCAGTGGTGCCAAAGAAAATATGTCCGCAGTAGCCGCCAGCTCCGTCGACTCTCACGGAATTCTTTCCACTGTGGGCTGTGGTGGTATCAAGGGTAACCGCACCGCCTTGGTTACAATCCTGTGCGTAAATAGGCCAAGCCATCTGATCCCATCCGTTCTCGAAATCTTCAGCGACTTAAGAAAAAATAAAAGGCAGAAGCCCAAGAGCAAGGCAAATAGAAGCACGAAGCATGTTTGTTGAAGTGAAAGTCGAAGTGTCGTCCTAATGTTTATAGGTTTCGAGAGCGTGGCATAGCGAAGGCTACTTATACTCAAGATTGGCTCTGTAGGTGTCGCACAATCTACTTGCTCGCGTTTCAACTTCCGGCCTTCGAAATAGGAAGTCTAATTCATGCCTCTTTACTTTCCCTAAAGTTACCTATCAAGTTCGTTGCGATTTGAACCAAAAGGTCTGGTTAAAACGGACTGCTATGTCTAGACAAATTTCTAGTCGATAGTATACTGGCTTTTTACTATAAGAAGTATACGTGAAATAAAGCTATAATTGTCCCAACTCAAAGTAATTGCGGAGGCTAAGTACCGTATCACCGGATAGGGCTGTTAGCCCAGGTCCGAGGAGCTTCAGCCAGATTAAAAAACGGCTAATCGGCATAGTCGGTTTGCCGATTCGATAACGGAGCCCGGCCCTACGCACCGGTATCTAATGTTTCCCTTCGAATTTATACTGATTCCTGTTTCGTAAGCTCAAGACACTGCGAAACGTTATTGTTTACTATAACTTTGTTAATAGATAGATATCTCTTACGCTATACGGACAATTAGTCTACTACTTATAATAGTAACGTTACTAATTATTTTAGGGATTAATATAATATTAGCTTGCCGTGATTTAAGCTTCTAAGTAGGAATGTCGCGGTAGTAACGTTATTGTGAGTAAGGCTTTCGATATAGCTAATAGCTTATAGATTTGCTTTGTTATGTCGATATAGATCTTGATACGTTAAACAATCTTCGCTCCTTCAATATCCATCCAATACTAACTCCTGCGCCCGGTCCTGCCACACAAGTTATTAACACAGTGACCCAAAACGTCTTCGTTGAGCTTTCGATGAGTATCCAGTACAGGTATGTCAAAAACATGAAACAAAAGTTAATAAACATCAGCTTAGTACTTGGAGTCCAAACGATAGCTGGCTCCCTGGCCAAGGAGGCCACTAGATAGAAATGAGCAACCGTCGACAAAGCAATTGGGATGCAGTAGATTCGGGCTGCTGATCCGGCATTGTTCTCGGCATGGTAGTGTTCGTTGTCCTCTACTCCCCCGAGTAGCCTGTAAGCTGCTGAATCGACTAGATAGATTGCAAAGGGGAAAATATTCCACGCTGCCGCAATTGCAGGACTTGGGTCTGCCAATAAAAGGACGCTGGGGATTACAAAGCCTATAGCGACAGCAATAGGAATAGAGAACGTCCTCTTTTGGGAACTAAGGGATCGAGTCTGATATGCCCAGGTAGCACTCGCAGCAACAGGTGCTCTTGTATCAACATTGAATAGTGACTGGTTTTCGTCTCTATCGATGTTTTCATCCGCGCCCTCATCTTCGTCTCCAGAATTGCCATGGTGCACAATTTCACCCCCTCTCGACACCTCGGCGGCGTTTCGTGATCGAACAATGCTCGCGCACAGTACAATAGGGCTAACGATTGCGCAGGTAATTGCGTTTACCGCGAACCAGATCCAAGCAGGACGAGTAAGAAGATTGCTCTGCTGATTGACAAGGCGCGATGCCTCAACGTGTGAAACTGTCAAGAGCGCCGAGACCAGTGCCAGAATGCAGGCCATAAAGGCGCTGCCCGGCTTATGACTTAGGCATTGTCTGAAGAAGGCGGAGAGGAAGCAGGCGATCTGACCCGCCAAGGGCCTAACATCTACGCACTCCCTCTGACAACTCTCTACCACTGCTGGGAGAACCTGGCTGAAAAGCCCAATGCTACCAGCAATGCAAAGAATGGGTAGAATGAACAGGTACGGTGCTGGGGTGCTGAGTACCATGGGAGTACACCCCTGGGATGCTCTATACGCCATCGGGCTTTCTCTAGAGGCTCAGGCTGAAATACTTGGACGTGCTCACCATTGTGAATTAGGAATGGGGCTGCTTCGTTATGACGTATCAAATATGCACGATTATCTCGTGATCTATTGATTTTTAACCTTGTCCGTCTTGTGCATAGCACGGTATCGTTTGGGGGGAAAGAATACCTTTTGTAACGAATTAGCGTGCCTTGACTCGTCCGTCACAAATATAGCTTCAAGGCCAAAAAAAGGAAAAACCCCCTATCATTTATGTGATATATCGAACTGGTTGAATAGTAGAGCTGAGCGCTCAAGTGTGCCGAAGTGATACCTGAACTGCGGAATGGAATGAAAGAATAGAAAGCGAGGGGTGAGTATCTTTTACTTCTTGATATCGTCATTTTAACTAGGCTGCGTCCTCATTTTATACCTGGGTCGATGCCACCAGCCCATTTCCGGGCATACTGTCGGAGCTGAGCGCACCCATAATACGCAGCACAGCAGGCTCCAAATATGAAGCGCATACCATTGAGGCCAAGTGCCGTCACAAATTACGACACTCTAACGTCAAGATGTACAGGAAGACCCCCTATTAGCTAGTTATATCGCTCTAACTTTCATACTGCCGACTACTTCGAGGGGACATTGCGAGACTTTCACGTCATATGGTAGCATAGCCTCGAGTTACATTCCATAGGCGCCAATATCCTACGGTGTTTCTCTCTTTTCCCAAGTGTGTCCAGTACCAATACCAGGAGAACGATAGACAAGGAGGTCTGCATAGATAGGAAAAGGTATATAACAGTCGTTTAACTACGGTCACGGAGGTCGACCTTAACCATGAACTTGTTCACAGACTTTCTACTCTATAATACTGGCATTAATATGTACTATCTCCGCCTTTTAGCTAGCGCTGCTAGCATGATAGCCTTTGCCCAAGGCAATTCCTGGCCTTATGATCGCTATCGGCCGCATCAAGATGTTGGCTATGTCGGATCTCCACCTGCAGATCCTGTGCCTGAGTTTCCCGTGGAGCCGACTGACCTCTTTGTCGATTGGCTCAGAGGCCTCGTTAACAGGAACGACAGTTTCGAATTGCAATCCATTTTCAAGAATGGTACTATACCAGACGAAGCTAATTCCATTGACGACGTGGTTGCTCAAATCGAAACGCCGGAACACCCGGCGCCAGCCATCCCCATCGTTGGCCCAGGCGTTCCCACCAGAGCGCCAACTTACGATCCCCAGGCCGAGGCAGCCGCACTATTCAAAAACCTGAAATATGCTTTGGACCCCCGTTGCACCATTAACAAATCTTCGTGGTGGTACCGTACCTACGAAGGGAATTGCAATTGGCTCAAGCAAGATGAAACCGGTGAAGGGTCCATCGGTACGGCCCGACAGCGCGACTACAAGCAGTATACCTATGCCGATGGTATTTCCACGCCTAGAGAGGGCCCAAATGCTAGGGCTATCAGCAATGCATTCTTCAAGCGAAAGAAGAGAATCTATTATGATCATACCCCTCTGCTTCTCGGGCTGATCGAGGTGAGCTATCAATAATACACGGTTTGTTGGCTCCAAACTAACCCAACCGCAAAAGTTTATCATGCACGACATTACCTACAGTCAAGACTCAACGGAGGAGTTCATCGAAGTGTCGATGCCCGACGATGAAGATATCTTCCCCCGTAACACCACACTCAAGGTCCAGCGAACCGCATCAGTACCAGGCACTGGTACGTCAAAGAGCAATCCAAGAGAGAATATCAACATGGCCTCCACGTGGCTCGACATATCCTCTCTGTACGGCAGCACACCCGATGTCGCTCTCAAGCTTCGATCTAAGGTGGATGGCAAGCTCCTCACACAAGAGGTTCGGGCGCCCGGTACCAAGGCCAGCGCTTCATATCTCCCCTTCAACACCATGAATGTGTCCACCAACACGCGGCCCAATGTACGTGTCGAGGATCTCTTTGCCGGTGGCGACCCTCGTACAAATGAGGACTGGCTGATGCTCGGCGTCCACACACTTCTGCTCCGTGAGCACAACCGTCTCTGCGACATTCTGAAGAAGCAAAAGCCGGGCTGGGACGACGAGCAGCTCTACCAGACGGTACGGCTTCTCATGTCGGCAAAGTACGCATTGATTGCCAACTCTTACCAAATGGCCTATTGGACAGACGAGATGCCTTGGCCCAGAGACGATGGATTCCCCCTCTACCGGCAGATGTTTGGCGAGAACGCCCTGGAGATCAACCCCGCCAATACCTATCCTTGGCCGTTGGTCACCAAGAATGGCATGCCAATGACGGTCTCGGCCGAGATGGCTGTCGTCTACCGATTCCATGAACTCATCATCCCCAGCTTTCCAATCAAAAATCAGGACAACCAGACCTTGTGGGAGCAGGACCTCTTCAACACTGGTTTCAATGCTACCGGGTTCCTCGACGTGGGCCTTGAGAGAATTCTTGCCGGCACAGTAGCCTCGCACATCCCAAACTTCAAGTCCGGAGTTGACGAGAACTTCCGCAGTGCTGGGAAGTATCGCGGCCACGCTTTGGACATTGTCGTTGCAAGCATCGTGCACGAGCGTGAGCAGGGCCTGCCTACTTTCAACCAATACTTCCGCAGCTACAATGAGCAAAACCCGAACGTCGAAGTCCCCATTCGCGACTCATGGGAAGATTTCTCCAGTGACCCGGAAGTAGTTGACAGCTTGAAGAGGCTGTACAGCCATCCTGACGACGTTGATCTGGTTGTCGGCTGCCAGTTGGACGAAGAATGGTTTCCCGGAACCACGGTTCCGAAGTCAGCTCTCATCATCAGTCTGTTTAGTCTTTTTGGCATGGGAAACTCGGATCGGTTCTCTATTGGCTTCTCTATGATGCGCTGCCTCCTTGTCGACCGACCCTGGGATTGCCATCCTAGCAACGCCTTGGAAGACCTGCTCTGGGAACACAAGTCCGTACCCGGGTTCCCCAACTTCAGATTCTACAATACCTTCTGGATGAATGAACTTGACTTGCCGGCTCATGGGGTTAACCTTCTCTGGCGTCTGATCACGGAGAATTCGGAAATTGATTGCGTCCAAAAGTCGCCACTATTCCCGCACGATAACATTACCAATCCTATTCTCTGCGTGAAGCCAGACAAGCAGCCTACCTTCCTGGAGCTGCTCATGACGGCTCTTCAAGTCGTACTCAAGATAATTGAAGATAGCCCTTTCAAGTTTGTTGCTACAATCATCATTGCCGTGCTATCTGCCATTTTTGCCATTGTTGACTATCTGCGCAAATGGCCTTGGGGCGACGCACCACCGTCACTGCTTGGATTGCCATTCATCGGGGAAGCCCTCGCCTTCCAGAAGAATCCCCTTGAGGTTCTTCGCCGAGGCTTCAAGAAATACGGAAACTCTGCGTCTCGCTGTTTCGGCATCAAACTTGCGTCGCTGACACATTACGTGATCACCAACTTCAAAGATCTTGAGCTGATGAGAATCGATAACACCTATGAGAAGAAGTTCAGTCTGCACGAGTTCCTAAAGGCCATCAACTTTCCCATCATTACGAGGAAGGAGAACTTCGACTCGGACATTCACACCAAACTCATCCGGTCTCATTTTGGAGATCCTGCCACGGTGGCTCGGTTCGCTCCAGTGATAGAAAATGCAAGCAAAGATTTTCTGAAGCTAAATCCTCTTGTGACCGCCGGATCAGATACGCACGCTAGCCTCAACGATTGGATCAATGAGTATATTACATCAGTAGTGTCTCGCTGCATCGTTGGTCCTGATGGCTATAACGACGCTGTGTTGATCAAAACATTCCTCAAGTTCAATGATGACGCTGTGGCCGCCATGGGCCTCTCTTCTATGTTGCCCGGTTTCCTTCAATTCATTGCTGCTCGCAGTATAAATGAAGACTTTGACACTATTCGCGGAGTAGTGGCTCCCATCATCAAGGAAAGGAGACAACTACGTTCGAAACGCAGGAAGGAAGATCCTGTGTTTATGGATTTCATTATCGCGGAAATAGATGATGATGATCGTGTATCAGGTAAGTTTGGTATCCAATCAAAGCCAAAGCGTGTTTCACGAAAGCTAATATCATTAGATTTGATTGCTATCATTGTCTGGGGAGGCCTAGTGAATTTGCAGGCCACATTTTCGTCTACTCTCCTCGACATAATTAACGACAGGCTCGGACAGTCAACACTCCTGCCTTCACTACGCGCCGCTACTATCTCAGACCTGGACACCTTCCGCCCTTGGGCAGTGGAATCCCCCTGGAACCAACTCCGCAGCGCCATGTTCGAATCCATCCGCCTGTGTGGACCCATCACTGGACCGGCACGCAAAGTTCTTCAAAAGGTCTCGCTGCCAAGCCAGCCGTCGTTGAAGCTTCCCTTGGGCTCAGTAGCAACCCTCAGTGCATACAGCACGCATCGCGATACTGCAGCTTGGGGCAACGATGCCGCAGTCTACCACCCAGACCGCTTTACACAGGTAGAGCCTCCAATCGGGGAGCCTCAGTTTATCACTTGGGGTCTTCAAGGTCCGCATATGTGTCCTGGAAGGTGGTTTGCACAAACGGCTATATTGCTCATGACAAGAGTTGCTCTTCTAGAGTACGAGTTTGACCCGGAAAGGAGGTTGACAGACGAGGAAAAGTATACCTACTCAGCGGGTAATGTTATGCGTGTGCCTGTGAGAATGACGGTAAAGCAGAGGGGCAAGATTTAAAGTAAGCAATATTATAGTAGTAGAGACTATTTTACAGTATTAAAGGCGCATATAGTTTTTTGCTATTAAGAGCGAGGATTTATTAATATATTACGTTTAGCTATCTTGGACTTCTGCAAAGTAGGCTAGGACGAGTAGCATCTTTCATTAAGAGGTTAGGGTATTATTAGGCTATGCGGGTATATAGTTACTATAATAGTTTGGTATGAACTCGACAGGCGACGATTTGGTGCGTTCCAGATGCAGCAATGCCATGATCAAATGAGATAATAGCAACTATTGGTTTCCAAAATTGTTTTTTGTCGACCCCATCACAGGATTGTTTCACGCAGTTCGTGTCGACTATGTAAATGCGTACTACTTGTAAGTCATAATCAGTCGTCGAGTTTTTTCGAGGGTTGTTCTATCTATTTTACGACATCTGTTCTCCCTAAACCGGCTTCTTATCGACGACCCTCTCGAGGTAGGATAAATGTCTGATCCCATGGCCCAAACAGTCCTCCGAGCAAATTATTGCCGATCAAGCGACCTTTCCATGTTCTTTAGGCCGGCCAATTGCTGCCCTGGAAAAAATATCATAAGCCTTTGACTGATATAAAAGCACACGCTGTCTCACTACTCCGGATCAAGCTCGGCCAACATTAAGTATGCCTTATTTATCGGACGATAGTGATAGCCCACCAGGAACATCTGTCAACTTAGGTAACTGCGTGTCGAATTTATCGAGCGCCTTCTGCTAAAAAAAAAGCAGGCAACCGGAGTTTTTCTGCAAGCGAAAGCGCTGCCAGCGATGTTACCCTATGAGGAGCATATCATGTGGCATCTCTGAGTCTTAAACAAAGGCATTTAATGCCAGTGTAAATACAAGTTCCTCTGGTGAGAGTTTACAGATAAAAGGAGCAATTGCCCTCTATCTACCCGTTCCCTAAGACGAGATATATTTGCCTGTTCCATACTCGACATTCCGAACGTGGTAGCTTGGACTGAGTGGGGCGACACTACCTAAGCCAGAAGGGCAACTTGGCTGATTCGCTGATAGATCCAGATTGCAGACTTCGTCCACGCCATACTTACACAGGGAATCCTGGATATTGTAAAGAATATGATTTTGTGATACCCAGTTCGGTTCATCTGCGAGGCGTCGGGCAAGATAATTCATACTTTTGGCGGCAGACAGAGGCAAATCCCCCCCGGTTTCGTGCAATATACCCTCTGCAACGCATACGTGCATAGGAACATCATTGTATTCCATCATGACTGCGCCTCCCACTTGAGGGTCCCGTATTGCACTATATCCGAAAGTCAGATAATTCCAGGCGTCGTAAGATATGTCATAGGCGCTTCCAGACATGTCGATTTTGAGAAGATAAACAGTGCGCCCCTGATAATGCAGCGCGATGCATATTTCATCGCAATCTACCGCAGATGGCCAGTAAGCGACGCGATTTGGGTCAATCTTACAGCCTAGGACGCCAATTGAAGACGAATACTGCTCATGGGGCGTGACAGAAATGCTTGCAGCGTAAATTAGACCGGAAATAATATATGAAAAGGACAAGAGATACTGCTTTCATTGTCAATCCAGTCGTCATTCAAGATCAATTATAGACGTGCATCATGTCTCTAATGCTAACAGCAACTGCGGCTTGATATAATAACGTTGCCATGTTCTTAGTAGACCCAAATATGACGAAGTGAGCCTGATTCCTACATAGTGTACGTCCAGTCTGTGCGTCCGGTCTCGGAAAAACGCATCTGGTCAGTTTGGACCCTAGTGAGGCTAAAGCCACACCTCGCTGTACCCTTTAGTAGTTATTAGAGAGTCCGTATTATGCTCTGCCTATTCTGAAGCTATTCTGGCTATTAATGCCCTCCCCGGTAGCAAACAGCATGGAGATCCGTACGCGTAGCACTAATACAGTTTCTGAATATGATTCTTAGATTGAATCCACCTTGCTAACTATGCCTAAACACGACAGAAGCGGCCATAACATTCATACAGCCAAGGCTTCAGAGGTAACTTTTAGAAAGAAGACGTCAATCGCCGGCCTGGGACAAGCCGGGGCAGTTGCGAGTACGCGGGAAGTTGCCCCTGAGAGAAACGGACCGGTCTCGGCGAAGGATGTACGTACACAAAAGAAATGCTTCAAATAGACACCTCCTCAACAGTTTGTCGGTTTGTAGATTGAGTGTCTGTTGGCAAGCTCTGTTGGCAAGCTCTGTTAAATTCAACAGCTTATTGGTAACTTTTCCTGGTCTAGTAGCATCGTGATGCAAGCATTTTCTAAACTCATAAAGTAGTGTTAAGCGTATCTTAAATCTACCACTTTTCCCATCGAACGAGTAGACCTAAACTTAGATTACTCTACTTAGCGGTAGAAATAGGCCTTTTTCGCTAAGTAAGCCCGACTAGATAATCACTGTACTCACGTTCTACGACAGTATATGTTAGGGACCTAATAAGGGCTGAAATATGCGATAATATTCTCTAGCTAAAGGTAGAGGTTTGCGGAGTCTTGTGACTATAGGTGCCTGGCCTCATCCGAGGTCACGTGCACCCTACATCACAACAGTATACTCCGTATGATCCAATTCGAAGTCTAAGCTTTGCTTTTTTTTTTAATCTATAGCGCTTTAACCCCAAGTAAATTCCGACCCAGACACTAACAAATATCACGCAACCCCCTGCAGT
This sequence comes from Trichothecium roseum, assembly GCA_026184415.1. NCBI lineage: Eukaryota > Fungi > Ascomycota > Sordariomycetes > Hypocreales > Trichothecium > Trichothecium roseum. The sequence continues at coordinate 25,025 of CM047948.1, forward strand.
GGCAGTTGCGATGGTAATCCTAAGGCGAGATGGATCTCCTGCGCTGTCCTCAGTATTGGCTGTACTGGAATTTAATTTGCCTTCGTATTTTATGCCGGGGTCCATGAGGCCCGCCAAATTGCGAAGTGTTGCGTTACTCCTATCATATGCCCATACCTCTGCATTGAAAGAGTCGTGGGAGCCATCATCCAAGGGAAAATAAAATTTAGCAATAGTAGCGACGTAGTCAAGCTGATAACTCGTATCATAAGGTATGAGTTCAACAACGGCGATAGCTAACGAGCCATTGGAGTATGGGAACAGATTTGGAAGAAACCGGAATATCTGCGCCGCTGCCAACGGCGTGTCCACTATGAATTGGTAGTGTAGAGGATACTGAAATCCTATATATAAAAAAAGGTGCACCACCTAGGGGGCTTGGACTATGGGAGCGAGGGCAAATCGCCAAAGGCAAACCACCTGCAGGCGCTTCCGTCGGCTGCATACTAAGTGCCACTGTTTCGGTCAACATTGTATCCGGAAGCCATTCGCTTGAAGAAACCGGGGTGTTTTGTGGACCATTTGCGGTTGACTTTGGACTCGAGGATATCGATGTTGGTGTCGGATTTAGATCCACGAGCAATATGCTAGTACTCGACTGTCCCTCTCGTTCAGCACTTGTCGAGGGTCTAATGCTCGTGATAAATCTGGTGGATACTACGAATTTAGCCTTAGGGGATGGTGTTTTTGTGTCTCTACTCTCATGGCTTGGTGCTGTCGGAGACTGGCCATGCGTTGAAGCCACAAGTATGACATCTTCCGGAATACCCGTGGGGGGAGTGAATGCAGGCGGGGCCTGCACGGGGCGGAGATCTGAGTGCGATGTGCTTTGGCTGGGGGAAAGCAAGTCGGAAAATATCTTTCGCGTTTTTGCAACCGTTTTAGAAATATCTATCTCTACCGAACCAAGTGGGACTAAGACTTCACTTATTGAGTCTAGTATTCCCAAATTTTGCGTTTCTATTAGCATGCCGGGTCCTCGGGGCGACTGCGATGTAAGCGACCTAGCCCCGATGGAAGAATATATCTTAATAAAAAGCAACATTTAAGATGCGTCATTATAATTATAGAAGTCAAGGCTATTCAAACCTAGTATCTTACTGCTTTATCTAGCTAAGTAGCCTTTGCCTTTAAGTAAGGCAATTTAACTTCTAGCTTGCATATTAATATCCGGAAGTAGAGGACGCAGAGCCAGAAAAAGTCTGTGAACGCTGAAACCGAAAGTAATAAGGTAGTGCGCACCCAATTGTGTTGGACCGTATAGATGTCATGTGCAATCGCCTTATCCACCGAGTGAGCAGTTGCATCAGCCGCGGCTGCACGAAAATGCTGCCGTACACGTACTGTATTTTCCATAGCTGCATTCTCTAGGGATTGCAGCTCTTTCCGCCTTGCCTCGATAGCCCTCTTTCGTACATCGAGAGCTACATCTACCTCTTCCTCTCGCTTGTCTAACTGGGTTAGAATCTTGTGTACTTCCTTCTGCAGATGTTTCATCTGAGCGAGACGGGGCTCGTCTTTGATAGCTTTGAGGAACTCCGCGGCGGCTTCTAGCAGGCTGTCAATTCCATAATTGCTTAGTCGTTGTCGATGAACTGCTGCGTGGCGTATTTGAATAATTGAAGTAGCAAGTTTCTCGTCTAAGATTTTACGGAACTTCAATTGCGTTTCCCTTCTTTGTTCCTTTTTCATATGCCGAATGAACAAATTCAATTCCATCGATTCTGGACAATCCCAACCATTTCTTATTAGGACATCATCTTGTAATGTCTGCGCAAATTCGAAACACGCATATTCCAAACAAGCTTGCGCAGCATTTAACAATCTATGCTGTGCTTTAAACGGTAGACGATATTCTAAGTCAGAAAGTTTAGGCGTGGCTAAATAGGTCAATATACTGGTATAGTCACCGAGAACATGAACGACTCACATTGAGAGACTGCTTCGATACTTGTAGCTGCTACTGATTTGGTCTGGGCCCTTTCTTCTAGGGAGTCTGTGAGTCGTTCCACTGTAGTGCTTGCATTGTCGGAGGATTTACTGCGAGCCTCAGTCGGTACGCTGGAACTTGATTGCGTTGGCGGATCGTTTGATGGAACTCCTGCGCGTAGAAGTTTAGGTGCGGGGCTTGTTGGAAGGACAGTTGAAGTGACCGGCATGGTTGCGCTTTCTGACATAATAAATCGTCCTCTGGCCGCCTCCTCAGACTCAAAGATACGATCTATAAGAAGTCTTTGCACAATATGACGAACTCTCTCAATGCCATGTAGGGTAATCAGGGCTGGAAGCATTCCCTCGGCTTTATGCTGATCAATAAGGCCGTGGATTTTTTCTGGTCGACGTATGTAGACGTTATGCCCAAGGAACACATGCTTCAGTGCAGCATATATTGCATGCTCCTCGGTGGTTCCAGGTTGGATTTCCATTTTTGTCTCTGGCAAGTGGCTTGGAAGCATATACTGGTGATAGAGCTCGTAATAAATAAAGAAGCAAGTGAGAAAATCTCTGTTTTCCTTATTACTACCAATAAATAATTTGCGTTTCCGGCATTGATGCAGCACGCAGGGTGTGTTATGCTTGCAAGCGGTTCTCTTCTGCACAGGGCGAGACATGTACTTAACCATTCACTACTGCAAGTGTTCCGAAAGCGGCGCCGCCCTACTGACACAGGATGGGGCATGTACTGGACTGTGTGCTACTGGAAAATCACCGGTTGTAGACAAGTCGCATTGGAATGTTGTTTTCCCACCAACCCCCTTCGCCGTGGTAATAATTTATTTTATCAACGCGCCCAACTTGATTTAAATCTAGCTAGCAGGCTACTTTCCAGGCACGGATATAGTTAGATACAGCCTTCACTCTGGGTTCAACGAACGCGCCCTTGTTATGGTAGATACTCGGTGGTCTTCTAGCCGAACGAGTCTTGATCCCACGGCAACTTGTAGCCGCATCCCAGTGAGTTTAATATTGATCTAATAAAAGTACCATGGGACACTTTTCTTAGGTGCCAGCAATAAATTTTCTACTATCTTCGAAACTCAGTCGCCCCCTGTGTCTCTATAACACGGTACTTGCGGCTAGACATGCGGTCCAAAAAGAAACAAGCTACAGAATAGCAACTACATCTGTCTTGATATGTAAGTTCAAAAACGCTTCTAGGTATCAACAAAACAGCACTATAAGGTGTCGCAACATCGCCGAATATGGTTGAAATATGTAAATGAACATTAAGGGTCATTTTTATAATGTGAAAGTAAAATAATGCAACTCAGGACTATGGCTCGGAATTCATGTGTAGAACAAGGCTCAGAAAATGCACTATCAATTCTAGGCGGCTGCATCTTATCCGCATACCCGTAATAGAGTAGGCTCGATCGATAGTGTAAGGACATGATTCAGTGTGATCGCATATGATACGATTGCAAGTCAGCGGACGATCTATAACCTCTAATACATCTTGAGGCAGCAGGTGGTTCTTTCATCGTGACAATATAGGCTTCTTCATAGCCACAAAGCTGCGCAATCACAGGAGCCGGGCTCTTAGAACCTCTGGGTGGAATTTACACACTGGATAAGGTTCGCAGAACAAGAATTGTTTCGTTGCAGATGTACTTGACTAGTTCCCAAGAAACGTTATTGTTCTCAGGTGCAATAGTTTCGGGATCTGTCACAAAACTCCTTCGCTTTTTTAAGGTTAGATTTGGCCGCTAGCACACGCATCAGGCGACCGTAAATATCCTATAGGAAGGACCATTGAGAGGTTTCACTCTGGGAGAGAGCAAATATCTCGGGTTCTGATGCCAATCAAGACTAAGGACGCAGGCATGTTCTAGATGGACAATAGGAGTATCAAATGTTTACGTGGGCAAATGCTGAAGATTTTGCTTAAGAAGAGCTAGACACCACCGAAGCTGTCCACGCACTAATTTCATCAACGCCCTTGCTCGATACACTCCAACATGCTTGGCCTGTAATTGAAGCTCGGCCCTTATGAAACCAGGTAAATCTTTTATTAGCTACAACTCGGCTGTCTCCCATATTCGAATATAAGATATGTTACCACAGATTGTGTTGACCTCGGCGATAATAAAGGGAATCAGGTGGGTAATCGCTCAGAATCTTTACTATTCGCGAGGTTATTAATATATCGATGTTATTAATAGTTAAAAGCTGGGAATAAGTTATGGCTCAAGAACTTGTGAGATAACCCACAGTTCAATTCTGCAACAAGGCTTGGGATATAATCGCTCAAGTTCGACAGTATTGTTGCCTATGAGCCTTGGCCCTCACGACAATAACCACGCCGGCAACCTTCGCAAAGCTCACGCTGGTGCGGTGGGCCTTCTTTCTTGGAAGTAAACTGCGCCGTCATCTGGATTCCAGCCCACTTCCTCAGTCGGTACGCGACCCGTTCAATATATGAATCCTCGTCGAGGGTGAATATGCCGAGCCTTCTGCAGGATTCACAACGCTGGTTGAATACAACAGCGTTGTATCCATTCTTGGGATATCCCCTGATCAATATTGCGACCTTCTTACTACCCCAGCCATCCTTAGAGCAGCCCTGATTGCTGCACTTAAATTTACCCATCACATGGGTTGAGTAGGTTTTGCTGGAAGTCCCATCTGTGCCTTTTGCGTTGAACCACACCGAGGTAATTTCATTGGAGACCGCTTTGATGACGCCGCGATGAAGATTTGGAAACATAAATGTCGGTTTCGTCTGCCTGAGAACCTCGGTCATATTTAATGTCAGAAGATCGTATGTATCTACTTTGTTTCAAGGCAACCACAATGTTATATGAGGTGGCGTGATATGACGGGCAGATTCCTTTTATTTGAAATAATCCGGTGTCCGATGACATGTGTATATAGTCATTACGTGCTAAACATAGGTGACGCACTTTGATACTCTTTTCACTATCTCATCAACTAGTCGTAAACACGTGTCCACGACAAACCAGAAGATCGCGATTCAGAAGCTTCAGGAAAGTGTCAGGACACCAACCTCTCCACTATAGCCCTAGTATTATTTCTACCCTTTGCTATCAAGATAGCTTTCGTGGTCTCCCCTACCCCTATCTACCCAATCATACCTCCCATAGCCCCTAAACTCCGCTTTTTATATCAAAAGGCTTTATGCTTCCTCATTCCCCTAGCCTGGCTCTAGGCCCCATACCCCTGATTTCTCCGCCCGCGTCCTGCCTCGCCCCCAGGCCTTCTTTTTGTTATTCACAAGCGTGATATGAAGAAAGTACGGCGACAGCAGAATGAGATATAACTGGATGAACAGTGATCTCCGAGACTTTGAGAAGCTTATCGACAAAAGAAAGGCAGTGAAATACGTAAAACCTTGGATCTGCGGATATGCAAGCAGCTTATAGACTGAATCACGAACACTTGTCTCATATGTATGCCGGAGTCTACCCGACAAGTTTAAACCTCACTTTAGTGACCTAGGTGAGGCTATGGTTATCGCGACAGACTTTAGCCAGGGATAACTAGAGATCCTACAATATTAGGAGTTCGAGTTAGTCCGATAAGTAATTAAATCACCCTACACTAATCGTTTTTTTTACTAGCAAAGACAACGTTCCTAACAAATAGGAATTAAGATCGGGGGAGGACGGTCGGGTCTGAGCCATTTGCAGAACTGATAGCATTACAAGCTATGGTTTTTGTTTGTCTCAGCGCAAATTTACGACTCGCGATTCGCTCAACGAAGTATTTATCTAACCAAAATTGAGAATGTTTTGCAGGAGGTTGAGACCTTCGCGAGCTATATCAAGTGTGATCTCTTACAACCAAAGCTAGGTTAGACCAATAATCTTTCAGTAGGAATGATGATTCATGTCTCCGCTCACACCCAGTTTGGCAATTAAACAGGATCGAGTTATTTCTAGCATGAAGACGAGTCTAAGTAAATTTCAAGATCGCTGCTAACGAACCCTCGTATACCGCCTTGTAAACTTCCGCATTGAACTGGAGCCGCTTTTATGCTTCAAGGTCCGTAGAATTAGATGCTCGTCGCGCCGTAGTGGATCAAGTGACGAGGTTGTTAGTGTGAAAAGCTAAAGTGTCTCTGCGCTGCCTTTGCTCCCTTATGCATTCGTCCACTCTGCATACGCTTCGACATTGTCTAAGACATTGCGTATGTAGTCCGTGGTGATACTAAGCTATTTTTAGCTCTATTGTTAACGAAATAGTAGATACTGTGAATTTATGGGCTTTACGCAGCTAATCCATTTTAAGCAGATCTGTGCTGAAAACAGATATTACTATTTGCTTTACTTTTAATTGCCGTAAGTAGATTAGCGTAGCCAGATATCAGCAGCGCGTATTGCGCCGTCGCTTTCACAGAACACGTTGCACAATGAATGCGTGAAGTGTTCTTAAAACCCAATAAAGTACAAGGTAATGCATACAAGTTGAATCGAGTTTATTAGAAAATTTGCGCTCTTTATTCCAATCTTCTTGGGCTTCGACATATATACAATCCTACTACTTAAACATTCTAACGAAGCAAAATGCCTAATGGCACGAACGCCGATCTCTTCAGCAGTACAGCAACGACCGCAACATTTAACGATATCCATACACCAAGCACTGCTAGCATCGAGGGATCTTCAGTAGTTCAATGGCTACAATCCTCGCAGGAAATTTCCCCTTATCATCTGCAAACATCTAATATTGGTTCGCTGCGGGTTACTCGGTCAGCTGAGCCTGTCCCGGGCAATACATACATCATTATTGCGAAGGAACAGGATCGTGCTTTAACCTGCCGCGATGGAAATGTTTATCTCGGAGACAGTGTCAAAGAGGGCAAATCCTGTCAGTGGCGTTGCATAAAAACAAATGGTTTCTTAGGATTTATCAATGTTGCAGAGGGCAGTTTCTTAGGGCGTAATATATGGTGGCACTTTTATGCTAAAGTCTTCCATCACCTACCGTGGGAGTATTTTAGGGTCGAGAAGCAGCCATGTGGTGGTTACTGGATTCAAGCCTTACATTTCTGGAAATTTTGGCAGTTGTCGGCGCACTGTGATGGTCATGGGCTCTTCGCTGTGGCATCGGGCGGAACAATTTGGGAATTTGTCAAAGTGCATGGGCTTTCTGATGTTTGAGCGATAAGTCTCGTAAGATATTCTTATTTGTCCTTTATAATCTCAGGTTTCCCTTGTTATGCACTATGATAATATTTATCATGTTGTGGACTACATGGGGAAACGTTCTATGGCGCCAGTATCATCTTCTTGCTAATAACTGAACCTAAAATTCATCGCTTCCCCATGGAAATATTAGCCTTCCTGAGCATATGGAGTAGATCCGACATAGGGGGGAACCTTGGTACCCAAAGACAAAAGCAGCCGATCCGAGCGCATGCATGAAATGTTCTCCTCTAATCACTATACTCCCTGCAGTGCCAGCTTATGCATTTAATACCGACATAGGACGGCGATCTCAGCAGCAGCCTAGTATCATAATAATCCTTTAGCTCTGCGGCTTCACCTCTTAACGCAGTTGATAATAATGGATTACCCATGGTCAGACTCCAAAGCTGGAATTAAAAACGCTTTAAGTAGACCTCGCAGCCAGATATCCTCGCGAACAGGCGAAACAAACAATACCCCAATTATGAAGCCGGTGGTAGTTTGGGCCAAACCTCTAGAGGCGGGTGGAGCGCACCGGTTTATGTATTGCTATTGGCTAAAAAGGAGGTAAAGCCCGAAGCAGGGATTCCAAACTTCCACTCCCTTTAATCGATAAGATGAAACTAAATTAACCTTACTGCATCTATCCGGCGCTTTTTTTAGCACTACGGAAAAAGGCGAAGTTGCTGGCGCAATTAACTAAGAACTTTACTTTTCCTTTCTTCTTTTAGTTTTTATATACGTTAAACTGTCGTTATGTGAGGTATTTAGCGTAATATATATAGTAACATAACCGTCTAATTTAATTCGGTTTGAAAGTAAAGACGAGGCATCAATCTATAATCGTCACAAATCATCGCCTCTGTACATATTCGAACATGACACACCTACCTTACAAAGAGTCAGTCAGAAGCTCTTTGTCGATATCTGAAAGCTAACTTGAGCAGCATTTTTGGATCGAGGCCTTTCAAAATCCTTGTTGGCAGTAGCAGGAAGGAATTCACAATCCACTTAGCTCTTGTCGCGAAGCAGTTCAAGGCTCTGAGCGCAATCGTCAACGGAGGGTTCAAAGAGAGTACTGAGCGATGCACCACTTAGGATCAGGTCGAGGAGGAGACTTTTATTCAGTTTAGCGAGTTTGCATACACGGGAACTTACGAAGCAACTACACCTTAAAAACGAGCGACAGGGGATCGTCCACCAACGCCAAGCCACGTCGAAGAACCCAAAGATAACATTTTCGGCCCTCTAGCAAGACCCAGAGTTAAAAGGATTCCATCTGTAACAGCATTAGGAACCTATGGTATCAACAAAAAAGGTATGCTATGGAACAAGTTCAGCAACTTCCACACTAAGCCGTTATATAGCGTCGCGCAGCATATTAATCAGCCGAACGAACTACACCGCAGTGTTTCGTTGTCACGCTCGTATATACGTCTTTGAAGATTATTACGGCGTCGAGAACCTACGACAATTAGCGCTTCGTAAGTTGAGACAAACGTTAGTGAATTATACGTTGTACGAAAACGGTGCTCCCGCTATCGTTAATATCCTGGAGTACGCTTTCATACATACTGAAGATAAGGAGGATGAACGTGATCCGCTAAGAACTCTCGTATGAATCTATACTGCGTGAAAACTCGAGGATCCATGGAAGCATGAGATATTTCAGCAACTTCTTAATATACTACCTAGGTTTTCGAGAGCAGAGATATTATCGAGCTGCGGCATTGTCAGAATTAACTATATTCCTGGGCTATCTTTAATTGTTACCTTAATAGTTATGAGACAATGCCTTAGGTAACTTTTGTCTCCTCCCTACCCCCCAAACAGCGGTTTTAGGGTCCCTACTATACTAACAGTTATATGTAATTTACTACAGAAAATTGTCTAGGTTAGGCTAATGCGCTACTTATTATATTTGAGCACAGCACTAATTACTAAGTTTAGTACGTTATTGACTCTCAGATTCGCATTATCCTATTTCGGAAGTTTATTATAGCACCTTGGATAATTAGTCTTTATCTAACTATATTTCAAAAAGTCTAAGGCGGTTGTATTAGCCGTTATAGAGTTCAAGAGGCAGGTAAAGAGGCCGAAGAATACTTCGCGCTCTACAGGCGTGTTTTTTATAGAGCCGAGTCGGGAGACGGGGATCTTACGTTAAACTTACGAGGTATAGAGGTTTAATTACGGCTATATTTTCTTGTGTCCCAGCTTAGACTATAAACAAATTAAGAATAATTTCCATAACCTATTTAATAATAATTCTTAAATTACCCGGAATAAGCAAGAAGTACTATAGCCCCTACCCGATCGTCGATATAATACCTCGGCGATCTTATTTCTATTCTTCTTATTAAGGATATCGATTATAAAAATAGCCCTCGGTATAGGTTCTAAGAAAGTTATAATTATAGAGTTCCTAGATTCGGGGCTATAGAAGAACCTATAGCCTAATAAAGCTATAGTAATTATATATAAAACGCATATCTAGATAATACGGTTATACTATATAGCGGTTTAAGTAATAATAGAATGTTATATATAGTAGAAACTATAAAATTAAGTTATATTATTAATCTATTTCTTAGTTTATTTTGAACTCCGTTACTAAAATTAAGCAAACTTATATAATATTCTTCTTATACCTTTACTTGCAGCAGGTCTCAGAAGGTGCTATTAGTATATAATAGTATTTCCCTCTACCTAAGTACGAGTAAGTATTCGCATTTTACGTAGTAATACTAGTATATTATAGCCGATAACCTCGCCGCAATAGCATCTAGCTAGTAAATAACTAGAACTTTTAATTCCTTAGTCTGATAAAGAGTAAGTATTTGGCTAAGAGTTAAACTTATTCTCGGATTAGTCTTATGCTTCCTTATAAAAAATATAAACTTTATTGCTTAAAGCTAAGATGTTAATTATATAGATTAATGCGCTACCTATTCTTACTATAGTAGTAGAATATTATTAATTATTTTTCATGTTAAAATAAAGGCAGCAACCTCTATTAGCTATAGCCCGGGCTAAGGTTCGGCTTTCGCGATAGTATAATTAGGGCTCTATCCTTAAGATTTCCTCTTTTAATATTATCTTTTATAATATACAAAAGAGAGGTTATTCTTATAAGGGGCCTATTAGTCTTCCTTCTCCTAATAAATTAAATTAACCTTATCTTTAAGTTCGAACTATAAGCTATAATATACAGTATTATATATTACGTACGTAATTAAGCTATCTTCTACTTAACGAGATTAAGATTAATTATAATAAAGTATTACGAATAAATATATAGATTAGGGTACCTATAAATTTACGGTCCGTACGGATTATAAAGTATATAAATCTCATAATTAAAGATAGCGCGTAGCAATTCTCTAATTCAATTTCGGAGAGCAAGAAGCAACCCCCCTCCATAATATTTAAGTTAAATTGTAGAGGTCGCAAGCGAATAGAAAAGTTAGACGCTGGTACCGGTGACATGCAGCTTGTAAAAAGACGAAATTTATACTCTAGAAAACCCTAGTAATAATAGCATAACATCACATGTTTGCATGCTCGTAAAGTTTCATTACTGAGTCGCATCTTCAAACAACCTATAAGAAGCTGGGATACCTTGTAATCTCGTATAATTGGATTGCCTAACATAACTCAAACTGTTCGCTATGTATCTGACGCCTGGGCAACGTAATCCTAGGTATTTCGCTGGCACGCACGTGACCTCGACATAAGCTCACAGCCAGGAGTGGACAACACTCGCGCTAAGTGACTACCAACCCACCCCGCCATACTCTGTCACTAGTGGCCGTTATTGCTGGTGATGACATCAGCTGGAGGTCGATCTCATCAGCAATCATCAATTTATGAATTTTAGTGACTCCAACAACTATCTCGCCATGGCTTTATCTCGAGGTCTTGAGCTGGGGCATCTCCTAGAATCTGGACAATACTCCGATTTGAAACTAGTTTGTGAGAATCAAGAGATTAAGGTCCATAAAATGGTTGTATGCACGCAATCTTCTGTTCTTGCTGCCGCAGTCGAAGGGGAATTCGAGGTACGCGAAAAGAGATTATAGTTGGTTGCGCGCTGACTTTCAAAAGGAGGCGAAGACAGGCGTTATTCGTATCCAAGAATTTAAGGTAGAGACTGTAAGGCAGATGGTACAGTTTCTATACAATGGAGAATATGACGATCAGTTCCAAGACCAAGATGAAGGCTCGTTATATTGCTTTGCTCTCAGTTAGTGATTGAAAACTAATAAACTCTAGCCACTTACTTTCCATTTGAGTCGACCGATGATAATATATCGACCCCTATCGAGAACCTAGCGCAGCACATACGGGCAAATGCTATTGCAGATTACTACGATATCGACGGCCTGGCTGAATTATCTAGGAAGAAAGTCCAGTATGCCTACCAACACTCGTGGAACCCAGAGTCCTTTTTATATGCGACGAAAGAAGCCCTGGTCCTAACTGGCGATAAATCCCTACATGAAGTAATGGCTCTCGCAGCAGCTCAAAATTTGGAGGAGCTAACCAAGCTCGATCAGCTTGCTGAATTAGTTACTGAGTTCGGTGTTCAGGTTTTGCGTAAGCGTATCGAAAAGGCGGAAGCCGTAGAGGAGGAATTACATCATGAGATTGTGCAACTCCAGACGGAGCTTGACTATGAGCGAAATAAGCGCAAGGCTTCTGAGACTAGGGAAGATCGTGTTCTCCAGAACATAAGGCGCTGTGTCCGAAAACTTCAAGAAACTGAGCGTTGTCGAAACTCTAGCTGCTGGGCGAATTTCCTCTGTTACATTGAGGAACGTGGTCAGGTATTGGAGCCGACTTTTACTCTCAGATGCGCCAATTGTCGTTGTAGGCACCCTTCATAGGACAATATATACTGCCTTTGCATGCTTGAGAGATAGGATATATGTTTAGTATATGCTACAGTTAATTTGAGATAATATTTAGGAGCAGCTACAGCGTAGTGTCCTCGGCGACACCCAGTCTCGTGATTAATTAAATCTTAACTATTTCGATATTATATAGGTGCAAATAGGTTCCGCTGCAGTAACTATTAAAACTATAAAGCATACAACACCCTTGATTACTAAAGTATAAGTCAAGCACCTATATAACGGCCCCCCCTACCCCTACTATCTACGCATAAGACTGTCGCGAGCAAGTGTCCGCGACGATATTTAAATTCGGCATAAATTAAGTATATTCTTAACTCAGTTTCTAAGTTTTCTATTTATTTCTTCTACCTCGAAAATGTCGGTCTGTGGGGTAGTAGAGCTAGAAAATATCATGGAAGATAGTAAGAATAGGGCCTCCTTAAAGACCGCCGCGAAACAAAAAGGAGTACTAACTAGTACCATGCGAGGTCGCGTTCAAGGTATACCAAATTGTCGAATCGCTCCCCGCTCAGAGAATAATGTTACTAGGGTAACGCCGTTATAAGCGACATTAGTAGATTAGCTATCTTGCTCGATAGGTAATAATTTAAAGTTATCTTTCGCAACCGAAAGATAATAGCTTTATAAATATTAAGAAAGACTAGTCTCGGGTAGTAAAGGAATATCGAAATTATAACGGTCGTGGTCTTAGGCTAACTACTATAAGGTAGGTAGGATAAGATAGTTTCTAAATAGTTTATATTCGTAAAGTCCTAGGGCGTTAGGAGTAATATACGATATCGTACGTTACGTTATTTATTACTATTAAAGGTAATATTTAAGTAAAGATTATATTTATTAATAAATAAGGTAATAATATTATTAAAAGCTATCGTAAAAGAATATAATCTATCTAGGTAAAGAGTATATTTTTATAGCTATAAGTACGTGCGGGAATTAATACGTTTAGTTAATTCTAGCCGTAATATTAATCGACGCGGTCGGCGTTCGACCGTCTCGACTTAATCGAAGTAATCGATACTCGACTACTTCGATCGCTAGCTTCGATAGTTACGTATACTCGTTATAACCTACCCTATAGCTCGTATTTAATATATAGGTTATCTCGTCCTAAACTATCGTTATAATTAATTTGTTTAAGGTAATATAATATCTACCTTCTAGTTATATTAAATAATCTAATTATATTAATTTATAATACGATACTCCTCTTTTATATATTCTTACCCTTAAGATTAAAACTTCTTTTTATATATATTTTTCTTTTATATACCGTTATAATACTTTTAACTTAAATTATATTAAGTTATATTTTTAAATCTAAAAAGTCGAAATTTATAATTCGAAAGAACGTATTAGCGGAAATAGTTCTTTTTTATTTTTTAATTAATATAGCCTCTTATTTTTTTTATAAGAAGCGTGGGCTTACTTATGAGTCTAGCGATAATTCTTCTCGATATTATTAATATATTTAATATAAATAATCGGTATACGATACCGCTATATTTTTACGTCGCTAATTAGTATATATTATTACTTAATATTCTCGATTTAAATTAAAGTTAGAGGCTACTAAAGAATAGCGTCGTATCGTAAATATTAAGGTAAAGCGTTTATATAAATAAAAAAAGCTTTAATTTAAAAAGATAGTATATATTATTAAACGTAATATCGATAAGGTAGAAGAGTTAGAATGTATCGAGGCGGAAAAAGCCGCCCGTAAAGCTAAGCGTACTTTAGCGCCTAGTTTTTCCGATACCGTCGTATTATCGATAGAAAATTTAATAAGTCTTAATTTTATTTATAAGTAAGAGGTATAGTATAATAATATATCTTTAGATTTTTCCCTTATCGTTAGGTTAGATTTTATTAATAAAATACCTTTAATAGGCGGTAGTAATTTGTTAAGTTCTTAATTAGTTTTTATATATTTTCCGAGTTTAGGTAGCCTTTTTATTTTATAAGATATTAGGTTATTTTGTTAGAGGTTTGCTTTTTTAGTATATATTTGGGTTTATATTCCTCGTTCTTTTTTATCTTAATATCTTCGTCTACCGGAATATTAATAGGTATTAGTTCGAGTAATACGATATAAAAAATTAGGTATATTTTTATTTATAAAGGTAATAATAATTCGTTGTTTAATATAGATATTTTTTATATAACCTCGAAAGGTTTAAGTTTTTTATAGTTTAATTTATCGCTTAATCGCGTTATTTTAATATTCTTTCGTAAAAGATATATTATATCCCTTTCTATAAAAATCGGTCTTTTCGATTTTTTTTTATTATAATATATAGATATTTATTAGTTATTAAACTCTTATTTTTCTTTAAGGAATTCGTATAAAGAGAAGAGTTTTTCCTTTTTTAATATTACTTTTTCGTTTAATAGTCCGTTTCTTACTTTATAACTTACTTTAAGGTTATAGCTATATAAGGCGTATTATAATAAGACTTTTATTACTTCCGCGATAGAATTATTATATATAAATTAAGCTATTAATAAATAAATTACTTAATCGTTTTAGTCGTAATTAATATATACTTTTAAGTATATTTCGAGTATTTAGTTTAATCTTTCCGTTTATCTATCTATTTATAGGTAATAAGCTATATTAAGCTTATAATATACTCTTAGTTATAACGTAAGTCCTTATTAAAATTTTAAAGCGAAGACTCTTCCTCTATCGCTTATAATTTTTTTAATATTTTATAATTCGCTATTACAAAATATAAAAAGTCTTTTATAAATATTTCCGCGTTCGTTACTTCTTTATATAAAATAAAATATTTATATTTAGTAAATTTATTAATAATAACTATAATTAAATCGTAAGGTTTTTTTTTTCTTATTTTTAAATTTAAGTAGCTTAGTAATTTAATTTAATATTACTATTTCGAATAATTAAGAGTCGATAGGTAATAATTATAGTTCTTTATATAATTTATATCGTTCTAACTTAATCTTATTATAGGTATTATAGTTCTTAATTATATTTTATATATTTTTTTATAGTCCGGGGTAGTTATAAAATCGTTAAATAATTTCTATTATCTTTCGTATCCCTTTATATCTTATTATAAGATTTTCGTAAATTTCTATTAAGATTTTTTACCGTAAGTTTAAAGGGATTTATACTCGGTCTTTATAATACGCGATTTTATTATATATTTTTAGTCTATTTAGGTATTCTTCGAATTAGAGTTTATTTAAGATTTCTTAATTAAGGATAACTACTCGAGTTATAATATTTAATTACTTCTATTCTAGGTATCCTTTATCGTTAACTTATAATAATTATCCTATAGCTTTTTTAATACCTATATCGTAATTTATTTATCGACTAAACGCGTCGGCTCGTTTATTTTTTAATCTTTTATAATAGATAATTTAATAATCGAATTTATATAAATATTCCGCGTACCGAATTTATTAGGAATTTAATATTTATATAATAGCGAAATACTAAATATTTTAATAGTTAGTATATACCGTAACTAGGTATTTACTTCCTAAAAGATAATATTTAAATTCTTTAAATATTAAGAATATAATTATAAATTCTTTATTATAAATTAAATACCGAAGTTTTAATTTATAGAGTTTTTATAATTAAAATACTATTAGATTTAGTACTCCCTTCTTATCTCGTTATTTAATTATTACTCTTAATATAAAGTCTAAGGCGTTTATTTTTAATTTAATTAGGTCGTCGGGGTTAAATATTTATAGAACTAGTTCCGATATAATAAGTACTTTAATTCGTTCGAAAGTTTTTTATTATTTTATTCCCTAGTTAAATTCTTACCTTTTCTTCGTAAAATTAATTAAAGGTAAGGCGGTTCTTCCGAATCCCTTAATAAATCTTTTATAATAATTAGCTAGGCTAAAGAAACTTTATATATCTTTAATTAATTTAGGTTCTAGCTAATCCTTAATAATAGCTATTTTATTTAATATTATTTATATTTAATTTAAACTAATAATATATTTAAGGAATTATACTTTATATTTATAAAATTTACTTTTCTTAAGGTCGATTAAAAAGTCTATATCTTAAAATACTTAAAATACTTTATAAATATATTTTTTATATTCTTTTAAAGTATTTAAGAAAATTAAAATATTATCTAGATATATTACTACGAATATATTTAAATATTCCTAGAGTATATTATTAATTACTCGTTAAAATATAATAAGGGCGTTAGTAAGACCGAAAGGTATAACGATATATTTAAATAGCCCGAACTTAATCTTAAAAGCCGTTTTCTATTTATCGCCTTTCTTAATTCTAATTAGGTTATATACTTTTTTAAGGTTAAAAGCCGTAAATTAGGTCTTACTATAAAGTCTATCCCTTAATTCCGTAATTAAAAATAGTAAGGTTTAATTTTTATATATAATATTATTTAACTTATAGTAGTTTATGACTAGCCGTAACTTCTTATTCTTTTTTAATATAAATATAATAAGGTATCTTATAGATAATATTAATTAGCGAATAAATTTTTTTTCGAGATTTTTATTAAGGTATTCTTATAATATTCCTAGCTATTTTTCGTTAAGGTTATAGATTTTACTAAAAGTTAGGTTCTTTCTATTTATTAAGTAAATTTTATAGTCTTATTAATTATATTTAAGTACCTTTATTTCGACTTATTTCGCGAAAAATTTAATATATTTATAGTATTTTCTTAAGATATTTTCTTTTTATTTTTTTTCTTTTTAAGTTTTTATTACTCTTACCTATTATTTATATTCTTCTAGATATTTATTAAATTCGTATAACGTTTTTATAATAATATCTAGGGCTTTTTTTATAAAGCGACCGACTACCTTATTTTATTTATATCTTATACCGGGTTATAGTACTGTCTAGGTTATTATTACGTATTAATTCTTTCGTTTTACCTATATAGTAGGTTTTTCTAACCGTATTTTACGCTCGCTCGTATTTTTCTTACTTATTAAGTCGTTATAAAATTTTACTTATTATCTTTTATTTTTAATTAATTGAGATAGTTTAGCGTTAGGCTATTAAATTTAATTATTATCTTAATTTAATTATAGCTTATTTTTACGTAATTAAGGTATTCTTAATATTAAATTATAATCTTTATAATTTATTATATCGAAAGTAATTATATTTATATACTTTTATCTTAGAAATCGGATTTTAAGGTTAGGTACCTTAATATTAATTATACTATTATTATAAGTAAATAGTCTTTCCGCGTTACTTAATTTATAAGGTATTAATTTCTTATATTATAGAAACTTATTCCGATTTATAAGTTTCGGCGTAATATAATTTACTTCGGCGCCGCTATCGATTAATATATATACCTTAATATTATTAATATAAATATCTAAAACTATTTTTCGTAAGTATATTACCTTTATATTATTTAGGGATTTCTTTAGAAATTCTAAGGCGGCTTATAGTTTTTTTATAGCTACTTATTATAGTTTTTTACCTAGTTTATTTATATAGAAATATTATTAATTCCTTATATTCTTTTAATCTTATTTATTTTAAGATTATATAATCGGGTTTCTTTTTAATATTTCTTATATTAAGAATCTTATACTTTATTTTAATATAATTATTAATTAAAATAAAATCCTTCTTAATATAATTATTTAAGGTTTTCTTAGATTTTTTACTTAAAAATAATATATCGTTAGTAATATATAGTTACGTAGTTATTTATATATAGTTTTTTATATAATTCTATTTATTATTTTTACTATTTTTCTAGTTTTTATTATTCGTAAACTAAGTACCTAAAAATAAAATACTATTTAAAAGTTCCTTAATTAACGTATTATTATAGTATATACGGTCTTAACTCGAGTATCGCTATAGTTTACTTTATATTTAAATATATTATTTTATAATACCTTATATAATATTATAATTATATTTTTATAATAGGGATATCTTCTTTTCTTTATCGTAGAAACGTCTTATTCCTAGCTTTTTATTTTATATATATAAGGTATATATAATATATATAAGATACCTATAATATCTTATAATAATATTTAGCTATAGGGAAGAGGTTTTTATAGTCTCCCGGGACTTATTATATTCGTCTTATATTAAATATAGTCTATATATTTAGCGTATAGATTATAATTCTTATATTTATTCCGTAAGGGTAAGGGATATAAATTTAATTCGCGGGGTACTCTTTATAGTTTATTAATATAGATTATATTACTTAATATTTAAGGTTATTATCTAAAAATACTTCCGTTTCTTTAAAGCTAGTATTATTAATTTTTAATTTATTTTTAAATATTTTAAATTCTCGTCTTATTATTATATTTAATATTTTCTTAACTTAGGGCCTTTTAAGGTAATACCTATTATCCTTACCGTCTTTATAGGTAAAGTAATTATTATCGTAATATACTATTTAATATATATTATCGTATAAAGGTTCTTATTTCGTAGTTATTATATCGAGGTTCTTACTTTCGGTTACTTTTTAGAATTTCTTTCCTTATTTAGGTTTAAAATAATCTTTCGCGATATAATTACCTATTTTATTATAATTATAATATTTAACCTATTAATTTATTATATTTAAGTCTATAGGTTTACTATATTCTTAATATTTAATTTAGAATTATTTATTATTTCGTTATTAATTAATATTAGCCTAATTTTTATTTCGTTATCTCCCTTTTTTTTAATATCGGGTAAATATTTAATTATCTAATTAAATCGTAAGTTTAATATAATTATTAAATCTATTAAGTTTATTTAAGATCTTAGCGAGTTCGTCTTAAATATCGCTTTTTAAGCCGTTATAGAAGATTTTAATATATATAAGATTATCGTATAAGTAAGTCTTACTTATATATTTACGAAACTTAGTATAATAGCTAGAAGCTAAGCCCGTTTATCGTAAGTTCTATATTTTCTATCTTACTATTCGTAACTCGTTCTAAGATTTATAAAATCCGATTAGGTATTTTTTAAATATAAGGTAATTTTCGAAAATTACTTACGTTTCGCGTATATATCTCTTATTTAATTAAGTAAGATAGTCTCGCTAGATAGGTTTAAACCTAAATAAGGTAATTCCCCTTAAATAATTAATAGCGAATTCTACCTTAACGGATTTTATTTATATAGTACGTAAGAACTAATAAATATATACTTATACTTAAGTAAGGAAGGTACGTAGCTTATTATATTATCCGTTAAATACTTTGGGTTTCTTAAGTCTAGTAATTTCTCTAAGGTCTTTAATATAAATAATTCTTTCGTCGGTAATTACTTTAAGGTCGTTAATTTAGTCCTTAAGTTAGCCCGTTATTCGACTTTCTCGTTAACTTATAGTAAGTATTTACTAATATATTTCGTTTATTTCCCTTCGTAAGGTTTCGTTTTTTTATTAAAGAGATTATATATTATTTTCGTAAATAGTAATATTTTTTATATATTTTCCGATAATATTGTTAAAATTATTAATACGAGTTTCTTAATCTTATATATAGTCTTAGAGATAGTTTTAATTTTAGTCTAAATACTTAAAGATCCCGTTAACGTCTATACGAGGTTACTCTCTAGGTATAGGTATACCTCCGGTTCTAAATAAAAAGTTTACGGGGTTAAATATTATATCGTTTATTATTACTTAAATCTAATATAATAAGATCTTAAATAAGAGCTTTTAATATATAATGGTTATGGTCTTAAGCTAATTACTATAGGGTAGGTAAGATAAGATAGTTTCCGAATAGTTTATATTTATAAAATCTTAAGGTATTAAGAGTAATATATAATATCGTACGTTACGTTATTTATTACTATTAAAGGTAATATTTAAATAAAGATTATATTTATTAATAAATAAGGTAATAATATTATTAAAAGCTATCGTAAAAGAATATAATCTATCTAGGTAAAGAGTATATTCTTATAGCTATAAGTACGTGCGGGAATTAGTACGTTTAGCTAATTCTAGCCGTAATATTAGTTAACGCGGTCGGCGTTCGACCGTCTCGACTTAATCGAAGTAATCGATACTCGACTACTTCGATCGCTAGCTTCGATAGTTACGTGTGCTCGTTATAACCTACCCTATAGCTCGTATCTAACGTATAGGTTATCTCGTCCTAGACTATCGTTATAATTAGTCCGTCTAAGGTGGTATAGTATCTACCTTCTAGTTATATTAGATAACCTGGTTACGTTGGTTCGTAATAGAAATCTATATTAGCCGGCAATTAGTTAATTGCCGAACAGATCTTTTTAAAGTAAGTCGGCACCTAAATATCGTATACATTCTTATTAAAGCGGTATGCTATTTACTTATCCTTGCCGTCGAATTCGTTAGGGTTAAAATATACGAATTAGATGCGGTAGTATTTTATGTTCTCCTTATTTATTATAAGATAGTAGCCGTATATTCGCACTATCCTGTAATTATATAAGACGGAGAAGGCGAGAATCTCGCGATAAATTTCGCTCTCGCGTCTTATAGCGCGAAAGAGCTTAGCAACCGTCCCTGCCGCGAGAGTTATGCTATAGGCATTCTAGCGATCTGCTAAATGCAACGTAGCGGTGCCACATATTACCTCGCACGTTAAAAAGGAAAAATATATATAATAAGTACTTATAAAAAGAAATTAGTCTCTAGTTAAGAATTTACCGAGATATAGCGATAACTTAGCAAGCTAGTCCTCGGTAAAAGCCTCGCGACTAAAACCTACGAAGTAGTCTGGTTAAGAATAGGTACCGATTAAAGGTATTAAGTTATTTTAACTTTCGTTAACGCTTTTAATAAAGTATTTCAAATCCTTAGTATAAAGCGAGAGTTATTTAGCAAAAAAGACGATATACCGAGATATATCTTAAATAACCTTAACTATAACGGTCGTAGTCTTAGGCTAGTTACTATAAGGTAAATAAAATAAAATAATTTCCGAATAGTTTATATTCGTAAAATCTTAAGGCGTTAAAAGTAATATATAATATTATATATTACGTTATTTATTACTATTAAAGGTAATATTTAAGTAAAGGTTACGTTTATTAATAAGTAAAGTAATAATATTATTAAAAGCTATCGTAAGAGAATATAATTTATTTAAGTATAGAGCATAGTTCTTATAGTTATAGTATCGCGCTAAAATTAGCGTATCTAGCTAATTTCAGCCGTGATATTAGTATGACCGTTATAACCACGTGGCGGTTCTTCGGTCGTTTCTTAGTTTAACCGTTCGATCGCGTAGCGGGTTTTCGGTCGTTTCCTTAATTACGTGTTTCGTTGCGACCTACCCTATAGTTCGTATTTAGCGTTTAGGTTATTTCGTCCTAAGCCGCGAGGGTGCCGTGTATTATCTTAAAAGTAAGTCGGTTATTATATATTATATAATCTTGTCTTTTAGTATTAATTCGTAATACTTTATTTTAATTATTAATATTATACCTTAACTTTTCCAAGTTAAATAATATATATAAATAGCTAAAAAGTTAAAAACGATATAAAAAAAAGTATTTTATATTAAAAATTATATTAAAAAAACTATTTAAGGGTATTTTATGCTATTTAATAATTTTTATATTAATTAAGGACCGATAGTACCTTAGTTAGCCGATAGCTATAAGTTAACCTAAT
Source organism: Trichothecium roseum (assembly GCA_026184415.1). Classification (NCBI taxonomy): domain Eukaryota; kingdom Fungi; phylum Ascomycota; class Sordariomycetes; order Hypocreales; genus Trichothecium; species Trichothecium roseum. The sequence goes on from CM047948.1 coordinate 46,781, forward strand.
AAGTACTTATAGAATATAAAGCTCTTTATTATATATTTAAACTACTTATAATAAAAGAGGAGTAAATATAAATTATTATTTTAATAACGGCTAGTAATAATTCCTATATTATTAAAATTACTATAAGGCTTAAAATATTAGAATTTCTTTTTCTTTTTATATAAATAAAATACTTAAACCTATATAAGCTCGCTAAAATAAAGTAAGTACGGAGCCTTTTTTTATATAAAAATATTAAAATAAAAATATAATATAATAAGTTATTATTTTTATAATCCCTATAATTTAATATTATATATTATTTATATTACTTATTTTTTTACTAAAAATATTTTATATATAAAATATATCTTAATTAAGTCGTAAAAAAACAAAACTAAGGTTCTTTTAAATAAGGTATTTATATATTTATAATATTTAAATAAATTTTAAAAAGCTATTAGTACTATATAACTACGGTATTTATTAAAAAAAGAATTCCTATAAGTAGGGATATAGTATAGCCCTTACTATCGATTTAATATTATAAAATTTATCTTCTTACTTAATTTAATAAAGTTTTAGCGCGGTTATATATTTCTATCGTCGTATTTATTAAATATATTAAACTTATTAAAGTTAGTAAAAAGTTAGGTAGTAGTATTAAGTTTCTATAAAACTTAAGATTTACTTTAATAAGAAGAGAATAATATAAAAATTCTAAGCGCTAATAGAAAATTCAACGCTTATAAATACTAATAATAAGATAATATCTAAGATCGGGAGTAACTTTTTTTCTTAAAGTATCTTATAGTATATACTATATATACCCTCTATATCCTAGAAAGAAGAAATAGCAAAAGATATAGTAATTAGTCGCTATAAAAGTAATCTTAGTAATTTCGATAATAGAAATTTTATTAAAATTTAAGTACTGCCGGGAATAAGCTAGTAGGGAGCCCTAACTTAAGTTATTATATAGTTTATAGAGAATGCCTTGCTAAGGCTATTTTATTAGGTTTGAAACAAGCTTATTTTAACGATAAAATATACGCTAGTATGCTTATTACTTTATAAAAGAGAATTACTACTTATTTACTATAGCTAATCCTTACTTAGTTTCTATATAATATTATTACTAAAGTAATTCGTATACCTTTTTTAATAACTTATATATAAAATAATAAATCCTTATTAGTTGTTTAAAAATACTTTTAAATTAAATATATCGATATATTAAAATTTGTTTATAATTCGACGAGATTTCGATATATTCTTAAATAATTAAAATAATAAAAGCTTAAACTTATAATATATATAATAATAAGTATTATATTTATAAAAAATTATAATAACATAACTAACTTCCGGCCGCTTTAATTATTTTTAATATAAAAACTTTTATTACAAGAAATTAAGAAATTAATAAGTAATTTATAGTTAATTTAAGCTTAATAAGCGGCCGAAATTAACTTAAAAACTAACTTTTTATTAATAAAAGCATAAAGTTATTATAGCTAAATCTAACTTATTTATTATTAACTTACTAGTTTTATAGTAAAGTTTATATAAGTTATAATTACTAAAATAATTATTAATTAATTAAGAAAATAAATACTAAGGCTAAATAATTTATATAATAAATTTAAAACTTAAGGCTATGTTAAGTATATTAAATTAAAAGCTTATTTTAACTTTTAAGAAATTAAGTAAAATTTATCTTATCGATAAATATAATATATTATATATAAATATATAAATACTTATTAATTTATATTAAAATAAGGAAAACTAAACTTATTTTATAACTTATAAATATATATAAAGGCTATATACTTAAAAATACGATATTTATTAAATATAAAGGTAACCCTTATAAGAATTAATAATAGCTAAAATATACTTAATAAGATAATTATAATAAGGGGTTATTTAGGGTTTTAGCTAATATTATTAAATAGCTACTTATTTAATTAGTTACTTATTATTAACTAGAATTAAGAATATAATTTTATTATAATATAAGGGCCGGAAAGGTAGTACGAAAGCTAGCGGGCATAAAAGCCTAACTTTTTAATTAAGGAGTTAATTTAAAAGTAAAAAAGGTTAAAATTTAATATATACCTTATAAGCTATAAATAAAGTTAGAAGCTTTCTTTTTATATTAAGTAATTAATTATATAATTACCTTTTTCTTTTATTAGTTTTCTTAATCTCTCGTAGGCCTTTTTTATATATTATAATATTATATAATAAAACTATCTAGGCTATATTAAAAGCCTTATATATATATATTTAGACGTAATAATTATAGCTAAGAGCCTTATCTTCTTATATAATTATATATAGCCTTAAGAAGTAATACTTTTATATATAATATAATAGCTAGGCTTTTAAGAATTTTTATATAATAACAATATTAATTTATACCTTTTTATATACTACCTACGAGCTTATGATTTTACCGGTTCTAGCGCTATACTAATTACGGCCCGGGCTTTTAATAGTTTACCGCGATATCTTTTTATACTTATAATATAAGGAAAATATACTTATATAAGCTTCGGTTTAAACCCTTTATATTTAAGTATTAAAAATTTAATTAATAAATAAAATATTAAGAAATTATTATATATAAAATATTAATATAAAAGCCGGTATTTATATTTATAATTTATAAATATAAGGAAATATAAATTAAAAATTAAAAATATTTAGCGTTTTTTAAATTCTTATTATTTAATTTCTATAAAAAATATTATATTATACTTACCTTATATACTTAGCTTAAAAGTATAATTATTATACTTTTATTTTCCCTTAAACCGCTAGATAACTTCAAAACTACCGGGGTAATATATAAGATTTTATATTAATTAAATATATTAATATATTATTATAATAAAACTTAAAAATATAACTTTATAAAATAACTTAAATAATATGTCTTATATTTTAAAGTAGTAAACCTTTATAGTATTAAGTTAAGAATACTCTTATATAAGGTGCGGGGTAGTTAGTACTCTTAATAAAGGGTAGAAGGTATCGCTATCGATATAGCTTTATAGCTCGCTTAAGACTAACTAACTTCTAAATACTCCTTTAGTTTAACTAAATACTTTAACGGCAAGAAATATAATTATTATAATAAGTATAATATCTTAAATATCTCCCTATTTGTACTACATAGTCTCGTCTGTGGCTACCGTAAATTGCCTATAACTAAGCAACCTGTGATCTAGGATTGTCCCGATATGAGTCTTATTAACACTCTCGCAACTTCTCCTGATTCTGGTCATTAAAGGTCTCAAGCTGTCGAGAAAAGAGGCCGGGGCTCTGCGAATATCTTCCGCTATAGTACCGGAATAATGTCCGTTTATAAAGTTCTCATACCCTACACCAAGGAATATGCAGATTCTCGCATACTCATCGTAAGTCTCACAATGTAGCTGTCCGGCGAAGAGATTAAGTCCAATGGTTAACGTCTGTGGTAGCTGGGGATTGAGGCGTTGTGGTTCCATAAAGAGATCCAATGAATCCAAAGGTTTATATCCCAAGTTTGGGCGAGGAGCATATATATGTAAGCATACGCATGGTGAGGCTATCACATGCGATCGAATCTTCTGAGCCTCAAAGGGACTAATGATCATTATGAGATCAATTCGGCCGAGTGTCGTGGAAGTGTATCGAGTGAGAACCCATTGCACCGGTCTTTGGTACGAGTCCATAAGCGCAGAGTTGCGCCACATTTCCACCGTGCTGGCGAAATCGGCGGTAACGTACAAATCATCGCATATCGAGGTACAGTCTTGTTTCAGCGCCGCGCTGGTGTAAGAGAGGGCCTTGAAGGCGGGCTTGTATGCCTCCGAATCCAAGCTGAGCTTGCCACTTGCCACGAATTCTAGGACGTCCCTATGGAGAACATGAACTAGCGGTTTGGCTGGCTCCGGTTTTTCGACTTGTTTTTCCTCCTCGGCTTCAGGTGCGAGCTCCCGCTCTTGCTGTTCTTGAAAGTTGGCCTCAAGATCGTGGTCGGTCCCAAACTCACGAAGCCTTCTATCTATTTCATCAAACTCTTCCGAGGCACGTTTCTTGGAATCTTGACGAGTGTTGCTGTTGCGGGCGCAGTGCCTCTCTTTCACGGTCAGTCCCTCAGCCTCGAGGAACATGGAAGCGTCCTCTGATGGCATGGAGGATCCGCCTCCCTCTCGGAAAGAGTCCCAGAGCTTCTTCTGCCATTTGAAACGCTTCCCCTGCACTGTCCACAATCCCATGTTCTGTTTCGCGCCCATCCATGTCTCGGATATGGCCCATTGGAGAACATCCGCAACCTCGATTGCATCGTCTGTTTCTTTGGATGAAAATTGGCGGATCTTGGCGCGAATCTCATCTGGCATGCAGAAAACAACGGACTGTCCTTTTCCGAGCTGTCTCATCCTCATGCAGGCTGTAAACATTTCTCGTTAGTGGATGAATTATTTATGTTAGCTCGAGCAATCTCACTCACCTTGAACGAGCCTATCTTTGGTTAGCTTGGCTCCGAGAGTCACAGCTGCTCTGTAGTCTTGGGGCAACTTCAAGTCTGTCCCCCTTGTATGTGCTTCGTCGAGGAAGACGAGGCAAACATCCAGTCGGGTGGCAAAGGGCGAGGATCCTAGCAGGTCTATTTTGCCCTTCCTGTCCAGGACACATAGATGATCACTTTCATCGAAGAAGACTGCTGCTTGCGTTCTATCGTCGGATGGCAGCATTTCCAACCATTTGCCGGCCGCATCCCTATTCCCAATCTCAATGATTTGAGCTCCGACGTCGAGAATCACCCGCACCTCTGGTTCTATTCCGACTACCATGGACAGAAAAGTGCTGGCGTCGATCCCCCCTCCCTTCCCTTCGGGTATCTTCTGGACCACATTCTCCGGCTGGAGAAGATGCTCCATCACAAGGGCATTGGTGTGTTTCTGCTTGTCAAGGTCGAGCTGCTGAACAGAGAGCGGAAGAGTGACTCGTGAGTCGTTGGTTCCACTGAACCCCGTGGTGACATGCTTCTTAACTTCTGCAATATCCCATCCGGAGGCAGATAGCTTTTTGGGAAACTCCTTCATCTCTACTGGGAACACAACATGCGCAAGATAGAAGTCAATGACACTCTTTGCGAATCGTAAGCGAGGGAAGATGGACCTCGTGCACTGGTCACCATCTTCCACATTCACACCTGCTAGTTGATGGAAAGCGTCAGGAAGCCCGTCGGCGTCCCTGACCCAGCTTTGGTACTCTGTGCTTGCTTGGTCTGAACACTGTAGCCGGGAAAAGGCCGAGTAGAGCTCTTCGTCTCTGAGACCCCCGTAGTAATAGCTCAGCATGGTCAGGAGAAGGACAACTTCGGGGTGGCTGAACTCGGATCTGGGGCTGGGCTTATCTTTGGCTGTGAAAGGTACCGCCAGCCTTGTTTGCGGTGTTCTGTCCAAGCAAAGGCCGTAGTCAACCCTCCATCGCTTTTGGGATAATGCAAAAGCCAGCACGCCACCAGCTAGTAGACCACGGAGAAGAAATAGGGTGGTCTTTGCAGTCTTGGTCCATTCGTTCTCTTTACATGTCTGGGCAATCTCTGCTTCAGTAAGTTTACTTTTCGTCAAATACGTGAGTATAGCCTTCTTCATCTTCATGGATCTGTTCGCCATTGGAAAACCGGCCATGCCCTCCTTGACGATTATTTCTGCGACTTGTTCAACCACTGCCTGCTTGATATCATCCCGAAGAAGTCTCGTTCTCGGGAAGCTACCAGCGGAGCAGCCTTCTTGGCCGCGACATGTTTGCAAAGAGCCCGGATAGTGCTGTTCCAAACGAGGAAGACAGTCTTTAAATATGCCCAAGACGCCCTGAATACAATCCCATCGGGCAGGACTATGATCGATAGGGCGTTGTGTTCCTATCGGATACACTAGTTCCAACTTGACGTCAAAGTTTTCATCACTCTCGTCCACAATATCACGACTTGACCTGTCGAGGAACTCTTGGGATCGGAATAGCAGGCTGCTGACGTCGTCTTGATGGGCATTCGCACGCTCAATGGCCATAAGCTTGAATGACAAGATATGCTCGGGTTGCACCAGCAGGACACCGCCTTCTCTCATGCAGTCTTCATAGATGCCGTAGATCGCCTCTGCCTCGGCAGTCCCAAGTTTAATGGCCCGCGAAATAGGCGCGTGGAAGATGGGCCTATCTGGCAACCCGCCGAGCTGGCTCACTAGCATATCCAGCATCTGCTTTGCCTGCGGCCTCCCCACGATGACGCGCACTAGGGTCCCATCCTCGGCTAGGCTCCCAGCGACCATGGGAACTATGACCGACGATTTCCCCTCTCCCATGTTCAGCTGCATGACTGTATTGCCGCCCGTCGTGGGCTTTCGCATTTCGGCAGCGATCTCGGCCTGGACCTCGCGTATCATGATATTGCTTCCCACTTCCAAGAGTAAGGATTCGGGGTCTTGATACGGATCCCAGTTGGTGTGGCCGGTGTTTTGCAGTTCTTCGACTAGCTTTGGCTTGTTGTCTACCAAGCCGAGTAGCCTGGTGGCCTGCTGGAGATGTATCAGTGCCAAGGCATACTGCACGAGACATTTCTTCCACGCTGCGGAAAGCCGAGACCATTGTTTCCGGCGTAGCTGCTGTAGGAAGAAAACAGGACTGATCCTTGGTAGCTGGTAGAGGTTGGGCACGGACTGATATTTGATGTCACCAGCAGTAATGCCGCGCGCCGAGGCGGTAAGCGGGCGGATGATCTCCTCGACGCGGCACTTGCAGTCTACGTAGTGCTTCATGAGGATAGGCAGGCAATCTTGATGGGCGATTCCGTTCGTGGCGACCGTGTGACTGTGTGCTTCAAGAGAACGGGAGCTCTGCTCTAGCTTCTCGATATACGCCTTTTCAAACGATGTTTTGGCTTTTAGGGAAAGCTGGCTAATCAAGGCAGGTAAACGCGACTGGTTTTTCTTGGCGGAAAACCTTGGGTCTAGCAAGCTACCAACACTGGCACAATTTGAATCCAGGATTCGTGGAGCACAGCGAGAAAAGATGTCTTCTCTCCCGATGAAGGGTTGGTCCTTTGTGTGATTCCGTGGAGCATTCGCCAGGGATGGGTTGGGAATAATCAAAGGCGCACGTGGACAGGACATTGTAGTGCCGAGTTGACAAAGGTAACCCCAAAAGCTGCGATTTGCAGACCACGTATAGAATTGGGATTTTACAGAGATCATAGCCTTCGACATATCGATGTAGGTGTTCCATTCATGTGACTGGTCACGGCTGTGAGGAAACTGTGGCGTCTCACACGGCCATTGCTCTTCCAGAACTTCCGCCAAGGCATCAATCGCTTGGAAGCAGTTGCGGTCGAATGTGCTTTTCTTACGCCTTTTATATGAGGCTTTTGATTCTTGGTCAAGTCGACGAAGTAAGCTTTCTGGGCAATGGTCGAGTGGCTTGGCTTGAGATGATAGAAGACCGATGAGCTTGGAAGCCGTGGGCTTAACTCCTTGCGTGGGTTGGAAACAACTTGCCAACGGTATGCTTATATCACTCATTCTCGAAGACAAGAAGAATTCTGCAAGTATGTAGAGCACATTTCGATCGATATTACCCCCAAAGGCGAGCGTCGACAGCCAGAGAGCAACTCTGTATGTTTCGACTCGACCGAAATCTCCCCGTAGTACTTGATGAAGAATAACCCAGTTCTCCAGTACAAAAGACTTATCCGTAAACCACTGACCGCTATACTCGAGCCGCCAAGAAGGAGCGTCGTGTACGGGTCCATGTACAACAGGACAGGTCGATAGCAGATGCCATAAATGTGACTTCAGATCTTTAGTGGATAACTCGGGATGCTCAGCCACGCCCCGATAAAAGGCTTGGGCGATACGGAAAACATCTTGGGTCTTTTTGGATGTTTTCCACCTATCCCTACTATCGTACACCCCATCATGTTGGTCTGTAAAGCTTTCGGCACCATAGCCAGAAACTCGAAAAGCGGAAGATCGTATGTCATCCCGTTCCAACAGCCAGTTGTGCACCTCCGGAAGCTGAGGTAGCTCAATTGACGAGTCCGGGTAGAAGAACTGGGACCGCTCTACGCGATTAAAAATGCCCTGGACGGAGGTGAGAAAGCTTCCATGCTGTGCTCCAAACCCAAGGTTTGTTGACCATTCTACCGTTTGCATCACTTTTTCGTGCTTGGGGTAGTAATGGCGGCGCGGAGTTAGGGAGGCTAGGTTCATAAGGATGGAAATATCCTGGCAAGAAAACTGGTCGAATGATTTCAAAGCCGCCGAGTTGAGTATCTCGAGTGCCTCCTCGGTCCCGGTCCGGTCTGTCAGTGGATCAGGGAGACAGAACGTCGTCAAGGCATGAAGGTATGCGAGAAAGAGTTTGCTGTGCTTCGTTCCATTATCCACCAGCCTCCCCAGCAGGTCATCTATACCGTATGCGTACGCCTTTGTGACCGTATTCGGGCTGATGTGAACCTCGGTGTGACCGGCCACTCTCTTGTGGAGTTCTTCCCCTGCCGGTATGATGATTATCCGCTTGTTTCCTGCGGTTTTATCATTGATAATGAGCTTGCTTTTGAGCCCCACCAGTGCCCCGGTAATTTGGTCATCGTCTATTGACATGCCGCGAAACTCTTTGGACCTGACTGTTGCCTCCCCTTTGACGACTTTGAAGCCGAGGTGCATACGAGGGAGCTCAATGTCTACAGCTTCCAGAGACGCGGCATAGAATGCCTGTACCCACGATGGCAGCTCCAAGGAGCTGAATATATTGCCAAGTGTCTTGCCAGTTTCGCTCATTTGATCCACGACTACCTGGTCATTCCGTCTGAGCTGCCACCTTTTTCCCGCGGCATGGAGCTCCCAGTTGTCTGGAGACGACTTCCAAGGTTCGTACGCCGTGCGAAATTCGACAGCGTTACGATTCAGGCTATACCAATGAACCTGGCCATTGACAAGAGGTGACGGGAAGTTGAGGTGAAAGACGCGGGGTGGAATGAGCTCAAACTCTTCTCCGTTCTTGGAAGCGCGAATGAGGAGATCGTGTGCACGGCTATGCGAATCGGAAAGGCCAAAGTGAATCGTCCAGCCCGAGTATTCTCTCTTCGAAGAAAATTGCATACCTGGAAGTGTGCTAGGCATAACTTCTATAGCAGTTCGGCCGAATAGTTTCTGATACATGGAATGACGCTCGTATTCCCCGGGTAGACGATTCAGGGGCACTCCGTTGACCAGCAGCTCGCCGGACAAGAGATCGAACTGCACTTGGATGGCTTGCTCATGGTCATGTGCGCCAATTTCTTTTATAAGCCAGTTCGGATGGTCTGCAGACAGCTCCCGCCATTCTCCCTCTTCTTTGTATGCGTTCCATGACCTCTTGATGGCACGATCAAGTGTGTTGCTAGTACGCATCACGATTTGCTCCGCCAGTATGGCACTCGTTCTTTGACAGAGGCGCTTCCAACGAGCGTACATGAGCGAGGCGGAGGAGCCGAATTGCTCAAGAAGACCTTGGCTCTCTTTCACAATGATGCAGCACTCTAAGAAATCTGTCGAGGTGTCTGAATCCTGCATGGCTTCCGCGAGGAGGTCATCATCCACATAAAGGGTGTCGGCGCAAACCAGCGCTGCGAGGCCTGCCCGGGTTCGAAACTTGTTCCTTGTTTCATTATCAAGTGACATCTGTACCTTTCCCCTCAGGCCGTCAGTCCATTCGAGGGTGACCCGCCTAATATGTTCCAGGAGTTTACAGCAACGCCGCTTGATGTCCTCGAATGGGGATACCGAAAGTAGGTGGGTAGTTAAGAAGGTGAACATACCAAGAGCGGATGTGGCGAACCAGTTCTTTTCTAAACCATACGCTGACGCTTCGAGGCCATTGATGAGTTTTTCCCCGAATACTGGATGCTCCAATATACGATGACTCGCTCTCAGTGCAGTGTCCGTTTCTCGTGGGCCGACTTGTCCAGCGCATTGCAGGAAGAATACCTCTGTCTCTACTTTCATAAAGTCCACCAGGGGGGCGTTGAGCTGCACGAGAATATTCTGCCATTGTATTCGAAACCCAAGAGGGATCGTGCAGAGCGCTTTATACTCTTCCGTCGACATGTGATTTGGACAGAGGTGCTGAGTAGCTATCACAGTGTTTGGCGGGGGACCCGACGGAGCGTCAGGGGGTCGGAAGATGAATTGTCGCAATGGTGAGTTATTCGGGAATGGGTATGTGCACCTCTCAGCTAGCCGGCTTGTTTCCATGAACCCGCGCGTGAAACAACCTTGTCTTTCGTCAAAATATTGCCATTTCATACCGTTATTCAGGCAGACATCATCCTCATGGGAGGTAGAGATAGTGCGAGTCTTGTAGTGCGAGACGGAGTGTGACTTGGTCTCAGATAGTAGCTTTATACGTCGAGTTGTACCCAGAGGCGCCTTGAAATTGGAGAGACCTGCGTATCCCTGGAGGGTAAACTGGTACTGAGGACGCTTCTCTGTGGTATATTTCATCTGCAACACGTCCAGGGCAATCAAGGCCGTCGCATCACGCCAATTATCAAATGGGTCAGGAACAAGAAGCTCGAAAACTACCGAATTTGCGTTTAAGTCGTTGGAAGGCAGTGGCCATTCATAAACTTGAATTGATAACCCTTTTGCCTGGGTCCTCAAGTTGCACTTGTGGCAATCATGACTGTGAACGTCACTACAGTTTCCGGTATAACTGTCATATACCCTGTGAAAATTACAACTGAGGCTTTCAAACTGGCTGACAAGGTCGTTGTGATATTGGTTCAATGCCCTGAACTCGGCACGCTTTTGCTGCCTTTTCTGCTCAGCTTCGCTCTTAATCCGGCGCATCAATTCTTGGTGGCGTGTAGACTGTTGAAAATACCGAACTGCAAAGCTCGATGGGGAGCCGAACGCGTCGAACACGTCGACAGAGGCCTTTGTTGAACTTTTACGGCGAGATATTAGATATCTTTCTGCCCGATCGAGCCTCTCGAGTTGGTCCTTGAATGGTAGAACTAGGTTTTGTAGCATTTCGTGGGAGAGGCCATGATCATAATCCGCAAGCAACGGGCATGCTTCCACAGTCGAGGCGTCACAAGCTATCCAAAGATCCAAAAGAGTCAGGATCATAATAGAGGCGGATTCTGGGTTACCGTTGTAGATGCTGGAAGCTTGCGCATAATAGGTTTCCATAAGAACTCTCAGGCTTCGACTTGTTGTCCCTTCAAGTTTATGTATCTTGAGCCACGCGCTTAAGTGTATGGCCACCCACTGCTCGAGAGCCACGAGTTCTCTAGCATCGTGTTCTTCGTTTGAGCGGAATGATAAGTGAGGGAGCTTGGTTGGATCCCCAAAGATGGATACAGCGTGTGAAGGGGAAAACATGTTCCTCGCACTCATTCTCTGCCTCTGTGATATGCCGACAATAAAGACGTCCAATTCCTCAAGGCTCGCCTTGGAGTCTCTCTGGAAGTCTAATTCTGGAAGAGCAGCTAGAGGTAGTAGTCTTATCTGTTTCCTTTGAATGGATGACCATCTCTTTTGCAAAGTCGCGTTGATTTGCTTCATACTTTGATCGACATAACGGCGCAGCCTTGGCGACACGCTACCACATTTCACTACTCGTCGGTTGAGCTTGAAGTTGATGACAGAGAGGAGGTCGCTTTCGATGAAATCTTCGTCGCATACACGAGCGGCGCTGGCCATGAAAAATATCATGAAATGCTTGTACAGGTCCTTAGCGTCACCCTCGTTCGTTATCAACCGATTTAGCACAAGCTGGACCGTGACCCGAACAAATAACCACCATGGTGATCTCCGCCACGGGATTAACGCATCCTTGTATACAACATCTTCGCGAGTGTTCTTACCAATCACGATAGACGAGACCTGCGAACCTCCATGGGCGAGTAGAAACGTGACCAAAAACTCCGTAACCATCTTTGGGTGCGTGGTGTCCCTCTTCTCGTCATGCTCCTGTCCAGCCTTTTTCGTCTTGGGCTGCGTTCCGGTAACCGCTTCCCAGCTCATTGAAGCGAGGGCGGACGCTAGAGTTCTTTGAAACTCGGCTTTTTCGAAGACCGCTGACGGAATAGACAAAGCAGAGCCGGGGAAGGATCTTCTCAGCCTTCCCTTGGTAGACATGACATCTTTGTTGCGTGGAGACAGCTCAAAGGTCTCAAAAATGACCCGTCCGTTCGAATTGGAGATTAAGATGCCGGCATTCTGGGCGCTAATGTGCAGCGGGATAAAGTCTCCTACAACGATGAGTGCCTGCTTTCCCACGGTAGCTGCAGGAGTCATAGTACGTACCATCGCCTTTGAGCTTCGAGAAAGCATCGTTGAGCTTTTCTTCACTGATGACAAGACCGTCCCCTGATATTTGGAGAACATCCAGGGTTACCTGGATTGCTCCCGTGGCCGAAACAATAGCTGGCAGATGGAGATTCGGGCTGTAATCCTGGAAGTGTGACAGCGACCTAGCAGTGGTGCTTATAAGAGCACGGCCATACTTCGGTACGAAATCATCCTTTAGAGGGAGCTTCGGAGGGAGAAATATGTGGTTGAGAAGATAGGGAAGTTTGTTCATAGTTAGGATAGCAGTTAATAATCAAGCTGCTTTGGCGGATTTGTGTGTTTGAACGAAATAATATTTACCTAGGAGCGTAGGAGAATAATCAGCCCGACTTTGTTGATATCCTACAACCCAACGCCCAACCTCCTTTAATACCCTGTATTTTCTTATAAAATAACAATTTTTCAAATAATTAAGGTATAGTATATATAAAATATAATAGTTTTAGAATTTTCTATAATATATATAATATTATATATAATATTATATAACTAATATAATATAAATTAATTAAATAAAGTTATATATATTTATATTCTATAGTTTACTTTAAAATAATTAATAAATTTTATTAATAAATTTTTTAAATTAATATTTAATATTTATAATAACCCCATAAGCTACATAGAGCCGTGGCCGGTCTAGCTACGGCTACTCCTAATTAAGGTAATATATTATATATAACGCGTCTTTGTTTTACTATAAAAGAAGTAATATAGTACCTCTAAAACTTAGTAAGCTAAGTTTTAGTTATTAAACATACGATATCTTACCTTCTTACTTACCTAGCTACTATTATTACTATATATAGCTTATAATATAGCCCTTAAGTTGCTCCCCGATATCTGAAAGTTATTACCGCGAACAGAGGCGAAAGCCACGGTTAACTAACAAAGTTTTCTATTTATCAATACGATAAGATAAATCTGACCCCATTACCTAAAAGTACGGCTAGGTTCCCTTTGGATTTTGAACCACCTGATATCTTCCCCCAATCTGTTACAAAGTTCCGTATACGACTGGTCTGTCTTATAGCTAGTATTAAGCTCGATTAAAAGCTTCCTATCCCGATATTCATGTGCAATTGCCTCGTTCTCTCTTAAAAACTCCTCATGGCGTTTCTTGAACATGGTAGCATTATCTCTCTGCCTCCCTTCCAAGTTGCGGGTAAGATAGCGTTCCTTGGCGATCTCTGCTTGACAATTGAAGAGTAAAACAAGCATTGGGCTTTCAAACTATTTGTTGTTTGAGCACACAATGCAGGTGACAAAAATCTAATGCGGCTTGCTTGTGGGGATTCTTACCTCTGCTTCAAATATTTTTAGTTGTGCCAAACTGCGTGGGAATCCATCTACTAGCACTGCTCTTCCCTCCGGCTCTAGCGTCTCTATCCTTTCCAGCTCGCTCCTTATAATGGGAATGAGAAGGTTTCCATTGATCAGTTCCTGCTTGTTCAGAATTGGCGCAATGACTCCTGATTGGGGGTGGGTGGTGTCGTTCTTGATCCGTCTAAGGAGGTTGCCGACGGAGATATGCTTTACAGGAAAATCCCTTGTAAGCAAGTCGCTGAGAGTAGTTTTGCCAGACCCGGGGCAACCTGTATCAGATATTTCAGAACTCTTCCTACGTTAAACCCTCTGAAGGAACGGAAGAACTCACCAAGGACAAAGACGACAGGTATTGTTGAAGCCATGATTTTCGAGGTGCTATCACTGGCCTTGAAAAGCAGATGTTTTCAATTGGCACGTATATATTTCGAAAGTTTATCAATCTCGGACGAACATCCATACGACCGACGAGATTTTAGCACCTGCTGCGTCAATCATGTGCCATGAAAGTAGATTCTGTACTGCGTGGCGGCAATTGATTGGCTTGCGAGATTGAACAGACCAATCGTGGTCAGATGCATGCTCTACGTATGAGGAAGAAATGTAACCCTCTGATGGTTTAGACTCCGATCGTCGTATAAAACTATCGAAAGTGGAAAAGGGGGGATACAAGATGAGTGCACTCCAGAAGCAACCTTGAGGAAGCCGTCGCATTCCTACGGGAAATGTAAATATCTATAGGCCTTGCGTCGGCAATGGCCTCGAGCTCCGAATGTAGGCCGAAGAACCTGATTCCACAAGAGGGTGCTACTTGATTCCCTTGTGGACCGTTTATCTCCTCTCCTACCAACGTGAAGATCGAACGCCGTTGACATGTTTAACCTTATCGCACGTAATCGGGGCGGAACGCATATTCCAGAGCTGGGAGTTACCACCAACATGGATGCGTTCAGCGAATGTCACCTTGTGTCATGTGTACATCATGTACATCACTTCTGATCACCTTGAGGTGTGCATAGGGCAAAAGCAAAACACACGTCATGTCTAGCACACTCGCATCCCTACTAAAAATCAAGCCTTCAATAAGTGAAGAGTAGAATGCCTAAAAAGCCACAGAATCAGCAGGTTCAACTCTCATGACTAGGCTTGAACAGCAAGTCCGCCGCCTTAGAGATTTTTTTTCCAGGATTTGCGGCAAAATACTCGTTTCACCAGCCTCCATCATGCTACGATCATTTATATTCAACAACACAACTTCCATCGGTATCACTGGCGTTTTCATAGTGATGGGCAGCATTGCTTACCTCTTATACTACCTTGCCCATTTATGGAGATCACACACGGAAATCCCAGTCTCGGTCAATTATCACTTCTCCCGCAAATGCAACTACGAATGCGGCTTCTGCTTCCATACCGAGAAAACATCTAGCATCCTCTCCCTGGGCGAAGCCAAGCGAGGGATGAGAATGTTGAAAGACGCTGGGATGAAGAAGCTCAACTTCGCCGGCGGGGAGCCTTTTCTATATCCCAAATTCCTTCAAGAGCTTTTGCGCTACGGGAAAGAGGATTTAAGGATAGAAAGTATGAGCATCGTCTCCAACGGCTCCAAGATCACGGAGGGATTCCTGCGCGAGAACGCCGGATTCATTGACATCATCGCCATGTCCTGCGACTCGTTCAACGCGGAGACGAATATCAAGATCGGGAGAGGCAGAAGTGGAGAGAACTTGCAGCAGCTGAAGAAAGTCGCCGACTGGTGTCGACAGGTTGGTATCAAGTTCAAAATAAACACCGTTGTGTGCAGTTTGAATTGGGATGAGGATATGGCTGGTCTGATCACACAACTCCAGCCTTTCAGATGGAAGGTGTTCCAGTGCCTGATTGTCACCGGCGAAAACGACAACGAAAAACGGAAGCGGGATGCCCGTTGCTTGCTCGTGAGCGAGCGGCAGTGGAAGGCTTTCTGTGATGGGCATAGGCATCTGCAGTGTTTTGTGCCGGAGAGCAACGAGATGATGAAAGGAAGTTATCTAATCTTGGACGAGTTTATGCGCTTTCTAGACAAAGGCGACGGAGAGGAGAAGGCGAGTCAAAGTATCCTGGATGTCGGCGTGAAGAAGGCGATGAGCCAAGTCAGGTGGGAGCGAAGCGCGTTTGAGGAGAGAGGTGGATTGTATGATTGGACTAAGGCGGGTGCCGAGGGATGCGGTTCAAGCGGTGATAAGGCAAAAGCCTTGGAATGGTGATGGAGTATCATGCAAGTACGCGGAAAGGGGATCCGCGATATTCGGGCCTGCAAATGATAATTCAATCCATTGTCTACTAGCTGTTGGATCCATTTTGTTTTTCTCTCTGCTGGTTGAAATAGGCACTCAATTTCCCAAGCGGGCGACCCGCCGGGAAAGCTTGTGGGTAAGACCGCATAAAGTCCCCAATCTCTTGGTCCATCTTCCGCCTTAATCTTGTCTCCTCTTTGCTGCTGTCGGTTTCTTGGAGGATTCTCGTCAATTCTACCTCTCCGACGATATGGCCAAAGTCTGTCGTATCGACGTCGACGACAAAGCTACCATCAATCATCCAAGATTCCCGTTCCGTGGTAAAATCAGCGCAAGGATCCAGGATTTCTTCAATACCACGTCCATCTGCAGCGGCAGGCAAGGTTTTTTTGACAAGCTCCATCACTAGACTGTTGCCATCAAGTTCCGTGAAAGCTGAATTGATAAAATCGCCGCCACTACGAATCTTTGCCTCCCAATGTCCATTCCGTCGCCGGACGTAGATTCCTCTCGAGAAAAGCATATTGTTCTGATCGTAGTAGGTATCGTGGGTGGTTTTTGTTCCCAGGATTTCGTGGCTTTTGAAACTCGAGCCCCCGCCGTTGGACCGCAGGTAGGCAATAGAAGCCGGCGTGGCTAAAAACTTGCGCTCCACCTCGAGCCGGCGAAGCGGTACCCTCCTTTGAGGTATGGCATTGGCATTGCCAGAGTAGTGGGGGCTGCACGACAAGGCATGTCTTGGGGGAAATATGCGTACTTTCCTATACATTGTGATGGTAGGGCCCCGTGTTTGAGAGGGACGTTGGGACTGGTCTTGACACGTATATCGCGCAGCATCTGTCAACATCGATCTCCGTTGGCTAAATAAAAAGATGCTGAATCCTCTGATTGTTCAAAAGCATAGCAGATGGTGACATAATTATCGGGCTTTTGTAACAATAGCGTCGCCTTTGAACTAGTTCATATTCTATGTTATGAGGCTAGTTTTCTCCTAATAAACGAGTATTACTTGAGATGCTGGAAATTCTTACAGGGGGGGGCTAGATATTATCAGCAGCTGCTTAGGGTAAGCAATGCAGAATCATGATATCGAGACGTCACCCTACCATAATGGCTAAGCCATCGATTGGGAGATAACCCCACTGAAACCCCCTGCCGCATGAACATGGACTGACAATAGTAAATAACTAGTTTGCTGATTGGCAAAGTATCTAATAGACATGGTATGTGGCAAAGGAGGAGCTGTTACTGAGGGGGCCATGCGGTTAACCTTGGGCTTCTACTAACCCTATCAAGGCGATTAAATACTCCAAAACCAGGTAATATCTACTTTTGGCATGGCTCTTTCGACATCTCGTGCCACGCATTTGCTGTGGAGATGCCGTAGATGGTCGGTCGGCAAGTGTCTCCAAAGGCAAGGGGCCTTTGGCGCAACCTAGCTAGGCAAAAGGCCTTGGCATGCTCGGATGGGAAAGCATTATGCTTCTGTATGCTTCTCGGTGTCTTGGAGTGCAGGGGGGAGGGGCAAACTATTTCCCAATACTCCGTATTTGGCTCCTAATCTGATGACTACTACCAACCGCTTGGAGTACTCAGTACGGCAGCATTTGCAAAACCCAAGTACTAAGTAGCACCAGAATAAATCTCGGACAAGGCGACTCCAACACACTACGATTACTTGTTGGAAACGTAATTATGAGATTGACATTGGGCAGGCGATAATCTGCATGCAAGGGGGCTGCTGAGACATTAAGTGGTTATCAGCCCAGCACTGGCGGGCAAATAGCTTCAAGTGTCGATACGTCATATTTACGCAGCACGCCATGCTGAGTGGTATCGGAAGGTTTACATGACTGTGAAAAAACCGACCCATTCGTTCGTTTACCCCGCATAGCCCAGACCACTCGTCTTGACATGGTACAATCATCTTACGGAGTACGGAGTACTTGGCCCAACTTTGCTTCTATAAACCCCTGACATGTTACGTTACTGGGCTAGCGGCATACCATACCCGGCCACAGCATCGCAGCATATCACGAAATGGCCACCGAGTATCATTTGGGCGTCGTGCAACAGATCATACATTACACCTTCGGGTGTAGAGATCTCTTGGAACTTGCTCTCACGGCGGCGGGAGCGGATGAGGCGAAGCCGGACGGAAACAGAAACCTGGCCACGGTAGGCCAGGCTGTGTTGCAGCTAATCATTGCCAACATGGGCTACGAGAATTCGGTGACACGACGTACGCTCTTATCGTCCCTGATGTAACGCAATGCCATCCTCACGCTGATCAACTCTCAGAAGTCACACACGGAATCCAGAGCCTGTTGTACAACAAAGAAAGACTGGCTGCCGCTGCTAATTGTACAGGGATCCAAAGATGCATCAAGTTATGTCAGAAGCCAGGATCAACATCGGCGACGGTCATGAGCGGGGCAGTGAGGGCGATACTTGGTGCGGCTTGGAAGGATTCTGGATCCCTGGACGTGGTGCTGGAAATTCTCAGGCGCTTCAGGTATATATTTGCAACGAGGGAGGCCTAGCTGTCTGGAGCTGACCATCCCCAGCCTCTCTCCAGAAGCCGTGACTCCGGGCTGCCATGGGAGCGTCGACCCCCTACAAACTTTGCATAGTTCTTCAACTTTCCCAATAACTATCGAGCCGAATCATCAGGGCACATTGGCTTCAGTGTCTAGTTTAAACGATGTCACAGACACAACTTGCACGAATCCAACGCCAGACCCGGGGAGCCCTCGCATGTTTTCTCCTGTCTATCAACGCCGATCCAAGTACAATGTGAGTGAACCCTTGCCAGAAATCTGCACCGAAGCAAGAGCTCGGAAGCGGCCAAAACAACAGCAGAATGGCACCAGTGCGCGAGAAATAGAGTGGTTGAACTTGTACATCGCCGAGGAGGAGGAACGTTGCTCGGAGCTAGGTCTCCCGGGTCCGCGGCAGACGTTCATGGACGAGAGCACCGTAAAGGTCCTTTCCGACTTGGCTGGTAAGAATGGCGACATACCTGCGAAGATAGCTGTCGGTGTATGCAGTGCATCTGCCACCCTTGCGCTCCGAGGGGCAATCGGAACCCTCCGGGACGAGCCCAGCTCGCATTCACACTCGCCACTGCATAAAATCACAGCCCCGGAGAGGTTTGCCGCGATTGAGATGGCCGACGAACAAATTTCGAGCTTGACTTTGCTGAAAAGATGCCACGTCCTCAAGTTATGGGAGGATTATTGCAATTCGGGGTCCGCTTCGAGATTCATCATGTACGAGGGTTCGCAGAAGGAAACCTGCAAAGGGGCAGGGAACCCCAGAAATATCGAGAAGAGCAAGACGACAAGAACTCTTCTAAGCCATATATGCCCAGGGCTTGAGGAGGAGTCAAGCAACTATGCGCGGATGCACGAAAAGGCCAAGACGTTGGAAAAGCTCGGCCGACGACTCTACACGCTGTCGTATCGATACGGGATAGGAATCCTGGGGCTTCTTCTCGAAGTCACCGATCAGATGTTTGTAAACGGTTACAGAATGCGCCGAGGAAACCAGCTTACGAAACGCAGGTTGCTCAAACCGACAGATGCTGACTTTGAGCAGCTTCTGAGGGCGCTGGCCCGATCCCAGGGGAAAGAGATGCAGGCCTTTGCTCAAGCTGCGACGCCGGTCGTCAACTGCGTGCTCCAAGGCACACTAAAAAACGTTGGTTCATTCCCGTTTGAGCTAGCTGAATGCTCGTACATAGCTGGATTGCCCAGAGGTTCACCGGACCTGTTGTCGCTGCTAGCCGGTCATGATGACTTGCAGCACCGCTCATAGGACGTACTTGATTCGAAATGAGGATGAATCCGGACCCGAGGGTGGACATTTTATCAGTGGGATGATTCTAATGTAAAAGTTGTGGATTAGATGCTAATCGTATTTACTTGAATATCTTTCTCTCTTACTGGTCCAAGAGACATTGTTAGTTGATGTGCCCGACTACATGTATTCCCCCAGTTTCTCGGTAGGCCTGTCCTAGCCTCGTGATGCGTGATGTAAGTGCAACCATATTTGGTATCCAGTAAACAATTCGTTTGACAGTTAGGCTAAGCGATCTATACGGGGCAGGCCAAGCCATATCGCGTAAGGCGGACACAGGGAACCATGCTCCCATGTGGTAGTGGGTAATGATTAAGCTGTATAAATACTAGCATGCGTCTTTAGTCGATAACCCGCTTTAGATGTGAATTTTCTTTGAGAGTAAAGGCGCCGAGTACTTTGCAAGATTAGCAACGCTAGTTACATACAACCGGGTTGTGCATATTCTTAGGATATCTCCTGATTCATGTTACAACCATCTTGCTGCTCTAGCCATCCTTAGTGCAGCCTTGATTGCTATACAGAAAGTTGCCTACTATATAGGCTGAGTGGATTTCCCATCGGTAATTTTGCGTTGGAGTAACTCGAACGGAGATACGATATTATGAAACCAAGTAACGCCGTTCCCGCTACGTGATGATGTACCTTGGTGAGATAATGCACAGCAACGCTTTCTTTACCATTAGTTCCAGCACAAGCTCACAACACTCAAAGCCGGCTCTGAGTGCCACGGGACGCGGCAGGTCAAATCATCATCGATGACGTTTTTTCATCCATGAGATACCGGTCAGCGTCTACCCCACCATCACCAAGACGGGAGCTTTCATGCCACGGATTGATCATGTTTCGGATAAGGGAAGATGTTGATCATGTGTTATAAATTACTAAACAATGTCCAAAGCTGCATGGCCGTCTCGTTTGACCTGATGAGCCACCAGTTGCATCCTCAGTCGAACCTACGCAGCAACTATTGTAAGCGATGTGAGATTATTTGACATGTATATTTTTACAAGATCATGTGCTCTCCTCACGATATGATGATCGATCCAGCACATCTCATGCACGTGCCTGAGGATGATGCTAACCTCATCCTGCAACTCCTGGAAGAAGACACAGAGCAGATCGTCCAGGCTGCCGTAGGGAAAGGCAAACGTCCAGAGAACGCCATAACCGATGCCGAGCTTGCAGCTGATGTC
Source organism: Trichothecium roseum (assembly GCA_026184415.1). Classification (NCBI taxonomy): domain Eukaryota; kingdom Fungi; phylum Ascomycota; class Sordariomycetes; order Hypocreales; genus Trichothecium; species Trichothecium roseum. The sequence goes on from CM047948.1 coordinate 67,817, forward strand.
TTCGTGGCTGATCTAAGAGCAGTTTCGTCTTATGCAAATGACCTTCGCATGGCAAAAAGCCTCCAAAAGGCCGTCAAAGATGATGAACAAATCCTCCTCGATTCTCAGCTCGAGGAGCGTATGGCCGAAAACGACCGGGAACTATCCATGTCTATGCGCAACGGCGACGTTGACGTACCCCAACGGGAGCCCGAAAAATTACTGAAGGAAGAAGATGAGCTCATAGACAAGCTCTCTTGTCTTTACATCACTGGGATCGAGGAGGATGATGCCGCCAGCGGCTCCGAACCTGAAAGCGATGCTACTTTGGAAGTCGCTGATCAACCAGAGAGCTCTTCCTGGGGCGCATCACGCCCTTCAGGGGCGGCATCACGCCGGCCTCGGAAACGAAAGTCTGAGAGACGTTATTGTGAGGCTTGCGGCAACCGGCTGCACTTTGCTTTGCTAGCCAAAACACCCTGCGGACATGAATATTGCCGCGACTGCATCACCCAAATCTTTGGCACTTCCATGACTGATGAAGCTTTCTTTCCGCCGCGCTGTTGCACACAGCCTATTCCGCTGGAAAAGAATCGGTTATTCCTCGATCCTGATCTTGTCCCCCAGTATCAAAAGAAGGCGTTGGAATTCTCAACATCGAATCGTGTCTACTGCTCCAACCCGGATTGTGCCGCCTTTATCCCCCCAGTGTTGTATACGGGTAAAAGCGTGGTCTCCTGCGAGCATTGCATGGCTGAGACCTGCGTCAGCTGCAAGAAAGCCGCGCACAAAGGGGACTGCGCGGAAGATGAAAATCTCCAGAAAGTCCTCGAAATGGCCCGAGAAAGCGGCTGGCAAAGATGCCAGAACTGCTGGGGAATGGTTGAGCTGAGCACCGGATGTTTCCACATGACGTACGTTTTGTTTGAAAAGATGCCTTTGATAAAGATGTCCGACTAATAAATGCCTTCAGTTGCCGATGCAGTTACCAGTTCTGCTACATATGTGGTAGCAAATGGAAGACGTGTTGCTGTGAGCAGTGGGACGAAGGGCGCCTACTAGATCGCGCGGCCGAAATCGATGCCCGCGACCACGGCCATGGCGCGCAAGGTGACCCTGCGCGTGCCCGGAATCGGATCCAGAACTTGGCGCAGAATCTCAGGGTGAATCACGAATGCCAGCACGAGCGCTGGGCTAACCGCGCAGGAGGGCGCACGTGCGAGGAGTGCAATGACTGGATGCCCATCTTCATATACGAGTGCCGTCAGTGTCGCATTCTGGCCTGTCGACGATGTCGATACCACCGCCTGTAATGCTGCGCGGATAATACCTGTATCGAAAAAGTGTCAATGCTTCATGTTCCGGGCAGTAACCCCCCCGCAAATGTACCTCTGCCGGGTCTACGACGTGAGACCCTTGTAGCTATTCCAATAGAAACAAAGCTGTTCGCCTCGTTCTAGAGCTCTTCGATGTGAGGATCAAGATGGCATGGTTGGATACTTTGGTTCATTCGTACCGTCACGCTGTGCGATCAATCAGTCAGCCAGTATCATCGTTACGGAGTACTCCGTGCTTTGTCTTGTATTCAATCTCGCAGTATGCTAAGCAGCAGTCGCACATCAGTAATGGCGTACTGTGGGCAAAATGCAACTCAATATGCGGGATGTTGGTCAATGCAACGTCTTGGAGGATCCTGTGGACCCCGGCAGCGGTACGTTCAGCGGCCTATCATTTCTTCCCAGTATTTATAGTTAGCAGTCATTGTTGGATGTCAGCAGCGAGTACGCGATACCACGCTACATATAGATTAAACATTTGGCTCTCCACGACGCACTCTCAGTATCTTTCGAGTCGTCTGGGGGTGGCAAAGAGTAGCGGGATGGACCGAGGATTTTTTTTTTTTGGCCTTGGCACGAAGAGAATGCTTTGGGGATCACAAGTTTGCATGATCCAAACCTACTTCTGCGTCCTTGTGTATCTGAGCTGGTTCTACGGGTACGAGCACACCAGGTTACATCAACACCTTTACCTGAGACGGCGCTAGGGAAGTTGATTGGGAAAGAGAGAGGGGGGAGGGGAGGAAGAGAGAGGGGGGGAGGGAGAGAGAGAGGGGGAGGGAGGGAGAGAGAAGCATCTTTTCAGCAGTAAACCTACCTATAATAATACACCCCACCCTCATCTCTGGCCGCGCAACATTTTCCCTTTTCCTTTTCCTCTCCCCAGCCCTGACGTGCGTTGCCTGCCATGCCTTCAGCCAACATGCTCGAGATACCTCACCGGGACCTTGCGGGGCTTGATATTTCTCGTCCCGCGTCCATCACCGACGTCGATGAACTATCGTCATACAGCTGGATCGAGGGGCGACTGCCCGTGATTTCCGTGCCGGGTCTCCCCCCTCTGTGGACGCCCCTGCCGGGCCGCCAAACGATAGGCAAGGACTCGGGCCTCGTGTACATCGACCAGAACGCGGCGCGGCTCCCGGAGAGATCCATGGAGCCTCTGTTCCGATCGCTGCTCAGAGAGAACCCCTCTTTCGACCTTGGCTCCGTCGATGTCATCACTGACCGTAATAACATCCGAAAGCTCCTCGGCTTCATCAACCCCCGCAGAGACTCCTACAAGACCGAAGCATTCGCCATCAACGTCCAAGTCATCAAAGACACCGTTATTTTGGGACGAACCGAGCCGGCGACGACTGAAGTTGTTCAGGCTCACGAGTTCCGCGGCTTCGGTCGTGAATACGAGAAGCGCTACACCAGCAATGAGTACCCCAATATGGCCGGCCACCACCGGGTCATCTCATATCGCTTTTGCGGCATGTACTTTGTCGTCCGTTACGAAGCAGACGCATATGTCCCACCGAGCAGGCATGTTCGCACAGACACCCGAGACAGCGGACTTTCCGACCTGTTGGACAACCTGTCCCTATCACCCGGCGTCGTCAACGCAACTACTGACACGTCTACCACGCCTCGACTACGCGTGCAAGGGGCCGGCCAGGTGGTGCCCCTCGAGTCCATCCTCGAGATCAAGACTCGCGCGGCGAGGCGGCCGTTGACCTTTGACGAAGTCGCACCGCAGCTCTGGGCATCCCAGACCCCCAACCTCGTGCGGGCTTACCATGACAGGGGCGCGTTCGGGGACCCAAGGGTAGAGGACGTGTCTCGCTCTATCCGCGCCTGGGAAGAGGCCAACCAGCCGGACCTGGCCAGGCTCGGGGCCTTGATCACACGCATCGGAGCCATGGCCAAGGAGCTGGGCGGCAAAGCCACCGTCAGACTCGATGTCATGCAGAAAAGTCTGGCCATCCGGGAGGCCAAAGATGTGGCCGATATGGTGCCCGAAGATCTTCACGCCAAGTGGGAAGCCGCCGTCCCCGCGACAGGTACGTCTTGTGGAAACCCTCATCTTGCTATTTGTCGCGGCTACTAACGCAGGAGATATAGAGGATGCTAAATACAAGAACAGGGCCCCTAGCAGGGCTGTCTCCCCAAGTAGCCACGTTGGCAGAGACCAGGGACAATTCTCCCACTTGATCGGCCTGGCAAGAACTAAAGGACTCCGTTGCCTGTTCCGTGAGAGATCCATGGGTCTCGAGGACTACTCTAGGCTCTGTGACGCCCTTGATGCCTCAAGCATGGATGTCATGCAGGGCCGTCAGGTCCGCGACCTGATGGGCGACCTGCGCAGGGGCAAGGATGATTACGACTACGATGAATACCGTACCATCGCCGGCTTAAAGAACGTGGCACGGGACTCCGCCTTCCGGCTCCTCTACGCGTTTCTCAAGGAACAGGTGTCGGACGCAAACGCCGCGTACCAAGCGGCCTTGTTTGTCGTGTCTCATGCCCGCATCTTCGGCCCCAAGACGCGAAAGATGGTCCGCCAGGCTTATGACGACAGATTCCTGCCTTCGATGAACCAGAAGAGGCAGCTGGACAACTGGCTGGTCAAGGCGGGGTCGGTAAATGAAGTGGACGATGACACTACCGAGAAAGAATTTGACTCCGACTACTGGGACTCTGACTATTCCTGAGATGACCACACCATGTGTAGAGTAGCCTAATTTTTCTTCATAGCTATGGATACTACGTTGGCCATCTGTAATGCAAGCTAAATTATTGTAGGCTTAGTTGATGACATGTTGGATACACTAGGAAATGGAGAACAAGTTCATCATGGCAACACATTTCTTATTGGGTAGCTATCTCCATATCTCCTTGCGTACGCGTAAACATGAACCCCCCTCATCGCTCACCTCGTAGCTTACTTACCAACAGTCCTTCTCAGCGATTGGACTAACCTAGGGCCATTATGGCATGCCGATGCTCCTGATACCGACGACCCGGCCACCCGGGAGCCTGACCTCCTCGCCGGTCCCGGGCATCCTCGGCATCTCGGGCTTGGGCCTCAGGGGCTTCTCCGGAGCCGGCTCGCGCGGCTTGCCGAAGCTACTGTCGGGCTTGAGGCCGATGTGCACGTCAAAGGTGTAGAAGTGGTCGTCGCGGCCGCTGAGGGCGTCGGTGGTGCAGATGATGGGCACGTTGGTCTTGGGGATGAAGGACTTGGCCGTGTAGCTGCCCTTGTCGGCCCAGTTGCCGCCGTCGTCGTAGAAGTCGTCCAGCGACTTGTCCAGCCCGCCCAAGAGGGCCAAGCGGTTGTCCTTGAAGCGGGGACACTCATAGGCGCATTGGAAACCTGCAAATTCTCAGCCAAACGTCCTGCACAATGAGCGCCCCCCCCCCGGGCGGGAGGGGGAGGGGGGAGTCGTGAAGAGTAGGGTTTTTTATCTATTTATTTACCTGTTGATCCGTCTTCCGACTCGACGCGGAATCCCGCCCCGAGTCCTTCGAAGACGGTTTTGCCTACAAGGGTCAGTACTCGTGCGAGACGCGTTTCTATGGATACCTGTCGGCTTACTGTTCTTGAGGATGAACCCCCCGTAGGAGTAGATTGTCTCGGGTCCGGGTTTAATGGTCCCGTCGGGCATCTTGACGGTGTCTAACATGCCGAGTCAGCACAGCTCCAAGCTCGAAGCTCAAGGCTCAAAGGGTCTCGCCGAAGAGCGCGTGTATACTCACTGCCGCCGACCTCGAGCTCGACTATCTTGAAGGAGCCGCCGCCGGACCACTCCGAGTTGTCCTCGTGGTACTGGGTCACCTTGTAGGTGTTGCTGAGGTCCCAGTTGTAGATGCTGAAGCCGATCCAGTAGTCCCTCACCATGAAGTCGGCTATGAAGCTGATGAGGAAGTAGGCGGCGGCGCCGATGACGGCGCCGACGATGACGCTGGCGGCCAAGCCGGCCACGCCGGCCCACGCCGCGCTGGATATGATGCCGGCGGCGACGAGGGCCTCGCCGGTGGCGGCGCCGGCCGCGTCGGCAGCGGCGCTGATGACCATGCCGGAGATCCTATTGAAGGCGTACCGCGCCGCGAAGCCGGCGAGGAGGGCGGCTAGGGTGCCCGCCGTCATGTTGGACCACTTGTTGCCCCAGATCATGTTGGAGATGCCCAGGGTCTGGGAGCTGACCGAGTAGGTGCCGATCTGGCCCGCCGGCTCCACGGCCTGGGCCATGCCGGTGCTGACGTCGGGGCAGTAGGCCCAGTAGTACCCGGTGGGGTTACTACGCGGCCCCGAGATGGACATGTAGTAGTCGCGGTTGTCTGACTCGTTGTGCAGCTTGAAGAAGGCGTCCTGCGCGTTGTGCCGCATGTTCTCGTAGATGGGGTTGATGTCGCTGGCCGCCTTGTCAGAGTAGTCACGGATGGTGTTGTAGTCGCCCGCGGCGTAAGCCTGCTTGAGGGCCCGCGAGATGCTGCCGATGGCGCCGTTCTTGGACGCGTCGACGGTGACATTTTCGACTGCCGGATGGTCAGCAACCGTTTAGCCCTGACACGCAAAAAACGACGGAGCCGGGGACATCTAGCCCCTGACATGCAACAGTGACGGAGCTGAAGGAGGGAGAGAGGGAGACACGCACCTCCGCCTTCAAGGGCAGCCTGGCGGACAATGTCGGGAACGAGGTCGAGAATGTTGGTCATGTTGGTCAAGAGAGAAGGAACTAGTTTTTCGTTACTCTGTGCGCCTGCGTGCTATGCTTCTGGGTGTCTCACTTTGGCTTTGAAAGAGCAGATGTGTTTGTAGCTTTGTAGCCTGTAGAGTCTGTAGAGTCCGTAGAGTCTATGGTTGAATCTCAGGTTACTTTGCACAAAATAATGTCTGCTGCAGAAGGGCACGGCGCCGGGTTTATATACACGAGCCGTTGCCTCTTGTTCAGAACATATCCAGACAGGATACCTACGATTCTCCTATGGCCGAAAAGAACCATCGCGTGGAAAAGTAAACGTTGTATGCTGTATACCATCATACTCCGCAGTACTCCGCGTACACCATTATACATGCATCTGCACCCGTCGGCGCAGACCGAAACTAGTCCGATTCCCATCTAGGTCTGCCCCGAGGTTGCCAGCCTTGCAACTATCTCCAACGTCCTGGCCACTCGCAGCTCAGACATGTTCGTACTTGTGGCTGTTGTGGGTTGCATCGGCTATGCACGTATTCAACGTATGATAGTTGGCATATCTACGCCTGGGGCGGTGGGGTGGAGGTGGTGCCCCGCGTTTTGCCCAGCATTCAACGGTCCGAACCCTGCATAGGCGAGCCCCTTTCATGGCCAGTCCTGGACATGTTTCTCCTCACTTCAGCTGTCTAGAACGAGTCGATGAGCCGAGAAGGGCTAGATCAGCAGCCAGAGACGAGCTGAACTATCTGCTCTTCTCGAGCTGCTCCCCCACTACATGTTATCTTCTACACCGGGCTTGGAATACTACGACGTACATTATGAAATGATGATATATCATGACGCTGGTGGACCTGTTTCTTTGATACCGTTCCCAACGACGTTGCAATGCGTGGAAAGATGGCTCTGGATACCGCGCCGAAAAGAACCTATTGGCTCGCTACAGCTTCTCAATACGTACATATTCTTCCATGTCTCATGCACTAGACGAAATTGCATAGGCGCAGAGAAGTGTCGCTAGCTGAGTCGGAGTAGATGCTCCAGGGTCTCTTTACAGCGGGAATGGGAATAGTCGTGGTGTTGTGGAAAAGGGGACACGGCGTTCGAGTCATGATGCGATGGAGTTATTCGATGATGGAGGAACTATGCTGATTCGTCAAGTGCGTGCATGTACATGAGTGAAGAATGCTACCCACGGCCAGGATGCAGAATCTTCCAGACTCAGAATGTCGTCAATGTATCTAATTGCTCTGCTACATGAGCATGCGCCTGAAGATACAAGGGGTATCGGTGGCAGTACTCTGTGGAGCTCGGCCTGGCAACCACTGCTACGTCTTGTCTCTGTTCGGCTCTCTGCATTCCAGGATACCCACGGTGCCAAGGACCGGCATATGAGAACTGAGAGGACTTGAAGGAGGACTCTACGAGCTTCCCCATCCGGGACCCGGAGGCATCTTATCCGCAGATAGTGAGGTAGTATCGCGTGGCAAACATGTATGCAGATATTCCAGACCCAAGTTAGTGATTAACAAGGCAAGACGAAAAAAGAATGAAGAAAGAACACGCGAGCAAGAAACCCCTAATTGTGTACACTGATCGTAGGCGAGATGCAAGGGAGCTCATATAGTAGTGGAAGAGTGAGCATAGTACATATACTATCAACTAGAGTAGCAGCGTGCACTTGTATACAGCTACAAATGTTTATATGGCCCATATCAAAATAGGGATGCCAAGTGAGTTCGCTGGCAGCCGACATCGATATAGCGTATGCATTCATATAGTAAAGCAGCCACTATAGTCAAAAGAAAAAGCGCACTTGACTATGTCGCAACTATTTGATTCGAATATCACGGCGGACTATGTCTGTAGATCTGTTTCCCGTCCCAGGATAAGCCACATGGACGCTCACTCCAGAGTATACTGCTTCTTCTTGTAGCCAAGCATTCCGACGTAAAGCTTTTGCTCCAGATCCAGCGTCGACCAGCCAACCTTTTCATCCAACTTGAGCTCCTGGCCATCTGTGCCGAGCGACGCGTTGTACTCCTCAACCTTGAAGCCGTCGCCCTCGTAGAACGCCTTTACCTTGTCGGCGACGGGGTTGGGGTTGGTGTCTTTCAATATGACGTTTAGGAGGCCCCAGACGCGCTTGTCCTCGTCGCCGTGGTCCTTGGATGATGACTCTGGGTTCTCCAGGAACTTGCCCGCCTCGGCGTTGACCGACTTGACGAGGCTCAGCATGCTGACCATGCCTTCTTGCTATAGTCGACCCATGTTAGATTTACCGTGTGTGCATGTATATTAAGAGCCGGCTCGAAAGGAAGTTGGTCAAACGCTTACGTCCATGATACGCCAAAGACGGTAATCTTTCACTGTACTCGCCCACAGAGGCGGACTGAAGCAAAGAAACGCCGGCGTTAGCATACATTATCTTTCTTTCTTTGCAAATCAGTAAAAAGGGTCTAGGTGATTCTCGTCACGTACTTGGAGCAGAGGAGAGTATCTCCGCCTCGGGCCTGCCAGGCGAGTCGCATGCTCTGCTGCGCGGCCCTTTCTCCCTTGGACGTCTCGCTCGAGTTGGAAGACCCATAGCTAAACCCGCCGGAGCCGTAGGGGGACGTGATGCTCAGCCCGGCCGCCACCTTTACGCTGTCCTTGACGGTGGACAGCTCCGCGACGTCGCTGCCGTGGAAGAGGCGCGAGCTGGTGAGCTCGCCGCCGAGGGTGAAGTGGGTGGCGAAGACGGTTCCTAGGAACATAGTGTGAGTACGAGCGATGGTTAGGGGGGTTCTATGCTTCTCACCGTATTCTCGCTCCCACCTATCGACGTCGGCCGCAGTTCGGCAATCTAACGCTTGCTTCTTGCACTCATCCGTGAGCTCCAAGCAGTACGCATCCAAGTCGACAGCAGCGCGAGGGAACTTCAGAAAGAGAGAAAGAGAGAGAGAGAGAGAGTAAATATTAGTCAAGATGGCCATTACGAGCGCGAGGGAGGTCAGAGCTGTTGGATTTGTCTCCTTACTTGGTATGCCACATGGACGGAGTTGACCTTGTTCACGTCCAGCGTCTGGTTCGCGGCCGAATGCTCCTTTTCGACGGCAAGGGAAGCGGTGGCCTCGGCCCCCATCTGCCCACCCCCTCTGTCATGGAAAGTTAGCCCCTTACCGTTATTTACGTCCGGATGCAATGGCATATCTTACCCTGTCGCCTTGATGGCCGTGGAGCTGAAGCCCTGGTTCGCCATTGTCGTCTCGAGCGCGCTCGTCATCTCGGTGACCTCGACGGTGGCATCGTCCCACACATAGAACGGCGGGACGGGAGGCAGGGAGCCAGGCTTTTGGCACGAGTCAGTTACTCTGTCACGGCAATCCTACCAAAGGACGTTTTAGCCCCGAAGTAGAGCTTGACTTGCCTTATTGGTCAGTCCATCATTTGAAGCATTTTTTACTTTCTCGCTACCGCTGGTAATCGCAGGCGGCGGTCCAGAGTTGACGCTCCCTGCAGGCGGAGGCTGTCCGATAGGGTCACTCTGGATAGGCCTGAGCCGGAAGGCTGTTGCGAGCATCGAATATCAGTCAGTCGTTTACTCTTGTTCACGATGAAAGGCGGACAGCGACCTGCCTTGCTTCCGAGCCTTGACCAGCAGGTTGCCCTTGTAGATCCAGCCGTGGAGGGCGCGGTTGTTCCTAAAGACGGTCTGCCACTGGACTTCGGTGAGATCAAGTGCCTCGGGATATGTGACGTTTCTAGTTCGGTTACAGCACCACAGCATTAGATCTAAATGGTTTCCAACGCAGAGTAAGCCGTGTGCGCAAACTCACCCAGCTTGGGCAGCGAAATTCATAGAATCAGTCCCGGGGGGCCCGAGACTGTCCGAAAGCTTGGTCAGGTCGCCTAGAGTCACCGTGCCGTCGGTCTTCATCTTGTCAATGACCTTGTCGATGTTTTCCTGGATCTTGGACAGGTCGACGGCGGCGGGGGTTGAGCCCTTGCCGTCGCCACCGCCGGCCTTGTTCAGGATGAGGTCTACTTGGACCGTCTTTACGGCAGGGGCTTTTCCGGCCTCGACCTCGGGCTTGTTGCTATCTGGCGCAGTGTCATTGTCTTGGGAGGCCTTTTCCGCGCTGGGACTCTACCGTGGCCGTCAGTTTCGCTCAATAACGTGGTGACTTCTTAGAACGGGATGAAATAATATACGTACGTCTCCCCTCAGGGACATGTAGTATGACAAGGTGGTGTCGTCGCCCAGAGTAGTTTTGCCATCGGCCGTGAACTTGAGCTTCTGGGACCTGCACACGCAAACAGTCAGCAACGCGTGTACGTATCGAGGGTAGCAGTAATGTATCACAGAATAGAGGACATGTATAGCGAACAGCAACTTACACGTTGGCGTATTTGCGGATGTCGGCCAAGGTAATCTTGGTGGCATCCCCGGCGGACAGCGCCTTGCTGGGGAAAGAGGGGAATATGTTGCTGTCATTGCTAACTATGGCAATGTGGAAGTCGGATGCAGTCGAAGTGGTCATGGTGAATTGGTTGATGCAGCAAATTGTAGAATGAGTATGAAGATGAAGAGGAAGATGTTTGTCTGCCAAAGGATATCTATACTGTCAGATATACGGCCCGGCAAGGCAGTATTATATATACATAAATTTACGCTTCTAGGCAAGGTCTTTTACCTGGTTCTTGATCTTCCATCCCGACATACTTGTTCGTCGACCGGGGAATGACCTTCAGCTCGTATATTCAGATTGATCATTTCCTACTTCGTCAACCCGGACGCCACTGCGCGCATGCACTCACAAACAAGAGCTTAAAAACAGCGACCCTTTGTTTCCCCAGCCAGTGACACCAAAACGGCGTCGCCGTTCTTATTCTTCTTCCTCTTCCCCACGCGTCGTCTGCCGGCGCCATGCAGCAGCTATTTGCCCGACCGGGACGTGCATATGTCTCCGAGCGGGGGTGATGTGTGGCTTTTTTTTTACTTTTCTTCTATGTTTTCAGCCCAAGACGACGTCAAAGAGATGTCATTCTCAAGTAGCACGACAGCGCTCTTTCTATGCGACTCCAGCTTCACCGTTACGCTGGTGCGGTGCGCGGTCGCATCGTGTCGTCATCCCCGCTCGTAGAGAGGGGGCTGCTCAGAGGGGGAGGCAGGCCTGTGGGCTGTGTATCTGCACGCCGAGAGCCGAGTGCAGCTGGGTATGGATACGGGAGGCAACCTATAACGTAACTGCCTGCGGATATCACGTAGAATCGACGGCATGGCGATGTAATCATACATCAACCAGGTATCCAAGTCTCTTTTGGAGAGCATGTTTGGCGTTGGAAGAAAGGTTGGTTCGACATAAAAGGTGTGCGAGTAAGTCCCTTCTCCATCAACTACCTCAAGTCAAGACGCGGCAGCGGCTTACCCCATTACAAGCAGTCTACCATTGCATCCCCAACATTACTCGCATTCAATTCATCGTCATTATCACCATCACCATCATGGCAACCACCATTGCAGCCCTGAAAGACTCCGACTGGATGCCGAGCAGCGAGGGAGAAAAGGAGCTCAAAGTCGCCCTCGAGAAAGCCCTCGTCACGTCGCCGGCGTCGGTCATCACCAAGTCGCCCGACGCGAGGCAGAACCGCTTCATTCTAGAGACCAAAGGTTACCATGGTAAGATGTTTCCTCTGCCCTCTCTGCATGATGCCCACAGAGCTTGACTTCTGACTGCCGAGTAGACTTGTACCTGTACGTGGTCGAGGGCATCACCTACACCGACTCCAACGACAAGTTTGAGAGCGAGTTCAAAAAGTCTACTTTTGCCACCGTCGACAAGATTGACCCCAACGCGTATGGAGTGAGTACAGTCCATGTCCTGCCCACACGTGTGTACATTCATATACTAAACAGTTCGCCTCCAGCTACTCCGCGATACAACCGTCTCCGTTGCCACCCATTGCCAAGATTTCAACAGCAATGGCCTGGGCAGACTGGGTAAATAGCCACCATCCCAAACACTCCTGTCACTACACACTAACCTTGCACCTTGCACCTTTCTCCAGTCACGTCCGCCAACGGAGCCATTGCCTACGCCGAAGACTGCATCGGCAAGCTCAAGGAGAAGACGGACATCAGCCTCTACAACGCCTTCCAGACCCTCCTGGACGAAAAGTACGCGTCACAGCCCAAGGACGACGCGTTCGACGAGGCCAAGGAGAGCGCCGAGCTGGTCGTCAGGTCCCTCCACAAATCGGCGAAAGAGAAGGCCGAGGACGCCAAAGCCATGGTCGGCCTGCTCCAAGCGGTAAGCAACTCATAAACTGATGCACGCAAACGCATACCAGTCAACGGAATATATATATATATGTGTGTGTGTGTGTGTGTGTGTGGCGGTAGCTAACACCCCTGGCTGTCTCCCCCAGTTCTACACCAAAACCGCCGCCGACGCCGGCTCCGTGGCGACCATCGACCAGCAGTTCCTGACCGGACCCCTGGACCCGACCACCGGGCAGCGGAAGCTGAAGCCCGACGGCACCCCGCAGGAGCCCTACAGCGAGGTCATGGACGCCGAGGTCGCGCGCCTCCAGAAGGAAATCACCGACTCCATCGTCTTCAGGGACCAGGAGTATGACAAATGGGTGAGACACCTGCCTCCAGATGCCTCTTTTTTAACGATGCTGACATACAGCCGACAGGAAACGGCCAAGAACAAGGCCATCGGCCTGGGGGTCGGCGGCGTCTTCATCTTCTGGCTCTTCATCGGCAGCGGCGTCGAGACGGACAAGGCCATCAAGGCCAAGGACGAGTACGACCGGCTCATCGCCCTCATCGTCAAGGACAACCAGGACAAGGCCGACCTGGTCAAGGTCCTCGAGCTCGTCCGCGCCCTGGCCAACCACCTCCACGCCCTGCTGCCCAAGATGGAGGCCGCCCTCAAGGCCATGACGGAGCTGCAGGCCCTCTTCAACGAGCAGGACCTCAACTTCACCGTCGTCCTCGACAAGATCAACGACCTCGGCACCGGCGTCGACGCCAGGGCCCTCAAGTCGAGGAAATACTGGATCACCACCGCCATCGACGAGGCCGTCGAGAAGTTTGAGCAGGTGACGTTTTCCCCGTACCCACTACCCTAGATATTCCATCACTGCTAATATCCTCCTTAGATCAGGGATCTTGGGCGAGAGTTCAAGGATAGCGCCAAGCCCGAGATTACCAAGCTCTAGGGTAGTGGTTCGTTCTCTGGAAACCGGTGGGCAACCCGTATATATGCGAGGGAGGGTCAAGTAAAGCTCAGCCATCCTTTTCATCGTAGTTTCCGTTTCTCGATATTGCACGGGGATATCCACTGTGTCTTATTCAATTAGCCTATTCGAATACCGCACCATGTTTCTAGATACACGTGTGCTAGCGGTAAGGTTACTGGCAGAGTGCTCTTTAGCTACTAAAAACCAATATTGGTAGGTACGTATAGTACATCAAACTCGGATAGCGGGATACTACGTCTGCACACAATAGGTTCTATGAAATACGATTCCCTTGCTGTTATACGTTATCCATCCTCTCCGAGGGAGCTCAATTTAGACGACCACTTCACACACACCCCCCCCCCCCCCCCCCCCCCACATCTCGTGTTCGCATTTCAGTGACATGAAGACGTACTATGTGACGCGGTAGGTAGAGTCTTGACATCTCTTACAGCACAGCGTGATGCTAACGAATGCCCAACGGTTGATATAGTTAGGGAGAGCGAATAATATAGCGTATTGTTATGCTACGCACGACTTGTTTAAAGAATCAGTCTGACAAGCCATTTCCATCATCCTAAAACTAACTACCTCGTTCATGGCAGCGTGTATAGCTTTTTCTCATATCCCAGCATAGCAATGTAGCATTTGGTGAGGATATCCAACGATGACCAGGTAGCAAACTCCTTCAGCCTCGCACTCTTTTGATTCGGCGGGAGCGACTCATTGTACTCGTCAAGAGTGAAGTCTTCGCTTCCATAAAACGCCTTGATCTGGTCGGCGAGGGGGTTCCCAGCGGCGTTCAAGACGTCGCGCAGATCCAGCGTGATTTTCTCGCGAAGTTTAGTATTGCCGCGGGTGTTGACTCGGTCCTTGGTCGCTGTTTCTGGGTTCTCCAAGAATCTATATGCTGTGCTGTCCACAGAATTGACCAGACTTTGCATATAGACCAAGCCTTGTTGCTGGAGAAGAAAGAAATGTCAGGTTAAATAATACGTAGGACGAGGGTAAACTGAGAGATTTTTTTTGCAAAGAACAAGAGAAAGAAGAGAAAGAAGAGAAAGAAGGGAAAAGTACTTACGTCCATGATGCGCCAAAGACGGTGGTCCTTTACCGTACCTGCCCACCGAGGTGGACTGGAGCCAGAAAAATGCCCGAGTCAGCAAAAAGAAAAAAAGAAAAGATATTCAACTCGCAACCAGGGGTTAGGCTGGTGAAAGGCATCACTTACTTGGAACAGAGAAGAGTGTCGCCGCCCTTTGCCTGCCAGGCGAGTCGCATGCTCTGCTGGGCCGCCCTATCCCCCGTCGTCCCCTCCGTCGCCTTCATAGACCCGTAATCGACGCTGGCTGATGCGTAAGGGGCAGAAATGCTTACCCCGGCAGCTATCTTAAGGCTATCCTTGACAGCAGATAGCTTTGCAGTATCGCCCCCGTGGAAAAGGCGTGTACTGGTAAGCTCACCACCGAGGGTAAACTGGGTGGCAAATACATAGCCTAGATTATAATGCGGTGTAAGTTCAAAGGGAGCGGAAAGAAGAAGAAAAGAAAGAAGAGCAGAAAAAAAGAGGGAGTAAGGTTATTTGCCTACCGTAGTCTCGCTTCCACCTGTCTACATCATGAACATCTTGGCACGCCAACGCTTGTTTTTTGCACTCTTCTGTGAGCTCGAGGCAGTACTGGTCTACCTCGACCGCAACCCGAGGGAACTTAAAGAATTAAATTCAGCCAGGGAGCTCTTTGCATGGTGTAACAGTCGGGCATTTTGACACTTTCACTTACCTTGTATGCCACATGGATAGAGTTGACTTTGTCGGCAGTGACTGTTTTCTCTGCCGTCGAGTCTTGCTCGTCGCGGACTCCGGACACAGCAGCCTCGGTGTTGTATATATTAAGGCCTCTGTAGTTATACGTCAGACTCCCATCGTGTTTGTTCTGCTGTTCGTGAAAAACGACTCAATCTTACCCCGCCCCTTTGATTACTGTAGAGCTAAAGCCTTGGTTTGCCACTGTCGCCTCCATGGCGCTGGTCATCTCGGTGACCTCGACAGTAGCATTGTCCCAAACATAAAATGGTGGGATAGGAGGTAGGGGGCGAGCCTGAGCTCCCAGGTTAGCGCATCCGTTCCATTGGCGGACAACCTACACTATAAACGAGGGGGGAGGGGGGGGGGGGGGGGGGGGGGGCAGGAACATCCGCCCTCAAGATGGACAGCAGCCCTATATTACCAAACTTACCCTGACGGATGGTTCGTTATTCGCCGCACCATCCACTACAGGCAGGTCCTGTTTAGGAATAGGCAGGGCTTGTTTAGGACGGGCATCCGGATTAGGTTTGACTTGGAATGCTAAGGAAGAAAATATGTCAGATCTTTATATGTTTACTATCGAGGCGTGTAGACATTTCGTAGAAACGGAGAGGAGGGGGTGGGGGCTTACCTTGCTTTCGAGCCTTGACCGGCAGCCCGTTGACGTAAGACCAGCCGTGGAGAGCTCGGTTATTCGTAAAGACTGCGTCCCACTCGGCTTCCGTGAGTTCGAACGGCTCTTTATAGGTGCCTTTTCTTCTCCGCGTTAATACCATTCTGCTCCATTACCGGTATGCGGGTAGTCGTCGCCGACTAGACTCACCCAGCGGCGGCAGCAAACTTCATGGAATCGGTGCCGAGGGGCCCAAGACTATCCGATAGCTTGGTTAGATCGCCCAGCTGCATCGCACCGTCCGCGTTCATGCTGCCAATCATGTTGTCTATTTATACATAATTTCTGATGCTCTTCAAAGGAGCCTAAGCCTCGGCATGTGACGAGGTTTAGCTGATCTTTTTGGGGCCAAACAATACACTCTCATCTTCTAGCCCCTTCCATTATCGCCTGTTCTTGCCTATTGCTGCATGACCATCCCGTGTTGAAGCTTTTGGTGTGGTTTGCCTCCATGCATGGGCAGCTATCAAACATTTGCGGTGGCGCCTGTGACTCATGCCTATTGCTACACAATCATCCCATGTACTCCTTATGTACATACATACTGCAGCTTGCCATGTTTGGGGTAATTACTCCCGTTTGTACGGAGCAGGCGGCCAGCTGTCAAACATGTTTATGCAAACATTTATGCAAACATTTGTGGTGGCGCTTAAGGTCAAACCAACAAACACATGGAACCTTGACGTCAACTCAAAAAACGTGTGACCACGTATTCATTCGCTACCAACTCTCCATTACTAAGTACCAAGTAGGGTAGTAGCCAAATGGTTCGCAAAGCTGCTGCTGCTGCCGCTGCTGCTGCTGCCGCAAGTTACGAAGCCCCTCTTCCTCTTGCCTGCTCGTGGGCTGGCTCCTCCCTCGAGGACGACTCGTGACTTACGGCAGAAGAGCGTCAGCCAATTGCTCCTCGCATACACTAATAATTATAAGGGATTAATAACAATAACTTAATAAAAGTATTAATCTAAGGCAAGGAGTATACCCTGAAATTTATCTTTAAACGTAATTTAAAATATATCATAAAAATATATAAAATAAATAAAAATTATATAAAAAATATAATCTATATATATTGTAACTTTTATTAAGGTATTTTTATGATTAAACTTTATTTAATATTTCATAAAACTTAAAAAACGTATTTAAAATTATTAGCAAAATATAAATAATAAAAAAGTCTTTTTATTTTAATAGTTTATAATTAGCTTCTTGTAGTGTGTAATAAATTTATTTTTAGAAAATTAAAATATTTATATAAAAAGTTATATATATAATTTTTCTTTTATCGTATATATTATTTGAACGTAAAGCAAGCGAGTATTATACGTAAGTTTTAGTATCAAAATTACGGTAGACTTATACTTTTAGCTACCTACTACAATTGCTCCTCGTCGTTACTTTACGTGATGCCTAAATGTCCTATAAGAAGAGCAAATCTGGCAGCTACGCTTGTGCTCTTGCATACTGTGTTCGCAAAGCTGCTACGTAGCTTTGCTTAACCGAGTACCAAGTAGGGTAGTAGGAGTAGTAGTAGTAGTATTCATTCCTCGTACTTTTCTACTCAGAAAACTTCAATCTTGTTCATTATTCCATTCATCACGGCAACATCGACCGACCAACATCATGGATACAAACGTCCATCCCGGATCATCAGAACACAAAGATGATGAGCGAACGGCGTCACTGCCAATTCCCCAGCAACCTATGCAGCACCCACCAGAACAGCACCCACCAGAACAGTACCCACCAGAGCAGCGCCCGCCCTCTACAGCCCAAGATGGACTTTGGCCAAGCCTAGGCCGTGACATTGGTTGGCAGGTCCTCCAGCGTGTCTGCAAGAAACGCAAACGAGTGCCTATCAATGACTTGCCTCAACTTGGTATCCAGCACTGCACGCTGAGTCCCAACGGGATTCCCGCCGACGGGTCTCAGGCATTCTTCTCCCTTCTTCCGGAGGAAACCATGCGGCAATATGACAGAGAGTACGGACTTAGGACTATGGATCGCGTTCCCGAGGTCGACCGAGAAACGAAGAGTGACTGGGAGTGTGCTTTCTGGCTTAACATCTATACTAAATGTTGCTTGGAGCCGGAACATCTCCAAGTTGGCGAACTATCGCCTATTAACAAGTCCACGTGGGAATCACGATAGTAAGTTGCATACTTCTTTCCATACCTACTACCCCGATTGCAGAGTATGATTTCTAATATTACTATTGGTAGCGCCGACGACTATGAAAGGATGGGATATGAGAATAAAAAGAATATCCATAATCACTGGAACGCATTTTTTGTGCTGGACCAGAAGGAATTCCGCACGCCTCATTTGCTCTCGGCTATCGGGGACGACAACCCTCTCACCGCGGACGCCCTCAACCCCAGCGAGGTTTTCTCCGTCGTCAAGTTTTGCACCGTCAGCCGCTGCAAGGAGGAGTACAGGGCGCACAAGATCATTCCCGTGAGTCGGCATCTACCATGCACAATAGTTACGCCCCCATGCCATCTTTACCGATCCCAATCTCATCCGTCAGGTTGCAGTCATCACCATGTCTGCTAATCAACTAAGATTAGTGCAAGGCTATGCGGACCCTGAGACTTGCACGTTTCGTCTCCAGATTGGGGAAATCCGAACCGACCCTCTCGACGACACACGCTGGGGTCTACACTCTTGGATTCTTCGTTGGCTCCTGTCCACGCCGATTGGGGAAACCACCTAGGATAGATACTATTAGCACTGTTACTACTCGGTAGTGAAGCCAGCCGCATACAAAGGCTGTCTTGGAAAATGGGCAAAGCAAAGAGTATCCGCGGGCCTCGAATAGAAAGCTTATGCTACCTATCACGACGACTTTTTTTTTTCTTCTATATACGTTTGCCAACTTGTGCCACTAAAAGCTTTTTCTCCCAGGCACACCTCGCCGGGACTGAACAATCCCCTCTGTACCAAAAAACATATCCTCGAGGCCCCCAAGACTTCGCAAAGTCACGACCTGATAAAATGTGCTTCATCATTAATCAACGTGGTCCAGAAAATCGACGGATAGGAATTACACGGTCTGCCACCAATTCAACATAATAGAATATGTACGGAGTACCACTTACTATCAACGATGGTCTTGCAAGGCTATAGAGTTGACAAAAAGAGCGGGCCGTAACATCTGAAAAGTCTTACATACATAACTCCGTAGTAGCAGGGTCAAGGAGATGCAGCGGTGCAGCCCCCTGGCGACGATCATGTCCACATACCGACAAGCATCCCCCACAGGGGTCTCGACTAAGCCGAGTTGCCGCCAGGCTCCGCACCGATAACCCCGTACACGACACGAGTCAACGAGTACATACTCCGTACACGACGAAAATAAAGACCATCTTAGCTTCTTTTTCTTCTCGAATATCCTAATCAAGAAAGTCGATTCCCCTAGGGCTACGTGACTACTGCGCGAGGGCTATAGGCTACTCTCCCATAGGTGGAAAATTACACTACATACACGAAGCGTAATACATAGATGAGGCATAGTACGTTGGGCCATGACAACTATTTAAACCTCGAGGCGGTCGCGAATCAGCAGGAGAATTCATCACCAACCACAGTGCTTCCAACACCCTCACAATACCAACCATGCTCAAGCTACTCCTAACCACCGCGCTGGCATCCTCCGCCGCCGCCATGGCCTCCGCCGCCGCCGCGGGTCCCATCGGCGACGGCCCCTGGACTAGCGTTACCCCCTCCATCAGCATCCAAGAATGCGCCGGCGGCACCGTCTCAGGCGAGACCTACACCCTCCCCTCGGACCCCAACGGCAGCACCGAAGGCTCCGGGTGCAGCAACGGCCACCTGCGCGCCGAGTCCCGCGTCAAGAACGACTACTCCTCGGGCGCGCACCAGTTCGGCGGGACCTTTACCGTCGCGTCCTTCGGCGGCGACCGCGTGTCGCTGAAGCAGACGTTCAACGGCAACGACGGCGGGCCCTGGTTCATGCTCGCCGTCGACGACTCGGGCCGCCTGTACAACGTCGAGGGCGGCGACACCATCGCCGACGCGGGCGTCGCCGTCGTCGGCGCCTCCGTCCGCCTCAACACCGTCCACGACGTTGAGGCCGGCCAGCTCGACATCTACGTCGACGGCGAGCACAAGTACACCGTCGACTCCCCCGGCGGGTCCTTTTACGACAAGTTTGGCGCCTACACGACCAACAGCGGCTCCGGGCCCATCGAGGTCACCTGGACCGACGTCGGGTTCTGGACCAGGTAATGCGCAGGAATTTCATGGTGGCTGTCTTGCTTGTACTCTGTATTTAGAACATGCTCCCCCCCCCCCCCCCCCTCCTCAGTCCGAGGAGGTGAGGGCTAGCCTTGGATTTGCGCCCAAATAGACATGCCAAACCTCACATCGCATCTCGCTGCCATCGATCCAAAGTCAACCAACGTGGCTTTTTTGCAATTCCCATGGTCATTCAAACCAGCTGTTCATGCAAGACTAGATAGACTACCCCGTATATCCGCAACGGCCCCAGTCCCTACTGCGGCGCCCGAAACACCCCCGGGGAAAAGTTGAAAATCTGCGCCTCCACCAGGTGCGGCAGGATCCCGTCCCGGACCACGGCGTGCGCCGGGTCCTGCTTGGCGTAGTACAGCCGGTCCTCCTCGGAGTCGAACTGCAGCAGGAACGCGTGCGAGACCTTGTCCTGCGGCCAGTTAGTCTTATCAAACATACGCGTATATATATGTATATGTCTGTGTGCGTCTGTGTATGTCTGTGTATATGTGTGTCCGCTTACCTTTTGCCAATCAGGCTTCCTGACCGTCCCCCCCTGCGCCGACTGAATGTACCCCTCGTTGGACACGGGGCTCACGCAGACGTTCTTCAGGCTCAGCATGGCGTCGCATTGCTATTTTTTTTTCAGTACACACCCGCGGGTCAGCCATACCCTTCCCTGCTTGCCTCGTTCGATCCTCAGTCGATCCGACGTACCTGCTTAATCACCTCGGCCGGCGTCTCGGGCTTAAACTCCAGCAGCACAATCTGAAGAATCGTCATGATGAAATGCGGCTCAATCCAGCTGTGATTCTTGTAAAAAGATTCTTTGTAGAAGGTAACGAGGAAGTAGGGGATATGGTGAATCTATGAAATGTATGTGAATATACAGAACAAAAGACATGCCTAGGAGAGTCTGCCGTGCCTTTATATATACCGTACTGCCCACCACCACCACCACCACCAAGCTCTGCACCATGGAATCCGACGACCTGTCCAACTTACGTCATATGGAACTGCCGGATCAGCAATCCTGAAACTGACTAAGACTGGATGGACCGGCGGCGTAGTGTCCCTACTCTTGCGCAGGATACCGAGTGTAGCAAACTTTGGACTCCATCAACACCAGGCAGTGGGGTACACATTAAGTGGTACTTTGCAGCAAGACATTGATCGATGATACGAAACGGTATAACGAAAAGATGAAATAATATGTACAGCTTATAATTCGACCATGGTATTACACGCTCAAAAGCCCAAAGAGAAACTCCCAAAATAACACACAGCTACTATATATACACTGTCATTCTTCGCCTACCCCCTAATGATATCCCGCACCGCCGCATGCGGCTGCTGCATCAGGCGCCCCAGCATGCTCTCGATGACGCCCATCTCCTCCTCCATCTGCGCGCTCGTCCACACCCTGTCGTCGTACGTGAAGCTGAGCTTGTACCCGTTCTCGTCCGCCGTCTTCTTCACCTCGCACACCACGGCGTACGGCTGCGGAATCTTGATCTGGGACTTGGGCAGCACCACCCATTCCAGCGCCGTCTCCGACTCCGTGGCCAGCTTGTTACCGTCCCCTTCGGTCATCACGGGCGCGGGCTCAAACGGTTGGAACAGGAAGAGTATCTGGTTGGAGAACTCTTCCCTCGTCGCGTCGCAGGCGCGGAAGATGTCCTCCAGTCCCACGGTGCCGTTCTCCGTGTACTGCCAAAACTCGTCAGAGGTGCGCTCCAGGAGCTCGCTGGCCGTCATGTCCCCGTCCACCTTGTACCGCATGGGCAGAAAGTTGGCGCAGGCACCGTTGATGCTCTGCGGATCCGCTAGGTCGACGTTGCGGCCCGTGGTGAGATAGTCAAAGGCCACGTCCGATTCGCCGCTCCTCAGGGACAGCCACATCTGGAAAACCGTCTGGAACATGATGGCGACCGTGACGCCGCTTGACCGGGTAAACTCGTCAAAGTTGAGGTGAATGGTCCGGAACATGGCCGCCCTCGTCTGTGGGTGCTTCTGCCCCGGGTACTGGAACCGTGTCGGTCGCTTGTCTGGCCCAGTCCAAAAGTCCAGCGTCTTTTGCGTTTCGTTAATTTGCCAAATATGAGAAGCAAACTCTTCGTAAGTCGTAAAGTCCCGAGGCTCCTCGCCGCGCTGGTAGGCCTGGAAATGCGCACCAAAGACTCGTAGCAGCGTGCCGTCGTAGAGACCGTGGTCCATCTTGGTAAGAACCTGGTACTGCCCACTGCTGAGGTCGTGGAGAATGGCGTATCTGATGAAGGAACCGCCAAAAGTAAACTTGTGGTTCCAGATGCTGAGGATGATGCTATCCCTTTCTTCGGCGGTGGAGAAGCTGTGATAGTCTACAACAGGCTCGGCATCTCTCAAAACCACGCCGTACCATTTCCCTTGGCACCTGGTAAAGGTAGATCGCAGGATGGAATTCGTCCTCGTCAGCTGGCCGGTAAGCTCGACCCATTTCTCCGCCCTCTGCTGGCTGTATCCCAGGGGTCGAATGGCCATGAGGCACCAGTACGACTCTGGCCGCGCACCTTGGGTGAGAAACTCGGACTGACCCGGAGGACAGGGATAAATGTCTTGCACTTGACTTGACTGGTTGAGCCCCGCGGCCGAAATCAGCTCTGACAGTTCCTCTGGGGCATGGAACTTCTCTGCCGGCTTCGACAGGGCGTTGGCCCCCTTTTCCTCGCGGACCAACCTTTCCGCCATGGCTCCGAGGAAAGGATTCTTTTGAACATCTCTCACGCTAATGACAAGTCCTTGGCGTCGGAGATAGCTAACGAGGTTGATGGCGGAGATGGAGTCACCGCCGAGGCTCAGGAAATTGGCTTCGAGGCCAAAGTTGCTGTCAGAAAGATCCAAAATCTCCATCCATGCCTGCCGCAGGAGCTTTTGCTCGTTGGTAGTGGGAGGAATAACCTCGATCTCGCTGCCTGCATTCCCAATTTTGCCAAACGAGTACCGACTCAGCTCGGCCTGCTTCATCGCCTGCACGCGAGCCCTGATCTTTTTGCGATCTGCCTTTCCGGACGGTAGCAGCGGGAACGACGAGATGGGGATGACAAAGTTGGGCATCATGTAGTGAGCGAGGTTTCCCAGGTTTTTCTTAACATTCTCCGCCTCTTCGGCAACCTGCTCCATGGGCAAAAAGGTGCCGGCGGCGATGACCCCTTCCCCTTTCTTGTTGCTACCAGCAGAGGTATTGAAGACGGGGAGGGCGACGAGATGAGACGTGCTGTTTTGCTTCCAGACGACCACGATGCAGTCCTTGACAAAACCAGTGCCGAGCATGGCGCTTTCAATCTCTCCCAGCTCGATGCGATGGCCATTAATCTTGACCTGGTGATCCTTGCGGCCGAGGCACTCGATTTCTCCGCCGGGCAGGTACCGAGCGAGATCACCACTGCGGTACAGTCTCTGGCCACCGGCCACATCCGGAAGATGAGAAAAGGCCCCCGAGGTCAGGTCCAGTCGGTTAAAGTACCCGTTAGCCAGCTGCGGGCCCATGAGGCAGAGCTCTCCGAGACCACCATACGGCACAGGTCGGTCACCGTTGGGCTCCAAGATGACGGCCCCGACCGACGGCATCAGAGTTCCAATGTTGCTCCCCTGCGTGATGCCAGGTTCAACGTTCTTGAGGCTCACCATGACCGAAGTCTCCGTCGGACCGTAAGCGAGACGCAAATGGAGAGCCCGTCCCCAACGATCAACCACATCGTTCATCACCTGCTCTCCGCCTACGGTTGCAGATCGCAAGCAAGGCACTTCTTTCGGATCGAGGATTCTTGCCACGGTCGGCGTCATGAAAATGTGAGTGACTTGCATGAGATTAATGACGCCCACGAGGTCGTCGAGGAGCTGCTCGCCCGATGCCACGCACAGCGTACCTCCGCCGTGGAGGGTGAGGAAGAAGTCGTAGACCGAGGCATCAAAGATGTAGTTGGAAAACTGGAGTGACCTAAACTCTTGGCCTCTCTTCTCCTCAAAGTCGATGAGTGAACTTATGGCGGTGGCACAGGCGCCATGGGAGACGGCTACTCCCTTTGGCTGGCCCGTGCTGCCAGATGTGTATACAATGTATGCCAAGGAACTGGGAGATACGCCCTTCATGGTAGAACCGTTGCCAAACTTGTCTCCCGCTCGCTCTAGATCGCCGTCATCGACAAGAATGCTGCGCAAAGTAGGCGCCGACTGTGACGCAAAGTAAGAGGCGTGCTTGGATTCGGTGACAACCACTTGCGCCCCAATCTCCTGCGCAATAAACGCGTTCCTCTCGAGGGGGTTTTCAGGATCCAGGGCGACATAGGCAGCACCCACTTTGAAAAGCGCGAGTATCGTGAGGATCATCAAAGGTGACTTGTCCAGCAAGACTGGCACAATATCCCCACTGCGAACCCCTTGAAAGGAGAGATAAAGTCCCAACGTCGTAGCTTTGCCGTTGAGCTTGGAGTACGTCAGCATCTCCTTCTCCTGCTCCATGCAGTTGACGGCGATCCTGTCAGGATACTGCGACGCCGCCGATTCAAACTCGCCTAGAAGCGTCTTGCCAGCCTCCACCTTCTGTACGGGGCGGTGAACAAAGTCGAGCTCTTCCCGAGTCATCAAGCAGATATCCTTTACTTTGGTTGCGGCGTTGGAGATAATGGTCTCTACGGCACGGCAGAACTGGTCGACGATGAACTCGACACGGCGGGGCTCCATTTGGCCCGTCAGCTGAACTGAAATACCATCCGGCCCCTCTTCAAGGTTGAGAGTCGTATGCTCCGTTTTCCATGGCTCCTGTGGCCCTGCTAGCGGCAGCACCCGCCGTACCAACCCTTTACCCTTTTGTTCAGGGCGGATGTGAATATTCACCATGGTGTCGAATAGTTCGATATTCTGGTGTCCAGCGGCGGCCAAGGCGCCTCGAATTCCGTATTGGGAATACCTAGTGACGTTCCACATATTGCGGTTCAGACCCTGAACAACTTCTGCAGCCGAAATATCCCGTCTCACATCGACGACCTGGGGAACAGTAGCGAGTGTAGGTCCGTCGAGGTTTTCGATTCCTTGCAAAGGCAACTCTCGCCCAGAAACAGCCACAGCCATGGACACAGTTTCGGAGGCAGTGTGCGAGGAGAGGACCAGTGCCCAGGCCCCGTACAGCACCGCACTTGACGGAATCTGAAGCTGAGCTAGTGTTGATTTGGGTAGCAGCGGCATGCTTCGGTGGGCGCTGTACGAGACTTGGGTCGGAGCATGGTTGAGGATGGTGGGTGCGGCATCGGCGAGGTACTCTACCCAAAACTCCTGAGCGGCTTCATCGGATGCTCTATCCTGGGCGATTTCGACAAACTGCCTCCATGAGGGACGCATAACCGGGCGTTGGCCGCTGTACAGCTGTGCAACATCTTCGAAGATGAACCCATGCGACCAATAGTCAAATAGAGCATGGTGCACCGAGACCACCAGAGTGCTATTCTCCTCTACCACGGCGATGCGGAAGAATGGCTCGCCAAAGGTGACACCATCGTCTTTGTCCTCAGCCAGATACTCCATCAACGAAAGAGACGGGTCTTCGATCCAAGGCAGAGAAAAGTCACTCCTCACTACTTGGGCGAATCCCCTGGTTCCCGTGACAAAGGTCGACTGAAGCAACTGACTTCGCAGAAACACCACCTCGAAGGCTAGGCGAAGCCTGACGAGATCTAGGTGATCAATGTGGAATACTCGCTGGTAAAGATAGTCGAGATTGCCTTGCATTGTACTTGCCAGAATGCCCTCTTGCAGAGCAGTAGGCGGAAAGGCGTCGACCACGTCGGAATCCATTGCCAGCTCCTCGGCTAGAGTCTGATCCGCCAGCATGGGAAACCGACCCGTGGCATTGCCAGCCAGAAATGTCTTTTTCTGCGCTTGATGTAGCTGGGATAGCTTGGCAACCTCCTCGACGGTTTGCCCTTGCATAATGTCTGCCAGCTGGATGTGAATGTCGTGCCCTCTCAACTCCTGGATGACACCAATAGCATCTAGTGAACCACCTCCCAAGGCGATGAAGGAGTCGGAAGGTCTGATGATGGACGAGTCGAGGCGGAGAGCACCAGCCCAGACATGGCTAATCTCTGCACCCACCTCGGTAAAGGCACCATGTCTACCCTCATCCAGACCAGACGTCAAATCCCGTCCCAGCAGCTCGCTGATGTCCGTCGATTCCACCAAGGCGCGTACAGCTTTGAGATCCGTTTTGCCGTTGTGACTCTTGGGAAATCCTGCGCATCGTAGCCAGTACGTAGGCACCATGTACGAAGGGAATAAGCGCATGGCTTGGGCTCTCATCTCGCCCACCAGGCTAGACCACCCATGCCCTTTGTCTTGGGCAATATCCCGAGGGGGAATAACCACGGCGACCAGTGACGTCTTGTCGTTGATGGTGGCACCGGTGCAGATGATGGCTTGAACGTTGACAACAGTGAGCAGAGTGTTGGCGATCTCTTCCGGCTCAACTCGGTGCCCAGCAATCTTGACCTGGCTATCCAATCTCCCTTGAATCTGAAAACTACCATCCAAAAGCTGCACAGCCTGATCACCGGATCGCAGCAGCGTGCCCGGGCCGATGGGGTTGCTAATGAACTTGTTCTCCATCTGGCTCGGTCGTCGGTGATAGCCGTTGGCCAGCTGACTCCCGTAGAAGCACAGCTCGCCCGGCTGGCCGATGGGGACCTTTTCCAAAGTTTCCGGGTCGAGTACAACGGCCTCGGTCGCGCCATGGGGCTTACCAGGGATACGAGGGTCGTCGCCCTTCTGCAGCTCCCGGGAAAAGTTGAGCATCGGACACTCGCTCAAGGCATACGTTACCTCGAGCCGTACCTTTTCCGCCCAAGCATCAGATACCTTTTGGCTGAGGGGCTCACCGACGGTGAAGATCTGTTTGACCGAGCTGGGTAGCTCGTCTGGTGTTATGGTCGTGGATAGGGCCGAGGGCGTCATGCCTACACCGTCGACTTGAAGGTTCCTCATGACATCTGGCAACGCCGTTGCTAAACGCTCACGCTTGGCCAAACACAGGCATCCGCCATTTCCTAGGGTGGCGAGCAGGAGTCTCTGAGCTGCCGAAAATGCCGGGTTGAAGAAGAGCAGCCATCGTTTGCAGTCGTTGAGCTCGAGGTACTGGATGCCCAACGAGGCTGCTCGATGGCTGACCAATACGCCTTTGGGGATTCCCGTCGACCCTGGAATGTATCAGCTGGAATTATTCAATGGCTCGCATGGCAGACGGCAAGGTAAGAAACCACAAACCGGAAGTATAAGTCAGATAGGCGATATCCTGAGAAGTAGCCCCAGACAGGTACAGACTCCCACGTTTTCCGATGGACGCGCAAGAACCCCTGCGAGACAGGGATATGGATGGGCGGCGAAGACACTGCTCAACGGAACAGGATGATTCGAAAAGCGGCGCATACTTTTCGTGAACCATGACCAGGTCGCCACCTGTATTTTCCACAATGGCTCTATTACGTTCCGGCGCCCCCTCCGGGTCGAGTATGGTGTAAGCGGACCCAGCTATCAAGACGGCCAGTATGGTGGCGACGTATTCGATTGTGGGGTCCATGCAAATGGGTACAATAAAACCTGGGGCAATCTTGGCGTTGCTCATAATAGTCAGAGCCAACTGCCAGAGCTCGGCGTACGTGCATGGTTGTTCATTTTCGCAGTGAACAGCGAACGCCCCGGGATTCACCTCGACGTGATATCTGATTTTGTCTGTTACCAAACATGGGGCTGCCGGAGGGCCAGTGATGGACACCTTGCTGAGTCTCCGAGAATGCCTGAATCCCTCGGTGCTATGAGGAGAGACTGGTGTGGTAGGCCGGTAGCTAGCCGATGTGATGATGCTTGACCTTCGCGAGTGTGCCTTGTAGGTCGAGCTTCCCAAAGGACGAGAGAATGGGTCGTTAAACAATTCCAACGTTGCTACCGGAGCCATGATGACGGTGATGGTTGAATGTGCATATCAGTAAAGACTGAACGAAGAAGAGACTAATGAGAGAAGAAAAGGATTAAAAGACGGGAGCCACGTGGGAGCGACTTGGCACACGAGGCTATTTATGTAGAGGTCTTTTCCAAAGCAATCATTTGCCTAAAACTTGGAGCGAGAATTAGCGTGGCCTGCACATTGCACATAGTATGAATCAAAAAGCTATTACGTCTTTGACGTCTGCAGACTTACCGGAAGGCAAGGCAGCAAGTGACCTCATCCTACTCGCAACGAGTACCGAAAACACATCCACACTCTTTCTCTCTCGTATTCGGTACACACACACACGCAGAGAGAGAGTTGGGATATAGAGTAAGAGTTTCTCTCAGCTTTCGAGGTTTGTTTCACGTACCAAATTTTTCCCAAGTCCCAGGTTCGACGGCAGTTGTGTCAGGTTCACAGATCATTAATGTGCACGTCTTGATAAGCGTAATAGAGTATGCAATGTGACATATATGATTGGGGCGCATCATGTTGCAGATAAAGAGGGATGCAAGAGGCACAGGCCCGCGCGCTGGCCACGGCTGATGACATTCGTCAACACGAGGGTTAGGGGATTCTGACATGATAGTACTCCGTAGTGTCCTAGTCCATGCTTCCGTATGCTACCGCCCACTGGTGACCAAAGAAGCATAATACCAGTATCCTAAATGATATTCTGGTACCCCGTAGTGTCGAAGTGTCGACTCGACTTGGTAAGAACGTCTCCATCTTTCGACGCCACCAACTCAACGAGATGGATGGGCTGAATGGGTTGGATAAGGTTGGGTGCCTGTTCGTGCGACTCTAATCTGTACGTACGCGATGGGTTTCTTACTCTCCCCAAACTCGGGACGGGTTAGACCCAATCCTTCAATAGTCGCAACCTGATTAGCATTTTTGCCGTAGAGCCGATATTAACTTGTCTTTAACATTGCCGACTAGGCTCAGGAGGACCTGATGCGGTTGTGTAGTACAACATAGTCAACATACCACGCGCTGGAGCTGCCGGTAGCCGTGTTAAGGCGTTTGAGAAGAATCCCCACCAAACCGTATCCAAAGTAGCGTACAAGACTAAGCTTCCTGTATTAGGCCATGGAGTCGTTGGCACAAACGTCTTGCATCCACGATAGTGTCTAGTAGTACTAGTGTGCCGCCGTAGAGCGTCCAAGTGTGTGTGCCTGGTCCGGTTCCTAGTCGGTGCCGAAGCTTGGTCAAGCCTGGTCAAGCTTGGTGCTCGTTCATTACCACATGGAGCGACCGGTATCCCACCACTGGAACCCCTTGCCCCCCTCATCCCGCCCCTCGTCCCCTCTCTCTTCCCCCCCCGATCCCCCAGTGATCCCCACCATCATCCCTCCCTGCTTCGGCTTCGGCACATGGCTCCAACAAAATCCAACGTAAGGGAAATTACGCTAGTCGCTGCGGAATCGATACCAGTACCGGTTATTATTTCGAGCTGACCTGACAGGCTTGCCTCTCAGCTGCATCTTCCCATCCTCCTCCCATCCTCCCATCTCCCGCTTCGAGGATTGGTATTTCGGTACTTGGGCGGAGTAAAAATATCTCTGATGATGATTGTGTTTTCCGCACGGAGTACGGAGTAATAGTCGCAACCGTGCAACCTCCGACGACATGCATTTCCTCTTTCGCCATCTTCCTCTGTAGTAATAACCTGGATAGGTCTCGTGACGTGGACGATGCGCTGCGCTGCGTCTTGAGGGAGGGGTTTTTTTTTTTTCCTTTGTAGACGATTCTTGTCCTCCTGGCTGCTTTCGCGAATTCCGACACGAGATATCCCGTACTTCTGTGCTGTATAGACTTGGTAGGCAGATCACCGAGGAGGAAACTCTGGATCCCCCGAATCCCTCTCCGTCTGCCCTCGCCAACGCAGCCTCGCGCTTCATGTTGAAAGTCGACTTGGAATCATAGTCTGAGCAAACAGTTTCGGTATTCTAACACGACCGAGCCGTCGTTGCATCCCCGCTGCTCTATATAACCTCGACATGTCGGACACGAGCGTCAACAAGGAAAAGCCAACGGAGCCGCCTGCGCCGCCACCTCCGCCGAATGGAGGACTGCGCGCGTGGCTCCAGGTTGCGGGAGCCTTTATGCTCTTTTACAATTCATGGTCGGTAACAGTCGCCAGCATGTCGCAATCGGATATGCCCTCCTTGCCAGGCATGGGGGGTTGTTGATGTTGTTCTTCTTCGCGGACAGAGTACTGACAGAAAATAGGGGTGCCATCAACTCGTTTGGCGTCTTCCAGAGCTACTACAAGGAAACTCTCCTGCCCAACCACTCGGCGTCGTCCATTTCCTGGATCGGCACGACCCAGGGCTTTCTTCTCTTCGTTGTGGGCATCTTTGCCGGTCCCATCTTCGACTTGGGGTACATGAGGACGCTCATTTCCGTGGGCACGTTTCTCGTCGTCTTTGGGCTGATGATGGTTTCCATATCCACCCAGTACTACCAGGTGTTTTTGGCCCACGGAGTCGTCGTCGGCATCGGCTGCGGTTGTATATATTTGCCCAGTATTGCCATTGTGGCGACGTACTTCACCAGCCGTCGTGCCTTGGCCACGGGCATCACCGCTGCTGGAGGTAGTATTGGTAAGTGCTCCCCCCCCCCCCCCCCCTCCACCTTCGTCCAACATCTGCATCTTCAAGGATCCCAAGCGCTCCCAAGTATTGGTGAAGCATCTCCATGCTAGATAATAGGACATGTTATCTATTCTCTTTCCGTCTGCAAGGCTGCCTGCTGACTGCCATCTCGAAAAAGGATCCGTTATTTATCCCGTCATCTTCCGCAGACTCATCGGACCCGTTGGCTTCGGCTGGACCACCCGCGTTCTCGGCTTCGTGGCCCTCGTGGGACTGTCGCTGCCACTGCTGGTGATGAGGACCCGTCTGCCGCCGCCGGGCAAGACCAGGAGGTTGTTCGAGCTTGGGGCTTTCAAGGAGCCGAGCTTCGTCATCTTTGGTTTCGGCCTCTTCTTTTCCCTCACGGGCCTATACTTTCCCTTTTTCTACCTCCCCTCCTACTTCCGCACATTCCTTCACTCGGATGCCGACTTGTCCATTTACAGCGTCGCCATTCTCAACGCCGCCTCGCTCTTTGGTCGCATCACTCCCGGCATCCTCGCCGACAAGATTGGGTCGCTCAACACCCTGATACCCATCAGCTTCTCGGCGGCGGTGCTGGCGTTTGCATGGATCGGGATCCGCGACATCCCCGGCACCATCGTGTACGCCTGTCTGTACGGCTTCGCGTCGGGCGCCATCGTCTCCCTGCCCACCACCGTCGTCGCGACGACGCTCAGCCCGCACCTGGGGCTCGTGGGAACGAGGATGGGCATGGCATTCACGTTTGCCAGCTTGGGCCTGCTGATTGGCAATCCCATCGCGGGGACTCTGCTGGACCTGCAGGGCGATGTCGTGTTTTGGAAAGCGCAGATCTTCAGCGCCGTCATGGTCACCATGGCCATGGTCTGCTTCAGTGGTCTGCGGGTGATGAAGTGGAAAGAAGGAGCGGCGTGGAAACTGTGAGTGCGGTACATAGGTACATATCGCTGCACCTACGTATAATAGCACTACTTCTTAAAGTAGTGGTGCGGGGAATCAGGTCGAAGATGTTGGAAAAGTGTGCTTATATAGAGATGGATCAGCAGCGTTGGGTAAAGATACAGTTTGCTATTAGACGCGATGTATATATGCATATGCATCTAGCAAAAAGTATGGATACGTATATAAAGATTATTACGACTACTACTAGTAGTACTTAGTAGTAGTACTATAGACACCTGCTGCTACAAGTACCTGCTTTGGTGATCCAAGGTGCTGTTCGCATGCACAGAAAGTCCAAGGGACTGTACCAGCAGCACCTGCCTCGAAGAAAGGATACGACAAAACGAACATGTATGGGAGTCACCATGACGCGATGCCTACTGCCCAGTGCCAGTACGTATAGTGATGACGTGTCTTCCAACGAGGCCAAAATATAAAGATGAATCAAATACATTTCCGCATGTTGTTACTATGCATCAACATATTGCTAGTATGCATCAACATATATCTACTACCAGTACCACCATCAGCATTATACTACTATATCCAACCTCACCCGACTGGCATTCGTTTCTTCGCAAAGGAACGTCACCATGGAGCCACGGTATAAGGAAATGGATCCCAATGGCGACATGCTGCTCACTGTCTCGAGGCCGGACGTCTGGTTCCCTCCATGCGGCGCCCTCCAACCTTGGCCGAACAAACTACCGCACAGACAATGCTACGACGCCACTTTTGAAGAAGAGGCCCTGCATCAAGCAATGAGGAGAACACGCATGGGCATCTGCCCACGAGAAATACTCTCGCCCGATCTGGAATGCCGACTATCGTCGAAGCACATGATGCTTGTTTCCAAGTATTTCCGGCGGTTGATAGAGGGAGGCTGGGTGAAGTCCCAGCGGTCCAAGGCGGAAGCCAGCAAGGAGACGCCATCCCGTGATGACTATAAATATGTGACGAGCGCCAAGAACTGGAACACTGAAGCCCTGCTCACGGTCCTGAAGTTGATCCATGGCAAAAGCAAGACGGTACCGTTGTCTATTGATACGCAGACGTTTACCCAGATAGCCCAGATAGTGGATTATTACCAAATCCACGAAGTCGTGGACTTTTCCGCCGCGGCTTGGGCTCGGGAACTGGACCAAAACCCTGTTGGCTATCCTCATTACGGGAGACGGGTCTTGTTCCGGCTCTCGACGGCTTGGGTATTCTCACACGGGCCTGCATTCACCGCCATGACGCTCAAGATCTTGGAGCAGAGCCGGGGACCTTTGCCTGCCATCGAGCTCCCTGGGATACCTCAAGTCACGGGTAAGAGCACATGTCAATGCGATGCATTATAATGCATATTTATATAAATGCCATGCTAATCGAGAGAGAGAGAGGGAGAGAGAGAAAAACAGATGTAATAGAAGGTAAAAGGCAGATGCTGATTGGTATGCTCATGGACAAGCTTTACGAGTTGTTGAGAAGCTTGCGGCAGAGGGACATATGTCCTTTACAGTGCGCTCCGCTAGTGTTCAACGCGCTGTGGGCATACTTGCGTGAGTGGAGGCTGCTACCACAGCCCGCAGCACCATATCACGGCTTCAGCCTCGAAGCTCTATTCTCGTGCGTGAGCGATGTTCAATGGGAGCCGTGGCCTTGTTTTCCTAACGCCACGGTCCACCACACGTGCTCGCTTCCTTTCTTGCTCATGCCGATTCTGCAGGCAGTTCAGCATGAGATGAAAGGCCTCAATCTGGGTGACTTTAATCGTCCTGCGTAACGTACAACGCGCGGCAAGAAAGCCTGCTTCCAAGGCAACGGTGGCTGCAATTCAGTTGGAAAGGAAATGGCAGGGGGAGGGTTGGCAGCGGAGAGAGAAGTGGCAGCGGAGAGAGGATTTGATGCATTGCATACATGATTCGTAGTTGTATGTACATTCGTTAGCGGTAGTAAAGCGACGAGTTTGGTTATTGCGAGTCTATTTGGAAATGTCATACGATGGTGATGTTTTCGCACCAAGCTGTAATTAACAACAAGATACAACTCGATTTATTTCCGTGGCCGAGTTCCCCCTCCCCCCTCCCTTGAAAAGCAATACCGTGAAATTTACGGGTATGTCAACTTTTTTTTTCTTTTCTTTTCTTTTCTTTTCTTTTCTTTTATTCTCTCTTCTCTCCCCTTAGCACTGAACCGCGGTGTAGGCGGCCAGCAAGGGCGTAGGCTGATTCCCCTCATCCAGCAAGTAGCTGTTGCAAACATTGGTGTCGTCCCCCCGGATCTGGTTCCCCGAGTTCCAGAAAACCTTCTCGACCCACCCCGTCCCCGCCGCCCAGGCGAAAACATCGCCCATGTACGCCTCCACGGCGTCCCAGCCCAGCGAGCAGGCCGGGTTCGCGTTGCCGGGGGCCAGCTCCGTGACCCAGACGGGCTTGTCCGGGAACTTGCCCCGGAAGTCGGTGAGCTTCTGGATCGTCTGCTGGGCCTCGGGGAGGTAGACGTGGATGTTGTACGCGTGGAAGAAGTCCTGGCAGCCGCAGGCGGCGTAGAAGTCGGTCAGCCAGGACGACGTCGGGTCCGCCGTCACGGGGGCGATGAACTTGGTGCCCCCGGTCCCGGGACTGTCGAGCAGGGGACGGATGGCGTCGGCGGCTTCCTGGGGCGTCATGGTCGGCGTGACGCCCATGTACGAGTAATCCGGCTCGTTGAACGTGAGCATGTACTCGGGCGCGGACGCCGAGTTGACCATGTCCACCGCGGCCGCGACGTCGCTCGCAAAGGCCATCATGGGTATCTGCCCGGCGTTGGTGCCGAGGTCAAAGGTCACGTAGTTCTCGGCGCCCTGGATCAGCGGGAACTGCGAGGGGGAGTAGCCGCCGTTGAAGACTACGTTTTTGAAGCCGGGCGGGCAGGACGCCAGCGCCGTGCCGGCCCCGAGCAGGGCGGCCGTCAGAGTGGTACGGGAGGTCATGTTGTCAATGTTGGCTTTATATATAGATAGTATTGTGTTTTGTTGCCTTGTGTTGTGTTGTGCTGTGTTGGTATATTCAGGAGCGTCGTTCCCTGATGAAGCGTCCCTTCTTATAATAAGCCGTCTCGGCCTGCCCTCCTCCGCGCGCAGATCCGCTAACCCCAATCTTCTCCCAGCTAGCATCGTCACCATCGTCCTGTATCTCGTCCCTCCTACCTAATACGGTAGGACATCGTGAAGCTTGCCGCGCTGGGCCCGCAACCTTCGATCCGGAGTCGCACTCTGCGTCTGGTCGGAGCACGTGGTGGGCAGCTGCTCCGTAGCATCCACCACGCTTTTTTTCCTTCTCTTCAGGATGCGTGCCCTGTTGCCAGTAGGATCCAGAGATCCAGACTAGGGGATGCGTGCAGTGTCGGACGTGAATCCATCGCGCGGTCGGTGGCCGGTGCTCGGCGCATCTATCCGAGGTCCACCGGGCCATCTCGCCGAACTCCCCGGCACTCCGTATCCCGCACTCCGTACTCTACTCCGTACTCACGCGGAGCGCGTTATGTATGTCTGTCCTCCTCGTTGTGGTATCCCCCACACGAGGCCAAGCCAGGGTCCCATGACCGACACCCGATAATGAAATCTCGTACCTCGAAGATAGCAGAGCTACGTAGGAAAGGAGGCGAAAAGAGATGACAGCACCACAAGACGCGCCACAAAACGTGCATCATTTCACACCAAGGCCCGGCGCCATCTTCGTGATCCTATAGTCAATTATATATATTCCGTTGCGGAAACGCACCAACCATACCAGTGCAGAATTCTATGAGACCCTAAGCCGGTCAAGCAAAACCCATATAACCTTCTCCCTTTTTTTTTCACATCATTTCCCCTTGCTCTTCTTATTGCTCCCCCTTTTCGCTGGGCGGTCCCGACATCACGACGGCTGGCGGCGGAAGCGGCATCCTGACCCCTTCTCCCCCCTTTTCGGACTCGCCCTTCTTCTGGGACGACTCCTCGTCGGATCCAGACTGCCGCTCCTTGTCCTCCTTTTTGCTCCTCCGGAACAGCGCCGCAAACTTGCCCATCCCCTTGGCCATGAACCTGTACGAGACCACAAAAGGCGGCGCCACGAATCCCACCACGGCCGCAAACCACTCGTCGGGGAAAACCCGCACCGCCACGCCCCACGGCAAACTAAACGCCGCGACGAGGATCGAAATGGCCCACTGCGACCCGTTCAACCCATGCGGGTGAATGTCGAAGACGCGGTCGCCCACGAAGACGATGGCGATCTGCAGCGCAATCATGATGACGTTGATGGAAATGAAGAACCAGTTGCGGTGGACGCCCGCGAAGACGTTGAACTTGTTGTCCAGCCGGCGGCAGTTGAGCTCGTTGAAGATCTGCATCCACACGAACATGTTGAAGATGATGGTGTCGAGCTGCAACTTCTCGTCCTCGATGCTCACGTCGTAGCCCAGGATCGGCCCGCCC
Organism: Trichothecium roseum; assembly: GCA_026184415.1. NCBI lineage: Eukaryota > Fungi > Ascomycota > Sordariomycetes > Hypocreales > Trichothecium > Trichothecium roseum. Next base: position 103,797 of record CM047948.1, read on the forward strand.
GCGAAGTAGAGCACCAGCACCACGACGAGCTGGAATATGGACTGCCCGATGATCATTTTCCACATCTGCCTTTCGTTAGCCTCATCGTACTTTCCTTTGTACTCTCCTTTTCGCTGAGCCTGCAAGATAACTCACGTTCATGGTAATGAGAGGCGCAGACTTGGGTTGAGGCTGTCTGTCGAGAATGGCGTCGGTAGGGGGATCCGTAGCCAGGGCCAAGGCAGCCATGGTGTCCATGATCAGGTTGATCTAAGCAACAGTCAGCATCTTCACCAATCTGGAGGGAAGCAAAGGAATGTATAGTCGTACCCAGAGCAGCTGCACGGCCTTGAGCACCGGCTCCATGTGGTCATCGTACATGGACGTGACAAACGACAAGATGACGGCCGTGATGTTGACCGTGATTTGGAACTGACCCCAATGTTAGCAAAATCCCACCTCCAAGCATGCCCTGCTTGTAGCGGGGACAAAAACTAAACACACCTGAAGAAACTTTTGCACGGCGTCGTTGACGGCTCGCCCCCACTTGAGCGCCGTGACAATGGACGTAAAGTTGTCGTCCATGAGGATGATCTCGGAGGCCTCCTTGGCCACCTCGGTGCCGGATATGCCCATGGAGAAGCCCACGTCGGCGGCCTTGAGCGCGGGCGCGTCGTTGGTGCCGTCGCCCGTCACCGCCACCGTCTCCCCGAGCGCCTTGAGCCTCGTCACCAGGATCCGCTTGTCCTCCGGCGAAGAACGGGCGAGGACCTGCAGCCGCGGGATCGTCGCGTCCAGCTCCTCCTCGGAGAGCCGCCGGAACTCGGGACCCTCCATGACGATGCCGCCCTCGGTGAAGATGCCGCACTCGGCGGCGATGGCCCGCGCCGTCATGATGTTGTCGCCCGTCACCATGCGCGTGGTGACGCCGGCGCGGACCGCGTTCTGCACCGCCTCGGGCACGCCGGGACGGACCGGATCCTGGATCCCGACCACGCCGAGGAAGACCAGGTCCTTCAGGGGGTTGCCGTCCTCCGACTCCATGTCCGGAAGCTCATCTGCGGCAAAGTCCTTGTACGCCAGCCCAATGGTGCGCAGAGACTTGCGCGCGTACTCGGCAATGGCATCCTCCACCACCTCACGCCCCACGGGCTCGACGGCATCCGTTGACGTGTTGACCTGCCTATCGCAAAAGCCCAGCACAATCTCCGAGGCACCCTTGACGAGAAGCCTGTAACCACCGCCAGCAGAAGAGGAAGAAGAAGAAGAAGAAACCGGCATCTTGATGACAGTGGCCATGTACTTCTTGGCCGAGTCAAAGGGAACAATGTGGGCGACGTGTTCGTTGGAGCGGGCCTCGGCCAGGGACTGCAGCCCGAGATGCTGCTTCGCGAGTTCCAGCAGCGCCGTCTCCGTCTTGGAACCGATGAAGGTGGCGACGCCGTCCTGTTCCCCCTCGAAGGCGGTCGAATTGATGGCCACGGACTGGGTGATGAGCCTCCGGGCCTCTTGCGACAGGGACGAAGCCCACGTGGAAATGTCCGCCGTGGTGGTAAAGGACGAGACGCCAAACAGGCCAGCGACGACGGTCATTTTGTTGGTAGTCTACACGTGTGTGATTAGCCCAGGTTATGAAAGTCAACCCGCCAAAGGGGGTTTAACTCAGGGGGAGTAACTCAGGGGGGGGTAACTCAGGGGGGGGTAACTCGAGGGGGCTCGACATACCAGTGTACCCGTCTTGTCTGAGCAGATGGACGTCGCGTTGCCCATAGTCTCGCACGCACGAAGCACCCTAACCAGGTTATTCTCCTTGAGCAACCTCGTCGTGGCAAACGCCAGCGCGAGCGTCACGGCGAGCGGCAGGCCCTCGGGCACGGCCACGGCGATGATGGCAATGGCCACGACCAGCAGATCCACAAACGTCGACGCCTTCTCCTCCGGCGGCCTGTCGTCCCCGGGCAGCGAGGCGCAGAAGCGGAAGAGCAGGATGAAGAACATGAGCAGCGAGGCGCCGCCGCCCAGCTTGGCGATGGCCACGGCCAGGCCCTCGAGCTTCTTCTGCAGCGGCGTCGACTCGATGTCCGTCCGCACCGACATCATGATCTTGCCGAAGCTGCTGTGCACGCCCACCGAGGTGCAGAGGAACGTCCCCATGCCTGCCACACGTTAGCACCTACGTATATATATGCGTGTGTCTGTGTGTGTGTCTGCGTGTGTGTGTGTCTCTCTCTCTCTATGTGTGTGTGTGTGTGTGTGTGTGTGTGTGTGTGTGTGGCTCACCTTCAATCACTCTCGCGCCAGAAATGATAAACGGGTCCATCTTCTTCCCATCCCCATCCGCATCAAAAAGCTTCTTGGCAGACGTCTTCTTCAGGGCATCCGACTCCCCCGTCGCAGACGACTCATCGCACTTGACATTGTGCCCATCAATAAAGATGCCGTCGACGGGCACCAGATCGCCCGGCTCGAGGTGCACCACGTCCCCGACGAGCACGTCGGCAACGTTGACCAGCATGGCCTTGCCCGACCGGAGCACCTTGACCTCCCTGTCGTCCTTCTTCGTGTTGAGCTTGACAAACGCCTTCTCCTTCTGCCAGTCGTTGTGCGACGCCACCACGACCACGATGAGCACGGCGCCGAGGATCGCCACGCCCTCGACCCAGTCCACGGGCGCCGGCGCGCCGGGCTCCTTGGGCACGCCGAAGCTCTCGTACAGGCCCAGGGCCAGCGAGATGGTCCCGGCCACCGTCAGCAGCACCAGCACCGCCTCCTGGAAGGTGATCCAGGCCAGCCGCCAGATGGACTTTGGCTTCCGCGGCGGCAGCTGGTTGCGCCCGTACACGCGGATCCTGTCGGCGAGGGCGCCCTCGGGCCTGGCCACGTGCGTGCCCACCTCGTCCACGCTCAGGCCGGCATCGACGTCGGCGTGCAGGCCGCGCGCGAGACCCTCGAGGCCGCCCAGGGCCCTGAGCGCGTCGAGCGACTTTGGGTTGAGGAGCTTGTTGAGCTGGCCGGGGCTGTAGTCAAAGGGGTTGTTGGCGACGTGGAAGTCGGCCTCGGTTCCCGGGTCCGGCGCGAGAGCATCCTTGGGGTCGGCTTCGACGGAGCTGAGGGCCGCCGTCGTCCCGGTGGTGACAAAAGACGACGGTCCGGCCGACGACACGGTGTTGGCATCGCTGAGTGACCGTTGGCGTGGGTCAAGCAGAGCCTTGGGGTCTAGCAGGTTACCAGACATGTTGTGGCTGAGTTACTAGCAAACGACGGCAACAATAAAAGCAACATGGACAAATACAAACGTACAAAACACATGACACAAAAAGCTACAGGTACATAAACGGCAAAAAAACAGCAGCAACATGGCGAACCTTATATCGCGGCCAGTCCCCCCGGCCAGAGGGATCCAGGGGGAAGACATTACTTTTTTGTCACATAAACGACTGCAGGCCAGCGGTTTGGTACCGACTCGCAGAGTACTTACCAAGCTATCACCCATTGATACCATGCCCGTAGCGACGGTCGCGCCCTAGGCATGGGGTGCGGAGAACGACCAAGATCTGATAATCGCCGGGCCCCAAACAACCCCCACAGCCCGACACCGCTCAAATCTCCAACCAAGAAATTTCTTGATTTCATCACCTCTGATGGAATCTCCAAAAAAGGAAAAAAAGGGCCTCTGAAACTGCCACGCGAACACGCTAGAAGAGGCTGTGCAATTCGAAATGGGCAAAAGATGGGGGGGGGGGTTGTGTTGAATTACCCGGATGGTTACATAGTAGGACCCTGACTTGGGTGACATAGGTCCGGAACAGCATATGGCTCCGTTTCCGCTTACAAGCTTATGCTTATGCTTCAACGTTACTGGTGTTGTTGGTGTTTTGGTGTTTTGACCATCATATTTTTTTTTCCCTTCGTTCCCTCCTTCAGGGGGGAAAGGGGGGGGGGCCAGACGGCTGTCTTCGCTTTCCGTTGTCCGCTCACGTAATCGGGACTTATCATCATACCACCTCCGATTGGCTGCTAGTCTTCGGCAAGGCCCATAGTATAATCCACCAACGGACAGTCGGAAACCAAAATCTTCCCCGCAATTGATCCTCCTGCACGATTATACTCCGTATGGCACTCAGAGAGCATAGATTGATAATTTGATAGTCCCCGACTCCCTGACTCTCTAGGGGTACTATTCGGTCGCCTCTGCAAGGTAGATCAGTCGATGGCCATCCGGTACGAAAGAAAAATGTTTTCCGTCGCCGCAACGTGTTTTGCTTCAGTGTAACATTATGACGTTTAGTACAAGTCTTTTCCTGGGTCGAGAACTGTCTGTAAAACGTGTTTCGTTCCGGTCCATGTAAATTGCAAGTAGACTTTGACCAAGGTTATGTGAGGATATACAACAACCATCATCGCCAGTCTCGGGTACAAAGTGGCGGGCGCACCTCCTGGCTTGGCTTGGCTTGGCTTGGCTTGCCCCAAAGATTTTCCAAAAGCATGCGGCTAACTCGCCTGATGAACAAGTGAACAGCTGGACAACGGGGGCAACTCTCTCTCTCTCTCTCTCGTACCGATGCAGAGCACCGATTCAGAGCCTTGTCAGCGGAAAGGGGACACGCCGTATCGAGCTTAATTGGCGAAGCCCCCACAACGGGTCCCGTTGGAAGGCAGCTACAACAACATCCATCATGGGGCCATCATGGGGGCCGTCGAATATCAGCAGCAGCAGCTGGAGTGCGCCTCGCAGCCTTCGGGCACACTTTGCAGCCAATGTGCATTTCCAGAGTGGAGTCGTCACCGAGACTACTCTCCTCTGCTCTCCTCTCCTCGCATACGGAGTATATGGCGTGGGGGCACCGTTCATCCGCCGCGTTGTACCGAGTAGTCTTACCAACAGTGGAGTCTGAGCATCATTAGCTGCTACCTCGCTATACGGAGTGCGTCGGGTAGTGTAGCAGGTACTCCGTAGACACGATGCTATCCACTGTCATTTCTCCAGGAATCATCCGTCTTTCAAGTAATGGATGTATTATATCCCCTAGGCGTGTATTATATCCAGATCGTGTTCTCTCTCTCCCTTTTTGGCTTTCCAGGCTGCACTATGACAGAGTCGGATGAGTTCCATGACGAATTCGCCAGTTTGCTGAACCTGTTCAATCTCCTCCACGCCCAGTCTTTCCGTTGGTATTTTTCGAGCAATTCTCCCTGCCGACGCCAGGATCTGCAGGTCGTCATCCGCCGGGTTGCCGAGAGGGTGTATGAGGATGTTCATGAATAGAGGCATGGCAGCCATAGGCACGTAGTGCGATACCACCCAGACCGACTCTTCCTGCCAAAAGTCGACCACGGTGTCCAGAAAGCGGAAGATGGAGCGACTAGCTTCTATGGACAGATCAGCGCTCGAGTGCACTACGCTGTGCAGGTCATCGGGCAAGTTCCTCTCCAAATCGCCGCATCTTCTGACCATTGTGTGAATGTGAATCATGGTAAAGAGATAGTCGAGCTGCAGGTTGATAGCATGCGGTCGCTTCTCCGCAGGCATGGTGGAGAAGAGCGAGTTGAACGAGTCAGAAGAAACGGATAGCTTCGGTCGGTACGGCGGTTCGATTGCCAATCGCCATTCTTCAAGATCGTCGTCAAGCTGCCTAACGTGCGATAGAAGCTCCCCTTCTGTGTATTTGAAAGCCTGTGGTGAGCAAAGGAGCTGGCTCGCCTTTTCCTTGACCCTCGCGAGATAGACGTCGCGGGATTGGTTGTACCAAGCGGTAGAGTTGCTCCATTCCTCAGGGTCATCAACCTCGCACCAATCATGCGCGAGCAGAGGTGGACTTGCAGTGCGAAAGCAAGTATCTTTGTCGAAGCAGTAACAGAGCCAAAACAGCTTCCTGATGTGAGACTTTGATGGCTCGCCTAGTATCGGAACGTGTTGAGGGAGGAGCGTTAGCTTGTACAGACGGAAATGTCCACCCAAGTCGCAGATTAAACGGCATGCGCTCGCAAAAGCTACCGAGGCTTCTCTGCATTGACCTTTCATCTTTCGATATACCCACTACGATACATTTTAGTCAGCAAGGAGTACAGAGTACATTACCCAGGTTTCGTCAGTGATGGAGCTTACCAGTAGCATGGTGGCCTGCAAAATATCCAAGTAGACTGAGCCATCGAGCATGAACAGCAGCCGTTTGGCTTGGCGGGCGCATTCGCTAGCTTCCGGGATGGTATTGATTTCCTGCGCCTCCTTTGTGAAACCCACGAGGGCAAACATGGCCCAGAGACAAGCTTCGGCCGAGGCCCGACTGGCCGGGTCGGACGGCTCAGTGCCGTATGCCTTGGCAATTGTCTGCTCGAGAAGACTCCTGTCGAGGATCGGAAACACGACTGACGTCTTTGACGCGAAAAAGACGTTGACGAGGTACCGTGAAGTATATTCGGGTGGCAGAACCAGGGATTGGGTCGGCATCGTAGACATGGCGTGCTGTCGAGGGCCAGTCGGGTTCCCAAAAATCTCAAACTTGTCCAAGAATATGCGCTCCCCTGAACCGTCCGAGATCCATTCCTGGCCTCGCAGCGAGAGAATGCCTACGCCCTTGAAGAACCAACTATTGCCAAGCTGACATCTTGACAGCTTGTAAAAGGGTTTAAGCTGAGCTTCTTGGGCAGCAGCCGATGTAGCAGTATGTAGAGCAAGGGTCGAGAGACTCCTCATGGGCGGCTCGTCCGTACTTGCGGTGCGGCTCTGGGGAGAGGTTACATTGTAGGGGGTGCTAGCATTGGACGACCGAGCCGGCGGTATCTCAAAGTGAGGGGAAGGGACGGCAGACGGACGCTGCTGTACATTCTTGAGCGCATCCTCGAGTTCTTCCACACGGCTGGACAGCTCCTGTACGACATCGGAGGTAGTTCTAGAGTCAGAGCATCATCATCAGCCATCGGCCCATGGACTCATCAGTCCATCGACTCGTCGGTCCATCGACTCATCGACCCATTTGGGAAACCACCTTGACTACCATTCTCCTACTAGGATAGTATACTAACCTTTTATTGGGATTTTTAGGAATAACCCTTTCGAAAGTACAAGCTACCTCTTGGTTGCTGCACCAGTCGCAAGGGTCACCAGGCGTTTTGATCAAGCACTGGATCTGTTAAAATCTCATGCATTAGCTAGGAATCCTAAAACCGTTTCAAAAAAAAAATGGTTTCTCCTTCTTTTCTTTTTCTTTTTTTTTTTTTTTTTTTGGGTGGTGTTGCCGCATGAAACACTTACTTTTCGCTTATAACACAAATCGCATGCGCGTCGGGGAGGCATCGCATTGCTTGCTGGCTGGCTGGCTGGCAAAGGGCTGAGAAAGAGTGTGATGTAATCGGAAGAACGGAAGTGTGGAGCGTTTGGGGGTAATAAGCAACGGAAGCAAGCCAGCCCAGCCAGCTGGTGCTGCAAGCCCTGCAAATCTTCAAGATGCCGCAAGATGCCGCATGATGCCGCAAGGACGTAACATTGGAACCGTTACAATGGCCAGCTCCACAACGTCGGAAACGCGGAAACGCGGAAACCCGAACTCTCAAGTCTCTCATGTAGCTGTCAACCAAAGTACCTAGGTACCTACTCCGTACGGAGTAATCTTTTCTGCATGACGCGCCATCACGTGGCATCGCGTCACCAAGACCTCAAACTGTACTCCGTACCAAGCCTGGCACGTTTACTCCGTACATCGCGGTACTCCGTAGGTGAATTAATTACCAGTATATAACTAGTGAACATCACTGTATATTTCAATATTGGATCTTCATGTAGAATTCATTCAATGAGGAATTATACGACAAAAAAATTATATACGATATAAATATCAATATCATGTGAACAAAAGACAAGATAGTGGGGTGAGACAGAATCGAACTGCCGACCTTCAGTTATCAGGTAATCGAATATGGTCCCCTTCAGACTGTTGCGATCCCAACTTCGCCATCACCCCTGTTCGTGAAAGCGTCGTTCCAAATACCCCTGTTCAGCTACCCTGTACAAAGGTAAATTCAACACAGACGACTCGCCATACCTCGGCGGCAAATATAACTGAATGCTTTATTAGTAGGCAAACTTCTCAAATAGACTGTGCACCTTTTTTCATATATGTTTGAAATGATGTGGGTGTGCGTTTCCCTGTTAAGTGCAAAGTTATCACAACAGACGTCACGAAAATATTGACTCAGGAAGTGATACATACCCCGTACAGCTGAGTTATATTCACAGCAGAAAATATTTTTCGGACGCACTCTACATTCCAATACACTATTGAAATAAACTTTTAACTTTCAAAGAAGCAAGGTACGAGTATACGGATACGGAGTGTGGGAGGATGAATCGGAATCAACTCGTTCAAGAGGAAGTGGGGGGTGGGTTGCAAAGATGAAGGACCCGAGACCCCCAAATGAAGCCTCGCAGTAGTACGGATTACTCATGCATAGTACGTACTCCATACTACTACTAGCTCTACGGAGTGGTCCCTGTGCTTTCGTTTTCCCATGTCCGCGGTCCCACAGCTACCGGCGCTATCTTCTCGGGCATGGTACTAGAGATAGTCGTCGCCATGGACCTTGGCGTTGCGGATCTGGCCTTGACAACTGTGCCACTGGCATATCAGATATAAGTAGCCGAATCTCATCATGTTCTCGTACAATCTATTCCGTAATTTCATGAGCCTTGCCCTGAAAAACTGGGAAAACTCACAGAATATCATTCGGGGGTTTACAATCTATTATACTTGGTACCATTTACCAGCGGCCTTTATCCCCCCCCCATAGAGATATGCTCAAATCAGATAATTAGTAGTACACGCCTATTCCATTATTACACTCCTCAGTCTTTTCTGACACCCTACTCCGCCTGTCCTCAGGCATCCTCAGGTGTCCTCGAGTATCCTCATGATGGACTGGTTCTTATTAAACCAATCCCACAGTTCGGCCCCGGAAAAGTCCATGTCCATATCTGCATCCCCAAATGGCGTGCTCTGAAACGACGCCGGTCCTGCCATCCCATCCATGAGTGCCATTCCGTCCCCATCGGCGGCGGTGCCGTGTGGCGGCGGGTAGGATGGAGCTGATGTAGCATCCACCATTCCAACCCCGGGGCCGTTCGAGGAAGCGCCGCCGGTAGACGCCCCGGCATACTGCTGGCGAGCCATCGACCACCACGACATGTCTCCTTGGCTGCCGTGCGTCCTGGACCTGACCTCGAGATACTTGGCCGCGACATCGTACAGCGCCTTGAACAGTTGACGCTGCTTATCGCACGTATTGTGCGCGTGCGAGTCGGACGTGGACTCGAGGGTCTCGACGAAAGCTCTCATGTGCTCGAGGTCGGAAGGCTCGGCGGTTTCGATGATGTGGCAGAAGAGGACTATGAACGGGATGAATGGAGAGTTGTTTGTAGACCTGCATCTCCAAATTAGTTGGTGTTGTCGCGCAAGAAGGCATCATAAACTATTGAATCACGTACCAATTGATGTATGCCTCGAGGTGCACAGTCTCTCCTTGCGCCTTGACTATGGCGGCGACGCATCGGTCGTGTTCCTGGAGTGTATCTCTGGCGGCATCGATGCACTCCTGACCAAAGACAGATGATGCCGATGCGCTTTCTGGACCGATGCTGCGGTAGATGAGCGTGAGCATGGCCAGACCAATGACTCGATCGGAGCGCCTCGCAATTTCATGAAAGTCCGACCCCAGCATGTGCCCGTTGCTACGCTGGTAATGGTCCTGAGGCTGTCAGTCGTCGAATATTCTCTACCCGTTGCGCATGATCCAATAGGTGAAGAACCTATAGAAACATGGGGAAAACGGGACTCACGTGGACATTTTGCGCTTGCTGCATGGCAGCTTTCAGCTCGGCAGCAAGAGCTCGCGCACGACATGTCCGAACGTGCGGTGGCTGCATGAGAGCACGCGAGCTATAGATATCCTCATATATCCGGCCCTGAATACTCGCCACGCTGATCCAGCCAGGAGCAAGTTCAGCTAAAAAGGTGCCGTTGGGGCGCTCTGCCCCGGGACGGGCAACGGTGATGTCCTGATCTCGAAATGACGAGGAGCGGCCAAGACGCAGCGATAGCATCTTTTCTGTCATGTATATCGTCCAGAACAGTTCCCTCTTCTGTGCCCTTTCTTCGGATCTCTCTGTTCCCGCCGGAGCATTGTGATGCAGGCCAAGGGATTGTACTGTCTGCGAGGCTAAGCTGATAAACTTCCACGCCGTAGATGACTTGCTCTTTTGAAGAAAATAAAGAGACTAGGTAGCAGATGAGTTAGTGAACCGTTGGTATTGTGATTATCATCATTGTTGTTTTTGTTGTGCTGTCGGTTTTTTTTTTCTTTTTCGAAAAAAGGGGAAGGGCTTACCGCCATGCCCATTGCGTAGGCAAGGTCAATGTTTGTCGGCTGATGGAACCGAAGATTGGCCAAAACAGTCGAGAGATTCGCTTCGCATAAAAGAGCTTGTGCATCGTAGTCTTCCTTTGTACCCCCGTCGACTACCGCTTTGGAGCATTCGCAGAATAACCAGTACAGACCGCAGTGAACAATGATCAGGTCTGCTTCAGCGGCCGGACCGGGGGAGACTACTTTGATGAAGTAGTCGGTAAACTGAGCGGGCTTGATGTAGTCACCCAGCCATAGCGTTGCCACTTGGGTGCATTCCTTGGCCATCCGCAAGCACACAAACACCTTGTCGGTGGACGGCAGAGGCAAGTTGCGTGTGGAAGATCCCGGTGGCATCGTCCTGGCATGAGGATATAGCTTATCGAGCGAGTCGGACGGCTGTTTCCCGAAACGGACGGCAGCTCTGAGATTTTCCAGCACGGCTTCCATCTCGTGGGCGACCTCGGCATTGGCGGTGTTGTCAATGGCATTTTGCAGGAACCGACTGGCGAAAACGGCATGAGAGAATAGTGATGACTCGCCCTCGTATTCCACTTTGGAAGAGTCGTGATGTACTCTTGGGACACTGTCCTTGGGTGTATAGGGCAGGGGTTCTTGGTTGGGCGTGGAACCGAGGGAGGAAGCAGACGGCGTTGGTCCGAATCCGGAGGAACAGTACCGATCCTCTTTGTTGAAGGTGATGGGTTCTGCACCGTCGAGGGGGTGCGGCACTATGCTTTTGGGAGATTCATGATTCAGGTTGCTCATCCTCTGGCTAAGAAGGTCGATTTTCCTCGATATGGAATCCAGTTTGGCGTCGCTTCAAACAGTACGTGTAATTAGCACGTAGCATAACCGGCGAGTTTGCTGGACTTACTACGTATTCGAGATCATGACCCTCTGCCGTCTCTCTCTGGGCTTGGGACCAGCTGCATACGAGCATGATACCCCGGCTTTGACGCAGTGGGAACATGGCGTTACCCGGTCGCATTTGACCTGAACAACTGTCAGACACTAATGTTGGTGTAAGTCTTGAGATGGACGATGTATTTACCTTGCGTTGGCGACATCGATGGCACTATTTTAAACAAATAAATCAGCGACGTGAAAATGAGACGAATTATCGAAAGAGGGTAATAATTGAATACTCACTGCTAATTTCTCGGTCGTGGTTGCAGGTTGTTGTTCGTCGTCTCCCTCTCGTGAGAAGGAAGCATCTGTTTCCTCCTCCATTTCCGTGAGTGGTAAGTGAGTGAGTGAGTGAGTGAGTGTGAGAGTGTGTGAGTGTGTGAGTGGATGAGTGAATGGGTGAATAAGATGGTCGCACCAATGAGTGCAGCTCAGACAACGCAAAGCAACGCAAAGCGCATACTCGGTAAGGTGCGTGCAATCGGCAATTTGTTAGTATTGGAATAGGGGAAGCATCGGAGCCTGGCCCCAAGATTACGCATCCGAATACGTGGTTAGACGGTGGGAATGATAATCTCAATAGATGAGATTTAGGAATGTCTCGGAGCTCCAGAGACGCGGGCGTCCGAAAGGCGACTGACTGACTGCTTGGCCACAGTGGCTGAAGTGCGTACGGAGTACTAGGTATACTAAAGACTTATGAGGCTGGTTGTCTTCGGACCCTCGGAGGCTCCGCCCTCCGCACCGTCGCCCGCCGCCCGCCGCATTGTCGCTCCTTCTCCTTTACTGTAGGTGCGTTTGACGCTGCGAATGACAGCATTCATCATGCGTCTACCAGCCTTGAACACTACAACGCTCAAAACGCTAAATTTCGGACCTCTTTGCCTCCAAGCTTCCGAAAGCATTCCAAATATCAAACATGGACGCGTTTCCCTACAAGGCAGTGATGAATTCAGGAGACGTCTTTGACTGTCGCCTGATTAGAGCTCCTCTCTGCTTCCCTCTATATATCCATACTCTTTCCTATTGCATCTCCGTCTTCGTTTCCTTATTTTCTTCCTATCAGTTTCCTAATACATCACGCTCTTTTATTAGATTGCAAGCTTTGACTTTTGTGCCAATCGTCCACTCGTTTTACTACTCCAATACCCATACCTACACACCCCGATTGCAGCCTGTCAAGATGGCGCTTTCTCCCGAGGCCGAGAAGCCTGGGACGGCTGGCGAAGCAGTCGACGATGTGCAAGTCCTGATGGAGAAAGAGTCAGGAGAGAATGATACAGTCGAGGCAAAGAACTCGGGTGGTTTGATGGTCAGTAATGGCAGCTCTCTGCCCTGACCCCCCTTGGTTTACGGGTGCTAACCACGGTACCTATAGAGAGTCTTTACCTTTGGCAATACCAAGCTCTACATCCTAGAAGCCATTGCTCTGGTGGCCGCTGTAGTGTCCGGCGTTGCCCTCGCCATGGTCAACCTGGTCATGGGCAACTTCCTTACGCTGCTCAGCGACTTTAGCTTCTCGGACGGGGACTCGATACCGGGCAGCTTCATGTCTGCCGTGCGGACCTCGGCGTAAGATTGATGCACCCCTCCCACTCTCACCCTCCCCCCCCTGCCTGTCTTCCTTGAACTGTAATGTAACGCAGACTGACACTTTCAAGCCTCTACTTTGTCTACATCGGCGTTGCCCGGCTGGTAGCCACCTACATCTACGCCTCCCTCTCCACCTACGTCTCCTACCACCTCACCCGCAACCTGCGTCAAGCCTATCTCCGCGCCGCCCTCAGCCAGGAAATCGCTTACTACGACCAAGGCGCATCCGGCTCCATCGCCCAGCAGGCCACCTCCAACGGCAAGCTCGTCCAGTCGGGCATCGCCGAGAAGCTCGGCATCGTCGTCCAGGCCGTGTCCACCTTCATCGCCGCCTTCGTCATCGCCTTCGTCGCCCAGTGGAAGCTGACCCTCATCCTCATCTTCACCGTGCCTACGCTGCTCATCGTCCTGGGCACGGCCGGTGGCGTCGACGCCAAGATTGAGACGGGTATCCTGCAGGTTTACGGTCAGGCTGGGAGCTACGCCGAGAGCGTGCTCGGCGGTATTCGTACTCTGCAAGCTTTCAGTCTCGGCCCGAGGGTCGTGGCCAAGTACGATACCTACCTCGAGAGCGCGTACACGCAGGGCATAAAGAAGAATAAGCTGTATGGCATCGTTTTTGGAGGACAGTATTTTATCATCTACGCCGTCATGGGGTTGGCCTTTTGGCAGGGCATCGCCATGCTTGACCGCGGCGAGATTGGTGATCTGGGAACCGTCTTTGTGTTAGTACCGCTCTCTCCCTCCCCTCTTACTCTCCCATATCCGAAAGACTTGCATCTCTTGAGCTGACACAAGTTGCAGCGTCCTCATGTCCATCATCATGGCCGCCAACACTGTCATGCAAGTAATGCCCAACATGGTCACGTTTAGTCGCGCCGCGACGGCAGCCGCAGAGCTGTTTGCCCTCATCGACCGCCAGTCTCAAATCGACCCCTTTGACGAGTCCGGGGATAAGCTCGACAAGGCGGCCGGCTCTATCGGTCTGCACGGCATCGACTTTAGCTATCCCACCCGGCCTGACGTGGCTGTTCTGAAGGATTTTACGCTGGATATTCCCGCGGGAAAGGTTACAGCCTTGGTGGTATGGATTAGACAACGATTAATCGTATCGCTGCCATTGAAAAAGTTGCTAATCAGAATAAAAGGGACCTTCTGGCTCGGGCAAGAGTACCATCATCGGTCTTCTCGAACGGTGGTACAACCCCCTCTCCGGAAACATTACCCTCGACGGCAAGGACATTACTGGTCTCAACCTCAAGTGGCTGCGGACCAATGTTCGTCTAGTGCAACAAGTATGTTCAAAACGAAACCCCCCTCCCCCCACGACTTTCGCCTTTTCTTTACTTACAATGACAGGAACCCGTTCTCTTCAATGGCAGCGTATTTGACAACATCGCCAACGGCCTCATCGGCACCCCTTGGGAAACCGCCTCGCGGCAAGACCAGATGCAGCGCGTCCAGGAGGCCGCTAAGCTAGCTTTCGCTCACGACTTCATCGAGGGCCTGCCGCAAGGGTACCATACACGCATCGGTGAGCGTGGCGGTCTCCTCTCGGGAGGGCAGAAGCAGCGCGTGGCCATCGCCCGCAGCATCATCTCGGAGCCCAAGATCCTGCTTCTCGACGAAGCCACCAGCGCCCTGGACCCGCACGCCGAGGGTATCGTGCAGAAGGCACTCGACAGCGCATCGCGGGACCGGACCACCATTGTCATTGCGCACAAACTGGCTACTATTCGCAACGCTGATAACATTGTTGTCATGTCGCAGGGAAGCATCGTGGAGCAGGGTCGCCATGAGGAGCTGGTGTCTATGGAGGGTGTCTACGCTACTCTGGTCAAGGCCCAGGACCTCGCGCCTTCCAACGCAGACAAGGACCTAGAGTCGGGAGAGGAGAGTGCCTCTGATGACGCCCTGGCAGGGCAAGACGGTGACCGTGTTGATCGCGTGTTTTCCCTCGGCAGAGTACAGACGGCCGCCGAAGAACAGAAACTGACGGCAGCAAAGGAGAAGGACCCGGCGGACCACGATTCGTACGCCAAGTCGGGTATCATCTACAACATCTGGAAGCTTCTCAAGAAGACGCCCGAAATCTGGTTCTGGTTTGCCGTCACCGTCGTTGCATGCATTGCAGGAGGTGAGTATCTACACAGCCCTTTCCCTTGATGCGCCCCTTCACCCCTTGCTGACGTTTTAATTTTAATTTTTTACTTATAGCTGCCGTCAACCCCGGACAAGCTCTCTTGCTCGGCAACATCATGAGCGTCTTTACTTCGCCTGACATGGTGGCCCGTGGCAACTTTATCTCGCTCATGTTCTTTATCATGTCTCTCGGCATTCTCGTGGTCTACTTTGTCATGGGATGGGCGACCAACACCATAGCACAGGTGGGATATCCAAGTTCCCCCTCCCATGACCAAATCTAGGTTCGAATACTGACATTGGATCCTTTTTGTTCTAGACCCTGAGCCGAAAGATGCGTCGAGAAATCCTGCAGTCCTTCCTCCGTCAAGACCTCGCCTTCTTCGACCGCCCGGAAAACACCGTCGGCGCCCTCGTCAGCCGCCTCGACTCGTACCCGCAGGCCATACTTGAGCTCATGGGCTTCACCGTCTCCATCATCCTCATGTCAGCCATCAACGTCCTCATCTCGAGCGTCCTCGCCATCGCCGTGTCCTGGAAGCTCGGCCTCGTAGGCGTGCTGGTCGGTCTGCCGCCCATGATGGTCGGCGGGTACGCGCGCGTGCGCCTCGAGGCCAAGATGGACGAGGAGCTGGGCGAGAGGCTGTCGGCCAGCGCCTCTGTGGCTTCGGAGACGGTCACGGCCATTCGCACCGTCTCGTCGTTGGCCATCGAGGGTACCGTCCTGACGAGGTACGTCGACGAGCTCGACGTGGCCAATTCCAAGATGACCGGCCCCATGTTCCACATGATGACCTGGTTCTCCTTGACGCAGTCTGCCGAGTACTTTGTCCTGGCCCTTGGCTTCTGGTGCGTCCTCTATCCCCTTGACTGCACGTACATGATTTACAAAAGACTGACTGGATGACGTGGTATATAACAGGTGGGGGTCCAAGCTGATTAGCGACGGGGACATATCCTTTTACCAATTCATCGTCTCGTTCATGGGCGTCTACTTTTCCGGCCAAGCCACGGCGCTGGCATTCAGCTTCGCCAGCAGTACGTCAGGCCACGATGCCCCCAAAACACAAACACCAGGAGCAAACTTGTTAACGTTGAGTGCTATACAGGCTTTACCAAGGCGAACCAGGCCGCCAACTACTACTTCTGGCTCGACGAGCTCAGCGCGACAATCTGCGAGACGGACGAGAACCGCGACCAGGGACCCAAGGACGGGTGCCGCTCCTACGACTTTGACAACGTGCAGTTCTCGTACCCCCTGGCGCCGGACAACCGCGTCCTCAAGGGCGTCTCTCTATCGGTAAGGCCCCACGGGATCGTTGATGACTCGGTTGTCATCAATCCCCCAGCATAATCGTACGTTCAACTAACCAAAGCAACGGCTCAGATCAAACGAGGTGACTTTGTCGCCTTCGTGGGCGCCTCGGGCTGCGGCAAGAGCACCATGATTTCCCTCCTCGAGCGCTTCTACGACCCCACGAGCGGCACCATCACCATCGACGCCTCCGAACCCCTGACGTCCGTCAACCCGCTCCTCTACCGCAGAAACGTCGCCCTCGTGCAGCAGGAGCCCACCCTCTTCCCCGGCACCATCCGCGACAACATCAGCCAGGGCGTGCCCGACGACACGGGCTCGACCGCCACGGAACGCGTTTCCGACTCGAGACTCGAAAAGGCCTGCCGGGCGGCCAACGCCTGGGACTTTGTGTCCTCGCTGCCCGAGGGCCTGGACACGCCCTGCGGCACCGCGAGCGGGAGCCAGCTCTCGGGCGGCCAGCGCCAGCGCATCGCCATCGCGCGCGCCCTGGTCCGCGAGCCCGGCGTCGTGCTCCTCGACGAGGCGACGAGCGCGCTGGACACGGAGTCGGAGAAGCTCGTGCAGGGGGCGCTCGCGGAGGCGGCGTCGTCGGGGGACCGCATCACCGTCGCCGTCGCGCACCGCCTGTCCACCGTCCGCGACGCCGACCGCATCTACGTCTTCTACAGGGGCCGCATCGCCGAGGCCGGCTCGCACGCGGAGCTGGTGGCCCGCGGGGGCATGTACGCCAACATGTGCGAGGCGCAGAAGCTGGATGGGTAGAGGATGGTCCGCATCAATCCTCAAGGGTTTCTGA
Organism: Trichothecium roseum; assembly: GCA_026184415.1. Taxonomy (NCBI): domain Eukaryota; kingdom Fungi; phylum Ascomycota; class Sordariomycetes; order Hypocreales; genus Trichothecium; species Trichothecium roseum. The sequence goes on from CM047948.1 coordinate 120,929, forward strand.
GGTTTTTTTCTTTCTTCTTTTTTCTTGTTTAGAATGCTCTTTGTCTGGGATAGAGACATGTCCATCCGGACTGCACCTTGATATTCAGTGAGATGTTGAGTTGTTGCCGGTGTTGGTCGACATGTAGGCGTCATCTTTTAATGTACTTTCCCCCCCCCCTGAAATGTACGGGTAGATACACCTTTTCTTTTCCTCCCCCTTTTCTCTCTCTTTAATGCATATAGACAAAACAAAAATATATATTTATATACACTCATCTCATCTCATCTCATTCTATCCCATTCCCATCATCTATGTCTTCTATAAGTAGTCAGTCCCCCCTCATACCTTGCCCCGCTTCTCACGCCTCCATGCTCCTTTGGGCAGAACCGCCATCCCGAGACAATGTAGTCGTCGTCGCAGTCATCGTCGTCGTAGTCGTTAGATCGTCCAGGGGAATCTCCGTTCCCACCCTCTCGTAACCCCTCCCCTCTCTCCTCCGCCACCTCCACCACGTACCGCACCCACGCCCGCACCCGCAACAACGACAACAAGAACAACAACCCCACCTCCTCGCCGACACCACAACCCCAACCCCAAACCCCCCCACCACCACCACACCCGTCACCCAAGCCCTCCACCCGCGAAAGCAGCACGGGTAAAGCTTCATGAAGACGCCCACGGCCCACTCGGCCCAGGTGTCTACGCGCCGGCGGTCCGGGTAGAGGCCCGCGCGGACCAGGTTCTTGACGAGGGGTCCCCGGGGCCCCGAGACGAAGCGCTTGAGGCCGAAGCGGGGGATCGTGCGCTGCAGGGGGTGGGAGTCTGGGTACTGCGCGTCGCCCCACCGGCCGGCGAAGTAGAAGAATGACGATGTGATGTTGTCGTTGTTTTTGCTGCCGTCGTTGGACGGCGATTCGCCGGGGGTAGGAGTGGGGGCGGTGGCGTTGCCGTCGGCGGTATGCAGCGGCGTGAGGGCACTGGTCGAGGGGTCCCAGTGGTAAAAGTAGGCCGAGAGGACGGGGTCCCAGAGCTTGCCGGCGTCGCAGTAGTCCACCAGCGCTTTGTCGTGGACGTGGATGCTGTGGGTGTGGCAGCACGCGGGGTCAGCAATTCATTCGCACATGTTGCGGATCTGAGAGGCCACTTGGATAGCAGTGGATGATGTGAAAAAAAAAAATGAAAAAAAAAGGCGGCAACTTACCCCTCCGACTCGTAGTTTGCGTGAGAGCCGTAGGCGCTGTAGACGAGAGGCTGCAAATAGTATTAGATTTTCAATGTTCAACATTTCGTATCCGAGGAAGAAGAAGAAGAAGAAGAAGAGGGTTTTGGTGATTTTTGTAGTAGAAACATACCCTCTCGTCGGTCATTGTCAAGGCCGCGTCGTCCCAGCCGTACGCGGTGCCGTCCCTGTGCTGGCTGTAGTAAATGCCCGTGGGCCTGCCGTTTTCGAACCGGACCATGTTGTGTTCCCTTTCTTCAGGTCAGCATCCCCCCAGGCACTCCCCCAAGAAGTCCGTAGAAGAAGATAAGAAGATAAGAGGAAGGAAAAACTCACCAGTCACCGACGTGGTCGCCGAAATGCATCCCCTCGGCGCCGCTGCCGTCGTCGATGAAGCTGGCCATGGGCTCGAGCACCTGCGTGATATTGGGACCGCGGTCGTACGAGTAAAAGTAAAAGTAGAAAGCGTCAACGACCACCACGCCGTCGCTACCGCCGTCGCTACCGCCGCCGTCCTTTTCGACGAGGACGACGACGCAAGGGGTAGCGCCGCGCACGCGGCCGTCCGCGTCCGGCTCCTCGCCCAGCAGCCAGGCGGGCAGGGCCGAGACGTCGTCGCCCCGCGTCGTCAGGGCGACCTGCTTGCCGCCAAAGGCGTTGAGCAGCGCCAGGTTGTCCAGGGTGAGGCCGTCGCCGTCGCCGCCCAGGTCGTCGGGGAGGTCGGGTATGGGGTCCCGGCCGAGCCGGGGGCGGGTGTGGCGGATGTGCTGCAGGAGGTCTGACGGGCGGAAGGGGTCCTCGGAGTGTAGCCACACGAGGGGGGCTGCGAGCCTTGGTCAGCTCTTCTATACAAGACGTAACTATACATATGAATCATATGTATATATATCATATGTGTATACATATGTGTGTGTGTGTGTGTGTGTTTGTATGAGTGAGTGAGTGAGTGAGTGAGTGAGTGAGTGAGTGAGTGAGTGAGTGAGTGAGTGAGTGAGTGAGTGAGTAAGTGGGTGAGTGAGGGAGTGAGCAAGGGAGTGAGCAAGGGAGTGAGCAAGGGAGTGAGTGAGTGTGTATAGCATGTACTGGAGATACCACGACATACCATGACGCGTGACGTACTCGGGCACCGTCCCATCCTCGACGCTGAGAAACGGCGGAGCGTCAACGTCGCGGGCAACGGGCGTCGAGACCACGACCGCCGCCCGCGCGAGCAGTAGTAGCAGCAGCCGGACCACGAGGCACCACAGCCGGATACTTGCGTTCATCATGTCCACGCACACACTGTGCACACTGCACACTGCACACTGCACACTGCACTATAGAAACCGCCGAGCGATGAAAATCAGACAAGCAGTAGAGCAGGATTCATAGCACAACCGGCAAAAGCATAAATCCCGAAACGAAATTATCGGATAAACATGAAATTCGAATACTTTTTTTTTTCTTCTCCTTTTCCTTGGCCACTCGGATGCCACGGGCATTATTAGCGTAGCGCTCGCTTGCCATATTCCGAGACCAGACCCAACCCCAAGGGAGGGAGACAGACGTGCACCACCGAGCAGGCGCAAGTGAAATAAATAAATGGTTCGCCTCGGCACCGTTAACAGCATGGAGAAACGGTTGCTGTTTTGTTTCACTGCGGGAGGGGGGCCACAAGGTGCACAAGGTGGGGAAAGTGCACAAAAAAAAGTCTTGTTGCGCAAAACAACTTTCCACGGCTTACATATGGCTGGCTCTCGCTCCACCGCTTGAGACTCGCACGATTTACGAGCCTCTTGGACCACGCATGTTGCACGGAGTACTGTTATCCCTGATCGGCTCAACCTTTATCCAACTCAATCTACATCTTAACATACCCTAGAGAACAAGTCTAGCCTCGCCCTCCCCTCCGTCTTGTATTCCCTATATATGTATAAGATATCTTGTTCACCCCGAACCTCAACCCCTCCTATATACCAAGTCTCGTCGTCCAGCGAGTTATTGGTCCGCGTCTACGGAGTACCCCGTAGAGCCCTATAAACCCTGCATTATACATGTGCAGAGCACAACCTTGCATGTGAATATCTGTGATTTTAAGCTTGCTTGCGCGCACGCATGGAGCACATGGAGCACGCACACGGAGCGTTTCCACACCTCTGCCAAGCATCAGACCTTTGCCACTAGGGTTGCATTGGACAGAGCATCGTGGATACTACGGAGTAGTACCGATTGCTTTTTTTTCAAGCCCAGGGTCTTGCTCGACCGCCGTCGAATACAACCAAGAACGGAAAAAAAAGGGGGAAAAAACATCGTGAGTGGAGATTTGGTGAATGGATAAGTAGCATCTTATCTTCTCTCGACGACCAACAACATCCATCGTCGTACCACTTGCCGATTGCCACACATCCACTTTATCCCCGCCACGATGCAGAAGTTGATAGCACGTTATTTTTGGCGGTGTAAGTCATGAATTTCTCTGAAAACAACTGATAAGAGCGGGAATGATAAAATGGCAAACCTTTTCTTGACATGTCTTCGCATCGGGAATCACCCAACTCACCCTCGTCTACATCATTATCCTTCTTGATACTCGAAGAAGAAAATGGGAGGAGACAGTCTAACCCCCCCCGATACTAATCAGGGGCATCTCGGCCATGAGCTGCGACCCTGCACTTCGGCCATCGACGAAGCCTCTACCGTTGTGCCGCCGCTAGGATCTCCCCTTATGCCCGTCATCTCCAGGCGTCGAAGCAACGCCTCCCGCGCCTCCCGCTCCGGCCGGGACGGTGACATTGGACTCGAGTCCCTGCAGGGCTTGGTTCGCACTGCTTCGGCTATGGGCTACGACGACCGGTCCCGGGACCCGAAAGCGAACAACGGCAACAAGAACGTCTTCACCATCGAGGAGCGCGGCAGCCCCCCGGAATCGACGCCTGGCGCCGCCGCCAACTCCAGGAGGCCGAGCATGTCGGCGGCGGCGGCGGCGATGCATAACGAGCTGGGCACCAACCAGGCGTACCCCGACGTTGGCACCATTGCTTCCTGGAGAGGAGCCCTCGTCCTTCTGTGCACGTGCGGCGCACAGCTCATGGACAATGTATTCATGACGGGCGTCAACATCGCCCTCCCCGCCATACAAAAGGAGTTTGACGTGCCCAGCGGCGACCTGCACTGGCTCATCTCGGCCTACACGCTGACCTTTGGCGGCTTCCTCCTGCTGTCGGGCGTGCTAGCCGACAGGTACGGCCGACGGCTCGTCTTCTGCCTTGGCCTGGCCATCCTGAGCGCATGGACGCTGGCTAATGGCCTCGCGACGTCGTACATCCAGCTGGCCGTGTTCCGTGCCCTGCAGGGAATAGGCGCGGCGGCCACGGTGCCCTCGGCCATTGGCATCATCAGTAACTACTTCGTGGCTAGGGACCGCACCATGGCCGTCACCATCTTCGGCATGGCCGGGGCCGTGGGCTTCTGCGTCGGGCTTGTTTTCGGCGGCTTCCTGACATCCTCTCTCGGCTGGCGCTACATCTTCTTCATTTCCATGGCTATATCCGCCCCTCTCGGCATCCTCGGCTGGTTCACGCTTCCCAAGGACAGGCTCGACGGGCAGACCCGGCCGAAGCTGGACTTTGCGGGGGCGGGCCTGTCGACGGCGGGTCTCATTCTGCTGAGCTTTATACTGTCCAGCGGCGGCGAGTACGGTTGGAACCAGGCCTTCATCATCGCTCTCCTCGTCGTCAGCATTGCCATGATTGTGGCTTTCGCCTTTGTGGAGAAGAAGGTGGCCAACCCCATCATGCCCCTGTCGCTCTGGAAGCTCAACAACTTTGCCGCGCTGTGGATAGGCGGTTTCGTCGCGTACGGGGGTTATCAGGCCACAATTTACTACATGACGCTCATGGCCCAGGAGGTGATTCACCTGAGCGCGGGGCAGACGGCGCTGCGGTTCCTGCCCATGGGGGCGACGGGCTTCCTGACGGGTCTGGCCATGCCGTTCCTGCTCGACCACGTCAACACGAAGCTGCTCATGGTGGTGGGCATGGTCGCCTGCGCTGCGGCGCCCATTTCCGCCGCTCTCCTGGGCGACTCGAGTTCGGGATCGGATTTCTGGGACCACGTGTTTCCGACGTCGATTATTGGCGTGGCGGGCGTGACCATCGTGTACGGCACCATCACCGTCGTGCTGCTGGCCTCGGTACCAGTCAACGTCAAGAGTCTCTGTGGCGGCATGATCAACACGGCCTTTCAGATTGGCAGCGGCGTCGCGCTGGCCGTGGCGAGCGCCGTGGTCACTGCCGTGGATATCAACAAAGGGCACGGCCCCGCGAGGCAGTACAGCACGGGCATGTGGTGTTGCGTTGGTCTGGCTGGGTTCGGGACCGTGGCGAGTGTTTTTGGGGTCAAGAATGTTGGGAGGCTTCAGGGGGCGCTTCCGAGTCACTAGCGAGATCAGTATGTGTCTGTTCAAGTCGATTTCCTCTTTGTATGTGACATGTGTCAAGGGTTTCTTGTATCCAAGTCTCTTGGTTTTGGTGCCTCCAGGGCAACCTCGTAATAGAATTCCGTTATCAACGCACCTTGTAGGATCCAAAGGGTACGTAAAGGTGCTTGTGTCAAGGCGATGTTCTTCTCGGGGCTTCTCCAGCAGGTAAAAGGGTGCCCGAGACAGTAGGGGCGCCTGCCGTGGGATTCTCATCTTCCAGCTCGTACCTACGAAGGCCCCGGGCCAAGAGGTACCGCTCAACGAGGAAAGAGACTCGCTTACCAAGTCACTGGTACGAACCAATCACCCCTCTTGCTCACTACTAGTATCAATAGTAGTACCTTGCTTGGTAGTACCTTGCTTTGTAAGACACCCAAGGCAGCCCAAGTCAGGCAATAACTCGAAGTACCGATACCAATCGACTTTGTACGCCATCGCCAGTCGACAGAGCCTTGAAGAAAAGACCGTGCCGGCTGAATAGCATGTAGGACACGTTCAACGAGGTTATCGAGGAGGGGGGCAGAATCCATGCCCGATCTCGGTCAACACTACTCCGTACAACAGTTTTGCGCATGGGAGTACTCCCTATGGTACTCCGTAATTCGTTTATTCACCTGAGCCGAGTGAGACATGCAGGCCACATGATTGAGTAGGCCTGGTGCAGTCTACGGAGCACACAGTAGAGCTAAACAGATTAGATCCATGCTTCGTACATTTCCCCGTTAGACTAGCCATGGATACTCGACCTGCGCCACATGGTTACAAAATGATGGCTCGGTTGTGTGTGTCTATCTATAGTAGTAGTACTCCGTAGTAACAATGGACATTCGGACTTCAGCCAACTTGGCATTCACATATCATTTTGCCATGGACCAGGGGGGGGGGGAGGCTTTGAATAAAGTTTGCCCATATCCAACTCGACTAGTCACCCCGTCTTTGTGATGCGTATGCAGTACCCTGTTCAAGAAGAACAATGGGCCTATCCGACATCGTAGCCTAAGCATTTAATGACAAAAAAAAGAAGAAAGGAAAAAAAGAGAAAAAAAGGAGAGAGAGAAAAAAAAACTGCCGGGCAATGCATTGCTTTCGTGAAGCGATTAAAGTTCAATACTCGATCAAAGCAAACCGTCGCGCAGTATGGGTACATATTGGGAATTCTACCGCATTAGCATCAACGTCTCAAAACGAATACCTATTCCAGCACAACGCAGTAGCGCGCCAGGACCTAGCCAACCAGACGATATAGCCTCGCCATGATATAGACGCACGACTCAAGCGTGCTAAAAAGTCTTCGCATGGCTATACTGCAATCGTCCTATATCTACGGAGTATACGGAGTACACGGAGTATGCAGCTCATGTTTACTCCGTAGTGTTCCGTGCTCCATACGGAAGTACATGGACCTGCTCTGCAAAGTGTCAGCTCTTTTACGGAGTAGTTCTAGGCCAGGTCAGATCAGGTCAGTCCATGAAGCACCCACCTCGTTTAAATCACACCACAAAAAAAAAAGAGTTGCCCACCTTTTTCGTTGAGAGAAAAACACACACATCTCCTCTCACCCTGTCAGTACAAGCACGTCAGGGGCAACCCCTGCGGCTGAACACCCTGTCCGGTCGCTACCAGGACTAGCATACTAGTAGTACGGAGTATTCTGTAGCACTCCGTAGAGCTGCCAGAAAGACATCGACAGTTTGTCCATACTAAAAAGCGTGACAGGCGTCCTCGCGTTTTTCCAACACCTGCACCCCACTGCCCGGAAAAGCAGTACTACTACTATGGTATGGTAGTAGTAGTACGGAGTAGCAGGCCCTAGTAGTACCCAGAAGAGAGCCACAGGGAAAAGAAAAACATGGCAATGATAGCATCCAGGGCCTAAACCACTCCGGATCTAGCATCTCGTTATGGTAGCCGAGGCCTCTTCTTCGGAGCTTGTCTCCTTTCAACCGGGAGGGAACCACAATCTGCAGCACGCCCAAAATGAGCGCGACCCCTCCCTCCCTCCCCTCTGGTTTACCTACTGCTGCTGCTACTCCGTTCTCGAGACGAAATCCTAGCCATCATGGGTGGACGCTATTATATTGCACACCACTAATGCAGGCTGTCAAGATTGATGTCTCGACCATCCTGAGTGTCTCTGCCGACGCGACGGTGAGAGGTAGGCAGACGACTGAGACATACGAGACATGATCTCCAAACAGCCCGCCTCTCAGCGGCACCTCGGCTGAATTGCGCTCAACCCTTTCCCAGCAATACATACTCCGTACCTGGGGACTGGATAGGTGCCTGCCACGAAATAGAAACGGGGGGAGAAAAAGGAAGGAAGAAGACGGAGAAGAAGGACGCGAGGAATACGAAGGTGTCAGAATATCCAAGGCTAACAACTACCGACCGAGCACGCACTCAGTTTTAGACTTTGCCCTAGACCCTTAGGTCTATGGAGTAAGAGTCTCGACGTCGAGCCCAATGGCGGATGAGGCAACCAGGTCGTGAAGCGGAAGAGGGGGACAAGCGGAGCTAGAAAAGCAGGTACAGCGACGCGCATAGACTAACTAGCAGGCGTTGTTCCCGGCGTTACGGGTGTGTGTGTGTGTGGTAATGAGTATTCAGACTTGGAAATTTGTTACCCCACAGAACGTTGGTGGTTCAGGTCACTCTCTCGCGCGCGCACACACACACTGCGTAGAGTCCGTATACGCACCACAGTCCTATAGTTAGTATTCCGTAGACACTAACCAAGTCGTACACGCACGCTGTATACGCGGCAGATTTCGTTTCCTCGGGCTTCACAGCAGCTCTCCTAGCCAGAGAGGATCTGACCACAGGGTGCCGGGAACCGTCGTGATCTTCCGCAAGGTTGGGCATATAATACCATATGCGGCGCGGAATATAGTTGTTTGTCATAGCCGAGGAATCTCGGCCTTCCATCCGGCCGACGACGAGGACACCAAAGGTGGCTCAGTCAGTGTTGGTTGGGCAGGGTCACATCCACCACCACATTTTCATCGATACGTGCACACACATGGGATTGACCCAAAAAGCGTTCATCAGTCGAACGAGCGTCGAGATGTACATTCGCGCAAATGACAAGAGGGGTGGGGGAGTCGAAAATGTCTCTCGGGTTCGATACGTGCAAAATGAACCCTTGGGTCAATCGCCACATGTTGGGCATCAACCAGATTCAACATCTGAAATAGTGGCGTCCTTGTCCTTTTTAGACTTGACTTGGGCATCTGATGACATTCCTCGACATCTGCGGACCGCATCGACCAGTTAGTACGGAGTAGCTGTGTCGTGCTAGTAGTTAGTCCGCGGCGTAACGAAGGAGTAGAAAAATGACATTTTAATAGATATATATGTTGGCTGTCCAATACCTGTGCCCAATACCTGTGTCCAATACCTGTGTCTGGTGTTATGAAAGCGGGAACCTTAATTTGGTTCCCAGTCCCCACGAAGAAGAAGAAGAAGAAGAAGCAGAAGAAAAAAGCTTGGGTGACTTCTGACAGTGGCCAAGACTGCTGCTAGTAAACCTGCTAGGTATGCAGCTGAACGAAGGCGACGAGGGAGGTGCGGAGAAAAGTGAAAATGTCCCCTCTTTTTGCTGCTTCTCTTGCACTCTTGTTGGCATGTTGCCATGGCTTTCTTTTGCATGGCGCAGACAAGACCCGTACAGCTGTAGCGAAACTGGGCCACTTCCCGGACTTGTTCCCCGGTCCGATCGGCAGATTGCAGAAAGGGGTATTGTTCGTCCGTGACTCCGTCGTAAATGCATGTGCTTTTTTTTTTCTCGTCTGAAAGTTCAAAGTTCCGATCTCTGCCAACCCTTTCCCGTAGATCGATTCCACGCATTGGATTCGTCCAAAGTCAGTCATGTAAATGGCAACCCTGACTCGCCATTCTTCAATTCTTCAACACAATCGGCTCAGGCTCAGCTCAGCCCATCAGCTTGTCCAGCATCAGATTGTTATTGTCTGGACTCTACACTTCGTAGCTGGTAGGGGGGGAAGGAGAATCCACAGACAAGCGCCGGGAAAAGCAGTATTAGCTTCCACAACACGACTCGTTTAGTAGTATCAAACAAAAACCCTCCACCATGTGCCGAGTCCACTGCCCGACGGCTGACCCCATCGCTACCGTCTGGACGGCTTCAGCCCTGAGGGGGGGGGAGTGGGCTCTTGGGAATAATTCATGGGTCTGCGTTGATCCTAGAAAGGAGTCTTTTCCGTTTCATAATGTATATATGTTACAATATCCTCATCTCCTGGGCCCTTATACGGGGAAGACTTGCCCTTTTCTTTTTCTTCTCTCAGCATGTGAGACACCAAAAACAAGAACCACCATGGCTATCGAGAACCGTGGACCAGAGCTCCAGGCCGTGGCGTGTACCCTGGTGTCCGTCGCCATTGTATCCACTCTTCTCCGATGCTACGTGCGCGTTTTCAAGGTCAAGAGCTTTGGCTTTGACGACTGGTGCATGGTCTTTGCAGTTGTATGTGGCCTCTCCTCTCCCTCTCACCTGTAACAGTATGCGGACGTGATACATGTCTGCGGTTCTCGTCGTTTCCTTTTGTGAATATGTCGTCTTTCGAGGATAGCCCCGCTAATGCATTAATCATCAGACGACGTTCAGCCTTTTCGTGGCATCCGCCTTGGTCGGTGTTTACTATGGCACTGGACGACATTACTGGGACCTCGAAGAGGTTGGACAGCAACTTGCCATGAAGGTAAAGAGACATCCTACTTCGCATCCGATTCAACAACCACCGCGATCAGCCTGCTGACCTTGATTAGTATTGGTGGTTCTGTTACATCTGGTATTGCCTCACCATGATCGCCTCCAAACTTTCCATCGGCCATTTCCTCCTCCGAATCGCCATCCGCCCCATGCACATCTGGATCATATACGGCGTCATGTGCATCACCATTCTCACCGGGGCCGTCTTCTTCTTCGTCACCATGTTCCAATGCAACCCCATCCCTTTTTTCTGGGATAAGAACATTCCTGGCGGTACCTGCATCAACATGGACGTCATCATCGCCCTGACGTACCTCTACAGCGCCTGCAGCGTCATTTGCGACTTTTCCTTTGCCCTTTTGCCCATCGCCATTGTCTGGAGGCTCAATATGAATAAGAAGAGCAAGATAGCCCTGATACCCATCCTGGCCATGGCCTGCGTGTAAGTCTTGCTTCCTTCCTTTCTATCCTTTTACCCGGTGGGAAAGAAAAAAAAGGGGCTAAAACTGTCGAATAGTGCCAGCGCCGCAGTCCTCGTCCGATTTCCATATGTCAAGGATTTCAAAAACCCTGACTTTCTCTGTACGTAATAGTCTGCCTGCTGAAAAGTTGGGGAACGGTGCTAATCGGTGTATCGGTGTAGATGCCACGGTCGACATTGCCATTTGGTCCACGACTGAGCAAGGTCTTGCCATCACCGCCGGCAGCCTCGCCACTCTACGCCCACTGTTCCGAGCCCTCGGCCGGCGACTTGGCTGGTCCGAACCAGGCCCTACCGAGCTCAAGGACACCCCCCAGCAGCAGCAGGCTGGCACCATCGGAAAAGCATCCTCAGGGGGACGAAGCACCCGAAATCGTGGCCTCTACAGCTTGACGACATTTATGCGCGACGACAGCAACCCTGATTTGGAAGCTGTCTCTCCCGAGACGGATAGGACCGACCATGATTCGCATAAAAAGCACACCACGCAGTGGCATGTGAGGGAGGAGTCGGGCGTCGGCAGCGAGGACGAATTGACCTCGAAGAGACCAAAAATGTAAAAACAACGTTTCGGGAGTCTCGGTTTGGAATAATCATGGTTAAAGCGTTTGTTTTACTTTCTTCTTCAATCGTTCAAGCGGGGTATATGAATTTTCAAACCCAACCAGTCGTTCACAATACCTGTTGTAATATTCGCGCCATGACAAAGGGGCTTCGCTGCACCCTAAAGAAATACCTAACCTGAGGCATATGAAACCCGCCCGATTGTTGCAAACTCGCACTTTCTCGATTCGATGGGGACTCGATCAAGCTCTATGATGAGAAAATAATGAAGAAGACGTGATGCCAAGTGTCACTGTATATAGAGCGGTCTGTTGAATCCTCCCGGCCATCAAAGGCTTTAATCTGGTAGTATATCTTCGTTATCGTTGTGGTACCCGTCCAGCTTGAAGCCCTAGGGGTGAGTAAGAAGCTTTTCTATCATACACATAGTCGACTCCCCAGCGCATGCAGACCTACCTCGAGACCCCGTCTACGGAGAACTATTGGTAGAAAAGCACTGAGCAGTCGGACGGCTTGCGGTAGGGTTGGGGTGTTGACCAGCCAATTCCAGGGCGATCCGGTGCAACCCAACATATGGCAAGGCTTTATTTTCCAAGGCATCGTGAATTTCCAAAAGTCTCGCTGCAGAATATGGTGTTTCTTGAATCCGGATGATGGGTGTCCCCCGAGTTCTCTCTAAACTCGTGGTATCCAAGGTTGCCAACGGGCGCTGTAAACGCAAGATGCGGGTAATGTGAATCAGTGTACCTGCAGCTCAAGTACTACAAGTACTGTGCTGCCAACGCATGACAAGAATCGTCTGCCTCGCGTTTGACGCTCGGTCTTGGAAGATGTGACTATTGATTGCTCTGCGGTTTGGTGGGACAAGACAAGCGATGACGTTCATGTCTGTCCTTTTGTTATACGAAGGAAACATACTCATTTAGTACTTAAGTGCTACTTATCACTTACTATATTAACTTAAGTAATCCAGTTACAGGCACTGGTACCTGCCTGTACCTCTGCGGCAACTACGCGTCACGTGTATGCAGTTGAGATTATAACCGTGACGGAATATCCCATCAGTTCCATCTCTCTTTCCTTATTTGTCTCCTGCCAATCTTCTTTCATCACACCGAGGGAAAGTACAACCGATGCGGCTATTACATAATGAATTACGGAGTATAATGTCCGTTTTTGTAGGATGGCGTGGTGGGAATACATTGATGGCTATCCTAAGTAATAGTAGTAGCTACGTATAAATTGAGTGTCTATTCCTCATGGCCATAATACTTCACTGACATCGGATGTGCCAACAAGCTGCACTGTGTTCTCATGATCCCCGATAGGTACGTCCACCACTTCCCATCGTTGGGTATGTATGCCTTTGGTAAGCCTTGTGTTCGTACTGGTGCTTGACATTTATTGTAATCAGTCAAAGACACTGCAGTATGTAAGCACCGTACGGCTCACATAGTTGTCGTCAGGCATGGGTATCCTACCATAAAACTCGGCATAACATCTTGTCCTGGTGGGGAATTGAATCCGGCAGTGAATATCTATAGGGATAACACGTAGCTCATGTGTGCTGCATAGACGTTGATATACCACGAACCTTTGAATTTAAGCATAATGTATCAGTGTTCCACACAGTATCACTTTCGCCTTTGCTTGTGTTGCGATCAAGGGCACAGAAAAAGCCACACTTTCCGTACTAAAAATGATAAAAGTTTGAAGAGAGAGGGGGGAGAAAGGGGGGAAGAGAGGGTGGGAGAGAAAAGAAGAAAATTGACAATACCCCAACTTTAAGCCAATGTCGATGCTTGATTTTCTGTTCTGCTTCAAGGCCTGGTGCAAGTGCCCTTGTTCATCCGTTTAGTCATGTAAGTCCATTAAGAAGGAACAGCTCGTCGTCATCCTGTACACAAGACCAGTTGTCAGGAATGTTGCTCCGAACCACGTTACAAGCTGCCCATTATGACGAGGTGCACGTGGGAAAGAGTACTCAGGCATCAGAGTCGCTCACTCAGAATCGCCGTCACGAGCAAGAGGCCACCGGGCACAATAGGAGACAAGCTGGATGATACCGAGAAAAAGCCACCCTACATCAACGTTCCCCGAGCCAATACATTCTAGAGACGCATAAAGCCACCAGATGGCCTTCGGAAAGGGCACTGCATACCAAGTGTGGGTTGGGGAGCTGGTCTCTGATAGGGCCGGCTATTCCCCCAGAAAGGTCATCATTTCCAAGACATTGGGACGAGCCGTGTCCCCTCCTCCTCCCCTCCCCGCCAATCTAGATTAGTAGACATCCTTCGTCCCGTGATGGCGCATTTTAATTGACGTGACACGAAAACTACGCGTGTAAAAGCCAACCAAGGGGGTTAAGATGGAAATATGAAGGATCTCAATTATACCCTTGGTTCCCTTTTTATCGATCAGCCACTTGAACCTAGTGAAACCACTAAAAATGTTACGTAGTACTACTGGCAGTACTTTGTACCTGAATCACGGAATCCGAAGCAAAGAAGAAGAAAACGAACTCCAGTGCGGCATAGTGATTCAGCACCAACTATCAAAAAAAGAAGAAAAGAAGAGAAAAATCCAATATCTGTGTCCCGACAATGGTAGCATCAGGAATTCTGCCAGCAGCCCTCAACTCTTGAAACTAGACACGTCTCGGAAGCAGTGCATCTTCCACAGCGCACCTTTTCCCGCAAACCTCTTTATAGCACCTTCAGTCCGTGTTCCGTTCAACAGCAAGCCTCTTGCATGTCCCCGTGGTGGAAAGTGACGGCCCAGGAAGTTCTAGGAGAACCCGTGCCGAACAAATCTGGTGGCAGATGACAACCAGGACGGAAGAAGCAGATATGGAGACGGCAAGTCGATATGTAGCTCATCCATGTTTGGGCTACTGTGGCGTCTGTGGTCATTCAGTGATGCTTTTTCCAGTCTTGCGCGAGGGCAACTTGACCTATATATATGGATGATTTCCTTGAATATAATTCTTAGACTTTCGCCACCATCACCACCATCATCAGTCGACATCCTCCCCATCTTCTCTTCACCTCATCCTATATCCTCTTCGTCTCAGCGGTGCCACCATGATATTCGCGACATGCCATATTCTCCTGTACCTCCTCAGCCTGGCTGGGGTGGTATCAGCTGGTTTTAATCCGGATTCCACCAAGAACATCGCCGTGTACTGGGGTGAGTGACCACCCAGCTATCTACAAACAGACAACCCCGTGTATATCAGGGGCTAACCTGGTCCCCCAACAGGCCAAAACTCGTACGGGCAAGGCTCAGGACAGCTTTCTCAACAGCGTCTTGCTTATTACTGTCAAAGTGAGCCAACTCTTCTTCTTCAACAGTGTCAAGGGAATGACTGGCTAACTGAGCTAGATGCCAACATCGACGTGACTAACACCGCTACCACGTAGATCAAGACGACAGCTAACGGATCCCAGATTATCCCCATTGCCTTTATGAATGGCATCACGCCTCCCATCACCAACTTTGCCAATGCGGGTGATAAATGCAGCGTCTTCACCGGCACCAGCGTTCTGAGCTGTCCCGAGATTGAGTAAGTCTCCTGAACTCGCCATCAAAAATGACTGTTACGAACTCATGATAGGGAAGATATCAAGACCTGCCAGAACAAGTACGGAAAGACCATCATCATCTCGCTTGGTGGTGCTACATACACGCAAGGAGGCTGGGCCTCCCCGGCAGCCGCGCAAACGGCAGCCCAGCTCGTCTTCGACATGTTTGGTCCCGTGAACACCAAAGCTGGCGTCAACCGTCCCTTCGGCTCTGCTGTAGTCGATGGCTTCGATTTTGATTTCGAGGCGACGACGAACAACGTCGCCACTTTTGCCGCATATCTGCGTGATCTCATCACCAAGTCTGTTGCTGCCGGCTCCAAGAAGCTCTACATGTCGGCAGCCCCGCAGTGTGTGTACCCGGATGCTGCCAACGACGCCGCGCTAAAGGCTGCCGCGTTTGATTTCATCATGATCCAATTCTACAACAACTGGTGCGGCACTAGTAACTTCCGTCAAGGGACCACGGCGCAGTACGCTTTCAACTTTGACGTTTGGGACCAGTGGGCGAGGACGGTCAGCAAGAACCCCAAAGTGAAGCTCCTCCTCGGTATCCCCGCCAGCGCCGGCGCCGGTGGCGGCTACACGTCGGGCCTCCAGCTCGATTCCGCCATCCAGTGGTCGAAACGCTACCCAAGCTTCGGCGGTATCATGATGTGGGATGTCTCCCAGCTCTATGCCAACAGCGGCTTCCACGCTGAGGTGAGCAAGTATCTTGGTAGCCAAGTTCCGCAGATGTCGGTGACTGCAACGGCGCCAACGTCAACCATGACTACTACATCAACGGCCGTCATGTCATTGTCGACGGTGATAGTGCCAACGACGGCAGTGCCCACGACGGCCGCAACAGTGACAACTACAACTGCGGTATCTACACGCCCGACGCAGGTCGTAGGCGGAGTGCCTCAATGGGGGCAGTGCGGAGGCATAGGTTACAACGGGCCCACGCAGTGTCAGGCGCCATTCACCTGCACCTACGTTGGCGATTGGTGGTATTCTTGCAAGTAGTCGGGGCATTTATAGGCAGTATTAGTATTGTTAATTAGTTTCGTTGGAGCCTGTAAACACTTGTTGAATCCGAGCATGAACTTTATTGCCTACCTCTTCCTTACTTACTCTGCGCATAGTAAAGCTATATTTGTACCCATTCTCTTTTCCATTTTCTTGTAGGTACTAGACAGTCTTATATATGTCTCACCACATACGTTTTGATCATACCCTCGTCCATCAAGAGACAAGCCTTCCTTGTAAGGTGGCTACAAGAGCTTTCACTGCCGGTAACGCAGCCCCGTTCCCATCTGCATATTAGGCCTCGAGGCTCGACTCGACCTCAATCATGTTGTACATATTGTAGGGTTGCGAGAGGGACACGGCTCGGGTGAATGATTACAATAGCGGAATCGTAGTCGGGTCTGTGCGGATGTGGTTGTTGCTCTGGCGAGAATGATGGTTTGCAAAATCTTCAATTCGCATGCATTCAATGGCTCTAGAGTCGGAAACAGGAGGATGTACCGATTACAGTGTACGGGATACCTGCATGGTAAATGAAAGGACTGTGGTGGTGAACATGGGTCACTCAGGTTGATTGCTTGATTTGTCAACGGCGGGGATCAATATCAACCCGAAGTTGCACTTTTCACGATTCCCTGCGTCCGTCCTGCGCCTGCCCTGCCACTCGTGCAGTCCATTGATATCTACGTAGGTACTACCTATGTACTTCCCTTCCATTATTTACCAGTGTATTTCGTAGACCAGTGTACGGAGTAGGTACCTTCTGGGTGGTGCTAGAACTGAGATGAATCATCCATCGCCTACTCTTTAATCTCAACCATTGCCTCCAATGTCGGTCGGGTTAATTCCCCATCTACGAATACCTTACTATCTGAAGACGACCCCGATGACGGCTTGATAAATGGCACTGTGTGTGACGCGAAGAGCCCAAAGGACGGAATGCATCTGTGCATGATACATGGTCAGTCAGCCTGACCATACAGTCATTCGGTCATTTCTATTACCTTTTAATAAACACACTCGCAATATCGGGTAGCTTCACCTTGTTCTGATTCTCTAAATCTGCGTGCGAGCAAAAGCGAGTGGGTCGGGCTTGACATGTTAAGGTAATGTACGGAGTACACCGACCTAGGCTTTTATGACACTGCCTTGCAGGCTTTTACTTATATCAGATATAGTCCCTGTAGAGGGCCTAGAGCCAGAAGTGTATATCTCCTTAGTTGGCACCCATTTTAGCGATAAGAGTTGAGACACTCTATACTTAGTCTGCTCTACAACATGCAAATACGAACGCAAGGCCTAGATCCAACCAGGTCTCGATTTTCCGGCAAATCCCGCAATGCTTCCTATATGTGGAAAGAAGATATCATATGATGATTTGTATCAATTGCGTATAGCGCTTTTGCATGAGCACCACCGCCGTCACACCCTCAAGTCGCACAGAACAGCCCTGATTTGCCAAACGGTTTCTTGTGTCTCAGGATGTCTCGCAGCCACCCCAATCAGAAACCGACAAGCTCCTATGACTGCGTTGGTGGGCGGCGGCTCGGGGAAGGTACCCTAAAAAGACCGCTTGCCTACCGAATTGCTTTTTCTCCTCTCAAGTATAGTGATCAAGAGTCCTTAATTGAGGCCCGGGCCAATCAAGGGTTGGTTTGCTTTTATGGCTTCTGCAGGGGTACCTCGAATACGACCCCTCATTTATCAAGTTGCTCATCCTTGAGTGCACTTTTTTATCACTTCTTTTCTCCTTGCTTTTTCCTCAGCTCGCCTTCACCGGCTGCAGTAGAGCACCATCCCTCTATTGGGGGGGGGGGGATACTCAATTCTAGGAATTGATACGTGCACAACCCCAGTCAAGACGCACATCACCCCCCAAAGACGGTTATGCCTGGCCAGTTGTAGGCTGCATATATATTACATTTGCTCTCCGTGGCTGCGTCTGTCCCACCTCGTCAAGTTGACTCTCATGCAAGTCTTCAATATTGGGTGGTTCTTCCGACCGGGGATGACCCTGTCTCTGTTCATCATTAAGGCAGCTTAGGCATAGCACCGGCGTTTATGTGCAGCAACACTCCCAGCTTTCTGGGTTCCTACCCCACTGCAGCATTCTCGCATTGGCTATTGGCTATTAAGCATGGTCGTATTGCTAGCGCTTTATCTGTAGATCTTACGCAGTGCTACGTGCTACGTAGTACTCCGTATTCTGCTCATCCGCTGCCGTCTTCCGAAGAGCAGAAGAGTGATGCTGTCTCGGGGCAGGCCAAATCCCAACGCCTGGGACTGACCCGACGGTCAAGACCGAGAGCAAGATTAGGCACAAAGTTTGGCAATCTTTATCACTATACAGAGTCAGGAATACGGAACTGATGTGCTGCACTTCGAAAGAACCCTGATTGTGCTGATCGGTACGTGCGGCTGAGCGAATGCTCTCGTGGCCGTAATGTCCAACCAAGATGCTTTCTGCGTCTACTACCCACGGAAGGGGCGCTATCCGAATTCACCGGAGAAACAGACAAGTTTGGTCCCCTCTCCTTTGTCCTGGTCTCCTATGGCATTCGGTACTTAAAATCCCCTAGCATGGTAACTTCGATTGCTAATTGATATCTACTCCCACAGGTCCCTGATATCAACTGCGAAACTTTTTTTTTCTTTCCATTAGTCTTTTCCATCAGTCAAATCTCATTTTCAGCACCTTATTTTTCTACATCTATTTCTCTTTTCTATTCTTATAAAGCCACAAACTGTGCTGAGCCAGGTTCACTGTACTCCCCCTCCCCCCCCACAGTCCCTCCCTCTCACAGAGTGACACACCACTTCTGTCATCTTACCATCCCCCGCCGGGGTTCTGTTCCACCCGCTCCGGAAAATCATCTGCTTACCATGCCGCTGGGTTGGATTGGTCGTACGACTACTGGAGCCAAAATGGAGACGCGCTCCCCAGCAATCGCAAACTGTGAGTATCGACGGCCTTTCGCGTCCTCGCCACGCATGCCGAGGCAGATTGGCTGACTGTTTCTCTTGTCAGACTACCTAGAAGGGCCCATGGACTCTACGGCTGTACCCATAGCTCTTGACGGGGACCAGCCCATCTACCGATTCCAAGTTGCCCCGGGGGAACTTACCACAATACAGACAAAGGCGCTGCTGGACAGTAAAACGTTGCCAAAGTCTGGCCAGTCATTTGATCGCCCCCGAGCCATGGCCATGACTCCATCACAGCGCGCCAACCTGGGTATCCAGAACAACCACCACCACCATCACCACCATCACCACGGCCCCCCGGCTCAGATCTACCAGGGTGGCGCACCCGAGAGGCTCAAGCCAATCATGAACCTCCGTAAGCTCATATAATCAGAAGCCCTGAGTCTATGGCGAAAAGCTTTCCAACAAAAAAAAAAGGGGGGGGTTCTGAACTAAGAGCCGTAGTTGCGCAGGTAGACCGCACGTTCGGCAGAGAATGGGCAGCCGGAACCGTGTCCCGCGAGGGAGATGGCTTCGGGCCGCCGTATCCTTGCGTTCCGCAGTGAAGGACCGGATGGGGGAGGAATATCATGTTGTAGGATTTACAAATACCAACCATGGTGTGTTGGAATTGCTGGGGGCATAGAGCTGCATTTATGCCAGGGAAGTTTGGGCGTTTTAACGATACCAGGGAGGAACAAAAGGGCAGTCATTCATTTGATTATTGGGCATACGGAGTAGTTTTCACATATTTGCAGTCTAATATTCAGCGATTTTTGGCGCATATTCACTCTTGGGCGACGAGATGGGACACTTTAGAAGCGCCGTCATCCTGGTGTCCGAGCACGAGGCCATCTCGGGAGACGCACCGTATGATGTTCTCTGCTTCGTACTCCATACGTCGTACACATTACCCACATCGATTCGCGCGAGGCTTGTCGTTGCATACTAGCGTCTATTCCGAAGATCAAGCTCTGGACTTTCGTTACTATGTATATCCTGGGGCCCCGTAGTCATCGTAGCCCCGGATTTTGGGGTTGTTACTAGTGCCAGTAGCTCAAGAGACGAACAGGCAAGTGGTGGTAGTCAAGCACTAAAGCCGGGTGGAAAATCGGACTCGGGGGGTTTTTAGTTTTTAATTTTTTTTCTTACTTTTTTTTTATATTATCTTTATTTCAGGATGGAAATCACGCAGTCATTTTAAGTTACGGACGGGGAAATGGAGAGAGAGGGGGAGAGAGAGAGAGAGAGACACACACACACACACACACACACAGAGACGGGGAGAAAGGCTCGTCGGAAATGAGGATCGGGGAATTGTAGGATATTTCCGATGAAAGGCAAGGAAAAGAATCTGGTTGGTCAATTGATGAGACGCTTGGGATTAGGCTAAAGTGGAGGGAGGAGCTGCGGGCTCCATCCTCTTCTTGAACTTACTCCGTACACAGTGGCCACCGCTCCAAGGTGTGACAGAAAAGCTAGGTACACTATTCCACACAACAAGCGAGGTGCTAGCTGCACTACCTTTTTGTCACCCAGAGCTGATTCGCAGCACTTTGGTCTTCACACGAACTTTTTTGCTCTCTTCCTTTTTTTCTTCTTTTTTTTTCGACCAACAAATTATTAGCCCCGAGCCAACGGATGCCAAAAAGGTACAAGAACCTCCCCGCGCTAATCTTCCACCACTTATTCCCGTGTTCTTTTTGTCACCAGGCGACCGGGAGTACTGCAGAAACATCCGCCATAAATCCGATGATGGCCTCCTGTTAACATTAACCCGCGCCCGACTCCGTGAATGTTGTACTCACGTCCGCGCCAAAGGTCATGGAATAGCCTCACTCGTGCTCCAACTCCGAGATGTTTTATCGCTGCAATGATTACCTCGTCATGTAAATCCGAGAGAGGGCAAAGGAGAGATATGGATGTATTTAAAGGCGTAGATGAATAGGTCTGCTACCACAAACGCACACAGCTTACACAAGACTACATCATACCTTTACATGATAAGGAGCAAAAGGAATGTCCCGACTAGTCATCAACGTCACCGGCGCAGCGACGGGCTTCGGCGCCCTCGCAGCCCGGGCCCTCGCCCGCCAAGGCCACACCGTCTACGCCGGCCTGCGCACCAGCACCCCCGCCCTGACCCGTGACATCGAGTCCTTCGGCCAGCAGCACGGCGCCGACCTCCGCCCCCTGGAGCAGGACATGCTCTCCGACGCGTCCGTCTCGGCCTCGGCGCGGACCATGCTCCGCGGCGCCGGGCGCGTCGACGTCGTGGTGCACAACTGCGGCCACGGCGTCGTCGGCCCCGCCGAGGCCTTCACGCCCGCCCAGATGGCGCGCCAGTACGACGTCAACGTGCTGTCGACGCAGCGCCTCAACCGCGCCGTGCTCCCTCACATGCGCGCCCGGGGCAAGGGGCTCCTGGTCTGGGTCAGCAGCTCCAGCGTGCACGGCGCCGTGCCGCCCTTCCTGGCGCCCTACTTCGCTTCCAAGGCCGGCATGGACGCCATGGCCATGGCGTACCAGCTCGAGCTGAGCCGGTTCGGGGTCGAGAGCACAATCGTCGTGCCGGGCGCCTTCACGCGCGGCACCAACCACTTTGCGCACCTCAGCCCGCCCGAGGACGCCGACGTGGCGCGCGCCTATCGCGATGCCGGGTCGCCGTACGAGGGTGTCGAGAAGAGGGCCTTTGAGGCGCTGGCGGCGTTTGAGCCCGAGGACGCCAGGGCCGCGGACGTTGCGGACAGGATCGTCCAGGTTGTTGGTATGGCGCATGGGACTCGGCCGGGGAGGGTGCACGTCGATCCTGCCGGCGACGGCGCGGATGTCGTGAGCGCTGTGAGGGAAAGGCTGCGTGAGGACAGGCTGCGGCTGGGCGGCTTGGAGGATCTATTCGTAGTCCGCACGGGTGAAGGTGAGGGCGCCAAGTAAGTGGGCTATGTGAAAGCCGAATGCACACTCTATTGTCTCATATCCAGTAACACGTATATCAAACTACTCTGACATTGACAAAGGGTACTTTGTACGGAGGGTAGTGTATGTTTTGTTTCATAATCCTATCGCGTCAAGGTGTTATCTGGTGTCCGTGCTGAAATCTACAGCATAGAACATCTACCAAAGGCGGCGGTCCAGTCCAGGACGGTAAAAACAGCATCCAACACGGTGATCCTGTCGAACCCCTTGCCCATGATCCACCGGTCCGTCCGGGCACCGATGGTGAAATTGGCAAAGGCCTGGGAAAAGTTGCCGATGCCCAAGACCACGAGAGCCAGGAAATCCAGCGGCACGTCCCCTTTCGCAGATCCGGTCGAGACGAGGGCCGACGGCTTGAACAGGGCGTAGAGACGCAGGCCGGCCAGGAAGGCCAGGGAGGTGTTCATGCCGCCAAGATAGGCCATGATGTCGTGGTGCCATGCGTCGCCGCTCGGCGTACTCCGTATAGCCACGTCCGTCGAGCGTTTGCGGTGAGACAGCTTCTGCATCATGAGCTTCTGGCGAAAGCCGAAGTGGATAAGCGCGCTGAACGGCGTTAGTGTTCAGCCAGCTGTTGCTTGAGATAGCTGGGCACTCTTTACCTAGTGAACCATAGCTGGTAAAGACGGGTTAGTTTCCAATATGGCTATATCTAAGGAGCAGTTTACGTATACTTACGGCATTTCCTGAATAAAGCAGCTTGAGCGCTCGGTTGCTGGATAGAAAAGTTGTCATCTTGGCTATCAGTTAAGGTTATCGCTGGTGAACAAAGGTTTCTTTGGTCTCGTCTGCAGCATGAGCTGGTCACCTCGCCTAGTCTTATAGCAGTGTCAGCATCCGTGGGGCCGAGGCACCCAAGACGCTCAACCCCACATCTATCGTCAACGGGGCCGAGGCGAGTCCATAAAATAAGCTCATGGTAACACGGAGTAGAGCCATACCCCAGTTGCGGAGAGAAGCCATCCCTTCCATCGTAGGTAGACTAGTTTCAGACCGTTAGACGAAAAGGGTTCATGCTGTAGAGGATCGGCCTTTGTGGACTGTAATAATCGCCTTTACAGGCAAGCCCGGGAATGACAGGTTTCATAACGCATGTATCGTCTGGAGTATTTGAATGTAGGCGCTGCCTTGCTGCTACTACTAGGACTTAGTAGTAGTACTCCGTACTTGGGTTGAAGATGGTGAGATGCGTAACTGCTGGTTGTACCGAGAGAAAGCATCCGTGGACCGGTAGGCCTTAGACGTCAACATGTCGTAAGCAGGGCCGTACCCCCGCAAGAACAGCACCAGCCTCCTTCCTCGTTTACTGTTGCTTCATCATCGTACATCTCATTGTACATCTGATAGCACATCGCGGTCTTAATTATGGTCATCGTATACGGTCAAAATTCCTTAGGTGACGAGACTCCAAGTAGCAGTCCTTGTACTGCAGAATTTCGAAACTTTGCCAAAGATATGCTTGAAGAGTGGAAAGTCCCTGGGCTGTCCATCGTATTCGTCGACAATGACAAGATATCTACGGATGTTAGAGCCAAGTTCTCTCCACTCGGATTTTGTCCAGATGGAACTTCAAGTTGACGCAATTATGGACGCATAGATGCGCCAGAATAGATGATGAGCCGGCGACATCAGACACACTATTCTATGCCGGGTTGACTACAAAGGCGTTTACCGCAGTACTCCTCGCTACAAGCAGTAGTGGCAGCGATGTTCTCTCCAACGTCAGCGACTACGCCAAGCGGCTTAGACATCTCATCCACAAAGGTGAACCGTTTGGAGAGCAGGTTCACTAAGACATCAAGAAGCCCTGCATGATGACTGATGAACCTGACGAGAACTTTGATATCAACGTGTACTGCCTATGATGGGATCGAAGGGCCTACCAAGAGCACGTTGTCTATAACCATGGAGGGAGTATGTACAACTTTGGAGCGTATGTAGTTTGGGTAGAGTTCTGCCTGGGTTCATTCTTCATAGACCACATGGCCGCGGAAGTCAAGCTTGAAGTGAATGGCACGGTTTCTTCTTTACAAGTTCACTGGATGTATCA
Organism: Trichothecium roseum; assembly: GCA_026184415.1. Classification (NCBI taxonomy): domain Eukaryota; kingdom Fungi; phylum Ascomycota; class Sordariomycetes; order Hypocreales; genus Trichothecium; species Trichothecium roseum. Next base: position 144,951 of record CM047948.1, read on the forward strand.
CGCTGGCTGTGGTATGGACGAGGGAGATGTGTCGTTTGGCCGAGTGGAGTAGGTCAATGGCCTTGTGAACACAGGGGAAAGGGGCACCATGCGAATACCACTGAGGTGACGTTGGTCAATATGTTTCTTCCTTTGGCCCGTTTCGCTGGGTGGATGCAGAGGTCGTCCAGAGCTCAGTCAATCTTTCTCAATGTATCCATTTCCCAATCCCACCTTCACTAGGCTCTCGACACCTAGGTATATAAGGGTTGCCAGGTCAGGGCTCAGCATCTGGGCCATCATGCCCCACCACAACTATATTGCTTGGTTTCATCCTTTCACTCCTCCTCAGTCTCTTCGGGGAACACTTCTCTTTTACATACACTCCTTGCCAGGTCACATATCCTATCAAACCATCCCCATATCCCATAAACGCGCATTGTACAGAGCATCTGAGATATTCTACGACAACCATGGTAAGAAGCACTTGCTCCATCTCGAACAAGACCTATCTACCTATATATAGCCATGCTGAAAACGGGTCCGCAGGCACCATCGGTAAACGGTCTACCCGCAGGATGGGAAATTCGGCTATCCAAGTCCAAGGAAATCCCATACTATGTCAACCACAAGGCCGAGACCTGCCAGTGGCTTTCTCCAGAAGGCACCGACATGCTAGCCCTCAAGAAGTTTGCCAGCGAGAACTTTGACAAGTCCACGGGCACCTTTGGGCCCCAGAACATCGAGGCGCGAGTGGCGCACATACTCGTCAAGCACCGTGACAGCCGTCGACCCAGCAGCTGGCGAGAGGTATGTGATTCTCTCCTCCTCTAGATTACACAATGCTCTGGGTTGATAGTGGCTGACTGGGCTCTCCAATGTTGCAGGAGACCATCACACGCTCCAAGAAGGAGGCCATGGAGATTATCCACCGCTACGAGAACATGATCCGCAACGGCAAGGCGGCCTTGCGCGAGCTTGCGGCTACAGAGTCTCATGACGTATCGGCTAAGAAGAGTGGTGATCTAGGCTTCTTCAGCTGGGGTGCGACTCAGCCAGAATTTGAAAAGGTGGTCTTTGGTCTCGACGTGGGGCAGCTCAGTGAGGTGGTTGAGACTGATAGCGGTCTGCACCTGATTCAGAGGTACGTTGTCGGAGAAATATACCATGAAGGTGACTGATTTGATTTGCTGATATCGTGTGTAGGCTAGACTAGGTACGCCATAAAGGCTAAACTTTAAAAGACCCTGGGGCCATTTGCAATAGATGGGAAATTTCTTGATACGGTGGAATGGCGTCTTAAGGCATGAAGAAAGGATTATTATGTTTTAAGGGGGGGTTACTAGGGATAGTTAAGGAGTTCTGGCAGACAGAGACGAAGGAGATAACTGAGCGATAGTGGACGATATTTGGAGCGGAGCACTCCGTATTTGTACCCTTATTCGTGAATAAACATCATGGTCATAATAACCGCTGGACATGACGGTAGAGATGAGCCAGGTGCCACCGTTCAGCTGCCAAGCTTTTGTAGCCTTCATGTTGAAAAGAGTCTAGCTTTGGCGGGGAAGCGTGGATCGCCCATCAGCTCTTTCCTAATCGATTCTTGCGTCCATGTATGTAGTCCCGCCGTGGGTATGTACGGTGCTAACTACTGGAAGTACCTACATAAGGTGGACTTGTACCATACCTGTCACCAACGACCTCTTCCATCGAACCCACCAGATCCTAAATTTTGCGTGTCATTACGTACGGATCCGGTCCCTAACCTCACCTCCCTCTCTCAACGGCAGTCGCGTTCCGAGTCCTTGGACCGACGTCAGTCGTTGAAGTGCATTACCCCATTACTCCATTACTCCATTACCTCATTACCTCATTACCGCATATTTCAAAACTCTTGATACATACATATCGAATAAACCCTTCACCTACCATCGCGGCATGGCCACTTCCAAAGTGTCCATTTTGACGCTCGTTGCGCTATGTGCCAAATCCTGCTTGGCCGGGGACGACGGAGATGACTTTTCCAACAACCTTTTCTCCGACCTATCACCGTACGCCAGATTCCTTGCCACGCGTTAATTGCATCTTAACAACCGGGATGCTCCGTACATGTGCTGATCATGTTCCATCTCTGGTCAGGTTGTTGGCCCTCTTCGGAGAACGAGTAACGATGCAGTTCATGAGCCAGTCCATGGGCTGGTCTGACAACATCATTCTGGCGATGGCTCCCCTGGGAATAATCACTGCCATCGTCAGCGCCATCAGAGTCGGAGGTCCCTCGTGGTTGAAAGCCATTGTGGGCAGGGCTCGGGAAAACCTCTCAGTTGCCGAAGCCGAGCTCATGTCGTCGACTTCGCACGAGGTTTGTGAGCTGTGGAACGGGCAGCAGATAGTGAGGTGCACCGGCACAGCTCCCATTACCGAATTCATATGCTTGGTGCCGCCAGCTTTGCTGGACTCGGATTCGCTTCCCAGGGCAGACCCCGAGATCCAAATGCAGTACCTGGATTCAACCTCGAAGCTCGGATATTTCAAGAAAGTTGGTTAGTATTTGGAGGTGCCATCAACCACGTACGTCAGGTCAGGCAAAGCGCTACAGCTCACCACAACCGCAGAACTAAACATATTTGGCGATTTAGTCCGATGGTTTGATAGCCGACACATCGTACATCCTTGGAGCGACCCAAAACAGGCAGAACTGGCTCAGATAGAGCAGGATAACATCATAATTCTGCGATACAAGTCAGATGCAGCGCCCAACATATCCTTAAACTCCCATAAGCAATATTGGAGAGGTGAGCTGCGAGCTGCAGCCGCCTTCGGCATCTTGCTCCAGTCGGCGATTGTCTTCTTCTTTTTTTTTACACCCTTGTACCCGATGTCCATGTTACTAAAAGACGGCAAAGCCATACCCTTCTACGCAAACGTTTGCACCTTTGCCGGCACTTTGACACTGGTGATGGGCATGATGCTTTGTGCTCACGTGGTGGAGAGCAGCACCAAGGAGGAACGCTATCAGGCATGCCATGGTGAGAGAACCAGGGTGATCTGGCTACAGCAGACCAAGACTGTGAGTGATCAGTTATTTGACTCTTGCGCTCTCTTTGCTCAGGACGATCGAGATGTATTTACCATTTCTACACGAGCCAGCGAAACAGATATGGCCGCAATGCAGACCTTGGAGTCCTGGCTCCCCAACCTCCACCGTTTTGGGCCAGCGCCCAAGACCATCGCTGCCACGTTTTTCACCCTCGCAGGGTATGTTATCCAGTTCGTCGGCCTGCGTGGCATGCCTTGGTTAGCTTCCATTTCTCAGCTTGTTGCTATTCTCATCATGGCCTGCGTGAGGGCCTATGTTCGTCGGGGTCTGGCTGAACCTCTTGGCTCCCGTCAACTTACTCCTCAGTTTGAGCTAGATTGGTTTGCCTTGTCGCTGAGTAAACCGTGCACAGCACCTTGGGCCAAACGCCAAGTTGATGGTGTCGGTGAGCAGGAATATGTTGTCGATGATTGGAGAGTCTTGTCGGGCAGGGATTCCTACGATCAAGCCAAACTATGCGAGCCGAGTCAAGGGGACGTTATACGGTTAATCAAGAAGCAGCGCGTTCCCCCTGACGAGGGAGTAGAGTATTCGTTGACTGCACATGGCGTCATGTTAACTAGGAAAAGGCTTGGTTGGCTCGCTGCTTGGCGCGGCCCTGCGTCTGCTGCAGCCGTTGCTCTAGCAAGAGCCATCGAGATTACTGCGGAAGCCTTTCATCATCATCTACCTTTGCACCTACGAGAGAGGATGGTCTGGCCTCTCAAGGTGGAGCATGCCAATATCTCCGGGCAACAGGTTGATATACGCCTACTTCGACAGGGTGGTAAATGGCGAGCCTTTGCCAACGAGATCGAGGCTGTCTTGTCTTTGTGGCTCTATAGCGTCAGTCGGCAAGAACAGGCGCACCAAGGAACCGAATCCGAACCTTCGGACAATAGATCAAACCCAAGCGCGGACGAAGATGCATGGCTACGTTCCAAAGGGCCCTCCTCTCTGATGCAAAGTCTGAGGCTTCTGGGGCCCGATAGCCTGGCTCTACGTCGTGACCTTGCATGGTGGATGCCACAGGACGCAGGTACGGTCCTACATGTACGGGAAGATAGAGAGTCGGGTATGATCATGTGCCATCATAGGGTTGTAGGGCGTGGCACAAGAATCACGAATGAAGCTACCAGCAATATGTCGCAGAGACGGGGCCAAGATCAACACGGAGAGCAGCTCCGGCAGCATCTCATACGATATGCTACCACTGAACAGGTCAGCTTCGATCCATCAGCAGATGATGGGACAGAAATTCGGCAGGACACGTCATTGGCAGTGTTATCATCAGATCCTCTGCCCTTGTTATATGCACAAGATCTCTTTTCATCCTTCATGTGGGCTGTGGCAAGTAGCATCGATGAGCCGATCAAAGGCGGAACGGACATTATGCCCGGTACATCCATGAACGAAGATGGCTGGCAATCACTTGCACTCCGCAACAAGCTGCTATCCAAGTTGGCACAAGACGTGCACAACACGGGGCTGGGAGACTTGGGCCAGATTTACCTCAGTATTGTCCCTCCACTAAGCGCGAACCAAAAGCTATCAGAAACCGACGCAATATGCGAGCTGGCAAGACAAAAGGCCAAACCACAAGAACAGTCGGGAGAATGGCATGAAGCTGGTCGCATATACTTGTGGCTCTTCAAAGTGGCCATCACCTTTCCCGAACATAGCAGGACTCATGTCCGAGGCACCGCTATCTTGCTAGAGTTCCTGAGGCAACTCACGTTTAGCCTAGAGTTGAAACAGGACCATTCTAACATGGATGGCATTCCCGAGTTGGAGAATTTACGAGAAAGGCTTCGGGGTGAGCTGGATCAGCATAGCCCTATTTTGCCAGACTTGATGCTCCTCTCTGCTCAACGTGGCCAGACCTGGTATTGCGGCCGTGGTTGGAAGGATGCATCAAGCCCGCGCATTATTCATCTTCCGCCGGTATTTGGGCATGCACCTTTACAGATGATGGCTTCACAAGGCAACCTACCGGCGAACATGAAATACAATCGGAGCAACGAAGAAGATGTCAACCAGAAAGACATTTACGACTGGACGCCACTTCATCATTTTGCATCAAAGGGGCGTCCGTTTTTTGTAGACCGGCTGATGCTCTTTCGGCCCAAACTCGATGCCCCAGATCTGCTTGAATGGACACCTTTGCATTATGCTTCTGCGCACAGCGATGCGCAGGCCTACCAAGTACTCATCGACCACGGCGCAAACGTCAACTTGCAAGGAAGAGGCGGGGCAACGCCGTTGCACATGGCATCCGCGAATGGGTGCCTAGAGATGGTGACCAGCTTAGTCAAGATCGGGGCCGTGGTCGATGCCATCGACTGCTTCGGTGACACGCCTCTGCATTGGGCCGTGTACCAAAATCGAGCCAATATAGCCGGGTATCTACAGACTCTTTCCACCAACAAACCCCGGAACTGGAACAATATGACAGCACTTCAGCTAGCCGTCACGATGAACAGAACGGCAGACGAATCACACAGCACGCTAGACCTCATCAGACAGCTTGTTGATGCCGGGGGTGACATGGAGATCAGAGATAGAGGGGGCGAAACATGCTTGCACCTAGCTACCGAGCTGGGGCACCAAGACAGAGTAAGTTTGCTCATCGACATGGGTGCCAATATCGAGGCGGAGGAGAGGGCGGGCAAAAAGCCGCTGCACCTTGCCGCCATTCGGGGAGATGTAGCCACTATGAAAGTCCTCATGGGCAAAGGGGCAGATATAGAGGCCATGGACATGTACAACAAGACACCACTGTATGTGGCCGCCGAGGAGGGGTCCGAAGTAGCCGCAGAGTTTTTGATCGAAGCCGGAGCAAAGAAGAACGCCAGGGACTTGGGAGGGTGTACAGCATTGCATGTTTCTTGCAAGAACAAGGATGAAGGAGTAGCAAGATTTCTCCTCAGCAAGGGGGCAGACAAGGATGCCATTGATAATGAAGGCATGACGCCGCTACACCAGGCTAGTGAAAGATCGTCATTTGCGATAGTCAAGTTGCTTATCGAACAAGACGCCGTTGTCGGAGTCAAAGATGGTCAGGGTATGACGCCTCTGCATTTGGCGGCAGCAAACAACCACGATTCTCCGGATATGCTTTCCTGTATGCAGCTCCTTCTACAGTCCGGGGCCGATAAGGAGGCAAGGGATAAGTGGGACCGGACGCCGTTACATGCGGCTGCCAGCAGAGGACGTCAAGAAGCGGTGCAGTATCTTGTAGATGTAGCGGGCACAGATATGGGGGCAGAGGACGACCGAGGGATGACGCCTTTTCTCGTCGCTGCTTCGCAGGGGAAGGACGATGTCGTGCAGATGTTTCTTGATAGAGGCGAGAGCATCGAGGCCAGAAGCAAGCTCGGTCACACGCCGCTTATTTTAGCTGCCAAGAGGGGACATGAGAGAACGGTACAGATGCTCCTCGACAGGGGCGCGGATGCAGAAGCCCGGGGCCAAGATGGACTGACGGCAATGGACGCGGCCAGGAAGAGAAAATTGTATATGGAAATGAGCAGGTCGACGGTGGCTGAATGAATGTAGATGCAGCTATGATTGGTACAGCCTAGGAAAGTGAATCTATAACATAAGCCGGGCTTGTTTATGCGTATATTCTACCGTGAGATAAGATATATACATATATATCTTACTAACCTTGTAGGCTTAGATAATATATCTTATCAACCATGTAGCTTTAGATGATGTTTCTTTTTTAGTTATGCCAGTTGACCATCTCAGCTGCATGTCGGCGTTTTGTGTTGCGTTAGGGTAGAGAATTCTTGTTAACTAACCCCTTACTTCGTAAAAAGGAAAAAGGAACAAAAAAAAGGAGAGAAGAAAAGAAAAGGAGGGCGTATGCATATAATGTAACTGTCTCCGAAATATCCCACTCTACCTACAGGTATGTAAAAAGAAAACGTCGAAAGATGGATGTTTTCTTTCTTACTCTTTCGTGGCCCAGGCCAATAAGATTAGCAAAGCTATCCCATCTACATCGTAAATCGACACTTGGACGAGTTTTTTTTTTTCTTTTTTGTTTTTTTCTGTAAACCTGGCACTCACAGGGGAAGAAGAAGAAAAATTTCGTCAACGAGGTTCAATCGTTAACATGCCGGTCTAGGTGGAAGCCAAAAAAAAGAAAAAGAAAAAAAAAAGAACCCCAAGCAGAACCAGAGGGCAACCCACACACCCCCGGAATTTTTGTGTTTAGCGATGTAGTGTCCAATTTCTCCTCCACGCCGCAACGTAATCCGATATGGTTTCGTGGTCTAACGGTTATGACTGCGGATTCTGATTCCGCCAGCGAGGGTTCGACTCCCTCCGAGACCTTTTTTTTTTCGTCCCCTCCTTCCTCCCCTTCCAATCCTCCCTTCTCTTTTTCTCTATTTACTCTTCTTCAGCTTTTTTCTTTTTTTTTTTTCCAAAGAAAATTGTCCGTTTATCTTATGAATTCATGTTTCGTTTTTTGGTTGTTTTTTCATCTTGGACAAATCCTTCCCCCCCCCCTTTTTTTTGCTGCATCTTCTGCTACATCATCGCAGACATCACCCCAAGGTCCAGGAAGGAGTTGGTTCTCCTGTGCCATTGACACGTGAAATCGCACAAACCTAAAGCAAAGATCACGAAAGAAGCTTCGTACGCTGAGCTTATTACACATTTATCCACAATTGTGAGCTTATCGAGAATTGACACTTGACACGCATATGTACACCACATTGGTCTCCAAAACCGAAAGTTCAGACTTCAATCAACATTTCTTTTGCTGCCTTCCATCGCCCAATATATATACAGGTATATACTTGCCCCATCCAAGCTCATCAAAGCGTTATTACACCATTATATATCCAAGGCAGCCTCGGCTTCTCTCAGGGGAAGTCGTTGCGGGCGCGGATGACCGAGTCGAGCATCTGCTCGCCGGAGCCCCAGCCGGACCAGGCGACGCCGTTGCCGCCGTCAAACGTGACCGAGAGGGTGCCCCAGATGTAGCGGTTGCCGTCGACGACCTCCCAGTGGGGGCCACCGGACTGGCCGCCGGCGCAGTCGGTGTCGGTGTAGAAAGGACCGTACCTGGAAATGTTTATGTCAGCGTTTCATGACTTTTGGTATAACTGAAGGGCGCGCCCCGTCATGAAGGCGCACTCTCGGGGGGGGGGGAAACTTACTGGTCGCAGTCCCACGCGCGGAACCCCTGGACGGTGTTGCCGTTGGTGCGGTACGGCCTGTTGCCGCCGTCGCGGTCGCCGGGGTACCCGATGTGGTGGAACATGGGGTTGTCGACCTTGGAGCGCTCGGGGAGCTTGACGCCGAAGTAGCCGCGCTCGTCGCCGAGGCGGCGGTCGAGGATGAGGATGGCCCAGTCGCCCTTCCAGCCGCAGGGGCTGCCCCACTCGTAGCCCGAGGTGATGACGGTGGTGACGGCCCCCGAGCCCAGGCGGGCGCCGTTGTCGAAGCCGGGCGAGAAGGTGCCGCTCTGGCCGCTGACGAGGCAGTGCTTGGCCGTCAGCACGTGGCGGGGTCCCACGAGGGCGCCCGAGCAGAAGACGCCGTTGGACCACTGGAGCTTGCCGATGGCGCCGTACGGGTAGTTGGTGTCGCTGTACAGGTAGCGGTCGTCGGCGCCGTTGATGAAGCGCTTCTGCGCCCTCTCGGCCGCCTCCTCGGGCCCGACAAAGGGCTCGGCCGCGACCGCCGTCTCGTTGAAGTCGAACGTCTCCAGGACCCGGACCTCGGGGATGACGTCCGAGGCCGACAGCGTGCGCACGTAGGTCTCGTCGAAGCCGAGGAGGTTGCTGGCCGTGGCCTTGGTCTCGACGGCGAGAGCGCTGGTGGTGGTGACGGCCACGGCGCCGATGAGGGCGGCCAGGAGGGTGGAGCGTTGACCCATGATTTTCAATCTTCCGAGTCGGGAGCCAGCTGAGTTGAGTTGGGTTGGGTTGAGATGCTGCAGAACAAGACAAGACACGGCATGTAGATTAGGGCTCCCACGACCACTTATATAGAAACCAGGCTCCCGACTCCATACCACAGAGTACGGAGAGCATCCTACCATCTACCTCACTTTCCGTCAGCTCCCCCCCCCCGTCCCCAGAGTCGACCTGCCATTGTAACGTTGCAACACTTTGCGGTCAGCTTCCCTCTCCCTGTTAGCATTAGCAGTAAGTAAATATGCTTATAACAAACATAAATGAAGCGTGCTATACTCGATAATAGTTGTTGCAGGGTTGGAGGAGATCCGGCTGCTTCCTGCTGACACTATCCACGTTCAACGTGGGAGGAGAGCGTGTGTGCTCGAAATAAGTGAAGCTATTCGCATTCACCTTCTGTTTGGGGCAAGGCTATAATCAATATGAGAGGGGAGAGGGGAGGGGGGGAGGTCCGGACCCTGGTGGGGGACGCACTGATGGAACCCCTCCGACCCTGACGATCACCTGCTATTCCTGGCGGGACACCAACCGTCTGACCCCGGACTCATGAAATAGGCGCCGAAAAGCTGGTAATGCCTTGCAGAAACTCCCATAACCACACGCGCAGAAGACCACGCAGAAGAACTCTCGTGAATACTCTACGGAGCACGGAGAGCATCCTTGATGGAGATTCGAGCATAGCGCTGACGTGCGGGTCGACGCAAGGCATTGTCACTGCCAACCGCTCCCTCAGAGGACAGGAAAAGGGGTCTTGGCTGCCTTTGCGGTGATGCTCTTGGCCTTTGGGAATGTATTCCTTGTAGTTTGCTCTTGGAGCCGAGAAGCCCACAGGCCGGACGACGAGTTCATCTGCTCTATGATGTTCTGTCTACTATGTAGTCGGCATGATGTTTTTACAAAAGAAAATACGCAGGAACTTGCCTGTCAACACAACGAATCGTGTTTTCTCCCAACATCCTGTACATAGTATGGACCGACGGCATCCCCAAACGTGCGCCCCCCCTGCGTGCAACTAAAAGGCTGACCAGCCGGCAAATCTTGGCAAATCTCACAGCCTAAGCGACCGCATGGTGGGATCATAGTCATGCACGCTGCGGTGGGCTACCTATATAGCACCAGGGGTTCTCTTCCCAGTCGTCAAAAAAAAAACCTCCACGAATTTCAGTCATCAGACCATAATCCGACGGGTGCCATGGCGCGCTTGTTCCGGGCGATATCACCTTTCAGGCGACGGGCCACCAGGCTGCCCTTTTCTTCCTCTCCCTCTTTCTCTTTCGAGACTTTATCCACCGCTTTGGGTGGTGAGCATTCATTGGGGAAAGACACCGCTTCAGCTTGGCCCCATCCCACCCGCGCGCATCACCTGAACGTTAGCGCGACTGGGGGAGGATGATATGCTGCACTATGCAGGTAAGGGCTTCTGCTCATGAGTGTGATCGGTACGGACGGGGAATGTCCGTTCAACTCACCATGCACCATCGAATAAACACTACAATTTGGGCCAGCGGGACAAAGGCAACTCTCAGCGTATCTAGTAAGCTTACAGTGGGTTTGGAAAAGTTGAAATGGCCGGCCAAGCAGAGGAAGCCCCTCCGAGCAAGCGGGAACAGAACAACAGACTAGGACGAGCAAAACGACGGATGTAGGCTTGCCTGCTGTCAATCAGTCAAGTCAGTCAGCCCTGTCGCCATATGGGCTGCTGTCAAGGCTCTCGGTGTCGAGTTGCAGACTAGCCCTACGGCACGGGGCCGATGCCAAATTCCATCGGACACTAAAGCGAAGAGAAACCCCTGGTCAACCCGAAAGACGACATGGCAGCCCGAAATAGCAGTGGTACGGAGTAGTGGTAGTAGTATAATTTGCGTAGCGTTTCCCCAACTGCATCCCTCTCTCTTTTAGGGAAAGCCCTGGGAATCGAACGGGCCCAGGCCCTGGCTTGCCTGATTCCCAACTAGGTCACCCGTCTCGATGAACATTGTCATCAAGCACAACAAGGTACTCTGTATATACCTACTATTCCGTACAGAGTGAATGCAAACCACTGTGTTCGCTACGGAGTACAACTGCTGCGATACTCAAAAGAAAGAAAAATGGAACAATCCAGTGACTCCATCGTATACCTGCGTAATAGATACCATGCGTCCAGCTGCGCACGTCAGCTGGTAAATGACAACAAGATGGGCGCGCTTGCATGAATGGCTCGGAATAAACCGCAACCCCAAGAAAATGACATGTAATATCGAGACCGTACTCCATACTCCGTACCCAGCCTTACATAGTAGGACCCCCTACCCCTTCTAAGCACCAAGTTGTGCTGCGCGGGAGGGACCCTTTTTTCCACTTTGTACTTTATCAATGACCTCAACTCCGTAAATAGCACCGATACTCCGCAGGCTTCCTTTCTCCATATGTGTACATATTAAGAGACGGTGGCCAGTGGCAGGCACATTCTAGGAACTCATTTTGATAAAAGGATTACGCAGCAGCGCCAATTTTACGCGACCCCGACTCTTACCTCTTAGGTAGAGTGCCATAATCAAATAGCAGTGCGTATTACATAGCAACAGCACGGCTTGGCGTCAACATTACAATATAGTACGGTTTGGTTGTCAGTCCACCAATCAGGATCCACCCACTACATCGGTTGCCCACAACCGAACAGTCTTCCGTAGTATAGTGGTCAGTATGCAAGCTTGTCACGCTTGAGACCCGGGTTCAATTCCCGGCGGGAGAGATCTTTTTTTTGTTTTTTATATCCACTTCCTATCCTCACGCAATGATGGTCACCATTTTTTTATCATACAGCTTATTACATCTAAGTCGCATGTACTGAGTACAAGATGTGTTAATCTATGTCGGTCTTCTCTATGTTTGGCGCTGATGTATTCTATCGGGGTTTCTGCGCTGCTTTCGCTATCTTTAAACCTAAGGATAGGGGAAACCTGAGTGCCATTCTCTGGAAATCGTCATCCAAAAAAAAAAAATATGCTAGCACTCTCAACTATTCTGTTTACCTGCTCTCCGCTGCTTCATTCGTCCCTGTCTCTTCTCTCGCCCTAGAGATAATATCCTCCCAGCTAGAGGGCTTGCAGCGTCGATCCGAACCGGCCCTTTCGACGTCAAACCCAAACTGCAACAATGACTCTTCACTGCACCATTCACCCGTAGCCATCAGCCCAACAGGAATCATTCCAGGAGTGTCCTTGTCCGCAACTTCTCCCGCGCGGTCGGAGCCTTTGGGAATTACGTATCCTGCCGGTGCAGTGAGTGCCGGGAGCCCGCAAAAGTTTGCAAGCCACACATATTCCATGCTCTCCAGAGTTTGATTGCCATCGTTTAGCCCGTGTGTCAGCTCTGAAGAGCCCCCGTGAATACCCCAGCCAGCGCATGCTGTCGTTGGCGTGATAATGATCATTCCAGGGTGCTGTTCCCAAAGGTATGCGAGATGCTGCATCAGCATGCCACGTAGCTTTTGTGCCAAGAGATAGTCAGTAGCAGGAGTGGTGCTACCCAAACTTAGCAGAACCCTGTTGGCTGCAGTGATGCCTGTTTTATCATCAAGAAGTGTCGCGGCATCAGTCAGAACTGTTAGGGCGTGGGCCATTTGCCCTTCCGCAGCCAAAGGAATCTCAATTGGGACCACAACGTAGCCGTAATCTGAGACTAACTTGTCCACTAAGCTGCGCACTAGAGTTTTTACCGCAGGATGCGAGCGTGAGAACCAAGCTTCGTAGATGCCGAGGGTTTTGGTAACGGGAGGTGACGGCTGAAGGACCAACGGGGGGTAGCGAGTCGATGGATGGGGTTCGGCGATTACCTCGTATGCTGCTACTAAAGACTGCATATCGATGGCAATGGGGCCTTGCACGCCACAGGTTGGTGAATGGTTGGAGCCGGGCCAGCTTGTGATGCGTTCATGGGTGGGCTTCAACCCAAAGACTGAACAAAATGATGATGGGATACGAATACTGCCACCACCGTCACTGCCCAAAGCAAGCGGGATGATACCAGTGCCAACGGCATATCCAGGGCCAGAAGAGCTGCCGCCCGTGTAGTAATCAGGGTTGAACGGATTGCGCGGTGTGCCTTGAATTGGATTATTGCCAGTCGTGTCTCCCAATGTTAGCTGTGACTTCAATTTCAGGAGTGAGCCAACACACCTAAACCAAACTCGTGCATGTGCAGTTTACCCAAGATTACGACACCGGCCTCCTCAAGCTTGCGAACACACCAACTTGTGGAAGATTCCTCTGATACGGTTGCGTAATTCTTGACCGAACCAAGAGTAGTGGCGTAACCGTCCAGGTCGTAATCATCCTTGATAGCCGAGGGAATCCCGTCCAAGGGACCCAGAGGTTGCCCAGCTTTGTAGCGGAGAGTCGAGGCTTCGGCCTGTCTCATGATCAAGTCGGCTTTGATCTCCGCCCAGGCAATGGAGTGCTTTCCGGGTTGCGCCTCGTCTCGACGAATAAGGGGCAAGATAGCCCCCGCTACATCTGTCGGAGTGAGCTCTCCAGATAGGTAGAGGTTTCGATAATCGGCGACGGTGTAAAGTTGGAGGGCCTGTAAAGACTGCGAGGGTGGATTCGCCTCCTTGAGTCCAGAAAGTGGCATCCGTTCGCCTCGCGCATTAGCTTCTTCTTGAGAAATAGGCATTGGCACAATGGTTGGCGCGTAGTGAGGGTCGTAATCGGCTAGATGATCGCGGACTCTGCGCAGCGAAGCGAAGCCCGCATTGTGCCACGCCATCTCACGAATGAAACGGAACCATTCCATCCTGTCTACAGTCAGCAACCATGAAGAGTATCTACTTCAAGAAACTCACACGACAGCCACCACGCCTAGGAATCGTCCTCTCAAGACAGGATTGGGTCCTCTCTCGACCACATACGGGACATCTGGCCTGCAGCAATGTTAGCTGCGAGTCCAATGAATCCGTCGAATCTACCATCGAGAAATGGATTACCCTTTCCGCGCCTGTGGGTAATTGAAAAACCGCATTGTATTCTCTGCAGGATCCATGACTGGTAATCAATAGGCATATCACAAAAATGAACGTCAACACTACTATAGTACTGGTGGTACAGATGATGTCGGCAAGTTTAGAATGGAATAAATATTTGTTTGTCTCGGATAACGGCAGCCGCGGGGACCGAAAGACTGACGTATCCATCCATTAGGTACTCCTTCCAGCTATACTGCCTACCTAGGGGAAGCAGGAATTCACTGCCCTAGTCGCAGTTGCCGATGAACAGCAACCTGCACATAACGCATCCGGCAACCGCGTATCTATTGAAGGTGATGTAGAAATTGAAGGGGAAATTTTTTTTTAAAAAAACCCCTTAGGTACAGAGGGGGGAAATAAATAGTAGTAAATTTACCCATGTGGTGATGTAATTACGACCCCTGCGTTGCAAGTCGTTTATCTGTGGAGATGTTCTCTCTAATAAGTGAATGATAATCTATCAGATGGCCCAACCCTCCCAGTATTTGCATCGCACCGGATCCCTTTTTATAAATGATGGCTAGACGTAATAGGTTGCTGGTATCAGGAGCGATCCCCTCCAGTACCGTACCTGTGCTCAGTACCTGTGCTACGGCGAGTACGGCGGGTTATTCTTGCCTCGTAAAATGTGGCCAGCCTAAGTAAGATAGGTAAAGTCAAGGCCAAACCCTCTCGCCTATTTCCTATTTCGTCGGCAGCCTCTCCTACCCTAGACATTCCACAACCAAACATCACCCATCTATATAGAGATATTTGTATAAGAATAGTCTAGATACAGGCTTGATATCAAGGGCTGGGATATGAAAAGAGGCTCGAATACTACATTTATTCACCAATATTAGAGGAAACCAAGCTCGTAAATTGAACATTGGGGTTAGTATTGTTATCTAGGCGGAAGCGTGGAGGTCGACGTAAGATTTTGACAGAACCCGGGGACGTGAATTTACGGCAAGAGTCTACAGAACATATACGGAGTAATACTTTCCTAGCATATGCCTAGCTCAGAGGCCTATCTTGTTTGAGTATGGAGTATGGAGCGTTTCTCATCAAAGTGCATCCCTAATGCGCAAAAACCGGAACTGGCAATTGTACGGAGTACATGCTGCTGAGACGGAAAGTGTGACGATGGGCATTCGGCATCTTCAACCAATAGGCGAGCCAGACACAAAAACCGGAAATTGTGAGATCCGCACCAAGCGCCAACAGCCACTGATGTTATTTTCTTTTCCTCATTATCTTCTCTGTTTTCACGAACTCACATATGTAGAAATATTCGATAATGTTAAATGGTATGTAATCAACGCTTCTACTAACAGAACCAATAAGATAGGAGAATGATGTCAGTTGCCTTTTGAAACTCCCTCGCCAATCATACCCAGAATCCATGCCTAGAAACACAGATTCAAAATAAACAAACAAAAAGGAACAGAGAAGAAAGAAACGTAAGAGTCATTAGAATAGGCATTAAGACAACCCAGCAGACCAGCAAGCTAGTTGGTATGGCGGGGGCACATCTCCTTCAAAACCTGGCCCATAACCAAGCTATGGCTGTTAGCAAAACGTTCATATTGGTTGAGGCCATACGTTCTTTCGTATCGTTCCAGGGCATAGGAAAAACGTACCGTATCGAAACCCTCCACATTGATCTGCAGAGGAAGCCGAAGTTGCAACGTGGCGGGCGAAGAGCCTACTTTGAGATCGACCCGCAGAGTGTACGATCTAGATATGTAGCATGCGTGAAACGTCGGGGGGAAGAAATCACTTTTCCCCGAAGGAAGCGCAAAGGGGATGATCATGGTCGCACCGTGAACCGTACTCCCTGCAGGTTTGCCCTCCTTACTTGCCGGCTCCGGGCCGTCGTTGAACCCGCTGTCCTTTCTTCGAGCCCACTCGGTTCCTCCCGGTTGATGGAAGTGCAGCTCTTTCAGCTTAACGTATGGAGTCACCACAGTTGGTTGTGCTTCAGATTTTTGTTCTCGATCGGGGAGGTGGCTGATGTGGGAGAGCGAAAAGTGCGTCCTGGACTCGATATGCATCGACCTGACTTGGATTTCCGGCAATGTTGGCCGTTGCACATCGGGTAGAAAATCAAGCATTATTGTCAACAGAGACTCCGAGGCTTGCATGGTGGTCGGGTCTAAAAGTATCGGTGGCGGCTGCTGGGCGGCAACATTGAGCGCCCCCATTTTGCCAACCACCAGCTTTTGGCGAACCGTCTTCCTCGCTTCCATGCGGTACTTTGGGTGCATGGTGCCAACTTTGAAAGGCGTGGCCATGGTATAGGCCGGCAGTACCCTCAGATCCAGAATTTTCTCGAGCCGGCCATGCTTTGTTGTTATTGCCGCTCTGATGAAATAGCTGATGGTGGACATGGGACAGCTCTGATCATCAACAGCCCGATAATGCAGCGATGGCGGGGGCTGCAGATGTTTCGCCTTCACCTCCGTCTTGCAGGCGTTTTTGCAGGCGCTGCTTGATAGCTCACGGGGGATTGCGAATCTGAAAGGTACAGAGTACCGCTGCCCGGCCTTGAGCAGCCCCGATTCTGGAAATGAGGCTTCTAAAACTATCGCCCTAAGATGAAGAAACGTGTGCTGGGTTGGCTGGAAGCTATGCTGTAGGGCGTGTGCTTTCGTGCAGGATCTACCGAGGAGAGAGATCTCGAAGTCGCTGGTGAGCACATCTTTCGGTGGAATCAGGACCACATGCCCAGATATCGGACAACCGGTCGCATACACTTTTAACTTGTCATGGCCATCGACATTGACTTCGACGTGGAGCTTGGATTGCTTCCGCATCAAAGAACCCTTCTCGCCGGCGGTGAACATGTCTGGAGGAATAGAAGCAAAGAATTGGCCAAAGGAGAAAAAGCTAACGCTGCATGGCAACAAAGAACCGTATTGTGGTGCATGGTGCCACCTATATACTCACACAGAACCCTGAGGCCCATGTTCCTATATTGTTTCCTCCGGGAATCCTTTACCTTTCAGACCAGTCCTCACGCATTTTATGGAAGTAGGCGCTTTCTTCTCAACACCCGAGCTTGGTTCGGTATTTATCATCAGGGGCCTTTGGTTGGCCACAAATTCCGAACGCCCAGGTCCCCACCCGTTTTTTGTCCTGTCTGCACGGGTCCTGAAGTCGGAAAAGCCGAATGACTTGCATGGCACCATCGCTTCTCCTCTAGTATCATCCAAAGCACGGAGCAGACCCAAGCACGCCAGGTAGGCCAGTGATTGTGCGTCCCTCGTGATCGTTGGTGGTGTGTTCAGAGCAGTGATGACTAACTTTTTGAGTACAATACAATGTTTAAACACCAGAGTGCAGTCGATGATAAAGCCAAGGTTCCATATCTTCGATGAAGGGTGCGGAATACATAGCACTGTTTTGTGCGATTATCTTGGTTCCTTCAAAGTTGTCCGAGCCTTAATAGTTGGCGGTTATGTGTGAAATCCAGGTGCGTTTAACACCTCGTCCGACTGCTGCGTAATTCGTACACATGTCTTGTATATAAATGATCTCACTCATGTGGTGTTGACAATCGATAATTAGGCCAAATAATCTCTTTGTTATTTAAACATCTGGAATTCTCATCTCAGAAGTTTGCCATAGGTTGTCATGTCGCCGCAGTCACAACGTGTCGGTAGTGCCGGTAAAACGAGAGAGAGTGCCTTGTCCGAGGTAGCTAGTAGAGATGGTGGGCGCTGCCGTGTTAACGCCGGCGCGGATAAAAGCGGACCCGCTAAGGGTGACAGGTACATGTACTTCGTACACATGCTTAGATGCATATGCACCAATGCGAAGTGAACCGGTGCTGTCAAAGCGGATACTAGCGTGTCCACAGTATTGCACAAAGCTTTGCACTAACGTGTGCATTGTTTTTACACCTCTATGCTATGCATTTACTACTAATACCTGGCCGCGATGCATAGCGTTTCTGGATGCACAACTTTTTGTTGGTGTTATTTATGCTTTACTCCTCTACCAGCACACTGCTCCGTGCGACTTTCAAAGAACAAAAAAAACACGGGGGCTTCTTTGATATCCACCCGCTCGCGTGGATCCATCTCAAGTTCCGTAAATCCCGAGCTCACGCCTTACACATGGAAATACCCACATTCGCGCGAACTTGAAATAGTCCCCTCGACACAACCAACGACTTCTTTGCTACATGCAGTACTGTAGTGCTCGACAAGTAGACATTGATCTCGCTTGACAACATACTTTTAGCCACAAACGACATCTAAAGCGCTTGACCTCGCCGAGGGCACGGTAAATTTGGAAGCCATCAATTTTTGGTATGCCGTACGCCACGAAAGGCATGCGTTCATCCCAGGTAGCTACCGGGGAATTTCTTTGAACAAAAGCCTAGAATCGCAGCCGTTGGTTTGAAGAGAACAAAGGCCATTGTGGCATCGTGTGTTCACTTAAATCGGCTCATTCACTGTTCCAAATGGCCTCGGTACCCGCGAGAAAGCTACTCTCGAGAGCGCACCAAAGTTATACAGAAGATCAGACATGCAGATTACTCAATAGTAGTAAAAAAAAAAAAGAGATCAATTCATGGCGGCACAATCTTGCCATTCCCGATACCTATGTTCCAAACATCCCGACTCATCTTCTCGAAAAAGAAAAAAAGGAAAAGGAAGGGAGCGCTTCGCAAGGAACAAGAATGAGGTACTCGCGATATTGTAAGGTGCAGCACTCCCCTGATGTCGTGTCATAGACCAGCTCTGACAGACTTCCATCCTTCTATGTTTAATTCTTTCCTCCCACTTGTACCGAATCGCAACTTCACATTGCACGACCCCAATACTCCCCCTCCACCCAAAATTTCTTCTATACCAATCTAGAGACGGTTTATTCGCCGATTAAGACGCAGTGACGGTCTTCCCCCTGATCAGCTCAAGGAGCTGCTGACGACGGTTCGTGAGGATTGCGCGTTCTGTCCGGAGCTGCTGCTCGTGATTGACTAGCCTAATCACCTCGTCTAAGCAATCAGGCATCTCTCTAATCGCATCATGTTCGATAATAATACCTTTGATGGCCTCTCGGAGATTAGCGGTGCGCCTATCCACGGCCTCCATGGAGTTGCGGAGGGCTGCGTGGGTAAGGGACTTCGCCAGAGTGACAAAGTCCTGCTCTGTCATGTTCTTGGTGTCGAGTATGCGCTCCACCGTCGATTCGGTGAGCACAAACACCTGTATCTCGCAAGTGCGTCGGTGAAACATTGTTGAGTCTGTAGCTGTAGTGGGATGCTTGGGGTTGGATATGGAAAGCGGAGTGTTGGCTTGATTATCCAGACGCGAGCTTCTTCTTAAAGGGGTGGGCAACCTTTAAAAACTTATCGTCTTGGAAGGATATGGCTGTTCTCGGGCACAGATGAACAGAAAGCCGCAGTCCAAATGTTCGCGTGCGTTGCAAGTGTTTTTCTTCGAACGATTCGTTATTTTCAATTGTTCGAGGAGACCAATGACCTCAACGGTTTTCTCTACTTTTCAGCGTCTCTGCCCGAAAAGAAAGCTCATATTCTGGGCCAAATGGGAGACTTCACCGTGAAGATATACCAAGTCGGAATATGGGAATCTGCTTCACCAGACATGCTCTCCTCCTCTTTGATGCTAGCATCATGAAACCCTCCATGGAAAGCTTCTGTTCAGCACTTGTTCACGCAGCATCGCGACCCTATTACTGGCACAGCAAGCGTTTCCCAGGGTGAACATGTCTCTTCTTTGGCTTTGTGTGTTGAATGCGCCGTATTGTTATGGGCAGAGACGTAATTCTGTTGGCCAGTTCAGTAAAGCACACACAGAACAAAGGGAGGTGAGGTTGACGCTGCCTGCACCTTCAACCATACCGAAGCAAATGCGGCAAGACAAAGAAGTCTACAACGGTAAGCTACGCATTGTATGGGGGGCATTTCTCTCTCTCTCTCTCTCTCTCTCTCTCTCTCTATCCTTCTCTCTATCCTTCTCTCGATCTCAAACTGATAGGCTTACACTTGGCTACTGGTTCTCAAAATGCCGGGTCGTAGACTTGATGTTGTGTACCATTGTTGATGCCATCAAAAACCGGGGCAGGAATCTGATCTGTCACAGCGGCTGTAGCGTCAACCCGGTTGATGTCAGATTGCAAATGCCGAAACCTGGGTTTTACGTGGTAATAAGGAAGGCAAAAAGGCCAACAAAGAAATATGATGCTTTCTGTGATGTAGCCCAATGGTGTGGCAGCATCCATGTGAACAGGAAACGGTTTACTTTCCCAATGCACTTGCCTTCACAGTTGGTCTATCTTTTTTTTCTTCTTCTGGAGTTTCTTTCTAAAGTATTTCCCATCCTTCTTTTCTTCGTTTTTTCTTTCTTTTTTCTTTCTTTCTCGAGGCTTTGGGATTCCACGTCTAGTGATGTTATGTTATCATGGCCATTTTCCGCCCAGGCTCACGGGCCTAATATTTTGTCCTTGAAAGCCATCAGTCGCCATCACACTGAAAGACGTACGATAAGCCTGCACCGCGCTTCAGATTGAACTCTCCACCTTGAGACATACGAAGGCGTCTGCTTGGCCATTCTTTAGGGACCATGTTATACGAGCCAGCTGGCGTCGGGGAACGTCTGGAACCAGTATTGTCCGCCAATGACAGCGCAAGTGCGCCGACGTTTAAAGAATAGCGTCGATCTTGGTGCATTTACAGGGGATCCTGGGCCGATGAGCAGATCAAGCGACCCCTCTTTCGGGGGGGGGGGGGGGGGCTAAACTCATCATTAGGGAGGAATAAGCCGTATATCGAAAATGAGGTGGCGCCGAGAAGTGTCAGGCATCCAGCGATATCGTATGGCACACCCAACTCAGTCGCGTTGGTTACGGAAGCGGTTACTAGAGAGAATCTTGATCTTGAACCAACAAAAAAAGGTTGGTTGGTTGGTAAGGGGTGGACAACAAAGTGAGGATCAGATTGAAATCGTCGTATGGACGAAGAACGGAACCCAAAGCCATAATACACGTACACACACTGCATAGTAGTCGACTAGTCTTTGGCGCGGCCAGAGTCAACAGATTACGGAGCACCAACGGGCGACCAACAAAAGCTTCAAAGCATAGAGGTCGAGTGGCGATAGCTCAGGTAGGAAATGTGAAATGATGATCCGCATGCAATGCAACCAAATGATATTGTGGCGCGACATCAGAGCAACCTGGCCCTCCCTAGAGTATGTATGTACTCTTGGAACAACACCAGATACGGGTAGTATGATTTATTCATGGAAGTGGCTGGAGGCCTGCTCAATATTGCCGCATGTGCTGTAACTGTGACCTGGTAAGTCCAGTCTTGGCGAATTAGAAAGTCCGCCTGAGAAACATTTTCGCCCCCATCCATGATTCTCGAGCTGCACGAATTGACCGGTAATCCACACTGGGGAAAAGAGGGAAAAGATCCGCCCGCCATCACAGCTCTGCCAGCCAGGGTCCCATGCCCGACCTCCATTAAGAGGACAACGAAATATTCAGAGCGAAGCAGGTGGTGTTGCCCTTTCTCATTTTCTCCCCTCTCTCTCCCCCCCTCTCTCTCTCTCTTTCAGCAAGAATTCCATGGATGTCGTATAGATGGGAAGGGATGCCGATACGAGGCAATAGCGACGGAGAGAAGAGAGGAAATAATACATGGGGTTCCCGGTTACAGGAGATATCAGCTCTACCACTACCAACTGCGTACAGGTAGATAATAGTCAATCGAGCCTAAAGGTAGGTTGTCTTGGCCGGAGCACTTGGGTTGTCAACCATTCAGATTCGAGAACTGCTCGTAGCGCCTGCAAGCTGCATTACAGCCTGAAGTCAAATTACAGATGGACACTTTTCAATATGCCAGCATCTATCCATTTCTGTCCATACCCAAGACCTACCTCAGGTAGGAGCATACTGCATACCGCATACCACATGCCGCTACTGATGGTCCTATTATTGGTACTGCTACTTCACAGTAGAGACGACGCTGACGGCCATCTAGCCTCAAATCCGTCAGTGTAGCTTGTGACAGTGCCTACGGTGGTACCTATTATTCTTACTTGAGAACTGTAAGGAGTAAGTATCTATGTGTATAGAGTACAGGAATGTGTGTAAGTATCTCAAATAGCAAACAACCACATCATCACATCATCAACGGCGCTTGTTCTTTCCTTAAATATTATTCTATCGTTACTTGGACCAATGGCTTCTTTACTTCACTTCACCACAATGGATATGCTTCCCCCCTGTTCCTTCCTTGTCATTAACCAACGGGACTTGGTAAAAGTGGCGCGGGGCAGGTACCCGTGTTCAAACCGTCGCGCTCTAGAACGCATGTCCGAAGTACACACCTGGTACCTAAACCTACCTGTAGGTATATGTAGTATAATCGAACTGCCCACCTACTAATCCACTTAGTTTACTGTTGACGTCTACAAGGAAACTTGCCTAGATGTCTCATCGCATATAGCGTTGGATTCCAGAATCTGGTACCGTCTTCGCCTCACCTCACAGCCAACAACTCAGGACATGTAAGCGCCGACGCCACCCCCTTTATTGCCAGTTGAAGCGTAGCCGACGTTTCATTATAATATATTACTTGTGCCACCAATGGGAGATGTAGTCCTGCCTCTACATGCCTCTTTCAAAAGTACCTATTGTTCTAGGCCCCCAAAGTAACACATGATTCTCTGCGATACGTGCTGCAGGTCACGGCTTTATGGGTGGCGAGACAAGGTGGGTCACCGCCTCGCAGGTTGCATGTAACATATTACATGTAGCCAAGAAATGCAAAGTATCTGCCATCGCCATACTAGGTACGCGGGTGGAGCACAACGGTTCTTTGCTAGAAGTTGTAGTTGGCCGGGAGGCCATCCAATGTGGAACTGTGACCTTGAAGAAGAGTGCCGATTCGGCCTTAGGACGTGTGTATAACGGTACGTCCGGAAGCAGCACCAGGCGCAAGCTTTGGGCCTCAAACCTGTCTTGTAATTCAAGACAGCAGTCTTGGGTGGGAAGCAAGATGGCATTCAATCCTTGAGAGTACATACGCCCATTTCATTAGTAGCGGTACACGCTCCACGATGCTAGTACCATCAGCATTCGGCGAGGGCAGCGTTCAGGGTTTGGCTATCCAACAACGCACGCTTCGGCGCCTTTGCAAAATTTGCCACAGTAAAGAAAATCACTGCAGAAGCGCTGCCCTGTCAAGACCTCTGCTACATGAGTGGAGAACCTCAGAAGAGATGGAGTCCTGGCTGGCACCTCCCTGGCAGAACCGAAGGGTGTCAGGCGTGCAGCTACTATAACACGTCAGAACCGGCGAGGGCATGCAGGGTTTCATTCGGGGGCAACCCTCGCTTCCCCGTTTAACAGGATTATGGCCGCTTCCCCTCAGTCAATCACCTGCAGGCCATTCGTTGTGCTCATCGTGGCCAAACCTGAGCGAGACGC
Organism: Trichothecium roseum; assembly: GCA_026184415.1. Lineage (NCBI taxonomy): Eukaryota > Fungi > Ascomycota > Sordariomycetes > Hypocreales > Trichothecium > Trichothecium roseum. The sequence continues at coordinate 168,403 of CM047948.1, forward strand.
TCGGAGGAATTGCTTGATCAAAAGACAACCTCTATAAAGGAGAAATTGTGCACACAACTGGTACTTGGGCAAATCAGCATTCAGGTTGCTGAAAGTCACAGAGAACTGTGGGCGGCTAACCCCGCTATCCCAACACTGTCACCATCCTTCAGCCTCACAGCCTTGCCTCCCCACTCAATCTCCGAGTATTTATATCACGCTGGACACCCATCCACGGTGTCCGAAGTCAACAAATCAATACCTAACATCAAACAACACTTCATCAAGTTCACCACCTACCCTGATATTCACCGTCCCCTCGATATGAACGGACTCACATCACCCGGCTCCTCAAACCCTGGGTCTCCAGTTGCCCCTGGGGATACCGTTGAGATGAATTTCCCTTTGTCGGATGCCTACGATGAATACCTCCCACTTCAAACGACCAACGGACGTCTCACCCTTCATCGTTTCGGGCTGGAATCGGAAGGAGACAATCATGATCCAAAAACTCAAGACCTACACAACCTTGTTCGGACCCAACCTTTGGCATCATCCCAATGGTTACAATCTATCTACTCAGATAATCCTCAAGACGAGCTTTGGGTTAGCTTGCAGGATATGCGAACCGATAGCAAATCTATCATGCTGGGCATATACCTAAACGAAACTTCATGTCTGATCGGAGTAATTGGCATCTTCTTCCGCACTCTCAGCGAATGGCCTCTACTCCACTTCATGATAACCCCCGACTACCGAGGGCAAGGCTACGCCACAGACTCCATCAAAGCCATCACGGACATGTGGTGGCGCCTGCCTCGGAGCATAACCCCCAATTATATATCGTCCGACTGCTTCGCGCCTATTCCGTGGGGGGAAATATTAATCGCCGAGGTACTACCTGATAGCCGCCAGGCGGAGAGGTTGTTGCAAAGGGCGTCGTTCTTAAGAGGAAGTGCCGATTCAGTTGTTGAGGAAGTGTACGGCCCTGGCCAGGATGACCAAGAGTCGGATCAAATGCCAACATCAACGGAGCAGAGAAGTCCACATAACCCTTGGTACCTGTACTCCGAATTCCAAGATCTATGGGTAGTGTAAAAGTAATGATTGAATTTTCTGATTTTTACAATATTGCACACACTAAACCACTCTTCTAACAGCTTGTACAGTATTTCCAATGTAGCTACTCTTGAAAGCTAGGACTGCAAGCGCTACAGGTCAGGAGAACATATGTAGGTAGATAGGGCGATGCATATCAAGAGCCAACCGCCAACCCAAAGCGCACTAGACAAAGTGGCACCCATCAACACGTTAGTCAGGGCAATAAGCTTTAGCTTCAGTAGAGCGGATATCACTCTTCCACAATAATGTACTTCACATTCCATTCTCCGCTTGCACAGAAGACGATGGATCTTCTAGCTCCCAACTGTATCCACAGTAGCGAAAAGGCATATCTCAGTAGCAGAAGGGTGTTGCTCCAAATATACGTATTCAACGCGAAGCCTCCATGAAAGATGATAAAACCCTCATGTAATATCGTGCCATCGGTCGTAATACATCATTGCTGGTATCAAAATCATCTGGATATGCATATTGCCCCTTTTCCATCTCTTCGTGTTATTTTTAGATCGGTCTTTGGGTATCGGTCGTATCATGCGTTTATTGTCGTTGTTCTTGTATATTCGCATCGCCAGATTAGTTATCATCGTATTTTAGGCGGATCTTCCTTCAACCCTCAGGTTCGATATCAGTCGGGCGTTTTATCTCCTGTGGGTTGACTGTTTGGGGTTTTGCAGATCGTGATACTGTCCCTAGATTCTAACGATAATTATGACCTAATAAATGCGCTCGGGCTGTGGAAAGATGTAGTCGTATATCCGGTGTTCTTCTACTATCGCGCTGATGGTGGATAATTGTACGGTAACTCCTCGAAAAGCAATGCTTCATCTCGGATACTATGCATGTTACAGCAGGAATTGATGGATGTTTTTTTTTCGTAAGTTAGAAATGGGCAAGGGAAATAGGGTAGCATTAAGGCAACAAGGCTGAGCGGAACGCGTTTGTTCATCAGTAATCGCATGTTCAGGTAGTAAATGTTCCAAAGGCATATTGAGCGCGCACAGCAAGGTCGAACATCTGCGCGACTTCATCGCAAACCGTTAAGCGCTGAAGCGTCGCCATTGCGATTCCTTTGCTCTATTACCAAGGACTCAAGATGCATTTGTATTGCTTCAGGTGTGTTAAAGACGACTTACCAGGCTCCTCAGGAATGCCTAGTGACAGACCTTGAAGGTTATATGCAATAGCACTAGGGATCGTGGATATATACGTCCCGCGATGTTATGTACCTAGGCAGCTCGAGTCTCAGGGGTCCAGTTACTATCGAAGAAGAGGTTTCTCCCCGTCCATGCAGCGGAACCCACGGCAAGACTGTGGGAACTCTTGTCTTCTGGCAGCATCCTGCCTAGTTTTCGGTATCATTTTCATCGGATGTACTTCAGAGAATGGTAAAAAAAAACAGTTGTATAACGTTGAGCCGATCGCTCTACTAGAGAGGAGGATGGAAGCGATCGATGAGGGCAAATAGGCACAAAAGGTGAAAAGATTTCCAAAGGTGTCTTGGCGATGCGACCTCGAAAAGAGAATTCCTCATGGATCAGGGCGTTTCTTCAGGTGATAGGTAACCACCATGCCCGGCCTATGGACACATTGTCGGACCCCGACCAGGAGTAAGTGATACAACGCACGTGACAGTATCCCATATCCAGCTACGTGACGAGGAAAGAACAGAACAGAACATTAGAACCTAGTCCCTAGTAAGTATTGATGGATAATCCGTACAGGTATTAGGTGCACTTTACCTGGTAATTCTGTACCTCCTGTTCTCACACTTCTCAAATTTATTTGGAGTACGGCTTCACGCACGAAATCATTCCCAGATATCGTAGAATGTGTTCCTACGTGCCAAAGAATCGACAGGCTAACAGTCACCAGCATCTTCCAGTGACACGTACTCGCATCTAGGCATTGGCCTCCTGCGCACCGTTGTTCCTCTCAGCCCGACATGGGGCCGTCTACGGATTACGAATTCGAAAGTTGCAAGACGTTGCAGGTTTTACGTACAGCATGCCTTCCCATATTGCACGTGTTATCACGAAAGAGACGGGACGGTAAAGTGGGAGACTAAGTGTCATCTAGTGCCTCCACCATGTCTCTCTTTGCGAGCCCGTGCATATGAAGCCATGCATCTTTTTCTCAAGTGCGGACCACCGAGTGCCATCCTCCCACGCCTCCATGCAAGGGTAAATGAAATATTTTACCGTTAAGCTTCCGGTCGGCCGCAATATACAAGTCATCGTATCAAGATCGGCCATGTACTCTACAAGAGGCATGACTGTACGGGCGTGGTGGGAATGAAAGCACAGTTCCTACCACGGTGGACTCTAGGAAATGCCTATCCTTGGCTACCTCTTTACAGAGTACAATTGCGATCCCCTCGACAAAGTAGCATATATGTATTTAGTGGCTTTTCACGTTCCGTATTATTTTCAGGCAAACAGAGCACGTCAACCAAAGAGCTCGGTCACGAAGGCTATTGCAGCAAAACACTGCACGGGATACGGAGTACTCCGCATCACTCCTGAAGGTCCACTGGAAGAGGTCCTCCCCCAGCCAGGCGCGCTCAGAAGAACTAAAACCTTGATTTGATGTTTTAGGAAACCACACACGCTGTACGGAGTACGGAGTACTCCGTATTCCATACGACATAGAACAGTTTAGAGACTTGCATATATTCAGAGCTCGGATTCATCCAGCCAATGACCCTGATCGATTCATACATCATGGATTTGGCCCCTAACGCACCTCAGACCTCAGGCCATTATCCGCTATGGCTTTGAATAATGACCATTAATTCGCTCAAAATACGGGGTATTCGTACCATCTACGACAAGGGAAGCTTTACACGCGCGAGTGTGGTTTGCAAGGCCAGGAGAAGCACCCACAGGATTCCACCTACCCCCTTGAAGGCCCTGCCGTAGGGCGCCATCGGTACTCCGTGCATACCTTGTGTGTATAATCGTACAGCACTTCGAGTATTTTGCGCCATGTTCCGTTGGCCAAAGGCATGGTCCAGGATCAAAACTTGTTTTGGGGTTCTCTATTCCGTATGTACGAAATGTAGATGCATTGGTTCATATCAACCTAAATTCCAGGCTAGGCCATTGTGTAAATTGTCAACAAAAACAGTATAAATTGCCTAAAACAACCAGCGACTTGCTCTTAGCTGCAGTTCGCACTCCGTACTCCGTAAATAAAATTGATATCTTACGACCCCCTCGCATTGGTGGAGCTATCACCGCCCGGACCACGAGACCTGCATCGCCAACCCGGCTAGAGCCGACGGTTAGGAGATACGGACTCATACGGAGTACTAGCTACCCGAGCTACTGGGTAGGGCAGTTCTTCTCATCTCTACTCCGTACCTATGATGGACGTGTATTAGTATGTAGTTGAGTGTTGAACCATTGTGCGCCGGTCTAGATTTTACCCTACACTAGTGCATTTGGCGTTCCATCTGCATATTGACATCTGTAATGACGAGACTGATAATATTAACCCTGAAGTTTATTCGACATTAAAAGGGGCGGTAAAGTTACTTATGTGCGCAACTATACTCAAATTATTGCTTGGCTCTGCGTCGTTGTCGAGGATGCGGATATGTGGTAATGCTAGGATAGGAGAAAATGTGGCAGTACAATCCTATCGAAGCATCACTGGAGAGTGTCTTTCGCCTTAGGCTTATTCAATAGAAGAATTAACCAGAATAGAATTATTTAAAAAAAAATGAGATTTTCTCATACGTTCACGCCTAAGCACTCAGCGCAATATTGTGATCCGCAGTTCAATAGCACAGCAACAGCTTGCCCCTCATTACAAGACTCAGCAGGTTGATCGAGTACCAACTCTCGAGCACAATTATGAGAGTAGAATAAGTCAAAAGCGATATGAAATGGTACAACGTAGGGCTATTGATTGAGAGGAGATCATTTCTAAAGTACATGACGGCCCCGGGGATTTGGGATATCTATATATGTATATACGTGTGTGACGCATGTATGACGTGGGTGATGGATGATGGGTGTGTACTCCGTAGGTATGTCAGGTGGTATGTCTAACGCAAGTGACTAGGCGCATATGGCACCCACAGCACTCTCTATCCGTTCCCGATTACTCGGGTGTTCCATGTACTTCCTTGCAATCTTCTGGAGATCTTTCATCCTCGTGTAGTCAGCAAGACCAATCCCCCTGAAGCCGAGATATGGATTAAGTCTGATGTACTTGGAGTCCTTGTGCTCGCTTCTTCGGTTCATTTGCGACATGTGCCGTGAAAAGTCTTTGCCCTTGGCATTGGTATTCGTCGCAAAGTCCATGACGTGGGTCGCAACGCCAGCAAGCTTGAACCAAGAATCTGATGGCGAGCCTGGCCTCATGTAGCCAGTTCCGAGGCTGATGACACAAGAGATGGGAGGAGGTGGGTCTTCCGCCTGGACCAGTTCGTACCTCGAGTACCACAGTTGGTCGATAGGATTGTTGTTCAGCAAACCTCCGTCCCAGAACGTCAACTTGGGACTACTTTCAGGGAATCTGACTTCGGGAAAGAAGGTGGGTGCGGCGGACGTTGCCCGCGCGGCTAGACTGATGGTAATCTCATCTTGATGCTCGCTCATGGCATTATTGACAATGGAGCTCGTGTAGACGTTTTTTTGCCGATACGACCGTAACAGGACTGTCTCGGCGCGGTTCTGAACGGTTGTGCAGCAGAAGCTACAATGATCGAAAAACATTAGCCTTTCAATGACAGGTATGTAGCGAAAGGTATCGGCTACGCCCCTGACTAGCGGATGCTGGGCCATTACTTACACTCGACCACTTTCAGGGTGGTGTAGAGGCGCGTTGCCTTTAAGTTTTCTATCTTGTTCGTCCAAGCCGAATTCTGCAACCACGCCATCAATGGCAGCTTTCATTGACGCATCATCGAAGCGGCTATTTTGAACAAGCGTCTTACTATTGTTAATCCACCCGGCGACAGTGTTTCCCACAAGACGGCTAATGTTAAACCCATAGACTTTGGGACTGAAGACTTGCTCGGCTATCTTGTTGTACTGCTCAATAGTTTCGCGTGCCGTCATTCGTAACCGGAAGAGCATGATACCCATGATGCCACCAGTACTGGTCCCAGCTGCGAGCTCAAAGTAATCAACGGGGCGAGGGATTTCGGCCAGGCCTTTCCGCTCCTTGATCAGCACCATGAGTGCGTCGAGGACCTCTAGGGCCATGATGCCACGGACGCCGCCTCCATCGAGGGCGATTAGACGAGCTCCGTTGGGGTGCCTGGTAGAGGGTTTATAACTCATGGCTCTCGTCATCATTCTACTACGTGGTAGCGTAGACCGGGATAAAAGGCGTGCCACCATGATGTCTTTTACCAGTGCAGTACTTCGTACGTTCGCTGACTTATGAAGCGCGGTCTCTGGTCAAGCTGGCAATCGAACGCCTTGACGCGAGGGCCTAAGCCTACCAATCCCTGCTTATGCCTTGCGTTCTCAAAAAGGGGGGGGTAATAGAACGATGAAGGAAGGAAAAAGAAAAACAGCGCTTAATCGAATCCAGGGCGGACGACACTTCTAGACCACATCTATTGTGTATCTATGCAGTGCCGTGCAGGTTATCACTATCATTGTATTAATAACGAGGGTTGAGTGCGGGCCACGGGCTATGTAATCGGTACATACTCCTCAAGATGATGTTGAATTCTACACGATCTGCCTGACGGCCTATTCCGAACTGGTGTTGGTGGTTTGCATAAACCCCGCTTAGCGCTCTTTCTAGCTAGCGGCCGAGCGTCGAATATGTATGATGATCCTAGTTAGTCGAAAATCCTCACAGCTTTACGGAGTACAGCAGGTAGTCAAATTACAGACTCACGTGGCCATGTGGGTTACCCGGCATTTTCCATATAGTATTCCGTATATACTACGGAGTATGTAGCCCCCCTTTTCTACCCAAGGCGGCTGAACTCTATACAATGGATAGATAGCCAGCCGGGAAGAGGACGTTGGTATCTTGATACCTGGCTGACATAAATATCCATGGATGATTTAGGCTAGAGCCACATAGAGCCAGGGCTCTGGAATATTCTGATTGTCGCCAATCAAATAGCGTGATGTGTTTCATAAGTATTCCCAGACAAAGTGATATAGTGGTGCCTTATTATGCACTCCGTACGGAGTACACCTACATACATAATATGCATGCAGATCGGGTAATCAGATTGGTTGCTTTACCTCGATTTTAGCATCCCTGGTGGAGATGACATCTACAATAGGGCTAACTTATGGACCTCGGTTCCCGCTGCTCAAGCTGAGCTCCATCAAGCCCACCAAAGTGGACTAGCACACCAGGGGGGCTTCCTGTACACTTTGTGTTCGTATCTAATCGGTACAGAGTACATGTATGGTTTAAGGCCATCACTTGCGCATTCCCCTCGATAACCCGCAGAGCGCTCATAGGTCCGGCGGAGTGTGGGTTAAGAATACAGACTCTAGTCTATCTACGCATCCCAGTCAAAGCCTCCTCCCACGCGTATGGAGTACACTGACTAAGATGACACTGGGTTAGGCAGTCGAGCCAAGCCAAGAGCATAAGGGAGGAAATTATCATAGGTTCTGTCAGTAAAGAAGTTGTAAAGAAGCTGGAGGCAGCTTTTACACTAAACAGTTAAGATTAAGGTTGGTACAGTTCCGAGGATTATATGTCTATATGTCTCGATCATCTCGATCATAGTTCTAGTTAAGCTTAGTGGCGATGTCCTCCCGGGCTTTAATTTAAAGGCGTTTCCTATCGGTTTGAAAGTACATTATACGTGGCTGTTGACAAAGCCGTCATAGTAATAATGCTGTCGTTAAACACTTGATAAAGGCGAATTTAGTAGCTGGGAATACGTTTACAAAATATCAACCAAAGCAAATAAAAGCAAGTAAATTGTTCGCTTCACGGTATTTGCTACAGCATATATATTAGTTATTGAGCAAAGCTGCTGCGTAGCTTTGCGAATGCAGTATGCAGGAGCTAAAGCGTAGCTGCCAGGTTTGCTCTTCTTATGGGACATTTTGCTATCACGTGAAGTAGCGACGAGGAGCAGTTGATCAATCGACGATAATTATTAGTGTACACGAGGAGTAATTAACTTGTAGCAGTAGCTTTGCGAACCCTTTGGCTACTACAGTACTACGTACGTTGGCAACGGAATTTTAACTATTAGGAATTAATTCATTGCCCCTCATGGGAAGCTCACAGGCAATTACCAGTATAGATGAAAATTCCGGCAGCTACAGGGGCCAAGGAAGGAGTGGTGCCTGAACTAGGCAAGAACCACGGCTCTCAGCAGCCCCAAAGCTATCCCACCTCGAGCAGAATGTACACTGGCAACACCTTTAGTAGCCGCCCTGGCAAATGGCAAAAGTAGCCATTGGCAGCGGTCATTCTCCTACAAGAGCTCTCACAGCAGTTCTCGTAGTAGCCCTAGGGATGATACATGTTAACGCAGGCAGCATTGCGAACCATCTGACCACTATGTGCTTGACAGCTCTAGGGCTAACACGGCCAGAAAAATCAGCTATCTAGCATTAGACCAGCTACAGGTATGCCGTCCAGAAGAGAGGAAAATGATAACAAAATGCGACCAATTGCTACAGTGTTCGGGATTTGAAGGGTCTTTAAAATAGGGGCCAGCCGAGGAGAAGGCGGAGGGGATGAAAGAAAAGGAGACGGAGACAGAGTAGCTGCTTCACACGTTTTCAAGCATGCTTTTTCAAGTTTGGACTTATAAATAATGGCCGCAATAAGTGTATATTTTGTGGTTTTATATAATTTTGAATTGCGCAGGGCCGGGGTTTTTACTTGATTGTGTAAATGAGTGACTTGTGAATAGACGCACATGGATGTCCACCGAATACCGCCCTGAGGGAAAGGAACAGGCGACTCGCATATCGGAAAATGTCAAATCACTGGCTATTCTGTTCAACAAGTGGCCGTGGGCGGAATACTTGGCCGATGAACAGAAAGAGCAGATGGGGCTTGGTCCATGCTGAACAGAAATGCAAGTCGAGGCGGGTTATTGTCAGGCACCTCGCGGAACACGACGGCGTCAAGCTTAGCAACCAGAGTTGGTGCAGAAGCAAGAGTCGGAGCGGCAAGCATAGCAGCGGTAGCCGAGCCAGTAGCAAGCATTGCTGCAGCCGGCGGCGGAGTAGCCACCGCAGTAGGCCTGGGCGGAAACCTCGCCAGGGGCTGCAAGGGAGCCATGTCAGTATGTCACGCGCCTCTGAAGACGTCAAGGCTTGGCTGCTGTGCGTTTCTTACCGGAGAAGAGAGTGATCTCGTTCTGGAAGGGGGAAGTGTCGGACTGGTCAACAGCGTTGACGTCCTGGTTGGCGGGAGCAGCCATGGCCAGGCTGGCGAGGACGATCATGGCAAGAACGGACTTCATTTTGGATGATGGGGGTTGTTGCTGAACACTTGAAAAGGCTGTTTGAGGCTGGTTGATGTTTCTGGGGTTGAGTGCTGATTGCTGGTTGCTGATGTCGTAAACTCAACTGTCAACCTGGGAGACGAAGCTCCTATTTATACCTGCTTCATCGACTTGGTTTCTCTCGGATTCGGCCTCGTCCTTTATCCCGTCTTACATCTACACCTCCCAAGATGAATCCAGAACATACGTTCTCTACTAGCAACTTCGGGTATTCATGCTGCCAGTACCCTCAACTTTTGGGATTTCCATGGGAAGCAGTTGATGACCATGACAGCGTCGATGGGGCATTGGCACTTGGCATACGAGAATATATCACAAATAATTATTCCTCGTCAAATCAGTATCGACCTCACCCCTCCCAAAGGGCTGATGTATGCTATGAAGAGTGTGTCCAGACCACTGTTGGTGCGCGGCGCCTCGCGAATGCCTCGTTCGAGCCTACTTTGTCCTCACGTACATATGGCTACTGTTATATCGGCACACTTGGAAATCGCAAGACGCTATGTGAGCGCAGTAGAGCAGTCTTACAAGCCTACATGCATTTATTCTGTGAACCTAGGCTCACAGAGCAGCTGGGTAAGTTTGTCTGGGGAACCCACGCATAATGTACTGACTACCTACATTCATTTTGAGTACCAGATAGCAACGTGCGGGAATCTTTACATGGGCATTTTCTTTGGAAGAAGAATAACATGAAACCATCAAGACATCTCACGGCCGCTATCGGCCCAACTTGACAGTCAGAGTTGGTGGCAACAAAGTGCGGTTCCCCTTGCGAGTTGCGCCAAGTCTAGGATCATTGACACGAACCTTTGGCACTGCCGTGGCCGTGAACGGGCAACCATGATGTCTGAGGCCCTTATCCTACAGGTATCTAATAAGCTGAAGAAGTATAGGGCTGACCACCATCCCATTCCCATGCCCAATGAACCCAGGGCTTTTTTTCAGCCCGGAATTTTAAACTTCAATAGACGTCGGTAGGCTGTTTTAAACATCCCGGAAGCTATAGCAACTGCGGAAATCTGGGGAAGCTGCGAAACTACGTTGATTCCACGTGGTGTAGTATTGAATGTTGTATGATTCACGCAACGGCGGAAATATGTTTCACAGAGAAGAAATTAAGTCAGAGTTGATACAACTTTACTTGCGCTTAATTTGACATGTTGCCAAAGGGAGAGTCGTGCAATACAAAGCGTAGTACGATACAGAGCATTTCCATGCCCCCCCCCCCCCCCATCACCGGATGCGTACCCCAGATTGCCCTGACCCGGGCCATCGCTGACAATAAGCTACAGGATTGATTCTCTAGGGGCCGCCTTGGCTCCCAGCCTAGCCAATGCGGTTCGGCAAAAGCACCGCTGAAGCAGGGTACTGCCGACGAAGCGAAAAACGAGATGGAGGGTTGCATGATCCTCGCCGGCCACGTCAGAAAGCCATTGGTCTAGCTGCAGAAGTTACCCCACTAGAGCTTAGTACTTGAAGGGCCCCCCTCTTCACTATGCGTGCTACGCCACTCTCTGCCTTGCACGATGTGCCGGTCTAGAGCGGGGAGTCGGGGCATCATGGCGCTTGACATTTGGGGTAAAGGTGCTCCGCTCAAATTATGTACCGAATGGGCTCGGAGAGACGCAGCCCACGTCTAAGGCTGCCCAAAGCCCGCAAGGTAAATCTAACACTGTATAGAGTCTTCTTGCTAAATATTTAAGACATTCCTGTACAAGATCTTTACAGGTGTAGATACAGATTACCTTACAGATTCCCTTTAATAAAGACTAGGACAAACAAGTGATGCGAGCTGTATATATGGTTCTCTCTCACAACGTAGCTAACTCAGTTATATGATATGTGTATATACAGGCGCCTGCAGCATCACCCTTCAAAGCATTGGGCTGAGATTCCTGATGTGAATAAGTATTCAAGCTATTACGTTTTGTTGGAGCTACTTTCATGTGCCCTTACGTGATGAGCTATATGGGTGAGAATTTGCGCTGAAGAGGTACGCTCGTAAATGTAGTATAACCACACTTGGCTATACAAAGACAGTTACATGTATGTGCCTGTGGAACATATTCATCTAGGCGTAAATCATGGTGGGCATGATCACCAAGACTACGGCGGCGGAATGAACGGGGAAAAGAGGGCAATGCAACCTGCTGCATATTCCCCGCCCTCTTCGCCCGAAACGGTGAAGCTGAACCAGGACCCCTACCCTTTATTTCAACGCCTGCTCATCAAGAGTGCATGATTGCGTGACATATAAGTATCCCCCCGCTGTATGATTGGCTCACTGCATACAGTCCCACCTACGGCTCGCTCAGACAAGGAAGCCTGGAGACGACAATTCAACAAGGGACTCCTTTCTGGCTCGGGTCATTCATCATACCGTACTACGTTTCGGTTCCGACGGTCCGCGATGCTTACCTTTCTGATATGTCTTGAAGATTTCGCCAAGCGTAACCGTCCAGAACATCAAAAGTCACACTGCATGAAACGGTGTTGTGGCTTCTTAGGGATGCTCAGCTGGAAACGCCGAGCCCGCGCTTGCGGGGAATAAAAAAGGTCTTGTGAGCGTGTTTGAGATCCCGAGAGGATTGGTCGTCATTATGCGCGAGAAACTCGTGCCTTTTTTTCATTTGTGCAGTAAACCTATAATGCGTCTCGTAATGCTAGGCTATAGCACAATTATTATTTATACTTGGATTTCAAAAACAGAAGCCAGCTGCCCTTAGTAAAGGAACCGTTGGTCGTGAGCGTCAAAGGTACGTAATGTAGGCTAACTCTAGGCTCATATACCTCGGAAGTGAGACATATACTGGGTATACAATTAAAAAAGCACAACTGGTCACTCTTTGCTATCTTATTTGAATAAGTAGGTAAAAGGGGGGCGACAGCCCCAACTCCATGAGAATTTCTTCATCTTTACGCAACTCCCTGGGTATTCACGGAACAAGACAAGATAAAAATTGTGCCGAAGAACGGTGTTGCATATGCCATGGTTTTTATTCAATCTCACAATCTATCACACAAATAACCAGTGTACAATTCAAGTTCGTGTAGTCTACCTTGATACTTTTTCTGAAGCGATTCGAGGAAAGTACTCCGCCCGGGAATATACGAGTTTCCTCAAGTAAAAGTTTCTGTCCTGTCTTCCTAAGCGCAATACTGAGTATACGCTTAGTAAATTTATGTTGCCAACTTCTAGTAGTAGCTAAAAGGCTCGCAAAGCTGCTGCCGCAAGTCACAAAGTCCCTCGACCTCTTGCCTGCTCGTGGGCAGGTGACTTCCTTACTTGCGGCAGCAGCTTTGTGAACCCTTTGGCTACTATAGTACTACGCACGTTGGCAACGGAGTTTTATTTGGTCAAACCATTTAGCTGAAGGTAAGTCTCGGCCCTTTGGCAAAGGCCAAGGGGGCAACATTACTGCAGACATCACCAACTGCGCGCGTCGACAAATAGGTAGATTCTTGCTGGCCCATCGTGGGCCTATAACGCCCTCAGTGATGAGTAGTGTGAAGTTTTCCAAGTCGACATGTTGGAAATCATAAGGAGGAGTATTAGCAGTAGTGACGCTAATACATTGTATTCAAAATCGCTTATAGACTCAACCTCAGAATGACTCCCAATTCTCCACGGCCTCAAGCGGCTTCACTTCTCTTAAAAGTTGGCCCTACTTTCATCTCGCGAAACCGTTTCTTCTCATATGCCTTTGTCGCCATCCAATTGCTCACAACCATTGGCAATACAAGCGTGATTATTGCTACAGCGCCAGCTAGTGGTGCAATCAAGGAGAATACTGTGAAGCCGTAGCTCGTGTTCTGGAACGCAGTGTTAGACTGCAGTCCCTCAACGCCCAGCCCGACTTGCATAGCACTGAGGGCAATGACGACGTACCCAAGGATTCCAGTCAGCACAGCAAAGTTATCACGGATTAGGTCCCCGTAGAAATAATGAGAGGCCACTCTAGAATATCCCCGTAGAATAGCACCTTTGCGCAGAGCATAGACTTTGTTTAAGCGGCTCAAGCGCAGCTCACCGTACCAGTATCGAGGGTTGATGCCATCGTACCGGTGACCGTCGAGAATCTGAGCCGTAAAAAGTTTCCATTTGGCCCATGTCACCGCTTCCGGCAAAAGTCCGCATTCCTTTGCGATACGGAAGTCACTCTCATACGCTATGAGGGCAGAGTAGGAGAAAAGAAACCCCCGTGCAGAAGCATCCAGGCCTTGGTATTCGTTTTTGGCGTCGTGCAAGCCGGTAGCATCAATAATGTAGGCTCGCCAAAATTCAGGATCAAGAAGATAAGGCGGCAATGGTTTAAGGTATATGCGGTTTTTCCACCAGACCATGTGGAGCTCTGCGCTCTCAGTGATGACTACCTCGCGGGAAAGAAGCCGTTGGTGATGCAACGGTCGAGGCGGCATTGGCCGCCCACAAAGCCAAAGCCAGTCTCGCACATCGTTCAATCTTTTGACAGACAATTCCTCGTGTAGAAATTCTGAATCTGGATATGGTATAACAATGTGATCTTCAGTTGTTCGGCGTGTGGCGGGTAGGAGTTGATTGAAACTCGATATTCCGTCATCAAATGCCACCATGCCATCGAGCATACGTACAGTGAATGGCGGCGGGGATATGTCGCCCATGATGGTGTAGTGAACGACCTGGAGTTTTGAATATTGAATTGTTGACTTGAAGGTGAAAGTAAAAGCATTTGGAAACCAATCTAGGGCAGCATTTGATCTATGCACGTGAACATGGTATTATATATACATATTAGATTGCTGCATGCTTATACCATACGATAGGATAAGTATGGAATACTCCATATATATATATATATATGTATGTTATGTGTGTAAAGAAAACACTTCCTGCCCGCCTTCCACGTTATGGTTGTGGATGTGTTTGTCTGTGGGTACTCATATAAGGCGACCAATTCCGTTGCAAGATATCCCCGCCCACCAAAAATAGAAAATCGCAATTTTAAGACCGTGCCACTGTGCCGCAAGCTACATCGAATCCGAACTTTCGCACATAAGCTCTAGCTCGAAGAGAACAAGTGAAAACCAATAAATCTGACGAGCTGCCTGCGGCCAACTGGGGCAGCAACTACCGTCATCTCAACATTTATTGGACCAATGCTCGCTCAGCGCGAAAACAACCTAGAACTATATACTCCCTACAAGAGCGCGTCGATTTTGGTGAGATCGAAATGTTACCTACCCATACCCATATGGTACCCTCGTAGCCTAAGCAGGAGTCAGACGTGCAAGGGTCAAGAACATGGACCTCAGCGAGCAATCCATCTTTGCCGTCGGGTGATGTTCCAGGCCCTTCCTACTCCTCAACTATGCCCACTATCGCCGTCCCGGTACCCAGACCATCGAAAATTAGGGACATGATACAAAAGTCGTCACCTGCCGAGGCTGCAGGGCTTAGTGGCCCAGTGCCGTCACACAAGTAACGCTGGTTTCATCCAACTCTTCTTCTGGCAGTCTTCTATGATCGAGGTTCAATGAACAGCAATCGATCATCTTGAGAATGTCGTTACGTAGATCAGGCACGAAACGTGTCGGTGCCCCTGGCACCTCTGCCGCTCCTAAGCCGAGGAAGGGCTATGGTACCGTCCAGCAAGGCGTCAAGCAGCTCTATCCTGAGCTGGACTCTGCGACAAAGACCGACCTTGAGTAAGAAATACCCGAGAATTCCGCGGGGATTACGCTTGTCATAGAAGTCACCTAACATCCAATACTTGTGTAGCATCGTCTTCGTGCCTGGCCTCGGGGCCAACCCCGAAGATAGCTGGAAGTCTGCCAAGACAGGGTTCAACTGGGCAACTGATGCAGATGGAGTTGTTAGAGACTTCCCAACGGCTCGAGTATTACTCTACATGTACCAATCGGCATGGACTGGGCCGTTCAAAGTGAAGCAATTCATCAATAATCTTGCCTTGACTTTGCTGCATGGCCTCTCCGCCAAACGGGAGGTTCGCACACACCCTGACAGTCCGTAATCCGAAGTTTTGACTTCTAACTGGTTTTCGAGATGGATAGGAGACAAGCTCGTCTAGACCAATTGTCTTTATAGGTCATAGCATGGGCGGTCTGGTTATCGCCAAGGTAGCTCTCGCACCCCTTTTCAATCTTTCCTATTGGCATATCTAACACAGATCATAGGCTGTTTGTTTAGCGGACTCCTACCGCAAAGACTTCCCCCTCATGTTTGAAAACATGGCTGGCTGTGCCATGTTTGGCACACCCTTCCACGGTGCAGAGGCCGCCACGGTCGCGGCCATGGTTTCTTATGTAGGCCAGATGTTTGATCATACCATCAACTCCAAGCTACTTGACCTGATGAAACCTGAAGATGAGGGCCTCGCCGATCTGAGACATGAATTCATACGGATGGTTACCAAGATAAGCCCAAAGATAGGGCTCTGTGGATTTTACGAGGAACAGCCAACCGACATCAACGACCTCTCCGGTGTTCCAGCCTTCATCAAGGGCCTCGGGATCCCCCTCCCAAGGAAGCTTGCTGAGTTCGTTACGAGAGAGTCTGCCATTCTTGGTGGCCTCATGGATCCAATGGGCCTCGCCAGCAACCATAGAGATCTCGTCAAGTTTGAGAGCTTCAAGGACGAGAGGTACTCCCTTGTGCGTAGTCCGCTGAAAAAGCTCATTCACGGCGCAAACCTTGTGGCAACAAATCGACGCCAGGCAATCCGAAACTTTGATCGGAGCATGGTAGCAAAGGTTATGGAGACGCTCGATGCCTCTCAAGCGAGCCGGAAACGAAAGGCCATAAGTCAAACTACCACGGCTTCGCTGTGGATACCCCGCGAGTCTCAGTATATCGAGTGGTTAGCCAGAGATACCGGGACTATGGAGGCAGGTCCCGTGAAGAGAGGAGACTGTCTCTGGATACGTGGCCCTGACGGCAGAGGAAAGACAAGTGCAGCACTCGCCGCTATACAGGAAATCGAATGCATGGTCGGGGACACCCAGCCATCTTTCAACGTGGTCCTTGCCTACTTTTTCTGCGACGGGACATGGGATTATGGCACGGCTGAGGAGCTCCTGAAGTCTCTTATTCAACAGCTAATCAACAAACAAGAAACTCTAGCATCACACGCAAAGTTCCTCCTCAAAAGGAAAGGAAGAGAAGATGCTAGAGGCTCTGCAGTCAGCGTGCAACTAACGGTAGAGAACCTCTGGCAGGTTCTCCAAGATATGCTTGCGGATGAGGAACTCAAGGGGAGCAGGGTTTACTTCGTCGTGAACAATTTTCAGGCCCTCTCGCCGGAATCTACCTCCACCACGACCTTGATGAACTTACTCAAGCTCGAAGTTGATGGCCTGGCCAAGAACGAGAGACATGCCGCTGTAAGGTGGTTCGTCACAAGCGGAGAGTCGTACATTATCGGGGAAGCTCTCAAAGGGGAAAATGTGCGACTGGTTGATCTTGAACATGACCAATACCGAGACCAGGTCCAAGTCGAGCTACAAATGCACGCCCGGAACAAAATATCGGCCCTTGCCCCTGTAAAGAACTACAGCAAAGCGCTTTCTTACTTTGCCAGCAGTCTACTTGGCAGAAGGGCCCAAAACACACAATGGATCGACATTACCTGTATTCAGCTAGAAGAGCTTCCGCAAAATGGCAACGATCTTCGAGTCCGGCTTCTTCTCGAAGCTGTACCGCAAGACCTAGACGCTCTCTTGGAAGATGCTTGGGAACAGGTCTTTGAGCACAGCAAGATTAAGGCTGCAGAAATCAAAGAGATGCTGAGGGTTCTCATTCTAACATATGAGGACCCCACTGAAGATGAGCTCGGCCTCCTTGTCGGTCTCCCATCCAGTGATGAGTCTATGGCAGAGCTTCGTGATCTAGTCTCGAGGTGCAGGCCGTTGCTAAGAGTCGAGACGACTAGGTCGGAAACCAGAGTTTGCTTCATCGAGAATGTCGTAAAAACGCATCTTCTTCAAAACTCACATAGAATACTAAGGCTTTCGGAGGAAGACACCAGGCTGCAGCATGGTATACTCTGTTTTCGTGCATTTGCGCACATTCTAGACGCGTTCTCTTTTCCCGCAGCTGAGGTGCGGGAGGGAAGCGCTGATAATGGAGATTTAGACCAAACCGATGCCGCCAGCCAAGCCTCGCAAACTTCATCAGAACAAGGCGAGCTCCAGTCCGATGGCGAAGATGGTGACGCGGACGGGGATGGCAGCACATCAACCTCATCAGATCATCGGAGCAGTGACGAATCTGATGAGGACGAGGACGAAGAGGACGAAGATGAAGATCCCGAGGCTGAAGATCTAAAAGGCAGAGCTTTAACATATGCAGTCAAGCACTGGCTACATCATGCCAGCAAGGCAACAGCGGAGATTGCCGAAGCGCTGAGTCTTGAACGGGAATTCTGGAAAAAGGAGTCTGATATCCGGCGTCGCTGGGTGACGGAGCATAATCGTCTTCTTGGTTCCTTCGCAACATACCAACGCAAAGAATTTTCGGGTCTCCATATCGCTGCTTCTATTGGATTCAAGCAGCTAGTTGTGGCTTTGCTAAAGAACGGCCATTCAGAAGAGATCAATCTACGAGACTCATGCTCGTTCATACCTGTAAGTATTTGCCAGATAGCCATAAGGTGTCCGATACGTGTAGATGATTCAACTAACAGGAAATCCCCCCAGCTTCATTTAGCTGCAGCGTTCGGGCGGCTCAACATAGTTGAAGAACTCCTGAACGAGGGCTCACCAATAGACGATGGGGTCGAAGAAGGTACCATGACGCCCTTGCACATGGCCGCAGCAGAGGGGCATGTGCAAGTCATGGCTAAGTTGCTGGATAGGAGAGCTGACCCTAACGCATACTGTGGTACATATGGGCGTGTAATCAATGCAGCCATTGAATCTGGAAACTGTGAAGCTGTGAAGCTTCTCGTCGAAAAGAATGTTGTTCTAGCGAGCGACGGTAATAGTGATGAAGGCGAGGGCGAAGAGGACGGCGATGAGGGCCATGATGACAATGATGACGAAGACGAACCCGAAGACGAAGACGGAGACGACGACGACGACGATGATGATGATGATGAAAGCGAAGACGGTGACGATGAGCTCATCGAGTCACCTCTTGCTTTGGCTGCCTTGCGATCCGATCTTGAGATGTTTGAATTCTTGATCGAGAACTACTCAGACAAACTACCGCCGAAAGAATTCGATAATGCCCTTGTGAGTGCCGCAAAAGCTGGCCGTGTTGGGGCCTTCAAGAGGCTATTGAACTCCTTCCCACATACTCAGGAGGCTCTCCAGGATGCTTTAGAGGAGGCAGCTTGGGGGGACAACTGGGAAATCGTTGCCTTACTCTTTGAGCATGGTCCAGGTCTAAAGTGTGACGAGGCATTTGTGTATGCTGCTCAAGGCCAGGACGGAGAACCAGAGATCCAAAGTTTGGAGGCGATGTGGGAATATTCTCAGGGTGGTATCTCGGCCGAGAAATTAGATGAAGCATTGTACGAGGCTTCAGATTTTGAAAACACCAAAACAGTGCGCCGCTTGCTGAGATTCGGGGCAAGCCCGGATGCTACTGGTAGAAAGTGAGTCTGAACCCGGCCATTCTAACCGACCCTACTTAAGAATAACCTTGCTCACTATCATCCCCCATGTCAGATACGGGAACGCCTTGACCGCAGCGGCTTTCGATGGTACCATGGAAATTGTCAGCATGCTTCTGGATGCCAAAGCTGATCTAAACTCTCCAAATGGCTACGCACTTCAAACTGCCGCAGCCGAAGGTCATGTAGAGATTGTGAGGATGTTGCTGGAGAAGGAGTCCGACGTCAATGCCTCCACCACACACAGCAGAATGCCGCAAGGGACTGCTCTCCAAGCGGCTGTGGAAGCCGGTAACCTGGAAATTGTTGAGATTCTTCTGGATCACCACGCCGATCCCGACCTCGGTAGTGGGCTTTTCACATGCCCTATCATAGCTGCCGCCCGCAAAGGCGAGGGGCTCATCCTCGAACGCTTGGTTCAGGCCAAAGCCTCCGTCGACGTTTTTGGAGGTCCAGACAGATCAACACCTCTTATCAATGCAGCCGCCTGTCTCCCCAAGTCATATCTACGGTTGCTACTAGACGCGGGAGCAGATATCAATCTACCAAACTCAGATGGTGACACTGCGCTCATGGTAGCTGCGTTAGCCGGCGATGCGGAATCCGTTCAGTTATTACTCGACCAGGGAGGGAGCGCGGTTCTAAGGAATAAGTCGAACAAGAATGCACTCGATAATGCCTTGCAGAGTGAGAGCAGCGAATGCATCGCTATTCTAGCCAAGCATATATCTCTGATATTAGAGGCGCTCAGGGTCGCGATCGATGCAGGAGACGCGGGTGTCCTGGCAGTCGTCAGAAGTATTGAATCTCGCAAACAGGGGCTTGAGTATGACGAGCCAACCGAGAAAGATACTCAAGCCGTGGAAAAGGGGCACGAGGACCAAAGACCTGAGCCTGAAGCTGGGCCCCAGTTTCAAATTCCATCCCATACAGCACCCGAGTCTGGGCCTCATTCCCAGAGTTCAAGCTATGTAGTAGTGTCTGGGGAAAGGCCATTTACCAATACTTTCACGGAAAGTATGGAGAAGAACACATATAACACCTCGGATATTCCAGGCGAAGCATCTATATTCAGAGGAGTGACAAGCTTGTCTTCGGGGCTGTCTTCAAATGCCCCAGTTCCCTCCTATTCACCTCTTCCCACAAACTCTAGCACACTCGATGAGCCTACGACTATTCGCAACCCGAAGGAAGAAATACCAATGTCAGCCCATTTGCCCGCTTCTCAGCCTCCAGAGAGCGCGGTGTACCAGAGGAATCATGATCGGCCTGTGGAGTTCAAAAGCGCCATCAAAAGGAAGCCTGCGCCCTATGCAACACCAGTATTCAGAGGGGGAGCCAGAATAGGATCAGATGTAGGACAGTTCACTACTGGACAAGTGCAAGGGGCGGCACCTCTGTCGCGCACCTCTCAAGAGCAGCAGTTGCATCAGCAGAAGCAGAGATTCATCCCGTATGCCCCAAGTCTGTCAACCTACCAAGCTCAAGGTTCAAGCATACCACAAGAAACACAGCCGTCTGTTGTGCGGGAGCAACCCGTGATTCCCCAACCTTTGGCCCGGAACTCATACCAGGCTTATCAAACACCACAGTCGCCTCCGTCGCGGCCCCAGGATCACACATTCTCTCGACAAGTGTCGTACACGTCCAATCTGTCATCGGAGCACGGATCTGGGCCCCAACCAACCACGCCCTATGCGGGAATTACAACGTCTTTTGAACGGGCCAACGTTGGTCAAGGGGGGCACTCATCGCAGCCTAAAGCGTACGCACCTTTCCCCAACTATGGAGGTATTCAATCTAATGTACCCTTCAACGTGGAAAATCAACCGGACCAACCACACCCATCACAGCACCATATAAAGCCATACGACACTACCATGAGACTTGAGAATCAGCGACAAGGACAGAGTAAAGATTATGAGAAATATGGACGCGTATCAAATGAGCGTACGCCAAATGAGTACGTCTAACAGTCTTTAGGAGTCAGGCGGTGCGCTGACAGCATTGAAATAGGCCTGGATTGAGGCGGCAAAGGTCATCGTTTCTAGGAATGAAAATGCCGTGGACGAATAACCTCCGTCCAAAAGAATAGATAGCCCAGTGTGTTCCTATGCTAATTCTTTATAGGTAAGGATAGTCTCAAACATTTATATAGATGGCTTGTCCGATCCAATGTACATGAATAGCTTCCGTAAATACATATATAGCATATTCCGACTATCAAAATGGTTATTTGTGCACCATGGGGTTTAACACATACCATGTATTTGCAAACCCCGGTTTACTTATGGGGTTGGTTCCGAGTCGTAATATTTTATGCTTACGTTGGGAGCGTTATATATGCTATATGTACTATCCGCGCAGGCAATAGTGCTTTTGGGCAGGTAAATTGGTAATTAATAACTATCAAATCCGTTATACGGGATATATGTGATGAATATCAGGCTTGATAAGAATGTATCGCACGAATTATCTATCCGGCTCTGGAGTTTAATTCCCCGCACAACGCTGAGATTTTGAAGTCGCCGAACGAAGCCGACTGTATTATACTTCATGAACAACGTTCCTAAGACCAGCAGGGGAGCACGCGACAAATTCCCGCTTGAGGCTAGACATCGCCAACTATAGTCCGATAACAAAAGCATATGCGGTAATGATGGCCTAGTATCCACCATCGCCATGCGCTATCGAGCCGATGGTCCGGTGTGCCATGCCTGCTTTGGAAGGAGGCTGAGATATGCCAGAGAGCTGAAGCAGACGTGATTAACATGCATACATACTTATACTTGGCTACGGCGCACGTCAGTCGTCGAAATGGGAGTCGTTCTCTGATATGTAATATTCGTTCCTGACTACAGGTAACTACGCGTCTTCGTCTAACCGCCGTAATGCGCCCTTCGTTCAGCCTCCTCGGAGCGGCAGCTCTTTGGTTCGCCTCGGGCTCACAAGCCCTCAACATATTAATGAATAATGATGATGGCTTCGGTTCTGCAAATTTGCGCGAGGTTTATCGTCTGCTAAAGCACCGCGGTCATGACGGTTTGTTCTCAAATGCTAGCTCTTGCAACTTGTGTATCCATGCTAACCTCTTTATGTAGTATGGATCGTTGCGCCTGCAACCAAGCAAAGTGGCCAAGGCGGGCGTTCTGAATTCACAACAGAGGGAAATCTTACTAGCCCGGCACAATACGATCTTATCCCGGCTGGCGCGCCCTCTGTAGGAAGTGACCCCAACGACAGCCACATCTGGTACTACAACGGCACACCGGCCGCCTGTACCTTCGTGGCCCTCGACCACGTGCTCCCTCGTCATGCCAACTTCAAGGTTCCAGATCTGTTGATATCGGGTCCCAACTTTGGCACTAATCTTGGCGGCTTCGTTTGGACTCTATCGGGGACAGCTGGCGCTGCGTGAGTGGCAATCCATCCCCGGCTAAAGCATGACCTAATTAGTTTATAGATATGCGGCCACACACCGTGGAATTCCGGCCATCGCTTTATCGGCGAGTAACGAAGCAGTTCCGTACTTCGATATCAAGAATGAAACCAATCCGGCGACGTGGGCTGCAGAAGTATCAGTAAAAATCGTGGAGCAGTTCATCAACACAGTCCCCGACGGAGCCCCAGTCCTACCGACTGGTTATGGTGTCAACGTCAACATCCCACCCTTGACTGCGGACGCCAAAGAGCCCCCAATTGTCCAGACTCGGTTCACCGGCAACGCTCATGTCAACGAGGCTATCTTTGATTCAGATCAAGGTACTTTTACGTGGGCCAATATAAAGCCATACGCGGATGGAGTAAATGCGTGCATTAACGGCGACTGTTCGCTGCCGGGAGAAACATACGTGACTGAATCAGGTTCCATTTCTCTGTCGCTGTATACCGTGGACTATACCGCCCCGGCAAGTACGTACACAAAGTTGATCTCGGAAAGAGTCTCACCGTTATTTAACAAGCACCTAAGAAGTTAGCTTTAGTTTGTCGAAGTACCAGTAAAGTTAGCTGCGTAAATAGGCCGCCTTAGAGATAGGCAAAGCAAAGAGACTCTGTGGGCCTTGATAAAGGCTAATGCCGCCTAATATACCGATTTTTTCCATACGTATTTGATAACATATCCCACTTGAAGCTTTCCTAAGTTATTATAAGAGTGGTTGGTGTATTATTCGATGCTACCTTCGTCGGCTACAAGGGCGACTATGAGAGTATGCGTTCCGTTCGAGGGTGTCACCGTTAGCTACGAGTATTATTATAAGCGGGGTTACGAGAGCTATTACTCTATACTTAAAAGCGTGAGGTTATAGCTATCTACTATTAGTATAGCTAGAGAAGGTAACCGCGAAAATATAATATAATTTTAATGTTTTTTTGTTTTTTATCTTCTAAGGTTAATTATTAATTATTTATAATATATAGTTTTTAATAATATAAGCTATTAAAATTATAAAAATTTAATTAAATAATAATAAAATATTATTAATTATTTATAAATATTATTTTATTATTTAATAATATATATTTTATTTTTATTTTATAAATATATTTCTTAATAATTATATATATTTTTTAATATTTATAGTTTATAAATAATTTTAATATTTTATAAAATATATAGAAGTTATATTTAAAATTATTTAATAAATAGTTAATTTACTATAAAACTTTATTTATAATATATATAGTAACAGTAACTAAAGAGTTTATAAAGATATTGCCGTAAGTTAAGAAGTTATTTATATTCTTACTTACTCGCGGTTACTTCTTTTTTAATTTTTTATTTTCGGCAATAGAAGTTAACTTATAAGTAAGTAAGAGAATAAATAGCGGTATAACTTATACTTAAATAATATTAATTAACTACTCTTTATATATAATAATAACTATAAAAAAATATAATTACTTTTTGTTATTATTTTATATAAAGAGTAGTTGATTTTTTTTTAAAATAATTTAATAATTATATATCTAGCTTTTATATAATATATTTATAAAGTTATTATATAACTTTACTTAATTATATTTACATTTATAAGTTTTATTTAATATATATATTTTTAATAAATAAATTATAATAAAATATTTAAAAATTAGAAATTAATAATTATTTAAAAATTAAAACTTTTAATATATATATATATATATATATATATAAATAACGAGGGTTATTATATAAGGCTAGAAATATATTTTACTTATTAATTTAATTTATATTTATATATATATATAATAACCAATAATATATATGATTTTCTATTTACTTATAGTTCTAATATTATTTTTTAACCCCGAGGTTATTTTATAATTATTCTTTTTAAAAAAAATTAAATTAATAATTAAATTTTATCTATTATATTTAATAATTATTATTTAATAATTCTAATAATACTAATAAAAATATTATTATATAATTAAAACGTTAAAGGTATACTAGGATAGAAATATATAATAAACGAGTAAAGTAGGTATTATTATAAAGCTAGTAAAAGAAGGTATATAAAGAATTTTATTAAGGTAAGTACGAGGCTAACTAGAGGGACTAGAGAAGCGTAAAATAAATTGAGGCTAGAAGAGTAATTTATATATACGTTCTTACTTTTTACTATTTATATATTTAAAGTAATATATATTATATAAATATTAAGGATATAATTATAATAAAAACATTTTAGAAAATATACTTTAAGATATATTTATATTATATTACTATGTAGTATTTCTTTATATTTTAATAAAGTAGGTTTTATATCTCGCTATGTTTTGTTATTAATTAAGCCTTAAGTTTATTATTATAATTCCTATATTTATATTATACGTAAAGTAAGATATATATTAGTTTATTTATAAATTATATTAAAAAATAGCTTTATATAAGGTATATATGTAGTACTAAGTATAAATAATATAAGCAAGCGTTTATACGTATTATTAATAACATATTATTATTATTATTATTATTATATATAATAATAAAAAGATATAATTATATTATATTTTATTAATATAGTAAATTAATAAAATATAAGTACTTTTTTAATTTTATATAATATATTTTTAAAATTTTAAATTTAAAAATTTAATTTTATATATAAGGTTTTATAACTTATAAATAATATTTTTTATATATATCAATTACTATATTTAAATAAATATTAATATAATATTTATAATATATATACTTATAATAAGTATTAATTATTTTATTTTATATATTCTTAGGTTATATAAGAAGCTATGTTTTAAAAATTATAAAAAAATTATAAAAAAATTATAAATATATATTTTCTTAATATTATAAAATAATACTATAACGTACTATAAATTTATTTATATTCTTTTATAATAGGCTTTTTTTAATTTATAATAAAGTAAGGTTTCATAACAATTTTATTAACTTAGATAATAGCTATATATACCTAGCTATTTTATCTTTAATTGAATTATACGTATATATTAAATATACCTTTTCTTATAAAATATTATATAAAGTCCTTATATAATATATATTATTATACGTAAACATACTATATAAATATTATATATAAATATCTGTTATTTTTAATTATACTATATAAGATATATAATTATATAAGTATAATAATATATACTTAATATTCTTAAATAAATATAGTAATATCTTACTTATATATAAGTTATTTCTTTTAATAGTTAGTGCCCTATTTTTTTTAATATAGATGTATATTCTTTTATTCTATATTTATATATATATAAGCTATGAAGGTCTTCTTTAAATTATATATAAATAATATAAATAATTACCAGTATTATAATATATATATATATATATATATATATATATATATATATATTTACTATATTAAATAGCGTAAATTAATTAAAATAAAGGAATATAGTATAATTATATAAAATATAAATAACATTAAATATAAAAAATATATAATAAAATATATTATAAATATAGCTATACTAGTACTTAATATACTATTTAATTATTTATATTCAAAAGTAATAAATATAATTATTTTATTATACTTTATTCTATTTATATAAATAATAATATTTTTATATTTTATAACTTATTAATAAAATCAATATAAGTTATTTTAATATATAATATATTTATTATCTTAGTAAAGCTTATATCTTTTAAGTACCTTCTTAATATTTTATTCTTATTTTTATTTAGGCAAAAGTTTATATTTATTATACTATAAATAAAAATACAAAATTATAGAAAAATAATAAACATCTTAATATATATGAATAATTAACTATTTAACGTGAAATAAGAAGTGTAACTAATATATAATATTAATAAATAATATAAGAGCTAGTTATATTATATTAAAATCTATATATTAAATTATTATATCAAATATTATAAAAAGCGACTAAGTTATTTTATTTCTTAACTTCTAAATATATCTAAGTAATATTTCAGGTATAGTTAAAGTTAAGGTTCTAAATATATAATATAGGTTAATAAATAATATATATAGATATAAATATTAGATATTTTATAAATATACTTAATATAAATATATAATATATATTAGCAGTATTTATAATAATACTAAGAATATTAAGATATTCTTAGTATTATTATACAGAGAAACTAGAAAAAAAGTTATATAGTTAATTATATAATATAGTAAAGAGCCTTAAAATATTTTCTTAAGTTAATAAGATAACGATTTTGAATATTATTTATAGATTAAAAATATTAAAAAGACTTAGAGTATTATATATATTATACTTATTATTATATATAAATAATAAAAAGATCCTAGTATTATATACTATAAGAATATAATATAAAACGTTTCACTATAGTTATTTACTATTAATAATATATTAAATAAGAAATATTTTATTATATTTATATATTTATATATGTTTTTTATAATAATCTTGCTACTTTATATATGTTTAATAATAATATATTTAAGAATAAATAAGAATATTAAATAATATTAAAATAACTATTATATATTTTATGTCTCTCGTAAAAACCTAATTTTAGATATAATATAATATATATAAACTTAAAATAAATTTATAATAATAAAATAAAGATTAATAAAGATTATTATACGGTAAATTATATATAATATAGTTTTAGAATTATAATTTAATTAATTAGAACGTAGATAATATAAATTACTAAGCAAATATAATTATAAAAGTAAGTAATATATTTAAATATATTAATATATATATAATATAATTAAGAAAAGAAAGAAATATATACTATACTAGGGAACTATATAATTTTATTAAAGAATAAAAAATAATATTATTAATTAAGAACACAAATTATTTATATTTAAATAAGAAAATATAGTTTAAATTTTGTAATAGAGAAAGGTAATAGAAGTACTAACTTTTAATAAAGCTAGGGGAGGTAAGGTAATTAATTTTAAGTAAAAGGTAAAAGTCTTTATAACTAGGCTTTTCTTAGTATATATTTTAATAAAATAAAGGATTTAAGCTTAAGATAGAAAGTACTAAGTATTTATCTAAACTAAGCTAGGCAGTAAAAGGAATTAAGTATATGGCTTATAGTTTAAAAATATAAAATTTACTTTAATAGAAAATTAATAAAAATATAAAAATTAATAAAAGAATTAGGTATTAAATTTTTTTTTTTAATAAACTATAAGTATATATATTATTAAATAATTAATTAATAACTATATATTGATTGTTAAAAAGAAAAAAAGGAAAAAAATATAAAATAAAAAAATAGAATAAAAATAAAATAAAATATATTAACAAAGTTAAATAATTAAATTATTATATATAAAGGTAATAATATATAATATAAAATTATAATATATATTATGATCGAAAAGTAATAAGATATATATATAACTAAAATATAAAAAGTAAATTATAATTATAAATTATAATATTTTTTTATACTAAACTTAATTTTATATAAAAACATACCTCTTAAAATAAATAAAAAGGTTATAATATACTTTATAATAAAATTATAATAGAGATTTTAGGTTTAATAAAAATAAACGAAAAAGCTCTTTATTTAATAATTATAAGTAAGTCTATACATTATATTATTATATATATAAGAGGCGTAATATGAAATTGGCGTAATTATATATATTTGTAATTTTAATTAACGAGCTTGTTATATATCTATTTATCTAAATTTATAATTATATTAAAACTAAGGTATATAATATTAATTACTATTGATAATGATTATAAGTTAGCAAAACTATTATATAATTAGCTTTAAGAGTTATTATTATTATTATTATTATTATTATTATTATTATTATTATTATTATTATAATATTATAATATAGTATATATATTTAGTAGGCTTTAATATCTTTATTTATTAGCTCGGTACTAAGTAATTTAATAACTTTATATCCCGCCGTAACGACCGTAAGATAAAAAGGTCTATATTTTTAAGACATCACCTATAAAAGAAGCTATAAATAGAATACTATGTAAGTTTCATAAAATATTTAATAAATAAATAAATATAAATAAAAGTTTTTAGTAGCAAGCTTAATAATTTGTTTTAATATTATTACTTTGAATTTCTAGATATCGGTTATTATTATTAAATATATAAATATCGCGGGGTCGATAGTAAAGACTTTTATTATTTTAATACACTTATATATTTATAACGAATACTTAATTAGGCCTCCGTGGCTATAAATGTAAATTAAATATTAATAACTCCGTAATTTATAAATAATCTAAAAAATCCTTATTTTTTATAATACTTTCAATAACTATAGTTTTTATATTAATATCAGTTTTATATATATAGCTTAGTAATACTATATAAATAACTTCTTATATATATAGTATATATTATTTATAGGTTTAATACAATTGTATATAATTATTTTTAAGTAAAATTTATAATATTATTAAATCTTTATTAAACGTTTATCTGAAATATAGTATGTTACTGAAAATTTAAAAGTATATTATATATTAATATTATAAGCTCTTATAAGGTGAAAGTAAGATAATGTAATTCCTTATTTATATTATAAAAAGCTATATTCTCTATACTTGAAAAAAGTATTAAGAGAAATATATTATAATATAAAAAACCTTAGAATAATATAAATTTATAATTATATATATAGATATATAGATATATATATATAACTAATTATTTTTAAATTTCTAATTATAATTACTAAATTTATATATTTATATTTATATACTATAATATATATATACTTTTTAATAACAAAAAATATTAATATCTATAAGCCTTAATATAACTTTTTAGAATATAATTAATATAAGAAAGATAACTAATGTAATTTAATTATATATTTTTTAGTTTAAGTTTAGGCTATATTTATTATTATTAATCTTATCAAACTTTCTATAATTATAATATTATATTACTATTTTATTTTTATTTTTATTTTTTAATACTATTAAAATATATAAAAAATATATATATTAATTAAAATATAATATATATTATAGAATATATATTATTATGTCTTATTATACTAAATATTAACTTAATTTTATAATATTATATAAACTTTACTATACTTAATAAAAAGTATATTATATATTATTATTATTTTCTTATTATGGGCTTTGTTTATAAGATAATTAATAGCGTTAAGAATAGTATATAGACTTAACGTTTTTTAGACAAGAAATCCCTAATCCTTATTATATTTTTATATATAAATTATATAAGGTTTAGTTTTAAATTATTATAGTATATGTTTATAACTTACTTAATATATTATTTTAGTACTTTTAGAAGTTTCGTAATATATAATAATTTATAATATATTATTTAATTTAAGCTAATATAAAAACTATAGTTATATAAAATAATGAAATAGATAATTATTAAAAAAAGAAATAATAAGTAGTTTTATATATATAAGTAATTTCTAATATAATAATTTATTTATTTAATTTATATTTTATATATTTTTCTTATATAATATATTTATTACATATTAATTAATATGTTATATTAAGAGTTATAATAAGTCTTTTAATAACTGTTTATTTAAACCGTTATTATATATATATATAACAACTTAAAGGTTTATTATGATACGTATACTTATTTATTTTAAATAAAACTATATATTTAGTAATATAATAATAGTAGTATTTCGATATTAGGAACACTAACTTTTCCTTTTCCTTATAAAATATATTTAACTTCTAAAGCTTTTTATTAAGCTCTTATAAGTTATTATAATAATATAAACCCTAATAAAGCTTTTATTTATAATATATATAAAATAATTATATCATTGATTTTATATTAATATATATATGTATATAAACCTTTTAAAATACTATCAAAGACTTATTACTATTACGGTTTCTAGTTTAAGTTCTTTTCGCGGTATTAAATAATATATAATAATAACTGCTGTATTAATATAGCGAGTACTTATTTATTTTATAGTTATTATTAAATATTAATTTTCTACAATAAATACAATAATTTAACTTATATATATACTTCATAAACTTAATAAATTAATATAGGAGAGATAAGTAACTATATATTAATAATAATAACCTTACTTAAAAATTAACTTTCTTAAGGTTATAATTAATACCGTTATATTAATTAATATAATAAGATATAAAACTATATTCTACATTATTAATACTAAATAGTCTTAATACTTAATATATATAATTTCAAAAAGTCCTAAAGGTAATATATATTTATATTTATAACCTTATAAGTTATCTTTTAGGATTATAAAATAATTATAGAAGTAATAAAATCATAACCTCTATATAATTAACAAGTTTAACTTATCTATATATAAACGTAATAAAAGTATAATATTTATATTTATAGATATTAAGCTCTTAATCTGTAAATATATAAACATATATGTCGTTTAAAATATTATTAAGTAATTATAAATATTATATAAATATCAAAGGCTTTTTTATTAATATTTCCTATAATAAAATATTACTATATATTAAATATAATTCCTAAAAATAATTATTATATTAGAAAGTATAACTATTAATTATATATATAAATATTAGCTTTAATGTTAATTTATATATTATTTAATATTAGTAATATTTATTTTATTTAGATACTTTTATCTTTATTCCTACATAGCTAAATGTCTTATGGTAATAATGGGCAAAAGAGAAGATAATAGTACATTAGTGTAACTAACTTATATAAATAAAAAATCAACGTTAATTGATAATAAGAAGTATAAGAATAAGGTTATGAAAAGTATAAGTAAAATTAATTAGGTGGATATAAACTAATACACCAAAACTTAAAGTATATACTAATAAGATATTAATAAAAATATCATATATTAAGTTTTAATAAAGTTAAAATTAAAATAACTATGATAAACTTATTTTACATATTTAGGTTTAATAACCTTTATAAACTTAATTATTTAATATATTAATAGTTAGTTAAATACAAACTAAAATTTATTAATGCCCTTTATAGTTTTTATATATACTCTTATGTAATTTAGTATATATTTCTATATTTATAAATATATATATATATAAATATATATATATATAAATATGTAATTAAATTAAAATATGTTAAATAAAGTTTTAATATTATATTATATATTTCTCGATATAATCTAGAGTTATTACTATTATAACTATTAGAATCTTTAGTATAGTTTAATTAAGTTTATTAAAATCATATTTGATTAAATTATAAACTAAACGGTTATATATTAACTAATAATACAGGTAATGAAAATTATATACGTACTAGTATTATTCTAAAATCTTAGTTTTTTACTGCTTTATATATTAAAAGAAAATAAACTTTACTTATAATAAATAGTTCTAAATATTTAATTTAATAATTCATATAAAAGTTCTTTTAAGATTATACAAATATCAATAATATAATACCTACTTAGATAAATTATTATCTTATAAGCTTAGTATATATATAAATTAAAAAAACACTTAAAACCCTAAAGCAATAAATATTAATATTAACTAAATAAAAACACTATTTATATAAAGATATAGCTTATGAAACATTTACTTATTTTAAATATAAGAAATTAATATGCTTATATAGAGTTAAGAAGTAAATTAAAAAATAATAAAAACTTAATATATATATATATTTAATTATATTCCATGTAAATTAGGATAAGTATTTCTAAAAAGTATAATTATAAAATATAATAAGGCTATATTAGTAATACTACCTAATATATATATATAGCAATAGGTAAATTAAATAACTTAAAGCTAGATCTAAATATATATATGATCTAAAGTATAAAATAAAATTACCTATAACTTGCTTAACTTAAGAAATATATATAACTACTAGGGTATATATTAAGAAAAGAGTATAATAGAATGAAAATTAAATATGACTTATATTAATATATTAAATACATATAAGCAATTTATAATATTATATAAAGTAATAACATTATATTAGCATATAATTATTAAAAATATAATAAATTTTATAAACATATAAATTAAACTTATACTCGGTAAGAGTCTTAGGGAGTTATATGTATAACTTATGCTATAGAATTAAATATACCTAATGGAGTAATTATAAATATAATAGATTATTTGATATACCTATATTTTGAGAAATATATTATATCTAACTTTAAATAAATATATAAAATAAAATAAAAATTAGAAATAATAATAACTAATATATAAGGTATCATATATATAATATACTATATTAATATTATCTAAAAGCCTATATTACAAACGCCGAGATATATAAAAATATATAAACTAAAATTATATAATACTTTTTCAATTTACGGCCTTAATATAATAAACCTAGATTATCTATATAAATGAGACCTTCAAGAGATATATATATACGACTTTTTAAGAAATATATTAAAATAATAAGTAATTAATAAAGAGGTAATATAATACTAGGTAATTATAATTTCAATTATAAATAATAAGAAAGTAATTATAAACTTCATATATATTATAATAATATTTCCTTGGGAAATAATTATAAAAAGTTAAAATCTATTAATCTATAAAAATAAATAATAATTATAATAACAATAATATATATATATAACTTTAATAAAGTTATATTAAGAATTATAAAAAGAGAATATAATAATTATAGAATAATTAATATATAAACTTATTATAAATTTATTTATATTAAGTTAATTAAATAACTATTTATGTTCTTATTTTTTTACTTTTCTTATTAAATTTCTTTTTAATAGTCTCTAAAACCTAACTTAATTCTATATAGATATAAGTATATAACTTAATATATTATAAATTAAGTCTTAACAATAAATCTATTAATTAATATTAAGTAATACATTATATTATATAGTTTTTTATCTAATTATTAATATAAAATACTTGTATTATTTAGCCTAAAATATTAATAAAGTTAAATATAAGATATATAGAATACTGATTAATATAAAGATATTTTTTATATATAAATTTTAAACTAAAAAAATAATAGATATAACAGCTTACATATCTTACCAAACTATTAACTAATAATACATCTACTAAAGGAAATGACTTCTTAAATTAAGAAGTAGCCTTATTTAGTTATATAATTAAATAGAACATATTATTATAGTATAGTAATAATAATATAAAAAGTATAAAAAGCAAATAAGCTCTAATTAAACATAACTTAAATATTATTATTACTAGCTAGTATAAATATAAATATAAATATAATTTTAAATATAATTTTAAAAAGGCTTTATTAAATAATATATATAATAAGAGTTAGGCCTTATAAAAATAAATAACGAAATAGATTTATTATAGTATTAGCATTATTATATGTCACAAATTCCGGTAAGTAAGGGTATATCGTACAAGGTAGTAAAGTACTTCTAAGTTACTATATATATATATAAAGACCTTAGAAAAACTATATCTAAATTAAATATATAAATATATATTATATATAAAAAATTACTTATAATATATAAACGGAATAAGTTTAGCACTTATATATTTAGATAGTATATATTATATTATTACGGCAATAGTAATTATAAGGACAATAGTATATAAATTTGTATAATACTTAAAACTGCATAATTTAAAGAAGTAAAATATATATTACTACTATTAAGGCCTTAGTTAAGAAGATAAAATTAGGATCAAGATTCGATATAATTAATATTTTAACCTTACTTAAGTTATTAAATTAATATTTATAACCCGTTTTATAAAGATATTAACTTTATTATACACCACTTACTTATTTAATATAATAATACCCTTATTAATTTTTTAATAATATTATGATCATAATAATTATATTATAGCTTTTATAGTAATAACTCTTCTAAAAGCCTTTATAATAGTGTATTAGTAAATTATATATATAATAAAAGCTAAAATAAGTAAATACTGTAATATAATAATTACTTAAGGCCTAACGAGACAAATAATTAAATATATTAAATATAAATATTACTTTAATATAATATTTAAATAAGATTTTTTTAAAAATTTAAAAAATTTAAAATTAATTATAATTCTAACGGTAAGTTATTAAAAAATAATACTTAATATTAATACTTTTTAACTTTTTAGTTTAAGTAAGGTTATTATATTATTTATTATAATATAATGATTAGCGGATAATATTAATTATAAAAATTAATGTAATAATAACTATATTTAATAATTCTATAATATTAGTTAAAAGATTATTTTAAGGATTAATAAATGTAGCTGCGAGACGTTAATTAATATAAGTAGAATATTAGGTTATTAAAGTAATTAAGTTTAAAATTTTTAATTTATAGGTTATTTAATCAACGTAAAAATTTATAAAAAAAGAATTTATATAATATTTATTTTTAAATAAATATTTTTTAAAAAATTATTAAATAAACAAGGCTATAATAAATTTAACGTAAAATATACTTACGATTAAAAAAGTAAATAAGGCTATGATAAAAGAAAAAAATGAATTTAAAATTAAATAATATTAATAATAATTAAATAGCTATATAATTAATATAAAAAAATAAAAGAGGCTATATTAATATATAATTAGCTAGTACAAATAACCTATGTATTTAACTTATATATTATAACCTTATTAACTTTATTAGCCTTATTAGCTTTATTAACTACCCCGTTATTATTATCTTTATTATTATTAAAGCTATAAACTTTTCTTACATATTTTTAATAAGTCGCATAGTTTTAATCTTAAATATTATCGCGAAAAGTCCTCGCTATTAATATACCGGTATTATTTTATTAGCCCTCGTAATAGCTTTTTATATAACTTCCTTATTCTATATATTTAGTTCTTAAATTAAAAAATATATATACCGCCGGTCGTAACGAAATTATAAATATTTATATAAGTACATATAAGCTTAACTTAATTATT
Source organism: Trichothecium roseum (assembly GCA_026184415.1). Classification (NCBI taxonomy): domain Eukaryota; kingdom Fungi; phylum Ascomycota; class Sordariomycetes; order Hypocreales; genus Trichothecium; species Trichothecium roseum. Next base: position 204,005 of record CM047948.1, read on the forward strand.
AATATTATATATAAATATATTATATTATATAATTTAATATCTTTTAACTACATACTTTAACTAATTATAATAATAAATAAATAACTTTATATTATTAATTAACAACCAAATACTAGCTAATATATATATATATATATAATTTTCTAAAAAAAATTTATTATTAATATTTTTGGAATTTTATCTTTTAATATTAAGAATAAATTTATTTATAAGCCGGTATATAATTTAAAGTATATATATTATCGATGGTTTTTATTACCTTTTTTAAATTAATATATTTAATAGTTAATTATAACTTATTATGATAAACATAATACTTTTAATCTATAAATAATTTTAATATATAAATATGTTAAAAAGTTAATAAGTTAATAAAATATATAAAATATGTATAATTATAAGTTATATTAAATTTATATACTATATTATATTGTAGCTAGTTATATTTAAGAAAGGTATTAATTTAAGTTCGAGTTTATAAATATAATTATTATATGATATTGTATTTATATAAAGGGTTCGAGCCGAAGCTCGTATAAATAAATTTTCCTTATATTACGAGCATAAAAAGATATCGCGGTAAGTTATTAAATTATATAGAGAACTTTCTTCTTTAAGTAATTTAATATTATAATTAGCGCCTAGTCGTAACCGCCTTAAGGCTAGTTAGTTATAATTTACGCGAAATTAATAATAGAAATATTATTTATATTGTATTATTTAAAATAAATAATAAAATTAATCTTCAATTGTATTAGGTAGAAGAGTTTTATATTATACCTTCGTAGCGATAAAATTGATTTTATATATATATATGTTTTTTAATTTTAATTAATTTTAATATTATTATTACTATTAATATCAATTATTAACTTTTTTAAACGCTAATAAGTAACTAACATTTTCGAAATTCTTATTAATATTAAAAAATTTTATATTTTTATTAGTTATTATTTTTTATATCTAATTTTTCTTTATATTTAAAAACAATAAATATAGAAAGCTTAAGATAATATAAAAAGAAAATTAAAAGAAAATTTTATATAAAGTAAAATAATATATTTAGAAATCTTAATACATTAATATCTTATATAAGAAATAAAGTAAATAAAATAAGCTTATATAAGGCTAATTTAATTACATATATAAGTAACTTATATATATAATATATAAAGCCTAGCTCTCTAACAATTAACAAGCTTATATAGATTAAAATATTAAATACTTAATAAGGTATATAAGCGTTCTTAGAACGGTATACAAAAGGGGGCTATAATAGATAGTCTGAATTATCAAAACTTAACTATATTATTTTTTATATCTTATATGTAAATACTTTTTAAAACCCCTAACTTTTTAATACGGCATTATACATAAATTTATAGTAAATAACAATTATATGTAATATTTAGTTTTATAAGTATATTTATTAAGTGCTAGAATAATTCTTATTAATAGTATATTTTATATTTCTTATAAATATAACTAAGTTATTTCTATAAACCTTATTAATATAATGATTATTTCTCCCTATAAACTTTATTGTTTTAATGTAGCTTTTAATTTAAAAGTCTTTAAATGTACCTTATATATATTAAGCTATTAAAAAACTAATAAAAGTATACGGAAATATCTTATTAAAACTATTTTATTTATTTTATATATATATTTTTTATAATCTTAGGTTATTTAATTTATACCTAGTAAATATACTTTTCTATAATTATATTTTAAACCCCTTACATTTTAATTATATTCTTTCATTTATTATATATGTGAAAGTAATTAATAATTTTATCATAATTTTATTTCCTTATTATAATAGCATTTATTGTATATTTCTATTTATAATATTCCCTTAAAATAAGTATACGTATGTATTTATTATATATGGATTTTATATCTATATTAGGTAGGCCCTTGGTAATAAAAGTAACATATTATATAAATTAGATTAAATTTTAATTTGAAAGTTAAATTTTCATATAAAATATTTTAAGACTTAAACTTTTATTATTATACAAATTATAAGTATATTTCTATTAAGATATACTTACTTAGGCTTATATATTTATTTATATATATAAATGATTTCTTGATTAAAGTTTTAAGAGTTAGTAATTATAATTTATAAACCTAATATTATTTATTACAGTATAAAAATAGTAATTACTATAAATATTAAGGTTTTACTAACTATAATAAATCGAATGTATAGAGGTAGTAGTGAAGTAGGTTAATAATACTAAGCTTATAACTACGGGGACTAATATAGATACTATAATAAGAATATATATTATTTTAAATATAGGAATGTGTAAAAGAGCTAATATAATACCTACTTAAGATCATATTAGAAAAGTATCAAGTTTAATATATATATATATTAATTATAATTATAATTTCCATCTATAATTTAATTAAAAAAAACAAAGAAAATATAGAAAATATAGAAAGAACTTTAATATTTATTAATATTAATAAATATATTATAAAATATATTATATTAAAATATAATAAAATAAAATAATTCTTTTAAAAAAAGTATCAAGATATTATTAATTAAATAAATAAACTTAAACGTTATTTTCTAAAATACTATATAAAATATAATAAAGATAAAAATATTAATTATTTTTTTAATAAATTGAAAATAATATATAAATAAGTAACAGTTTATTTATATTTTTATATATTTTTATAAATTAAATAAAAAGAATTTTAATAAATTATAAAGTAATACTAAATTTTAAGAATATAAACTTATAAAAAATAATATCTTATATATATTATTTATTAATTAAGGATTTTATATATTGAATAAGAGAAGAAATAAAATAATTTAAGAAAATATAAATAATAATAATATATAACGTAGCTTTTATTATATTAGAAGAATTTAATAAGGAACTATAATATAATTTTATAACTAAAAATAAATATGAATTATATAAAGTAATTTAAATGATATTAATAATATAAGTAATATATTATATTTAAAATCAGTCTTTAAGTAAAAAAATCAATAAAATTTTTAACTTTTATAACATAAATATATAGAAATAATAATAATAATATATATATATTTCTAATTTAAAATTAATATTCTTATATATATTTCTTATTATAGGAATATTTATTTATTTATAAATCTTATAATAGTAAGTAATATTAACTTTCTTTATTATTTATATAATATTTGGTTTTAATCTTATAATTATATTTCTTAATTACTTATTAGTTTCTTAAGTTTTATATACCTTATAAAGCTTTTATTTTCTATTTACTTATTATAGTTCTTCTTAGTATTTAATATTATTTTAATAAATAATTTAAACTATAGTTTCTTAATACTTGTTCTATATAACCCCTTATATCTTATTATATGAATACTTCTATTAGCTCTTTATATTATAACTAAAAACTCTGCTATATATATAAATATAATACTTATATTTATATAATATAATTTTACTAAAGCGATAAGTAAATAAAATTTATATTATTTTAAAATTTAAATAATAATTTTAAATTTAAATAATATAATACTTATTTAAATTTTGAAAAAAAATTAAAAAGCTATCGTGGTAAGCTATTAAGCTGTATAAAGAATTTTCTTAGTTAAGTAATTTAGTATTATAGTTAATAATTAATTATGGCCGCCTTAAAGATAGTATATTATAATTAAATTATTTTATTATATAATATTAAGTAGCTTAGTATTTTAAGCTAAACCAGATATAAATATAGGCAATTTTAAGCTTTTTATAATAAGTTTTCTTACCGAGTTTAATAAATTATAAATAAGTATCGAGAAAGTTAATACTTAATATAATTAAATTTAAAAAGTATTTAATATTTATTATTAAAAAATTAAAAAAGAATATATAAATAATAATTATATTAAAAAATTATTTTTATAAATAAATTATTAGTTAATAATAAAGCTATTATTTATATTAATTTTATATTAATTTTTTTTAATTATTTTATTTTCCTATTAAGAAGTAAAATAAGAAAGGTTTATTAATTATTAAGCCTAAAATAAAATTATAAAATAAAATTATAACTTTATATTATTAGTTAATATATAATATTATATATTTTTAAAATTTTATAAATTTATAAAATTAAATATATATATTAGTATTTATAAGATATTAATTTAAAAAATATTTAATATTTTAAAAGTATATTAATAAAGCCTTAAAAAAGTATATATAATTAAATATATAAAAAAATAAATTAATTAAAACTTAAAAGCCTTTAATTAAAATATAATGAATTCTTTAAAATTTATAAACTTTTATAAAAAAAATTAATTAATTAATTTAATAAAATTATTTAATTACTTAATAAAATAATAATACTTTTTAAATTATAACTTAATATACAAGCTAGGGAATTAAGTAGCTAGACTTAATACCTTCTTCTATAAAAATATAAAATAAAAATAAAAATAGCTTAAAGATTATATTATAAGGGGTTTGGGCTAAAGCTAGTATATATAAGTTTTCCTTATATTATAAAAATAAAAAGGTATTGCGCTAAATTATTAGGAAAATATAAGAATGATATAAAATAAAGTTACCTTAAAAAGTATATAATATTTAATAATTAATATTTTTTAAAAATAATAATAAATTAAAATTTATATTATAATAAAAAGCTTATTATAATATTATAAAAAGGAAAGAATTACTAAGAAATATAAATATTAAAAAATAAATTATAAATTATATACTTAATATTAATAATATTTTATTATATTAAAGGTAATTATAAATAATTATATATAAGAGTTATTTATTATAATTATAAATTAAAAAGTTTATAGTTTAATTTATTATAATTTTTTTAAAATAATAATAAAAAGGCTTCTTAAAATTAATTTAATTTCTAATTAATTTAATAATAATATATTTAATTAAGAATAAAAATAAATCCTTAATATTTATAAATAATAATAAAGTAATTATTAAAATATATATAACTTAAAAATATAATTAATATATTAATTAAAATATATATAAAAAATTAAAAAGTTATTAATAATAATTTTAAGTTATATATATTTTAATAATTACTTTATTATTATTTATATTATATTTATTATATTTATTTTTAAATTTTACTAAAATTATAATTTATTTCTTATATATATATTAATAACGTAAGTAAGCTTTTTAATTTTTTAATATATATATTTCTAAAATATTATTTAATAAAAATTAAAAAAGTAAGCCTTTAAATAAATTACTTATTAAAATATAACTAATACTACTAATATTAATAACCAAGTATAAGTTATTCCTATATTAATATAAATTAATTTAAATTATTATTATATAGCCTTTTAATTTAATTTTTAAAAATATTATAATTTAATTTTTATTATATTATTTTTAAGAAATATACCTTATATATACTTATATTTATATAGACGCTTAAGTATATATAAATATTTTCCTTATACTTATTTTATTATATAGTATATTTTATATATAATAATATATTTATTTAATATTATTCTTAAATATTTTATTATATATTTATTTATATTTTTCTTAATATTTATTATTATTATATTTATATTTTATATTTAAACTTTTAACTTTCGTAATTATATTATATTATAGTTTATTATTTTTTCCTTTATATATATATATATTATTATATATTAAAATTTATTTTATTTTATATTTAATATATTAAACCTATTATTTCGTTTAATTTAATTATTTTTTCTTTAGAAAATAAATAATATAAATATATATAAGATTTAAACTCTTGAGACTATAATTTATTAATATAATTATATATTATTAAGTTTATCTTAAACTCTTATTTGTTAAGCTCCTCTTTAATGTACTTATAATTCTTTATTGCTATATTATATATTTATTATAAGGTCTGTAAGTATAGAAATTTAGAAAGGCTATCCATACATACCCTATCAAATTATATTCCTAATCGGCTGTGCTTAATCCCGGCCCAGCTTTCTGTCCAAGCTACGATATGTTTCTGGGTTAATAACGCTCCGTGTTGTAGTCATCAGCGCATTTTCCCAGTCCTCCCAATCTACTTCTTTGCTCACTTTCTTTCCGTCACCCTTGAGAAACCGTCTCATACCATTCTCCGCAGCCTTAACTCTAAGCCCATTTAGGTCCGCGCCGCTAAAGTCCTTACACCGCTCATGTGTCGCAACCTTTTCAAGTAGCGAAAGCTCATTAGGCGTGGAGGAAACATGATTTGAGCGGAAAAGGGTGGTGAGAATATCAATTCTCTCTGCTGGGGTTGGGAGGTCGAGGAAGATGCGAACAGAAAGGCGGCCTGGGCGAAGCATGGCTGGGTCAATCATATCGGGGCGATTCGTCGTGCCAATGACGTAGACTCCTGAACGATCCTGTACTCCATCTAACTCGGTAAGCAGGGCATTAACTATTCGCACACCTGCTTCTGTTGAACCACCCTCTCTCTTTGGGACTAACGAGTCCATCTCATCAAAGAAGAGTATACATGGCGTTGAGGACCGAGCTCGCTGAAACAGTTCCCTCACCGCACGTTCGGATTCACCAACGTACTTATTTAGCAGTTCAGGACCATTGATGAGGATAAAACTCGCCTGTGCCTCATTCGCAACCGCCTGCGCGATGAGTGTCTTTCCGCATCCAGGAGGGCCCCATAGCAAAACGCCCGCAGGGCGGCTGATACCCCATTCTTCGTAGACCGTTGGGTTTCGAATAGGACCGACAATGGACATCTCAAGCTGCTCCCTTGCCTTTTCTAGAGCGCCGACCTGATTCCAGGTCACATTCGGGATGACAGAGAAGCCCTCCTTTCTCAAAGAAGGAGTGAACCCTTTTATCGTTGCCATCAGGTCACTCATTGTCAGAAGTTGATCCTTATCAAATGTGACAAGCTCCCCATCCATGCTATGATCATCCATAGCAACATCAGAACCTGGCTCGACTTGAGACGTGGATTTGTGCCCTCTCTCTTCAGCCCGATGTTGTGCCAGTGATACAGCCATTTTTATATCTGAACCCACAAAGCCATGTGTTATTTTGGCCAGTTCTGCGAGGCTCACATCGTCTGCCATCCACGCATCCTTCAGTATCACACCAAATATTTCTTCTCGTGCTTCAACACTGGGTATCTTCATCTGCATCATCATCTCGAAGCAGTCTATATTCAGCACATCGCGATCAATAGCTGTGATATCAGAGCTAGTTGCAACAGCCAAGACATGTTGATCTGCGGGCTGGTTTTGTAGTCGACCAAGATGGTCTTCCAGTAGACGAGCGGCTTTACTGTGGTGCTCGTTGTAGTTTGAGCCGCCAGGTTTTGGAACTGCCTGATCCAGTCGCTCAATCAGGACGATGCACGGTGCTATTCGGGTTGCTTCGTCCATGGCTTCCGAGAGAGACTTTTCTAACCGATCTGGATCGCGGAAGCACGGGGTGAGATTTATTAGGGGAACCTCACATGCAGCCGCCACCGAACGAATCAGCGACTTTTTCCCACAACCTTTTGGCCCCGTGAGCACCATACCGAGGCATGGGCGCCAATTGTACACACCCCAAGCTTTAGGTGACCGTAAGGCTCCTCGAACGTATCTCCAAACCTTGTCATGCATCTCCTTGACACCTCCCAGTTGCGGTGCCCTAGGTGCCTGATCCACCGTGAAGCGACTGGGCCGTGAAGACTTCTTCTTTTGCTGTGTCTCGCTTGGCCAAGCAACATCGTTACCACTCACGCCACCATCCTTCTCTTCTGCTTCTGTCTCCATTCTCCGCTTCTTCTTAGCTGGCATATCATCCTGGCTCTGCAAGTCCGCTTTTGACGGATCCTTGCCGGCAGACGCTTGTGTTTTTGGGCTCTTGCTCCTGGTAGTGTGCCAATGCTTCGTCATTTGCCGGTTCAACAAGAATCGATCGTCCTCTTGCTTTGCGATTTCTTCCTCGGCTTCGATTTCCGCTTCCGAATCCGACTCGCCAAGCTCCTCCTTGCGAAACTGCAGGACACGGTCAATGGCATCCTCAAGTGGCCGTTTCTTCTGCCGCTTCAGGCTTGAGTTAGATCGCTGTATGGCATCGTATACAGTATGAATACTCTTGAATGGTTTATTATCATTGGCAGATTCTTCAAGCTTTTTTACGATCTGGTATACATCCCGATCTAGAGCGCCGCGTAACCTGTTCATTGGAGCCATAAGTGCTCGATAGATCGATTATTGGTATTATTAACGTGTGAACTGAGCCAAGTATGGTACTGGATTTTGAGATTTTCCTAGGGTCTGATATTATCGATAAGATGCCGAAAGCCTACCATATCTCGCTACCCAGTACTCCGTACGGAGGACTCCGTACTTGGTAGCGGAAATATATCGCCGTAAAGCTACGACTGCTATTAAATCTAGTAGAATCAAAACTCAGGATCTGGTTAATAAAATCCTAATAATTTACAACGATAAAAATATATTTCTTATCTTCTCCTGATACTTCTCACACGGCGTTGAACTGGTATTCCACGCAAGCTAATTTGGTGTAAGATACGCTATATAGTATCCTACTATTGCCGATTGGCCTTGTATAGGTATTCACATGTACACTTTCGACCCTGGATCACGCTTGGTAAGCTTGGCGGCTCCTAACCACATGGCCGATGACGCAGCGTCCATTCTTATCGGCACGAGCTCTCTCTTCTATTTCGCGATACCTTCCATCCTCACTCCGTACTGCATGCCATAGCAATTGATTCCACCTCCTTCTTGAGTCTCACGTCGCTATTTCTTCTGTGACCATTGGTTCATAAAGATTCAACCGCTGCTTTTCAAAATGGGTTCTAAACCTAGCAAAATTACGGAACAGGACAAGTACGATACTGCTTGAGCCACACACATGACAACAACAGCTGACGATTGTAGGGCGATTCTCGATATGAAGATCCAGCGTGACCGGCTACAGCAATATCAGCGCCGGATTACTACCCTCACCGACCGCGAAACTGCCATTGCAAAAGAGATGCTTGCCAAGGGCGATAAAAAGCGTGCGTTGCTTGCTCTTCGCCGGAAGAAGTACCAGGAGTCGCTATTATCAAAGACAGATGCGCAACTGGAGCAGCTTGAGAAGCTCACGAGTAGTGTCGAGTTTGCGCAAATACAGAAAGATGTTGTGTTTGGTTTAGCACAAGGGACGAAAGTACTGCAGGAAATTCATGCAGAAATGGGCGGTATTGAGAAAATCGAGAAAATGATGGGGGAGTCGGCGGATGCGATTGCCTACCAGCAGGTTTGTCTTCAAATGCCTCTAGGCCCATTTCACAAGTTCATCTACTAACGGCTATGTAGGAAGTTAGCGATATGCTTGGTAGCCGGATGACCACCCAAGACGAGGATGAAGTAGAAGAAGAGCTGGCGGCGCTTGAGGCGGAAACGACAGGGGCGAAGCAAGAGCTCCCCACGGTCCCTAATCAAAGATTACCCGAGGTGTCGAATATAGACAAAGAGGCGAAGCAGCCGGAACCACAAGCAATGCTGGCATCATGAGGAATTGCGAAGATCCGGATGAAATTCAATGGGCTTCTTAAAGGCGGGCATGTCATTTTTGTCATATACACGGAGTACGTATCATCATGTGGGATTTTTTGGCTGGCGTTAGGTTGATAATTACACGCAATATATATTTTACACATCTATTCTCCTCAGCTTCCGTATTTTGAAATAAGATGGCGCATAATTGACATAGCACCACCGCGGTAACCTTCGCCGAAGATGGCGTAATGGTTGAGATGATGGTATCTGGCAATTGCTTCGTCAGTATAGATGCGAGAAATGACCAACCGAGGGCGGACTCACAGCTCGTATAGCATCACTCTATCTTCATACTCCTCCTTAGGCTCCGCTCTGGGTACAAGTTTTTCATATTCCTTAAAAAACCCGCTCCCAAAGCCGCCAAACATTTTCATGATCCCCAATTCATACTCTGAGTGAGCGTAAACAACAGATGGGTCAAACACAACCTCCTCTATTCCTCCTTTTCCACCGATTTGGCCTCGAGAATGATTGCCACTCCAGAGATCGCCGTGCACAACGACTGGTTTAATGTTTTTAATGGTCACATCACCAATTAACCTTGGCACAACTTTGTTGGCCACTTTTTCTACTGCGGCACTCAACTCCCCATCGTGCCCATTCTCCTTGGTACCAGCTTTCAGGATCGCCATCAGTCTGTTCTCGGCATAGAAGCTCGCCCAGCTTTCCTTCCAACTATTATCCTGCACTGTATCCCCACAGCACGTCGACACATGGAAGCCGAATAGGGGTTTATCATACCCCTCGGGTGGGGGCGCAGGTGTGCTGTGCAGCTTGGCAAGCTTGCAAGCAATGGATTCTCCTGAGCCACTGGGCCCGGGAGCACGGAGGTCCAAGAAGTCTGTCGCGAGGAAGTATTTTTTTGAGCCAGATGACATGGCTCCGTGGGCATGCGACTTGGGGCAGAAGTTTGGAACTACTTCGTGTATTGCATTGAGAGACGCATGCTCGCCTGTCATATGTGAGTCGTGAGATAAAGAAAGGGCCATGGCACCCGACCTTTGAACATAGTTTCGGCATTTTCCCCAGAACCAGTCTTGACAAAATAGTTGATTGGTTCACCGTTGACAACAGAGGAGAGTTTGAAAGTCGAAGAGAATCCCGAGCCACCGTGAGAGGAGATGCTCGTCTGGCTCTCATCCAGGCCTAAGGCTTTTAAAACCGCCGAGTCTACGGCGGACGTCATCTTCCAAAACGATATGGGTCGTGAGAAGAGAAGATGAGTAGCAAATAACATTCGCAGAATTTCTGCAGATGATTGTGGTCGAAATATATATTATCTCTGCCCAGCACGACTTGTTTCCTATGCCGGTAGTAGAGTACCTATCATTCGTATTTATCGAGTTAGTATTACCTGATGAAAGGATAAACTTGTAACTGTGACGTCAATTACCCGTGTACGCCGGCCATCACCGACCCGTCCGGAGGTCCCACTCCGCCGCTAGGGTTCCGATGACTGAGCCGAGTTCCACAATTCTCAAATTCTTCGTCCGATTCTAGGTTGTGATCCCTTTGCCATTCAGCTTGATATTGGTTAGGAATACACTATTCGCGGGACTCGGGGTTTTTTTTTCAGGATTGGCTGACAGAGTATGACCTTTACGACATATACTACGAGGACTTATATCCGAAGGTCTTCCAGCAAGATGTGAGCCATTAACGACCTCAATACGGTCACCATCTTCATGTCACCATGTAAGTTATATAACTGGGCTTTTTGAGATAAAATCGGGTCCTTTACATAATAAACTGAGAAATTTAGTGCCTAAGCACTCAGGAATGTATTGGAAATTGAAGGTAAAAGGTTCGCTACCTTATTTTATTCATCGGGGTCGACAGTGTGTAAAACTTGCTATGTATTACAGAGCACTCATTCTTAATTCTAGGCTCTGGGGTATTTAGCTTGATTCGGTTCCAAGGCTTTAGCCCTCATGTAGAGCTTAGTTCTTCTATAGTAGCTCCCTACGCTCTTATCTCTCCTAAGCCTGCACTCAACTCTGGCGCCTCGCGCTCCACCCCGCTCCTAAGTTCGCTGCCTTGGTAGTATTATTGTCGACGTCTTCGATTTGGTATGCCTCAACCTGCTTGATATTTCTTGTACTCTGTAAGTGGCCTTGATTTGGTTGAAAAGGGTATGTTCGGGGGCGTTAGGATATTAAGGTAGAACTATTTAGGTAGCAAGAGGAGCATGGGCAGATAGGTACCAAGTTCAAAGGGGGTGCAGGAGTGCAATGGCGCTTAAACCAACTCGGATGAGTCTGGGTGGTCATTTTTAATGTATGCTATTTTGACTGATTGTACTCCATAGGGCGTAGTAGAAGTAGTAATACGCCGCCCTCAATAGTCGACATGAAGGTACGAGATTATGTGAGAGAAAGAAAGGAGGGGAGGGGTGGGGAAGGGGGGGGGGATAATATACATAGGAATCGTCTAAATAATTCATGCAAGAGATGCCGACCAGTAGCCGAGCTCATCGGAGAGTATGAGACGCTGACCCTTTTTTATCAATAACTCGGTACGACAAGTCTGCCATGTCTTGCGGCTGCAACCCCGCACGCAACCACGCCTTTGGAGAATCTGGATGAATCATTGGGGGGAGGAAAAGAAAAAATAGCTGAATAACGTACTGTGTTGCTCGTATTGGGAGGCTCAAGAATGGATGATGTAATATTGTGTTTTGTTTTCAATAGGTTGCATATCGATCATCATGCCTAGCACACATGCGCCCATCCGAATCTATAAGTCCGGTATTCGTATACCTTTACCCCAGCGATATTACACAGAAATAATGCCAACCCAAGCCCACTATGAAAAGTTCTTAGATACCAAGAGAGAACTCGACGCCAACATCGATATCACGGGCTATAGACTTGTTAGCAAAATCAAAAGCATGTATAAGAGGTCAAAACTCACCCATCTTGACAACCTTGGACAACTGAACAGCCTTCTCGGAGGCGTTTTGCAAGTCGTCAATAGAAAAGATCTTCATGCCAGACTCGTTGATTATCTTGTGGGCAGCCTCGACATTGGTGCCCTGGAGACGGGCAATGATAGGAATTTTAAGGTTAAGAGCCTCGACGGTCTTAATCAGGCCAGTGGCGATGTGATCGCAGCGGACGATACCACCGAAAATATTGACAAAGATGGCAGTGACCTTGGGGTCACTGGTGATGAGCTCAAATGCCTCCTTAATGGCAGCAGGGGTAGCACCACCACCAACGTCAAGGAAGTTGGCGGGTTGGCCGCCGTTGAGCTTAATAATGTCCATTGTGGCCATGGCAAGCCCCGCACCATTGACGAGGCAGCCAATGTCACCGTCCAGCTTGATAAAGTTGAGGCCGGATTGGGCAGCGCGGACCTCATCGGGGTCTTCCTGGCTAGTATCGCGCCACTCGAAGACCTCCTTTTGACGGAAGTCGGCATTGTCGTCGAAGCCAAACTTGGCGTCCATGCAGAGAACTTGGTGGTCCGAGGTCTCTGACAGAGGGTTAATCTCGATCTGCGTAGAATCCTTCTCACGGAAAATTGTGTAAAGTCGCTGGATGGTATCCTTGGCGTCCTCGATGCACTGCTCGCTGAAACCCAACTTGGTGGCGATATCACGGGCGATTTGGTCGGTGACACCTGTGTTGATATCGATATAGGTGGTGTTGATAGCGTCCGGGCTCTCCTTGGCAACAGTTTCGATATCCACGCCACCCTGAGAAGAGGAAACAATGACGGGGGTTTGCGAGGCACGGTCCATAAGGATGGCGAGGTAAAACTCTCGACGGGCAAACTTGCGCTCGCAGATGTATACACTGTTGCACAACCGGCCGCCGGCCCCGGTCTGCTTGGTGACAAGCTTATGACCAATCATCTGCTGCGCGAACATCTCGGCCTCGTGAGGAGAGTAAATAACACGGACGCCACCCTTCAGGCCGTTATCGAAAGTACCCTTTCCACGACCACCAGCAAGAACCTGCGCCTTGATCACCATATCCTCACCGCCGATACTCTGCGCAACGGCCTTGGCCTCGGCCGAGTTCTTAGCAACGGAGCCCTTGGGGACACCAACGCCATACTATGGGAGAACTGCATCAGTATATTATATCGCTCGGTAACCCCTCGACATTTTCCATACGCGCGGGAAGGTCGTTTACCTGGCGGAGGAGATCAGCAGAAAGGTACTCGTGGATGCTGAGAGCTCTCCTCTGCTGCTGAGAAACCTGAAGCTGTGGAAAGAGTTAGCATAAGATTATCAATGATGCGCCCCGTAGCGCATTCCAAGGAAAGAGAAAAGTCCAGCAGGGGTTAGAGGACCAATAAGTACCTTGGAGGCGTTCAACGCCGAAGCGAAAGCGCGGTTGCGACCAAGCCTGAACATGGCGAATCCGGACTGTTGACTATTCTCGGAATAGAGGTGGAGGGGAGATTTTTCCGGGGAGGGAAAGAGAAAAGGAAAGGTTACAAAATAAAGGAGCGCAAAATGACGATGGCTTCAAACCAGAGCTATCACTATCCAAAGCCCTGTCTATCATGCGGCGCACGATGTGCTCGGATAGCGGGAATGGCCGGGCCGTTGCAGCGGGAACAATGTTTGCCCGACGGGCGTTAACCGGTGACCCGACAGAGGCCGGAGAGCGCTTGACGGAAGGTGGCCTCTCGGTGATCAGAAAACATCCACAGGAGTTACATATTTCCTAGTGTGAGAGGTGCTCCTGTATTATTTTCACGCCCATCACATGCCACTAGTAGGTACCTAGGGAGGCACTGAAAGGTACATCTACTAACTGGTTTTACTACCGAATGTGGACTAGCCTAGGACCCTAGTCCACAAGTTAATCTCCTGCATTCACGGAGTACTCCATACGGAGCAGTACTCCGTCTTGGAGGTAATGGTGGGGGAAACCTCCCGGGGAGTACCACTCTTACCCATATACCTCCGTACTAACAACCAACTCACACCACTACCTCCTATCGATGCAGTTAGATCTAACAGTTATTTGCTACCAATAGCCGGAGATCATACCGCATGGGCACGAAGTACGGAGTCCAATTACCTGGTATACATATACTACGGCGGGGTACAGGTACCCAGATGACGCACAAACAGCCGGGGTAATTTGCTTTAGCGATCGAAATAGAGGCATTAGAGACAAGCTGTCGGCACAATCGCCTCAAACTCACGCCTGGCGTTTTACTACGAGCAAAATTTCAATCGAGTACTGGGCAGGCACATCGTAATGATGTATGGATCAAGTCAGGTACTCCGCAGATGAATACACTACTAGGTTTACATAGCTACAAGACCCGGATAGCGCATATCTTGATGGCGCATTAAGCTCAATTTATCCGATTCGAAGGGCATTATTACGAGTCTTTTATTCGGACTGTAGCGAAATGGTGCTCTCGTATTTGCAGCAATAATTAGTCTCGGCTTAAGTACACGTACCGCGTATCCTTACGTCCGTAAGGAGCCATCACAAATAGGGTACGGGCTGTCGGCGCAACATGTGAGTCCTTGGCCGCTTATATCCCCTTTATCAGCAACTCGGCAGCCCGTCAACTCGATAAAACTGCTTGTCCTCATCTGCATGGAACAAATATTTTTGGCCTTACTGTAACCAATTCCTCGCCGTCTATTAGTGTCGCCTGTAGCATTGCAGTCTCCAACAAGCGATACTCGGATCTACACCCAAAATACCCTCATTCACCATGGCCTTAACTGATGTGGTCAGCTTCGTTAATCCTTGGTACGTAATCATTGGGTTGGTTAGCTGGATCACTGTCACAATCTGGACCCGGCATCTTGTTGCAGACTACAAGATCAGGCGCCTTGGCGCTACCCGTGCTCCCGTCCTCCTTATGAATCCCATAAGTGGTATGGCCCCTTCCCGTTTCTTCACATCGAGCGTGCCAGCTTACTCTCTAAAAAGCAATTGGACACTATTATGGCCTCTTCAAAGCTCAGTCTAAGCATAGAGCAGCCGAGCATGCTACTGATATCATGGACACGAACTTCTTCGAGAAGAAAAATTTCTATGAAATGAGCCCCACGGGCATTCGTCGTGTCCTTCTCACTCGTGACCCAGAGCAGATCAAGGCGATCCTCGCAACTAAGTTTTCGGACTTCGGCCATGGGCCTAAATGGCACAAGTTATGGAAGCCGTTCTTGGGCAATGGCATATTTGCAGTCGATGGCCAAATGTGGCATGATAGCCGCTCTATGATCCGGCCTATGTTCATCAAGGACAGAGTTGGTAACTTGAAGATATTTGACAGCTGCACAGAAAAGCTACTGGCCAAGCTCCCTGCTCCTGGAGTGACCGTTGATCTTCAAGACCTCTTCTATCGCTGGACACTAGACACTACCTTCAGCTTCCTCTTAGGTGGCAGCGCCAACAGCCTTGATAAGTGTGTTCAGTTCTGCTTCCTTGTCATGTCGTATCTGAGCTAACTTTTAAAACAGCCCTACTCATGAGGTCGCCAACGCCATGGCTGTGGCTCAAAAGAAGCAAATGCTCATTTTTGTCCTAAAGTAAGGAGAAATGCCCAATCTATTAAGAGAACACAACTGACATGAATACAGTGCCTTTAACCCGATTATACCCAAAACAGACTACTACAGGTCCATCGCAGCACTTGAGCGCTTCGTAGACCCGTTCATCGTTCGTGCCATATCTCTTTCTGAGCACGAACTGGAAGAGCTTTCGAAATCAGACGAAGACTTTACTTTTCTTCACAGTATCGCTCGCTACACTAAAGATCCCCGAGCCATCCGCGACCAAATAATGTCTATCATTCTGGCAGGTCGGGACACCACCGCATCAGCACTTTCATGGGCCGTTTACGAGCTCTGCGGCCGCAAGGGTGCGTGGGCTAAGCTCCATGCCGAGGTCTTACAGGTTCTAGGCCGCCACGGTAAACCCAATTATGAGACACTAAAGGATATGTCCTATGTCAGATACGTGCTTAACGAGACGCTGCGTTTGCATCCCTCAGTACCTATGAATATGCGCCAAGCTCTTGAGGATACGACGATACCTGGTGAGCCCGGACAACCGCCTATAGCCATGCTCAAGGGCGATAGTGTCACGTATTTGACGCGAGAGATGCACCTCCTTAAGGAAAACTACCCTCCGGTGTCAGAAAAATTCGAAGACCATATGGTTTTCAGTCCCGAACGCTGGGAAAACTGGACGCCCAAGCCGTGGACCTATACGCCCTTCCATGGTGGCCCAAGAATCTGTGTTGGCCAAAACTTTGCTTTGACCGAAATGGCATATTGCTGTAAGTCTTCCCTCCGACCCCTCACACGACATGAGGCATGCTAATGTGGCTGTTTACAGTGGTGCGGTTGGCGCAGAAATACGCTCGCATTGAGTATAGGGGCGACTGGGACGCTCAATTCTTGAAAACCGAAATCATTGGAGCGCCTGGTCTTCCTATTGAGGTCGCTCTATTCGAAGAATAAAAGTAGCGTCGAATATCATGAGTATTCTTCAGTCAAATTTGTATATACACTATTTGTACATACATCTTGCGGTAGCACCCATTCGTTTCTCGGCCAAACCCTATTTCACCTGAACGTCCATGGCGAACCCACGACTCTCCCTTCGGAATCAATTCGGATTCCCTCCCCACGCAATAAACTCCTTTTCTCGTCCAAGGTGATGCCCTCCCCGTTCTTTGGCCATTTCCCCTTGAATCCGCCCAGCTTGCCACCTGTAGCCACCACCCGGTGACATGGAACGTCGGGTGCAAATGGATTTCTTCGTAGTGCGTTACCAACAGCACGAGGTGAGGTTCCTAGGTACGCTGATAACAGAGCGTATGTTGTGAAATGGCCACGGGGAATGTGGCAAAGGGCTGTCCAGACTCGCTTCTCGAAGGGCGTACGGGTTGATGTCTCTATCAGAGAAATTTGCAGGGACATATCTTCTGTGACACTACGTTGGGAGCGTCTTATTGCCGATGGGGCCTGGTACAACTTTCCACATGCAGTACTCGTTTCCTCCGACTTTGATGCGACCACCTGAGTCATCGTTGGCATATGGGAATAGGGGTACCGAATAGTTATCACGGAATGATGTAGACATAGGTACTCCGTAAGATGTGGTAGAAATTGCAAAATGGATGTATGGCACAGCACATACACCTTGAGAAATGTGATTATGGGAGCTGCTACTGTATGTCACAAGCGAGGGGAGATAGCGGCCTTTCTATAGATAATGTGGACTGGTGGTTACGTCTTTGCGGCTAACGGACGCGTCGTGTCTCGATATCGAGAGCAACACGTTAGAGCTTGATGACACGTGCGCACGTGATTTCACTTCCACTGTGTTGTAAGTAAGCACAAATAGAGCCCGGGCACTAGCAACAGATATTCAAATTCTAAGCACTAGGGCCCTAGGGGAAGACGTCAGGGGATCAATTGCAATAAACTATTGAGTACTGAGGGGTGGCGCCGAAAAAAAAATCCGTAGAATACCTTGCTTTAAGATTTAACGATCCAAGTGCCCCTAGACAGCAGCACTTAGCTGCCTACTCTATCTTCCCAAACGCCGAACTATGCTATTTATGTATGTATGATATGTATACATTTGGTATTTCGTACTTATGAAGGTGTGCGAGGAAATATGCCCGCTCTTTGTTGACGCCAATACTGGCTTCGAAGCGATCGCACAAAACTTGGATTTATGTCTTCCACATCGATATATTAGGCCAGTGGTTCCCGGTGGATGCGCCGATGTGTTACTGGGTAGACCGGTCCGATGGTCAAACCATAAACGATTCGCCGCAACCGCACTGTTCCTCTAATTGTTTGTTAGCAAATCCCCGCTGTTGGGCCATGGAACCGGCAATAACATACTGATGTTAGGGTTCTTGAAGACAAATCGCTGGTTAAGTTTGTCTTCCGCCCAGTCCATTTCGCTTCCGATAATGCTGAATAGCGCCTTGCTATCAATGAGAACTTTGACACCATCCTGCTCTACCGCCTCGTCGAAAGAACCCGGCTTATCAACATACTCCAGGTGGTATGCCAGCCCGCTACAGCCCCTATTACGCACGCCCACCTTGATCAGTTTTGGCTCGGGCTGGTCCAGCATAGTGCGCAACTGCTCTACTGCTGCGGGCGTCAACTTCATAGCTGCCTTTCTGGCACGTAGTTTCGGTCTTTGGCGTGGTGCCGGCTTGGTAGCTTTAGGGTCTGGTTGTTGAGCTTCGGCCTCATTGACCTTTGGGGCTGTCGGAGTGGCGGGGCCTTGAGGCGGGCGGGTCTCGTGGACCTTTGGCAGGGGCTCCGGCTGGGCTATCGAGCTCTCGGGAACATTATCATTGCGTGGTGCCGACGGTGGTGTCGAGGGGAGCCCGTATGAGTGATAGGAGCAGGCGAAACCAGTCGTCCAAGAAGCTCCAGAAGCATTGACAGCAAAGAGTGCTCTTGGCGCATTCGCCTGGCGCAATGCGCTCCTAACCGCCAATCGAGCAACACTCATCATAAAAACATGGATCTCGGAAAGGCTGCAATTTCATAAAGTCGCCGGTTTGCGAGCGTATGAGAAAGGGCGTATTCGTTGGCCGGTGTATATCTCTGTTGGGCAATAGGAAGTATCGATGTAAAAGTTGATAGATGTGATTTTTGTGTCGCCACCACTTCCAGCTTAGTTAAGGCTTTTGGATGACGGAGGACCCCGATGGGTCGGCAAGAACTGGTCAGTTTTTGGGGTGGGAAAGTGGCACCATAAATCGGTTGTTGTATGATGTGATGCCAAGACCATGGTCAACTAGTCCAATCAGAACCAAAGTATTTGTCATTTTTTGCTTAGGAGTCTTCCTACCCTACATCATCGCGATGATGGAGCCTACAGGTGTAGTTACGCGTCTACAGACTCCATGCTGCTACCGGTAAATACTAGTAGTAGGAATACAATCCTCCGTGCGGGGTCAGTAGGCATACATTTGTTAAATAAATATGGCAGTATCCCCGTACTTCGTGTCACGTATGGAACATATCGTGATCGTGTGAGTCAAATCCGAATACGTTTTTATGGTGAGTACGGAATATATTGCATCCTGTACGGTGTACGGAGTACTAATTATGCCAGTGATAGCAATACATTTAATCTCCATTGTTGTGTGGGAAATGCAAGGCATACAGTACCATGAGTATTTTTTAGTTACACGGATGCGCCATAGTAGTTGCATGGTTATTTCAACGTCAGGGGAATTAGAAGCTTTAATCTAGTACCTATTTTGCTTGTGCATGTCATTGAAGTTTCTATCACTCGCACCCCTCTCGTCCTTGTTCGGCGCCGGAGGGCGACGGGGACCAAATCAAGTGCTCCGCACTCCGCACATACCGATTATTCCGTACATACTCCGTATAGAGTACGGAGTCAGGTCAACTTGCCCCACAATACGAACGCGGGTCTCGAATGCGAGTACGAACGTAGCACTGCGTTGAATACGGAGAACATCCTGTGAGGTCCAGCTCAGACGAGACATAACACTTGCATAGTGGCCCCGCTCTGCCCATATTAATTACATTATGGAGTCAAGATTTCTTCACGCTATGGGCCCTCAGAGTTCCTTGCCGTTGTGGGATTACAATAGGCCTCTCAATCGACTCCTTAATCAGTACTTGTAAGGAGAGGCCTATGGGAATTCTACTACCCAACCAAAGAGTCTTTTACATCGCGGGGGTTGGGCATTGAGGAAGCAATGTTACCGGTGTACACATGTGTTCAACCCCTGGCCGCTATACGGAGTACGGTCGTTCCGGACAGGTACCAACTGAATAGGCAATGACTAGCCGGCATGAATGATACTAAAGGCACGGAGTACGGAGTATTCTACAAGATGGTTGATCCTGGAGTGCAGCTGTCAAGTTGCCACTACATTAAACTAGTGGGGGCTCGGTGCGAAAGAAACACCCCGTCTACCCGTCTAACCAATAACCCGGAGGCCTACCCTTGCATCTACTTCATCAGTGATTGCCGTGCTTGGCATATCCCTTTCAGTCGGTACCGTGCTAAGAGCAGAATCAATGGCCAATCACGATGTTTCTGTATGCAAACACTCCATTTAGAAAATAGTAGCCCGTGTGAAGTCCCACTGGGGAAGTTACGAACCCTGGCTAGGGTTGCAGCTCCATTAGATTCAAGTGCCGATTATGAATTACACAAGGTGGTCATAGACAATGCGGAGGGTCGAACCATATAAATAGCTTGGCTCAACACCCTCTCGCTAAAAATCACATCGCCAATCTACTTTGGTATCCAAGATCTCCCAGCCTGGCCGAGAAAACCGATATGGAAAACATCACTGCGTCTGCCCTCCCAGAGGCCGGAGGCCTTTTGTCCTCTTCCTTCCCACAGCACTGGCCTGCCGCAGCCGCCAGTGTTGTCTTTGTAACAATTGTCTTGCTGGCACAGTACCTCTTCAAAATCGACCATCTCGCAAATGTTCCATTCGTCGGCGAAGGCGGAGAGGCGGCTAGACGGCAGCAGTTTGCCACAGGGAAGGCAACTGAACTGTACAAAGAGGGTTATCGAAAGGCGAGTTGTTTTTTGCACACATAGAAAGTCAATTAACACAAGCCTCTAGTTTAAGAATGGCATTTTCCGAGTCACTACTGCTAGAAGTGGGTAGAATCGAACGTCCAAATATCCGTGAATGGGATAGCTGACTTTACCCCAAGAGACGAGTTCAGTGGCCGTTTCGCCGATCTTTCTCGATGAACTCAGGAAGCTGCCTGACGATGTCATAAGTTTCAATGCTTCGATCAAAGAGGTAAGTTTAACCTTCTCAAGTAGCTAGCGATGTTGAGGATACTGATAGAGCTTGTATAAGACTATGCAGGCTGATTACACCATGCTTGATGTCGAGTCGAAGGATGTTGTTCATGCTGTCAGGTCTAAGCTTACGCCCGCATTGCGTGAGTTCTTCTTCCAGATCACTCTATAGGAGAGGCTATGGAATACTGACAATCTAAAGCTCGTATCACTGCTGCGGTCGCCGATGAGGTAGAGGCAGCTGTCCGCGACGGGATGCCCTCTGTCAACGAATGGACAGAGGTTAATATTAACAGCAAGCTCCTCAAAGTTGTCGCCAAGGCGTCGGGCAGGGTTTTTATTGGTAGCGAGCATTGTCGTAACGAAGACTACATTGACTTTGCAGTGAACTACACCCTTGAGCTCATGAAGGCTGTCAGGGCCGTTGGGGCCATCCCCTGGTGGAAACGTCCTATGACGGCACGGTCCATACCAGAGGTCAAACAGCTCAAGAGCCGTATCGACCAGGCTGACGCCTTTCTACGACCCATTGTTTCAGCAAGGCGCGCAGCTGAAAGCAGTATGGACTATCAGAAACCTGAGGATATGCTTCAGTGGATCATGGACGCTGGTATTGATGGGAAAGATGAGCAGCACCTTGCTAAAGCGCAACTCGATATCAGTTTTGCCGCGATTCACACGACGACAACGACGGCGACCAACGCGTAAGCCTTCGCCACACTGTAAGGCAAAAGCAGGGAGAATGCTGTACTGACCGGACGATAGCTTCTATTGGCTTGCAGCGATGCCCGAAATCATGCCTATGCTGCGAGAGGATATCCAAAATGCATTGTTCGAGAGCGGCGGTGCCTGGACCAGTTTAGCCTTGCAGAACATGAAGAAACTCGACAGTTTCCTCAAGGAAGTACTGCGATGTAGTCCTCTCGGTGCCGGTGAGCCTCGACCCCCCCCAACACTGAGATATGGAATCCATTTTCCCTAGTAATAAAGTTGACATCGAATAACTAGCTTCGTTTGAGCGCAAGGTACTCAAGGACTTTACCCTTTCAAACGGACAGATCATCCCCGCTGGCACTATCATTGAAGTGCCTCTAGTTGGTATCGTTTCGGACGAGAATATTTGGGAAAAACCCGAAGAATTCGACGCACTGCGTCATTACAAGTTACGCCAGCAGAAAGACACCGCCAGCAGCAAAACCAAGGCGGCCGAGATGGTTGCCAGTGCTCAGTTCGTCGGCGTTGGACAGACAAGCTTGCAGTTCGGCTATGGACGACATGCATGCCCAGGGCGTTTCTTTGCTGCCCATGAGATCAAGATGATCATGGCGACGTTCGTGATGCATTACGATGTGAAGATGCCGGGAGACTTGAAGGAGAGATATCCCAACTTGTTGATGGGTGGTTCGGTAGGTCATCATCTGCGCCATGCCTTCCCGCAAGTGCAAATTGCTAACGAGACTCGTTAATAGTCTGTTCCGGACCCAACTAAGAATATTATGGTGAGGAAAGCCCAGGTCTGATCCATTCATGAGCAAACGAATATGTATATGTAGCTGGAACGGTCGTTTGGTTAGGGGATTGTATGTACACCGCAGGAGTCGAACTGACTAATCTCTCGCTATTGTTTTTTTCGATAATCACTACTTTAACTCTATAGACACAACATTAACATTGATCCTACATTGACCTTGTTGGCGAAACCGGCCCGGGAAGATGCTGTATTAGACGGGGGTTTCCTCAAACACTAACAACTGACACTGAAGCAACTCTCAATTGACTCGTATTTGTATGCCAGGCACTGCCCGAGTTAGTACTGTTAATTCGTGGAACTGATGACTGAATAGAAAAACGGACCGTATTAGTAGAGACGGTACTTTTATCCTATTTTCCTCGACTACATGGTGATATCGGAGGAGGTGCTACAGTATTTGTGAAGTAACAGCGCGTAAAATGTGTCTTCAAATTTGCCTTTATTGAAGCGAAATGGGCTATGAGAGGCGGGCTTTTTAGGCTTCCATCATCCAATCTATAGGGAACCGGGTGAAAGCGCTCTGTGCAAGAAAGGAAGGAGGAGGAAGAGAGGGAGAATGGTGTCTAGCAAATCTGATGGTGCAAGGATGGTCGCGATTTAGGTTGATTTGATGCCGGGTTCGGGTTCGCATGCGCCCCTTTACCCCTGTCTACCCCAAACCCTTCCCACCCCCTCTCTTTTATGGGGATTTGGGAGTAGTCAATCATAGAGGTACGGGGTTCGGTCTCTGAGGCCGCACCGGGTTTCCTTTACTGGGCAAAAATACCTACTTGTATAGTAAATAGACCATTCGAACGGCACGGCTGTCTAGGCCAATGCCCTCGATATATAGGTGCGTACTTTGGCCCGGCCAGTCTTCTTGATGTGGCTATACCATTCTCGTGGCAGATTTCTTCCTCTTTCTTACACGGTTAGCCGAGCAAAAGTCGTGGATGAGACGATCGACACTCCATGAAGCGTTACATTCACTCCTGCACACCATCACTTGTCTAGCTTCTGCCTCATTGTTGGTACTGTACCCCTCATTTCTGTTATCATCCATCCTAATACTGGATTATAGCACCCCAAAGCTCTCTAAAGGGTCGACATGTCAAGGCCAACATCAAAAGAGGCTCCCGCTGAGCTACGTGACAAAGAACGTCTAGATGCACCAGCAGCAGACGACAGCCAAGATATTGAGAAGTCAATTGAGACAAAGGAGCGAACCACACCTACTATTGATGAAAATACTGTTGGATGGGACGGTGATGATGACCCCAACGACCCCTACAACTGGCCAACCTGGCAAAAGGTGACCAATTGCGCGACTATCAGCTTCTTAACCTTTGTTACGCCTCTCGCCTCGTCAATTTTTGCACCGGGCGTGCCACTTCTTATGCGGGACTTCCAGAGTACGAACCAGGAACTCGCTGCGTTCGTTGTCTCTGTTTATATCCTTGGCTTCGCATTCGGACCACTTATTGTTGCACCTTTGTCCGAAACGTATGGGCGTAGTCCTGTATACCACGCTTGCAACGTTGGTTTCATTGCTTTCAGCATCGCTTGTGCCAAGGCGCCTACGCTGGCAACGCTGGTCGTTTTTCGATTCTTTGCTGGTGCATTCGGATCTTGCCCGTTGACCATCGGCGGTGGAAGTATTGCAGACATGATTAGCCCGGAGAAACGTGCCGCAGCCATGGCAAGCTTCAGTATGGGCCCTCTTATCGGCCCCATCCTTGGCCCTGTAGCTGGGGGTGCTCTTTCGGATGCCAAGGGCTGGCGTTGGGTGTTCTGGGTGATTTCCATCGTGGCTGGCTTTGCGGCCTTGCTCATGGCTCTGACAATGCGTGAGACGTTTGCACCGGTTTTACTGGCGCGCAAAGTAAAGAAGCTACGGAAAGAAACTGGCAACCAACTTCTAAGGTCCAAGTTGGACGATGGTCTGTCTTCCAGGGAGAGATTTAGCCGAGCGATTGTGCGCCCCATGAAGATGCTGTTTTCTCCCCTGAGTGCCATCTTTGCTCTGTACATCGCCGTTGTGTACGGATACCTTTACCTGCTGTTCACATCCGTCCCCTTCATATTTAAACAGTACTACGGCTTCAGCTCGACTATTGTCGGCCTGGTATACTTGGGTCTCGGTCTCGGTTCCTTCGTCGGCTTGGGCTGGTACACCAGCACTACTCAGAGAGACTTGAAGAAGGCCATTGAGCGCGATGGACCTGGAAGTGCGAAACCGGAGATTCGCTTGAAGCTTCTTCCAGTTGCTGCATTCATATTCCCGGTCGGCTTCTTTATCTACGGATGGACGGCGGATTTCCACACCCACTGGATGGGGCCTATCGCCGGGCTTTTTGTGATTGGCATTGGTATGTATTGCAGTTCTTTCATCGTCGTGCAGTGGTTCAGTTTGGCTGACGTATTTGGGAAGGTAACCTGATGTGTTTCATGGCCATCATAATGTATCTCGTTGATGCCTACGGCATGTACTCCGCCTCAGCACTCGCAGCGAACACCGTGATCCGATCTATTGCTGGTGCGGTGCTGCCCCTTTGTGGTCTGCGCATGTATGACGCGCTGGGTATGGGATGGGGAAACTCCTTGCTTGGTTTTATTGCCATAGCGATGTTGCCAATTCCCTTTCTGATCATTCGGTATGGCGAACGGCTAAGAATCAAGTTTGATCGCAAGGATCTGTGAGGGGCTATGCACTACTTGGGCAAGACTTCGGGACACAGAACGGGCCGTGATGGGACGTACGAAAGCCTAGGTTTCTCAAACCTGGCATTCTACAAAAATATACATACGGAGCACGTAAGGCTTCCACCAGTTAATATTGAAGACTTGTTGAGATATATGCACGGAATACTTGCTAGTGTTACGTCGTAGGTACTCCGTACATAGCACATCACATATGTGCGTGAAGCACTTACGGAGTGATATGTATAGATCGGGGTTCGCTCCTCGGGATTCGCAATCGGATTCGTACCGAGGCAATAGGCTACGGAATACATATCATATAGAGGATCCATGGATAGCGTTGAATAGCCTCCCATGGTGTAATTAAAGGGTGGGGAATGCCGGATACCACCAATGCTTCTGCAAATACGGAGTACGGAGTATGGAGTATCCATTGCCAATGTCGCGAGGCAATCGCGACCCTTTAATTCACATCCTCGTCATCCAATTCTTATACGAAAGCGAACACGCACGCCTGTCTCGTCTCTGTGCCGCATCTTTGACATCCGGCACGATTTCAATTGCCCGATTGGTCTTTTCCTAGGGAGTGAGTGACAGTACGGAGTAGGTGGAGGCCAGCAAAATTGATCCTCGACGTGTACGGAGTACTCATGCGCGAGATTGTGAGTGAGCCAACGGGATAGCGGAGGACTATACGGAGTACAGGTAGGCTTTGTCGGCATGGACCGACCGACTCGGCGGTTGGGGCACAAGAAGTCCCGTAACGGGTGTACCCGGTGCAAGGCGCGTCACGTCAAGGTACGTTTAGGCCGCCAAGAAACCATGCTTGCCTTATCGTTTGCCGTTCTTGATTCTAAACCAAGTTATGCGTATAGTGTGATGAGCAGAGGCCATGTAGGAACTGCGTTCGCCATGGTGAGGTCTGCAGTCTGGATCCTCCCCTGAGGATAGCATCGCCGGCAACAACGGTATCGACATCAACTGCTACGAGGAGCACACCCCCCATCCCAACGCCCTCCGAACAAACTCCGTTGAGTCAACATCATGAAGGTTCAGTACCGGGGAGCTACCATGCCTCTAGCCCGATACCGCCCCTTGGGCGAGAGAGGCCAGGGCACCATGACCACCGTCTGCTGAGCAGCAACCCGGAGAATCAGTCGCATCAACTAGGATCAGCGGAGTGGCTGCAGAGCTTGCGCCTAATGCATCACTATACCAAGAGTACATGTCACATACTACCTAAGGACCCTTTGACCAGCGATTTGTACATCACTTCTATCCCGGAAGCTGCATATGAACACGTTAGTCTGTCCTGGCTGGTTGTGTCTGATTTTGGGGAAACGGCAAAGCTAACACGCAAAAACAGGAGTTTCTCATGCACGGGCTGCTGGCGATATCAGCGCTGCACTACGCCTATGTTCACCAGGACGAGAGACGAGAGTACATCCTCATCTCAGCCCATTATCAAAACCTAGCCGCCCGCTCTTTCTCCACGCGGCTAAACGACCTGAACCATAGCAACTGCGAAGCTTACTTCTTCCTCGCCTCCCTCATTTTTCTTCTCAGCATCTGCTCCGTTGCGCATCATGAGAGCCTCGGCCGGTCGGTCGTGCCCGACGATGTTGTGCAATCCTTCATGTTACTCCAGGGTGTCAAAGGGATCCTAGACTTTCAACCTATAGAGGCATGGAGGGAGCGTGGCGGGCCGTTGAACGCCATGTTCCGGGACTCGGAGAATTTCAACTTGGATCATTTCCCATCCAGTGGTAAGTTTCATGCTCGACTCGATGCGGTCACCCACCTGGCGCGGAGTATTCCTTCCTCGATGGAAATCATAAATGCTAGAACCGCTTTCGTCCTCGCTATTGAATCGCTGCGGACGACACATGATCGATGCAAGCATGCCAGTGACAACCCAGGTCACATCTGGGGGTGGCCGCTTACATTACCGTCACTGTTCATCGAAATGTTGAGCGGCGGACATCCCATGGCGCTGATTGTGCTGGCTCACTTTGCTGCTATGGTTAGACCTTATGAGCATCAGGAGTGGGTGAGCAGAGGTTGGAGCAAGGGCATCTTGAGCATGATGGAGAGGGATATAGACCCCGAGTGGCGCACCTGGTTGGAATGGCCTAGG
This sequence comes from Trichothecium roseum, assembly GCA_026184415.1. Classification (NCBI taxonomy): domain Eukaryota; kingdom Fungi; phylum Ascomycota; class Sordariomycetes; order Hypocreales; genus Trichothecium; species Trichothecium roseum. The sequence continues at coordinate 231,727 of CM047948.1, forward strand.
CGAAGTATACTAGATGGTATAGACGTGGACAACATGTAAGGCGCCTGGTCAAGTAATCCCGCGTTTAGCTGGATAGCTGCAACGGGCTTATGTTGTAATTTGAATATGTAATACCAAGCAGTCGAAGCTGAAATGTAATGTAGTAATCAAAGGCCACCAAATGGGATGACCAACCACCTTGTTGGATACATATATACCTAAGAACTGGTAGTATGGGTTCCTTGGATTTTCGAGATTAATTGTAAGAAGTGACCCGAGCTCTTATCGTCTGGCACACATCAAATCAAATGTGCCGTCGCTTGCAGGAACCGGCTTGTTCCCATGGTGCCTCCGAAGCCGAGTTGGTGTGTCCGACGGGTCCCACCGCGCAACCGCCGAAACTTAGGTTGTCACCAACAAAATACAGAGCAAAGTCGTCTTGGTTATTGTCATTACAAGCTCGTATTCATCCTGTTCGCTATTCATCTATCTGTACTTTTTTTCTTCTTTCAAACCCTGGACCGAGATTAGTCACGCTTATGGACATATGGTGACACGATGTCGCAACGCTTTGAGAATGTCATCAATTTTCGAGACGTCGGCAAGACAGTCAACGAATTTCTCGGCGAGCGGTGAGTCTGGAGATGCAATCCTGCTTTTCTACTTCTATAGCTGATGTGTGTATGTAGACGGCTGAGGGAGGGCATCTTTTTTCGTTCGGCTCGATTAGGTATGTACATAGAGTACTGTCCTGCCTCCTCCAATAATAAATTGCTCATCAAGGCAGACGAAGCCTCACCTAACGACAAGGAGAAACTCGTTGGAGACTTCCAGCTCAAAACTGTTATCGACCTAAGGACTAAGTATGACATTTCTCGCCTGTGAACTTTGTATGCTATCTGAATATGGCTGAAGATGAATCTAGGTCTGAACATGCTCTACAAGCCAAAAAGTTGCAGGCCTTGCCAGCGGCTGCCCATATCAGATCCAATAGTGCGGTAGCACGGCCATTTCACATGCCTGGACTGGCTTACCATGAAATCAAGATCACGGGCGGAGCGTTTGAGCGTTTCCTGCTCAGCCAGCTCTCGTGGTGGGGCTTCTTGTGACTACTTCCCCGTTTCCCCTGCCATTTGCAGAACATCTGTGGTTGACTGACACCCACGTCGCAGCAATTTCATGTTCCTCTTTATTTTCGGCTATAGAGCGGAGGCTATAGGCATCATTGCTAGGGAAGTCATGCTCCCACGCGGCCTCAAAGCGCTGGGGCCTATAACTCTGGACCACTCTGGCCCCCTTATCTGCGAGACACTGTCGCTGTATACCGACCCTGCCCAGCTGCCCAGTGTCGTGCACTGCACCCAGGGCAAGGACAGAACAGGCCTGATCTGTATCCTGTTGCTAATGATACTGGACGTCCCTAAGCCGGCCATCGAGCACGACTACTTCCTTACTGACCAGGCCCTCGAGTGCCAGCGCGAAAAGAGGGAGAAGGAGATGGCGGCGATCGGTCTTCCACCCGACTGGGCACTTACAACGAAGGAAATGATTGATTTTGTAGAGACGCACCTGGATACGAAGTATGGCGGGCTCAATAGTTACCTGGATAGTATTGGTTTCGGAAAAGATGAGAGGATGAAGGTACAGGACACCCTATTGTATTAGATCATACCATATGCAACTCTGTAGAAGGAGGGGAAAGAGGTCACCAGTGTGATAGGATTGTTTTACGTTCTTGTTATTGTTTGAATGCTACTTCTTTCTAAACCGCCCCTGCATCCAGCAGCGATACATCTTCTTCTCTTCTTTTCGATTGACAAGCAGCCGGCGGTCAACACCGATGCTCTCAATTTCAAACCGAGGTACTTCTCCTTCGACACTATCCCTTTCAAATTTACTACCGGACCAGATATCCACGAGCTCCTCCTGTTCGAAGAAGTAGACCCTGGTGCCGTCTCCCCTGATGTAAAAGTTCTCTTCCAGATAACGTCCCTTGCGGAAGCGAACTTGAGCAAGGTCGCCTCTTCCATAATCTCGGAAGCAGACCAGCCCACCTGGCTTTAGCACCTTATACACGTTGCGCACGGCTTGTAGCCATTCACTTGGGGACAGAGCAGAGAAGATGAAGACCATGACGGCTACGTCTACTGAGTTCTCTTCCAGGCCTGAGGGTAGATCGTCTCCTGCAGCGTCCCACACATCAGCCTGCATGAAGTGGGTATCGTAGCTTTCGTGATTGCGCATGACCTCGACGGCTGTCTTAGAGAAGTCACAGGCATGCACTTTGAGTTTTGGATTGCTGTTATTGGCGAGTACTGGGAATGCCGTGTTACCGGCACCCGCGCCTATTTCTAGGAGAACCTTGGGTCCCGCATCCTCTTTGACTATCTCGGCAAGAACAGGGAACTCCTGCTGTAGCCACTTGCGGTTTTTAAAGAAGTTGGCGTTGTTATTTTTATAGAATTGGTTCCACCATTTTGCAGGGTTACCATTAAACCTAGCTGACTCGATGTTAGCAACTTGCGCGCCAGTGATTTGTTTCAAGAAGAAAGCAATGGAGATTGGTGTAGTCAGATGGGGGTGAAAGACTAAAAGTGAAGGTAAGGTTGTCATCAGTAGAATCAGATGAACTATGCATTTGGTTTGTATCATCACAACACCAGGTGCCAAAGCAGACTGCGCATGAAAAAGGGGATTTCTTACTTTTATCAAAGTCGGAGACGGGAGACTGACGCTGCATGTCGTACTGCTTTTCGGCATACTCTTTGTATGCATCGTCCGTCTCGACATGGTCCCACGCGTTGAACTCATAGACGTTGTCTCCCGCCTCGAGGTACCGACTACCGAACATGAAGGGATCTGATCGTTTCAAGTTATTCTGAGGGTCGTGAGAGCGATGCGAAGGAACACTATCGCCTGTCTCAACCTCGGTTTTCACCATGGCCTGGGGGTCCTCGATCTTGAAGTCAGCCCTGGCCTCAACCGGAGGCGGCGCAGGACTCTCAACCATGATCTATGGTTGAAAAGCTGGCTCACTATCGCATCAGAAGTAGCGTGCACTTGCAGCTTGATACGGTGCTCGGAATTTCACCTGTAAAGAAAGGGTGGCTTGGGATTTTAAGTCTGTGAGAAGGAAAAAGATTTTTTTTTAATCAAAGCAAGGTTTTCTTTTTTCTAGGTTACCGAATGGGTCAAAATTTCGGTGGTCGGAGGCGGAATGTTCCGCTATTGAATGTCGCTAAAGCGAGATCGCGGGGCCATTTAGTGCATCCGCGCGAGACGTCCTACCACCATTCCGTGTCCTTTCCCTGAAGCTTGACTACCAGGCCCTGCCTGTTTTTGAAACAGTCTCAGCAATTGTGTTTACGGCCGGATAAACATGGCAGCCTCGATCTCGCAACCCCAGGGGCATATATCACCTGGTGAGGCGCTCGCACTCGCCCAACAAGCCCCATCGATTCTGAAAGCCAACCCACGGGCCATCTCTAGATCGCCGCTGGTGTCTCTCTTCTCCGCTACCGAGACGCCTGAGCTGTGGACAGTGTACGAGAACTTGCTTCTGTCATGTCTCCGAACAGGCGACGAGAAATCGGCCCACGAATGCTTGGAGAGGTTGGTAGCTCGGTTCGGGGGTGAGAATGAGAAGGTCTTGGCCCTTAATGGCTTAGTCAAGGAGGCAGAAGCGGATAATACAGAGGCTTTACTTGCAATATTGAAGGAGTACGATGATATCTTACAAGGGGGCGTTTCCAATACTGTGAGGACTTTCAGATTGGACTAGATGCGACCTAAGAGTACTGACACAGAGTAGCCCGTCGCTAAGCGCAAAGTTGCATTACTGAAGTCGATGGATAAGGTGGCAGACGCTATCACAGCCTTAACAAGTATTCTCGATACGAACCCGACGGATTCCGAGTCCTGGGCAGAATTATCAGACCTTTATTTAGACCAAGGGCTTTACCCCCAAGCCATTTATGCATTGGAGGAGGCGTTGATCATCTTCCCCAATGCTTGGAACGTAAGCCACCCGCTCACTAGGTTGGAATATCAACTAACGCAGTGTGTAGATGCATGCAAGGCTGGGAGAAGTTCTTTTAATGGCTGCAACCATGGGCGACGCGCCTCAGAGGCACCTTGCAGAGTCTCTAAAGCGATTCTGTCGTAGCATTGAGCTTTGTGACGACTATTTGAGAGGGTATTACGGCTTGAAAAAGGTGACAGATCAAATACTTAGCGATGGTACGAAGATAAAGAAGCCTGATAGCGAGGGCTTCTCGCTACCCGAGCAAAGTACTGTGGAAAAGCTGAACGAGGTTGCCACGAGCAAACTGGCCGAGATTGTACGGCGGTATAATGCAAGTGAGAAACTATGGCAGGGATACAATGCCGACGAAGTTGCTGCGGCGAGGCAGCTACTTCGGGAGACCCGGCCTGACCTCATACGTTGAAGTTTATATGAAGTATTCGATTAAAGTACTGTCAGTCTGGAGCTTGATCACCACGTCATTCAGCGCCCCATTAGAGAGAGACACAGCGAGATCGCTGTTAAGCCCCGATAACAACGCAGAACCAAGATATGGTCACTTATCAGGTGTCAAGTTAGCTTGGGGGCAGTCGGGGTATGAGGTGCTGTTGGGGGTTACGGAGGATTTATGGTATCAGGAACGGAGGCCCAACAGATTTGAGTAACAGCGAGTGATATTCTCCGATCACTCCTATGGCTGCTGTGCAATGACGGGATCCCAAGGAAAGACAATATTCCGCAATGGTCAGTGACGGGGTGCTTAAAAAAACAGCAAGACAAACAGTGCAACAGTGTTGAGGTGTTGGCAAGAATGACTTAATTGTTTCTGCAAGCACGACGCACTGGGCGTGTTTCGTGCGCTAGGGGGCTTTTAATAATAACAATGCGTTAGTCGTGCTTTATTTGATTAGGCTGTTCTGAGGTGTCTGGTATTTCGCCAGTTGAGAAAACGGTTTAAAGTCTCCTGAACTGCCGCCTGATGATAGAGGTCCAAGTACTTCAGAACTTATTTGAGATTCCTGCATCCCATGGCAGTAATTATCGGGAGAAGCCGAGGAAAGATAGTTGCCTCGAGAGAACCCACTAGTATTAGCAGCACTTGACAATAATAATATCGATGGAGGAGCTGTAGACAAAACACTCGCGCTACTAGTAGTATGAGCATGCGGTCAGGAAAGGACAAATTTGGTTTTTCTAGGATCTCATTTACGTGTACAGTCGGCCGTTTTTGTTTTTAAGTGTATACCTGTAGTACGTGCAAGGCCGGGCTAGAATAGGGTGAGGTCGGTTTCACCGAGATATTTTGTACGAGGTAACTCTGACTACAAAAAAAAAGCAGCAATCAATCCAGTAGTGTAACATGGCGTGGAGCACTGGCTAACGCATAGCGCATCGAGCGGTAGAATTACTTGTCAGATGGATGAGGTGGCTTGTATCCCGTCTCTCCCAAGATGCCCGGTGACCCCGAATATCGCCTTGGCCTGGCTATGCGGATGGAATTTGGAGAACGGCTCAGAAATGATGTGTAAGGCCCGGTGAGGGGAGTCTTTATTCACCAGCAAATAGAGAATGTGCGAACTGATGCGGACTCCTCTAGCTGCAGCATTCTCAATTGAACACGACTAGGCACAGAACAAGGCAGCAGAAAGACTTGAAGGTGGTGGCGGTGAGGGTGGGGGTGGGATGTATTGCCAGCGGGTTGGTAGGTTGGCGCAACTGGCTTGTCTTGTATTTCCTGCAAGTGCGCATCGTAATAGCAGCAAAACGCGTACATGTGCAGTGCATATCCCTGTAGGCATGTACATGATACAGGCTGCAAAGCAAAGGAGCACGCAGATGAGCATTGTCAAAAGGAGCAGCCATTGGCAATTGGGAAAGTAAGGACAATTCACCGCTGTGGAACCACTACAACAACACGTATGTACATAGGGCTGGTAGAGTTCCGGAGACGAGTCGAGAACCAGTAGGCTAACGTGCCTTTAACCATGGTGGCAAAAGTTACGAAGCCCCGGGTCAAGTGGTTAAAGGTGCCCACGAATCCTCAACAGGTGCCAGGTTGATGCATGTCGTGAGCTGGCACGCTCCACATGCAAGAGGACCATGAGTCAAAAAACGGAGGCCTTGCTTGATCAGGCCGCAACGCTACCTTAAGCGGCGTGGGTTTTGGGCCATATGAACCTGTTGATTCGATTGCCATGGTTGCGAGGAAGGGACTGAGAAAGAAAAAAAGCTCACATGAAAGAGACACACACAATATCAATAGTACATATGCTACATATGGTGGAAAAGGGATGAATGTCAGACATGCAGAGCTTGGCCTCGCATACAAAACAAACCCCAAGAAAATATGGTTTTTTTTTTGTTTTGGGAGGGGGGGCGCATCTCTCGCCTCCCATAACAAGTCAAGATTCACCTCGCAAGAGATATAGAATATAGCACAAGCGCTACCACTAATAGGGCCTGGTCATTGGCTTTTCCGGATCTGCTGCCGAAACAATATCCTCCTTGGTCAATATTAGGCTACTTTATCTGACTATCAACTCGGAGGAAAACTATGATGTTTTGTTCGAGGATCCATGAACCCCAGATAGAAGAGAACTGCCCTAGATGGGACCCTAAGACAAGCAAAGCTTTGCCGACCTAGAAATTCGGCTTAAACGAGCATTAGCATATGGTATACTACAGCCCAACTTACCCCGTTCCTCTCTTCACCCAAAAAAGCGCGAATCGTGACCTAACCTTTTATTCCGTTATACTACTACTGTAGTGGATATTGCCGGGGATTATGATAACTTATACAGTTCGAGAGAGAGGTGCCCTTGCTTTGCGTGACTGCGATTGGACTCAACTTAGCCGTTGCTCCATCTGCAGCTTACCATTGGGCTTTCATTCTTGGGGTTGAACTATTGCTAGAAAGAAAAAGGGCATCCAAACAGCAAAAACCACTTCTTCTCTTTTGCCATTCTTCATTTTCCCTGGTTCATCTTTTAAATATTAAGTCATTGTCCTCTCCTCCTCTCCGCAACTTGCCGCTCACGATCTCTCGTCAGAATATCCTCTCCAGGTACGTCCAGCTCATCCGACAATCAGCTCCCGCCGCTAGCACATCACTCCCGCCCCCCCTCCCCCCCAAAAAAAAAATCTTCCCCCAGAATTGTTATTGCTCAATGTCACCCATGGCTTTTTCTCGTGTGTTGCACCACCCTATGCCAGCTTTGCCTGTGCTTCCGCTTGCTTCTGCGTCTGCATTCTGCCTCCCCTCTCTCTCGCACCTTCTATTCGCCACCGTCTTGTAATACACCCCAAAGTTCCGCTCTAGGAACGAGGATAAATTACGGTGTCCCAGGTGACAGGGGCGAATGAGTGGCCTTTGACTACAGCACTGGGGCACGATGCAATGTCGATAGACCTGCTTCAATGTGGATTTGTGGACTTGCGCTGACTGCCGGGAAAAGTGGTCATATAGATATCAATTCTCCAACGGGAGGACAAGAGATCTACTTCCGATTACTAGGAGGTACTTGCATAACTCGGCGCGACACAACGCAACGTATTGCGAAGCTTTAGAGAGGCGTGGCTCGCCTGGTGTTGAAAGCAATTGCTTTTTAACAGTGCTTGGGCATTGTTCATCTTACCCCGTTGCCTGGGAAGGAACATACGAGCCGTCCAACACGGGCCTGAAACTAGCTAGGACAGACGCCTTCTTCTTCTTCTTCTTCTTCTTCTTCTTCTTCTTCTTCTTCTTCTGCATTTTGTGCGTCTTCCATCCTGCAGCTGAGTAGGCGAGACGTTCTATTGCCCAATACTGGTCTGGGCAGCGTGCGGTGTGCCGCTGCTTTGGTGGAGCAGATTTGCAGACAAAAGCCCAAGTTGCTTAAGTGCTCGAGTGCTTTTTTCTTAGCTCCGCCCACTCCTTCGACAGAAAGAAAACCCCGCCGGACCAACCAGACTAGAGGCCGACGACCCCTCCCCCCCTCCTTCTTCCCTCCCTGGTATACAACCAGTCGCACTTCGGCACTCCAACCAGGTCTTGCACACCCCCCCTCCTGGCGTCTTTTTCTTTCCAGTCGGCTCCCAGCTTGTAGCCACAGCTTCTGCTCGAATCCTGTCCGTTTGTTTGTGGTCAGCAAAGCCAATTCACATTTCTGCCGAGACCCAGGGCCAGCATAATCGTGCTTTCCATCCGCAAGTTTCTCGTCACCTGGTCCATTATTAGCGCCAACGCACGCCTTTCTACCCTGCTTACCTCTACCACCTTGCCGCCTTGCGGTTTGCGTTGCTGCCCTGTTCTAACCTTGGGCTGCTCCCGCTGCACACACCGACGGTCCTGAACTTCCCCGCCAGGCGCTGGCTTGTCCCCTCACACCATCCTCTAACATCGCCGCCGAGACGCTGCCACAACCTGGTTGCCGTTCTTCTGCCGTGTTTTGATAACTTCCTCCTACAAATCCCCCCCGCCCCCCTCAGCCAAGGGCGTCTGTGGTTTAATTTACTACCCGTTAAATCGTTGCGAGTTAAGGATCCTTGGACGCATAATTTGCTATGTCGTAAGTTTGCACTCGGCTACCTTTCCCTCCCTGGTCTTTAACAAATTATGCTCCTACAATTGCCCATCCCTTGACCTGTGGCTGCAAGTATTGAGACTAACGCACTTCTTCCCAACAGACTCAGACAGCGCCAGCCCGCTGCCCGACAACACCTAGTTCCAAGAGCCCGCCGTTCCCAACAACACGTCCAGCATTACTCTTATACCAGTGAAGAGGACAGCCAGGACTACGCTGACGAAGACGAGTGGGACGACGGTTACGACGTTGACGACGTTGACCCTGGCGATTCAGCATCAGGCACTGTTTCGCAAGAGGATTTGCACCAACCTCCTCGAACACATCGCTTAGCTCAATACAACCGAGGATACTCGCCGGTGCAGGCTCAAGCACCGCACCCACCGCCCGGCGTGGATCACGATTATGAGGGCCACTATGGCCATTACGCTCAACATCAGCAGGCCTTTGGTGGAGCAGGTCGTGCTCGCTCGGGACATGCCCCTTACATGGCAGGCCAAAATGGCCAGAATGGCCAGAGTAGCCAGGGCTTCCCTGGGCAGAACCATCATGTCGGACCTTACCAAGGTCACAATGCGTATGGTGGGCATGGCGGACACGGCGGACACGGCGGCCAGCAGGTAATGCCCTACCAGCCATATGGTCAGACTGGGCCGTACGGGGGCCAGAACGGCCATGCGTTTTTTGGCAATGACGGGCGCCCCGTGTACGATATGACCCCATATGGGCAACAAGGCATGCAGCAAGTGATGCAGCCAGGCATGCAGCCAGGCATGCAAGGTATGCAGCCGGGCATGCAACAAGCTTTCTTCAACCAAGTTCAGCCTTATGGTCTCCCTCAACAGCTGCAGCAATTCCACCTCTCCCCCCCGGTACCTGCACCAACGGAGCACCCTGGCCAGTCCAAGACGCCAGCCAAAGAGGAGCCGCCGCCGCCACCACCACCACCGCCTGTTGATCCCGAGAAACTTCGCCTCGAAGCTGAGAACAAAGCATGGAAGGCAATGGAAGAAAAGGCCAAGGCTGAGCAGGAGCGAAGAGAGGCGGAGGAGAAGATTAGGAAAGACGCTGAGGAAGCGTTCCAGAAGAGAATGGAAGATATGAGGAAAGCGCAGGAAGAGGCACAAATACAGATCCAAAAGGCCAGGCAAGAAGCCGAAGACGCGGCGATGAAGCGCATTGAAGCCGCTAAGAAGGCTGAAGAAGAACGCGCTATTGCTCATGCTGAGGCCATGGCACGGGCTGAAGAGAACGCCCGGAAGAAGTTTGAAGCTGAACAGAAGGCAGCCGAAGACCGCAGGAAGTACGAAGAGGAGCAGCGAGTGCGCGCTGAGGAAGATGCTCGAAGGAAGTTTGAAGCTGAGCAGAAGGCTCTCGAGGCGCAAAGGCAGAGAGAGGAAGAGGCACGGGCGCGCGCTGAAGAAGACGCACGGAGAAAGTTCGAGGCTGAGCAGAAGGCGGCTGAAGAACGCAGGAAACAAGAAGAGGCCGAACGGGCTCACGCCGAGGAGATGGCCCGGATCAAGCTCGAAGCTGCTATCAAGGCTGAGGCCGAGGCTCGGGCTGCTGCCGAAGCTAGGGCTGCCGAAGAAGCTGCCCGGATCAAGCAGATAGAAGAAGATGCTCTGCGAAAGGCCGCTGCAGACGCTGCCGCCAAGGCCGAGGCCGAGGCTGCTGCCGCCGCGGCTAAGGCTGAAGCGGATGCAGCAGCAGCAGCTCGGGTCAAGCAGATAGAAGAGGATACCCTGCGAAAGGCCGCTGCGGACGCTGCGGCTAAGGCTGAGGCGGATGCGGCAGCAGCGGCAGCAGCGGCTGAAGCTCAGGCGGCAGCCAAGAAGGAAGCTGATGAGCTTGAAAAGAAAATTGCAGAAGAGGCCAAGGCGCAACACGAAGAGGCTATGAAAAGTAAGGAGAAGGCACCAATTCGCTTTAAGGATGCTGTTGGCCGGAAATTCAGTTTTCCCTTCCACCTTTGCACCACGTGGCAAGTATGTACACCTCTTCCCCGCGCTCTATTGATTTCACTAACGCTATATTGCAGGGCATGGAGGAGCTCATTAAGCAGGCTTTCATGCAAGTTGACGTTCTTGGCCCCCATGTCCAGAATGGACACTACGATCTAACGGGACCCAATGGTGAGATCATCCTGCCCTCTGTATGGGAGAAGGTGATTGAGCCGGACTGGCAAATTACCATGACAATGTGGCCGATCGAGAAATCCCCCCCTATCCGAGGTGCTCCACCGCCTGGTATGGTTCGTCCGGGCGGCCCTGGTATCCCACTCCCTCCTGGTGCTCGCCCTGGAGCCATCCCCGTACCTCCGGGCGGTTTCAGGCCCGGGGCTGGCATGCCTCCTGGCATGGAACCGCCGCCCGGCTGGAATGGGCGAGGGGGCCCCCCGCCGCCGGCGGTGCCTGCTGGGGTTACAGTTGTAGAAACTGCCCCAAAGAAGAAGAAGAAGAAGGAGCCTACGCCTACATTGGCCGCGTGGTTTGTTGGCAAGCCTGTGAAGAAGAAGTAAGTTCGCCTGATATACGGCCCTCCTTCATGACTATGAGTGCTAACAGCCCTCTGCTTCAGGAAGAAATAAATGACACAGCGGGCACGACTGTTTCTTTCTCTGTTCCGAATTATGGCTTTTTTTATTAGGGTTACTTGCGCCATCTAGATACCTCAGCGAAGTTCTAACATGTTTTCCACTACATCATTACACAATTCCTTCCCTTTGAAGACCCAAATCACGCAAAGCTCACTTCCTTTTTCGACCTTTGCTTGTTTTATACACCTTCCTTGTCTGCATCTATACCGGAGTACAAGGGCATATGAGCCAGCGCCGTCCTTTCCAGAAATATAGGGCTAGACTTTTCTTTTATATGCAATTTTCTGACTGTTAATTACGGCGCGGAAAGATATACACGAATACTGGGGTTTCATTTGTTTTCGACCCAGGGCATATACGAGAGGATTCATAATGATTGAGACGTTCATGAGATTCATGGTATTACGTGATTTGGAGCGGAGTAATAATCTTCTTGATGTCTTAGCGCAAAAATGCAAAAATGATTGGTAATTGATCATGCATCAGGCTTGAACTGTGCGTGAAATGTTATATGAAGCTGCTAAGTTCCTTGTTCGTATGGTATCTATGTATTTTGATATTGTGTATACTTTGCCTTACGGCGCAGCCTTGTGTCCCAGTCGACGTTTTGCCTGCATCTCAAACGCTTCGATCATCAAGGTAGCCACTTTATCCGACACGGCCGCACTCACAGCCGCATACAATGGATTAGTAAACTGATATGTAATATCCAAATGAACTTCTGTTATCGCCTCTTCCAGTTTTGTCAATGTCCACCTCGTCACTAAACTCTTGAATACGGCCGAGGCATCCCCGTCTTCTCCGCCGCCACTCAACGCCTCTACAGAAACCCCGGGAACACAGTGCAGCCGACTCGTGAACTTTTCATCAAAACCTCCCCACCCAATATGCAGGTCTGCGAGCACGGGATGGCGGAAACCAGTTACAGGATCTGGCGAAGAGTGACGCGTGACGCGGGAACGAGAGCAGTATGGCACAAAGGTACTGTACGAGTCAACGTCGGCGATGAGAGTGTACAAGGGGCCTGTAGCATATGGAAGTGTGCGGGTGGCTGTCAGGTTCTGTGTTGGTAAAGTATGTGTGAGACCAGGAATCGAGATAAATGTCCGACTTGGTGAGTTTATGCTTTGACGAAGGAGAAGAGGGGCTCGAGTAGCGCTTCGCAAAGCTAATTGAGGTATCATCATGGGAAACTATGTGAAAGAGAGGGGGGGAGAGCGGGGGTTCAAAGCATAGTAGTTCTGCTGAAATATTATTGAAACAGTTTTCTGCCAGATTTCATCTATATTCGTCTACCTAGATTTGGTATAAGAATGGAGATACCACTACTAGTAGTACGGAGTACTGTCGGATTTAAATTTTGAAGCTTTGAACCCTATTAGCCGGCATTCAACCTGATGATGCTCAGATCCCGCTGCCGGCCCGTTTCAGTTCCGAGCGGTTTTAATGTGGACTGGCGTGTGCCGGCCGCTGATTGGGACCTTTGCCACCTCGAAACCTCCAGCCGACACTTTCCACCGGGGCCACAGTGCCGTCACTGGTATAGCTACTACTACTACTAGCACTACTACTTGCTGCTACTACTATCTTACTACTAGTAGTATTGGTATTTCCAATGCCCGCTTGCTTCTCATGATTACGCAAACTCTCAACCACAACTTACAACCCTTAGAACTTCGACTCAAACTTCGGGTCAGAATGCACCAGAAGGGTCTATCATAGACCTCAAGCCATTTATTGTATTATCAAGCGGTGTCCTGCGTGGCTTCTGACTGTGCCCCCGCGCTTTTGCGTGGGGCACCTCCCCGGACAGCACGATGTAAAGACCGATATGTGGTGCGCGACCGTGGCCGATAGGATGAGCTGACAGTTACGGATCAGGTTCGAGAAATCGCTGTATGACCTCATTCGAGGATTACGAAATCACAAGGGGAACGAAAAGGAATACATCCAAAAGAGCTTGAAAGAATGTCGCGCCGAAATTCGAAGCCAAGATATGGGTACTTAATCCTACATATATGCAACTGGGCAAATGTGCTGATGGAGAGTAGACGTCAAAGCCACGGCGCTTCTTAAGCTCGTCTACCTGGAGATGATGGGTCAGGACATGTCCTGGGCAAGCTTTCATGTTCTTGAAGTCATGTCATCGCCGAAGTACCCTCACAAGCGCGTGGGTTACCTAGGTGCTGTACAGAGCTTTCGACCGGACACTGAGGTACTGATGTTGGCGACGAACCTACTAAAGAAGGTCTGCACGAACGTAAGGAGCCACCTTATTTCACTATTGCTGAATGACTGTAGGACCTTGGCTCGACCGCGCCGCCTGTTATATCGCTTCCTATCGCAACGCTACCGCACGTTATCACGCCCTCGCTCGCCCTGTCTACGCTGGCAGATCTTCTTCCCCGCATGAACCACAGCCATGCAAATATCCGCAAAAAGACGCTTGTCACTCTATACCGGCTAGCATTAGTGTATCCTGAGGCCTTGCGTGCTGCTTGGCCCAGGATCAAGGAACGATTGATGGACCCTCAGGAGGATCCCAGCGTCACGGCAGCTATTGTGAATGTAGTATGCGAGCTCGGCTGGCGGAGACCCCACGACTTTCTGCCCTTGGCCCCGAGGCTGTTCGAATTATTAGTTGATGGGGGGAATAACTGGATGGCAATTAAGCTCATCAAATTGGTATGGGCAACCCTTGGAGGAGACCTTAGATAAGTGCTGATATGTGGTAGTTCGCGACTTTGACCCCTTTGGAACCTAGGCTGGTCAAGAAACTTTTACCACCTCTAACGACCATTATTCGGACGACTCCTGCTATGTCCCTCTTATATGAGTGCATCAATGGTATCATCCAGGGCGGTATTCTGGGCGATGACGGCTCGGGGACTGATGAGATCGCTACTCTATGCGTGAACAAGCTGCGTGGCATGATCATGATCGAGGGTGACGCCAATTGTGAGTAAGCGGATAAATGTAAAAGCTCAGGGCTAACACGTATAAGTGAGATATGTCGCATTGCTCGCATTCAATAAAATTGTCATCACTCATCCTGATCTAGTTTCGCAACAGGAAGACGTCATCTTGGAGTGTATCGACAGCCCCGACATTACGATCAGGATACAAGCTTTGGAGCTCGTTCAAGGCATGGTAACTGGCGATAATCTGCTCTCAGTAGTCAGCCGTTTGATGAAACAACTGCGAAACTCAACACCATCCAAAGAGGGACAGGATCCAAAAGCCCCAACTGAAGACGAGGACTCGGATGATGAGACGCAGGTAGCCGTGGCAGGTCGTACTAAGATTGAGGCCCAGATGCCTGTCCTCCCTGAAGATTATCGAGTCGATGTCATTGGGAGGATATTGCACATGTGCTCCAAGGATAATTATGCAAATATCGTCGACTTTGACTGGTACATTGATGTCTTGACACAGCTAGTCAGAATGGCGCCAATTTCACGAGTTGTCGATGCTGAACAGCAGTCGTCCTTGAGGGCTCAGGCAGATGTATCTGAGAGGATCGGTGATGAGATCAGGAACGTGGCTGTGAAGGTCAGAGCAATGAGAGCCACTGCCGTCAGAGCATCAGATATTATCTTAGCTCAACAAAATGCCGACACACCAACCGGGCACTCGGTATCATCACGAGCACTGAAGTCTGTTGCCTGGATACTTGGCGAATATTCGATTCAAATTGGCCAACCGGAGGACGCATTGAACAGCCTGTTACAGCTCATCCCAAGTACAAACATTCCCGAAGTTATAACAATGGCACTCCAGGCTATCGCCAAGATATTTTCTACAATCGCTGGGAACGATTCGGAGCCATGGTCATCTGAGAGGAAATCCAAAATATCGCTCTTAATGGCCCGGATCATTCATGCTTACGAGCCTTTGATGTTGCACCCAAATCTTGAGGTTCAAGGACGGGCAATTGAGTTTACAGAACTGCTGAAGCTGACTCAGGAAGCAGCCTCCTCCCAGGCTGCCTCAACTGATGAAAACGGGGAAGATGCGCCGTTACTGCTAACACAGGCGATACCCTCGTTATTCAACGGGTGGGAACTCAATTCAGTGGCTCCCAAGGCTCAATTGAATGTCCCTGGCCCTGAAGGGATCGACCTGGATGAGCCAATCCATGCCAACCTCAACAAGCTATTATCACAGGCGGACATTGTGATTTCAGAGGGAGCTGAAGTGGATGAATTTGAAGCATATTATCATGAACGACCAGCCCTCACCAGCATCTCGTCACATACCGCACCTGCCATTAGCAGGATAGCAGACTCTCAGGATGAGCAGGTTGAATCCTATCAGTCGGCAGCCGAAGAGAGCTACCTGGACCCTGATATCATCGCAAGGAGGAAAGCGGAGCGATTAGAACGAAACAAGGACGACCCCTTCTATATACCTAGTGGAGGCGCGCCTCGAACCTCAACGCCCATCCACAATATCTTGCAAGATTCCAATGGACCAGATCTTGACATCGATTCGATTCCTATCATGCAACTCGACCTGGAGAGGATCAGCACCTCGGCACCTCAGCATAGGCCTCAACCACGACCAAGGCAAAAGATTATTGTCACAGCCGACGAGACTCTAGAGAGTAGTGATGCAGGAACACCTAATCGGCAATACGATTCAGAGAACAACTCGGATAGCTTCACCAAGTCAAAGGTCAAAAGGTTGCAAAAGTCACTCCTAAAGGTTGACTCGTCCCACATTGGCTCTTTCAACTTGGAAGGTGAATCAACAGACGGCTTCGACCCAGAACGGCAGCAGCGCGAGGAGGTGGAGATGCAGCAAGCGATGAAGGAGGTCGAGCGCCTCAGACTGGAGATGCAGCGCGCAAATGAGAGGATCCAAGTCGGGCAGGGCGTCGATATTGAGGGCACAGCTGTTGTCCGAAAGAAGAAGAAGGCCAAGAAAACTACCACGGCCGAAAATGAGCAGCCGGAAGGGAGCGAAGTTATATCGAATACAAAGAAAAAGAAGAGGAAGAAGAAGAGGGAGGAAGCGGAGGAGGGGCCCAAGCCAGAGGAGAGAGATGCTGAAGGTGAAGCAGTAGCCGCACCAGAGGGTGGCGAAGGGGAGGTGCCGATAAAGGCGAAGAAAAAGAAGAAGAAGAAGAAGGTAGTTACTGAAATTGAGGGGGGCTAGCCGTATGAATTAACTTACGGGATGTAGAAGCGGATGGAAATATTAATGCATCGGGGCATTCATGCTTGATAGTAGAGAATAAAACAGAACATATAAAGGTATCTTACTCATTCAAGACCAAGTTCTCTACGAACCGCTACATTCTTTGACCCATCGTAGTGATATCGTGTTAGACCATTATTTTCCCCCCAACATACACAAAACGAATATATGGTACAAGGCGGAAAGAAGCGTATCATCGTCTTCCCCGGTAGCAGATATACAACTCGCACATCGTCCATCCAGAAGAAGAGCATAAAGAACAAAAGGGAAAGGCGGAGGGGACCTGCGCAATAGACACCAGGAAACTTGTTTTCACATCGCAACACCATGGCTCATGCTTCCTGTACAATACAAAAGAAGAGGGGAAGGGGGGAGGGGGACAAAAAAGACAAGGAAGAAAAGTCGTCTTCTCAATAAGGCAAGTTTAGGAGACGGACACATCGCGCCTAGTCTTCCATGGCCCTGTCCTCCAGCGTCACGCCTCTAGCTTCTGAAGGAGGTGTGGCGGGCACTCTCTTACCTGCGACGAACTTGGCTGGCGTCCTACCGCTGTCTCTCTTGCCCTCGCTATCAGGCGTCTCCGTCCTCGTGGCAGTCGTCTCGGCAGCGGTGCCATTCGTTTCGGTGCTGTCGGAGTCAGGGACCTCGAGGCTGGAACGTTTGGGAGGTCCAACGGCAAGGCTGGTCCGGCTACCTCGCTGGCGCTCGGCAGCTGTGGTGGGACTGGTCTGGATGGGGAAGCGAGTCTCAGGCCCTCCGGATGAACGATCACGGCGATGACCGCGAGGTCCAGGTGCGGGAGATGTTGCGCGGGAGCGGTTGGCCGTGGCCTTCTCGAGCAGTGCTCTGTTACGTTCCTCCATAAGAGCCTTCCGGTTGCTTTCGTCCGTAGAAATGGCGCGAGGACGCTGGGCCGAGTTTATAGAGGAGCTGTGGTTAAGTGTCGACATACGCTTCAGTTCACTGAACACAGGGTCCTTGTGAGCGAAAAGGTCTCGAACGAGCTTGTAGCTGTGCCTTTCCTCCAAGGTAAGAGATGTCTCGGTGCGGGGACGGAGGATGCATGGGGCGAGGGTGGAGGCAAGGGACGAGACATAGTCTTCATCAGCGGAAGTGAGGTCGATAAGGCGAGTGAAATGGTTCATGCAAGCATCCAGCGTGGCGATATTGGTGAGGCGAAGTTGCGAGAGAGTTTGTTGGAGGACGGCGACCCGAGAAGCTTCGGAGCCTTCAGCCGCCGCACTGCTGTAAATGGTGCGGACAATTTCATATACGTGCGAGGAGACAAGAGAATCTATGAAGTGTTAGTTCCGGAAGGGATTATTAGCAACTGGCTAGACTTACCAGGCAACTCGAGCAAGTACAGCTTGAGCAAACTAGCGACAGTAGGAATATCAAATTCGGTAAAAATATCAGGAGAGAAAGATTTTCCGTCGTTAATACGAGCACGCAGCTTATGGATCTGCGCCAAAGGTACATCAACAAGCCAGACGCCTCGCCTTGCCTCATCGCCCTCGAGATCAGGATAATGATGGTCGAGATAAGTGAGGATAGTAGTCACAATGACAGGGACTCGCTTCTTATCAGCCCTTGCGCGTGCTTCCAAGTCCACACCAAATGTCTGTTCATCTGCCTTATTGTAGTAATTTTCGTAGACCACAACCTTGGGCACGAAGCTACCCGTACGGTAGGTTTCTAGGAGATAGCGCAAATCTCCCTGAGGCTGTACAGTCTCTTGGAACAACATCATCTTGTCGACCGTCGACTGCAAGCTAGGAATGACATTCCCAATAGTTCCAGAGAAGTCGAGAATGACAGTCTTGATAGCCTTAAGTCTATCAAACTCACAGCGTTCTAGGAACTTGAGGTGAGCGAAGATGGCTTCCTCAAGATCGCAGCGCAGCGCATCCAGGCGCCTGACGCCGGCCTTGTACTTATCGTCGGCCTCCTTTACCTCACGCTGTAGCCGCTGACGAGGCGTCTCATCTTTAGGTGCATTGGTGCCCCTCCAGTTCGCCAGATACTCGCCAACACTTCCAAACACGGGAGAAGAGTCGCCAGCCTCTGAACCAGTGGAAGGCATCGAGAAAGTCCTGCTCAGGGGCACCTTTTGCTCAGGAACGCCGGCCAGCCGGAACGCTTTGGGGCGCCACTGGTAACGCATCTTGGAGCTATTGACAAATGAGTTGCCCACGTTGCCAACCAGACGCAGAAGTCCGCTGGTGACGAGATCCTGGCCAATGCGCTCAGCATAACTGATACTTGAGCCACCCATGTGTTTCTGAATGTATTCGACGATGTCCGACCCAGCTGAGGTATTGATGTAGGTCCCAAGAATTGGGACTTTGTGCTCGCCCATGGTGATTGTTGATAGCATAAGGCCCAAAATCTTCTTCATCTGCTCGGGCTGGTACACTTCATCGCCAATCTCAAAAATTTCTTCTTCCTGTTCTTCGACATTATGCAGCTCTTCTTCGACCTTGATCTCGGGGATCTGCGGGTTCTGTTTCGGGCTCGACTCGGGTTGCTCCTGGAAACCAAGCTTGTTCTCCTCCTCCATATCCTCGAGTAAGCGGCACTTGTTGAAGTAGACGGATCTCAACTTCTTCACGGCTTCGGCCTGCTTGTCATGCGTCTTGATCCGGGCTTGCAGATCGTCCTGCGAATCTTGTATCCTGGTCTCATGCGCGTCACACCATCGGGAAAACGGGTTCACGACAAGATCGCGAATGCTCTGAGCTATACGCTGGTGACTCCGGGCAGCCTCCTGCATCTCGTTTCGCATTCCATCGTAGGCCTATCCACAGAAATTAGCATATAAGCTCCGCGTGGGGTGTAGTTTTGAGGTGTATGCACACCTTGCGAACGGTGGCGCCGTCATCCTGAGAGAAACCACCCGCGATCTTGTCGGCATTCGGAACGATATCGTTTAACTTTGTTCCGTATGTTTCCTCAGCCTCGGCACGCATACGGGCAATTATGAGTACTTGACGATTCTCTTTGGCGCCTTGCTGGAGCTTGCCAAAGAGGACTCCGAGGCCTAGCGCAATGTCTCAGTATGATGACCCAATGATAACCACTTCATGCTGCGACTTAACACTTACCGGCGGCATAGTCGCCAGACCAGAAGGATTCGGCGAACCCAGGCATGATCTCTAGGCCCGGTTCCTGTTGCAATACCGCTCAAGCTGACCAAAAGGCGCTGAAGGAAGCTGGGCAACTGCAATAGTACCCAGATCTTCAGTCTAAAAATTATGCAAAACCAAGACGAGTACGAAGAAGGGTATACACAAAGCTTTAAAGCGTCGAATCTTGTCGCGTCGGGTAATCGTTGCGGTTGTCGTGGATACACGTAGGCAAAATATACGGGTTAGGGGTCAATTTTGAGGTGGTCCAAACGTGGTACTTCGAGAAAAGAGTAATAAAGGCCAAGGATAGGTTAGATGACAGAAAGCACTTCCAGGCCTGGCTGTGAGGCCGGAGACGTCGGGCAGCACGTGGTAAATCGTACTGCGATGGTTCAGAGCTGAATAGAAAAGCAGGATATGGGTATCTCGGGGTCAATATGAGAAAGTTTTACATGAAAACGTAGCACCGAGAAGCTGTTCATCAAATGTACGGAGTACGGAGTACAATACAACAACAAAAAAAAGGCAGGTTGTCCAGGATATGGATACGATACGAGAAGGAACTGGAGAACGAACAAGGGATGATGGGTCGGGTTGGACCGACTACGATCACTGCGACCACTAGTCAAAGCCCAGAGCCGTCAGGGACTGCCAGGGACTGCCAGGGACAGCAGCTGCAGGCTAGTAGTTAATCCCTAGCTGGGCAGTGATGAAAGGGCAAGCCCGACGTGTCAGCGGCGAGTCCGTGACCAATCAGTGCCCTGATTCAAGAAGCCCCTGCGTTTCGTCAGCACGCTCGGGGTCGTGCCAGGTTTCTACCGGCTCTCTGTTACATACTCCGTACTTGCTCCTGGATTTTTGGACAAATCTTGAGCCACGGCCCACGGGGTGACCTGGTGCTCCAGCCACTATTTCAACCGCGTTGGCCTGTACCTGTGGCTTGCCCGCATTCAGTGGGCATCTTCATCCCATTCATGTACGGTCGCCGAGTTACCCTCACAGATAGCATTGCGACGTAACAATATTCCGTACGGAGTACGGAGTACTGCTAGTACTCCATACACATACGGCAAGCGTCACGCTAGAGCGTATCGGCCGAGTCTACAAGTTGGCTTACTATCCTCAACATTGAAGTATTGTCAAGTACACTCCGTATGTAAAAACAGTGTTAATTTTGTATGACTATCTTGCAAGATATAGACTTGGAGTCGTAAACTAAAAAATAATCAAAGCCAAACACAATGTGCTACATACTACACCGTAAAGTGCGTACGACAGAGACCCGGAATCCGGGGCAGTTTTGCTGCAAGTAAGGCAAGGATGTTCAATCTCATTCCTCTATCTACACTAGTACTACGGAGTAATAGGGCAATAGTATATAGTACTACGTAGTAATGTCACTTCTTGCCTCTTTTCTATCTCGCCTTTTTCTTCCCTTTTATCTTCGTATTGTCTACTCCGTACAATTCACAGAATGGCTCCGATGATGTATCACAGCAACTCGTGGGGCAAAGAGGCCGATGCCCGTGGTGAGCCGAGTAATGAAATGAACCAACAACCCACTACCCGCAAGGTCTCCCCCAAGCGGGTTGTCTTGGGCTCGTTGGCGTGTCTCGCTGGTCTCACCCTACTTCACAGGCCCGTCACGCACTGTTATCGCAAGGTTGAGCACATGTGCCACCGCCCACGCACATTCGAGGAGAGAGCGCATAAAATTCTGTCTCAATCGCCACTCATTGGTACGCGGCCTGTACTGAACGTTTCATGAGAATTCACTTACCAATTGGCAATGTAGACACCCATATTGACTTTCCTATGGTTGTTCGGGCGTCATATGGCAATAAGATTGACAATAAGGACTTCATCGATGCTTTCGAGAATGGCACCCTTCATGGTGATCTCGACCTGAAACGCTTGAGGGATGGGCAATCCGGCGGCGCCTTCTGGAGTGTTTGGTCGCCATGTCCCAAGGAAGGGCAAGACTTCGCTGAGGATACCTACTATCCCAGTATGAGAAGGCCCACACGTTTATTCGAAGCATCGTAGGCTAACGATGACAGGCATTCGCTTCACACTTGATCAAATTGATGTCATGTCTCGCATCCAATCTCTTTACCCCAATGACTTTTCTCATTCAAAGGGACTCCACTCCAAAGATGCCATGAAAGTTTTCAAGGAGGGCAAGCTCATCTCGCCTTATGGTATTGAGGGTTTACACCAGATTGGTAACTCAGCCGCTGTCTTACGCGACTACTATGACCTTGGTGTCCGCTATGCTACCCTCACCCATAACTGCCACAACTTTTACGCCGATGCTTGCCAAGAAGAGTACCCTATCCGAAAGGCTGCCCCTATGTGGGATGGCGTAAGCGACAAAGGCAAGGCTATCGTGGACGAGATGAACCGCATTGGCATGATTGTCGATCTTTCGCACGTCAGGTTGGTTCACTCTGGGCTTGTTGAGACGACCAAAACTGACACGGCAATACAGCGCAAAGACTATGAAGGACGTACTATCTGGCAAGGACGGCTGGGAAGGTTCCCGCGCCCCCACTATCTTCTCCCACAGCTCTGTTTACAGTATCTGCCCACATCCCCGGAACGTCCCTGATGACATCCTGGAACTTGTCAAAGAGACAAATTCTGTTGTGAACATCAATATTGGTTCCTTGTTCCTTGCCTGTGAGGATGTCGGCGCCGATGATGGCCTCCCGGTCGCGATTCCTGGCCAAGGCACTCTTTCCAAAGTTATTGAGCACATCATGTACATCGGTGATTTCATTGGGTATGACTACGTTGGCATTGGCACCGATCTTGATGGGATTCCCGACCAACCTGAAGGTTTCGAGGATGTCACCAAATACCCCAATGTCATTGCTGAGCTGCTGCGGCGTGGTGTCAGCGACAAGGATGCCGCTAAGGTTGCGGGCCTCAATAACCTTCGTGTTTGGGCTGCCGTCGAGGAGGTTGCGGCAGATATGCAGGCCAAAGGCTGGCCTGTTCTGGAGGATGAGGTTACCTATGATGGCCCCTACTAAGGCTATGCGACGAGTTCCACCGATATTGGACAACAGTGAAATCAAGTCTCGCGGAGTTTTGGCTCTCGTCGTATAGATCCCTATAAATACATGTTTTTCATCATGCTGTTTCCTCTTTTCCTCGTACATATCTGCGTCTGCAGCTCTTTTTCTTGGAGCTAGGTGCATAGAATGAAAATAGCATATTCCACCAAACTCCAGTCTATTGTCTGCGGTCCATTCTGTTGAGCTTGGTTGCCGTCGCCGTCTGGTTCTGCGTCCTTTGGCCACGCACTGGATGTCCCGTGGCGTGACGCCTTCCACGATAAGACCCGATGTTCTTCAATCTTCGCAAGTTCTCGTGTAGTAGTTTCCGGGCGTCGCCTTCTAGTGTCATTTGTGATAATTCCGCCGTAAGGGATGTGACTGTTCGTGGGGATAAGGACCCAACTTTTGCGAGGTTGTGGATGGAGAAGCGGGCCATGATGCGACTCGACGATGTCGGCCCCAGACCATAGAAGGTCTCGAGAGCTTTCTGTAGAGAATTTGATTAGATGCTACCCGCGCACTGCAGAGGGTATGCTCAACTTACCTTGACGAGCTTTTGCTCATTGAAGTTTACGCCAAGGATGAACACCTACTATTCGTCAACGGGGATCCCACAAAGCATATTGGAGAAGGAACTTGCCATTGTAGCGGCTGGCCGTAGCGATCTTGTCTCGCCCTCAAGATTCGTCGATAATTTGCTCTATTACTCTCGACTTCTCAACCTCGAATTGACAGGGAAAACTCCGGCTCGAACTACGTAACTTACCTAAGCTTGCGTTGACAGCGTCGCGGATTACACGGCACCAACCCAAAACAGAAAGGGATCGTCGGTACCGCCCACAGCGCTTTGGTGTGCGGGGTGGAGAATAGGGGACCTGCTT
This sequence comes from Trichothecium roseum, assembly GCA_026184415.1. Lineage (NCBI taxonomy): Eukaryota > Fungi > Ascomycota > Sordariomycetes > Hypocreales > Trichothecium > Trichothecium roseum. Next base: position 255,167 of record CM047948.1, read on the forward strand.
GTGCTTTGCGTGCTGCGGGGAGGCCAGCTTCGCATTGCCGCCGTGGCTTCTTAAGGTTGAAGTGTCCAGTTTTCATCTCTTTTTCTTTTCCAATCTCACCTCCGAAAGTGTGTTGGAAATTGTCAATCAATTGTACTGATTTGACTCTCTACTAAAACACAGTCACAATGTTCAATCTCAGACGACTAGCCGTCTCTACCGCCCTGCTCTTCGGGCTCGGTCTTGTTCTCTTCTCCCAGACTGCCGAAGCCACCAAGGGACCCAAGATCACCCATAAGGTTTACTTCGACATTCAGCATGGAGAGGAGCCTCTTGGTCGCATTGTCATGGGCCTCTATGGAAAGACAGTCCCTGAGACCACCGAGAACTTCCGCGCCCTCGCCACCGGCGAGAAAGGCTTCGGATACGAAGGCTCTACCTTCCACCGTGTGATCAAGCAGTTCATGATCCAGGGCGGTGACTTCACCAAGGGTGACGGTACCGGTGGCAAGTCCAGTAAGTTATTATACCCACGATGTCCCGAAGGACAAATGCCTGATCGTAGCCCGCAGTTTACGGCAACAAATTCAAGGATGAGAATTTCAAGTTGAAGCATACTAAGCCTGGTCTGCTATCCATGGCCAACGCTGGCAAGGACACCAACGGCTCTCAATTCTTCATCACCACGGTTATTACCTCGTATGTAACCCGCACGCATCATTAGGGAGCAACAGTCAGGACACTAATAAGTTATATAGTTGGCTCGATGGCCGCCATGTCGTCTTCGGCGAGGTCCTCGAAGGCTATGATATCGTCGAGAAGATCGAAAAAGCCCCCACAAGTCGTGGCGACAAGCCCGTTGACACTGTTAAGATTGTCAAGAGTGGCGAGCTAGAGGTCCCCCCTGAAGGTATTCATGTCGAACTCTAAACGAGGAAGAAAGCCATTCTCCTATACCTGTACTGCACCTTTCCCTCAATAGTTTGCTTCGTGCTCGCATGCGGATGAACATAGTATACTGACTGGTCTTGGCAGGATTGGAAGGCAAAGCTGGGTGGGCTGACGCGGGTGGTTGGTCTCTGACCCAACTAGGACTTGTAGGAGGTATTGTCTCCCTGGGCGTGTTTGCTATTTACACAGTCAGCCAGAGGAATCGCGGATGGACTACCCGTGACTGAACATGATGAGACGATGTGATGTTGGCAAACAGCTCGCTAGCTAGAGGAAGCAACTACATTATAAAATAAATATGCTTTGCCATTGCTCCGTTTCCGTTAGCAATTACTCCGTACCCTCGGAATATATAATCTGGATGTAGAAAATTGGGAGATTGAGTTATCGTGGAGCTAAACCTTCAACATCACTTTGCTAGCATACTATTATCCCTGTCACGTGGGGTTAAAATCAGAAAAAGTTCAATATAAGTCTTGAACAGAGTCACCTGCACAACGCCTTTCAATAGAGTCGAAATCTTGTTGTGTTATTAAACATTCGATCATGAAAGTTCTCACGCTTAATTTCGTGAATTGCGCCGTCAAGGCTTGCAAGAGTTTACCGGGCTCGTTTCCGCTCCACCCCAAAGATGCAGAGCTGGTGCAGGACGACATCGAGGTCAACCCGGACATGATCATCAACGTGCTGCCTCGCCTGGACTGGGCTGCGCTCAAGACCACTTCGTCAGAGGTACGAGTATATACAACCTCCTTCGCTCTCGCTGACCCTGGCTTTGCTGCTCCCGTGGCGAAAATTCTGCGCGGTGGGGAATGCGTATATTTGAACGCTTGACTGACGGGGCCGCAGCTTGGTTTCCCACCTTTACCAGAGAACCCCCCGGCAGCGGAGGAGTTGCGGACTGACGAAAAGACGCTGAAGGATCTGCATCACCTACTTCTAGAGACATCTGTGCTCGAGGGCAAGCTCGTATGCGGAAATTGCGGGCACGAGTATGCTATCAAGGAGGGCATCGCCAACTTCCTGCTACCGAGCCATCTGGTTTAAGGTATTCATTGCATGCGCTACTGGAAAAGACTCGGCTTGATGATGTATGAAATCGGTAAAAAGAAATTGATAAGACGGTCAAGCATAGATGGAGCGATGGCGTCCCGCCTTGATCATGTTCATCGGGCATAATCGCAAAGAAGAAAGAAATTTCATTCACGGGACAAGCTTACAACCTCTTTGTGGCAGGTTCGGATCGATCATAGCAGAACGCTTCCCATAATTGATAAAAAAGATCCAAGGCTCTGTTCAACATCTAGGAGCATGCTGCCCGTTTAACTTCAAGCTTCACCAACGTGTGCGAGCACAAGAGCCGTCAGATGCTAGTTAGGAAAACCCAAAACTCCAAGAATGACATAAACGTAGAAATACAAGGCTTTGCCGACTGATAGTCCATGCTATAGAAAGTGCCTTTCCCATCTACTGTTGCTTCTTCTGGGCAGCAGGACCCATATCTTTCTCGAATGCGCCGTATGAAACTTCAAGGCTGGAGAGAGCTTTGAGACCAACGCCAAGGATGGAAAAGAGGACAATCGCAGCAATGAGACCCATGAAAATACCAGGAGTGAAGAACTGATACTTCTCGAAGAGAGGTAGTTTATTCCAATCGGCATCGTTGTCATCCCGGCCACGAATAGCCGATCTTTGCGTACGTCTCTTCGAGTTCATCTTCACAGGCTCGTCGAATTCGGACTCGTAGATGGGTTCGCCCTGAGTGGCGTAGAAGATAATGGAGTAGCTATCACTGGCGGCGATGGTATCAAGACTGTCACGGAGAACAGCGTCTGCAAGTACACTCAGTGAGAAAGGGCATAGAGAAAATGAAGCAAAGCAGTACTTACCGTTTTCCTCTAGAGCACCGACACGATCATTTCGTGATAGAGAAGATAGAGAGATCTCATCCACGGTCACTTCCTTGCCCTTACTCAAGCACGAGTCCTTCACATATCTAACGAGTTCATTGTCTTTGAGATCCCCCACAACCTCGGAAACGATGTACTTCCCATTGATGCTTGAGGACTCTGCTGCGCGGCAGAGGTTGGGCATGGCGCAGCCCCTAGAACCACGGATGTCGGTTGTCGTCGCACCGGGCTGGGAGATGACGAGGTAACGATCGGTCGGGCATGTACCTAGAATTTCCTGCGCGTCCTTGATCGTCTCGGACATTGTGCGCATGGGATAGGAGACTGTCGCATCACTAAATCTATGGGCATTAAATAGTTAGTTGCCGAGTGTCCTCCGAGCCGTCAAGGGCGAGAGCTTACGGGGAAGTGGAAAGAAGGGCAAAGGGGGATGCATCGGAGAACGCGACCGACGAACTGGCGAACGCCAGCGCGCCAGCAATGATTTGGAGACGCATGGCGACAAAGTTGATGGCGGGTTTCGACGATGGTCGGCGGAATAATAGTTCTGTCGTCTAGCTCCTGAGCTCCGGATGTTGTAGGTATACTTCCACTGGCATTGGCTTGGCTGATGATGCTGTTTCAAGTGTGTTACGTAATCACCGCTTTAACTGCATACAGAGCGGTTTAATGCACACCAAGGTGTATCGGCAGTTAGATGGGGCCAAACTCTTGGCATTTGGCAAAAAAGTTCAAGAGTAGGTATAACGTAGTATTAGTACTTATAGACACAAACAGAATACGCAAGCTCTGTGAACCCCAATTTGTCGCAGCTGTATTTCAACAAAAGCCGCCATGTTTGCGACTCCAAGGCAAAAGAAGCCACTCCTTCCACCTCCAAGCAAGAAAAGAAAATTGGCCTCGGCAGTCGAAGAAGTTTCCTTTGACAGCAATGCGCGGCACGAATTCCTCACAGGCTTTCATAAGAGAAAGCTACAACGAAAGAAGTATGCGCAGGAGCAGGCAGCAAAGCAAGCCCGGCAGGAAAAGATTGAAGCTAGGAAACAGGTGAATAGGAGCCAATTTATTGATTTGGGATCAGTGGCGTGCTAACATAGAGCCTTAAGGTGAGAGACGATCGCCGGCGAGAAGTGGAGGAACATGTCAATAGCGTCAATAAGATGCTGCGAGAATCAGGCATGGCAGTAGATCCAAGCTTGGGAGAAAATTCAGAGAACGACTCGGACGAGTTTACTGGCTTTCCTGACGCCCCGAACCTCGAAATTGTCGATCACGAAGAGGAATACATTGATGAGGACCGATATACCACGGTGACGGTTGAATCAGTTGCTGTAACACGGGACGGGCTAGAGAAACCTCTTACACAAGAAGAGCACGAGGAACAAGAAAGAGTGAGGGAGAGAAAGAAGCAAGAATACGAAGCCGAAGAAGAAAAGAAACGGAAAGCTGCACGCCTAAAGAAGGATAAGAAGGATAAGAAGAAAAAGTTCACCTACGAAAACAAGATAGATAGAAAACTAACGGAAGCGAAACGGCGAATGAAAAGTAGGTCAAGTAGGTAGCACCGACGCAACCGCATACATTAAGGGATGCCAGAATTCATTTATCTTGTAGTCGGTCTACACACATTGCTGTGGTATGAATCTAGTCATATCTCCACAAAGTCACCAGTTCAGACGCGTAGAGACCGCATGTGCAATGAATAAGTCGCCATAATTGTCAAGACTGCCTGCCATGAGAAAACATCAAGTTCCAACAATAAGGATCTTCGCATGGTCGAGAAATGCTTTAGATGGTACCAATCTCCTGCTGCAGGTCATCCAACTCCTTCTGCAGGGTGGAGTGCTTCTTGGCCATCTCCTCGTACTTCTGCTCCCACTGGTCGCGCTCCTGCTCGAGAGCCTGGACTTTGCGTTCGAAGTGGCCGGCCTTGACATCGGTTTGACGGAGCCTATATTGAAGATGAAGAAATTAGAATACAGGGTTGTAGCAACGATGATGGGTGTTGAATTTGAGGCTGGGGGATGATAGGGGTTCGGTAATGCGTACTTCTCGTTGGTTTCGCGGAGTGTCTTATCAGCTCCCTCGGCCTCCTCCTCGAGAAGCTGCAGACGCCGCTGAAGTGTTTCGTTCTGGGTACCATGTTGTTGACCATCCTCGGCGGCCTTCTTGAAGTCCTTGATGGCAGTCTCGAGCTTCTCGACCTCGCCCTCAAGCAGACCGTTCTTGTGCTGCAAGGAGGTGATCTCTTGCTCCTTAGAGAGGTTCTCCTGCTCAAGAGTTCTGACCTTGCCCTGGAGCTCCTCGACCTTGCCGGATGCCTCATCAGCTTCCAGGCGGAGCTGGTTCATTTTCTGGGGAATGCCATCAGCTTTCCTATTACCCCTCCACAAGCGGGATGGTGCAACCGCAGTCTGTCGTTTGATAATGACGTACCTCCTTGATACGATCCATTTTGAGATGTGGTTTGTTCAATAAGTTGCTTGTATGATCAAGTATGACAGGACTTGCCAGACACAGAAAGAGGCGGGCTCGGCGGTTTTTAGGTTTTGAGGCAGAGGTGTACAAGCTTGGTGGTATGGGTTCAGGAAAGGGGATAGGATAGAGTGGGGAGGAAGAGGCCTGTGGCCCGCGGACTGGATGCCCCTCCGGAAATAGGATCCACTCCGCCTAGGATTGGGGGTGAGCTTGCTGGCTGCACCCACCTCGTGTGGCGCACGAACCCAAGGTACCTAACCCGCCTTTATAGATGCTCATGCGGGCAAATCATGAGCTGACTTCTAGGTGCATTTGTATGCAGTAGTAGCGTCCATGTCATCATGCAGCAATGCCTTCAACATAGGAGTATAGTTTCGTAGGTAACAAAAAAAAACGTATACCGATTACTATGGTAATATTATTCGCACTTTACTCCAAATGCTAGGGGGTTTTGTGGCGTATGCGCAGATGCCACAGCCCGTGCCGTCATGTGGCTGTTGCTCGGCCAACAGTGCACGGGTGTCTACATTTCACAACGTGACGCTTGACCACGGTTCTCACATATCCAATCTTATATTCAGGTGAACTGAAGAGCTTAACTGCACCAAATTCGTGGACAATTCGACTGCCATTCTCGGTCAATTTCAGCATGTTGGCTCCGCATCGAGATTTAGAGCACCTAATGCACGGGCATCAAGGTCCAACAAAGCAGCACCCCAAAACTCCGATGCGATTTGGGCAACGTGACGAGAATGCGCCTGCGACTGTCGCTGGAAAGACGGCAATCGGTGGCGCAAGGGTCAGGGGAAACGAGAATGTCATGATGACCAAAGGGCGCGGGGGAAAGCAAGCAGTCGTAACCCCTATAGGTAAGCGTTTACGTCTTCTTACATATAATCACCGTTGGCTCACACAGTCTTTCCAGGCCAGGGCGCCAGGGCTCCGTTGGGCAACAAGACGACCAACGCAAAGGCGAGAACCGGTCAAGCGGGTGGTGTTCAAGGGACAGAGAAGACACAATTGAAACCGACCGCACAAAAGCCGAAGCAGAAGGCACCCGAGATCCTACCTGCTCGCATCGAAGTGAAGCACGATACAAGCACCGATGTTGACGAGCCGGAATATGCTCCTCCGCCTTCCAAGGCCCTACCATACGAATCGGACATCTTACCCGAAGGTGGACTTACATTCGAAGGGCTTAAGAAGGAAAATATCCTCAAGGGCTTCTATGAACATTTCATTAACCCCGTTGATGAGAATGGCGTTTCCAAAAGGGATAGACAGTTTGCAGATGAGATGAGGGTTGCCATGACCAAGGCCATTGCGAAGAACGAACAAGACTTGAATGAACTTGACTGGGGTTTCGGTGACAGACCAACAAAGGTCCTGACGAAGAAACCAGATGGCCCCGACATGGCCGTGACTAAAATGGCAAGAAAGGTGAGGGGCGCATCTCATCAGAAGCAACCATCTGCGGTCTCATCTAGAAGGGCAGCTATCGCGCTGGCTGCTCCACCCGATCTGAGGACGGTTCCTCCAAAGAAGGCTTCTATTCCCACAATTGCATCGAAACGCCCCATGACCTCTCTCGCACAGAGGCCCAAGTCTGCTAAGATTATACCTTCTCACAGGCCAACAACCTCCATGAGTGGAGCTGGTGAGGCCGCTTCAAGAACCACCATTGGTTATAGTAAGGGCAAGGCGGCGTCCTCGGCGTTGCACGCTCGTAGCCGAAGCCAATCTACGCTGGGCGGTCGCCAAACGAGGTCTCCAGTGCCGTCTAATGATAGTAATGGACTGACCACAGCTTCGGAAAAAGCTGATGATATGGAATTGGGTCAGTTGTGTTCTGTCCGTCCTTCTTTCATGTCTATCTTCGATGAAGAAGAAGATGAGGAACTTCCGCCATTGAATATGCCACCGATCTCGGACGATGAGGATGAGGAGTTTGAGCTCAAGCTAGAGATCTGAGTGGAATATTTGGGCTTGTATAATATACGCGGTCATAGAATTGCGCACCAAACGATAGTCATGCTGTTTGTTTGGTGTAGGCGTTTGGTGGTTTGGAGTTTGGGCATGTGATAGGGCTGCATGCCGCGATCGGCTGCAAGCTCTACTACGTCAAGTTTTATACAAAAACACCGTCTTCGTTCCGATCATTATGAGTACTTCGATGTTATGGTGAAATTTTCTAATTAAAATGTATCGAGAGGTGGTGAGCCTCAATAGTTTCTGCTCATCCTAGGTAGCTACGAAACTTGATTATAACTTGCGAGTGAACAGGGAAGGGACCAGTTCACTGCGTTTCTCAGTTGCTCTGAATCCATAAGTGATTGTGCGTACGGAGTAAGCTAGGCACGGAGTAACAAAGAGCTTTTGACGTTTTGCCCATCTGTGACGCGCGACTTTGCGTTGTCGATCTGTGTCCAAACAAAGCGACAGACAGGGGATAAAGTGGCTGCGTGGCTGGTATGGCAGGGATGCGCCGGCAAGCATCAAGCGGGATTGATTGGCACCGAGGTGTTGTTCTCCCTGCACTCTAAAGGTAGTGAATTTGCGAAAGGAGACTGACTGCAGACCGCAGCACACCACCAGCACACCACCACCCACCTACGGAGTACACAAACTAGTAATAACCACTACGGAGTACGAAAGACTATTACTAGTAGTAAGTGCCTGCCAACCTATTACCACCAAAGTTGAGTGGTGGCCGACTTTTTGGTTTCGACCTCTCATCACATTCCACCAACTTTTCTTACCGAAAAGACCTCTTCAATTCACCTCTAGACCCGCGACAATCATCGCATCTGAGTCGCATTTTCCCTCTCCATCGCCTGTCACACTTTTACGGATCTTTCTCGCTGTGTCTGTCGCGTGAGAAGCCCGCCCGTTTTTCCCGCGCACCGCGCAGTGAGATTCGCTACCTTTGCCCGGTCGCGTGGACGCAATTCTCCTGTCGCGCGTTTTCCTGGGCATTTTCGACGCTCCCACGTTGAGCAAACGCCCGCAAGCTTTTGTTTTCGTGCTGACATCAAGCTACACGCGAGAGATCATGATTGGAGCACGGCAGAAGACATAATACGGCGCCCATCGACCCACGATGACTCGTCCCCCTTCTGCCGTGGGATTTGCGCAGTTCTTTCCCACCGCTCCTAAGGTCCAAGCTGAGGCTCAGGGCCGCACCGACGGAGATCGCTCTAGACACAATCATAGTCACAGTGACGGTGGGAATGGTTCTTTACTTGATCCTGCCGCTGTGTCCGACGGTCTCACGAACGGCATCGCCCGTCTTCCACCAGCCAACACATATCCAGATGATCCCGCGGCCCAGTCTCGTATACCAGCACATGCTCGCGTCGATGAGACTGACTCGCCAGATATTCCCGGCACGGTCGATTCCACAAGCTCACTCGCAAGCTCAGCTTCGTCTGTCTTCAGTTCAAGACTTGGTGCCGCCCCTACCTCATCGCGCTTCCCCACTGCGGGAGGCACCCCTCTCACGTCGAAAGACTCCCCTTCATCCTCCTTCGCGGGGGTGCCCTCGAGAGAAGACATGTCGTCCACAAATCTATTAGGCGATCGACCTTCGAACCTGAATAGTCACGTATCTGCCACCGCGTTGCACAATGGCTCGACATCATACTCGACTCAAGAAATAGAGCGTGTTCCGGCCATGGACCCCAACTGTGTCAGAGGCGTCACCTGTACATTTGACCCGTTCCTCGATCGACTACGGAATAAGGGCGTGACGAAGGGCGCAAAGCCAGTATATGAGGATTTCCGATCGGTACGTTTACAATATAATATGTCCCCTCACAGCGTGAGGGGATGGGGGGGGGGGTGTCATCTCTTGTGGTGAATGAACTCATGGCTAATACTCGCATAGGATGATGACACCCCCCCAAGCGACCCGAGGCTGAAGAAGCCCGGCGGGCTGCTCGGCTACATTGATACCGACTACTACCTGCCTAAATCCCGTCTGCGGCCTTCGCCCGAGAATCTTCGCCCATACCCCTACGACCCAAAGACGTCTATTGGACCAGGGCCGCCGACGCAAATTGTCGTTACTAGGTTTAACCCTCTGGCGTCATTCAATAAAGTGACAGCAATTTTCGCCACGTTTGGAGAAATTGCCGAGAGCAGTAATAAGATGCACCCCGACACCGGGAGTTACCTCGGTTTTGCGACAATACGGTATCGCGACTCCAAACGTCCAGATCGACAAGCCGTCTCCGCGATCGAGGCTGCTCGCCGAGCAGTCAAGGCCCGTGGGATCAAAGTCGATGCAGATATTGTTCGGGTTGAATATGACCCGGAGGGCCGTCGCAGCTCGCGCATGCTAGAAGAGTTCCTCAAGCGAGATAAAGCCAAACAGGAGAAGGCACAAGCTGCTGCCGCCATTTCAGTCTCCAGTCCGGCTCCCACAGTGACAAAAACACCGCCCACGGGCCCCAAAGCAACAGCTACCCCTGTCTTTCCTAAGGCTCCTCCAACGGCTCCAAGGGGCCCAGCAGCACAAAGACAACCGCCAGCAAACTTTCAGTCTCAACCTCACGCCCATGTCGATCCTCAGACTCTAGCGAACCAGCTAGTAAACACACCTTACATATTTATTTCCGCGAGTAGTGTTCCGACGCTGCCTAGCATTCAGCCTCACATGATGAAACGCTTGAAAAACTACCGGTTCGAGGACATGCGGCTTGATAGAAGTGGACACTTTATCATCTTCAGGGACTCTCTTTCGGGACGCATGGAAGCTGAGCGATGTTATAGATCTGCTAATCATACTGAGTTCTTCAATTACGATCTAAAAATGAGACTTTGTCTTCCTGCACTCCCCCGCCGGGACTCAACCACTCGGCGAGCAAGCCGAAGCCCTGAACGGGAGCGTCAACCAGCCCATGTCTACAAGGACGAAGAGAAAGACAAGAAAAAACGAGAATACGATGCCGATACGGAAGAAGAGAAAAAAGATCGGGCCAAGAATTATGACCCCGTTTATGAGGCCGTGGCTGTTATACGACGAGAGATGTTGGAGCATTTGATAAAACATATTCATATGCAAGTTGCAGCACCCAGTATTGAGGATTATCTTATTCCTTCCAATCACCAATCGAGGCGCCGACAGCTCAACATCGACCAGGATGAAGACAGCACCCCCGAGGATGGTGATGAAAGCTCCAGAGCTGGGACACCCAACTCCCGTGCCGACCCTATCGAGAGGCGGACCGGTGGTATTGCTCCCAAGGCTCTCCCTCGCATACGGAAGATCAAGACGAACAGGGTGGCCCCGCGAAGCGGGTCAAATACAGTTGCCCGCAGAAGACCAGCGAACTTCCGATCTCTACATCACCGACTTAAGAGCATCGATAGCGAGGTTGAGTCCGATGATGACATGGCCGACTTCATTGCCCACGACTCGGAGGAGCCCGAGTCTAGGCCACGCAGTCGCATGAGCACCGAAGACGATGCAGCGCGAGATGACGACTCAATGACGGATGCCAGCTTAGCTATTGATGGTGGACTAGCAAGGAAACGAAAGCTTGAGGTCTCGATAGAGACTGCCTTCAAACGACAGAAGAAGTCTGAAGAAGAGCTTTTTGGAGTCAAGGTCGGGCACATCGCAAGCGAGTTCCGCGATAGAGAGACAACTGTTGAGATTACGCCTGATGTTGTGACAGCCGAGGAGGATGAAAGCAGCATATCCAGGTCACAGACTCCCTTGCCCAGTGATGGTAAAACCAAGAAGAAGCCAACAAAAGCGAAGAAAAAGACAAAGAAGCAATTATTTGAGGAGCGAGAGGCACTCAAACAGCAGCAGGCAACGGAGGCTCTTAAGACTCAGGAGGAGCCCGAAGAGAAAGCGAAGGTCGCCGAGGCAACCCCCGTTGTTGAAGAAGCACTTATCAAGGCAGTTGCAAAGTATGATGAGAGGGCCTTCGCAACTGAACCTTTGGTGCCTGCTCTTAGTCTTCCGGACAGTTTCCATCCTGATCTGACTTCTCTACAAGCCCTCGGTTTTGGTCCAAGTGATGCTCCTGATGTGGCTAGGTTGCAGAAGAAATTCGCGACGGCAAGCATTGGCGACCCCGAGTTGTGGCTCTGGAGAAAGAACCGTGTCCGTCAACTTAACGCCGCAGACGGATCCTTGGAAACACCCATCACTATACAAGGTTATTATGTGCCAAATTTCACAGGGTGTGCTCGCACTGAGGGAGTGAAAAAGATTCTCAATTCAGAGAAGTCCAAGTATCTTCCCCATCACATCAAGGTGCAGAAGGCTAGAGAGGAACGTGAGGCTCGCAACGCCAAGACTGGCAAAGTTGCTGTCGCTGAGGCAGCCAGGCTGGCTGCTGAGAAAATCATCACCAAAGGCAACTCTCGAGCCAATCGCGCAATCAACCGTCGGTTCATTGCCGACCTTAATGACCAAAAGAAGAGTCTTGGAGCTGATTCGGATGCTTTCAAATTTAATCAGCTCAAAAAGCGAAAGAAGCCCGTCAAATTTGCTCGCTCAGCCATCCACAATTGGGGCCTGTATGCCATGGAGAATATTTCAAAGGATGACATGATTATCGAGTATGTCGGCGAGATTGTCCGACAGCAAGTTTCCGAGATTCGTGAGCAGAGGTACCTCAAAAGCGGGATTGGCAGCAGTTATCTATTCAGGATTGACGAGGATACCGTCGTCGATGCAACAAAGAAGGGTGGCATCGCTCGTTTCATCAACCATAGTTGTATGCCAAACTGCACCGCTAAGATTATCAAGGTCGACGGAAGTAAGCGCATTGTCATTTATGCTTTGCGTGACATTGCACTCAGTAAGTTCCCCGTGATATGCACGAGCATGCCTAGCGATGACTAACAGTCGTACAGACGAAGAACTGACCTATGACTACAAATTCGAGCGAGAGATTGGCAGCCTTGATCGTATCCCTTGTCTCTGCGGTACGCCCGCCTGTAAGGGCTTCCTTAACTAATAAACATCAACTCAAGTAGTACATCTCCAAATGCTACCATATCTCAAATCCCCTTGCTTTTCCTGGCTTAACCCGGGCACTGCACCATATCGCTTTAGGTCTATCTCAACACACACAATCAAACCAACAAACAACTTGCATTTCTAGTTGCAGTTCGCAGCCAAGTGCTCTTTGCGTGGGACTAACACGACCCAACCACCATAAACTTTCTTGTCCCTTTGGATTCATGCATGATGGGCGTTCAGGCGGGGAAAACAAGGGGCTGGGAGCCGTTTTTATATAAAGGCACGACGAAAATTCGTAATGCGCCACTGAAATCAGATGCCTTTTCATTCTTTGTTCAACAGCGAAGAAGAAAGAGCTTTTTACTATCACGGCGTTTCGCGGCACGGAGGTTTTTGTTATTTTAGTATTTCCTTTCTGACCTTTATGGTTCTAGCAGCGCGAGTACATCAGCCTGCTTTGTATGATTGTAACTTATGCTGTATGGGAGGAAGGCGGAGAAGGGGAAGTAGAGAGAATGATACACGGCTCTGGGAAGGGTAGAAGGGCCAGACAATCAAGAAATTTCTTGGATCCTTGTGACGAATATCGTGTAGTGTGTGATGCTTTATGTGACACGTGCATGTTGTTTAATAGCGGCATATTGGATCTCGAAATTGATGCGATAGAAACCACAAACCTTTGCATGATGTTGGGACAACAGTGGCGTACATTTTGATACTTAGGGTTTATCATCTCATCAACATAGTCTTTAGTATTGCTAACTTATCCCCGAAATGAAAGAGGCATTGGTTCTGCAAGGACAACACATCCTCCTCCTAATTGCCCCCCCCCCCCCCTCTATTCGCGTCTTTCTTGACTCGCTGTCAAGTTCCCCGGCAGCTCGGCGGGGTTACCGGCCCTCGCCGCCTGGAACCTCTGCAGCTCCTGGACGTCGCGGTGCGCGGCGGAGCCGAGGTCTATGATGACCGGCCTCCCGCGCGTATTCATCGCCCGCTGCCGTCGCCCGCTGCGGTAGGCCACAAATATTCCCGCGGCCACGGCCAGCAGGAACCCTTATAAAGAGTGTATCAGCAAGTGAGTCGGCAAGCAGAGCAAGTGAGTATAAAGGGATGAGGGGGATGAAAAAAAAAAGGGGGGGGGGGGGGGGCAGTGAGAGTGAACTTGCCGATGGCTCCAGCGATGGATCCTACGAGTATGGTCTGCGTGGGTGTTTTATTGGGTGATGGACTGGGCTTGGAATGGCTCGGGGGGGCGTCACTCTGGCTGTGAGTCGTCTGCTCGACGGGCGTCGGCGCAATCCATATCGTCCCCGCGGTCTTCTTGGTCACGGAGTCACAGGAGAACATGGCGAACTCACTCAGCCCATCCATGCCTGCAAAGACATTGGTCGCACAATAGGGCCATCTACCGTCCGAGCTATAAAGCCAAAAAAGAAAAAAAGAAAAAGAGAGAAATGATAATCAGAACTAGGGTTGTATCATCAACTATTCAATAGTAGAAGGGTTTCTTTTTTTTTTTGCTAACCATGTCGTGTCTCTTGAGGAAGGCCGATTGGGGAGGCTGGAAGGCGACTTGCCGAGACATCTTGTCGGCAGCACGCAGTTATCCAGGAAAACACTCTCGCAACAGTCTACGAGACCGTAACTCGTGTCCACGGCACAGACATGACCATATGGACACACGATGGCCGAATCTGGGTCGCATTAGCCCCTTTTCTTTTCTCCCTTCGCGTACGGGCGGTCCGAGAAACAGCTTGACTGGGAGGCTGCGCACCAGGATCTCCGGATAAGTAGCCGCAGGTGTCGACTGGTGGCTGCGTGGCAGGACCCAAGGGTTGGGGGTAAGCAAGCGGCGGTGGTGGTGAGGTCGGCTCATCTACGGCCTGCATCATGAAAAGCAGTTTTCGAATGGGCGTGATAACCAACTAAGCTGAAGCCGGGGCAAACGCCATGGCTTCACCGAGAAAGCGCCTCCTCAGCCGCAGTCTTATTTCAACGACATCATCCTGCATGCTTGGCAGATAATCATGATGTATGTCCTTGTGAGGCAAGGCGTGTTTGATATCTGCCTCGTGATATGAGGGAAGGCTGCCAGTAAATAACGGTGATGGGGATTTATTCATGGGTATGTATCGAACTGGATGCGTTTGGTGTGACGTAAAGGGAATGATGATTATGTGACGCCACTCAACCGAGGCGTATCAAAATGTTGGCGAGAAACACACGAAATCACTAATCAACCGATATTGCTGCTTCACTGTCCCCCTTCCTCATTCGGTCGAAGGGACGTCCGATACTACACCTCTATTATTTCGTCCAAATTCGTTGTGTAGGGCGAGACTAAGAAAGCTAGGATCTGGTTGAGGGAATATTCATTATGAGAAAAAAACATTGTCAGCCAGAGTACATCCGGAGATGTTATTCTATTTCCGTTAGTCGGGGTACATGGTGTGGTGAACCACTCCGTGGAGTTGACGTCCGATACGGAGCAGCCGTCTGCAAACGAGGTTATCACGAGCCCCCCCCCCCCCCCCCCCCCGGTAGGGCTAGACCGGCCGAAATGGTCGGGGTACCGTCGCTCTCCGACATACTGGACCATGCCCCGAAGGACTCAATTGTGGCTTTGAACCTCCCTCCCTGGTCAATACCCCTCCCTACTGACAAGGAAACGCAACCTGCACAGTTAGACCACCACTCGAGCCAAGGGGGGCTCTTGATGTTCTGCAAGATTGACGGGGGAGGGGGAAGATTCGCAAGACTGCTAATCCTGGAGCAATACCTCCTGGCCCGTCCGGCCGATATAGGACCCTTATCTACGGAGTAGATCTAGATGCACCGAAAAACGCGAACAACATGTTTACCTAGTAAATGTCTCGGGAGACAGCCTTTCAACTTCTTCCACGGCTGGAGGTTCAAGGGAAACGGTCACGAGGGCCAAAAAAAAAAGGAAGAAGGAAAAAACGGCGGAGTCTCATTGCAAAAATTTACTCCTATCTAGCCGGTCTGCCGCGTCTCAGGTCAGCTGGGCTCGAATGCCGGAACTGGAGGGGCAGCGGTGCTCCCTCGTTCCTATGACTGTTGAGCCGCTCCGTGGCTTTGCGATTGGCAATCCTCTTCAATAGCGGTTATCTCGCAAAGCTTGACGGGCTAGGAGAGAAGAAAACTACCAAAAAAAAGACCAAGCCGATAACCGAGATGCGTCTGCGTGAGACAAGTGAGTGCAACAGGCTTCTCTCCGGATCAAAGTCCGGGAAGACGTTCGCTACGGAGAGCGGGCTGCGCAGTAATCACGGAGTAATAGTCCGCTTTGATTGACACCGAGGTGGCTCTTTTCCGCGTAAGTAAGAGCATTCTTACGCTATTTGA
The DNA here is from genome assembly GCA_026184415.1 of Trichothecium roseum. Lineage (NCBI taxonomy): Eukaryota > Fungi > Ascomycota > Sordariomycetes > Hypocreales > Trichothecium > Trichothecium roseum. The sequence goes on from CM047948.1 coordinate 270,836, forward strand.
ATAGACGGACGGGCGGATGATGAAGGCGCTCGGTGCTCTTTGTGATGATCGTGAGTCTTATGTGGAACGCTTCGATGTTCGACGCTACAATATTAGTAGGCCATCGCACGGAGTAATACGGCGCAAATAGGCTTGAGACTGATTTTCCTGTCCGATAGTCTTCGGTAGACGAATTCACAAGTCTGAATATGGACTCCGCTACGGCGGATTATAGGGGCCAGCCTCTCGCCAGTTTCTACTAAGTGATCGTGTTTTTCGGGGTTACCGCTGCGCTGGAAGCCACCCTAGCTACTTGGGAGGTAATATGTAATCCGCCGTTTACATAGTAGTAGTAGTAGTCTCTGGACCCCGGATGGAAAGCGGCAAAACCCGTCGTATGCGTTTGTTAGGGCCAAGTCGTTCTGAACTAGTAATCGTCGTCGAACCCCAGAAACACTAAAACACGACTACACACATTGCAACCTTGCGTGGCTACGCAGTCGCAACAATGATTACTATGTACGGAGTACCTTGCTTGTCACGTCTTTCATATTTGATGACATGTGCCGTCTCTCATTCATTAGTTAGTCAACCCCAGGTAACACGCGCCAAGCGTGAGAAGAACGCTTGACGGCAGACGGCAGACGGGATGGGCTGGGCTTTTATTACTGCGGGTTGAGCCCAATGGCCGGAGGCTAGGCAAAGCCTTGACTGGCTTCGAGCTGGCTTCAAGCTGACTTCCAACTGGCTTCAAGCTGGCTTGGGCAATGCTGGAGCGACATCCACAGATCCACTAAATGGAAAGGGAAAGGGGGCCACCATGAACGCTTTGTACTTCGGGTCAACGACGCAGATACGTCTTGGTTGGGAAGCAGAGGAGCGCGGCACACGCCAGTAATCCAAAAACGAGGCGCAACACTACCGTTTGATGACTTGATATCCTTTTACTCCGTACGGAGTACTCCGTACTGCAAGCAACCGTTCCCAGGCGAGGTGACATGGTGTGAGCGGATGTCGTCAATTTGCCCTATGCGATGGCTCCTCGTCACGTATGCTTCCCGGTTCAGTGTGGTGTAACCAAAGAACCCGCATATGTTCTATAGTCCCCTTGTGGCGGACAAATAGGGTTCCCTGCAAACTGCAGCTCTGCCCTGTTGTGCTCCTAAGAAGCCCCAGTGTCTGCCATTCGATCAATACTAGTAGGCAATAATAAACGTGGGTGGCGAGTGGCACAAACCTAGGGTAGTGATCAAATGAATATACTCAAGTAGTGCATACAATGAAGTTGACTGTCTGCATATTCCGTGTATCACAGTCTGATTCCACTCGGTCTAATTGTCACGAGAGGCGGATAGCTCAAGGTCTACTCCGTAGTGGCCGGTGGATGCTTGCACGGTTGCCTCACCACGTACATACTCCATAGTAGTACTACCATCACCTTTTGTTCCGTACGGAGTACTACGTACTCAATACTCTGTTGAACCTATATCTTTTGGATACAATACGCTTTGAGTGGCAGCGTGTCAGGTAACGAGGCTTATTTGGCCTTGCTCCTGTACATAGTAAAGAAGCTATTAATCGATTCTTGATAATAGGCTAGTAAAGACCGAAGTAAAGGAGAAATGTATAACGCCGTAAATGGCATTATGCACGGAGTGCGGAGTACGAAGCACGGAGTGTGAATTCGTAGTTGGTTCAAAGCTGGCCTCTGGCTGTCTCGCTTCCCACATACTTAGCTGCATGCGTGGTGGTTCTCGGAGAACCCCTACAAAGCTGAAAACCCCTGCCCGACTGCAGTTGCCAAGCTTCACTCTACTATGTAAAAACTTTGATTGGTTTATTTATTCAGCCCACAGCTACAAAGCGTAGGCAGATCATTCGCCTGTGCGTGGGAGTAGCTACCCAACATTCGGCCAGTGAGCTAATCAGAGGGGAGGACAATGTCGTTATGGGAGCGACGTTCCATGGAAAGCTCGATTGACTCCGTATTCGCGTTCGTGTCGTTTGAGAATACCCAATGCCTGCCCCTGAGATTTGAATAATATGCATAGGGATTTGGCGGTACATAGTACCAGAATTGCTGGATTTTATTAGGGATTGAATGAACCAGTGCCGGATGAGGATTCAAGGCCCAATAGCCGCGTACCGTTTGGGCAAGTTGCAGTGCTAGCAGCACCAGCAGTAGTAACAGGACCCCGCAGGAAAACTCCCTCTTTGGATGGATGTATACAATACCATACGGAGTACGTAGGTACTACCCTAGTAGGAAGCAGTAGCTACCCTGATAGCCTGCTTCTGCTCTTCGGCTTAATCCATGGACACATTCTCCACATTGGGGACAACATGGCAAGTAGGGACGAGGGGTTGGAGAGGTACGAATCCCTCAATGCTTCGATGTAGTATGTACCATACGGAGTACGTGGTGGTAGTACTAGTAGTACGGAGTAATACTGTATGTATGTATCCTACGTATGTAGCACTACTACTGCTACTAGTATAGAAAGAACTGCCAACGTGGCTGGAGGGGGGGGGGGGGGCAAGCAGTCGTAATTGTGCATGTTGATACTGCACGGCTCTTGCCTTTAGTTTGCGATTTTTCATCATACGAGCGGCCCGAAAAGATACCTACCTATCCATAGATTACATTTGGAAGGAGCATGTCATAACTTAACAGCCATAATAATTACCAGCAAGAGATGACTCTATGGAGCACTGGTGGAAACTGCCCATTTATTACTGCTCACCAGTACTAGCTTTAGGTACTGCCAACGGTGCAGGATGGCGAGAAATGGAGGCAACCTCGCTACCTGGATATCCGTTTTTTTTGGAGTCAAGATAAGATACTGGGGTGGCTGGTTTCTCCAACTGTAATCACTCTACCTCTCTCCCCTCCGTATTGGTTCCAATCTTCACGATTATCCATACGGAGTACGCGCAACATCAATGTCAGGCAAGATTACTTGAAGCTCTACTAAGTACGATGCCTAGTCAAACCTGGCAATGATTTGCACCTTGCTTCAACAAGTCTGGCTAGATTGGGGTTAAAAACTAAAAAAAAAAAAAACTCTGATGGCTGCGCATGAGCTGGTCGCTCGGTCTATGGTGCGCTTGGTAAAAATTTGCGAGTAGAATTTTGAGCCGCCAGAGGTCCAGAACGCCACTGCGCCCACTTAGGGTAGTATATGGATGCCTCGAATCCAATGGATGCCACAACCGCCACCTTGCCAGCCAATTTGACCGCCCTGACCGCCATGAAATGATGGTAAGTGAATCGGGTGGTCAGCTGTGAAAATACTGTTGCTGTTCAAAGGAATAACACGACTATTAGTCCTTGTCGTCTCTCTCCAAGGTTCAAGCACCACTCCGATTAAGGTATCGTTCCCTGCAGCATCTGTGCGACATCCGTTTAGTGTCTGTGTACCGCCAACCCTGGTCCATACTGACTAGCAATGGTCAGATGGGACGGATAGTGATCATCGTGCTGGGTAGGCCCTTGCCACCAGCATGAGACCACACAGAACCTCATGACGGTTGTGGTAAAGGGAGATTGAGTACTCCGTCTGCAACAAGAGCGTTTTTCGGTGTTTTTTTACCCATGGCACATCGAGCTTTTTTTTTCTTTTTGCCCTACGGAGCGGCTTTGTCACTACGAACCGTCTATGTTTTTGTAAAGGCGCGTGTGCATACGGAGTACTCCGCAAGCAAACAGTAGTATACTGGACGGAAATCTACAGAAACTGATGATTCTACAGTTAAGTTGTAAACATCCCAAATGCCCATATTACGGAGTACTGATTTCAAGTCGGTTTACGGAGTAATTTGTAACGCTTCTGGGCAGGCAATAGCCATGAGGCTACCTAGTTTCATGGTGGATCTGCCTTTCTCGGCAGGATTGCGAAAAGAAAGCTACGCAACATCCATCACGCATTGATTGGATAGGTGGAGGGTGACAGGGGATGAAGAAAAATATAGGAACACGACACGATCGTCAGGAGGAACAAACAGAATGCCACGATCTGCCAGGGTTCGGAGGGGCAACAGAGCGAGGCGCAAACGTACCACTACTCCGTACGTACCCCAAGGGCTTGATGCTACCATAATGTACTACGGGGTAGTAATCGGTAGTACTGGGATGGACGATTTCCTTAAATCCCGTCTTGATCAATCCAGGTTACCAGGATCGTACGCCCCAATCCGAGCTGTTAGTGGCTGCCACCACTTGTTCGAGGGTGCGGCAAGTATTTTTTTTTGTCTCAAACTATTCCTCTATTCCCTTACTTTTTTTTTTCTCTTCGCGGAAGTAAACACAAGGTAAAGTGGAAAAAGGATTGATCTGGACCCTGTCAAACCGGCAGCTTATCGTCAATTGACAAGTCCCGAAGTCAAAAGGGGGTTAGAAGTTTTCTCCCCACCTCAGGTCATCTTTATCTTATGCTTGAGATGCAGCCCTTTTTTTCTTCTTCTTGTGCCTAGCTGAGCCTCAAAAAAGAAACTTGGCCGTTGTGTACTTTGTTTGGCCAAGGCCTAGGCTTTCGGCCCAAATCTGGAACCCTTCGGCTTGCCCTTTTCTCACCCCCCACCTGACATACCGTCCCGGAAGTAGCCAAGGAGGCCATTGTGTCAAAGAGGGAAGGAATATCGACAAAAGTTCTGGACAGTCAATAGAATAACGTCATTGTCATTTAACGGTAGAAGGTGAAGATAGCTGCTGTTGTTAGTGCTCTTTGGCAAGGTGAGTGGCGCTGCGTCACCGAAATCCCACTTTCCTTCTGTCTCCCTCGCAAGAACCACTTACACGCAGTTGCACCACCACCCCCCTCCTAGTCTCCCTACGCTTTCTACCGTGCCGGCGCCAAAAGCCAAGCGCCCTGTTTACATACTACATGGGGTAGTACTAGGAGCACTACGGAGTATTCAATGGTAAGTCATCCCGTCGACTGACACCCTTGGGTTGCGTTGTTGTTGGGTTGCTTTGGGTCAAGGACCCTGCGTACCTTTCTCATTCGATCCTTACGCCGCCCATGCCGCCCACCCTACCTACAACTGGCACACCTGTTCGTATCCCGGCAGTCCCTGCCCTTGTTTGTCGAGGTCCTGTGCCGGGGCTACGAAAGACCTGCAATCAGTAGTCCTGGTTCTCTGGTCTCGATTCGTTCCCGTCATCAGCCGCATCTCCGGATTGCTGGGACGATCTCCAGGACATGATGAACAGGCAACCATCTCATCTTCCATCTCGTTGTCAAGCCCTGTTCACTGCGTACCAAAACTCTTCGGCCTGGCTCTACCCTCTCGCAACAAACCCCCCCCGGGCGACCCGCGACCCCTAAACCCACATGCCCTGCAGCCCAGTAGCCGACAGGAATCCCACAGGACAACTCAACAGGAGCCACACCGTACTACGTATCCAGTCCCTGGGTTTGGCTTAGTTATATCATACAAGTCACCACACATTTTATACCACACCCCTGCTCGTCTGCGGTAAGGGGAAAGTGGCTGACAATATTTATTCTTCTTTATTGAAACCATCGGATACATTTCGTTGCTGTTCCGATCACTGCCTACATTATCACCCCCGACAATCTGTGGCTGAAGTTGATTCTGACAATCTCGCGCGTGATAGACCGCCACTTGACCAGCAGCAGCTCATCATACAAAAGGGCGTGGAATCCTCCTAGGGCTACATCCTTGACAAGGCTTTCGGCAGAGAGTAAAACTGTTAAAGCATTCACAGTTTCGTTGAGTCTGAATATCTGCGGTACTCGTCGATATCTCTCGTCTTGATCACGAAAAAGAAAAGAAAACGCTTCCCAGACGGCTATTTGACATTGTCTCAGGTCTGAGAAGCACCGTACGAGCCAAAACCGTCTCGGAGATTTTGCCATCCGGATCTGACAAGTTCACTCCCTCCAGCGACCATCCAAGGACGCCCAGATGCCAGCCGTTAACATGTCCATCCCCTTTCAACACGTACGAGACACTTCCCCTAGACTATTGGACTCCTCCTTGATCCTTCCATCTCTTCTTCGGCTTGGCCTCTCTACGGACGCATTCATTGAGGCTTAAGCTGAAAGGAGGGTAGGGATTATATGGAGGGTCTTGAGATCTCCCCTTTGCTCATGCGAGCTAACATTAAACAGCCCTTTCAAGAAAGCCAGTTCGACTTGTTCGACTGGTATCCAAAGTACCAATCTTGCCAACGCTATTTCATCGAACAGGCCCAGCACGTCCCTGCCACACAAGCAGTGGCAGCCATCATCAACATCAAGCTACCGCTACAACTTGGACCAACCCAAGGTGCATTATCTATAGTGTCACCGGTGGGATTATCAGACACAGCAACAGGTGTTCCTCAACCCCCATCTCCGTCCCAAAGCCTGGTTCCTTACATTCGCCGCCTGATCGTAACGGGCTACGATAACCCGGCGGTTCTACATGGCTTCTTCGGCGATGATTGGCCTGAAGGTGTTGGGCCCATCTTCGAAATGGAACGCTTGAACTACTTCTTTGCTGCCAAGAGCGAGACATGGCTTCGTGTCAAGGAACAATACGATATGGCTGATGGTCAAACCACACCTTTCCTTAAGCCTCTCCAGAACGTAACAAACGAAGAAATCAGCTCTGCAGAAGATCGATGGAGCGAGTGGCTTGCTATGCAGGACTGGATGCTTGGCCCCAGAGCACCAGAGTCTGACGGCACAGATGGTGCAGGCCGAATGAAGACAGAGCCCCGGCAAGCATAGTTTCTGGATATGTCGTGGAATATTTATTGCTGGGAATGGAAGGGGATAGTGCCATTGGCATGCAGGCAACCAGACTACGGGGGTTTCTAAACGCTCTGGTTCTGGTGGGGGAAGGGCGGAGGTGCAAGACGATATTTATAAGTATGATGGAAGGGACGTCGTTGGGCAGCATGATATTACGATGAACGAACACGAACACGAACGGCATGGCGACGGATACATACACGATGGACTATATACACGATAGGGCGGCGTCTGGCGCACATGCATCACGGGCGTTCTTTGGAAATACTATCAGGCATGGAATATGACGACATAACTATGTGTTGATTTTGAGAAATATAATTACTTTTTGTGTTAGACTTGCATGTAGACTTTGCTCCTTTATTCGCTATACGAAGATTTGAAATTCCGAGTATGACTAGAGAGGCTTGGCTTGGGGGTCCATCTGCTAATCTACCTACGTATGTAACATGGGTGGAACACCCCTCCTCCAAACATTTCCAATGAGAGGTATAAGAAGCCATTGCCATTGTGGCGGTCATAGAAGATCAGGGGCTGGAGATGTGTGATTGAGTTGCGTATGCTTGCTGAGCCTGGTGGTCTTGGTAAACCGCTGCTCAGAGACGGGGACAGGCAGGAAATACCAGGGGGGTGTGATGATTGAGAAAGATGCGCAGGAGTATCGTCCTTTCAGGCATTTTGTTGTTATATGAGGCGTGTGATGGTATGTACGGAGTACTCCCCCTCCCCCCCTCCAGTTTGTCCTACACCTTGCGCCCCGCGTCACTCAGCCCTCCAGGGCTTTCCCGACGAGCGTCCTGGCCCTGTCGCTCAGGTCCATGCGCAGCGCAATGGCCCTCCCCTCAGCGCCCATCTTGGCCCACGTCTTGCGCAGGATGGCCACCATCTTGTCCTCGCCGACGTCGTCCCTGCGCTCGAAGGCGTCGAGCTGGCCGTCGAGGAAGACGAGGCAGGCGACGTCCTCGAGGGCCTGGGCCTCGGGGTCGGCGGCGAGGTTCTCCTTGCGGATGAGGGCGGCTATGCGGTCGATGTCGGGTTGCGGTATGGTTTCTGCTTCCTCTTCCTCCACTGCTGCTGCCTTTGCGTGCGAAGAGGAGGCGGGGGGTGGTGACGAGAGGAGGGAGGCTACTTGGGATGCTGCTTGGGACTTTTGCTTGCTGCGCCAGGTTAGGTATCCTGGGCGCGTCATGGGGAACGAGCTGCGAGGCAATTCCCATCTTTTTTTTGCTCACCCCCGCCCGTCCGATTGTTTGTACCAAAGCGTCAATAACTCTTAAACTTTCATTATGTCACCATCTCCTCCCCCTCCCCCCCCTCCCCCCCCTTTTCCTCAGTCTCCCTCTCTCCCTCCCTCTCTCTATCACCTTTTCTACCAGGGAAAGAGAGAGAGAGAGAGAAAGAGAGAAAGGGGGAAAGAAAGAGAAGAGGAAATGGGGGAAAGGAAAGGGGGATGAGAGGAGAAGGAGGAGGAGGAGGAGAAGGAGTCTCACCTGCGAAAGTGCTGAGCCCGACAGGCCAGCTGCAGCGCGGGGGACGCCCGGGGCGACCTCTCTCCGAGCCACCTGGTCATCTGCTGCGCGTAGTGCGCCTCGTACGGCAGCGTCCCGGGCCCCGCCGGGCCGTCGACGAGGTTCGGGTCCTGGCGGTGCGCCTCGTCGATGAGATGCAGCGCGCGGAGGTAGGCCGGGGGCAGGGGGGGCAGGTTATTGACATTGCTGCTGCCGTTGTCGTTGGTGTCTAACTGATTCTCCGTTGAGGCCATGGTTTGATGCTAGGAAGGGGTGGGGGGGGGAGGAACACCAAAAGTGTGTCTGTTTTTTTTTTTTAATTCTTGGATGGTGAAGAGATATGCTGCGAGTGGCTGATTGCTGTTTCCTGGCGTGCGTCTCCCGTTGTTGTGAATGAGAATGAACTTTTTCAAACAAACTCGTGGGTTTGATACGTGAGTGAATGAGTGAGTGTGAGGGAGAGGAGAAGCTTTTGCGGATGGATGGGTTGGGAAGAGGGTACCGTGCCGTCTGGTGATTGACACTGTGCAGGATGCCATGTTCGCAGGTGATACTGATGCCTGCTCCTGTATGTATCCGGGTTGTTTGCCGCTCAGATGTGAGAAGAGAAGAGAATTTAGTTTGTACATCTTTAGCTAGAGTATGATAGTACCAAGTAGTTATAGTCCCCTACTTTCCCTTGAAAGGGGAGGGGGAGGGGAGGGGGTGACTGGTGCATCCGTGTACAGCTGCGTGCGCCGTCGCAACGTAAATGCGAAGAACAGCAAAATCTTTGATCAGGAGATGTAGGAATTTTTAGGAACCATGCTTATCCCGGTCATTCTTCTTTTGAGCCCATTGTCAATGAGCAGATGATCAGTGCGTAGCTATTTCACTTCTCGCCTCAAACAAAAACCCTTGTTTTTGGGTTCTCTCTTCCTCCCCTCCAAATATGAGAGAGAGAGAGAGAGAGAGAGAGAGAGAGATAATATATTCCTCGAACTTGGGCAAGCGTTTGGCCCCCCTCTCCCCCCTTGTGCCCAAAAAGAAAGAAAATAAAACATCTGACAAACGTCTCAAGTCTTCACGCCTCCCCCCCACACCCGCCCTCCCTAAAACAAAAGGGATTCAACGGCTTCTCACTTCTCGTTGATTTTCTTCTTCTTCTTTTTGCCAATCAGTTGCTCCTGGAGCAAACACTTCGTGCGCATAGCGTTGACCTTTTCCGTCGAATGACCTGACCTCACGAAAACCCTCATCAAACTTCATTCAGTATCCATAAACGCACAAGCTAACCCTGACCGAACCCCCCTCCAGCCTCGAGAAGCCAAGAACTGAACCTATTCTACCGCTTAACCACAGAAAAGAGAAATGCCGTCACGCGCAGGCTTGCCCACCGGGACCACCGGCGACAACACGACGTCCGACAGCGAGCCGCCGGACAGGTACAAAAGGTACAAAAGGACGAGGCGCCCGAGATACGGCGCCTCCTCTTCCTCCGCGGGCGACGAGACGTCGGGGGAGTCCTCGGGCTGCGAGACCATCTCCTCCGGCCAAGCAGCGGCGCCTCTCGCTAGCGGAGAGGAGTCGTCCGGCAACGAGTCCGGGGACGAAGCCTCGGGGCCCGAGTCCGAAGCGCAGCCATCGACGGCAGGAGACGCCGATACCGATACCGACAATGCGACGACCGATGCGGACACGAGCGCGAGCGCGAGCGCCGCCGCCGGGGACGACGACCCCAGCTGGACCCTGTCCATGGACCACCTCCTCCGCGGCATGAAGGAGGACCCCAGCAAGCCGGGCTGGGCAGCCATCGCCGCCGCGCTGGGCAGGAGCAAGGAGGACTGCAGGGCGAGGTGGGAAGTCGTCAGGAAGAGGGCGCGCGGGCCCGAGTGCGACGACGACGACGACGATATCCCTGGCATCAAGCCCACCCGCGCCCGCGCCCGCGCCCCCGAGCCTGAGACTGAGACTGAGACTGAGCCCGAGACTGAACCCGAGTCTGAGCCAGAGCCAAAACTGAAGAAGCGGATCAGACGCAGGTACAAACATCGAAGCCACAAACGAACAACGAAGCGTAAGCCCAAGCGACGATCGCCAACTCCCTCGCCGCCGCCGCCGCTACCGCCGCCGCCACCACCGTCGTCGTCGTCGTCGTCAAGTCACCAGTCCGACGAGGCACCCCAAGAAGACGAAACACCCGCAGCAGCATCCTCACCGACCTCATCATCCTCATCCTCGTCCTCGCCAGTCTCTCCCGCAGAAGAAGAAGAAGAGGAAGAAGAAGGGCCCTACCACTCTCCCCCTCGAGGGTCCCGCCACCGCTCAGACCGCTACCTCCACAAGCACGTCCGCCGCCTCCTCTACCCTCCCCGGCCGGACATGCAGGTGCGCCCGGACGAGCACTGGTCCCCGCGGGACTGCGAGGCGCTGGAGCTGGCTGAGGGCAAGTGGCGCGGCGACAAGTGGCTCGGCATCCAGGCGGAGTTCTAGAACATCACGGGCCGGATGGTGCCGCTGGCCGCGCTGAGGAGCAAGGTGGAAGGGAGCGAGACCGCGGGGGCGAGGGTGGAGAGGTGGGTTGGGGATGTCACCGACGAGGAAGAACCGGAAGAACCCTGAGTGTTGGCATTTGACGGTGTGAGCGGCGGTGCGCCATTGTCTTGATGTGATAGAGAGGCCTCTCGACGTCAACCCGAAAAAGGAAAGGAAAAAAACAAACAAACGGAGAACGGACCTGGACGGTGCATGACAGGATGTGTTGGGGAAATAATAGATGATGCCCGAGTCGGTGCTAATATTAGGAAAATTAGGGGGGGCATTCAACAATGCCCGCATCCAACGTATACTCTACAGATGCCAGTAGCAGTAGTTGCCACTCAGAAAAGAAAAGAAAAATAGAAAAGAATGCCCAATAATACACATTGCCAAAAACGCCTTCTCAATGGTGAATCCGAAATGCAACAAAGTACAGAACCTCCCCATCCAGAGGCCCTCGGTCTATACACCCCAAAAAAAACAGGGGGAAAAGAAAGCATACGAGACAGCCCGTGTTCCTCGACAGGAACCTGCTGTCATCCAAAAAAAGGAAAGAAAAAAAGAATCTTTTCGCGCCCTCTATACGCTGTGCTGAATGAATCAATGGCGAGAAACAGCTGGGGTATCGATGAAAATATGAGAGGTCAAAGGCTCGCCGCGGCAGAGCCATGATGCTGAATTTCCTTCATGTGACGTTGGTCTAGGTGCCTACTATCGTCGACGAGCAGGTCTTTTTACCACAGCCGCCTAACAATTTATCCTGCCCGTGATAAGGAGAATGCGCGCGAAAACAAGAACCCTTTTCCAGACTGCATCGCGTGTGGAATGCGTCGGCAGTTATCCGTCACCCCAAGGGGTAGGCCTGGTTCCTATTAGGGCATACCCGTTTGGATATGGGAAGCTTGGGCGACTAGTAGGTACCTGCGAGATAGGTAGTGTCGCCGGTTGAATTTAAATAGCGTTTTCCATTCCTGGAGGGGGACCGCTGCTGGGTGGCGTTGGTATCGGGGCCGGCGCGAGCTGAAAGGCCGTCGGGTGCGGCTGCGAAACTTTGTCTTTGACTTTAACTGTCCCGTTGGCACCCAAACCTCGCTTCATCATCTTGCCCAAAACCGTGACCAGCTCGCAGGTGTCGCGAAACATGTCGTCCGTCATCCCCTCCTCGGCGTCGTAGGCCTCTGCAATGGCCGCCTTGGCGAGCCTCCGACTGCCTTCCGGATCATGCATGCAGACGTATAGAAATGCGGCGTACTCTGTCTTCACTGAGAGTCGCAAGGAGTGCGATCCCCACAGGAGCTGCTCTGACAACGTGACAGCCTCTGTGAAATGTTGATGCGCGGTGGGTAAGTAGTCTTGCCACGGCAGCAAAGCTGACGGCCTTAGCTCTTCTACCTTGATTTCGAACCCGGGAGGGGGCTGCACCGGGCCGCCCTCCATCGCGTGAGTGGGTTGTATCGAAGAGGACCTGGAGGGAAGGTCCCTATCAGCGGCTGCCGAAGACCTGCCCTTGCCTGACGCGGGGGGCGTTGCGCCGGCGGCGAGCTGTTCCGGGGTAAGAGGTGCCATTGTCGACACGGCAGGGTTGTTGTGGAAGAGAACAAAGATGTGATGAAAACTGGCGCGTAACTTGAAGGCAAGAACCTTGAGCTCGACGTAGTTGCCCACCATCGGTATGACATATTGGTGAAGCATCAGAAGACCCTCACGAGAAAGCCAAAGGATATGAAGGACCCGTCTCAGTGCTATTGCACTGGAGGCAGGCTCCCCTCGCTGTTCCCTCTTTGCCGCCACAAGATGCTCACTCAACCCGAGGGATAACCCAAGGATCTTGTAGAGCATCTTCGACAGTAAAGGGTTGTCAGGCTCGACAGCCTTGGCAAACCTGCCCAGGAACTTCTGGTCAACCTCGGAGGAAGCCATGAGGCAAAACGATTGATGGTGACAAAAAGGGTTATTTCACTACTGCCTTGTCATGCACGAAGCCTGAAGGTTGTATGTGTAACCGGTCCAGACCAGCTCAACGGCCAATTCCTGAATAGAGTGTCAGTTATGAGACATGACTGAGAGGCTAGGTGGGCTCTGGTCATGTAGGACGGGTGACGGGTCGCAACTAGTAGCAGAACTGTCTGCCTCGCATATGACGACAGCGCCGAGACACAGGGTAATTGTGCATACAAGAAGGTTGGGCTTGGGAACTACTCACAGTATGAGAGCAACTGCGCGAGGCTGCAGTAAGGGCTAGCCAGCTGGCAAGCTGTGATTGGATCCCTTGAGCAACGGAGAGAGGGTCGAGAAAGAGTAGTGGGTTTGGGTGCAAACGGTCAGGAAGAGGAGAGGCGAGAACTGGAATAGCTTCGACACTGCATGGAGAAGGTTTTCGATATGAGCGATACCAAGGGGAATGAGTTGAACAGAGTCCTGGGTGACAGTGATGAGAGAGCGGGTCTCGTTGGCTGCTGTGACTTGCGAGAAATGCGGCCAATCATGCAGGTCGTGATACTCTGCACATCCGACGTGTGGTAGTGGACCGCACACGCAAAAAGCCAGATCCTACAGCGAACCGGGGGCGCAGGAAAGCAGGTGAGGTCGACAATGGGAAGTTTGCCAACAGGCGTAGTTTGGACAAGCAACGGAGCTTGTATCTAGGGCGTCGTAAAGGATGGAGAGAGAGCTGCGGCAAAGCAGGCACGGGTTGGTAAACGCGACTCTGAAGGAAATCCACGATTCTAGAGGCGACTATGATGCAAATGCAATGCACTCTTGGGGGGGGGGCCTCAGGGACCAATTCGAACCGGGGGAGGGGCCAATGCGAGCCAACAGAGCGGTGAGTTTGGAACCGGCCGAGGGGTCTCGATATCGTATTGAATCAGTTCCTTGTGTGCTTTTGTATGCACTAGTAAGCTCGACAGAGGCGGACCCGTAAAAGCAGTAACAGGGCTCTGCGATGCGCTTGAACGTGATGATGATGAACAATTCGATATTGCCGGTGTGGGAAGCGCGCGCCTGGTGAAGCAGTTGGTGATGTCTACTAAACTGGTGGCTGGCGCATTTGATAGCTCCAAAAATGTATCGCCAATTGGTTTTTGCAAATGTCCAGGGCAAGATCCAAATAACACCAAAAAGACACTGCAAGGAGAATTCGAAATCAAATACTGAACCACAGCTATAAGGTGGCCTGTGTGGTGAAGCTACCGAAGCTTGCAATGCGTAGGTAGCTTGAGCTTTGAAGCTGAGCAAGCTGGACAAACTGGCGCAAAGGTGAGTTAATAGGTGGGAACGCGGTCTTTCGCGACGTCAAAAAGGCAACCCAAAGAGAAATTCCCGCCGCCCATTCGAAAATCCCACGTCGCAGGCAGGCGGATAAAATGGCCCCAAAAGGCCCCAGAGGTGCCCCCCAAGGGCCAAAAGCAAGCCCTGTCCCTGGTCCTGGTCTGGCCCCGATTCGACAAGATGGTCAAAAATTGGAAGCCTGTGGGGGAGATGGAAGAAGCGCGCGATAAACTGAGCAGGGGGGGGGGGGGTCATGATGGCCATGCTACAGTACTCCGTACCCAAGAGCCAAGGTAGTACATACGTATATATGGAGTACCACCCACTGTGACTATCTGCTACTGAGTTGTATTACCCAACTGTTAGTACGGAGTACTGGCGGCCATGCGGTTTAGAGAGGCGGGAGGGCGTCAAGGCGTTAGGCGTCTACGTTCATCACTCTCTCGCCGCCGCCGCCGCCGCGTTGTGTGGAGACGGAGAGCGGCCAGAAAGAGAAAGATGGAAAAAAAAAGAGGCAGGACAGGGATGAGCTTGCATGATTACCACCTACTGTCTAGCGGATGGCGAGCCTGCATCTGACGTCTTTCGTTGCTTCCTTCTTTTTTTCATTCTTTCTTCCTTCCTGTTCTTCCTTTGTAAGGTATGAGTTTCAAAAAGGATACCTCTTTGCTAGATACGTAGTAGTAGTCCGTACCAATCCACAGAAAACACTACCATACTCTACTACTACGTACGTACGTAGCCCGTAACCCGTACAAGAGCAGGATATAACTCTCAAAATGCGTCTGAGCTATTGCCGAAGGTCTGAGGTTCATTTAGGTCAACGACTCATTCCAACTGTGCTGGTGGCGTTTGTCTTCCCCAGACTTTGAAGCGTGGCTTTTTAAAATTCTCAAGCACAAATATACACATACGCACACGTACCCACGCGCACACATATTACTACTAAAAAGAGAAGAAGGAAAAAAGGGACCGGGAAAACTTCAACCTCCAAACGCTCCGGCTCCAATTGGGAAGGGGGTAATCGGTATAGTATGGTAAGGTGTGGAACGTACTCCGTAAGTACCTATCTGCTAATGGAAGGGCACGGAGGTACCTGGGCTCAAGCTTTTCGGCGGCAGGAACGTCCCGAAACTCTGTGCTTCGTTCTCTTGCGACATGTCACTTTCTTAACGCCTTGTCCTCTTTTTTCTTTTTTCTTTTCTTTTCTCTTTTTAGCCCTTGGCTCCTCCTTCTCCTCCTCCTCCGTCTCCTCCCCCCCCCACCAGCCACCCCATTTTATACCTTCTTCCCATCTTTGGACAAATGCCACGACATCGTGTCAGAAGTGGGGGGGAAAAGGAGGAAAAGAATGAAAAAGCGAGCCTGGGTTGATCATTGTCGTCATTCAACTTCGGGTCACGAAGACCCATTCTTGAAACACTGCCAGGTTGCTTCTGACAACGTGCTTCATTACACCACTGACCACCACGGAATACTCCGTACTCCGTAGGCTATAATACCACAGTGATGGTTAAAGACGCTCCGTAGTAGTCAATTTATCGCCCAGAGCATACACATTCACCAAGAGGTCGCTTACATAGTTGGATGCGTTGTCAATCGGGGAAGGGGGAGGGGGTCTTCTGACATGCGGCCGCCCGTGCCTCTGGCTACATCGTCCCGCGATGCATCCATTGGCCTGTGAGCCCAGCTCTAATGAGGGTGTTTGGGGGGGAGATGCAGTAAGGTGGCAGCAGCCTTATGCAGAATACTTATCAAGGCCATATCACTACTTGCATCAACCCGTGTCTACACCATAATCACCATCGAATCTTCCTCTTCGCGCCCTTTTTTCCTTCTTTTTTTTCCTTTCCTTTTGTGAAACCAGCCTTGGGTGGGAACATGGACTTGTTCTAGAGGCCATGGTCCGAGGACGTCGCAGCCTTGAACCGGTCCTTGCACCACGCACCACGCCCACGTTTGAGGTGGGTACCTTTTTGGGTCCGCACGCTTTGTCCCACCTTTTGATACTGCCGCGTCTTGAACGGTATCTTCTGAGACACAGCAAACTTGTTCAAGGGGCTGGGAGAAGGAGGGCACCGAGGCAATACCATACACTAAAGACCCCCCCTTTTCCCAAAGCCTAGGTAATAATTCCGAGATATCACGGTGTAAGGGCTCCTCACACCATATAGCACGCGGTGCTTCATGCGTCAATTCTATGTAAACCAATTGCGTAAGATTATATGCCGGATCGTACGGAGTATACATGCCAATATATAGCAGGGCCTCGCTCGCGTATAATATCTACTAACCCACAGATCTATCCTATAGCCACAATCATTTTACTCCATAATCGTACATAGACAATTTGCGGCATCAAGTGCCCGCTCGTCCTCTTGATGCCCCAGTTCTTCGACGCCTACTCCCCACCAACAAGGAGTCATGTCCATTGTCCTTGCCAGGTACTTCAAATCTTTCATGTCCACCAACCGTGACAAGTTTGATGACGTTTCCAAAGCCAAAAGCCGTCGACATTTGGCCAAGCTTAGTTATGGGGCCAATGCTCGTGACGAGGAGCTTGCTTTGCTGCTCGCCATCTTGGAATAGGTGCTGCTCCTCATCTTCAATCGCTCGCCCAAGGGGCGCCGCAGTCCACACATCCCATGGGTCAGCACTGCTGTCCACGTTCCACGTCCCGAATCGCTTCCTCAGCCCATCCACAGGATAAGACTGAGGGGGAGGTGCGGCTTTGCGCCGTATGCCTGCAACGCTTCCGTCTGATAAGATGACAAAATGGCCGGGGTTTGAAATGTACTTCCTCGTCTGTCTCGCAGAGCCCCAATTGCAACCTTCGTTGGCTCCCGAAGACGATCTTGCGAGGATCAAATTGGCGTCCTCAGTGGGGGTGTAATTCTGCAGGATACAATCTCCAGATTCGGCACTCACGTAGGCCAGTGTTAAGTAGATAACGCCGACCGCCTGATCTGTATTTGTCCGGGCGCATTGGAAAGTGCACCTAAGAGAACGTTCCTTCATCGGCTCCGTCGTAAATGCGTGCAAGACCTCGTGGTCGTCCAGCCCCACAATGAACACCCTGGTGCTCGTTGCCACGAGGAAGAGGCCCAGTTGCCCCAGCCCTATGACCTGATGCACTTTATGGTGCTCCAGGTAATCGTGGTGTAAGTGAGGGGAGACCCAGCGCTCGCCTGCTGATGTGGCAACATGGACGCATCCAGTCTTTGACGCGGTAACGATGTAGATGTGAGCAGGGGACTGCGCTGAAGCCTTGATGATGACTGGCTCTGTTGATACCAAGGGCATCTTGCAGATGGAAAAGTCATCGCCACCAGGGACCTGGTCTACAGCGAGCTCGACCACTGTTCCATTCTTTCTGACCAAAATGAGTTCTGGCAGACCCTGTGCATCCACAGACGTGAAGAATAAAGCCTGGGGCTTTTGACCGCAGGTGTCTACTGGAATCGACGGACCCCAATTCTTGCTTGAAAGACTCCAGAGAGCAACGCGGAAATCCGTGAGAATGGCAAGCCATTGCGAGTCCTCGCTCGTAGCTAGAGCGCGAACGGGGAAAATGTCGTCACCATGGTCGTCACGAATGGGAATAGAGTAGCAAGGCTCTCCAGATCTAATGTCCCAAATTCGTATTTGGCGGTCGAGGCCTGCAGAAATGAGGTGCCCCTCAGCTGAAGTCGCCAACATGGCGATATCCAAAATGTGCTCCGCGGGGAGGGACTTGATGGTAAGTAAAGGTGTCTCTTCTGCAAGACGCTCCTCTTCGATGTTAGCTTCATCTTCCCAGAGAAGGTAGCTAATGAGCAGGCGGAGTGCAGAAATAATAACCACAACAATAACAATAAATTGCGTGAGCTGGTGGTTGATAAAGTCGTAGGCGGCAGGGAGCAGAGCTGGTTCACGACTGTGCGGTGTCCTATTGGAGCCATCCAACACAAACACAATCGGTTCGAAAACTTGAGCTATATAGCTGTGACCAGATGGGTTGATGACATTGATAATCTCTCGAGCGCTCTCGTGATCTTGCAGACGCAGCCAAGACGATGGACTCCGTGCCTGATGGACCTCATCGAGCATTGACGGCTTTGAAAACCAAGTTCCCCTCAACGGGTCGAGGTCCTGAAATAATGCGATTGTAGTGTTCAGAACAGTCTCGTCCTCGTAAAAGTGCCAATGCGAAATGAGGATGAAGCCAACCATGACCACTGTCCCGGCGATCCGGGTTGACAAGGCCACATTGCCATGCAGAACCTTCTCGATCCAAATCTGCTGCCTGCGTGGATCCTTTTTATAATGCCGATGCTGATGAATCGGAGCTTTCGCTAGAGCATCGCTCAACTCAGTTCTTCGTACATCCACGCTGAGAACGGCAAGGAAAAAAGTCGACAGGTAAAAGACGTCGAAGACTATAGCAACTGCTAAGAATATGCAAAAGCCGGAGACGCCCGGGGATACCAGATGTGACAAAATTGACAGAATGAGGACATTCTGCATAACACTGGCAATGGCCACCGGTGCAGTCCCGCCGAAAGCTTGTCCGATCCTATTGCTCGTGCTATCCTCGGCCGGGCAAGACAAAACCGCATTGATCAGGCGAAAGATATTCTCCAGGCTCATAGCCAGGATGACCAAAGGGTAGGCAGCACGGGGGATACGCGACAGATCCACATTGAACGTAGCACAGACAGTGAAGCTTGACATGATGGCAAAGACGATCTGAGTCACAACAGTGACCATGAGCCCAAATTTCGACTTGACGGCCCGCAGCTTGGATAGGCTCATCAAGAAGTAGCCAATAGCAAGCCCGTAAGCCAGCGCCAGTGTGAGAGTATCCTCTGTCGAGATGGGACGAAATTGAAACTCGTAGAGTCGGCTGGTCGAAATCCTTCCATCCGGGGGGTAAACGGTCCAGCGGCCACCAGCATTCTGTGCAAGCTCGGCTGCCTTGCGCTCCCACTGTTTGCCGACCGGCGAATCGCGCAGGTGAAACAGCGTGATGACAAGTGCATCCGCAGCCAAGATACGCCGGTCTTCAAATCTTTTACCGCTGAAGACCATTGAGTGGCGGAGGGTAACATTAACTACCGTCGACATGTTCTTCCTGTCATTAACAGTGGCAAGAACGTCGTCGTCGGCCAGTATCAGTTCCTTTGAATTACCCCAGTACTGCAGAGGCGACTGGAAGAACCAGGCCTGGTCCGTCAAGCCATTGATGACGTGAAAGGCGTCGCGCTGGCTGGGCGACATGTCGATGTCCATACTATTCACCAGCGGAGCCTCCCCCTCGACCCTTTTCGGGCGGAAGTCCTTGGTAGCCCCCAAGAGCTCGTCCTGAATGTCCAATGCAGCGGCCAGGAGGTCCTTGCTTAGGGCTTGCATGTAACTCGAATGAACCCAGGCCGATCGCATAACCACATCGGATTCGGCAGCAGTCTGGTAGGGCAACGGTTGGGCAACAGTCCAGACATGGTGAGGAAGATTGGAGGCGCCGTTGACTAGGTCGTTGGTGAAGAGGTAAGGAATTGGGTAAATCAGAATAGTGGCGACGGCAGCCGAAACCAGCAGTGTTGTCACAACATGACGGGCAGCAGAACGACCGTATCGAGCAAACGCAGTTCGGAGGGGATGCGACGGAGAGAGGACTGGCGGTTCCGAGGTCCTACTTTATATCAGGTTTGCAAACGCAACAGGCAGGGATAAGTGAAGGAGTCAGTACTCACCCTCGTAGCGGGTAGAGAAGATACCAGATCATGAGAATTTAAAAAAAAACCGTGGTATCCAGGGTTGAAAAGAAAGCTCGCAGGGTGCAAGCTCAAATTCAAGCGACCCGCACAAGCGAAGGCCAGCGCATTGGGATCGGTCGTACAGATGGGGGAGGGATGAGAGGAGAGCTTGTAAGCGCTCTCTACTGCTCTGTATCTTTTCTCTGTTCGTGAGAGTGCGGGTAAATATATCAAACCAAAAGTATATCGACGTTAAAGTTACGGTAAATCAATGGCGTTGAGTTTGAGATCGTCGTTTGCGGCTGTCAGTTTTAATGGGAGGTACGGACGGAGTAAGGTAGGCTTATCAAGGAACGGGTTTCTACTCCAATGAAACCTAATTATTAACAGCCTGGAGGTCCATACTCGAACTCGTGCTAGAGATTGGCTAGAAAGGGGGCACCGGGAGGGTACGAAAACAGCCTTAGAGCAGGGCCTCAGAGCATGGAGTGGACTCTGTCACTCTGGGAGGACACTCTGGAGGGCTTTGGACAGGGCCTTCAGAACAGGGGGCCTCCCCGCCGTTAGCTCCGTCGATCCGCCTAAGATTTCGATCTTTTTCGGCTTCGGGCCGGGGCAGCCTGACAACACGCCATTCTCTCTTGTGCCTTTTCCTCCAACATGGTCTCATTTAGTAACGAGCACCATCTAGAGAATTCTGCATTGACTCGGAATCAAGAAAATCATTCTCCTAGCTTCCGTACTCTCTTCGTTGGAAACCCACAGCCTGTGTCGTGTGATACCGAGCATCTTCGGGTCAACTCGATTCTACACCCTTCCGTTTTTCTTCTCTCAACTCCGTACTCCGTAATCCGTACCGATCACACTCCTCTCGCCGACCTCCGACATCGAAAAACTCTGGCGTGCTACCCCGGCCAGCTCCATCCAGGCTCCCCATCCAAGCCCCCCATGTCGGAAGATTCAACGACTGATGCATTGAGGGATCTCATTGATACCCATAATGACCTTAACGCGTCCGTCATTGACGAGCTGGATGCAGAGCCAAGTCCCCTCGAGTTCATGCGCTACGTTGCTCGGAACACGCCGCTTGTCATCCGCGGCGGCGCATTATCGTGGAAGGCATCCAAGAAGTGGGATGCTGATTACCTTAGGTCGGCTCTGAGTGGTCAGACTGTAAACGTTGCTGTAACGCCGGAGGGGTGCGTGGAAAGAACCCTGCATGCATCAGGTACCTCCATTGTCGGAACGTGTAGTGATTCGTTTTACCTAGAAATGCCGACGCCCCAACGTTTTCGCAAGGTCACAATGAAACCGTCATTTCCAAGCCCTGTGAGGAAGATCAACTCTTTGACGACTTCTTGACCTACCTCATCAAGCAGACTTCGGACCCTACCGCCCCCGATAGTCGGGAAGTGCGATACGCTCAGACGCAGAATGACAACTTCCGTAATGAGTACATCTCGCTCTTCTCCGACGCCCAAAAGGATATTCCTTTTGCTCGTATAGCACTCGAGAAGCCCCCGGAGGCAGTGAACTTGTGGGTTGGTAATTCTCAGTCCACCACGTGCCTGCACCGTGATCCAATGGAGAACATCTACGTTCAAATCATAGGACAGAAACACTTTGTCCTCTTGCCGCCATTAGCGCATGCTTGCGTCAACGAGGCCATACTGTCTCCAGCCACATATGTCCGCCAAGATTCCGGAGAGCTGAAGTTAGTTTTGGATGAAGGTGCGGAAGGGGTGCCTCTGGCAACCTGGGATCCCGATAGTCCAACAAGAAACACGACATCACTCTCCCACTTAGCAAGGCCGATGCGTGTGACCTTGAGTCCGGGTGACATGCTGTATCTCCCAGCTCTGTGGTAAGAAGCAGGCGCGTCTTCAATCATTTACTGTCCAGCTCATCAGAATATAGGTATCACAAAGTAAAGCAATCTAGCGGTCACGAAGGATTTGTAGTCGCCATCAATTATTGGCAAGAAACCATCTCAAAGCGTGTACAGAGCACTCCTGACGTTTTATCACAGGTATGATATGGACTTTAATGGGCCATTTTATCCGACAGCAGCATTCATCCGCAACATAGGTCTCAAAAACAAATCTGGGACAACAGTTACGTGATATCCAAGATCCGCCAGAATTCACCATAGTATTACATGCTCATGCCGAATCTACCTCTTCTGCTTCTTAGCTATCCTCTTCTGTGCACGCAGCTCCTTCTTCTGTCTAGGGTCGACTATCCTGTATCGACCCTTGACACCCTGCGGGCGGCCCTTGACACCTCTGTGGACGCCTCTTGCGACAACCAGCTTAGCAGGTGCAGGCCTCTTCTTGCGTCCGGCCTTGGCAATCAGTCTCTGGATGCTATCTGCTTTCTCCTTCTCTGTCATTCCCTCATCGTTATTCAGCATATCTGACTTCTTCTTCAACTTCTCTAGTTGCTGTGCAGCCTTGAACTTCTTCCTGGCCTTGGCCTCCCGGACCTTCTTGATAGGTCGTGCATTGTAGGCCCTCAGTTTCTCCTGGATAGCCTTTGCAGCGGCCTTGGTGATTGGTTTATGGGGCTTGTCATGTTTCCCTTCATCATCAAGGAACCAATCTGGCAATCCTTCACGACCCCTGAACGCATGCTTGTTGAAACCATCGTCGATAGCATCGTAGGTAGTCTTTTGACCTGTCGCAAGTTGGTGAGCAAGAGTCATGGCCTCAGCCGTGATGATGTCGATGTCTATTATTAGAGTTAGCAGATGCAAGGCATGCATGTGTATTGAATGCCAATTCTTACCTGGCTTGCCATCTGGCCGGCGATCATGTTGTTCCCAGTCATCATCCTCTGCTGTGTTCTTAACAACTTTGAACTGTCCATCGTCATCTTCCATCTCTTCATCAGAGTCGCCAAAAGCACTGGTTGATTTAACAGTCGCAGTCGCAGTCTTAGGTTGCTTCGCTTTGTCAACCTTGGGCTCCTTCGCCTGTGCTATCACATCTGTGATGCCCTGGAAGATATCTTGGTTGAAAAACGCTGTTGCTTTCTTGGATAAGCCGTTCTCACCGGTTGAATTATCCAAGTCTCTAATCAGCCGGCCGTTTGGTGCCGCGTCTTCGTCATCTGATGAGCCCTCCTCCTCCTCGAAATCACTAGAATCACTAGCTGCGGACTTCTCGCCTGCTGACACGCCCTCCCACTCATCATCATTATGCTCCTCTCGGGCCTTTTTAGCTCGAAATTTAGCATCAGCCTCGGCCTTTCGATCTTGGTATTGGCTATACATGCCATCAAGCTCCCGCTCGAGGCGGTCTCCATCACCATCACTCTCGTCATCCGTTTCACCAGAGGAGCCAAGGCCGCTGTCTTTTTCCTTCTTTTGCTGTCCCACTGGTAAAGCGGTCATCCTTCCTTTCGCGAGTCTCCGCATGGCGTTTGTGTTGTCAATTTTCTTCATTGAGAACATCGACCCTTCACCCATTGGGCCGGCCTCATCCATTCCGATATCCATAGGCGCAACCATATTTAGCTGCATTCGCACGATTTCTTTCTGTTTTCGTTCGTTCTCCCTGCGTTTCTCTCTTTTCTTCTTGGAATCTTCTTTCTCCTTCATAGCCTGCAAATCCTCTTGGATCTTCAATTCTTCGTCCATTGACTCGACCTCGGCGACCTCTTCAGGCTCCCCATTAGGCTCATTGTCTTCCTTCTTATCATCCTTTTTGGTGCTGAGACCAAAGATGTCCCGAACCTTGAGTCGCCATTTGAGTAGCAACTTGAAATCTCTTCGGCCGAGTACCTTCAGGTCCTTACAGCAGTTGCGCACCTCCTCCGTAGTTTCAGGAAGTCTGTCCAAGGCAGCCAGTGCCACATCCCCATTTGGCGGTTGCGTGAAAGTGAGCTTGTTGTACTGACCCAGAATGGCGAGCGGGTCCGTCGTGTGGACAAACTCGCTCGCAGAGGCTTCCTTGTACAGTGTGTAGTCGCCTTCGTCATAACCGTCACGCTTTCGCTTCTTCTGCTCTGGGTTGTAGACTTTGGCCTCGTTATTTGGCGTCGCCCCGGCTAACTCTGCAAACACAGATCGTGGGTCCAGTAAACGGGGGTCGAGGACCTTGGGTGCCTTGTAGTCGCGTGCCACTACGAAAATTTCCGCACTGACATTTCGTGAAGACGGGGGTTTGGTCGTTTCGACTTTGGTGAAAAGCTGATTGATGACCCAAAGGAGTGGGTTAAAATCTTTACTGCGAAACACCTTGGTAACAAATGTGCCTCCGGGGACGAGGAACTCTGTAGCAAGCTTCAGGGCCTGAAGAGCAAGCTCTGCCTGGTTGAACGAATCCTGCACCCAAGCTGTACCAACATTAGGCGCACCATCGTGAAGAACCGTATCTGCCTTCCAGGTCTTGAAGTGCTGTCGGATCGTCGCTCGACATTTGTCGGTGGTAATGTCGCTCTGGAAAGTGATCACACGGGGGATCGGCTTGATTGGCGAAAGATCAACACCGACAATGAGACTTTCAACGGGCATAACCTCTGCGGCCACTTGACACCATGACTATTGATCTAGAGTCAGTCAGTGCGCATTACAGTATGGGTGAAAATACTCACACCAGGAGCGGCGCAAAGATCCAGCAGGACCTTACTCTTTTCCAAGAAGCCATATTTTTTGTTCAATTGAACAAGCTTGAAGGCAGCTCGGGCGCGATAACCCTTTTCCTTAGCAAGCTTGTACCATTTATCCAGACGGCCTTTGCCGTGCTTCTTCTGGATCGCCATTGCGGCGGTGATTTGGCAATTGGTATCTCTCTTGTCAAGGTCTTGAAGCCTTTCTCGGGCGGCTACTCAAGGCCCCGCGACTTTCCAAAAAATTTCCCAGGGACGGCAAGCGATAAGATTATCACGTGCAGATAACACCCACGGTGTAAGTCTAGTGAAAGTGGGCGACGCAACGCCACGCATCCAGACCCCAACGGCCCCTCAAGCCACCTGCCACCTGCCACTCTAACATTGGCCGATGCCTTGCCGTGATATTATCGATACTGGGACCACCGCCCGCATGCTCCCCTCCTCGAAATCATTCCTTGCCAGAACATCGGCCTGGTAAAGGCCGGGCGAGACATACAACATCTCGTGAGGAGTTCTACCAGATTATTATCATCATGAGTGTGCGAGCCGTTGCCGCCGGGCTACGGCCAGCAACACGGCGTGTTGGTGCTCACCAGATCCGACATATCCATCGCTTTCCTACTGGCGGTCTACAACGAGCCGATGCCTCCATCCGAGCTACTCAGCGCCGCATGTATGATGGGGGGAACTCATTTCATAATGCTGTTGCTGTTCGGAACGCCTCGTTTGTACGCATCTTGCCCAGGCTGATGTTCAGGCTTGTGAGACTGCCAGCACTTCTTGGCGGACTCTCGCTCGGTGCCTTTGCCTGGGTTCAGTATCAAGCCAACCAAGCAGGAACATATGCCTTAAATATACTTAGTCAAACTAAGGACTCGGTAACCGGAACAGCATCGAGTCTTTTTGGAGGGGCAAAAGATATTGCCACGCAAATGGGCCAAGGCTGGGAAAACACAAAAGAATCGGTCGAAGTACCCGAATGGTTACAAAAAGTCCTCCGTTTGCACGAAGAAATCGGCACCGGCGGTTCTGGAGGCGATGGAGGTGAGGGGGGAGATCCGAAGCAGAGCAGGGCTGGTGCCGCTGCGGCTGTTGGTGCCAGTGCAGCAGCCTATGGCTACAATAAGTCTGAAGAGGACCCACGAGCCAACGACGAAGCCGCCAAAGACGATCAAATGATGGTTCTTACCAAGAAGATGATTGAGATCAGGACTATTCTGCAAAAGGTGGGCCAGTCAAGTACCTTGACACTGCCCTCCATTGTAGTCATTGGTGCCCAGTCCTCGGGCAAGAGCTCTGTGTTAGAAGCAATCGTCGGACATGAATTCTTGCCCAAGGGCTCCAACATGGTTACTCGAAGGCCCATCGAACTCACTCTTGTCAACACTCCTGACTCTCGCGAGGAGTACGGCGAGTTTCCTGATCTTGGACTAAGGCGTATCTCGGACTTTTCTTCTATTCAACGAACACTAACCGAGCTTAATCTGGCTGTACCCGATGCCGAGTGCGTCTCTGACGATCCCATACACCTCACTGTGTACTCCCCCAATGTTCCTGACCTTTCCCTCATCGACTTGCCTGGGTACATACAAGTTGTGGGCCAGAATCAGCCGCTCCAGCTTAAGCAGAAGATTGCTGAGCTTTGCGACAAGTATATCCAACCCCCCAACATCATTCTGGCTATTTCAGCTGCCGATGTCGATCTAGCAAACTCAGCTGCCTTACGGGCTTCCCGAAGAGTCGATCCTCGTGGAGAACGTACAATCGGTGTAGTTACGAAAATGGATTTGGTTGAGCCCGGACGAGGTTCAGCAATACTCAACGACAGGCAATATCCCCTTAGGCTTGGGTACGTCGGTATCGTCTCCAAGGCACCCCAATCCCAGGGCCTATTCAGCCTATCTCACCAGAACCTAATGGCTACAATTACCAAGCAGGAGAATGCTTTCTTTCAACAGCATCCTCTCGAGTATGGTGCAGACGCTGATGTCAGTGTTGGCACTATCACTCTTCGAAAGAAGCTTATGCATGTTCTCGAGCAGACAATGTCGGCTAGTCTTTCGACCACTAGCGATGCCATTCGTCAAGAACTTGAAGAGGCTTCTTACGAGTTCAAGGTCCAGTACAATGACAGGCCCCTTTCTGCCGAGTCTTACTTGGCTGAAAGCTTGGATGCGTTCAAGCATTCATTCAAAGAGTTCGCTGGAGGCTTTGGGCGCCCTCAGATGCAAGAGCTTCTGAAGGACGAGCTCGACCAGAAAGTCCTAGACCTACTCGCGGCTCGTTACTGGAATAAGCCAATTGAGGGATTATACCCTACTAAGAGCGAGCTTGACAACATTGCGGATCTTCCCAAAGCCGATCCCGATTCACTTTACTGGCACCGACAACTTGACGCGTCTACATCAGCTCTCACGAAGCTCGGCGTTGGTCGTCTAGCCACATCGGTGGTAGCTACCTCTATACAGTCCCAGATTGATCACCTCGTTGATCAGTCCAGCTTCTCCAATCATCCATTTGCCCGCAATGCAATCACTGAAGCCACAGCCACCATTCTGAACGAGAGGTATTACAGCACAAGCGATCAGGTTGAGAACTGCATTAAGCCTTACAAATTCGAGATTGACATCGACGACCGTGAGTGGACTCAGGGCAGAGACCGTGTTCAAAGTGTGCTCAAGAAGGAGCTTTCGGCCTGTGAGACTGCTATGGACAAGCTAGAGTCTGCTGTCGGTGGTCGCCGTAAGCTCAAGGAAGTCATGACTTACGTCGATAAGGCACGCAAGGGTGACATCGTTGTTGAGGGTGACGGACGTAGCGGAGCAGGCGGTTTCAGCGCTTCGCTTCTTGGCAAAGGTGAGCCTATAAATCCCCAAGCCTTATTTCATGTTGCTAACTATCTGTAGGCCGCGACGCTGTATTCCTTCGCGACAGGGCTGACATCATCAAATTACGTCTCATGGCTGTCAAGTCCAAGCAGTGCACAAGCCTCAAGAACAAGTATTACTGTCCTGAGGTTTTCCTCAACGCTGCCGCCGCAAAGTTGTCACAGACTGCTGTTCTTTTCCTTAACGTGGAGCTGCTATCAGAATTCTACTACAACTTCCCCCGCGAGCTAGACCTGCGCCTCGGTCGCCACCTAAGTGAGGCCGAGGTTGAGAGGTTTGCTCGCGAAGATCCCAAGATCAAGAAGCACCTCGATGTCATTCGCAGGAAGGAGCTTCTGGAGCTTGTGCTGGAGAAGATGGAGAGCCTGAGACAACTAGAGGGACGCGACCGCGATCGCAGGAACCCCTCCGGAGCTGTGAAGGAGAAACAGCGAGGTCGATGGGGGCTTTTCTAAACATGAAAAAAATGGCTGGTATGAGACATGACGATATGGAGTTTATGGGTTTTTTTTTTGGTTTATGAAAATGACATTTCAACCATTCAGTTGAGGTGCCCCCTTTGGCGGAAGATCGTTCCCTGCTCTCACCACATGATACATCACTTATATAGATATCTCTTGTACCACAAGGATACCCTTCTCAACTGAGGATTCACTTGAAGTGCTCTTAAATGATATTCTTTAGTTGTATGTACTCGTTATTAATATTCGTGACTCTGTCATCCTTATCGTGCTATGTTAAAATCATCGCTATTACGAGGTAGGGTCGGTGCTCAGCTGAAGTGTCACCTCCCAACGAACATAACCCCCCGTTCCATATCCCTCTCCCAGACGATTTTGTACCAGTGATGATATGCGGTTTCGAAGCTTGCTTAGGGACATCTCGTCATATCCTTTGACTACGCTGACCTTGAGGTTCGCCATGCACAAGCCATAATGAACCTGCCAAAACTGAGCGTCGTCCACGCGCGTGACACTAGAATCAGACTCGATATCACGGATCACCGAGGAGACACCAATATTGCCCCTGTTGCCGCCGTAAGACATGAGTAACATGAGACCCTGGGCGATGGCAACACGCATTCCTAGCATGAACATCGCCAGGGAAATGACAGCGCATATCAGCCTATCCAGCCACGTGTACAGATTGATGGAGAGAAGAGGCAACAGAGCGGTGAGGGCCGAAAAGAAGAGAGTCAGGAAGTGGAAAGGGTTCGACAGCACGCTAGGCAGGTGTGCCAGGTAGGAGACCCTCATAACTTTGGCGATGCGGGCATGATTCTTGAGACCGTAAGCTGACACGAGCGTGCTCACAATAGCAGCGGCGGATACCAGGTCAATGGATCCTGCCGAGACATGTTCGTGCTCGTGCGAGTGGTGGGCCTCGTGGTTACCCAGCGACTCGAGGAAATGCTTCAAGTTGTGGGAAACGAGATCAAAGCCTCCGAACAGGAGAAACACAGACATGGCGAAGCCAGCCAGGACCTCGGCCCGCTCCAAACCAAAGGGGTGCCGGATGCTGCTCCGCCTCCAGACCTCAAAATTGCCGAGCACGTCGACGATGACGCAGACAGCGGCGCTGCCGGCGTCGAAGAAGACTAGGTGAGACAGGGCCGTGGCAGCCAAGGAGCCCTCCGACTTGAAGAAGATGTACATGGCGACGAGGAGGTGACATATGCTGCAGTAGAGTCTGGTGCGCTGGTCCCTGTGCATACTCCTCCACGCCTCCCTTATCGTCGGTATCGGGAGGGAAGCGGGCAGGACCGGCGGTGGTCTCGGGGGCGGCTCCTGGAAGATTTGGTGCTGCGTCGAGATGCTACTATGCTTGTACCTGTGCCCTCGACGTTGTCCAATGTTCTAAATCAAGCCTGTCAGCTGCTGAATCTACTCGAAAAACCACAATCATGGTGGTGTTGGGCTGGGCGCGTACCGATTTGACTGGTCCCGTCGATATCACCTGCGTCTGGAAGTTAAAGGGGCTAGCCGCGGAGGGCGCCATGTCGGAGGGGCCTTCATCGGCCATGTTGCTATCCCCCGGCTTCTTGAGAAATCCTCCGCTGCTGGTTGGCAGGCTCGAGGCAAAGAGTTTCGAGGGCTCCGGGGGGTCGAGGTCAAGGTCGAGCGAAATTTCCGGCTCGCTGTCGCTGCCTTCGAAAACGAATGTCGGTGGGGGGTTGTTGCCGGTGGTGGGAAACGGTTGAGCGTTGCGAGGCATAGGCTCTGCAGGCAAGCTCAAAAACGTGTCAATGGCAAAGGTATCAGGATCACAGCTTCGGCCTCGGTCGTTCGGCAAGGTCGTCGAGTAACCTCGATCGAGGACGAGTAACCAGGCGGGAGATTTGTCCTAGGGAGGAATCTTGGCGATGAAAGCGGAAGTTGGGAATACTTGCTACCTCTCCCGCCTGTACTCCGTTCTGTGTGCT
The DNA here is from genome assembly GCA_026184415.1 of Trichothecium roseum. Taxonomy (NCBI): domain Eukaryota; kingdom Fungi; phylum Ascomycota; class Sordariomycetes; order Hypocreales; genus Trichothecium; species Trichothecium roseum. The sequence continues at coordinate 300,533 of CM047948.1, forward strand.
ACTACGGAGTACTGGGCTGCTATCAACAGGACGGTGGTGGTGGTGGACTGTTAGCGGGCCGTTAGTGTGCGTGGTATGCGCGCCGCGCGCAGGGCAGGGGTTGAGGGGCTGGCGTCGGCTCATCAAGCAACACTGTCTGTGCCTGTATCTTTTGGAGCTGAGGGGAAACGCTTCATTGAGACTTGTTGGGGAAATGAATGGCCACAACACTTCAACCGTAGAATAGGCGTTTACACGATGTGCACTCCTGGATCGGGCTTTTTACTATTAGTACTATTAACTACTACTACTACTACTACTACTACTACTACTACCACTACCACTGCTCGTAATCCCATCTGTTCAGCCGCTACATGACTTTGACAAGCAAGACACGCTTGAGGCCATGCAATGTGCTATAGGAATACGAAGTAACGTCTTGAATTTCATTAAGAGTATGTAACTCGGTAACCATGCTATGATTTCCTCGTAAGCTCTTCATAATAGTTAGTACCAGGCGATACTACTACTAGTAGTACTCCGTAGTAGGCTTCACTACCAGATATCACAAGAACATGGATCTAGGAAATGTCTCCGACTGATATGTATGGGGTACGGAGTACTCCGTACTACCTACGGCTTGTTCAGCACGGGCCATCTTCCCAGGGTATCCATCCCCGAGAGTCGAGCTCAGGGACCAAAACCCGCGCGATAGAATATCCCGTTCGGACCTGTACTCCGTAGACTTTTTGATATTACGTCGTCATATGAACCCCTCGCTGTTGTTGCCCACGAATTCCACACGCAACAGCTTGGCGTCTTCAAGCAACATGTCTTACTTTAGCTGCGACTTTAACTCGTGAGACTTTGGGTTCTGCTTCCAACCACCCTCTTTCCCTCCTCGCACATGGAGAGCGCGGCACGAGGTGGGCGAGGAGACCCCTTCCCAGCTTTCAACGACGGGCCAGTTCACAGCAAGCAATCATCTTCGAGCATTGTGCACCGCATACCGTTCATCAGATCATCCTCCGACGCTACCCATGACGATGAGGCCGATGCGGACGCAATCGCAAACAATGGCCGCGCGATACTCCAGGAGCAGAATCATCAATCCAGAACGAGACGGCGAAAAGGCTCCCTTCGAAAGGTAGCCCTGCTTGGCAGAGGCGTGGAGCATGAGCGCAAAGATAGTAGTCCATTAGTTTCCGATGCTTCCCCCGCTATGGCGCAAACCGAATCTCGTGAGACGACGCCCAGGGCAAGCAGTCAACGGGATGCGCTAGGTATTGACGTCGACGGCACCAATCTCGCCTCAAAGCCCACAGCAATTAGGTCAATTATACCGGCGAACCAGACTACAAACTCGTCCACTAGTTCGGTATTGATGGAACGCGAACCGTCAATGTCATATACGTCTACGACGGACGAGGAGGACGTTCTCCAATTCCCCCCGTCTTCCACCCAGCTACGCCCAACACTGGCCTTGAGCACTGCGTCCGATCCGTATTACTCCGCAGCCGCAGATACCATACGGCGACGGTCTTTCCACCAAGCAAAGTCACCCCTATCATACACTGGCGGTCTTACCTCCAGCAACCTCCCGGCGGCGGAGGCGGAGTGGGACTATGCAGAGACCGAGTGGTGGGGCTGGGTTGTGCTGATAGTGACCTGGCTCGTCTTTGTCATGGGTATGGGTTCCTGCTTCGGCGTCTGGAGTTGGGCTTGGGACGTGGGCAGGACGCCATATGCTCCACCAGAGTTAGAGGACGACCCTACACTCCCGATTGTGGGGTATTATCCTGCGCTCATCATGTTGACCGGAGTAATGGCTTGGGTTTGGGTATTTCATGCCTGGCTTGGGATGAAGTACTTCCGCCATGCCAAGATTAGTGGTGACTAAAAAAGGAAACAGGCAATAGGTATAGTACCCAAAGGGGTTCTCTTCAATGGCTCAAAAGGCATCCGTAAGGTCTATACGGAGTATACCCCTCGGGTTCAACCACAACAGTCGCCATATATCTTGGAGCAAACTTATTTATTACATAAGGCAAGATAGATTTTGGTGCTTCCTAAGAGGTAGCAATACCAATTCAATGATAGAACTGTAATACTCCGTACGCCGGCGGCCTTCAAGTGACGGACCGGCGAAGTCGACTTCGTCAGAAACATATATCGGAAACAAGGGCCCACACATTGATCATAATTTCATGAAATTATGTCCGGGTAATATCCCCAAAAGTAGATAGCCTACTAGTAAGAACCTATGTATCACCGATAAAAAATCGAAGAGGAATTAGCGCAATAAAAAGTCAAAAAAGAAATGCCTCCCCCGGACAGGATCGAACTGTCGATCTTACGATTGCAGATGAACTAACAGTCGTACGCCTTAGCCAGCTGGGCCACAGGGGATTATGCCGATGCTCACTCGCAATAATAATATGTGAATGATCCATTGCTTTCCAAGCTGTTAAATAGACTTTGCTCTGTGGAGATAAATCTAGAACCATATGAACTGCGTGCCTATGCAGGGAGCTTCAGCTACATTATTAGCTTGTAACACCCGGACGTCAGCGGACCTCTTTTGAGATGATTTTCACATAGACAGTAAACGGCAACGTGGGAGCGGTGTGATACTAGAAAGCTACCGGGCAAGCCATTCACGGAGCGGAGCCAAAAACAAGACGTATGTATGATCACGGGCAGATCGCCCTTGGCTTCGACGTCAAAGAGAAAAACTGGTCCTCGGTAGTAATCCGTACTCCGTAATATGTTACTAAGTTCCGTCAGGCGAACGACATGCATTATGCTACAGTACTTACCCGGCGTTCCCCAACGTGGCGGCCGAAAAGCATGCTAGAGCGGTTAGTACAATGCATCTACAAACTGTACCATAAGGTTGTTACTGGGTAGTGTGTATTTGTTAGGAAGTATTGATGTCTGAATAGGTACTACTCCGTATGTGAATTCTGATCAGGCTGATGTGACATGTTGCATTTACGACCTTGTTAGCATAATGTCAATCTCACTGTTTCTTTTTGGAGGTGTGGATAGTAGCATGATGGTCGTAGCGGTACACGTATCCGGTAGCTTGGGCTCAGGTGAGCGGTCGGAATGTATTGGTGTGTACTCCGTACGCCGTAGAGAACATCCAAGGGGTATCCTTTCATCGACCCGAAATGATCTGAGCTGGAGAAATTTTGAGTTGGCCGTCGTGGTTTCAGCGTCTCCGATCAATTAGGCGGTATGACTATAACCGTACAGAGTAAATGGCGCTGATGCTGCCCGTTTAGATCCAAGCCCTCGGGTCAGAGCAGTGTAGTGAATACGTACTGTGTGGCAGCCTCGACGGCGACGTGGACGGCTGGCTACCTACCTACCTACCTTAAGATGAGCATGCCAGCTGAATCGTGCCCTGAGCTTCTACGGGCGATTCAGAAGTTGGTAGCGTCTTGCCACTGCGGGATGGCAATGCGGCTGGTCCGAAAAGAATGAACGCCGGCTCCCTTGTGCCAGTCAGCCACCGCATTTCGCGCTGAAGCCAAATGTAAGTACCGCAGAGCCAATGAAGTTTACTGGCTGGGGGGCCTCGAAGCGCTCAAGCTGTCACCTGGTGGATGAACTGTGGACATTGATGATAATAATAAATGGTCTAGGATGCACTAAGGAAGCTCACCAAAGGTGGTTGAGTAATTTTGTGAAGCTACAGTGCTAGAGTGCCTTTTTCTACCCCATACCTAGGTAGGTAGATGTCCGCTGGCGCCCCATGCTTTAGCGCTGCCCGAATTACCGATAGCGGATGATGTGTGCTGAGCTCTAGGCATACTGCCCGGGCTACGTATAGCGCGGTGAGCCCAACCAGATGGCGCTCATTAGCAAGGACCTTTTCTTGGGCACCGTAATTTTTCACATCTGACGATGTTTTTTTTATTTAATTTTTTAACTTTTAGTGCAGTGGTAATAAGTGAGGAAAAAGTACGGAGTACGCGGGCATTAGGAATTGAAGCAAATAATTCCTCAACACTTACGGCATCACCGATTGATGTCAGTACTCCGTAGTATTTCATGCGTTAAACTACTAGTAGTAGTAGAGGCTTTCGTCTCATATTGTCGTTCTTTCTGTATTCGTCCGAAGTGTGTGCTGTCCTTACAGCTGTATAGTAGTAGATAGCCACTACCATACAGAGCACAGTAATCCGTACCTACCCAAGAGGTACCTGTACTGTTGTGAGTGACAGCCTGAGCCCCTCAACATTGAGTACCTGCAACCAAAAAAAAAACCCGCCCCAAGCTGCCTGAAACAGCCCCGACCCGTTCGCCTTCCACCACACGAATGCGCGCAGCCATCCATCCTTGGCCTTCTCCTCCCCCCTAGCCCTTCTCCTCTCTCACACCCCCAAACCAATTCCCGTTCTGTTACGACCTAGTAATTCCTTCTTCCATTTGCAAATTCACGTCATTTTCATCCCATCAGCCTTTTTGCTCTTCAGCATTCATCGTTTTGCTGCATGGCTTCATCTTCTCTCTGACCATTTGTCTTGACTGTCTTTGCCCAACTTACGGCATTTGTTCGCCTCCTCATCTCGGCTGGACCTGAACCGCACTCAGCCAATTTCGCCTGCATATCGCGCCGGACCCAAAAACCGTTCTCTCTTAAACCCATATTCGCATACAGCGCCCGACACGAAATCTCTTTCTCCAGTCTAACTGCTTCATTCGTCGTATCTTACCCAACCTTCGGTCGACGATATCATCCTGTCAAACGAGGTCATTGTACATCACGCGACTTGCTCCCCGTAAAGGGGCCAGACGGAAAGCCTGACCAACCTCACTCATATCCATCGACTCTGTGGCCCTTGAGACCGCTCTCATAGGGCCCCCAAATCTACATCATGAGGGAAGTCAACTTTAGTATCCCCAACGTCAACAAGGCGTCTGTGGGCATTACTACCGCCCTTTATGACCGCCGGGCTCTCGATTGCACCTCGACATTGCCGCTTATCAACTCCCTCAATCATCTTGCTTACCTCACCACCTCCTCCGCCCGCATTCGCGACATTCTCACCGTCGATGGGGGTATAGAGCGCCTCGTCTGCATCCTCAAGCAGGGCCGTAGCAAGGATATGATGGGCATGTGGAAATGGAACCTTGCCTTCCAGTGCGTCGTCAACATAGGTGTTCGTGGCACAGAGGGTGTGCGGACCCGTGTAGTCGAGGCTGATATGGTTCCTGTTATCGCGACTATTCTTGAGAACTATACCAAGTTTATCGAGCATTGCCGTGAAAAGGCAGATGAGGGTGGTAAGAAGAATTCTCACGAGCACCATACCCGTCATCGGGGTCATAAGCACTCTTCGTCCTTCGGGTCTCGTTCGCTTCATCCACCTGAGCACGATCGGCCACAGCGAAGGCAAGGCCAGGATGAGACTGCTCCCACGCCCGGTCCTTCTATGGCTGCTGCACCGCAACGCGATGATTATGCTCGATTCCCTCAGCTACGTCTCCAGAGCCGTAGCAGCGCAAGCCTGAACCCCGGCCGGCCCGGCCAATATGTCAACTACACGCCAGACACTCAGCCTGCTTCAGGCTCTGCCTCTGCGTCTTCTTCAAGGCGGACAATACAGCCCCTTCCTGGCGCCCTCGCACCATCCGCGTCTCTCAGCGATTTTCTTAGACCGGTGCGCGATATGGATCGTTTGGCATCCATGGCACCTTTTGGTTCATCCGACGTAACATCTCAGCCTACATCACCTACAACACCTATTCCGCCACCCCAGCTACGCTCCCCTACTGCGCAGCCTGAGTTGAATGCTAGTCCCCCAAGTCGGTCTCGTCGTAGACCATCTATCAGGCATCAGAATTCTACTACAGAGCCCGACGATATCACCGCGGACAGCATTCCGTCGGATGAGTCACCTGAGAGGGATGGGAACGAGAACACCGAAGAAGTTCGGTCGGCCGTAGATATTCAAGATATCACTATGGAGGATGAGGCCATCCTTGCCGATGCCTCTTTGGGGGGTTTAAATACCCCGACGGCATCGGAAACTCACCAGGACGGTGGCGCTTTCAATATCACCCATCGAGGCCCAATGGACGGAACTGTTATGAACAACGACACCCCTACACCCAGCGTCCCGATCGGCCTTTCACCCAATCGCCCTACAACTATGCCGCCTCCGCAACCGCCCATGTCAAATGCCACAATTCCACGGTACTTGGAGCGCCATTACCCTCGTGGACCCGACCTGATCGCTGTTGTACCTCGTGAGGAGGATGTTTTGATGTCTCTCCAGCTGTTGGCCTACGTTTCAAAATACTGCGTTCTGCGATCATACTTCCAGAAGAGTCATCTTGTACCAAAGCTCAAGATTGATAAGGCTCTTGCCAAAGCTGAAGGCAACGAGGAAGAGGACATGGATCTCTACAGCTCCAAGGATGAAGATGAAGAAGACCAGGAGTATTTACTCCCTAATGACTTTAACCTGTTCCCACTTGTGGAAAAGTTTACTGTGCGTTACCATAGTACTGATATGCAGTATTGGGCAGGCGTGGTTATGCGTAACCTGTGCCGCAAAGACGATACGCGTGGGGGTATTAGGCAATGCGCGTACTATCAGTGTGGCAAATGGGAGGAGTATACGCGACAGTTTGCCAAATGCCGTCGCTGCCGTCGTACTAAATATTGCTCCAAGGACTGCCAAAAGAGCGCTTGGGCCTTCCATCGCCATTGGTGTGTTGCAGCTTCGTCTCAATGAGAAGGGCATACGGTTGGCGATTCAGTTCTCCAAAGAGGTCAGGGATTTATATGCTCTATGCCTTGGAAGGGGGTGTCGACATTTTTATTTGATGCATTCATGGCCAGGGGCAACAACACTGCGGACCCAAGCGGTTGATCAACACACACGGCATTTCCTTTCTCGATACCACGGAACAGGGATTCATGGCGCATGCATGGCGTAATGGTCGGGTTTCATATCATGTTGTCTTGGACCTGGCTGAAGGGCATTGTAAAAAGCTCTTCCAGAAACAGTACCCCAAGGCACACAATCTGGCGTTTCCTTGAGGACGGAATTACGTCCTTTTGTTTTTTCTATTATTATACGATAAGCTTGAACGGAGTCTCTTGCAACATCATTATCCCATTTGTAACTTTGTCTCGTCACGAAACGGACGAGCTTTTTTTGTATTTCCCCCCTGTATCGGGCCTGGAACGGACTTGATCATCTTATTTTTACCTATTCTTACCAGCATTGGGATGGTAGTTGTTGTGTCACAATAGTGTGTGTGGCTGATTACAGAAACGGAAGGGTAGAAGGAGCTGAAGGGAGGAATTGGAAGAGTGGAAGAGATGGATACCAGATAAGGGATACCCAATCAACTGCGCTCTATCATTAGGCGCTGCCCGCCATTATTACATATGTTTATTCCAAGTCATAGGCGAAAAATGGCCATGATGCCTTCTACATTAACTACTTGCCTCGTTTGTATTGTGTGTCCGTGGTTGCTGAAGGATTACTGCATGTCACTGTGAAGTGGAGATTACATAGGTAAGATAAGCATTGGTGATGGTCAAGAGGAAGATGGAAGAAGACGAAAGTGCATGTTGAACTGGTACTCGAACGCCAATGATTCTAATGATAAACGTCGAAACAAAGAGCCTTTTTTTACCTACTGGACATGGCCTTTCTCCTGGCCTTGCCCGGCCGGGTGGGCTTGGTGACCTTGCCCTTGCCGCCGAACGTCTTGCCCCTGTTCCGGTTGACGCTGAAGCCGCTGAGGTCGGCGGAGCTGGAGGCGTCCCCGGACTTGGCGTGGCGCTTCTTGCCGCCGAAGCCGTACTTTTCGTCCTTCTTGTTGCGCTTGTGGTTGACGGGGTTGCCGGCGCTGGTGCCGCGGCCGGCGCCCGAGGAGCGGCCGGCGCCCGAGGAGCGGCCGGCGCCCGAGGAGCGGCCGGCGCCCGAGGAGCGGCCGGACGGGCGGGAGAGCTCCTTCTCGATTCCCACGTCGAAGATGTCTGCTTCCTTGGTGCTGTCACCGGTGCCGGACTCGGCGCGCTCTGTGGGGAAGAAAAGGGGGAGGGTAGATTGGTTAGCAATGGATTTGAACTTTGAGATGGGGGAGAAGGGGGAGGTGGGAAGAACTCACTCCTCTTGAGCGTCTTGATCTTTTCAAGGGTCTCGCGCTTCTCCTTCTGGCGCTCCTGCAGCTTGGCGACCTGGACCTTCTTGCCGTACTTCTTGAGGTCGCGGAGCTTGCGGGCCTCGGCGGCGGCCTTCTTGTTGGTGGCCTCCTCGACGAGCTTGGCCTTCACCTTGTCCATGTGAGCGTCCTCCTTGACCATCTCGGCGAAGAAGTCCTTGGGGCGGGAGAAGGGGACGCCCTCGGCGCGGAGGCGGGAGCGGGCGGCCTTTGCGGCCTCGAGGGACTGGGAGTAGAAGGCGAGCTCGCGCTGGAGGTCGTCCATGGCGTCAGGGACGGAGTCGGCGGTGGGGGCGGACGAGGTGACGGACTGGTGGGAGGCGAAGGGGACGGAGGAGGGGTCGGTGGGGAGGGCGATGCGCTTGAGGGAGGCGAGGAGGGCCGAGGTGTTGTTGATGGTGAGGCGGCTGTGGGGGATGATGTCCTCCTTGTCCTCGGCGTCGAGGTCCTCGAGGTCGGACATGGGGATGTCCTCTTCATCTTCTTCCTCATCTTCCTCGTCGTCGTCCTCGTCTTCCTCATCATCCTCCTCGTCCTGTGCTTCGCCGTCGTCTGCCTTGGCACTTGCGGGCTTCTTCTTCTGCACAGTCTTGGTGACGACCGCTGTCTTGAGAATGGGTTTCCGCGGTAGCCTCTCCTCCATGTCTACCGAAGAGTCTGATGTGTCGCTGTCGTCAATGCCGTTCAGGTTGATCTAGAGTAAGAAGAATCCGTTAGTTTCTCGGTGTATATATATAAACATATAAGATATCATGTAGCAATTGAAAAAAAAAGACGTACCCCATTGCCAAATCCGTCTTCGCTCTCGTCCTCCGACTTGTCCTCGCCCTCGACGTCCTCGGCATCCTCGTCCTCGGAAGACTCGTCCGCCTCGCGGCCGGCGGCGTTTGCGCCCTTGCGCTTCGCGTTCTCCTTGGCCTTCTTCTTCTCCTTGAGCTTCTGGTAGTCAAAGTTCTTTTCGGCGCGGAGGGCCGCGCGCAGCTTGCTTTTGCCCATTGTTTTTATATTGCGTATATTTGATAATTGGGAGAAGATGGAATTGGAAGAAGGAGAAAGGCTGTGGTTGCCGCTTTTTTTGTAGTTTGGGCTTTGTTTTTCTTTTCTTTTCTTGCTCTTCTTCTTGATCGGGGCAGTTTTCTATCCCGGATCATCTGGCTCTCTCTACTGCCTGTTTGCCAATGGCAAAAAAAGTTGGCTTGCGACGGCAGAAAATCTGGGTTCTGCCGGCGGCCGGGATTGACCGCCTTCGGAGTAGCCCCACAGTTCCCACTTGCCCACTACTTGCCCACTACTTGCCTACTACTCCGTACTCTTAGCCCCGCTTGCATGAGAACATTGGAAGAGAGCACCTAGACGTCGTTCTTCCTGTTAAATACTATAGAGCAGAATGGGCGAGAATGAGCAGAGTGTTATAGATGATACACTTATTTCAATCGACTTGCCTTCTTGCCCAATATGAAGTTGTTCAATTGACTACTTATTCGAATCTTGTTTGCATAACTGTCTGTGTATAGTTGGAATCAGGTACGGTACTATAAGGGGCTGCATTCATGTCATAGACAGTCGAGGTGTGTAACCAAGTAGCCAATATTCAGTAGTTCATCACAGGGAATTGCACAAGGCTCAAAAGTAGTCCAACATATTTCATTTCAAGAAGTAAATATCTAAAAACAGAGAAAATCCTCAAACTCCAAGAGTCGATTCGTCTCAGTGTTTTTTCCCCCAGCGGGGTGTGTCGATAAAACGATGCCCGGAATCCATGTACGTATGTATGCATGTATATGTGTATATATATGAAAGAAAGAGAAAAAAAGGCCCAAAAATGCGTGGCGTCCCATGCATCTATAGCCGAGAAGTCGAAAAAGTGAATGTACTGAAAAATGTTGGAAGAAATTTTGTGGCTGTCAAGCCTGCTCTTCATAGCTTTCTGCAGCGCCCCTGAGGCGGGAAGAATCCCATGCCGTTGTTGCTGTTGTTGTCCTTGTGGACAGGAGATTGTCGATTGGCATGTTTCTCCGCGTAAACCGTCATCAAGGGGACGACCGTAGAAAGCCGGGCCTCTCCTTGGTTTCTGAGGGAAAAAAAGGGAGGTGGAAATTTACATGATGCTGCAGCCGAGAGGGTAACCAGGGGACTGGTTGGTGGGCTTGGCCATGATGTTGCAGCCAAGGGGGTAGCCGGGAGACTGGTTGGTGGGCTTAGCCATGACGTTGCAGCCGAGGGGGTAGCCGGGAGATTGAGCGGTGTTCTTGGCCATTTTGATGGTTTGTGTTGTAAAAAGAGACTGAAAGCGTCTGAAGGAAGTGAGTATGTAGAATTGTAGTGGAAGTGAGTGATTGTGGTTGATGAGAAGAAGAAGAGAAATCAGGAGCTGGGAAGGGGGATCATCACGGCCTACTTATACATGATCGTCCAGAGAGTGAAACTTAAAACGAGCTTGGCCGTTCACGCGCCAAGAGCAACCTGAAGCTATCTACAATATCAAGAGGAACATCGGCGCAACCGAGTTCATTGCTATTGTATGCCTCATCCTGCCGCACCACGTGAGAGGCCTTCCAAGAGTTCAGGCACCGGTCCGCAACACTAGGCTCTTTGGACCTCATTCCACCTTCGAGAACATCAAGAAGAACAAAGTTGCGCTGCGCTGTCGGCCTTTGAGGCGTAGAAGTGGTGGCACCAGGAGGGTGGGAAGCAGCCTGGCCAAGCCCGGCCCCTGGACACTTGTGACTCGGCGCACGAGCCTGTTCCTGTTTGGGGAGGTATCCTGACAAAAAGCAAGAATACCAACGCTAGCACAAGTTCAATCATATTGTTCGGCATCTCCTGTGTGGCCTGGAAGGTATCTATCCTATCTAGGTCTAGAACTGCTCAAGAGTTACGGGGTGAACGACGATGCTTCACCTAACACCATCGTGTTCTACACTTGTATCAGAGAATCACTTCTAGTTCCATGATTGAATTGCCCCTGTATTTACACAATACGTATTCTTCTAGCTTTCTGGCAAGCTGTTACCAAACGTCCTCTTACGTAGTGCCCCAATGGTCACTGTATAGTCTCTTAACGACGTTGAGGTCAACGAACTGAGCGCTCATGTTGAGATGAACGATGAGAACAGGGCCTCTATTGTATGGCACGAGAAAATAGAAAAAAAAGGCAAAGGCCTAAAGGGAGTAACAGTGTTGGTCCCTTGACGCAAAATGTTGGCTTCTCCCACATCTTGTCCTCGCGCGGACATTAGATCAAGTCCGTAAAAAGGGATACAACCAGGAATTTAGTCTGAAAACAAGGCTTAGTCTGCTGAAAGCGTATTCCCGAAATATATCCAAGGTCTCTATGGTGTTAATCATCTCGGGATGCCACGTTTCGACAATGTCATATCGGTATTGCCGTGACACATGCAGACACGCAGACCAGCCAAACTTCATTTTGTAGCAGGACGAGGCAAGACGGCCATATTTTACGACGTGGAAGAAATTCTAGACGAATCGAATAATCTTCCAATAAGTAGACCATGCCCTTTTCCTTTTCCGAAAGTATGTTCCGTGACCCCCTTGAGGTATGGAGTTCGTGGAGAGGAGGTCAAAGCTTAGTATTGTCTCTTAGTATTGTTGTGTCGAACACCTCACCAGCATTCCACTAAGCACAAAATGAGAGGTTACAAGGAGAATCGGACAAGATGAGCTATGACATATTTATATTTACATATTTACGAAACGTACGGAGTAGGGTTCAGTTGTTGCCGGCTTGATAAAAATACGCCATCCTTTGAACTTGGGCACTTGGACGACCACACTATGAAAGAACATTACCTAAAAGCGACTGAAAGGGAGCCTACAACTAATTTAGCAAAACTTATCCAGATGGAAAATAATGGTCTGCTGCTCCCTTACCATTTGCCCTTCAATGTGATTACGACCCAAGACGATCCTGACTCGTCTACCTCCTTATCCACCTTGGTCGAGAAGCAGATGGCGCTCATGATGCCGTCACCAAACTTTTCGTTTAGAATTGCCTTGTAGGCGTAGCCGTAGTTTTGGACAATCTCGTAAAGTCTGTAGATGAGGGGCTCGACGGGGGGCATCGGGCCTGCGCGTCCTCGGTCGGGGAAGCCTGTCATCTTAGCCGCGAGTGCCTCCTTTGGCACTTCTAGGAGCTCCGAGAGCTTGGCTACATCCTCGTCCGAAGCCATTGCCTGGCCGTAGAACAAGGCGGCACAGGCCACCTCGCTTCGGTCGAGATGTTTGGCGATCTGCTCGAAGCTAAGGCTCTTGCTGGCTTTGGCATCAAAAAGGAGGGCAGAGTAGGGCGGCAGCCTGTCCGCGATCGTGGGCTGGTGAATCACACTGTTAGCTTGGGATGAAGCCTAGGAGGGGGTCTGCTCTTTTACGTCGAGTGTTGCGATGCGCCCTTCAGACATTCTGGCTAGAAATAATTGGCAATCTACTCCGTACTTTGCGTTGCTGTGATGCTGACTTTTGCCACGTGAGGCTCGGGCATGTATCGTACGATGGGAAGTATCGAGGCAGTTTCAAAGTTAAAGTTGTTTGCGTGAAGAGTAAGGCCCAATTGACAGGCAATTTATAACCAGCCTTTCACGCAAGTTACCTGCTACTTATGACATGGTTATTTGCCATGCCTTTCTGGGCTCATCGTTGCGGGGCATGCTCATTGTGACGTTATGCAAGCATGGTACATTTGAAATGGATATGCCGGTTGGTAGTAATGCCCTTCCGTGGAGAAGAGACACCCATTATTCCCGTCCACTCTTGTAGGCCCTCTAATAAAACCGAGTTGGTGACTTTTATTCGTCCGCTTTGTAGTTACTCAACTGCCGCTTTGGACTCCGATATAAATGACCACTCCCAGCAGCACCTTTTAGATCATCAACATTGATGATATCCACCCCTTCTTCACGCAAGGATTTCCAGATACTATCTCTACGGCTTCTGGGCCACCCCGGTAGTCCCCAATACCGTAGTTTGAGCCCTCTGCTGTGTGCTTCATTGACATCCCTACGGATTGTTTCGATGTGCTCGTCTTTCAACGTTCCGACAAAAAGATGCCCGACAATTCTGCGGAAAGATGAGCTTGTCCAGAGTGAATTTTGCGCGTGGAAGAAGCCTCCCTGGAGGTCTCTCAGAGGCGCATCGAAGAAGACGTCCTGGCACTGACTGATCGCTTCCTTAATGGCTGCATCACGCCGTATCTCCCCCGTAACGACAATAGTTATCGGGCGCATATGCACATGTCCGTCTTGGCTGTAGCTGAGCCATCCCCGGTCTCGCAAGGCCTTGAGATCGCGCTGGAAAAGGGGCCAGATCCGATCAGGGGCTGCTTTGAAGTCGACGAGTAGCACCATGGTCTGGGTGGGATCCGTAGCAAACAGACCTACCGCATGTTTCTCGTGTGCTGTATCGCTTCTAGCTGCATTAGTTTGTCGCAGGAGCTGGACCAGAGGCTCGATGTACAGACTGGAAAAGGTTCGGCCCGGTGACAATGACTCTCGAGTATGGCCGATTAGCAAGTGACCCCCGTACGCCCATACGTCTGCTTCAACCCCTATGCAGCCTGCTTCTAATGCAGATATGACTGGAACTCTGCGCCAGTAATCATTATGAGAGTGGCATGAAATGGGCACCGCGTGGCCTGGCTCCGGTTGCTGCGGATGCCACTGTGTATGTGTACTGTAGACTATTGAGGCTGCCGATATAATTATATATGAAAGCGACAAAATAGTTCTAGATAATCTTAGTGATGCTCTTTTTTCCGCTGTTTTCGGGGTGACAACTTACAACACTGCCAACGCTACAGATCCCATAGCATGATTCATGTGCATGTCTAATTTGTAAGTATGCTCAAAATTATCAGAACAGAGGATTAGAGTATCCCGTACTTGAAGCTACGGTTGGCCATAGAGAATAATAATATTGAGATGGGGTTTGCCGAATTCAATTCAGAAAGGGAGTTGCTACGATAAATGACAATAACGACTTGACTTGGAAGGGTGTATGCAGGGTGGACGGCGAAGGCCCCACGTCCAGCGCCGACGTCAGTCCGAATCCTCAAAAAAAAAAAAAAAGTTTACTATCGCATGGATGCAAGTAAACCCAAAACACCATAACACTCGCAACACTCAGAATTGGCGGCAGGATTATCGATCCCCCCTAAATACACACGAATTACTTTTTCCACGATTTGTTTTGTCTCTGCTTTCCTAATTAACGTAGTACCAAGATGCCTCACAAGCACAAGAGGAAGCGCGGCAAGGACGATGATAACGAGTAGGGTTTACATTATATCTGATGTACAGATGCCCCGAGTGCTAAAACATTGACTAGATTCGATCTACCACCCTCGCAGCGCGCACAGCCATTGTTACCATCGTCGAGTAAGGGAGCCGTACAGCTCCAGGTTCAAAAGAAACGCAAGAAGTCGAAACAAGGCGATAATGATGCGCCACGAGGCTTCCGGCGGATGATGGCATTCTCACAAGGAAAAAGAACCCGCCCAGGCTTGGACGATGGGCAAGCACCGAAACCGAAATCGAAACCTCAAGCGACAGAGACTCAGGCAGATGGTTTGCGCATCAGGCCTGGGGAGGATATGGGCTCCTTTTCGGCTCGAGTCAACGCTGCTCTACCAGTTTCGGGCCTCACGAGGAAGACGGTAGTCAAGGACGGGGTGGACGAACAAGGAGTCAAGGTGTGGCGCACGAGGAAAGAGAAGAACATGCACAAGCTTTACGACCAGTGGCGAGCGGAGGAGGCCAAAATCCAAGAGATGCGAGAGGAGGAAGCCGAGGAGGCAGCCGAACGAGAGATGGAAAACGACGCTGCGGGCATCACTGCTGCGTATGCCGAGTTTGAAGCCAGGAAGAAGAAGAAGAAGGGCCGTGGGAAGGACGATGATGATCCGTGGGCGGCGTTGAAGAAGAAGAGGGCCGAGGGCAAACCTGGTCTCCACGATGTGGCCCAAGCACCGCCGCAACTGCACAAGGCTACAACACGGGCGCTCAAAGTGCGCGGGGACGCGACTGTGGACGTTCAGAATATCCCCAAGGCTGCAGGCAGCTTGCGAAGGCGCGAGGAGCTACAGCAGACGAGAGAGCAGGTCCTCGAGGCATACCGAAAGATTAGAGAACACGAGCAAGCCAAGCTGAATGGGCTCAACTGAATACATCTCAAGCACGACCGTCAAGCAGCATGGCTTGGCTGCTATTTCTCCCTCCCATGTTGCACGAACCATTGCCTCCTTCATTTGTGAGACACGCAAATGTTATCAACAGGGTCATCAGCCTCTTGTCAAACCATGTGGTATTTGATTGCATTCTCTGCACATACTTTTTCCTTTCCCACTTTACAAGCTTTCAGTAACGGGTACTGACGGGTAAGCAGGCTGTTATCAATTTGGAACAAAACGTGTGCTTCGTACCAAAGCGCCCACGGATATGATTACATCATCATGAACAGTCCCGTGGTTGGTCAAGTCAGCTCATCACGTCCCCGCCACCCCACACCTCTCTCTGATCCCTCGCACCGTCTGGGAAAAAATTCACGACCTGCGTCAAAGCCTACTGCTCCCACGTTCAATTCCCATCCTAAGCTATCTGAAGCTGATTTTTTTTAAACCCTGCGATTCTGATTATGCCCTTGTCGTCAACTCCTGAGCAATGGCATGGGAGCTAGAGGGGCTGATTGCCGACCTCTTACTTTTCATAGCTTGTGGTGGTGAGGATGGTAAGTTTCAAATGATTTGCATTTTTGAAGAGAAGGAAAAAAAACATTCTGATCTCGTTTGAAATAAGAGTTGGATTTGTGTTGTTAACATTGTTGGTGCTAGGGTGCTTCTTGTTCGAACTGGTTGGAGCTATAGAAAGAGCTACCTCTCCGAGGCTAAAAGAACCCAAGGAGCTTAGCCAAGACCAAGTTGACGAAATAAAGAAGAAACTGGCATCGGGAACTTGCTCAAGAGCTACCTCAACCGTATGGGATTGGCTTGCTGCCCGGCGCGACGTGTCTGTTGGCTTAAACAGGGAGTATAACCATCTTAATCTGGAAGAGCTGCTCTTCCAACTCCAAGATGCAAAAAAACCACCAAACCCAGCCCAGGATGAGGGGTCAACACCATTGGTGGCATCGAAGCCAAAAGTTACGTTGGATAGCTTGCGCATCAGCGCCTCGGAGGATACATTGTGGCGATCGCTCACAGGCCACAGCCTTGACTACAAGCGTGTGCCTTTGTCCGAGTGGGCTCTACTCCAAGGCATTGCAAGCACTCGCTCAGCGGGTATCTTGCAAGGAGATCTAGGGAGGATGTGCAACCAGGACAAGCGGTCGGTGCCTAAGCGAACAGACGCCCTTCACAAAAAGGGGTATATACAGAAGCGCACGATACTCAGCAGATCGACCAAAACGAGCAAAATATGGATCACATCCCTGGCGCCGGTAGAAGTGAAGGATACAGAAATCACTGACGAAAGTGAACCCAATCGCCCAGCTATTGCCTTTTCCCACCAAGTCCTTGCCGGCAACATGGAGCCTGTGCCCTGGTCAGATAGATGGACTGGAAAAGATATCGACTACATAACTCTAGGATCTACCATTGTTGCCATCGCGAAAACCTGGGGAGTTATAAGAATATGCGACCTCAAAATGAAGCTTGGCATCATCAAGATGCGTTGGCAGATGAAAGTATTTTCCAGGACTTGCCGCTTCCTCAATCACAGAGGCATCATCCAATATGTAGCGGCCGAGCTTGATGGCCGGGTGTTCAAAGACTGTGTCAGGTTTAGCCGGGAGTTGAACGAACAGGATTGGGTCTCTTATCACCAGGCCGGCAAGCGTCAGGACAGCTGGGCCAGAGATGCAAACGAGGAGGGAGATACCATGGACGCGGCCGAACAAACCACTCTCGGAACGGTGATCAGGAGCCTCAGCCCCTGGAATTACGACCAGGCCTTACCGAATTACGTTATCGAGCTTGCTCGTGGGACTGGAGAGGAGAAGATGTCGAACCCGGGCCTTTACTGTATGACATTGGGGGTTGATTTCCGCCGTTATCTATCGTCCATGACCTCATCTTTTGCCAACGCACAGGCTCAGCCCACCCACTTGAAGCATCTTCAGCTCCAAACTATGCAGGTTCGGATGGGAAAGATCGCTTCCTATCGGTATTTTCTCCCTCCTGGAGACGCGGCCTCGGGACCTTTGGAAAGCGCCGATGACCAAATGGCGGAAGCCGAGGGCTCTAGCTTACAGGATATGGACAGCAGCTACGGATTCCAGCAATCTAAGTTGCATATCAAAGATCTGGCTATGCCGCTGTCGGGATTGTGTCGTCCAAGAGCCTCCTGGCACAAGTCTGCCGGTAAAACATTCAAGGCGTTACAAGGCCAGCCCGCTTCTCAGGGCAGGTCCAACCCGCGCGGCGACCAACAGCCCTCAAAGCGTATAGACGCAAAAGAAAGCCCATCGCCATATACGAGCAGAAGCATGGAAGCTGCAGAGCGCCCATTCACCGTTACCGAGTCATCCCAACCGATTGAGACGGAATCCGCGCAAGGAGCCTCAGGCGGTACTCGAGGAGGTAAAAGCCAAAGAGCTAGGGGAAAAGGCCGAGGCCGAGGCCGAGGCAACAAGAGTGCTGTTTCCGGTGATGCGAAGCAATGGAAATGCGAAAAATGCGGCGGGACTTGGAAGAATGATGTCGGCCTCAAGTATCATGTCCAGAAGTCAAGAACGGCTTGTAACCCCAACTGGGACCCCAACCAGGGAGCCGCAAAGGATGGACGCAAGGGCAAGCCAGCCCAGTCGAATACCGCAACATCAGCTGTTGGCGATCCTCGGGGGCAGAATGGTAAAGCTTCATTGGGCCCTGAGACACCAAGACGCATCACTCCCGCAATCCTCGACATGGGCTCCAAACGGGCCGGTAGAAGAAATGAAAGATTGGGGTCTACCGCTAACCTCGCGAATAGAGGAAATTACTCGAAAAAAGTGACTATACCTAAGAAAATACTGTCAGTACGGGCCTCGAATCCCGTAGAGCCATCCCCTATTATACAGAGGCCAGATATTGGCCTCACTCACAACCTGGAAGTCCGTCGTGCTCCAAAGCAACCCAAGTCCGCGGGTGGACCGCAGGTGTTTAGAGGAACCGAAAGTTTCCCACCGTCGAAACATGAAGAATTAGAAGTTCCCACATCATCCAAGGATACTGTCGCAGTTCACGATATAAAAGTGTCGGAAACGCCCAATGACCAGTTGGCTACTCCAAGGGTTTTGCCCCGGGCTGTCAAGCGCGACAGGATTATCCGTCTTATAGATGAGCTGTTGGAGAGAAATGAGGGAATCTTCCCAGGCGGGGAGCCCTTTTACCAGTGCTTAGCAGCTCTCTGGCAGCGAGACCATCGAGAAGACATTGTTCCTTTCGTGAAAGAGATGAATCTATCATTAAAATACCATTCCAGCAGAGGCCGGGTAGCAGAGCACTGGAAGTCTTTTCGTACAGAGAAGGGGCGGTTTGCACAGTGCCATGTCATTAGTGACCCGAACATCGATGCATTCTCCCCAAAGGCTGTTGACATGATGGACAAGATCAAGGCTTTGCATCCTCGCATGTATCTACCACCCTCGGTAGAAGATTTGCGTCTTCCCGATGAGGATGTTGAGAAGGTTCGAGGGCGGCGTATATTGCCAGATGAAGTAGCAAAGCTGAGTGCCCCGGTATATGCTGCACAGATCGCAGCGAAACGAGAGGCCGAAGAGCTAGTGGAGGAAGCCAGAGCTTTGAAGCGGCAGAAGCTCAAGTTGAGACACTACTACGATGGTTCTCGAGGCGTTCGCCTCAAGCGTAGAGGCTGGAAAGGCAGACGGGCCCGTCTTACTAGAAGGACTCACATGCTGTTGAATCAACAAAAAGCCGATCTCCAATTCCTCGAGCCCAACACGCGCCTATACGAGCAACCTACAAAATACTCACTGGAGGAACACGACGATGCCCCATTAACAGAATTGCCATATTATCTTCCCCGGAATCTGTCACCATCACATTCGCCAGAGCCACCACCGTGGGCTAGCAGTCCGCCTCAATACCTGCAAGCTGAGCTCGAAGGTGAGATCAGTTTCGCTCATGAGGAACCAGAGGAGGTTCCGGCACTGCCCTTTGGAACTATAATGCCGGCAACGGTTATTCATGGTATGAACGGCAATTGGCCGGCAATTGACAGCCATGATTTTGAGCGGGCAAAGTCAAGCTTCACTGTTCAGGGATGGCAACCACAGCAGGAGTGGTTTGCATGGGAAACTATTGTTGAAGAGATTGAAAGACGAGCCGTTGCTAGACACTCTCACAGGCGCTACATTGGGAAGCACCCTCTGCGGAGGCATCGTCGTTTCAAGGAAATGATCACGGCATGCCTCGGCGTGGAAGCGGCATGGAAAGAATTCTTCGTGCGTGCTAATCCCGGCGATGCAGGGCCCCATAACATCTTCGTGCCCATCACTTCTGGATCTCAAGGCAACGAGGTCTCACCATATACGGTGAACTGGCCGGATGCCCAGGAATACAAACCAGAAACAGGGAGGGAGACGGGCTACTGGACCACGGACGAAACTGAGCTCCCGTCAAGCGATGATGAACTCATGATTCATAGATCACGACATGGGAGAACAGGGCCAAGAGGGCCATACAGACGACGCAGGCAGCTTCTCTCGGGATTAGAAGCGTCTGTTAAGCGAGTTCCCTTGTCCAGGCGTCGACTAACAGCACTGCCTTACAGCATGCCGCGAGACACTGAGGAGCCCGAAACAAATAATGGGGATATACCCGAAGACCCCAACGAGATCCTGGCGGCCATCATCGCTATTCGTTCTCTTCTTGGAGGTCTGCACAAGTCTGTAGATTGGGGATTGCTGCTCCAGATCTACCCCCATCTTGAACTGGATGCTATTCGAAAGTTTTGGGTCTCGGCACTCAGCGGCCGGGGCGCATATGTCAAGAAACTCACGCAGGATTTCCAGAAGAATTTCATAATTGCCTACGAGAACGATGAGATTGCAGCTATTGACTTTGACAATCTCCAAGGCTATGACTGGGCAGCCTTGATACAATGGACGCTGCAATTGGCCCTGAACTATGAAAACGTGCATCTTCCGCCTTCGAAGCAGGAGCTGGACGAGCTGTACTCTGTCAAACCGGTGGAAGTGTTTGAGACCGAGGACTGGCGAGAGAAATGGTACCATCCGCACTCGTCTGTGTTTGGGAGGTTCGAGCTAGCCACAGAAGCACCGGGTGCCATCCGGATCAAGGATCGAGGTGTGGTTGTTGCGGCGGCAGATGAAACTATTGACCATGTTTACGTGGCAAGGTCGTGGATTCGCTCACTGTGCAGTACCGATGACATGAAGCACTCGCCCCAGCGGATCAAAGAAAAGTTCCTGACTCTGGTGAACAACGACGGGAGGAAAGCCGAGCAAGTGCTCGAAAAGGCTATCGACGAGCTCACCAAGCGCCGCATCATCCACAAGAGCAGGAGGCCGGCGCTAGGAGGCCGGCCATACCGCCTGACGGAGTTCTTCTCCAGCTCGCTCGCGAAACTCGCCCAGCGGAACAGGTTCAGCGAGGCGCTTGCCTTCAAAGAGCACATGGACCAGGTCTTCCGCCGCGGCGAGGCGCTACCCGTGTCCTACACCTTCGACGACGGCACCATGATGGCCCTGATGAACATGCAGGCCCACGGGCGGATCCGCCTCGACGCCCCGGACCTGCCGCACATACCGTACGGCTTCGAGCCCGGCAACTACGAGACGCGCAAGCTGGCCAAGACGCACTACCACTTCGGCCTCGAGGTCTCGCCCTCGGAGACGTACCTCTTCAACGAGGACATCGGCGTCCTAGCCGCGGCGGCGACCACGAGACCACCCTTGCAGGGACAGGAGCGCGGCGAGCTGCCGCAGTGGACCGACTTCTTCGCCGACGAGCAGGACACCCGCAGGTGGGGCGACGTGTTGGGCGGCTTCTGCTTCCACGCCTCGACGAGGGGGCCCATGAGGCTGGAGGGCATGTGTGCGGCCATGAGCCCCGTGCTGGAGGAGTTCGAGGCGCGCATGATTGTCGAGTGGGGCATGGCGACGGGCGTGCTGGAGGAGTGGGAGGAGGGCAGGGGGACAATGGTTGGGGAGTGGTGGTGGTTGGCCGTTCCGTGGCTGCAGAGGGAGAGAGGGGGAGGGTGAGGGGGAGGGAGAGAGGAGGTAAGTAGATAAGGGGGTGGGGGTGGTGTTTTCTTTCTTTCTTCCTCTCTCTCTCTCTTTCTGTTTTTCTTTTGTTGTTGCCAAGGGAGGTGAAAGGATGAGTAGGAAAACACAACTTTGTCTTGCTTATTAGTAGTAATTGTAATAAATATCATATCTACTACCATTCTTTGAACTTGAAGTCGTATGATTTTTCTTCTTCTTTTTTTTTGCTCTACATCATATGAATATCATTGCAAAAGGGGTTCAAGTATTCTCCTCTTGTACATAAAAACGCAAAAAAGTAACGGGTGAAGGGAGGGACTGATGTACTGAATCTCGAGCAATGGTTGTGCACAGCCCAAGTACTTTTTGCTCCATTGGCCTTGACCTTGTCATCCTTCCTCCTTTCTTTCCCCCTTTCACAGGATCACTTCAAATGGAAGCGTGTGTCTCGCAATTCATGGAAGCAAGATGGTTCGAGCCAAATCATGGGATTAATCAAAAAGTAATCCGTAGTATAGTAGTCATCATCTATAAAAATCCCCGCGTGTGTCCAACAGCTTTCTTGCTGTCGAAAGTATAGTTAACAAAAAAAAGAAAAAGAAAAAGAGAAACTCCTCCCCAAAACGCCAATGCTGTTACCAATGAGATAAACCAGTAAATAACAAGAAGTAAACAAGGACCGGTCGAAGCAAGACGTCCTTCAAAGGTCAAACATGACCCTAAGGACAAGGAAAGCCAGCAGAGCCACGAGGGCGACAATCAGCCGGTCGATCCACACGGGTACGCCACCGTCCTCCAAACGCCGTGGGCCAGCAGCTTGAGCCTGGGCCTGGTGTGCCGGGGGCGGGATGGTCGCTGTCGGCTGGGGCACCGTCTGCGCGGGACGAGGCGCTCGCTGGTGTACTGTCGCTTGCGCAGCTTGAATAGGGGTCGCTGTGCTTGCCGCCGCCGCCGCCGCCGCCGCTCCGCTATTGGCACTCGCGAGGGGCAGTGGCGCCGTCTGAACGAAACCCTCGGCCAGCTGCGCGCCCTCCTCCTCCTCATCCTTGCTCTCGCCCGCCTTCTTCTTGGCCTCCATCTCGTCCTTGAAGCCCATGTTCAGCTCCTCGGGCACCTGGACCTCCTCGCTCGGACCCTCCGCTTTCGCCCTCTCTTCGCACTCCTTGATGATCTCGCGGTTGGACTTGTTGCACATGGAGCACTTGAACGCGGGCGACTCGGCGGCGAGGCTCTTGCGCACCTCGTCCGTGGTATCATAGCCTCCCAATTGCCCCGCCGCGCTCGTCTCCATAAAACTTCTCAGCCTGCGCAACACACCCATAGTTAGCCGTACCGCACCATGCGAAAACCATCAAAGTTTGGGATAGGGAGCTCGAGAAGATAAGAGAAACTCACGCCACGATCGCGGTGCGTATGCCCCAGGCCGGCTGCCACGTCTCCTCGTGGTGCCCGCTGATGCTCAGGCAAATCTCCCGGTTGGCCTCGAAGCGCCCGTTGGGGGTCATGAAGCGGAAGCTGGGTGGGCGGAGGGGGTACGACGCGGGGAGGACGATGCGCCCGTGGTAGAGGCCCTCGGCGTAGGCGCTGTTGGGAGGGCCGCGCAGGGTGAAGTGCCATTCGAAGAGGTCGGACTCGAGGGGCTCGGCCGTGTAGTCCGGCGACGGGGCATTGGAGATTTCGGCGGCCTCGCGGACTGAAAGGCATGTGTTTAGCGTCATGGAACGGCGAGGGGTCTTTTGCGCAAAGAAGGGGGGAGGGGGGATGCTCACGTATGCGCCGGATGGTGGGAGACTTGGAGGCTGCTTGAGGGGTGGTGGCCATGATAGGCAATGAGTGACAGGCTAATATGGGAAATCGGGTTTTGCGTTGTATGAAAGTGCAAGTGGACTTTTATAGGATGAGCATATCGCTAATGTATTCAGTATGTACGGAATACGCGGGTGACGTCTAGTAGTGTGGCAAGCAAGGTAACGCAGGGTCAAAACTATGCAAGAAGAAGAAAAGAAGGACCTGTGTGATTTAATAGGACGGGGCTGAGAGAAGAGTAATCAGTAGAGAGGGTGGAGAGAAAAATGGTTGATACCGGAAAAGGGCCCTCGGGGGGGGGTGAGGCAACGTGTCAAACAAGGTTTCCAAACTACAGAGGGTGCAGGTGGTCTATGTCATACAGTGATGCCGGTAGCGATTTGTCTTGGGCGTAGGTACGGAGTACTCCGTACGGAGAAGGGAGTACGGAGCCCTTAGGTGCATGTACAGCAGTGGTAGGTAATAAATACTTGCCCCTCCAAGCCCACCTCAGCGCCTCCTCAGCGCATGTACTCCCTCCGTACCGATTACGGAGTACTGCGCAGTAGCTTTCTTTCCGGCGGGAAGTCACTCTTCCAGTGTTTTCTCGGTCTCGAGCTTCCCAAACCAGTGCCGAGGCGGGCGGCCCCACCCAAGACACTGGCGCTTGCTTGCCTTGCCTTACTTGGTAGCTTGGGTCAATCCACAATCCACACAGGGCTTCAGCCAGTGAGTGATGACCTTGAATTTCTTAGTCATCCATGCTGCCATCTTGAACCGTGATCCGGGGGACCTCGAATTACCCTTGCGGAAGAAGAAGACTGCCCTCCCCGATCTCGCCCCATTGTCGACAAGAGCCATTGAGAAACGCAGGGCTGTCGCAGACACTCAGGAACGAGTGAGTGCATGGCTCTTTTCAATTCGCGGGCTATTATTTCCACGAGCGCGAAAAATCTGACCAGGAACCCCCCTTTAGGCCCCCGGACTGTTCGTTGCTTCGATACCACGCAGCAAGAATAGAGCGAGCGCTCCGCGACGACGACACCCACGTACAGAGACACGCGAAACAGTCAGCCACGATGAACTTCAACAAGCCCCCGGTTCCCCGTGCCCCGGGCATCTACCGCTACACTGCCACCGCCATGGGCGCCGGCATGTGGTTCTGGGTGAGTGTGCCCGGCCTTTTATTCACTCTTCCCGCCCCCAGCTGCTTCCTCCCCGAAACGCACGAACAGCTTCCTGATATCATATCTTTTCTTTTGTGGCTGCGCTTTGGGCTGAGGGAGGTTGGGAAGGAAAGAGGATGAGAAGAAGAAGAAAAATAAGGGATTTGAAATACTGACTCTTGAGGTTTTAATAGCTGATGTACAGAGCTAAGAAGGATGGTACGTTCCCCCCCCCCCCTCTTTTTTCTTTTTTTCTCTTTTTTAGGTTGCAAACATATGTTTCTCGGTTTTTGTTGACATATTTGGTATGGCAGGCCCCGTATTGCTGGGCTGGAAGCACCCCTGGGACCACTGATCCGATACATATCGGTGGGGGGCAGAGGAGGAGCGGATGTTGAGATGGATGTACCTATATGAAAAACACCTTACCATCCAAAAAGAAATTGAAACGGTGTCTTGTCTTCTCATCTTTGGCTGAATTGCTGATGAGCTCTCCCTCATGATAAGAACAGAGAAATTGAAAAAAAAAGCTGTTCCTTGTATACCTTGATGACGGCTTCTCGAAGACAGTGCGGCGTTTTCTCACCATCTACGCAACCTGTCTGGGTGTGCAAGCTGAATATCTTCCCAAAGGCTGCTTCATAGATCAAGAGGGAGACCTGGGCGGGCAACGTCAAAAGAGCTTACAGATAGTCATATCGCACCTCATACTGATCCGCCAAGATGTTCAAAAAGCTCCTGGCTCGTATATTTCGCCTCGTACTCAGCCTCGGACACCCAAGTCCGCACTCCGGCATTACATGTATAACCTTCTATTGCTACCGCCATGCCGCGAAAAAACACTATTCAACACAGAACCTAAGCGTAGGTCCTGTCATTCACATCCGCATATTCTCCGCAATCACCTTGTACTCCTTGCGCCGCTTCGACGTGCCCGTGACCCGCTCTTTGACCCGCCCAATGAATCTGGCCAATGCCTGTGATGCCTGCTTCTCGTACACCCAGCCAGCCACGAGATACAGAACACCCAGGAGGATGAGGAATATCTTGAAGTCCGTGCCCATTTTGCTGAGCTGCATGAGGTGCTTCAGCCAGTGGGCCGGAAGCATCAGCATGTACGTGCTGATAACCAAAAGCACCAGCACCGTAACCATGAATGGCCCTGACATGCAAATGTTAGCAAAATGCCCACATGTAGTCGGAAAGATGATGAATGAACTCACAGTTGCGTCTGATGCGCTCCCGGAAAGGAGGACCAGCATTCAAGATGACGGCCGAGAATATGTACTCGAAGCAGGAAGTCAAAAACAGTGCCGTGTTCTCGGAGTTCTTGATATTCGGTTCATCATAGTGCACCTTGGGAGGCTTGTACCAATCCTGCTTCTTGACCATGACATACGCCACGCCCTGCACGCCGACGCAAAT
Organism: Trichothecium roseum; assembly: GCA_026184415.1. Taxonomy (NCBI): domain Eukaryota; kingdom Fungi; phylum Ascomycota; class Sordariomycetes; order Hypocreales; genus Trichothecium; species Trichothecium roseum. Next base: position 326,323 of record CM047948.1, read on the forward strand.
TGCCATGAGACCCAAGAGAGGCGTGAGGACCTTCCTAGAGACAAGATCTGCGGTCGGGCGTTTCTGGTGCAGCCTCGGCGCTGGTCCTGACCAACCCATGAAGATGGCAAGGGGCAAGATCAGAGCCAGGTCAATGAAGAGAAACTGGAAATCGCCCAAGTTTGACGCCTTGGCATAGAGGAAACTGACGGAGGTGAACTGAATGGCGGAGTACAGGCTCATGTACTTGAAGCAGCTGAAGCTGGTAACAAGCGCCGCTCGCCCTTCCCTGATGACTTGCAAGACGCAGGTGATATCAAATACGCGAGAAGTAAAGGGCGCGGCCACAGATGCTTCTGCCTCAGAGAGCGAGATGCCAACATCCGCAGCCTTCAATGCACCGCAATCGTTCGCCCCATCGCCGCAGAAACCACACGTGTAGTCTATGCTCTGAAGCTTCTCAATCAACTCGTGCTTCTCGTCCGGAGACATTCGGGCAAAGACTTTGCCATTCACCAGCATCTAGAGAAATTAGCCATGGCTATACATCGCGGGGAAAAGGCATTGTGACTTACCCGTTGCAAAATATCCGGTGATGCATAGTCAACCACCCATCGGAAGACGTCACCACTAACGGCCAGCGAGAAGTTACGCAGGTTGGAGATGTCGTACGGCAGGGATGCATCATCCTCTGGAGGAGCCGGAAGAGGAATCAACGTCTTACTATCCAAGCAGAAAGCGCTGTTATCGATACTCTCCCATTGCAGCTTTGCGGAAGGGTCCCGGAAGTCGCCTTGTACGAAACGAGGGACGAAGCAATGGGCGTTCCGATCCATCAATCCGCACTCTCTTGCTACACTAATGGCAGTCAAAATGTTGTCGCCGGTAACCATGACCGACCCAATATTCGAGTCAGAGAGTTCCTTCAGCACACCCGCGGTGGTCGGCTTCAATTTATTCTCGAAGATGATGAACCCGATGAAATGCAAGTCGTTCTCGACATCCTGCCGAGTCATCTTTTGGGCCTTAACCCAGGATAACTTCTTCAAGTGCCTTGTGGCGCACCCAATTACTCGATAGCCTTGATGAGTGTAATAGGCCAAACGCTCTTCGTAATCGCTGGGGACTGTTGTAACGGTAAGTAAACAAGCTATACGAGTTTTTTGGGATGGGGTCATATACAAGAGTCTGGCCGACAAATTTCCCTCATCGCCTCAGGAGCACCCTTGACAAATATATCACCGCTCTTCTGACCAAACCTGCGAACAATAACACTGGCACGACGGAGCTGAGATACGAACTCGAATGACTTCAGCACACCAAGCTCAAAGCCGCCATCAGGAGGTCTAGCAACGGACGGCGCGAGACCACCTTGTTCCTCATCTTCAGCATCACCAGCACTTTGCTTGCCTTCTACATAAGACCAGTTAGTGAACTCAAACATCTTCTGATCAAGAGGGTCGCCAACAAGCTCATCGTCGACTGATCTCAAAGTATGGCACGTTGCCATCGTGTGGAGGACAGCACGTAGAGTGTTGATTTCCCCATCAGAGTTTGCCTCATCACTTTGATCGGCGAGAGACTGGGCCTCAGAGATAACGTCGCTGAATTGGCCAGTTTGGCGCATAACCACACGCACACCCAAGACATCGAGACCATCCTCTGTGAGTGTGCCTGTTTTGTCAAAGCACATTATGTCTATCTTGCCCCCCACATTAACTCTCTGAGGGCTAATGCAGAAAATTTGCTTGCCTTTCAGTCGGCTAAGAGCAAAGTTGGTGCCAATAGTAAGAGTTGCTGGTAAGGCCGGAGGGACCACAATGGTGATGAGATCTAGAGCTCGAATCACTATCATGTGCCATTCCACACCTAGACGAATGAAATTAACAAAGGAAGCGATAAATCCCAAGATGGCAACAACAGCCATGACACTGATATACCGAAAAGAATCGCGGTAGAATTTGAAGCCAGATGGTTTTGGGAAAAGCATCGATCGAACGAGAGCGCCCTTGGTGGTATTGAAACCCGTCCGCACGACAAGGGCTAGAGCCACCGCATCGCCATCCTGGTCTTCTTGTGGTTTTCTCGTACGAATAATCTTGGTGCCACAAAAGAGGAAATGACGGGCAGTCTCTGGCGATACAGCAGAGGCCGCTAAGTCCATAGCAAGCAGCGTCTCATCAGTAGCCGGCAACTTGGATACCGGTACAGATTCCCCTGTCAACATGCTTTCATTCACAATGGAGTCTCCGCTCAATAACAGACTATCGCTCGGGAACTGTGTCAAATTCGGATCGCTGACTTCGTATATGTCACCTGGAACTAGGTCCCCTGAGCTAACATATCTCCAAAAGCCGTTGCGCAGAACACGGACATCGCACTCGAAACGAGAAATCTCACGGAGTCGATTCATCGTAGCACGAGTCTCGATCAGCGTAGATGTGATACTGGCCACGGAGATTACAAAAATGCAACCTGCGTAGTAGTAATACGTGTCTAGAGACCAGAGAATTAAGCTGGCAATTTGAAAGATATAGAAAGGATGCAGAACCTAAGAACTCGAGTTAATTTCCCATCAGCGAAAGTTACGTGATTTGTTCGTAGATTGGCTTACCTCGTCGACCAAGAGTTGGCTCATGGTCTTCTGCTCAATGTCTATGAGATTGCTGCCGAAGAGGGTTTCACGAATGTTCTTTTCCTCGGTGTCAAGGCCGGACCGTACCAGACGAGCGTCAGTCCATTCAGGGTCCTTCCACCCACTAGAGAGGACAAACTTGTCCTTCAGTGGGTGATAGCATAGGCGGATGTAGCGATAATCCAGAATTCGAAGCTCATCTATGAGTGGATCGGACTCATCATCGAGCCCGTCGACAATCATCTTCTCGGGCAACCCGAAAACCGAGGAAGTAGGGCGACCGTACAATTGCACTTTGACATCGAGAATTGCCATCTCAGCCCATTGATTCTCCACGACAACCCAGTCGCAGTCTCGTAGAGGACATGGCCTTCCAGCAACGGCTACGTACCAACGCGGAAGCCATCTAAAGAGCAGATAGCCAGCTCCAAGGGTTATGACGCAAAGCAATACATATAACGCAAAGCCAATGCGACTTGTCTGAAAACCGGCAACAGCAATTGTCAGATCCTCATTTGCCATGTACAACTTCTGACTAACACGTCCGAATCCAAAAGAGCTTGCGGCCGTAGCTGTGCTATCCCTCCTGAGAAGGTGTGCATGAACGGAGTGGCGCGATAAAGTTGAAGACCGTCTGTGTAGAAGGTAGCCGTCCGGTGAGGTATCGTAGTCACGATTAATCGAGTCTTCCTCCTCTTCCTCCTCGTCATCTATTACCCCGAATTCTAGGTCACCAAGGTCACTGACACTGCTTCGTCGGCGAGCAGCCTCAAGGGCCTCAGCTTGAAGATTCAGCCTCTCTTCCTCCTGCTCATCGTCGTAGTACACAAAGCTGGCGGTCGAATCGGCTCGGGCTCGGCGGTGGGCAAACGCAGACACACTGGTTGGTAAACTTTCGGCAACGGGTCCAGAATATAGCTACACCGTGAAGTCTCAGCTAAGATTTCAAATTGAAATAAGCAGAATTGTGCAAAGAATCTCACCTCATCTTGTGCCATCTCTACGTCTTCAAATATGCTAGTGCTGCTCTGGTTCGAGTTCAATCGATACAGGCCGGGCCCGCGGCCGTTGGCCTGCGACGAGCTGCGACGCCGGCCTGGCGTACCATCCTCCATAACCTATTGTAACGGAGGTATTATGTGAAAGGCATAAGAAAGAAACACAATGGCATAGATTAAGCGATGGTTAAGGGTCGTTAGCAATTGACATTGGTGGTGGTTTTGAACACGATGCAGTGAGGTCACGGTGGTTGCGCATCCATCTGAAAGAAAAGCGCCGCGCCGACGTTATCGGGAAACAGATAGCGTTAGTTCGGTTTGATACAGAGGTTGATCGACGCCGAGCGGCCAGGGGGGTTGGAGGGAGCCTCCAGCTGTTAATGGGTACAAAATCCAGTGGAACATTTAGGTGGGCTCATCGCCGCGGCGTGCATGGACGGAGTAAAGTGAGCGACTGGTTCACTATCTGGATGGAAGCTTTTAGCGCACATGCATTCAGTAGGCTCATTCCGTGAGTAAAGATTCACGGATGGTTACTTTTTTATGAGTAGCAAAACAAAAAAAGTAAACGGATAAACTAAAGCTTTTCTTAGGCACTGTGGGGGCTCACATCCATACAGCATCGTTATGTATGACACCATGATGACCATACTCCGTACAGTACCATGAGGGTCGAAAAAATGCATTGCATTCGTGCGGTACTCCGTACAGTTGGATGTAAGGGGTCGAGTGCGATGCATATTGTCGATGGATCCTGTAATCCGTAAATGTCGGGTTCTCTCAATGGAAGCAGGACGGTTGGCTGGATCCGCTCCTACTAGTTTGGAAGGCAGCGAGAAACTCAACACGCGGCCACCAGAAAAAAACAATCAGAATATCAATGACTAAAGGTCAGAAAGAGTACAGAGTCACTAGTGAGTAAACGTCTTTTTCTGTCCCTCTCCAGCCGTAGAGTGGTGATGGTGTAAGGTACCCACACCGTCCAATAGCCCCCCAAGCAGTGGACTCTTAGGCCGAACGCGCACCCAACAATTGCCTTGGGTGACCACTGGGGGCGACCATCTAAATTTTTTCCCATGCTGCTGGGTCCGGTCTGCCTAAGGTACCTACTGCCACCTACGGAGTACCTTACGAGCACTGCCAAATGGCTGTCAGTGATTCAAGAGGCGAGCCCGGCTCAAGCGTCGAGCCCACCCCACCAAAAATTACAAACGTCAAGGATCAATCTGCCCGCCTCTTCCCATCTCAAACTTGACTCGACTTCTTCCTCCCCCTTCACACCAATCTCCCTCGTTCACCTCACCGACCTTCTGGTCATTAAATTTCCATCTGCGCATTTTCACCCATCGGACTATTCATCATGGCCGAGCCTATTCGAGGAAAAAGAGCTGAGGTGCCAGCACCGTGAGTATCCGCAGGCCACACTGCCTTTGACAGCTTTTAGTTCTACGATACTGACTACCCCACCTCCAGTACGCCGCAGAACACACCCGCTAACAACGCGCCAATCTCTTCTCACGCCCAGCAACCTGGCGTGTCGAGCATTCGTGAGGGTAAGATGCGTTGGCGAGCAGAAATTCGAGGACTGTGGGCTGATATTTTTTAATGTAGAGGAAGCGGATCGCGCCGGCGTTGCCTCCATCTTCGCCAACAACCCCAAGTTGGTTCAGATGATCCATGGCCGTCTTGGCTCCCTTGTTGGCAAGCCCTCCGGTTACATCGAGTCGCTGCCCCCTCCTGTTCGCCGCCGAGTCGCTGGTCTCAAGGGTATTCAGAAGGAACATTCTAAGCTTGAGTCTGAGTTCCAGGAGGAAGTTCTTCAGCTCGAGAAGAAGTACTTCGCCAAGTTCACCCCTCTCTACGAGCGTCGCTCCAATATTGTGAACGGTACCCAGGAGCCCACTGATGCCGAGGTTGAGGCTGCTGGCGAGCAGGACGAAGACGAGGATGAGGAAGATGAGCAAAAGGAGAGCGAGACGGCCGACAAGGCCAAGGGGAAGAGTGACATGCCCTCGGATGTTTCTGGCATCCCCGAGTTCTGGCTCTCTGCCATGAAGAACCAGGTGACTTTCGCCGAGATGATCACTGAGCGCGACGAGGCTGCCCTAAGGCATCTTACCGATATCCGCATGGAATATCTCGACGTGCCAGGCTTCAAGCTCATCTTTGAATTTGCCAAGAACGACTACTTCACTAACAAAACTCTGGTCAAGACTTACTATTACCAGAGTGAGATGGGCTATGGCGGTGACTTTATCTACGACCACGCCGAAGGTGACAAAATCGAGTGGGCCCCTAATAAGGATCTCACCGTTCGCATTGAGGCTAAGAAACAGAGGAACAAGAGTAAGTCGCCTGCGTCAGTATGAAATACAGCTTTTTAGGCTAATCATCAACTTTCTCTAGACACTAAACAGACTCGCATTGTCAAGAAGTCTGTTCCTACCGAGTCCTTCTTCAACTTCTTCTCACCTCCTCAGGCTCCTAAGGAAGAGGATGAAGAAGAGGCCGACGAAGACCTCGAGGACCGTCTAGAGCTTGATTACCAGCTGGGTGAAGATATCAAGGAGAAGTTGATTCCCCGCGCTATCGACTGGTTCACTGGCGATGCCCTCCAGTGGGAGGAGATCGAAGATGATCTTGAATCTGGTGACTTCGAGGATGAGGACGATGATGATGAAGATGACTTGAGCGAGGACCATGATGAGGAAGAGGAGACTGATGAGGAGGTGAGCATACCACAGCATTAGAAAACCAACAAACAACAAAGCTAACGAGAGAAAACAGGATGGGTCTGGCAAACCGAGACAGGAGGCAGCTGAGTGCAAACAGAGCTGAGGAACCAAATCCAAGATCCAATTGGAATCGTTGTGGCAAGATCACGTCTATCCAAAAAAGACCGGCAGATCCAGGCTGTAAACACGAAGGCCATTCACGAGGGCTTCGAGCATACCGAGGATGCGAGGGCCATTGAATTCCTCGAGAAACCTATAACGAAATGGGCCGAACAGAAGGGAGCGGAGTGTGACATGGCCATTTAGACGACAAAAGAAGGGTGCCAGGCGCGTGTCATTACGTTTGTTACGAAGCAGCTCAGACCAGGAACTTACTAGGACAAGGCAGATTACGGGTGTTCTCCAAGTTGCGTTGTCAACGATTGCCGTATTGAAAATTAATAATACTAGGATGAAACAGAACGGTAATAGATTGCATGTGACTCTGTCGACCTATCGAAATCCAGTCAAGTCTTTGACTCTTGGCCTAGAAATGGCTATGAGGCTCAAATGTAAAAATAAATAAAAATTCACCTGCTAGAAAAACTCGTTTATCCAGCGATGAATATTCTAGATGCTTTGAAACTGGATATCGATCTCATTCTGAGAGCATCAGTTGCAGCTTCGTAACTTCTATCACCAGCCATCCAAAGTCAGATCACAGGTACTGCTTTAATAGTGATACAATAAACTATACCTGCTACAAGTAGTTCTATCAAGGTAGCACCATTATATAATCGACTCTAGCTGCTCCTATTACTTCAGCTCTTTGATTGGCAACATAGAATCAGCAGGGTGAAGTATCCCGCTGTTCAAGAAGTTTCCAACCTCGCTGATATATAGTTATATATGTTGTACTTGAAACCCTCTCTTGCACCATAGATGAGTGGATTATGTATTATACAAGGCATTGCTACCTTAAGACGCTAATGAGTAGATGAAGTTTTCTCTATCAGATAAATGAAACCACTGTAATCGGTACCAGACCAGTAAACTATGTAAAATACTTGTATCCATTTTTCTGTCTTCTTCTTGCTCCCCCTTTTTTATGAGCGGCGAATCGAGAGTATTTGTTTGGTCGACGACGCCGCTCTCGGTTATCGGTCGCAGATGATGTATGCGGCACCCTGCAGGAAGTATGCAGTGCCGAAAGCGGTGCTACTGGAAGAGGAATAAGGCGCGTGTATTTTAGCTCAAGAGACTGTGTCATTTACCATAAAACGACCCTGATTTTCAACCCCACTATCGTGGTGCCCCTCGTTGAACCTGATCGTTGATTAGATGCATTTCACCTTTTGCCTCTGGTCATTTCTAGGTTCTGTGGAGCATCTGTGCACTATAAGTAGTAGCAGTGGTAGTAGTAGTAGTACTAGAAGCAGTAGTATTAGGATAATAAATTGTACTTTTCTAAGTTTTCATAGCCGTAAAAAGATCAAGATTGTGTTCCTGAAGGGTACGAGCACCTTACAAGAAAGAATGACGCCATCGGGTATTGTTCTACAGAGTTGTAGGCAAAGTATTGACGAAACTTGAATCATGAAATACCAACCAGAAAAACCCAGGAAACTTCTCTGATATCTACAGTACTGGTAGCTGAATGTGATGGATATAAGAAGACCTAAAATTATAGCTTGTTTCCACCCAAAGGCTTTGACAACCTGGCTTCATTATTGGCGCAAAAATTTGCACCGGGTAGATTAGCAAGCAGTGCCGTCGCCGATGACCGCACATATCAGTCACTCATTGATGTAATTGCATTTTTCTCTATATAACTTCTCTGCATCCCCAGCGCGGTATTCTTATTTTTTCTATACCAACTCGGAATTCCAAGCGCCAATCTGCACCTGCCCTCAACCTCTACATTCGCATATCGATTACCGGATCTGATCTCTACTTTGCCACTGATTTCAATATTTCAATATGGCTCCAAGCCCACAAGAGATCCAAGGAAGTGCTCACCGGGAGGTCTCGCACTCTTGGAACCAGTCCAACCTTTCTTCTTCACCAACGGCACAATTCTCTGTTCAGTCTCCCCAAGGCTCAAGCTGGGGTGGGGCGTTGGCACAGCGTACAGCTGCCAGTGGAACCAGGGAGCTGAAGCCTTTTCACACTCAGGACATCAAAATCCTACTTCTTGAGAATGTGAATAAGTCGGGCCAGGATATCCTCAAGGCGCAGGGCTATCAGGTCGAGGCTGTCAAGACCTCTCTCCCTGAAGCCGAGCTCATTGAAAAGATTCGGTCAGTAAGCTCCACAATATAACAACCCAACAGCTATACTGACAATTCAGTGATGTGCATGTCATTGGTATTCGTTCAAAAACCAAGCTCTCGGAAAATGTTCTGCGGGAAGCCAAGAACTTGCTGGTGATTGGATGCTTCTGCATTGGCACCAACCAGGTCGACCTTGACTACGCTGCGCGCCATGGCATTGCAGTTTTCAACTCACCCTTTGCCAACTCCCGCAGTGTCGCTGAGTTAGTCATCGCGGAGATCATCACTCTGGCTCGTCAGCTTGGGGATCGTTCCAACGAGATGCACCGCGGAACCTGGAATAAGGTCAGCGCCAAGTGCTGGGAAATCCGCGGTAAGACGTTGGGCATCGTCGGTTACGGTCACATTGGTTCCCAACTCTCCGTCCTTGCCGAAGCTATGGGTATGAATGTCATCTACTACGATGTCGTGACATTGATGGCGCTGGGCACAGCACGCCAGGTACCTACCCTCGACGACCTTCTCGAAGATGCGGACTTTATCACACTGCACGTTCCTGATCTTCCGGAGACACGTAACATGATTTCTACTCGACAGTTCGAGAAGATGAAGAGTGGCTCGTATCTCATCAACGCGAGCCGTGGCAGCGTTGTGGACATCCCTGCTCTTGTCAAGGCCATGCGTGTCGGTAAGGTGGCGGGTGCTGCGCTCGATGTATTCCCGCAGGAACCTGCTGCCAATGGCGACTACTTCAACGCCCAACTCAATGAGTGGGGTGATGATATTCGCAGCCTCAGCAACATTATTCTTACTCCCCACATCGGTGGCAGCACGGAAGAGGCCCAGCGTGCCATTGGTATAGAAGTCAGCGAGGCTCTTGTCAGATACATCAACCAAGGTATCACCCTGGGTAGCGTCAATCTTCCCGAGATTCAGCTTCGCTCCCTCACCCAAGACGAGTCCGATACTGCGCGTGTCATCTTCGTCCACAGGAACGTACCCGGTGTTTTGCGCAAGGTCAACGAAATTCTTGGGGATCACAACGTCGACAAGCAAATCAGTGATAATCGTGGCGATGTTGCCTACCTTATGGCTGATATCAGCAAAGTAAAGACTAGCGATCTGAAGGAGCTTTGGGAAAATCTAGAGCTTCTCAGCTGTAAGTTTGAAAACCACTTTATGACAGGGCGTGCTGTTGCTAACTGGATGATAGCTCGAATTTTGACTCGTATTCTATATTAATCAAGGGAAAGAGGAATCGGGAGCGTAGTTGCACGTTGTTGGCTACTCAACGTTCTAACGCGGGCTAAATTCAGGGAGAAGGGTGCATTCATCATGTTGCTATAGACACTGCTGCTGGCGTTTTGGGCAAGGTCATTACAAAAGTACAAGAAGGGCAGTGTTTGCTTGATCTTTGGCTGTTATATATACTTGTGGAGCGAATAGAGTTTTTATGCCTTCATCTTCATATTCCTCATCATGACTACGGAATACTAAGGAATATGGTTCCCATTCTAAACCCTGAGTACGCCGTACCTTGCACCAGTTTTTTTCTCTCTAAACTGTGTGGTTCTGTACTTGACATCTCACCGCGTTCTAATAACGCGAGTCAGAGCTCCGGACATTACTAAAATTTGGTGGTATCTCGTCTACGGAGTACATAGTAAGAACATGACAAAGCATTGCATCCATGAAGCTTGTAATCGTTACTGCGTAATAGTTCTGGCACAGAGTACGAAGTGATCGGCACTTAGTACGGATAGTCGTGTTCACGGTATGGAGAATACTTGTGCTCAAATGCAAGAAAGTTTCACGAGATGGCGCGAACTGCCGAGCCGCGTTTCGTTCAATCGTCGCGAAGGGACTTGGGGTTCGTCTGGTCTTCTGGGGGTGAAAAGGAGGCACTGGAGAAGCCGGAACGCGGGGACCATCTGGCGATCCGCACCGTTACCTGATGATTTGGAGGAATGGGTGTTGAGCTTCATTCTGCGGCCTCGTCTTTATCAGATATGGAGTAACTCGATGCAGCAATTTTCTTTCTTCAACAAGGAAGGGGAGGGAAAGAGGAGGCAGAGGTTTATATGTCTCTAGTGTAACGTATTAACAATTGAGTGCCATGCCGGTCTGACTATGAAGAGCAGTTTGTCGTGAGAATTCACTACTATGCCCTACATGCTTTAGCTAGCAGCCTCGTCTCTGCGGTGGCGGGTTTTAGTTATGTACTTTTCCGAGTAAACCGTTGGACGTTGAATAGCATCCATTACTACGGAGTAGCAGCCCATGGATCAAACCCCTTGCGCAAAGTTCTAGCAAGGTGTAGTAACCCCGGTGCAGTAACCCTTATAATTTTGAGAGAGAAAGTCCAGTTGGTGGCTGGTAAAAAAAAGGTCACCAAATAGCAAGTCCGCTCAGGGGCCGAACCAGGGGAATGTCAAAAGGTGTGGGCGACAGAATAAAATGCTCGCTCTCACCGCCACATGGCATAGTGGCTTGTTTTTGTCGCAACGTCCCCTAAAAGGCTAGATGTGAGTAGAGAAACGTGGCGTGGATCCTCTATTCTCAATCCATCCCCTTGTCTGACTGACCAAGTTGGTTTTGGTTCCTCCCATTCAACAGATTTACCTACATAGTTACTTACCGACCGACCTGCTGGACCTACCATAACTCGACGGCGAAATCTTTCTTGCGTTTTTCTATTTCCCCTTTCCCCGTCTATTCTTCTTCTTCCTCTTCTTCTTCTACCTTCTCGGTTTATCTTCGTCGTCGTTACGACTTGCATCGAATATCCTCCCTCCGTTATCCGGACCACACTCTCTCGATACCCTACGCTACTCCTCCGGGCGGATCCTACTGCTGCTTTGCGCCAAGTGGATAGGCATAATAGGGAGCATCTACGTTTCATGAAAGTCGGCCAAAGCCCGACTTGGACTCTCCCAACCAGCCAACATTGTTCTGAGGAGCAGCCTCACGAACACAAAGCCTGCAATATAAGTTGCTTTGGCGCACAGTACTCCAATGGCATCGACGTACGATGTCGGCACTAGGGCGTGGCAGCCAGATGCTGCCGAGGGCTGGGTAGCATCCGAGCTCATCAGCAAGACCGTGGATGGCGGTAAGGCCAAGCTGGTTTTCAAGCTCGAGAACGACGAAGTAAGACTCCTGCAAACTGCGTGCATTGGCGTATAAAGCAGACAAGCTGACCGAGACTTCCTGTATAGGAGAAAACCATTGAGGTTCCAGAGGCAGCTTTGGAGGATGGCAACCATCCCAACCTGCCTCCGCTCATGAACCCTACTATGCTAGAAGCTAGCGATGATTTGACAAACTTGTCCCATCTTAACGAGCCGGCCGGTACGATTTATCTTGTCCCCGAGACTGGACCCCTCACACTCAACGAGCACATACTGACAGGTCACCAGTCTTGCAAGCGATTCGGTTACGATACCTCCAAAAGGAGATTTACACATACAGTGGTATCGTCTTGATTGCAACAAATCCCTTCGCCCGAGTCGACTCCCTATACGTACCTGGCATGGTGCAGGTGTATGCCGGCAAACAGAGGGCAACACAGGCACCCCACTTGTTTGCCATTGCGGAAGAGGCCTTCATGTATGCTCTTTACCATCGTATCTGACCTTTGAGCTCGAATCTTCTTTGCTGACGGATTATTTCAGGGATATGCTTCGGGACAACAAGAACCAGACCGTCGTGGTTTCTGGAGAGTCAGGTGCGGGAAAGACGGTCAGTGCAAAGTATATTATGCGATACTTTGCAACCAGAGAGTCCCCAGACAACCCTGGCGGCCGTAAGCGTGGAGCTGAGGCCATGAGCGAGACGGAAGAGCAAATTCTTGCTACCAATCCCATTATGGAAGCGTTTGGTAACGCCAAGACAACTCGCAACGATAACTCGTCTCGTTTCGGAAAGTATATCGAGATCATGTTCGACGACAAGACAAATATCATCGGTGCCAAGATTAGGACTTACCTATTGGAACGGTCACGTCTCGTCTTCCAACCCTTGAAGGAGCGTAACTACCATATCTTCTACCAGCTTGCGGCTGGTGCTTCAACCGAGGAGCGCGAGGCGTTGGAGCTCCTTCCGATTGAGGAGTTTGAATACCTTAACCAGGGCCAATCTCCTACGATCGATGGCGTAGACGACAAGGCCGAATTTGAGGCCACAAAGAAGTCCCTCAGCACTGTTGGCGTGCCAGAGAGCCAACAATCTGAGATTTTCAAGTTGCTCGCCGGTCTTCTTCATCTTGGCAATGTTAAGATCACGGCCTCCAGGAACGATAGTGTTTTGGCGCCAGACGAGCCTTCGTTGGTGAAGGCGTGCAGAATTCTTGGTGTTGATGCCACCGAGTTTTCCAAGTGGACCGTCAAGAAGCAGCTCATCACCCGTGGCGAGAAGATCACATCCAACTTGACCCAGGCTCAGGCTCTCGTCGTTCGTGATTCGGTGGCCAAGTTCATTTACTCTAGCTTATTCGACTGGCTTGTTGAAATCATCAATCGCAGTCTCGCTACCGACGAGGTCCTTAGCCGTGTCAAGTCTTTCATCGGCGTGCTGGATATTTACGGGTTCGAGCACTTTGCAAAGAACTCGTTTGAGCAGTTTTGTATCAATTATGCCAATGAGAAGTTGCAGCAAGAGTTCAACCAGCACGTGTTCAAACTTGAGCAGGAGGAGTATCTGAGGGAGCAGATTGACTGGACTTTCATCGATTTCTCCGACAACCAGCCTTGCATCGACCTCATTGAGGGAAAACTGGGTGTTTTGTCGTTGCTCGATGAAGAATCTCGCCTGCCTATGGGTTCCGATGAACAATTTGTCATGAAATTGCACAACAACTATGCTGACAAGAACAAGTTTTTCAAGAAGCCCCGTTTCGGCAAATCTGCTTTCACTGTTTGCCACTATGCCGTGGATGTTACCTACGAATCTGAGGGCTTCATTGATAAGAATCGCGATACTGTTCCTGATGAGCACATGGCGGTCCTGCGCGCCTCGACCAACGATTTCCTCAAGCAGGTTCTCGACGCGGCTTCAGCTGTGCGTGAGAAAGACGTTGCTGCCGCTTCTTCGTCAAGCTCCACCAAGCCCACCGCTGGTAGGAAGATCGGTGTGGCTGTTAATAGGAAGCCGACTCTCGGTGGCATCTTCAGATCGTCTTTGATTGAGCTCATGAGCACTATCAACAATACTGACGTTCATTACATCCGATGTATCAAACCCAACGAAGCCAAGGAAGCATGGAAGTTTGAGGGTCCAATGGTTTTGAGTCAGTTGCGAGCTTGTGGTGTCCTCGAGACGGTCCGCATCAGTTGCGCCGGTTATCCTACGAGATGGACTTATGAAGAATTCGCCCTGCGTTACTACATGCTTGTTCAGTCAAGCCAATGGACATCCGAGATTAGGGAAATGGCCAACGCTATCCTCACCAAAGCTCTCGGCACCAGCCAGGAGAAGGGTCTCGACAAGTATCAACTTGGTCTGTCTAAGATCTTCTTCCGTGCCGGTATGCTGGCATTCCTCGAAAACCTGCGCACCACACGATTGAATGACTGCGCTATCATGATCCAGAAGAATCTCAAAGCCAAGTACTATAGAAACAGGTATTTGGCTTCACGCGAGGCCATCATCATGTCCCAGTCCGCCGCTCGAGCCTGGATTGCTCGTAAGCAGGCTCAAGAGCTGCGCACTATTCGGGCTGCCACCACCATCCAGCGTGTTTGGCGCGGATCAAGACAGCGCAAAGACTATTTGGCCATCAGGGCCACCATGGTCTTGTTCGACTCCGTGGCCAAGGGTTACCTTCGTCGTAAGGAGATCATGGAGACTCGCGTCGGTAATGCCGCGCTGATCATCCAGAGGTCGTGGAGGTCGAGATCGCAGCTCAAAGAGTGGAGGCAATACCGCAAGAAGGTCACCCTGATCCAGAGCCTGTGGCGCGGAAAGACGGCTCGTCGGGATTACAAGAAGGTTCGCGAGGAGGCTCGTGACCTGAAACAGATTTCCTACAAGCTGGAAAACAAGGTCGTCGAACTCACACAATCGCTTGGGTCGATGAAGGAAAAGAACAAGTCCTTGACGTCCCAAGTCGACGCGTATGAGGGTCAAATCAAGTCATGGAAGACGCGGCACAATGCCCTCGAGGCCAGGACGAAGGAATTGCAGACAGAAGCCAACCAAGCTGGTATCGCAGTTGCCCGTCTGCAGGCCATGGAGGATGAAATGAAGAAACTTCAGCAGGCTTTCGATGAGTCTACTGTCAATATCAAGAGGATGCAGGAAGAGGAGAGAACGCTTCGCGAGTCTTTGCGGCAGTCGAACTCAGAACTCGAAGCATCTAAGCGAACAAGCACAGAGCACGAGAAGGATAACCAAAGTCTCAGGCTTGAGCTTGAGGCACTGCGAGATGCCCTCGAAGTTGCCAAGAGGAATGCGCCAACCAGTGCCGAACTTGCCAATGGCACCAACGCGACAACGGCCGCCTCTGGTCTCATCAACCTTGTGTCATCCAATTCCAAGAAGCCTAACAAGCGTCGCAGTGCTGGTGCAGAGCCGCGCGAGGTGGACCGTTTCAGTGGTGCTTATAACCCAAGGCCCGTCTCTATGGCTGTTACATCCACGGCACACCGTCAAAACCTTTCTGGCACAACTTTCATCCCTGGTGTCGATAACTTCGAGATGGAACTTGAGACTTTGCTGGCAGACGAGGACGGCCTTAATGAGGAAGTGACGGTGGGTTTGATCCGCAATCTCAAGATTCCCTCCCCAAACACATCACCACCGCCCTCGGACAAAGAAGTCTTGTTCCCTTCATACCTGATCAACCTGGTGACTTCGGAGATGTGGAACAATGGTTTCGTAAAGGAATCGGAACGTTTCCTCGCCAATGTCATGCAGTCGATTCAGCAGGAAGTGATGCAGCACGAGGGCGACGAAGCTGTGAACCCCGGCGCTTTCTGGCTATCTAATGTGCATGAGATGCTCTCATTTGTCTTCTTGGCCGAAGACTGGTATGAGCACCAGAAGACGGATAATTTTGAGTACGATCGTCTTCTGGAGATTGTCAAGCACGACTTGGAGAGCCTCGAGTTCAATATCTACCATACGTGGATGAAGATTCTGAAGAAGAAACTGCACAAGATGATTATTCCTGCTATTATTGAGTCTCAGTCTCTCCCTGGCTTCATCACCAGCGAGAGTAGCAGGTTCTTGGGCAAACTTCTGCAGTCTAACTCAGCCCCTGCTTACAGCATGGACAACTTGCTGAGTCTACTTAACAACGTCTACCGGGCAATGAAGTCGTTTTACGTAGAAGACTCGATTATTATGCAGACCGTCACCGAATTGCTGCGCCTTGTGGGTGTGACTGCATTCAACGATCTGCTGATGCGACGCAACTTCCTCTCTTGGAAACGAGGTCTCCAGATCAACTACAACATTACTCGTATCGAGGAATGGTGCAAGAGTCATGACATGCCAGAAGGCACTCTGCAGCTCGAGCATTTGATGGTGAGTAGCTCCTAACAGCTTTACAGCTCAAAAGTAGCAGTTTTTACTGACGGAATGAACAGCAAGCGACAAAGCTCCTTCAACTGAAGAAGGCAACACTCAATGACATTGAGATTATCCAGGATATCTGCTGGATGCTGTCTCCTAGTCAAATCCAAAAGCTACTGAACCAGTACTTGGTAGCTGACTATGAGCAGCCGATCAACGGCGAGATTATGAAGGCGGTTGCATCCCGCGTTACGGAGAAAAGCGATGTGCTCTTGCTACAGGCCATTGATATGGAGGACAGCGGTCCGTATGAGATTGCAGAGCCACGCCAGATCACGGCGCTTGAGACATACACACCATCATGTGAGTATTAACTAGGTGCCCCCTTTCTACGGATTTAAGACTAATTAAATTCTTCAGGGCTACAAACTCCGCGCTTGAAGAGACTGGCGGAAATCGTCTCGGCCCAGGCAATCGATCAGCAGGAGAAGGCAGAGTACACCAATGGCGACGGGCCAGAACAACTCCCTGGGGTAGATGAGGTAGAAACGGAGTCGTAGGGCACCACGGGTTCACAGCGTCTGCACATGGTAATGGGATAGAGGAAGCAGCGGCATGTCTCACAGCGTTTTGACGCCCAAGGGGTTTTAGTTGTCTGGATTTTGCTTGTTTGCTTCGGCTGCGGGCGGCCAAGGTCATTGCGGGCCTTTGTGTGTGTGTATGTGTGTGTGCGTGCAGTGAGGGGAAAAGAAGTTGGCGCGCATATCTCTAATTTGCCTCAACTAAGGAGCTGGTGTACTTGGCCTCTCTTTTTTTTTTAGTATTTAGGGGTTGAGGGAGGGAGGGTAAGGCAAGGCGTGGCTGCACGATTGAAATGACTAACATCAAATACTTTTGGATGGGAAATCTATAGAGGAGAAAATATTGACTGTAGGAAGATATATATCGGTACTTATTTTTTGCACGCCCACTGTGTCACACTCATGCATTATTCAAAACGATGATAGATATATCTATATACATTCCTTTTTTTTTTTTGGCTTGAAAGTGGCTTTGCCAGTTGCAGCATGGAATCGGTACTTGGAAGGGGTCGAAACAAAAAGTTGCGACTCCACTAAGCGCATATCGCATTTGCAAGTTTTTTGTCACCAGTCGCAAAGCTTACCCTGAACATGTACGACTATACTAAACCTTGAAGGAAAAAGGGAAGAAGAAAACACCATATCCGCCCAACATTCAGGGCAGTGAGATTCCATTCTTGAATTTTTCCGACGCCGACGAAAAGGAGAAAGGAAAAAGTGTCAGGGAATGCAATGGCGGCGCGCAGGTCACCAAACATCATCATCACGGGGACGCCGGGCGTGGGCAAGACGACGCACTGCGAGAGCCTGGCCGAGAAGACGGGCCTGCGGCACGTGTCGGTGAACCGGATCGTCAAGGATAAGGAGTGCCACGAGGGGTGGGACGACGAGTTTCAGAGCTGGATAGTTGACGAGGACAAGGTGAGTGCCTTTTTCAGTAGGGGAGGGGGTTATTGCGAGTATCCGTTTTCTTATCAAAAAGGCAAAGGAGAAAGGGAAAGGGAATGCTTCTTCTTACTTTGAGTCAAGGAAGGATGGTTTTGTTGCACAAGTACCGGGGAATGATTTGACTGACTGGTGGCTTTACCTTTTTTTTCGCCTTCTTGGTTGTAGCTCCTTGACGAGATGGAGGCCGAGGCCAAGAAGGGGGGCTGCATCATCGACTGGCACGCCTGCGACTTGTTCCCCAAGAGCTGGATAGACCTGGTCGTGGTGCTCAGGGTCGACTCGTCGACGCTGTACGACCGCCTCAAGGCACGGTGAGTGAACTTTTTACCACGGCCGAATTTCATACCATCCCGAAGCATGCCTCTTGTTGCCACATGGCGCATGCAGACGGAGAGATGAGAGAGGTGAGAGGGAAGGGGGGAAGAAAGGGGAGGGTGCTGACGAGAAGATTCGCGCAGAAACTACCCCGAGGCGAAGCTGCAGGAGAACCTGGACTCGGAGATCATGGAGGTGCTGCTGCAGGAGGCGAGGGAGTCGTACGACGCGGAGATTGTGATTGAGCTGAGCAGCAACGCGAGCGACGAGATGGAGTCCAACGTCGAGAGGATAGAGGGGTGGGTGGAGCAGTGGAGGAGGGATAATGGGGGTGAGGAGGCCTAGGTGCGCAGATGGACAAAGGGACAGACAGATGGAGGAGGGAGTGAGGGAGGGAGACAAAGTAAGAGCGGACATGATGGAAGGGAAGAAGAAAAAAGAATAGAGAAGTATTATTCGAGAGCAAGATTTTGAGAGCAAGATTTCGGGATTATAGAGCTCGAGGACATCAAAGCCACGATGAATGATGAAAACAAAAGGGTACAATGAACATGATTTCATAAGCGATGTATATATTTTCTAGTGATGTATGCTCACGTGAGGAATAGTCGTATTACTATTAACGATGAGGCTCATCAAGCGCATACGAGTATATATTGGTATGCGGAGTATATAGGTGCGCATATGGGTGCATGTACGTGATAGTGAATTCGTGACGAAAGAAGGCTAGGCGGGGTTTATCTGAAGCCGAGAATTTGTCTACTGTATACTCCTTACGGCAGCACAGCCTTCTCTCCTCTCTCGCGTTCTCGTGATTTTGTGAAGCCGGTGACATGGACGACGGGGACGAGACGTCAGGGCAAACGCGAGAAGCTTGCCATGTAGGCATGTAGGCATGCAGTACCTATTTCGCAATCCGAACTTGCATACTCCTCGGTATGCATGTATCGAGTTGAGAAATGGTCCAGCATTCACAGCTCCACCCATCAAGCACACCACCAAATCACCCAAACCGGAACCGGGAACTACCACCACTAACAACGACTACTACTTGCTGATACTGCCACCCCTCCCCCCCCCCCCGGCGAAAGAGTCACTGCGGAAAAAGAAAAGAAAAAAAGAAAAAGAGAGTCAACACTGAGCCCCTTGGAATCAACAAGTGTAAAAAGGTGAAAGAAAAGCGTGTCAACTCATTCTTCCCTCGACATCTTTCATCATTTCCCCAAAGACCAGAAAAATAAGAGAAATCGACTCTGCTTTTCCCCCCTCCCACATTATTCAAGGCTTTTTCATATTTCATCTTGACTACTATATTTTACTTACTTGTATTGCGTAATATAGGCACATACATTACCAAACAAGCCAAAACAGTGAAAAAAAGACAGGAATATCAAGCAATAACGCTGCTGAAATATTTCTAAAGAAACCAAAGAACAAGGAAAATTGAATAAATACCCTCCCCCCGTCATACACCAACCATGCCCACCCACGTCAACTTCATCACCGGCAACGCCAACAAGCTCAAGGAGGTCAAGGCCATCCTCGAGGCCGCGGGGATCGAGGTCAGGAGCCAGGCCCTGGACCTGGAGGAGGTGCAGGGGAGCATCGAGGAGGTGACCGAGTCCAAGTGCCGCCGGGCCGCCGAGCAGGTAAGAGAAATCAGAAGGAATTGCTGGGGTTCACAGCCGAGGAGGGAAGGTGACACTATGGGTTCAAGGAGATTGGAGGTTTTCTTTTTTGTTTTGTTTTTTTGGTATAAGCTGACTTCTTTGCGCGGGATGTATAGGTTGGAGGACCGGTGCTGGTCGACGATACGTCGCTGTGCTTCAACGCCCTCGGGGGTCTACCGGGGCCTTATATGTGAGACGTCGCCCCCCTCCCTTTCACGGGATTAACTCACTGCTTTCTTCTGTTCTGACACCCCCCTCCTCCCCCCCTCGCAAGCAAATGGTTCATGACCACCATCGGCCACCAGGGCCTCAACAACCTCCTCGCCGCCTACGCCGACAAGTCCGCCGAGGCCGTGGCCACGTTCGGGTACTCGGCCGGCCCTGGCGAGAAGCCCATCCTGTTCCAGGGCCGCTGCCCGGGGCGTATCGTCTTGCCGAGGGGCCCTCCCGACTTTGGTAAAGGCCAACCTTTGCCCCCTCCTGTAGAAAAGAACTTCCTCGAGGAGGGAAAACTAGACGTTGAGCTGACTCTTTTGGTCGTTGTTTAGGTTGGGACGCTTGCTTCGAGTACGAGGATAAGACGTGAGTAGACCGGAGCCTTTCCTGGTCATATTTTCCATCTACACGAGTTATTGGGTATTGGGCTGACTTGGCGGTGATGGCGGCGGCTGCGCAGGTTTGCCGAGATGGACAAGGCGGAGAAGAACAAGATTTCACACCGGGGCATCGCGCTGGGCAAGCTCCAGGAGTGGTTCAAGGAGCAGAATGAGGCGTCGTCATCCTGAGTTTCGTTCAAGTGAACCCCTCTATGAGCAAGGAAGTAGAGGAGAAAAGTGGAGGGTGAAAAAAAAAGAGAAATAAAAACAGAAAAAAAATGAAGAATTACTGATTTGATGCCACATACCCTCCATCGGCGCTTTTGCCTGCAACTCCGTTCGCCTGCGTCTTCATCGTACATGACAAGAGGAGAGGGATTGATCATGCATGTATACCTCTCACGAGACTAGGAGTAACGAACCACGACTGTTAGCTGCCTATTTCCTTTTCTTTTCCCCCACTGGAACCAGGGGGAAGATGCGTGACGTGGGTGAAGTAGAAAAACGGCGAGAGACAGAGAGAGAGGGAGAGAGAGAGGGACCAAACTTACTAGAGCAGCTCGAATTCCCGATACCTCCGCAGATGCCTGTACCCCCGCCGGTACTCCTGCAAGCCCTTGCCCACCTTGCCGTCCGCCGACCGCACCCCCGACGCGCCGCCCACGAGCGCCCTAATGGCGGGCGGGTCCCGGTACGCCGGGTCGAAGACCAGCAGGTTGGCCGCGCCCTCGGCCGTCCTCTCGAGGCCGACGATGGTCATGGAGTGGCCCGGGTGCTGGAGGTACACGGGCGGGAGGGCCGTGGCGCAGACTTTGGCTCCGCCGTCGCAACCGTCTGCGCCGGACGCGAAGTAGTGTTCTATGGCGTCCGTGAGCTTTTCCCTCGCGGGCTTGCCATTGTCGTCTTTGAATGCCTGGACGGAGCAGCTGCGAGGAGTTTTAGAACATGTTACATGGGGAGAAAAAAAAAGAAAAGGAGAGGAGACTAGAGGTAGTCCCGTGAGGGAGGGTTCCAGGAGGAAAAGGGGATACGTACGGTAGCCCTAGGCTGAGCGCAATAGTCTGAGCCTAAATTCTCTTACTGTTAGTCGGATCAACAGGGAATTAAAAACCTCTTTTCCTTTCAACCCTCGGGAAAACAGTGCGTGACTCCAGCGGGGAAGAGGGGGGGGGGGGGGGGGACCGGGGGGACTCTCACCTCTGGTGTCCCTATCCACTTGCGCGTGCCCCTGATGCCGCCCGTCTCCACCCTGCCCTGCGAGTTGATCCCCCTGTCCCACGCGCCCTCGATGAGGTCCTGGATGGCGGCGATGGAGGGGAACGGCGCGGCGAAGTGCTCCGCGCCGGGGGCGCCGGAGCGGGTGAGGTAGGAGACGAGCATCTGGATGTTGCGGTAGCCGCAGAAGCTGCCTGTCCAGGGAATAGGCCAATCGTGTTAGTGATGGTGCTATACTCTACCATCATGGCAGATGTGGACGAAGGGGGGGAAGGGCGTGATTTCTGGGACATGCCTTCTTTTCGCAGCTTGGAGACGTGAAGCGTGTGAGGGCTGCAGAGGTAGGCCCTTGTCGTCGAGGGGCTCTTCTCCAGAACCCGCTGCAGAACTGGTATGATGCCTAGAGTCAAGGAAACGTCAATGTTTCTACCCCAAGCGGCGAACGGGGGAGGGGAGCTAGACGTACCATCGGCGTTGTGCGGCGGCGTCTCTAGTAGGCTAACGAGCGAGGCGGGCATCTGCTTCTCGTTGACGTGCCTGCCGAGCTCTGCTCTCTATTTTCACGCATCGTTAGCCTTCTTCTCTTGTTCTTCTTCTTGTTCTTCTTGTCCTGTTTCTTCATTTATCCCTTCCCTTTCCTTCCATTCCCTTTTTCTGTTCTCATCTCTTTCTTTCTCTTCTTTTTTTTTTCCAACGGAAGAGAAGTAGGAGGAGGATAAGGGATAAGGGGCTGAAACTTACCCCTAGCCTGGCACTCGGCACCGCCTGGTCCTTTGACCCAACGACAACATCATCATCACCGCCCGTGTCACCCGTCGCCGCCGTCGGATTCTTGCTCTTGTGCCGCGTCCGGCGCGGGCCGGAGCGCTTCTCGCCGCCGCCGCCGTGGCGATTGTGGTGGCCCCTGAAGATGCTTTTCCACACCTCGAGTATGCCCGGATGATGATTGTTGCTGTTATCGGCGCCGCTTCCGCTTCCGCCTCCTGTTCCCCCACCGCCACCGCCATTGCTGCTGTTACCACCGCTTCCGGACGGCGATATCCTGTGCGACGCCCTCGACGAGGAAGACGAGGGCTTGCTGCGCGAAGACGCTCCCAACGAAGTCTTTCTGCTGGCCTTGAACCCCTTGGATCTGGGCCGGGACTGCTCCTGCTCCTGCTGCTGCTGCTTGCCCCCAGCTGACTTGGCAGACGAGCTGGGACGCAGCTCGTCGCCGCCGTCCTGGTCCCCGCTCATCCTTTCCGCTTCCGCTGCCCGGGGAGAAGGCGCGGTGTCACCGACTCCTCCTTGCCCACGGGTATGTTTATCTTCTGGGTGCTGCGTCTCAATGTGCTGTTTTTTTTGGGGGGGGAGGGTAAAATCAGTATAATCTTGCCCACCTTACGGAGTATCTCTCACTCATTTTCTCTCTTTCTCTTTATTTGTGATGAGGCAGTAGAAGAAGGAAGAGGCAGGGGTGTGGGGGGGGGGGTGGGAGTAAAGAAAGGAAATGACACTTTAGATATGACGAGATGAGAAAATAAGAATTTGAAAAATAAAAATAAGAATAAGACGTACCAGGATCAATTCATCCTCGCCTACTACGTTGTCTGGCGCAAAGTCGCAGAGCGGACAGGAAGACGCGACGTCGTCGCCGTAGTCGCGGTAGCTTCCGGACATTTTGGCTACGGAGTATCTACCAATTTACTCCGTATTTTTTGGGAAAAAGGGGGGGGGGGGTGTGGTGGTGTTTGTCTTGCTGCTACGGTGTACTAATGAGTAGTACTGCCGTTTACGATTGTTCTTTTGCCTTCCTATCCATGTATATATAACCGAGTATGGTACATATAAAACTCACAGAGTAAAACGAGTTTCACACAAACACGCAACCTCGCAGCAGCGGGCGTGGGCGCTCGGCTCGGCCGCCACGTGTAAGCAGGGATAGGTGATTGGTCAAAACGGCTCCGTATGTACCTGCGAAGCTGGGACTAATAGGTGGGAGAACGTCCGGGGTCTGGGGCCTGGATTCGTCATGAACTTGGGAAAAATTCATCTTCTACAACGATGGCCTGGACACGAGCATTTGTAACAGCTGTTGATAAGTCAGGTAGGATGTGCAGAGTGCCCAAAGCCAAGCACATGCTACCAAATGGTATTTTCTTTCCGCAGCAAAGGCAGGTCCGCCGCTGCTCGAAACCATGTCGTCTTGGCCATCCCCTTCAAACTGCAGCTCATTTGCGCTTCACATTGACTTATTTCATTTTTGTTACCCTCTATGTGTTTTGGTAAATCGGACGTAGAGTACAGTCAACAACAACACCTAGCAGATTTAGTCATCAAGAACCGTGCGACTCCCATCATTCTTTGCTCTGTCTTCATTTCTTCTCGGCCTTGGGCCTGCTCGCCAGCTTCGTCGAGGTGGAGTCTTTGGGAAGCTCCTTGACGTAGGGGATAAACTCTGGCTCGCCGGGGAGGTACCTGCGGAGAACCTCTGGAACCTTGAAGCCCTGTAATCATAATCAGCGGATCGCGTTTTCGCAGCAGGAAAGTGAGCAGACTTACGTCCTCGGTCTGGTAGTTCTCCAGAATGCAGCAGATGGTTCTGGAAGTGGCGCACAGAGTGCTGTTCAGGCAGTGCACATACTTCTTCCTCGTGTCCGTTTGCGTCTTGGTGCCGAAGCGGATCTCGAGGTCTCTGCTCTGGTAGTCGAGACAGTTGCTGCAGCTGACCAACTCCTTGTACTCGCCCTGGAAGGGGAACCACGCCTCGAGATCAAGCTTCTTGCTGGCAGCGTTGTTGAGAGCGCCGCTGACAATGGCCACGACTTGGTAGGGGAGACCCAGGCTCTCGTAGAACTTTTGGCTGATGCCAATCATGTCCTCAAACGACTCCCAGCTCTTCTCAGGGTCCGTCAGAAGGAACTGCTCAACCTATACAATGGTCAACATCACAGGCTTGCCAAAAAAAAAAAGCCATCAAAGCCTATGGTTACCTTTTCAAACTGGTGCACGCGGTAAATACCCCAGGCTTCCTTGCCGTGGTTTCCGGCTTCCTTGCGATAACAAGTGCTGTGCCCTGCGTACTTGATAGGCAGGTCCTTGCCAATGAGCCACTCCTCGGCGTGCAAAGCGCTGATAGGCTGCTCGCTGGTTGCAATGAGGTACTTGTCGTTCTTCGGGTCATCATCAACGACAACCTTGTAAAGCTCTTCGTCGAACTGGGAGAGCTGAGCCGTGCGTGCCATCACCTCTTTGTTCATCATCTGAGGAGTCTGGAGAGGAGTGTATCCCTGCTCCGCCAAGAACCTCAGAGAGTACTGAATCAAGGCCTGGTTGAGCCAAACGCCCCAGCTGGTCAGGAAGTAGGTTCGGTGACCACCAATCTTGACACCTCTGTCCTGGTCGAAACCACCAATTCGGTGCAAAACCTCGTGGTGGGATAGACAGTCGCGCTTCTCGACTGTGACCCCCTCGGGCTTCCAGGTGTGTTTGACCTCGTTGTTGTCTTCGTTATCGCTGATGGGAACGCTATCGTGGACGTAGTTGCCGACCGTCTTGACCTTGGCCTGAAGTGCGGCGTCCTTCTCGGCGACCTGCTCGAGCAAAGTCTTCTTCTCCTTCTCGAGCGCGACCTTCTCCTGAAGAAACTCGTCGGCATTTTCCTTGGCCTGGTAATATTTATCAGCGTTGGTCTACAGGTCTTCTACGTAATGACTGACCTTTTTTCTCTCTCCGATCTTCTTCTGGACCTCCTTAATCTTGGTGTTCATTTGCATCGCAGCGTAATTTGCTTTGGACAGATTAGCTAACGTATGGCAGGGGTAAGAGTACTGTGCGTACTCTTTCGGTGATCTTCAAACATGGCGATTACCTCGTCCACGACCTCGACTGGCGCATGGCGTCTGCGCTGCGACTCCCGGATCTTCTCCGGGTTGCCGCCGCGCTCGGTAATAAAGTCCTGGATGTCGAGCATCTTTCCCGATATTTATGTATCGATCTGATAGTGACTTGAAGGCCTCTGGGATGGTTAGTAAATGGCTGTCTTGGGGTTCTTAATATTGTATGAAGTGGGTGTGACTCTTCGCTGTCGCGAGGGATTCCTTGAGCGGATGAGACCCGCACTAACGTTGAAGATGAGGGTGGGAATTGTTTGTGGATGATAGTGTCGGTGGCGTCTCAGTCCCGAAGCATTGAAGAAACGAAGAGATACTTACTGAGCCGATCTAGTAATCTTTATGTTGTATGGCGCAAAGTGGTCTTTCAGGTCGTTGCGATGCAGTGGGGTTCCAATGGAATGGATGCTTTATCAATTAATGGCGGGGTACTTTTTTTTTCTCTTGCGCGCGACATCGCGGCGTGGACTTATCGCGGGGCTACCCTTTATTTTCCCCCGTGCCCCCCTACCATAAAGGGTCGGGTACCTCTCAGGCTCTCCATCTAATCAGCACTTCACGCACATGAATCGGTAGCGAAGTCATTGTCGTAATCAGCAAATATACGCCCATGAAGCAGACAAGCGTGAGACTAGAAAATAAGTTCATGCTAATATGGAGAAACCGAGTTGAAAACCAAATCATTCCGTCTCCTTCTTTCCATTATTACTCTAAGGAATTACTTGCTTGATCCTTGAAATCAAGGGTCCTCTAAATGACTGACGTTTATATCGACGATAACGTCAATAATGTGATAAATACCATCGTGTGCATCCCTGCGTGGGACGCAAGAGCCCTACTTTGGTTTATCCAAACCATGTTCAATATATTCCGCTTAGGTTCCTTGTAAACGGAAAACAACAATACCCTTCAACACCTGACCAACACGAAAAGTAACCAGTAGCCAAAACCTAATAGACTACATGAGACAGCAGTTGCTTTTCTGGGGCGGCTCGCCAGGGCTCTGGGATTTCTCTATCTCTCCAATCAGGATCTCAAACGCCTTGGCCACATTTTCATCATACGCAGCACTGGCTTCGGTCCAGCCACACTTAATCTTCTCCGACACCTTGCGGCCATCTTCGGCGCTGACTTGTCGCTGCTCCGGTCGGAGATCGCTCTTGTTTCCCACAATGCAAATGGGGACGGATTCGGTTCCCTGAAACATCGTTAGTGTTGAGTGAATGAATGGATCAGTGTCGGATATACCAAGTGGTTCAGAATCTTGTCGCGGATGACCTGCACCATCTCAAATGATGAAAGAGACGAGACGGAGTATACTAGCATATAGCCATGAATGCCGATAAAGTGCTTAGAATTCAAGATACTGTATTCATCCTACTCTCGCAGCCGTAATGGGCGTCAGCTTTATGTTGTCCACGAAACAGCCCGCCAATCTCGGCCTCGGGTACAAACCTGTCCTGCAGTGTCGACAATCTCGGTCGCGAAGTCCTGCCCTTTGTACCGGATCGTCTTGCTGAATGTGTTCTCGATTGTCGGGTAGTAGCTGTCTACAAAATGGCCGTCGACAAATTGAACTGCTAATGACGATTTGCCTAGCCATCAGATGTTAGCGCCGATGCTGAGAAGTCTCGGCAGAAGTTCATGCTGGCTTGCGCATCTTAGGGACGAAACATAGAGTGCCAAATGCATGTATGACCAGCTCTAATGTCTGCCCGGCGACTCATTCCAAAGCTTCCGAGAAATCAACATGGCATGATTGAAAAAGGGGATTACTTACCGACTGACCGGCTGCCAACGATGGCTACCTTTCTCTGCTTCGCGGCGGGCATAGTGTCGCGAAGGCTGATAGACGATTACTGAAGTAACAGATGAAAATCAGGAATACGTACGCAATTTGAAATGATAAAAGACAAGTGGTACAGGCGAGAAACTCCGTGCTGTTTTGTGTTGCGTGATACAGATGTTTTGGCACAAGCCTGAAGAATCCATGGCGGGGCTTAAGCTGAAGTGACGTCGCTTACAGGCACGTGTCAGCCGTACGTGACTGAGTTGCTAACTTGCTACCTGCCGAAAGTTACCTAACCATTACCTTATACTGGGCAGATACTACTAACATTAGTAGGTAATACTCCGTGCTACGCCCAAGACTTATCTGCAAAACAAATCGAGGCCTCGTTGGAATCGCATTCAATAACTGTCACACTGCCTCCCTGGTTATTTTAGTGGCTCCCCATCTTTGCCATTATTAATGGAAGATGTAGCGTACTGGCTTGCCGATATCACCGTGATCTAGTATATTCTTCCCATGTAGAAGTGTGTATATTACGGCAAGGTCCTGATCACCATGTGTTTGATCATCATGTATTCATATCAATTGGCTATCTCGCTTACCATCTATGGCATCGATTGAAAGAAGAGGAATAATACAGCGCATGGTATCTAATATAAAGCCGGCAGAACGGCGTAATCCTGACGAAAAGCGTGTCTTATACACAGCAGCGGTTCTACCTGCTGAAATGTTGGAGCTCGCCCACAAGGCCCTCCAGTTCATGGACCTTCCCGACGTTTTTATACACGACGATGAAATCTTTTATCGACGCAAGGATCTCATTAAGTCCCTTCCCTTTCCCTTGACGAGCAATGATTTGCCGAACTTGCCCCTCCAGTGCCAGGTAACCGAGGATAACGGCAAGGTAGCCAAACGCCACACTCACTTTCGATTTATCCTCAGAATCGGCCTTTGACATTTTAGTTAGCACAGAAGTAGCCGAGATATGGAAATGGGAGTATTGACTTACGTCTCTGGCGGAAGTGTGGTTGTCCAGGTACAGGCTAGCAAGACGTTCAAGTGCCTTTTCGCTCACCATCCTTCGGGCAGGCGCGCAGTGCTCCAAGATATTGATCGTGACACCCAAAATAAGTAGATAGGCGTTGTATGTATCATCCTGGAAGCGATTCGAGTCGACGGCATTCTGGACAGTAGCCATACCCTCACTGAGACAGGATACTAGGCTATCCATCCGCTTCTCGCTGCTAAAAGCCTCTGCCCCGGCTTCTGTGTTGGTCATGTTTATGGATGCTTTCATGACCATATTTGCCCACTCAGCTTGGTCAGCTGACCACTTCTTGAGGGCCCTGTCTAGGAGTTGAGCCGTGTAATAGGCGTGCTGCTGGGCACCAGCCGCCAATTTGTTGCCGGATACGTGTTCGAGGACTGATACCGTGAGTATGAAATTGATGTCATTCTCTGAGCCTTCCTCTGCTTGAAACTGGACAATCGATGCGAGATTATGCTTAAGATCGTTGAAAACCTGAGCTTGTTGTTTCCCATCGAGATGTTGCACCAGAAGATCAAGTAATCGAAGAGCTGTAGTGCGAGGCGACAACTCCTGAAAGGTGCGACCATGCCAGAGCGCCATTTTCAAGAGCCGAGACTTGATATTACTCAGCGTCTTCCTACCCGATTTCGAGAGGTTCATGCTCCTTTCCGCGGCCATTGTCGTGATGTCTTCGGGCATTGTCAACATGCGCCCCAGGAGCTTCCCAACCTTGTATTCGACGAGATGTTGAAGCATATGAGGTGGTGGGTTAGCCGATAAAAACATCAGGAGGATAGCCATGAGCGCAAAGCCGCTTGTCGTCTCCTCTTCCGCCCCAATGTTGAACACGACGCGATCCCGGGATGCATGGTTGCGGAACTGAAAGGTGAAAGATTCGTCTTGTAGTTTGCTTGCTATTTCAAGCAGCGCATTGCGCCTGATTGACTGGGCCTCTCCGCTCGTGCTGCCAATCCTGGATAGCAAATCCTCCATCTCATCCGCAAACCGGTGATTTGCGCCTGCGCGCCGCAGTTCATGCACACTCTTGATTGTGATCTTGGGATTATCTCCACCGCTTTCAGACTCCGAATCAGGAAACGCGAAATCATCTTCTGGTTCTGGCTTCTTAGATGGGCTCGAGAGAAGGTCTTCCATGTTGAACTCGGGTGGGCCGAGTTCATCTACTTCTGTCACTTGCGCCATGGGCTTCCGCCTCGATGTTTGAACTGGGGCGCGCGCAGAGCTGTATCCATGCTTGATTCGTTTGCCAGTCGAGCTTCGAGTCAGGCTAGGCGGTGGTCTGGAGATTGTTTCGTGGTCGGTTCTTGCTAGCTGCGACGGAGGTGTCTGTGATCGCAGGGCCGTAGGAGGCTCTGAATCATCCTCGCCATCGCTAGAAGATTCACTCTCAGGGCTTGCAACCCTTTGCGCTTTTAATCTATCGATTAACCGGACCTTCCTGGGGCTCGCGGCGACACCTGGAAGAGGTGCGGGTGTTGGCAGCTGCTGGGTCACCGAAACAGTCCGCACAGGCACAGCTTGAACAGGTTTGGGTGCCGTCACAGGCTCAAGTTGATAAGGCCTTTTTGCGACTTGCACTGGACGGCTGCGCTTCGGCGGTTCTTGTGGCCGAGGGGTGACTTGAGCTGGGCGCGTCTCAGCTGGTTTGCCGCCAGTCTGTGTCGTGAGTTGTCGCTTTACAGGCGTCTTTATCGGGGAGGTAACGGTCGAAATCTTTCGCTTTTTGGCTTGTTCTCCTTCCTTCTGGGTGCCTGTGGTGTTCGCGCTCCGGACCTGGCCCCCCAATTTCTTTGTGCCCGCGGAAGGTGATCGTTCGGCATTAGAAGAAGCTGACGAAGATCCCACTGCTGTATTGTTCTTGGCGGGGAGCTGTGTTTTGGGAGTCGCATCGATCGGAATTGCTTCAGAAGGACTCGAGGCCCATGATGGGCGAGAGGGCTTGGAGATCAAGCGACTGCGTCCCGATTTGCCATAGCCAACAACTCTCTTCTCCCCTGGCGTCTTCAACGCCGGTCGGCTGTTCATTCTGGTGATTTTAGATTGATGTGAGATTGCGCTTGGGGAAAAGCCAACTTGATCTCGCCGCTGGTTGCCGATTGGAGTCGGAGTATTGTCTCGTGGTCGCGGCTCGTTAATAGCGATTAATGTCAATAAACAGTGAACGGCTCAGCAACCATGAGTGCTAAGCCCGAGTCTCGATGCGTGCGCCGGCTCGTGCAGACGTGCGGGTGGTGCGATAAAGGAACGTAGACATAAAGCAATGTAGGCAGAGAGTCGTACACGGGTGAGAAGAAATGATTAAAGACTCGCAAGTGAGGATACGCGGTCGCCGCTGCCGGCTGAATCTGAAGCTGTGACAAGCCCAGCTTTCCTGGCGAGAGCAACAGATCAATTGAAGAAATTAAGTGGCATGCGATTCTAGCTTTGTAGACAGTAGGTAGGCACCTCTACACCTTGTGGAACACCCACATCAATCCCGTGTATTTGGTTAATGTAGGACACGCATTCGTGCATGCCCTATGTTCAAGCGCCGGTTCAAAGGGCAAGTTGTAAGAAATATCTACAATAAATATTTTCAATATTGGGCTGACTTACACCGACATCAATGTTCTCTATTCACAGATTACTACAGCGCGATTAGGTACTTGCAACATACGGATTATGTACTGTTGCTAAAGGCACAGTTCCTTGCGGAGTAGTAGTTGGCGGGCAGTGCTGGCCCGTGTCAAAAAAAAAACAATAACACAGAACCCCTGTCCAACTCCGCTATAACAAGTCGTCTAAGTACGGAGTATCTCGCCCGCTGATGCAAACAAGTTGAAGCCGACCTTTGCACCAAAACGCAAACGGCCGGTGGGCCCACCCAGTGTAAATTCAACGGCACTGTCCCGCTACTCTCCGATAGTACTCAGTATACGGAGTACTTCCGGCTAGATGCATATTTTCGACCACAAGGGTCCAGCTCTACGGAGTGCATCAAGGTGGTGGGTGGTGGCGGCAGTACCAATAACCTTAGGTGGTGTTTTGCTACAGCTCCTCACGAGACCACTTTGAAGTTGGACTTGTAGATATTCACAACATTCACGAGTACAGACGACATCTATTACATCACTGAGTCATTTCACTGATACCAGCTCACTTGCTTCTTCAGCATTCTCGTAAAGCCCCCTTGCATCCTGCACTATCCTCCACCCCATCCACGAAGCCTATACGGAGTACCTGCTACGACATCATGACAGATGACGCCCCTACCAAATGCGTTGGACCAGACTTCAAGGATCAGGACAAGAAACCTAGTGCCACTGTTTCTGTCGAAGTAGGCATTGACAATGTGCGAGTTCTACCTCAGACCCCTCAGTTGATAGCTCTCCTCTCGTATGTTCAAATACGAGCCCCTCATTATAGCTGTATCTTCTTTAGCTAAGGATATTAGGATGATTCGCAACAAGGACACAGATAGGGCTGATTTCATCTTTTACTCCAACCGCATCATTCGTCTACTTGTCGAGGAGGGTCTCAATCACCTCCCTGTCATCGAGCATAGTGTCACCACCCCTGTTGGGCGTACTTACAATGGTCTCATGTTCCAAGGAAAGATTTGCGGCGTATCCATCATGAGGGCCGGAGAGGCCATGGAGCAAGGACTTCGCGATTGCTGCCGTTCAGTAAGAATCGGCAAGATTCTTATTCAAAGAGACGAAGAAACTTCACAGCCCAAACTATTCTACGACAAGCTACCCGAGGATATTGCTGATCGTTGGGTAATGCTACTGGACCCCATGTTTGCGACAGGTAAAACCACAGGCATCTTCCTAGTAAATCTCGCAAAGCCGCTGACTTTGATTGCCTAGGCGGATCCGCAATCATGGCTGTTGATGTCCTCAAAAGCCGTGGCGTTCCCGAGAGCCATATTATTTTCCTCAACTTGATCGCCAGCCCGGAAGGCGTCAAGAACTTTGCTTCCAAATTCCCCAACGTCAAAGTTGTGACATCATTCATCGATCAGGTTAGCTCTCTCTCTCTCTCTAATGTCATGTCAACACAGCGGCTAACACGTGTCTCAGGGGCTCGATGAGAGAAAGTATGTGTGGTTTCGAAAATGTTCATATATCCCCGCTAACAAGTTTATAGTTATATTGTGCCTGGTCTGGGTGACTTTGGCGACAGGTTTTACACCATGTGAACTCAGCTTAGAGCGACCTCTTGCGCCTGAAGCTCGCGCATCTTTATATCTTAAAAAGGGTATTGCATCAAAACAGCGCCATAATCGGAACAGCAACATCAACACCGCCAACATTAAAGCCCGAGGCCTGCTTTTCTAGTATGCATCGTCGTCATCATCCACGACGCCGTCTCCTTCGTAGCGCCTAGAGTCCTCGTCGTCATCGTCCGCGGCCGCTCTACTTGTCAATCGCCTCGATCCGCTCGGTTTTGATGTACCCAGATACCCAGGCTGAGGGTTACTATTTCCATTCGCAACGGATTCTGTTGATCAATTAGTAGTGTATAGGTTTTTTGTATCGTGCTGCGACTCACCAGCTGCATCGACCCATTCTCCGTAGACATCTACAGCGGCGGACAGGTCTTTCTGGCAGTTAGCGTAGATAACGTGAATGGTTCGATCAAGCATGGCTTACAATTGACGCCGCATTGGAATTTTTGTCCGCACATCTTGCAGTCAAGCTGGCCCACGCCAGCCTTCTTATCGATCTTGACATGGACAGATTTTTCGTGATTACAGAAGAGGCATGTGAATTGTGTGGGCAAACTCTCCTTCTGCAAGAGCTTGTCAGATGCGCTCGCGAGGAAGAATGAGTGATGTTACCTTCTTGGGCCCCTGAGGTTTCGATGATGACTTGCGCTTGCCCATGATGCTCCTTTATCGTGATTGCAATGATTTCGAAGATGTACAATCGCCGCAAGGGGACTTTGCGACGCGTAAAGTTGCCGAGTAGAGTAACGTTTTGCAGAAGAATTCGAACAGGTTGTAAATGCGAGACAAGGCTCGCTCTCTTTACGCGCTCCTTGGAGACTGGTCAAAGGCTGGTACAAAGTGGGCTCGAGTCAAGTTCAACGTTGGCCAAGAGTCTGATGCAATGTGGTACTCCGTATGGTAGTAGGTAGCGAATTTCTTATCGATAGTACGGAGTACTCGATAGCGTTCTCCAGGTAACATATTTCGACTCCATGTTGGTGTGGCATATGTGGCTAGTGACAGCCCTTCTCGACACCTCAGCCGCATCTCAGGTTCTCGCCCTTTGTACCCCAACCACGCCAACCCCACTAAGATCATCCGCATTCCTAACGGAAAGCAAAGCAGGAGCGATGACAGCGGTCATTAACCTACCTAGTCCTAAGCAAAAACGCATGGATCCTGGTACTCCGTATGGTACAGAGTCTAAGAGTATAACAAAGATTAAGTCTTATGCATTTAACGAGGAAAAGCAGTGACACCGGCGACACCCGTCTTGCTGTGTCGGTGCTGCCCGATCTCGACCAGGAGACCAACTCAGTGAGGGGTCACTGCACCGCCGAGTACTCCGTATGCCGACTCAGGCTGGCTAGCTGGGTCCCCCGCCTCTCCCTCTTTCTGTCCTGTCCCCGCACATCCTATGTGGTAGAGCTCTCGCGGCGATAAAAAGCTTCCAGCCCATCCAGCCATCCGCAGATCCAATAGGAGCTGGAGGTGTAAGGGCCCGGGTAAGACCTGCGTATCTAGCCAAGTCCAAGGTACTCCGTATACCGCTACAAACCTTACGTTACAGCAGGGAAAGCTAGTGCGAGATTGCAAATCGACTGCTGTTGAAGCCCTCCCCATACTGAGCTTTGCCAAGGCAGGACCTTGCTCGCAATCTGTATCGATCTACTGATATTCAACAATTACCTTCTACTTCAACGTATATCGTCTCGTTCAACACGGTTGCGGCTCCTTATCTATATATTTTGCGTGGTCGCCGGTAGTCTCCACCAACCGCCGTAGCATCCCCACGTCCTGGTAGCACCGATCTTTAGGCGTCACTACTATCAGGTAGCAGTGCTTGCTGCTGGGTATCTGGGCGTCTGGGCCGACTTACATGCAAGGTACCTTACCTACAGTAAAACAACTTCGCCCTGAAATGGCATTGTGCGCGTGACCCCCTCCATCCCGTACTCTCCCCAAGTTCCTCCTTCGGCTTTCAACCACCTGTCAACTTACTACGTGTACATCACCTTCTCATATATTTTGTGAAGTAGTGCCGGCACGCAGTTCTTCGCATTCGAAAGCTACTAATTTCGTCGTTTACCTTGTGATTGTATATTCTACACCGTCTCCCCACTTCGTCGGCCTCGCAGCCATTATCGAGCATACGTTGCTAATAGATGTTGATAGTCCTTGATTCATCTACTCACATCGAGTTTCTTCCACAAGTAACCTGTGTGCACTAGTTTTCTCGCTTTTTACAACAGCTTCACGCATCTCGCCGCTACGATGAGTACTTCGAGGCAGCAGTCGGACGTTGACGTCCAGGCTGCCCTTCAGGAGATCCAGCGGTCCCAGGATCAGCTTCGTAACGCTTTTGAAACTTTGGCTGATCGTCTAGGCGAGTCCTTGCCTATTGCAGAAGGGTCTATCGAGCAGGATAGCCTTCGGAAGAAGACGCAGGATGGCGCCAGTGATAAGGGGGGTGTTGTTGTTGGAGAAACCAATGCTGCCGTAAAGGCCCTTACTGAAGGAGCTACACTTCAGGCTCCAACGCCGGCATCTCCGTCCCAACGCTCGGGCCTAACCTCTCGAATTGTTTTAACGTATGTAAAATATTGGAGTGACTGAGTTGTGCCAGGATGTGTGCTTATGATTGCAGGACCTATCCTAAGCAAATCGGCATTCAGCCCCTGACTATGGACTGGGGACATTCCGACCCTCTCAAGAGGGGCCCTGTCGTGGTTTCTAGGGCACCTTCCACCATTAGGAGGCGTAATGGTTTGTGTTCACCACGAAAAAGCAGTGCTGGGCTGGTAAATGCTGACATTCACGTTTGTCTTTAGCTATTGGCGGTAAGTTGTTACCTTCTCACTTAGATGCAGTTGACTAACACTCTCACTAGCTCAGTAAGATTATGAATCATGGCATTTACAAAGTATACTACTGACATGGATTAGCGGCGGCTCTTACTCTTTGTACTATGCCTTGGCTGTTGCCAGCAAGGAATTGGACAGTGATCACAGGTTAGCATCTTAGCATTTGCATGACGACAACCCGCTAACAGACCTTTGCGTAGACCTGATTTTACGAACACCGAGCCAGCGGTTTCGATTGGCCCCTTTCCTCAATGGGGAAGCTCGGAAAAGATTGTGGCAATGGACCCTTGGGGCCATCTAGCCCCTTGGATCTTCAAGGATACCATTGAGAAAGACGATGGTATGTACAATGCCTGATCTTGGGATGAGCTCGCTTGATTAACCCTATTTAGTCGATCTTCGTCCTACTATTGCAATCACCAAAGCTCACATGAGGGTACGATAGAAGCAAACGTCGTGATTCTAGTACACGTATGCTAATACTCATTTTCAAAGTTGCCGGAGCTTGAGGACAGCGTCAAGAAAGGTCGACTGTAAGTGGAGTCAATGGTGTATATCGCTATGTACTAAGACACATCTTATAGGGTTCCCGATGGCAAGATTTGCCTAAACGATTCCGGAGAGCTAGCAGTAACTAAATTTGCTGTTGAGCCGGTAAGATGACTTACTGGTTTTTCTTTCTGAACTTGCCATTTCTGATGATACTCAGGTCTGGTACCTTCCCGGAGTGGCCGAACGATTTGGCATTGGTAAGAAGCCCTGGGATCTTTGCAGAATTACAGCTAATCCATAACAGATGAGGGTACCCTCAGAAGATCCCTCTTCGAGCACACTGGTGGCAGCTATCCTGAGGTAGGGCTGCGACGCTTCTCGAGTGGTGTTTCCTGACCTTACTAATATCATGTAGTTGATCACTCGAGGCGATATCAAGGTGTTCCTCCCACCAATTGGTAGACATCCCTTGTTCGAATGGTGCTGAAAATAGTAGCTGACATTTTTTAGGTGGATTGACTGTTTATTGCTTCGGCGACCCGGCCAAGATGTCGGACGAGAATGTCCGCCTTTCACTTCGAATCCACGACGAGGTTGGTCCCATATTGACCAAAACAAGCCCCTTGAGCCTTTTATAACAAGCGCAACAGTGCAATGGAAGTGACGTATTTGGTTCGGATATCTGCACATGCCGACCCTACCTGATTTTCGGCATCGAAGAAGCTGTCAAAGAGGCTCAAAACGGCGGCAGCGGTGTAGTCATCTACTTCAGAAAGGAAGGCCGAGCTTTGGGCGAAGTCACCAAGGTACGTTGAAAGCCCCGATCGAGATCTCGCTCCCGATTACTACGAACTCCATACTGACAGCCCCTGTAGTATCGTAAGTTGAATGCGCAATGCCCTCATGTAAGCGGAATGACTGATTCCCCCCTGAAGTTGTGTACAATGCCAGAAAGCGTGGAGCCGACCGCGCATCCGACTACTTCAAGCGCACAGAAAATATCGCAGGAGTCAAAGACATGCGATTCCAGGCTCTTATGCCCGACATTCTCCACTGGCTCGGCATCAAGAAGATTGACCGCATGCTGAGCATGAGCAAGTGAGTTGGCCAAGCCGATGGCAAGCATGGGCTTTTTCGACTAACAACGCTGCAGCATGAAACACGACGCCATTGTTGGACAAGGGTATGGATACCTTGCCATTCGGTAAATGCGCAATGATGCATTGGCTAATTCAGATCCCAGCATTCCTATCCATGAGAGAGTTGAACTTCCCGATGAACTAATCCCCGCCGATTCCCGTGTCGAGATCGATGCAAAGATCACCGCAGGTCAGTGCACACACTTTTTGACACTCTGCAACGGTTACTCCGTAAATCTGGGAAAAAATACGGAGAAGTCGGTTTGCATAAAACAGGCTGGAGAAGATGCATTAACACACCGCGGGCAGGTTACTTTACCGCCGGCAAGCGCATGACCGAGGAGGAATTGCAGGCCGTGCAGGGCAGAGTGTGGGAAGAGTAAGTTGACCACATCCCCATTCACCAGTCACCAACCACCAATCAGTCGAAGCAACGACGCATGCGGAGAGCAAGTACTCATGAGACTGATTTCGACGACAGCATCGACCACTGAGAGCTTCAATTGCTCAACTAATCCACGAGCTTTTACCCTCCCCCCTCCCCCTCTTCCCGCCTCCCTTGGCGGGCGGCTACTGCGGACGTTGCTTTTACTCGGCAGAAATGGGCTCTGGGGGAGGGGTTTGGATGTGCAGATGCGCAGATGCGCAGATATGCCACGCTGTAGTAGCATCAAGTACGGGTTTCTGGATTTCTGGAAGGCGGATTATTGGGTGGACGGTGGGTGGTGGGCTTTGGATGTTGTTTTGTTCCCTTACCTACGGAGTAGGTACCATACCATACCTAGTGCCACAAAAGAAGTTTTACTCCATACAGAGTGCAGAACGCGTACAATACAGAGAAAGCATTTTGCTTTTGCAGACTGGGGGAGAGAGGGGAGGGCGCGGGGCCAAATGTGAGATTCGAGTCATCTGTGCAACAAGTTGGCAGTTTCTCCACGTCTCAACTCCACAAATTGGCCAGTCTCCCCCCGGTCCAGTCTGCGACTCTACTCCATGCCCCTCTCCTCTCCTCCCCTCTCCCTCACTTCACCTCCCCTCCCCTCATGCACGCGTTCACGCGCGCGTTTGTGCGTGTGTATGTGTGTGTATATGTGTGCGTGTGTACACCGGTAATGTGCACCCGCGTCGCTATTTGTCCAACATCGGGAATACAGGACTGGGAAACCCGTAAAGACCCGTGACACACACTCTTGCATTGTGCTAGATTACTACCTAATCTGGGAAGAAAGACCTGATCGAGGAGAAGGAGAGGGGAGTGCGGGGATCGGGGGTCCTTGGGGGGGGGGGGGGATTGTTTTGTTCTTTTCGACGAAGGTGCGCCATACTGCCATACTACCATACTCCGTGCTCCGTAAGATGATACGAAGTTATCGTAACGGTGTCTAATAGTAGGTAGCGAGCGGTAAGCAAACAACGGGAAGCACTGGATGTTCTGATTATTTCTTCTGCTTCTGCTTTTTTGCGGGTGGACTGTCTATCTCCCTCTCTCACACACATTCTCTCTCTCGCTGTGCCTGCTGCTGCTACCAATTTGATAATCATGTGCCCGTCCGCCGGCCCGGCCCCATTTGTCCACCTATCACCGCAACACGCAACGTACGGGAACGCGGCCAAGGAGGGGGGGGGTCGGTCGGTGACAAAACGGAAAGGCCTCTTGTTCCTTCTTGTTCTTCGGCTTCCTCCTCCGCGTTCCATCCCCTCCTACTATTACTACTATTACTACTAGTGGTACGGAGTACTCTCCTTTTTTTTTCGAAGGGGGTGGTGGATGAGACGGATGAGATGGGATGGAGTGGATTGGGGGGGGTTCGGGACTGCCCTCCGCCATTGAACCGGTGAGCGATAGTATTTTGAGTTTCGGCGGTGTGGTGGGCGGTAGCCCGCCCGGAAGGATTTCGCGTCTCTTCCCCGCGGAAACCTGTCTAAGTAGTAGAAACCTGAAGATTTACTAGCCCATTTTGAGGCTGTCGTGAGAAAGGGGGGAGGATTGTTAGAGTATGCGTGGTATTAGTGATGGTGGTAATCGGTGCTCCGTATTCCGTAGTAGTGGTAGCAGTAGTATGTAGTGTAGTATGGCAGTGGCAGCAGCACTCGGTACGTAGCATCTTTTCCCGGTCATCCCTTCACATGGGCACGTTGTACGTACCGCACGCATGTATGTACGTCGTCAGCTCCCCCCGGCGTTTTCTGTTTTGTTTTTTTTCTTAAATCTCAATTAAGAAGGGAAGAAAATATGCAGGCCCGAGGCGCAATGACGCCCTCGTACATGTCTCCTCCTGCACCTCTCTCTCGGTCCCAAGTTTCATCGTTTGTCGTGCGTGTGATTGTTATGGCTGCCTTTGTGCGTGTCCGTGTTTGTGTGTGTGCGTGTGTCACCGCTCCTCGTCGTGTGTGTTTTTCTTTTCTTTTTCGGAGCTAACATGTGTGTTGGGTATCAATGCAAGTAATGTGTGGGCTCGATTCATTGGTACGAACGAGGGCGACGACCCCCTCCCCGCAGGCTGCATGTGCTCACTGAATGCTGGGCTAGCACGGAGTGGTAGTTAGCAGAGTTTGAGGCGCGGCCGGGGAGGGGAGGAGGGAAAGGCTAACGGACGGCGGACGACGGGTGGACACGCACGTTGGCTTGGTTAGGGCGACAACTGAAGGCTGTCAGAGGCCCAGAGAGGGGCGCGCGAGCTTACCATGCCCCTTGACCGGCCCTGCCAGAACCTAGCCTGACCCAGACAGACCCGGCCTAGACGCACACCAGCCTAAAGCCAGCCACCAATGGTGCTGTAGGTCGAAGAAGAGAGAGCGGGACCCGGCCAGGGAAGGTTTGGCTGGTGGTCGTGGCTTTGCTGCGCTGGCCCGGCTTTCACCTCCTTCCTTCCACTCTCATCCTGTCTTTGAGGGTCTCGTGAAAGGTTTGGTTCAGGCCCCAGACCAGGGGTGGAGGAAGACACACCATCGTAAAAACCCGACCGACCTGTGTTGTGAGCCTGTGGTGTGTGTGTAAAGTGGGGTGTGGTTTTTTTTTTTCGCTTGGGCGAGAAGAAAGTCATGGCCCATCCACAACGGGACACATCAATCGCTGGTCCCGAGAAGCCGAACGCGACCTTACTGGTAGTAGTAGCAGTACTAACACCGCCTGCCAGCAAACAGAGGTGCGCCAGGTGGCATGCCCTCCTCCTGCCCCCCCCCCCCCCCCCCGCCTATCTACCACATTCTGCCTACACGGTGTGTGTGTTGTGTGTGTGTTTATTTTCGAGTCTAGTTTTGGGTCGCCGGAGATATAATTGTATAGGTCTCCCACACCTTTTTTTGTGAACCGAACGATCTGTTTTCCGTATTTATAGAAATCATATTTCATGAACAGTAATTCCTACTTAATATCTTAATTGATAAAAGACATCTCTATTCGAGTTTTTATCAATAACATCATATACAAAGTACACACAACACACACACACGCACGCACACAACAACACACAGAAAGCCCTCCATGTCACCTTGGATGCACATCCGGATCGCCATGAGTGCCCCAACGCGCCGGGATTCTCAGTCGAGCCAGAGCGGCTCGAGCTTCCAGAGGCCGAAGCTGCTGCGCTCCAACGCCACGGAGCCGTCGGTCAGCTCGTCGGACACGGCCAGGGC
This sequence comes from Trichothecium roseum, assembly GCA_026184415.1. Lineage (NCBI taxonomy): Eukaryota > Fungi > Ascomycota > Sordariomycetes > Hypocreales > Trichothecium > Trichothecium roseum. The sequence continues at coordinate 366,803 of CM047948.1, forward strand.
CTCGCTCACCACGTCGCCGCACCGGGCCGCCGAGCTGCTGAACAAGGTCGTCTACATCCCCTCGGCCTACGACGGCGGGGAGCACCACCACCACCACCACCATCACCATGCTGCTGCTGCTGCTGCCGCTGCGCCAGAGAAGCTGTGCCGGAGGACGACGGAGCGCTATATGATGGATCGGAGGGATAGCAGCAGCAGTCAGCCCGCAACGGCCGGCGCCACCATGATGGGTGACTCCTACTCAGGTATGTAAACGTCGACATGTCATATGCATGTTACATGGATGCGTTTGTGTTCGGCTTGGCTAACGTGTCGTGCACGCAGGTTCTTACTTCAGCTTCCCCAGCTTCGACGTATGGGAACAGCCAAAGGAGGCCGAGGAGGATGAGCGTTGAACGTCTCGGAGCGGCAACGAATCTCAACTCTCCCCTTCCCAACACCTCCCATCCCATCCCATCACGCCGCCCCTTGCGCGCATCATCCTTATTCGGAACCACATCACCAGCCCCCCGGCAGAAAGAGCCTGACCTTTTTGCCAAACTTGATGGGCCATGCCACAACAACATTACACAACACCCATCCACCGGATTTTTTTCGTCAGAAGGAAGAATGAACCCTTCGCAGGACGATTAAGTCCCCCCGTGGCATCACCCGCGGGAACGGGTGTTCTTTTCCCCCCCCAACCCACAACACCTCTTCGCCCGGTTCCGGTTATTCCCCCGCGGCGGAGAGCAGCAAGAGGAGGATACAAAACCCTAGAAAGGAGGGGTATTCTTTTGTTTCAAAGATGAAATAAAAGGAACTCCCCGGGGCAACAGAGCATTGGGAAAGAATCGGTCTCACAAGGATGGAAAACGCCTGGAGACGTTTCTTCTCTTTCCCGAGCAATAGTCCGTTGCAGCAGTACGGAAATTTTGTTTGCCTGCATATATTATTGCAAGCGTATATATATATAATGCCGGATGAACATAACAGTCCCCCCTTCTTCGGGGCGCACGCTACATACATAGCCTTTACACGGATGGCTACAACATTCCGAATTCCTTTGTCAATACCATATACCAATATATCAAATTACCTATATAAGTTCAAATATGGTCGCTTTGCCTTTGTGATTATGTATGTGATGAGAGTGAGCATGGTGTTTGGAATAAAGTGGCCTTTTCTTTATATATGAGTTTGCACGGTCGACTTTTTGGTGCTCGTGAGCCTGTGGAAGCTTGTAGGTGTACGAAGTACGAGCTGGAGGCTGCCAGGCTTACGGAGCGGGAGTCCAGGTACGGAGTAGGCAGATAACAGATAAGAAGCGCCGTAGATAAGATAAGAGTGCCAAGGTAAGCAGATCTCAGTCGCGTTCATAACAGTAGCGACGGTCTTTTTTGATCGCTGCTTCATGGCCGAGGGGAAACATGTAATAAAGCGCGGGGGTGTTTTGCTCCAACTATTCAAGTAAATGCAATCACAGAGATGATGAATCTTCCCATCAAGTCAAGTTACGTTACGGGTCTTGTTTTCTTGGGTACATATGTACATACATACGAAGCGGAACGGCTTTTCCGTCCCCCTCCCCCGGTATTCCGTACCTACTAAACTAGCGGAGGGGGGGGAAGAGACATTGCAACGTAGAATTTCGTGACGGAATCCTTCCCCGGCCAAAGTTGGTCCGATTCTACGGCGTTTTGATGCGGAAGACCTGAGGCGGAGTCGCCCCTCGGTGGCTTGATACGGTACTACTGTTACAGTATATTACAAGGCGATAGATGAATGATTTATGTGCTTGTATGATTGACCAACAGGGAGTGAGGGCGGGTGAGGAGGATATACTTGCCAAATACCCAGGGAAACCGCGTCTGAAAGAATTCATAAATATTTCTTCTTCCATTACTGGCACTTCAATAGATAATTGCTAGTAATAATATGTATATCAAAGGAATCAATGAAGGATATTGTAACGCTCCGTGCCTTGAGCAGTAGTCTACTCTGTAATAGCTGCCACGGTGGAAATGTACCAGCAAATGTCCGAGACTATCCGCTCTCCCCTCCCCCTATCTATCTGCACCATCTTGCGTTTTAAGCACAGGCATAATCCGTACAAAGTCCTCTGTGTATATGGGAAACGTGGTAAATGTCCGAGATTATCCGCCTTCTTGTTTTTCACTAGCAAGGGGGTTTTTGTTTATAAGTATATCTATAAAGCTTTGCCTCTAGCTCCTCCTCTGCCTGGATCTGGACGGGACGCACGCAGACAGCACGAACGTGCACCAGTTCCACCGTTTCTGTTTCTTATACACGTCTCTCAACCTCCAGTCGATCTTCCTCATATTTGATTTTCCAGAAGTCTTCATCCAGTCGGTCCAAGATGGTCAACATTGCTATAGCTGGTGGAACCGGGCGTCAGTCGTTCTAGATGTGCCCCTATGATGCTACGCAACAACTGACAGACTTCCGCAGAGGTTTCCAACGAAATAATCGATGCTCTCTTGGCGGCAAAGAAGCACCACATCACCATCCTGAGTCGAAGAGTAAGATGAAAATAGCCAGCGAGTGAAATTTGTGTGCAATAAGGCCCCCCAGGGCTGACGTCGCAACAGGAGAGACCGGAGGGTGCGCTTGCCAGTCCGGATATTGCTTGGAAAACGGTCGACTACGACAGTCGGGAGTCGCTGGTAAAGGCCCTACAGGACTGTCATACTGTCCTGTCCTTCATACAGATCCTCTCGGACGCGGACCAGAAGTCTCAGAAGAATCTCATCGACGCCGCCGTTGACGCCAAGGTGAAGCGCTTCGCCCCGAGCGAGTATGGAAGGTAAGAAAAAGCACGATATACCATGATGACATTTTCACAAACAATGGCTGAGAAGCTTTTTTCTTTGTTTGAAATAGTGCGGGGACGGTCAATATGCCCTGGTGGCAAGGCAAGGAAATCGTGAGGGAGTATCTGCGAGAAATTAACGCCAAGGAAAAGGTCAGTCGGCAAAGCATTTTTTGCTCGTTGCCTACTCTCTCTCACGTTTGAAAATGGGATTATCGTGTACTGAGCGTGCCTAGGTCCTCGAGTACACCCTGTTCCAGCCGGGTCTGTTCCTCGACTACCTGGCTTACCCCCACAAGACGTCGAGACACGTCGATCCGCTGCAAACCGTCATTGATTTGGAGCACAAGCGCGCCATTGTTGTCGACGGTCAGGAAGATTCCATCATGACACTGACATCCGTCGCTGACCTAGCGGCTGTCGTGGCTCGCGCCGTCGAATTCGAGGGCCCGTGGCCCGCCCAAGGAGGTATAAGGGGTAACAAGTACACATTTGGCCAGCTCGTCGAGCTCGGTAGAAGGATAAGAGGTGAGATAATCAGATTCCAAGTTCTTCCTCTTCTTCTCTTGCTGATGGTTGAAAAAACACGCAGAATCTATTGACGTCGAGCGAGTGAGTGCGCAAGACCTCGAGGATGGGAAACTGGCCACGTCCTGGGGCCTGGAGGCGGTGCACCAGGCGGTCACCGGCGACGAGGCGGCTGCCATGCTGAAAGCCGTGTCCATCGGCATCCTTCTCAGCAGCACCAAGGGCGCCTGGGACGTCTCGGCCGCGTGGAACGAACTGTTGCCAGACTACAGGTTCACGAGCGCCGAAGACTTTCTCACCAAGGTTTGGCAAGGCAAGCCATAGAGATGTTAATTGGGCTGATTTCCAAATGACGTGTTCATCAAACTAAGTTAGAAAAACCCTCGTGGGGTAGTGAGGTAGAGCGTCATCGGTAGCAGTATATCGGAGCGGTTACTGCTTCGTAACGTAACTGACTACCAGATACTTGTATTTGCTGTTCAAGTAAAGTGAAACCATGGAAATCCTATTGGTAGACAGATGGTACCTTCTTTCCACTCCCGTATGACTTTACCTACGTATTACGTACACACGTGTCAGTTGGGAAGGGGCCAGCCCGTCAGTAGGTAATGGGTCGGAACGCAACAGGGCAGTCTGATAGGGAAGGGTCAACCCGTTAACTGCCTTCCTCCCCAATTGTAATTGCTCAAGGTCTGAGATAATTATTACTACCTTGGTACTACCTGGGTATACTACCTGGGTAGTACTCGGTAGTACTAGTACTACTAGTAGTAATTGGAATTCCCTTGTTGTCATTGCGGTGTACGGAGCACAAACCTCGTTTCATGAACCACTATTGCCCTTTTTCTCTACTACCCCTCTTACACGAGGGAACAGATTTGGCAGACACGTCTCTCGCAACTCGGATGAATTCGATTGTACATTTGCATGATCATTAGAAAACTGATATATCTGCTTATACAATGATACATCCTTCACCGTCACCACACCAAGTCTCCCCGGGTATATCGCATATGGTATCAGTCGTAAAACTCATCAGAGCATCATCACACCACCCAGAACCACACCCACCGCCGCCACCATCCCACCAACCGACAAGGCCGTCTTCGACCCAGCTGAGCATCCGTCACCGTCGCCACCCTTGCCCTTGCCCTTCTTCCCCTTGCTCTTGTGGCTGTCGCGCTTACACTTGCTGCTACCCTTGCTGCCGCTGTTGGACTTCTTGGTGGCCGTCTCGATGACGGTCACGTCGGTCATCCAGTCCCCAGTCTCCCGGGCCTGTACCGTAATGGTGCCTTCCCGCGCGTCGCTCTTGGTCTTGGTCGCGCACAACGTCTCCCCATCGCCGTCTTTGGCCGCCGAGCACTCGTACGTCGTCTTCCCAAAGGCCACGTCGACGGCCGAGGGCGCTACAGTCATCGTCACGCCCGTGAAGTCGCCGTCGCACTTGTCCGGCGAGGTCCACTGCGTCGAGCACGCGAGGTAGTATTCCGTCGTGGAAGCGCTCTCCGTGATGACGGATGCCCAGATGTCCGTCGCGCTGCCCGTTGATCTGGATGGCAGGAAAAGCGACGTCTTTGACGTCTTTGTGGTTTTCCCCGCCGCTGCCGCCGGGCTGGCCATTGACCAAAGGGCAGCGAACCCAAAAGGGACGATCTGTGAGACGAGCATGGCGAGCGAATCTGCTGTCTTGAGCTCAAATGGTAGGTCGCGTCGAGGTAAAGATGAATGGATGTTGGTATTGATTTATTTGATTTATTCGATTTGATTTTAGCGGTGTTGATCATTGACGACCCTGCCTTGAGGAAAATCGAGGTCAGGTTGAGAGTGGTGGTCATGCATCGCAATTTATATAATGCAACCCTCTGCTTCGCACCCTGGCCTCATCACCGACAAAACACTTGGGCATCCTTTCCAAAATGGGCCTCGACTGTGTCTTCGAACCTAGGATGGCCTTAGCCAAAGGATCCTACCATCGCGTGTGGTAGTACACGCATAGTACAGTAGCTAGGCCTGTCTTCAAGGCGCAAAATCGAACAGTTTGGTTCTCGAGAGGAGCGAAGCGACGATCCATCGGCCGACATCAACCCACATAGGTATGTACCGGTTACCCTAGGCAGGCGATGGACAATCTTCACCCGCGCAAAGAACGGCACGGAATGTGGCGGAGCAGTGAAAACAGGCTTTGCCTTGACCATCGCGCCAGCTCACCAAAACGATGATACCCTAGGGCCCCTAATGCGGGTTTACGTACGGAGTATTAGTCGAATGTAATCGGTACGGAGTACTCCGTATCCAACCCCAACAACGGCAGCATCTTTCAATCTCATCAAATCGCAACTCTCAAGCTCGCAAACTCGGTCCCTTACCAGGACAGGAGCCTGTGCCGCACGCCTAACCATCTCCCACAAGCCGCAACTTGACCAACCACTGCAACCAGACGTGCACAGCGCCGATCCTTCTCAAGTGAAAGGAAGAACAGGGCAGAATGCCTGGAGCGTGCGCGGATGCAGTTTAGCCCCCTGGCTTCTAGTAAGCAAAGCGCTCAGCCCTGTGACATCAAATTGGAGCGTCGAGATGCCGATACCCTTGCGTCTACCATACATTACCCCGGGCCCTAGGAAAGTTACCGTCCTTTGGGAATTGGGATGCAAGCCGTCCGGGCAACTTTCCATGCTCTCGCAGGACTTTTTACAGGGCCTTTTCGTGATACGGAGCATGCAAATTCTTCCCACGACCTGCCCGTCTTCCATGGACAGGAAAGAATGAAATTATAAAAATCTTCCCTATGTTAATTCCGTACGAAGTACTCTGTACATGAAAGCTTGATCGACATTCAGAAACCCTGTTAATGCCAATGGGAACTTGGGATGGATTCCGGACTGAATTATTAAAAGTTGTTGAGCACTGTCAAAGTAGCTCTTTACGTTGTGAATTCGAGGATAGGACTCAACTGTTGATTCCACTGACAAAGCTCGCATATGGACGTAGACACTCGAATAAAACACTTGGTTTGGTATATATAGCACGTTTTATATGGTATTGAGTGCTGCGTAGTATAAAGTCTGATATGAATGGGTAATTCTCTATGGTGCCGGGTAAGGAAAGTTTTTGTGACGGGGAGAAGGAGCCACGTGACTGTAGACTTGTGCGGCATTGAGCGGCGTAAATCGCAAACTCCCGACCGGCGTTTTTTTCTACGACCGAAACTTTTGACGTGTGGATTATGTAATTGGTCCTGGATACGCCCCCCTCAACACCAAGGGAAAATCATCGTGAGGAATAAGACGAGGGCCTCCTTGTATGATTGCGTTTTGTCAAACGAAGAGATAGTGATTATATCGGGGTTATACGATCTTCAAATAATAAACGCTATAAAAAGTCCAGAGTGGTCCTCTTTTCGCTGAGAGATTTTCTTTCTTTCTTTTTTTTCTTTCTTTTCAAGTTCAATCTTTCCATTCCTTTCTTATCTTTTCCCTACATAGTCTTGCGCACTTACACTGCGAAGAGTATATATATATATTTATAAAGTCGCTCAGACCCGCCGAGGCCATGGTGAGAGCACTCACCAACCGGGGCTGGCTCAGGGCCACCTTGACCACCTCCCCCTTCTCCTCCCCCTCGGCGGCGGTGACGGCGCGCAGGACGTACGCCAGCATGGGCCAACGGCTGGCGTACGACCTGCACGAGCCGGCGCGGCCCAGGGCGGACGAGAGGACGCGGCCGATCCTGTTCCTGCACGGGCTGTTTGGGGCCAAGAAGAATAACCGGGGGATCAGCAAGTAAGTGAGAGAATCCCCCTCCTTCCCCCCCCCCCTTTCGGCGTCTGCTTCATCATGCAAAATCAAACATAGAAGAAAGAAAGGGAGAGAAAAATATTTGGAAAAAATTGGGGTGGTGGGAGGAAGATGTTACCGGAAAAACGAGGCTGACATGTTTAGTTAGAGCTCTGGCGCGAGATCTTGGCCGGTTCGTCTATGCATTGGTGAGTTCAAGAACACCCCCCCCCAAAAAAAAGGGGGAGGGAACAGCACGTTTTGCCAAAATTCAAAAGTTCAATGGGCTCACGACTTTTTCTTGTGCTTTCGGAGGGCAGGATCTGAGAAACCACGGGGACTCGCCCCACGACCCGCGCCACGACTACGAGGCCATGGCCGACGACGTGACCGAGTTCATTCGGCACCACGGGCTGAAGGACAGCACGATTATCGGGCACTCCATGTAAGTTGATAAAAGGGACCTCCAGACTCGACTCGGCGCAAGCCCTGGAGAAGCATGCGTGAAGGGAAAGGAGAGGGTGCTTTCGTATGTGAGAGATGAGAGGCCGACAGCGTGCATGTATGAAAGGAAGAAAAAGCGTGTGTGTGTGTGTGTGTGTGTGAAACTGACCACATCCAAGGGGCGCCAAAGCCGCCATGACGCTGGCCCTCCGCTCCCCCGAGCTCCTCAGCGACATCGTCTCCGTCGACAACGCCCCCACCGACAAGGTCCTCGGCCGCGCCTTCGCCGGCTACGTCCGCGCCATGAAGCGCGTCGACGAGGCCGGGGTCTCGCGCCTGGCCGACGCCGACGCCATACTCGCCGAGGTGGAGGACTCGCTGCCCGTGCGGCAGTTTCTGCTCGGGAACTTGTACCGCGAGAAAACCTCCTCCCCCTCAGGCAGCAGCAGCAGCAGCAGCGGGGGTAACACCAGCACGACCCTCAGGTTCCGCATCCCCCTAGACATCCTATCCAAGTCCCTCGACCACATGGGCGACTTCCCCCACCGGGACCCGTCGGCCGCGCGCTTCGAGAAGCCGGCCCTCTTCGTCAGGGGCACCCGCAGCACCTACGTGCCCGACGACGTCCTGCCCCTCGTGGGGCAGTTCTTCCCCCGCTTCCGGCTCGCCGACGTCGACGCGGGGCACTGGCTCATTTCGGAGAAGCCCGAGGAGTTTAGGAGGGCTGTGGTGGAGTTTCTGGAGCCTGCGGATTAGAGTGAGCAATGTGTGTGTGTGTGTGTGTGTGTGAAGGAGAGGGAGAGAGTGAAAGAGTTATATGCGGGGAGTGCAAAAATCTTAAAAGAGGCAAGAATTATATTATATGCAGAAACACCGTTGATGCGGTGCATGTAGATTTCATTCATTAATCATTTGCTTCAGCACGAGAGGTGTCAAGAGCAGGCGATACAGATATTCTTTGAAAGTGACAGTCATGAGCGATGAACACTTTGAAACCACACCAAACGAATTCACCAGAAGCATTATACAAAAACATGAATTTAGCCTTTTTGCCATTTCGTTGGGGACGTTTGCCTAATCCCTAAGCCGCCTGTGAATCTACGCCATTTGCCATGACCGGAAACAATGCTAGGGAAGAGTTGTATCATTTCGTGAGAACTCCCGCACCCCGGAAATCCTCCCAAGCATCACCTTCTCGTTTAACACATTTCTTTTAAACCTCCTCGAGAACGCGCTCCTTGAACTCCCGCTCAACCTTCTGACCCTGGTCGTCCGTCCCCGACTCGCCGTGGAGAGCCATCAGGGCACCAAGGTCGAACTTGGGAGCCTTGAGCAGCTTAACCTTGCGGATGTGCACCTGGAAGAAAGAAAAAGGGTTAGATTGCGGCCCAATCATCGAGAGCAGCGGGTTCCGAGGTTTTCAACTTACGTTCTGGAGGGGGTAGATGCCCTGGGTGGCCTTCTCGATCTCACGGCCAATGACCTCGGGGATCAACTTGGAGGTGAGCTGGGTAAGGGTGCAGGAGGCGGCCTCACGCTGGATGATGTCGAACATCTTCTTGCGGATGGCGCGGATCTGGGAAGAGGCGGCGTAGGTGGTCTTCTTGACCTGGTTGGGCCTGCGCTTGGTGAAGGCGATGGCGAAGAGGCGGATGAGGTAGTCGTCGGTGGTCTTGACGGTGACGTTGGCCTCGATCAAGCTCTGCCACTTGCGGACCAGGGAGCGGAGCTTGTCGGAGGTGAAGTCGAGACCGTGGAAGTTGGTCAGGCAGTTCTTGCCCTGGACCTCGTCGACGCGGAGGCGGACCTTACGGAAGGAGTGGTCCTCATCCTTCTGGAGATCGGCGAGGGAGACCTCGACGATGCGGCCCTTCAGAGCATCGTTGGCGTTCTTGAGACCGGTGGTGCGGTTCACCAGGGTCTTGCCGACACTATTTCCAGCTTCTGTCAGCCAATTCTGTCGCCTTCCTGCTTCCTGTGCAGAACCGCGTTTGTCGCCATCGCACTGAAACCATCCTCGGGTCTCGAAGTCGTGAAATCGGGGGAGCGCTGCTCGCGGGTGTCGTAGATGCGGAAAAATAAGAACTCACTCTCTGACGTTGAAGGGACCGGGAGCCTGCGAAGCAATGTTAGTCAATTTTCATTTTTTTTTACAGTCGAGTTACGATTGGAATTGAAAAAAAAAGCGTACCTTGATGGAAAACCAGTCCTTGCGGGAGAAGGGGTCGACGGTCTTCTTCTTGAGACCCTTCTTGCCCTTGGACAATCTCTTGTTCCTGTGGAAAGCCGCGTCAGTCGCATTGCTCGTCTCTCCCCTTTCGCGAATACTCCTTCGGATGTGGTGTGGTGGTATATGCTCACTTTCCAACCGCCATATTTGCTGGCTCTTGTGTGTATGGTTGGAGAAAAAAACGAAGATGGTTGCTGGCTTTCTGGATTGGATTCAGAGGTAGGAGGGGCGAAATAATTTCGAGTGTGTGTGCCTCCGGCTTAGGTCTAAGCGAAAAAAGCACCAGGATTAAACGGACCCACAATGTTCCGTTATCAAAACCCAGACACACGTGATGCTCAAGCACGTGACAGCTGCTTCTCTGGACGGGTGGGGCTTTGGATGGCGAAAAGAATTTTGCACAAGTATGTAAACGGGGGGGGGGGGGGGAATGGCTTTGAAAAAAAATGAAAAAAAAATTAGATCATGAAGAAGACAAGGAAAGAAAAGAGAGAGAGAGAGAGAGAGACAGAGAATAAAGACTTGCTATATATGTAGTTTGGTTTGGCCAGGTTTCACGTCGTGGCAAGAGGATAGGTGCATCATAAATCCTGTTTCCTCTATACTTTTTTTTTTTGGACAAGGTACCTTTCAGTATCAAGTATGTTATCTTGACATGGCCCTCATACTGTGCTTGTTGGGCGCGACATGCTGTGATGTAGATGGCTTGTACGGAGTACTTTTGTGTATGTTAGCGTCAACGGTACCGGCGACTACATGAAGCACGTCACACACGGGGGATAAGTCATGACCTTTTATACCTTTAGAGAGTCTACGTTCGTGTTTGGACTGGTATATTTTACTGCAGAATGCTTCTTTTATTACTCGTTGTGCGAATCCTTCTCACACCTGAGGAGATGATAGCAATCGTTTTGCGTAAGAGGACTCGCTCATTCATACATGCATATATATATATAGAAGGCAAAAGTGTGCTTCCTGGCATATAGATTGCTTGTATTGTTGTGTACGCCGACATTTCGAATACTAGTCACTACATCGGTACCCGCACGTCGCACACCTAGTGGTACATGTCAAAGTCGAGACCAGAACGGCATGAAGTAAAATCCTCGACAGTAAGCTTCGAAAGAAGGGGTTCGGAAAGGACACGGTTGAAAGAAGTCGAGACCGCAACGTGGGTGGCCGGCCTGTCGGCCTCTACCGTAGTCAAGAGGGAACCAGCAAGACACTTCGGAGTAAAGTTTTGCAAGCCCGACGTGTCATCTATGTGCACGCGTCTCTTGACCGAGGAAAAGGGGTTTTGAGGAGAGGCGTGGCTACGAGAAGCTAGGTCAGCGAGATGAGGGAGAACACCGCGGCTCCCGGGCTCCTGTGGTGAAGAGGCGGTATCATCAAGCCATCTGACCGGACGTCACTCCTGGCTTCGTAAATGGCCAATGAGGAAAGGGAGAAGCACAAGGACGAGGTATTGGGAGTTATGAAGAAACCATTTGTTTTTTTGGGCGACTTCATGTTGTACCATGTTATACGTAACTATATATTGCTCCTTACCTGGGGATGAGGGGGCCGCGGCGAATACAACACACAATCTCCGGAGCTTTACGTTTTGCTCTTTCCGCCGAACACACACACCGTTCCCCACCCCTCACCTCCGTCCCGACCCCCAAGGTTCGGTTGTCTCTCTGCCCCCGGCGAGGCGAGAAACGGGAAAGAAACAAGAAAGATAAGGAATGCGTTGCGGAGGAAGCTAGTTTCGGCTGGAGCTTTTGGACTTTGCGCGGCGAGGTCACAGAGAGAGAGAGAGGGAAAGAGAGAAGAAGAAGAAGAAGAAAAAGAAGAAGAAGAAGAAGGGGGGGGGGAATAATCTCTGCAAAGGAGGCCGTCGACGCGGGGAGCGGCTCCCTCCCCCCACCACCCGTTCCTTTAGAAACTTTTTGCGGCAGTCGGCATGGGCGCGGGCGCACATCCACCCATTAACGATCATCCATTCTACACTATTTTAGAGAGAAAAAGGAAAAGAATAAGGCCTAGAACCGTGGCATAAAACTTTCAACTACAGCTCGTTCTACTAACGTGAGAGGGGGCGGGGCGAGGCGAGGCGAGGCTAGAAAAGGGGAAAAAGGGGACCACTCCCTCCCGGTCCCCTTTTTAGTCCTCCCCTCCTACTTCTCCAGATATCCCGAAGTTGCTTTCTATAGCTGCAAAGAAAAAGATGTATACGTGTAAAGGAGGGGGCGGAGGTAGACGAAGCAGAAGATAGCAAGTCATGATGAAATCTTTCCGCCTCTTCTACACATGTGGTGAGAAAACAGAAACAAGTAGGTCTATAAAGCGTAGCGAGTTGAAGGAGAGAGAGGGGGGGAGGGGGGTGAAATTCCGCGTACGTGCGATTTTGCGTACAATATCTCTCTCACCACTTTAGCCTCTCCGGCCACCTCGCAAACAGACTGACGAGGTGTGGTGTGTTTCCGCGTGTATACATGAACGGGGAACCGCAGTCCCCCCCGGATTTTCACCACTTACCACCACCCTAACCCATTACCCACCTCAACCCCCCTTTTCTTCCCATCGCTCTTTTTTGTGATATAGAACAAGTTCGGGAGTGTGAAGTGAGACCCCAGAGTGGAGATACTGGAGCTAAAGCTTTCGATCTTCGCTTCCCGGGCGCTTAATTTGCTTTCGACAGCGGCCCTGTTTTTACTGCGGCGTCGTGCTCTGCTTCGTGTCTCACAGCTAGTTCTATAGCTAGCCCTTGATAGCTATCATTATCTCCCTTCCTTACCCGGGTTCTTTCCCCTTCACCGACGGTGTAAGTGTAAACAGGAACCGACGTCCATCGTCGAGAAAGTCAGGTAGAGCAAAGGGGGAGGAGAAGGCAAGACGACAAAACCCTTGAGCTCACCGATCCTTTCAATGTCGGTAGAAGAAAACAAAAGCAAAACATGCTAAGACTTGTTTCCTTTTCGCTTCTAAACGACGTCAAGTTTGCCCCGATGATTCAGGTCAGGACAAAACATCTCACCATTTTTCCCCCATCCGCCGCTCCCCCTTGGCGGGGAGGGGAGCGGTTGCGCTTCGGGGAAATTGCAAAAGCTGGAATGTGACCGGAGAGAAAAGAAACGAGAAGCTATAGCACCACCACCACCACTACTACTACTCCGTACTATGTATGGATGATTGTTAGTAGGGAGGAATGTTCGTTCCATGGGGGGAGATACCAACACAGCATTCCCTATATTTCCCATAACTTCAGCTTTTGATTCAAAAATGTTTTCATCATCTACGCCACACCTTTTTCTTCCTTTCCTACCTCCCTCCCCTCCATTCACCGTTGACCGAAAGACATGTGTTTGTCCCCCCCCCGTCATTCAAAGAAGTAAACAGAACTCAACGCTTTACAAAAAAAAACAATTCTTTTCGAAATATCCTCGAATTTTCCTTCACCAAAAAAAACCCTTATGTGAATGGTTAGCGTTTCGCAGGGGCAACATGACCTGGGTCCTCCATGCCTCGCAGAGCGTGGACGCCGAGTCCCACTACCCGACCATCATAACTGTCTGCGTGTCCCTGTCCGTCGTCTCCGTCGCCGGCGTTCTCTCGCGGTTGCACATACGATATAGCGGGCATGGCCTCGGGTGGGATGACTACATGGCCGGCCTCTCCATGGTCTTCGCCTTGGCATATTCAATGCTCTGCGTTGCCCGTAAGATGATATACCCCTTTGTCATATCGGATACACCAATTTTTAGTGAGAAGAACCACCCAGCTGATTAGAGAGTGTGATTCGGCGTGCTCGCCTCCCGATAGAGACTAGATACGGTCTGGGTCTACCGCTCTCAGCGAGACCACAAGAAAACCTCGTCTTATATACCAGGGTCAATTTTGCCGGCCGGCCCATTTACCAGCTCGGCGTCAGCTTCTTCAAGATCGCCCTGATGGTCAGCTACCTGCGTCTGCTCCAGGGCACCGATCGCAAGGCATATCGGGTAACTGTCAGGATGATCATTGCCTTCGTCCTCCTCGCTCACTTCGGTTGCGCCCTGACCTTGATATTCGCCTGTACACCGGTAAGATAGAGCGACACCCCCTTCCGATACAAGCGTAAGAGAAGCAGTATAGGAGCGAGAAGATGGTTCAGGATCAACCTGGAAACTCTCCAAAGCAAATGGAAATGTGTTTTGACCCTGTCCCGGCGAACAGATCCAAAAGTCCTGGCACCCCTACGAGGAGGGCACATGCCTCGCCCCGGGCCCCTCCTTCACAGCCTACGCTGTAGTCACCATCGTGTCCGACATCGTTGTCGTAGGCCTTCCCGTGCCGATGCTACTCCGTCTGAGCGTCGACTCCCGTAAAAAGTTTGGGCTCATCGCCATCTTCGCCTTGGGGCTCTTCACCACCCTGTGCTCCGTGTTCCGATACCTCCAGATCCACAGGATCCAGGACGGTGATGGCAACTCGACCATGCTCGTGCTGTGGGGTGTTGTCGAGTTCAATGTTGGTGTATGTTGTTTCTTACACTTGTCTGGTACCTGTTTGCTAACATGGAGATCGTGCAACAGAACCTCGTCTCGTCCCTCCCATTTCTGGCCCCCTTGTGCGCGCGCAAGGCCAAAGACTATCGATCGACGAAGACGACAGATTATATCATGCAGCGGTGGTATCGAAAAGGCGTGGATGGCAGCAAGAAAGGCTGGCGACATGTTGGCGGCTCCAAGCCCAGCCGCCGCGGTGACGGACCTAGCCACTCGTCTGCGCCGAGCCAGAGTAACTCCATCCTCAAGAGTATCACGTATAGCGTTGAGACGGAGAGTAATCATGCTCTGCCTATTTGTGGTATCGTGCCAGATGGGCAGAGAGTGGTCCAGGTGGAATCATACGTATGACCACCGGTAGTTTTGCTTGATGATAACTTTTTGCTTTGGACTGGCTGGTATTGGGAGTAAAAATGGACTTGTGATTTTAATTAATTTAGATTGTGAGTTGCATGTAATTCACCACACTGAAGCGGATCATCCTGAACGCGGCATGTGTGGGTGAATAGATATGAAGGGTATATAATCAGATGGCAGAAAAAGAAAAATGCCTCGGGATGAAAAGAAGAGAAAGGGGAAAGAAAGAAGACAAGATATCCTTATGAACACCTGGCGTTCTTCTTTGAACGCTCCAGGCCGCACCATATATATGATCTTGTGTAAGTCTCGGATGTTTTCTTCTGGTAGCGCTCGTCGCACCACCACCCGACAAGCCCCTCTGTCGTGTCGTTGAGGCAAAACGAAACGCAGCAACCCGATGACTCCGGTAGCCAGACATAACTTCTGACCAAGAAGTCGAAGTCTGTACCGCCAGTCTGGTCGAGAATATTCGAGGCCTGCCCGCCGTACTCATTCTGGGAGAAGCTCTGGAACGAAAAGCGGTTATCCTCGGGGGCTGTCTCGTTGTTCAGGAACCGGGTACCCGTTTCTTCTGGCGATGATGAAGTAGTTGTAGTAGACGAACTGTGATCATAAGCTTCATTAGCATGGCGTGAAAAGGGTATGTATGATAAGAGAGATGAAGAAGAAGAAGAAGAAGAAGAAGAAGAAGAAGAAGAAGAAGAAGAAGAAGAAGAAGAAGAAGAAGAAGAAGAAGAAGAAGAAGAAGAAGAAGAAGAAGAAGAAGAAGAAGTTTACATACGCGATAGACGAGGTAGTCGATGAGCCTGCTGAGGAATCCGAATCGTCCACCGCCTGATCTTTCGAATCTTTAGATGATGCAGCGGCCAGACCTCCCCCAACACCCCCGCCTACTGCCGCCGCAATAATGATGAGGCCAATAGCGAGAAGGATAAAGAAAAGGCGACGAGTGAGGCCAAATATTGTCCTACGCCCAGGCCCGGAGTTGGGGAGAGCGGCGCCCCCGGAGTGCACCTCCTTGGACGCCTGATCCGGTGTTGATTTTGGCGAGCCATCAACTTCAGCCACGGAACTCTTCATAGTGTCCTCCATAACAACAGGGTACTTGGGAGGATTGCCCGTCGAGTCCATGCTCCCATACTTGAGATCTACCGGCATCGACCTGGGTGAGTCATCCATGTAGACTTCTGGTAGATTCTCATCGTGTCGCGAGATACTCCCAGTCACGGGATTTGGCTGCTGGTCGCCATAGTGTAGATTCTGGTAGCTCTGTTGCTCGGCCGTACGTCCTGGGACTGTAGGACTGTCCATGTGACTGTCCTTTGGGGTATTGATAGGCTCCATGACGGCCTTGTCCCTTGGATAATAACAGCTAGATGTTAGTATAGAGTTTGATGGTTTCGCATGGTAGGGAATTAAAAGGCTTAGGAAGTCAGTCGCAGATGCGTATCAAGTGGAGGCACCTTAATAAATATACGGGACACTCGAAACAATATTCAGCCCTGCCAGTCGAACGGGATAATGCAGGGCAT
The DNA here is from genome assembly GCA_026184415.1 of Trichothecium roseum. Lineage (NCBI taxonomy): Eukaryota > Fungi > Ascomycota > Sordariomycetes > Hypocreales > Trichothecium > Trichothecium roseum. Next base: position 383,014 of record CM047948.1, read on the forward strand.
ATGGCTGGTCCCTTGTTATCCTCCCCAAGGTCCACATGCCAAGTTTGTCAAGTATTTTGTGAATGGAGACTGGAGAATATTGAATGGCCAACCATATTCAAGGAGATTCTTCGCTCGTAGTGTCGAAACTCTCCACTAAGAGTGTAATACGGACAAATATTCAGACCACAGGGCTCGAACCCCTCATTTCTGTTGTTGCTGGCCTGGGCAAAGATTGCCGCACTGTCGGATTCCATTTTGAGATTGTTCAGCTGTTGAAAAAGTGGATGAACGTAACTTCGCGAGATTTCGTTTCCGAATAGCATGATTCAATTGGATGGCACTTGGCTCGAGTGTAGCTGTTTTGGTATAGGTCTCCGATGACCCACGTCCCTCCGTATCCATCGTATATGCATTCCAACAGGAGCTAACTGTGCGAACTTTTGCAACCTCTCAAACCCGCTCTCGGCCGGAGGTATTGTGCGTAACGTTGAGTATTGTCCTATACTTCTCATGCATTTTGCCTTGATAATCTTTTATTCTTTGCTCAAACATGTGCTGGACTTTGGCGTTGATCCCATCACGACAGTTGGAGAGGCAGCTATGAACCATGGACATTGACGGCTGTAGCTTATGCCCAAGCTCCATCAACTTGATATACGCTGCCACTGACAAATGTACTTTCAGGTCCTAATAAGAAGCATATAACGCTCGCTGTCTCGTCTGCCGTACCGAGTCTCTGGATCGCAGATGGTTCGCTGAAGGGTGTATCTGCAGGGCGACCCATGAAGTCCCATGATTTTTGCATCAAAGGTGTGTATATCGCGCCAGGCGCAACACTATTGACACGAACACCACGGTGGCCATTTTCTTGAGCAGCCGCCTTTGTCAATCCGATGAGACCATGTTTGCTGGCATCGTATGCTCCGTGTAGGGCGAAACCTGTAAAGAGGACAAGCATTAGCCAAAAAAGAAGAAAAAAAGAACATTTACAGAGATGGGCAAGTAAGATGCTTCAAGTGCAGATCTGAGCGGAGTAATGTACCCTTGACGCCATGTATAGAGGAAACATTTACGATGGAGCCTCCATCAGATATGCTGCGCAACTGCGCTCTCAGACAGTACATAGCCCCCGTCAAATTGACGGCTATTATTTTATCCCATTCGTCGTCGTCAAAGTTGCTGATTGGCGTGATGCCATGGCATTTCCCAATAACACCAGCCACGTTTGCTGCACCGTCTAGACGTCCAAACTTGTCGACTACTGTCTGTATCCAAGAGTCGACCTCGGACCTTTTGGAAACGTCTACCTTTGTGACCAGGAAAGGAACAGAGAGTGCTGAGAAGTGGGTGTTGGCCTCTTCCATCGCCACAGGATCAATGTCGGCCATGCAAACAGTAGCCCCTCGGCTAGAGAGCATTCTTGCTGTCGCCAGCCCAATGCCACTGGCGCCACCAGTAATGACAAATACTTTGCCTTGGAGTGACATGATGTTGAGTAACTTTGATTTGGGCGCGATCGGTTGAGGGAGTGGTGAAGACGAGAAATTTTCGAACGATAGACACAATGCGGCTGCCTTCTTGCTGTCAATCTTGATTGAATTAGCTGACTGGTCGAGGGAAGACTTTCCCAGAAAAAAAAAGAGGGATCCCGTGATGTGCGATGAGCCACTCGTGCGGAGGTTCATCGCGAACATAAGCGCTTTTGGTCTCCATAGAATTTGCGGATACTTCAGGGTCCTCGGGGTATTTGTGCACGAATTGACAGGGTCGCAAGGTGGGTTCACCGGATAAATACCAGCGAGACTTTCATTGGGCCAAGTTGAGTGTCATGCTTATTGCTTCCAGTGTGGTATAGGTATTGACACTGGAACTTGGAGTAAAGGCTTTTCTGATTGAAGTAATCGATTGGGCGGCTCTTCGTAACGAAGTACTCCGTAGTCCAGCAGCGATAGCTTGGGTGATTAGAACCCAATGTGCCCATGGTGAGGCTGGTAAAATGAGGAAACCGAGAACGCAAGGTTTCTGTCAATGGGATACATGGAGTATGCTGAAGGGGTCATTGCGGAAGAGGAGTAGCGTGCTCTTCAACTGCAAAAAGAACTCTAGACTATGAGCAAAGCCCTTGACCTAAACTCACCGAGAGGAGTGGCACTGCTTCAAAATTGATTAGTGGAAGTAACAGCGACAGGTGACAGATGGATGGTGTCTATTGTGCATGAAAGGATTTGCCCTTATGCTGTGCCGAAAGCAAAGAGTCGGATGTTGCCAGTGAGCCATGCAAGTGCCCATGCCATTATTACTAGATTGGCGGCGTAGTGATAATGCCTGCAAAATTCACCGTCTTATTCGGTGCCAGAGAGCGTTGACGTAGCAGATAGATGCATGCGCTCAGGTGACCTGTGCCCTGAACCAGAGGCCTCACATGTACCTGTACATCGGCCGGTCGAGATGAATCGTGTGAAAACGTCTCTGGCAGTGTTAGCGGTGTAAAGTGCACGGCCTGCAGATATTGTTCAGATATCCATCAGTTGGTACACCGTGGTATCAGGATCAAATAGCTCCTGAATACTTTCTGAACTTTTAACTATGGGACGGGTTGCACTAGCTCCTGTCTCGATTATCCTGGCTGGTTTGGATAGAGCATATGGTCCGTAAACACCTGGCGATAATATTCGCAACCGTGCGACCGGAAGATGGCAAGCGCACATCTGTCTCTGGTGTGTAGTATTGGAGTGTCGCATCGGTCGATACCCTCGTAGTTGTTTGATTAGGCCCCGAGACGCTGTGCAAAAACCAGCCCACACAATGATAAAAAAGGACTCCCTGAGCAAAGGTCAAAATCCGCCAGTAAATGCATCTGAAATCAAGTTGGGAAAATGAAGAATTGAAACAAGAGCATATGCTTACATTTAATCCATGATGTTCCTGGATATTGAAACTCGAAGTACCAGCGACTCGGTGCAACACATCTTGACCGTCTTGGCCCCCGCCTCCACGGAACATGGTTCATTGCATAACTGAGCGTTGCGATCGGACCCGGGTCATTACCCCCTGAGGGCCAATGCCACCGTGGACACCACACCACAAACTCTTTTGCATACTCGAGAGCACCAACCAGCAACAGCAGTCAAGGGAGAGGATAATGCCGGCACACCACCCACACGTACATGTCGTCTTTCCTGCGGGGAAGGGGTTGCAACAAGTCACACCTCTACAACATCTCCTCGACGATGCTTCCCCCTCGGCGAACTTTACCATTCAATCGCCGCCCACAGCCATACTCGGACGATTTGACATTTCTCTCGGCTCGACGTGCCGAGAATAGGTACGTCGCGATTCCGCAGGAGGACAGCGCGCTATTACGGAGTCGTCAAAAGTCGTCAAATCTGGGCGATTGGGCAAATAGTGGACTCTCTGTGGAGTGCGAAACGGGGCTTCGTGTCTAGCGTCATCTGGGGAAATATGGGAGCCTTTGGCCTAGCCATGGTGCGCGCCTCAAGACCCACGAGCTAGACTTGGTGGGGACGAGATATCAAACGACAGTCTGTCCAAATTATATAAAATTCGTGTAAGCTCTGAAGGTGAAGATCGGAAGCTATGGAAATGTACAAGAGGTAGGCCGTGTAGTATTACGAAGGAGGAGAAAATCATGCTTTTGGAAGCTTGGGGGGGAAGCAGGTGCGGCGATGTAAAAATGGAAAGTAATGCTCTTGGTCGCACTCTCCTCGTTTTCCATCAGCCCATCACGGCTGCCTCTAAAGACGAATTGCGCCTGCCTCGAGTCAAGAAGTAGGAACAGGAACCACCGAAGAACTTGGTACCTCCGGGTCTGGCCAGAGGTACCGGTGTTTAGTGACCAGAACCCTCTGTACTTCCCCAAAACCCAGCTGTCTTCGGTTCCATTGCACCCCCAGGTCTCTCCATTCGAAGTACCTGGACTTCGCTACTACCCAACACAACAAATGCATGCAACTGTAACACTGTACTCCGTACACCTGTCGACATCAACGCTGTGTCTGGCCATTTACCCCGCTCCGTCTTTCCAGGCCGTTGTCGTATGACTGGCCCGGCCACATCGCTCAGTCTGTGACACTGGCGTATAAGTTCCCTCTTTCTTAGGTTCAGACGCGGCTTGAGGTTTCTGTTCATTTCTCCTCACTTCCAACGATAACAAGTGTCGCCATCTTCTCGTACAATTGTATTATACAAGTTGCTCACAACATTATCGAAACTTGAACGCTACTACTATTACCTACGTCTCAACAGACACACCATTTCTACAATTTCCTCTGAACTAATTTCACCACTACAACTACTCGCTTCCTTGCAGATTACCTCAGTCTGCACATCACTATGCCTTTCCACCGTCTCCCCCGCCTTCCCAAAGCCAAGCGCTCCGAGGCACTCGTCATCGCCGGAGCCGGAGCTGCGGTCCTGGCTCCCCTCTACATGGCTATGCCAGGAGCCGACGAGCGTCTCGCAAGCCAAACCACCAAATGGGCTCCGTCATGGGAGCGAAACATCAACTTCTTTACCCCACCGGTCGAGCGAGGCGTGCAGCGCATCGAGCCTCCAATCTCCCGCATGGTGCAGAACGTCGAGCAGAAGCTGCCCCTGGAGAAGATGGCAAAGGGCGTCGACGCCGGCATCAAGAAGGGCATTGACCGCTGGGGACCCAACAGCGGCTCTCCACCCCCAGCGGAGTAACAAGTTAAATGCGTGAATGGATACTGTGGGGTTTGTGATTGTACAATACCTTGGTATTAGTCTAAACGAAGAATGTCATGAATGACTGCTCTGTGCCCTATACCGTTACTGTGAAGTACATACTTAGCGTCCTCAACATACTTTTTCTAGATTTTATCTTGAAAGTCAATCGCTCTAGAGGTGACACGAAAGATCGTTTTCGCGTCTGCGTGGTCGGCACGCTGTTACCTTGGCTGAGCACACCCTCTTGAACAGCAACCTTCAGTGAGGCTTGCCTATTGGTAGATAAGGAAATAAAAGTGTGATGTGGCATATTGGGGAACCGAGGGAATTTCCATCACTTCTGACCCTATTGGCAACCCTATTGTAGTAGTAGCAATTGTCTGTGAGAGACCTCCTATCGTACACCTATCACGGCGGTACATCGGTGACATGGCGATTAACCCGCCGCAATAGCCCTATCCTTCCACGATGGCTATTACCTGATACTTCTAGTGTTTCTTTTATCATTTTTGAACTACTATTTTGAACACGGCGACCGTATCGCTTCCGGTGCCAGTCCACGGCATCAACCTTCCATGCACGCTATCGGAGAACGTTATCACTATTATATGCCCAGCGACGTGGCAAGGCCTGAGAGAAGAGATTTAAGCCTACACTACGACGGCTAATGACGAGCGGTTCCTCTTCTGTTAGGAGGCTGTAGCGGTGTTGCTGGTGATATCGCGACGCCTCGCGTGCACCCGAAACGTGGAGCTGGTTAGGTGCTGGATTCGCAATCTTCATGCACCTCCGACGGTATCCTTTCCGCAGCTTCTGCCACGTGAGAAATAGGGTTCGACGATACGAGTTTAGAGTTTGGTTGCCCTTGATTGCGAACCCGATGACGCTGCGGGTATGAGAAAGACACGTACGTATCCTCGTGGCAAAAGCATAGCCCGGCGACTAGGCACTATACAAAGTTGAGATTTGGCAAGGGCTTAGAGTCGGGATAAGTTGAACTGCGTCGATTTACTGCCCCTGTACACGCTTTAAAAGCATTAGTATTTGTATTTCCCCCCCCTCCAGCTCTGTTCAGGACAGACTCGTGATAGGACGTGCATCTTGCGTTTATTGAAAAAGGCGTGGAGACATGACACTTTACATCGACTGGGCCAAGCTTTGAAGCCACATATGGTGTCCTTGGAGTAGCCCGAATATTCTACGACAATGCGTGTGGGTAATGTATGCAAGATGCACAGTGTTTTGTTCGTATATATGAACTGATTGGGGTTAGGATTGAATGGAAAAATAGATCAGTGTCATTATATATCAATTCAAGGCTACGGAGATAACATATTATTATTCCTCCGAGGATCGTACCAGGTGAACCAAATTGCTTTTGCACGAGGTCGTAGTAGTAGGAGTGCCGGTAGTATCGTGAACCCTAACCCTTACCCTTGCCTATCGAACACTAAGTGTCAGGTACGATGTTAGAATCATGGCCAACATCCGCAAAGAATTAGCAAGATGATTGTACGACATTATTTACGCAGTGAGATCGGAAAGGCTCAGTTGTGTAAGCAATCGAGAAAGGTTGGATGTAGGTTGCTATTCTAGTCAACGCAGGCTTGCAATTCCACAACCCGCAAGTCTCAGGTAAAAGACATGCGATTTCCGATAACGGTTGCATACCGCGTTGAAGTAAACAAGAAAGCCCATCCCGCCGGACCTTTTCTTCTCCTACTGTTCTTGCGTTTCCTGTCCCCCCAAGGTTAACCTTCTCCGGGATTTTGGAGGAAGCCATCGCCCCCTCATCCTGCGGCTGCCAGCCAGTACTACCCTGACTTAGGAGAATGTGGGGAAATCGACGCTAAGCGCGTCCGTGTTAGTACTCTGTAGATTCGTAGAAATATCTTGGAGTCCTGCATTAATTGACACAATATGTAATACGTAAATCAGTATAGGATCTGCTTTCCTGCTTGAAAGACCTTTGTTCTCCAGTCTGTTGATCATTATGGCCTCGTCACTGCTACGTGGGTCGGCATTCATCACCGGCGCAGGCTCAGGTAAGTAGCACCACTAGTACCACCAATCTTATTCCATGAGAATTTTCTTTTAAAGAAAAGAAAAAAAGGCATCGGAAGGCAAACAGCATTGGCATTCGCCAAATACGGCATCACCCGCCTCGCCCTCGCAGACGTCAACGCTCGATCACTCGAGACGGCGCGCGACGAGCTGCGCAGCGTCTTCCCCGGGGTGCAGGTCCTGAAGCTCGACCTGGACGTCCGCGACGGCCGGCAGGTCAGCGGCGGCATCCTGCGGGCGGCCGCGGAGTTTGGCCGGCTGGACGTGGCCGTCAACAACGCGGGCGTCGGGGGCAGCGGCCTCCTGACGCACCTCACCCCCGACGAGGAGATTGCGCAGGTCCTGGATGTGGACCTGCACGGGGTGTATCGGTGCCAGAAGGCGCAGCTCGGCGTCATGGTTGAGCAAGAGTATGTCCATTCCTTTTAAAAGCAAGTTGTAACTTGCTTATCTTTTCTCTTATTTTTCCTTTGTCTCTCTTTTTTCGTTTTCAACATGTGGTTACGCGATAGGGGGATTCCATCGGCTGACCTGAGTGTTCATGTAGGGATCTGGGACCGAGAGAAGGAAGGGGGAGAATAATCAACGTCTCTAGCATGTACGGGCTGGTGGCGCCGAGCAGCAGGCTAAGCCATACGGCGTACACGGTGGCCAAGCACGGCGTCATCGGGCTCACGAAAGCCGACGCCAACGCCTACGCCGGCTACGGCATCCGCATCAACGCCGTGGCGCCCGGGTACGTTGCCACGCCACTGGTCGAGGCCGCCATGGAGATGTCTGAGGGGTCGCCGCTCGATGAGGATGTCAAGCGTACGCCGCTGAGACGGGTGTGTACGGTGGAGGAGATTGCGGATAGTATTGCCTGCTTGGCGTCGCCGATGAATAGCTTCATGCAGGGTTCCGTGACGGTGGTGGACGGTGGGTTGACATCGAGTTGATGGGTAGTCGCAAAGTAAGGAAAGATAATTCGGAGCCCATTGGGTTAGTAACTATTGCGTTATAGTAATCATTTTGGTCCACTCCGGCAGTTGATTGCTCGTAACAAGACATGCTGTGTTTTATGTGCATCGCAGGTGATGCCACAACCCGAAATCGGGTAATTTTGTTCCTTTGCATTATTACTTTGACAATAAAACACAAGCTGCCTTTTGATTTCCTGCAATAAGCAACGCATGATTGGCGTCTGAAATCTGGGGTTTTCGCGGTGTCCCGCAGATGGTAAAGCCGAGCCTCCACGTCGGAGTTTTCGGTGGACGATCCGAGAACAACCATTCGCAGTGATCTACATACCGGAGTGACGCGAATATACTGGCAACTATAAATAGGGACATACGCTGCGACTTATAGATTGCTGTGCCAATGTTCAACGAATGGCCATGAGAAAATCTGCCAATATGTCTTCGATTCTGCGATGCCCGCCTATAATGAGGAGGGCAATTAATTGTCGCGCTATAACCACATCCTCCAAGATACCATCTCTTGCCATTCTTGATGATTATTTGTCTATTTCTCAGAAGCACTTTGAGCACATCTCTGATTCGGCCTTGAAGAGGGAGATATTTACCTTGCCTACGTCTCAGCGGACAGATGCCGACAGAGCCGCGCTTATCAGCCGGCTGAAGCCGTTCACTGCTATTTCAACCATGAGGGAGCGTACGCCTTTTCCGGCGTCCCTGCTCGAGGAACTGCCGAATCTTAAGCTCCTTCTCTGCACTGGCACACAGTTCGAGACGTTTGACCTTGACAGGGCACGGCAGCTGGGAATCACCGTTGCTGCCGCTCCGGGACGGGGCCGCACCGACGAGCCAGCACGGGAGACGAAGACTAAGGTGCGCAACATCAAAAAAGGGGGTCTGCACCCCGCGACGCACCACACCTGGGCTCTGATTCTCGCCTTGGCCCGCAACGTGGCGGCCGACGACGCGGCAATCAAGGCCGGAGGGTGGCAGACGGACATGGCCATGGGGCTGTCCGGGAAGACCTTGGGCATCGTCGGGCTGGGGCGTCTGGGCGCGGCCGTGGCGAGGATTGCCATTCTAGCTTTTGGCATGAAGGTGGTCTGTTGGAGCAGCAGCCTTAACCAAGCCACGGCGGATGAGCGGGCGACATCTCTGGGCCTGCCCGTCGAGGACGAGTTCGGAGACAGGACGTTCCGGGCCGTTGGCAAGGAGGAGCTGTTCTCAACGGCCGACGTAGTGAGCTTGCACTATGTGCTGAGCAAGAGGTCGAGGAACGTGGTGGGCGCGGCCGAACTCGGGGCCATGAAGCCGGATGCGTTGCTGGTGAATACATCGCGCGGACCGCTAGTTGACGAAGAGGCACTTTTGGATACGGTGCGGCGCGGGAATATCGGAGGCGTCGCGCTCGACGTCTTTGCCGTGGAACCTCTGCCGGCGGATAGCCCGTGGCGGGACCGGAGCTTGGGGCTGGGCAAGGATGGCAGGAGTAGTAGCCGCGTGCTACTGACGCCGCACATGGGCTACGTAGAGGAGGGTATTATGAATACGTGGTATGCGGAGACGGCGGAAAACGTCGAGAGGTGGCTGGGCGGAAAGGAGATACTTCATAGGCTTGTATAAAAGCATCATAAATAGTACCAATACCTACATGTAGAGAGCCTTTTAGATCTTAGGTTCTCTAGCATAGCTTAGGGAGCTGAGAACTGGCCAAGTGAAATGTCCTTGAGGAATAATAGAAGTAGAAGGAATAATGATGTTGATAACAAGGATAACGGTACTCCTAGTAGAGTAGTAACCCATAGTTAAACCTGGAATGCCTCTCCTTCTTTTGCATTGGCTGACTCTTTCCCGAGTTATTTCTTACTACCCCTCTCAAGGAACTGCTCTTTCCCAACACGTACATAATAGGCGAGGATAGGCGAGAATAAACGAAAAGGAAACTGGTAATTGGAAGTGAAAGCAGGAGCTACCCATGTTACTTTAATTCTTTTTGGAAGTTATAAGACATTCACGGTAGGAACATCTGTCCAAGGCTGGAGCTTTCCATTGTAACCAAAAATAAATTCGTAACCTCTAAACGTCTCAAATACTCAACATTACTACTTATTAGTAGTGATGTTAATGGACTATACACTGGCAATAAAATATCCGTCGACTAAGACGACGAAAAGTTGAAAAAGTCAAGGTTAGGATCCCGCGAACTGGAGCCATCGGCTTGGTCATCTACGTCCATTCCTGGGCTCATCGCTCCAAAGGAGTCTTCGACTATGCCCAGTATGTCATCATTCAGGTCTACCTTGCCAGCATCATTTTCACTGGCCTTGCTTCCCAAATAGGAACCAGACATGAGGCCGGTGGCCAATGCAGCGCTCTGCGAAATTACGGAGCTGGCACTCAGTCCCGCAGGCCCATCGCCACCGTAGCCATAACGCGCAGAAAAGCAGGGCCTCTTCGGCATGAAATTGCCGCCTGGAAGGCTGCTATCCATTTCCCAGCTTTCGGAGGACTGGGTGACAGACTCAACGTCGATGGCAGAACCGGAGAGGAAGTCTAGGCTAAAGCTGTCACCACCCTCCCCAGCGTCAATAGGAAACGCAAGTTGCTCCATGTTGTGAGCATTATGAGATCGCTGCGCCATGTCGCCGCTGAAAGAGTTTCGCTGTGAACTAAGTGGTGGGCACTCTCCTAAAGGATAAAAAGGAGGAGGAGGCCGCGTGATTTCAGAAGCCCTTCTCCCTGAGCCTGGCCGCTGCCTCTTCTGGGGCTTCTGGATGGAGTCAGCTTCCGACATATCCCTACGGCATGGCACCAGCGGGGCCGGCATACCACCCAGAGGAATACTATGCTGCTCGTTGTTGGACGATAGCTGGCTTGAACCAGCCTTCATCTGTTTAAGCACAGCCTGGAGAAGGTGGTCGATACGGCTAGCGGGCTGGTACGTCTGCGACATGTCGGCGATGGCGTCGGCAAGCACCTCAAGGTGGCTCAGGAGGGCTAGTCGTTCGACTTCACGGCGATGACAGGAAGCAGCAGCGATGAGGGCGATAGCGGCAGTGCCGGCGTGTTGAATTCCTGTGACGAATATCTTGGACCCGTCGAATCTAGCACGATGTCGAGAAAAGATACGTGCCGTCCTGATAGCCTGTTGTGTGCAGATGTTGCGAGACAGCAATGTCCGGCTATCGCTGACTATTCTGTGCGGCTCATCCAAAGCTAGGGGCTGTTCTCCGTCTACGCCCACTGGATCATGACAGGCGTGGTGTGCTGTACTTGGACTGGGATGTCGTGAATCCGAGTCGGTAATGGCTCCGTACTTGGCCCAAGGGCGGTGGAGAAGTATCATTGATACATGCCACTGCTGGTGTAGTAGGAAAAAGGAGAATGGGGCTATTTCTATGTTGGCTGGTTTCCATGTTAGTCGGTCTGGCAGGCGGCGGTACCAGGTCTGCAGCTGCCTATCCAGCTGGCACGTTTGCAAGTAAGCATCATCCTCGGCTTCACTCGCGCTGAACATGTTGTTGCTGTCCTCTTCGCGTTTGCGTTGGTGGTGGCGATGCTGGCCATCACGATTCTCCACAATTCTTCCTGCCAGCTCCATCAATTCCATGAGCTGCTCCTGGACCTTGGTCTCGATGCTCCTTTCCTCCTCCAACTGTGATCCCTGGGTGCTGTGGTCCTCTGAGGCCAGGCTCGAAATCCGGCTCGTCAAGAGGTCCACGCTCATGTCCTGACTTTTGATGCTCGTCGGCCGGCCTAGGAAGAGGGCCCAGTACTTGTCATAAATGACACAAGCCCTCATAACAAGGCGTCGTATCCCAAGATCCCGTTCCGACAACCCGTTGGCACGACAGTATAGGTGCAGGCCGATATCAAACGCGAGCCTGTTGGCCATACCTGCTCTGAATATTAGCTACTGCACACGCTTGTTTATTCAAAAACTAAATGAGAAAATATCATACCGGAGTACATCCACCCCGTGGTATCCCGGCCGAGTCCAGTTTCGAGGTCACCTAGGAGGCTGGATATGTAAGCTTAAAAGAACAGAGGTCTAATTATCAAATCGACACAAGAGTTTACTTACAGAAGCGCCTGTACGCTTGGAATACCGCCAGGGCGTTCTAGTTCTACGTCAAGCATGTATTTGGCCTCACGATGCAGCGTGCTCTCTCTGGGGCCTAACGTGATGCGTCTCATGTCCTCTCTCCCCTTATCTGCGCTCCTGTACCCCATCGCCAGGACGGCAACGGAGAGGAAGGAGGAATAGTACCTTGGACCTTGGACGCCGTGGTAGCAGCCATTATCCCGATCTTCCTCAAATGCTCGCCGATCGATTATGCGCACAACAGAGTTGTAGTGCTCCCAGAAGCAGTCCATAAGGTAGTCATGAGTATCAGATCCGAGGGAGCGTATCATACGCTCAGCACGGCGGATCTGTTCCGGTGGCTCGAGGCACTCATCATGAAGGCGGTCGTTTTGTTCCGTCTCGGTGGCATAAACGTGCTCGCTAGCCGTTGGACCGAAGAAGCGCAATCGACCACAGAGCTGATCGAAGGAGAGATTGCCCTTTGCCGACAAGAGTCGATGTACAATGTCCTCTTCCTTGGGTTCCAACATCCGGAAAGATGAGTCTTCTTCTCCAGGAGGGGGAAGGGGTGGAGGAGGATATTGGCTGTCATCATTCGTATGATTGTTTTGAATTCTGTTGTCTTCTTTCTCATTGGTCTCTAAGTTGGCTCTCAGAGCTTCTGGTGGTACACCGTCAAGTGAATCCGGCGGCGAGGGTACTTCAGCTGATACGGAAGGTGTGATCAGCGACGAAGCTCGTGTACGGGGACGCTCTCTCAGCGCAACACCCTCGTCATTTGCCGACTTCTTCTCCTCCGAACTATTACCTTTGGGATCGTGCCTGGTTCTGGGAGGGTGCTGGGCAGGAGGTGGGACGACGCCTTTGTCTAGTAGCATACCCTCGAGCATGGAGATGCGATCCGACAGCGACGAGGTGTAGGCTTTTGATATGGGGCTTTTGCACTCTTTTAATTAGCCGAAAGATTCTCTAGGTTTAATTCAATGTTGAAACATGGCTCACCGTCTGCGTTCGTCGTCGTTCTTGATGACGCACTCGGTGCCTCCACGGCGGCACTGGTTACACTCGTTTTGACCCTGCGGCACAACACAGCGAATTCTTCGGTCCCTGCACGATGCGCAAGCAACAGAGGCTCGGTGCCGGATCTGTTGTTTGATTCTGCTGCTTCGACTCCTATTTCGGGTGCTCTTGGAGGCCATGGACGCGTTTTCTTGCGAGGTGACATTAGTAGTCTCGTTGGAGGCTGCCGTTTTGCTGGAACTTTCTGCCCCTGATCTTGTTCCCATGGCGAGTCTGTCCTGAGCAAGGATTTAGAATTTAGAGATCTATGGTGATATATGATGGAGAAAAACCAACTTGTTGGACAAGATATGAATCAATATTGAACCGTATATCTGCTTTGCTGCGTCGGCAAAACGTACCAACTTGGCATGCACAGGGCTCAACGGATAAATGACTATTTAGAAGGCAAACCTGCAGTAGATGTGAAGGGATCAAAGGTGCGATACTCCGTACAAAACTCGGGGGATTTTCTCTCCATCTCTCCCTCGTCTCGACCTGGGTTCCCCACGATGCTCGGTCATAGCGAGTGCCTATTGAGAACCCTGCATGCCACGGTACGCAACCTGTAGGCCCTGTACCCTCCATACCATTCGATATCATCATGGCGCAGTTCCTTTCACCCAGACAAACCCATGCTGCATTTACCCAGGTATCGAAACCACCTTTCCGAGCTCCAGCCTGCCAATGAGAACACAATCCATGAGGGTGGTGGTATTTGCCAAGACCGGGGGTGGGGGGAAAAGGCTCCCCAGATTTTGTGGTGAAAAGCCTGGAATACTCGGTACATACACGCGGTTTACCACCAAAGTTGCTGTTCTAGATGCAACCGACTATTGCCGAGTTATTGCCCCAGCCAAAAAAAAAAGAGGATATATGGTTGGGGTAAAGATGGGGGGATGTGGTTTGGAGCCTTCGGGAGAGGGGTCGAGTATACGCTATCGCGGGAATCGCTTAGTCGAACTATCCAACTTGGCAATGAACCAATCATGGCTTCGAGAGTATACTTGGGATTGCCCACTTCCTGAATCAGTGCTCCTGGGCGTCTGTTCGAGAACTGACTCGTGTCGACTCTTGTTCTATCCCGGGGACCACCAGGAAAAGGTGGGGGATTCGCGGGGAACCCAAGCCAAAGCAGACATTGTCCAACAGGGTATAAGGGGAATCCTAGATCAAAGCATTGTTGGTAAACCTTTCCTAATTGGTAGCGTAAACGGAGGACTAAAGGCTGGTGTAAGGCCGTGCTGTACGTACTGAGCGTCGCGTCCATTACCTTCACGGCTCGATGCTACCCGCGAGCACAGAACCACCATTAAATGGCACAACACAAGGTTCTACAGGGGCACAATATCCAAGAAAGCGGTAGGTTTCCCCGTGGAAGGGCTCCATTGACTATGTCACTTCATGTTCATGATGTCATATGTGCAAGGTCAGTGTCTATTAACATACGTTGCGAGTGGTGTTTTCTTTTTGCAGGATAGGCCCCCTTCTCACGGTTCTTATGCCAATAGTTCTTTTGTCAATATCGCCACTGCAGAGCCAACTGGCGACGAAGTAACCCCAAACTGTTGCAGCATGCAACCCCTCTACATGCAGCTTTGAAGCGACACCTATCAGCAACGCGCTTCCCGTCGTATTCACCCACCCTTTACCTTCACCGGGAAGTTCGTATGAACAGAAGAGGCAGGTATGGTGGTATTCAATATCTCTGCTGCTCGCTGGAGACTTTCCCCTCACAATACATGCGCTGTTGTTATCCTCACTTCAGGCTCAGCAAGAATTGAACTTCGGGGAAAGCCATATTATTCCACGTCCCACTCTTCGTCTTTGTCGCGCACGTACGTGCTTAGGCCCAGAACGTCACCGGTCAGGCTGGACTTTACTTCACCCGAACCGAGGAAGGCGAACCTGTTCCCGTAGCGATACTTGATGTCGTAGTCTTCGAAACGCGGCGTCTTGATGGTTTTAAGAAAGTGAATTGTCTGCGGAACAGGATAATATTTTAGCTGATATTCAAAAGACTAAGTGGAAGATGGAGAGACGAAGAAGAAAGAGGTGAGAATATTAAGACTGGGGGGTTGAAAGAGCTCACCGGACCGGGCCACAGGTATATCCTGTTCTTGATCTGGCCGTCTTTGAACCAGCTCCGACAGTCCTCCTGCCAGACGGTGGTCTTGTGGAACTCGTCAAAGTGGGCGTAAATGTCGTCGAGGGCCTCCTGCTTGACGGCCATGGAGCGGATGTTTTCGTGCTGGATCTTCTTCATCATCTGCACTGCGTACTCGACCGTCGTTTCAATGGAGGGGAGGAGGGTACCACTGCTCCATGTGGCGCCAGGGCCCTATATGTTTGTCAATACCACATTTCATACAGAGAGAAACACACACAGAGAAAGGAAGAGAGGAGTAGGGACATACGACTATGGTGTAGTAGTTGGGGAACCTCGGAGCACTCACGCCCAGGTACAGGTTGACGCTGTCGCCCCAGTCCTCTTGGACCGTCTTGCCCGCGGCGTTGATGACTTTGAACGCCGGCTTGAAGGCCACCTGGAAGCCGGTGGCGCAGACAAGCACGTCACATTTGTGCAGCTTGCCATCGGAGCCGACGACGCCCTCGGGCACGACCTTGGCGATGTCGCCGTAGACGCGCTTCACGTTGGGCTGCACCAGGGCCTCAAGATAGCCGTCGCCAGGGCTGTGATGGGAAGACAATCAGTCCATTTCCTCTTCTCTTATTTTTCTTCACCTTTTCCTTTTTTCATTTGCGTCTGTGTGGACTCAAAGGTTGGACTTACCTGATCCTTCTACACCCAGGGGCAAAGCCGGGAATCATGAAATCCTTGAGGTCCTGGTTCCCCGGGCCAATGCGCTTGTGCATCTCGTCGGTGATTACCTGCCTGAAGGTGTTGGACAGGTCGGACCCCTGCTTGTACATGCCGAAGAGGGAGTTGATCTCGGCCTCTATCCGCTTCCGGAACTTGAGGTGGTAATCAGGGTTATCCTTGAACCTTTGCTTATCCTCATCGGCTTGTATCGGGCGTGTTAGCACATGATGTCCCTTCATGGACTGCCCAACTCTGTTTGCAGTAGGGGATGGAGGTTTGTCGTTTTTTTTTCTTACTAAAGGTGTACTGTCTCAATCCGGGATCACCCCCTCCCTTGCCCTTGCGCAAGTCTTCCTCGAGCACGCTGGCCCCAAAGGGCGGGGATATCCAGGTCGGCGAGCGGATAAAGGTGGTGAGCTGGCGAGCTTTGCGCTGCAGCTCCGGCACGATCTGTATCGCCGATGAGCCCGCGCCGATGACGCAGACCGACTTGCCCTCGAAGTCGACCGAGTGGTCCCACGCGGCCGAGTGCACTTTCGGACCGGCGTAGTCGGCGAAGCCCTCGATGTCGGGCCACTTCCAGGTGTTGAGGATACCGGTGCCGTTGACGAGGCAGTGCGCCCAGTCGGTCCACGTTGCTCCGGTGCGCTGGTCTTCGAGGACGAGGTTCCAGGTGCCGGCCGCTTCGTCCCAGCGGCACTCGATGACCTTGGTGCTCAGCTTCATGTACTTTTTGCTGCCGTGGCGGTCGGCGAAGGATTCGAAGTAGCGCTGGATCTCGGCGCCGTAGGCGAAGTAGTGAGACCAGTCCGTCTTGGGGTCCCAGCTGTAGGTGTACAGGTGCGAGGGGATCTGTACGACGACGACGATGATCACCCGTCAGGTCAGTAAATCGAGAGAAGTATATTCAAGGATGTTGTACAATGAGGTAAGGATTGGGTCTCCTATTGAAGGGGAAGTGAACGGGAGGAAAGGGGTCTCAGCGCTCACATCACAGGCGACTCCCGGATACGTGTTCTCGTACCACGTCCCGCCGAAATGGGGATTCTTCTCAAACAGGGTGAGGGACCAGGAACCCGGTACGAGGTTCTTCTCCATCTTGTAGGCCAGGGCGAGGCCGGAGGCGCCGGCACCGACGCATGCTACGCGGAGCTTGGAAGGCTTGGAGTGGTACTGGTCCAGGACTCTGTACGGCGAGTTTTCCGGGACGGTGGGAGGGTATTGGAAGACGAAGCCATCGTGGGTGTCACCGTCGCCCCTGTTGGCGCTGTTGTTGGTGCTGTTGTTTTCTGGAGGCTCGTCTGCGTGGGGAGCCATGGTTTGAGCTGTCCTGCTATGACCCTGGGGGCTTCTTGTGGTGTAGAGAGAAGAAAGGTAAAAGGGGTAGTTTGAGGATTGGTAGGGGTAGATTCTACTAGAAGGAGATTTATTTGATGTAGTGTTATGTTGTCTAGAAAAAGAGGTCCGGTGATGGCCTTGCGATGCTTTGGGCCAACACAAGACACGTTACGGGAGCATAAGGTGGCACAGAGTGAAGTGTATTTCCGGATGCTGTCAACTTGACAAGCTACACGGAAGTTCACATAGCAGATTTGGATTCGAACTCGTGACCTTTGGAGATTGGTTGTTGCATGACATGAACATTTGCATTTTTGGGGTGGAGGGATGGAAAGAAGGGGGATACGCATATCCAATACACTATCTACCACACTACCTACCGGTCACACATTGACGAACCGGGGCTCGACCGTCCAATGGCAAATATTAGACTTGGATATTGCAGCTTGGGTGTTGGACAATAATATTGAAAGCCTCACAACACCCGTGTTTTTATCCATGCATGTGTGTGTGTATCTAGCGGTGAACAAGCTTCTGCAAGTCGATGAGGTAGAGGTGCATTAGAGGGTGCCTCGTGGATGAATGTTGCACTTACCCCGACTCGCATTTTTTCGTAGGCTGCTCGGCACATGGTACACGACAGGCGATTGATGTTGGGCGAAATCTTTCGAGGGCAGGGTATGGTTTTCCAGGCGTGCTTTATGGAATCGTACACCCTTGAATTGCGGGGACACTCTTCCCCCCCTCCTAACAATCTCGATCCCCATCTTTTGAATGTCTATTGTATAGAGTAATATGTTCAAACCCCCGGGAAATGAATTAAAATCTTCCTTTAGGTTCCCATGGGGGTTTCCTGTTTCGAGCATGGGTGTTTGGAGGCAAAGGTTATCTAGTGACTTGTTTAATCTTTGTAAGGAGAGGGCGATGTATCTGCTTGGGGTAGTGCGGGCTTGGGGTGTATGTGTGTGCACATGTTATGTCTGTGATCTCGGTTATAGTGCAGAGAGGCGTGTATATACAAGGTGAGGTCCGGAGAAGGGTTGCTGAAGCCATGCTTGATGATATCCGTGTAGCTATGGGAGTGTCCATAGTCGCTTGGGGAAGGGGGGCGGTTGTAGAGAGCTTCATATAGGGAAGCATCTGTACGTCACGTCATAAAATCGCTATCTGACACTGGTGATATTGCTCGGCATCTCATCTACATACAGCAGAATTCATTCACTGTCAGCCTTCGTATAATTAAGCTGCCCGACTCGAAACATTCCCACCATGTCTGCAAACCACGCTCTAGTATTCGGTAAACACATCACACACACACACCTCACTAGAACGGGAGTCGGAAGACTGTTTGGAAATAATGGACTAACGATTGCCAGGCGCCAGCGGCATAACCGGCTGGGCCGTCGTGAACCAGATCGTCGCCCGCGGGTACCCCTCGCCGGAGACGTTCGCGTCGGTGACGGCGCTGACGAACCGGCCCCTGAGCCCCGAGGCGTCGCAGTGGCCCCCGTCCCCGAAGCTGGATGTCGTGAGCGGCGTGGACGTGCTGAACCCCGGAGGGCAGGCGGCGCTGGAGGAGGAGATGGGGAGGCGGGTCGGGCGAATCGGCGACGTTACGCACGTTTATTTCTTCGGTGACTTCCCAAATATCCTTCCCTTCTCCTCCTCTCCCACATAAGATGGAGGGAGAAAAAAAATGAGTTTTTTAGGATTACTGACTCTGTGGGCTCGCAAGCGTACGTGATGGATCCGGACCCGGAAAAGGAGGTCTCGGTCAACAGGACTCTCCTCTCGCGCGCCGTCCGCGCTGTCGAGGCGCTGTCGCCGAACCTGCGCTTCGTGGTCCTGCCCACGGGGACCAAGGCCTACGGCGTGCACCTCCTCCGCGAAGGCTTCCCCTTCTCGCGCGACCTACCGCTCAAGGAGTCGCTCCCGCGCGTGCCGGAGCCTCACGCGTCGCGCATGTTTTACTACGGCCAGTGCGACGAGATGGAGGATATGGCAAGGGGGAAGAGCTGGGGGTGGTGCGAGGTTGTGCCGGATGTGGTGGTCGGCTTCGTGCCGAATAATAACGTTTATAGCCTCGCGCAGTGGCTGGGGTTGTACCTTTCGCTGGTGAGGGAGATAGAAGGAGAGGGGGCCGAGGTGGTGTTCCCGGGCACGAGGCGGTCGTGGGCGGCGCTGAGCAATGATGCGAGTCAGGATGTGCTGGCTAGGGCGGCTATCGCGGCATCGCTGCGGCCGGGGAAAGCGGGGAGCGGGGAGAGGTATAATGTTGCGGATTGTGCGAGGCCGAGGGCTTGGAGGGATAAGTGGCCGGTTGTTTGCGCGTACTTCGGGCTTAAGGGGACGGGGCCGCCGGAGGAGGAGGGGGCGCACGGGCCGGACCCGGCGGAGGTCCTGGCGGGGAATGTGGAGAGGTGGAGGGAGGTGGAGGAGAAGTATGGGTTGGTGACGGGGAGGGTGGGCAACGAGAGGAGTTTCGGGGGGTTTGTGAGTGTTCCCTCTTTTACTTGCTCTCCTTTTTTCTTACCTTTTCTTGATAACTTGTCTGGACCTGCTTATCCTTTTCTGTCTTGAGGGGCTAAGGGGTAACGCTGTGATGTACCTTTACTGACTATGTTGGCAGCCCGTGTTCATCATGCGGATGTTTGACTTCGACAGGCACCTGGACGTGACGAAGCTGCACGGCCTGATGGGCGACGAGGCGGACGACGTGGATATCAAGGGGGCGTGGTACACGGCTTTCGACCGGTACAGGAAGGCGAAGATTATTCCTTGATATGGGTCGAGGTATGATGGAGCAAAGCCCAACAGCCTTATAAGCAAAAAAGAAGAAAAAAATCTCATGGCTGTGCAGTTTCGTTTTATGTTGTTGTTAAGCAAAGCTGCGCAAGCAAGTTTAGGAATGCCGTATGCCGCAGGAGTCAAAAGCGTAGCGGGTAAATCTATTTGTTGCTCTTCTTATGGGACTTTTGGTCATCATGTAAAGCAACGACAAGGAGAAATAGGCCAATCGACGATAATTATTACTACCAGTAGTAGTACTATGTGAGCACGAGGCATATATACCAATCTATGCAGATTCGTGAGCCTTTTGGCTACTACAAGGTATGTTGGCAACAGAACTCAACCGTAATCCTAAAGTCTTCTCTGCTACTGACCATGGTCCAGATACCTTGCAGCTTTCGTATACTGGGCTGATTCAGCTACTTTCCGGATATCCGGCACCTGGCCAGTCAAGTTAGGCAGCGAGTTATCCTTCAACGTCTCCAAGACACGGCGATTGTCATCCTCGGAACCCAAAGCCACTTCGATGAACAGCGCAATGGTCCGTCTTATCTGCACCAGCCGCGCCTCCCGCCGAGATGGGTCGATTCCCAGGTCTGCCTCTTCGATGAGGTTATTCATGATGCCCATCATTTCTCCATATCGGCTTTCCGGCATGACCTGGCAGACACGGAGAACTTTCCTTGCGACGGTATCCAGATGGCGTGGTCGTACCTGTTCAGCCGTCGCAAATAGCTCAGTGACTGTATCGAAACAAGCTCGCACATGTCGCTCCATCAGCGGGTCCGTGCTATCGGACCCGATCCGAGCCAGGAGGTCAAGCCCATGCTCAAGACACTTCCGTAGTGAAGAGACTGCGGTTTCGCTTCCCAGCCGTATCGCCTGACGGAGCACGCCCGCATCCGCAAGCACCGATGCTAGAGCCTTTTCGTACGCGTCTTCCCTGAGCAGCTGTTCCATTTCTTCCCTTCTCTCGTCCATGACCCTGACCCCCACGTGCGCCATATTCGTGCTCAGAGCCCGGTTCCACGCTTCAACCCACTTCGCGCCGAACATGTAAAGCAGGTTTCGTTTTGGGCTCAGTGCCGACGCTCCGAGCAGCGCCAGCACTGCCTTGAGGCAGACCTCTGTGTTGACCGGGTCCTGCGTGTCGATGGCCTTGCAAGCTCGCGCCATGAAAATTTCGATAAACTCCTGGACCGGCGCCTCCCCGTCCCGACCAAGACTCTCCACGTCCTGGACCGCCCTGGTCCAAAGCTTGGAGATGATGTAGGACAGGTGCCGGGATCTCTGTCCGCGTTCGACGGCCGCCAAGAGGAGTTCGATGCCGACTAGGGCCAGTGCCCGAGACTTGCCGCGACGCTCCTCCACACTGAGCTTCTTGTCGACCAGGAACCCCTTTAGCTCTCTGGACCTTTTCTGGATCACCGTTTCCAGCATGGACTCGCCGAACCCGGGGGACAGGACGAGCCGGTTCAGCGCGTCGGTCCACGAGTTCGCAATCAGTTTGATGACCTGCTCGTCTTCGCTGGCGATTGCGTACTCCAGGATCTTCACCGCGGCTTCCGTCATCCTGTCCAGCACTTGCTGAAAGTGCTCCCCGGATGCGTCGTAGAAGAACGATGTCGTCGCTCGTCGAAGGCGGGAAACTCCTGCGTCAGGAGGCCGGCCTGCAGGATCTGGCTGATCGGCTGGAGACGAGCGTCCCCTGAGGCATATGACAGAGGTAACATATCTGAGCAGAGACGTCCGACGACTGGGCGGCTTCTTGATTGGTTCAGCTTGCTTGTGGAACGTCTTGGTGGCCAGACCAATGACGTCGTGGAAGCAGTTCTCCCCGAGCCCGGCCAGGCCCCTGAGGATGGGGCTGTCTCCCTGCCGGATCTCCCGCTGGAAGAACTTTTCGAACTGGCCGACCAGCCCGTCGATCGTTCCCATGCTGCTGGTGCTGACGCTGGCCCTGAAGATCTTGCGCTGGACCACCTGTCGCTTGCGTATCTGGGAGCCGTCGCCTCTTCCGTACCGCGCGGCGCGGGGGTCGCTGGCGAGTAGCATGCGCTTGATCTCCTCGTGGCCTCGCTCGTCGGCGGCCTGGTAGGCCGAGCCCATCTGGCCGTTGGCCCTGCGGACCTTTGCGCCTTTGGCCAGGAGGAGGGTGACCAGCCTCTCGCCGCCATGGTACGCCGCCGACCGCAGGGCCGGCCCTACCGAGCCAGTCTTGTCGTTGACGTCTGTTCCCTTCGCGACGAGCTCCTGTATGATTTGCAGAAAGGGCTCCTCGTCCGTTCCGGAGTTGTAGCCCTCGGCCGCGGCGGTTATGGGGCTGCCGTAGGTCCTGTGCGTGGCGTTGAAATCCATGTCGTATTCGCAGAGGAGGCGGATCAGGGGCGCGTGGCCGTAGAAGGCGGCGGTGTGCAGGCAGGTGCCGAAAGGCCCGCTCGGCTCGACGATTCTGTTGCCCGGGCGAGCCTTGAGAAGAAGTTTAGCGCAACTGCAGCATCCGATCATGGATATCACTTGCAGGCCCGTCCCAAAGATGCTTCCGCACGTCACGTCCACCTCGGCCTCGGTGAGACGCTGCACTATGCTCTCGTGGTGCTGCCTGCAGGCCGCGATCAGAGCCGTCTCTCCGTTTTCTGTGCGGCTGTTGAGCTCGGCGCCCTTGTCGATAAGAAGATCCACCACCAGGAGGTTGCCGCAGTGGGACGCGCGGTGCAAGGGGTTGCGGTTCGAGCCATCTTTGGCGTCGACGTCTGCACCGTGGGCCACCAGCTTTTGGACGGTGCGGTGTGCGGCGCCGAGGTCGTTGTCGTTCCGGATAGCCCAGTGAATGGGCGTCAGGCCAGCGCCGTCAGCCTTTGCCACGTCGAACCAGCCTCTGGTCCTGAACTCGTCAATAAACTCAAAGAGTCCGAAGTAGCTGATGGCATGTTCGTGCGAGATGCCGCGTGACATTGGCTTTCCCAGGCTGATGAAATAGATCTGGAATGCCAGTTGCAAGTTGCCTCGCAGGCCACCCTCTCCGGCGCCCCCTTCGTCCTTGCCGAAGAGGCAGGCGAAGAAGGCGAGAATCGTGGAGTGGCTCTCCTTCACCGCCGTCGTGGCCTCGGGAGGGAGGCTCTTCTTGGTGCTGACCGCCCACTTGAGAGAGGCGAATTGGAGAAAGGGGTTGTCCTGCACAACGCTCCCGAGGGCGCCGGGGTTGTACCACGCGGCGCCGTCGTCGGCTTTTTGGGAGAATTCCGGCGCGCACAGGTACGACAGGCAAAGCTCTGCCACGCGGCGGTTGTAAAGGGGAGACTCGTAGCCCCTGAAGAAGTCGGCGACGCTCAGGTGGCAGAACCGGAAGACTTCCGAGCCCTCGTCCAGGCGGACCAGGTAGCTGCAGAAGCGGTCGACGGCGTGGGGCTCGCTGGCGAGGTCCCGGTGCAGCACGGCGTCCACGCGCCCGGCCTCGCCCACCGACAGCGCCAGGAGGAGGACGTCCTTGCCGAGCGACCCGTTGTTGTGCGCGAGGAGGGCCACGGTCCTCTGGGCTACCTGGCGACGGATTAGTTCTTCTTCTGCTTCGAACTCGTCTGCGTAGGCCTTGTACATGCTGCTCATCATCTGCGGCGGCGTGAGGTTTGCCAGGGCGCGTGCGACCTGCGACTCCAGCGTCATGTTGCACATGTTTGCCGCCTGCAGATGCGCCCACAGGAACCTGAAATTAGGTCAGTCCCAAGCTCCAAAAGCTCCAAGGTACGTATGAAGAAGGAGAAGAAGGAGAAGAAGAATGGTTCTGAACGCGGGCTTGGGAGGGGGACTTACATCCCATCTGCCTTGGCTGTGAGCTTCTCGAGAACTTCTTGTCTCAGCCTCGGCTTTCTCCTGAAGAGAGCAGATTCTAGCGTCTTGCTCAAGTACGTGTTGATGTCGTTGCCGTTGTTCTCGGCAGAAACCTCAATGGTCAACAGTCTGTGACCTCGAAGCTGGTTGGTCCCGGTGCAGTCGCGGGAGCTTACCACCACGCGCAGGCAGCCGCCGCCATCATTTTTGACCCGGAGCTTTTGCGCCAGGGCATTCAGGCCAGAGATCAACTGGTCCTGGGATGTCTGTTCGAGCTGCTCGAAGGCGTCTATGAAGATGTACACGTCGCGCCCCGACGAGACCAGCAGTTTGTGCAGCTCCTGCTGGATGTCGACAGCGGGAGTATTCTTCCCAAACGTGTCGCTCGCTTTGAGCCCAGGGGATGCCTGTTCCCAGAAGGTCGTGAGAACTTGTCGGTACTGCGTGTTCTTGTCGGCGACGTCGTGGAAGTCAACGTAAAAGTACAGCAAATGTGCATGGCTGGGGTCCCGTCCGGTTGAGCGCTCGTGCTGTATCTTGTGGATGATTCGTGACCTAGGAGATGGTGTCGTTAGCCTAATCCTCACTCCGTGCGCCACCTGCTTACGAGCCACCGGCACTGTAAAGACGTGAGCTCACATCAAGACTGTTTTTCCAGAGCCGACTATTGTGCAATTAGCATGATGAAAGCCCCAAGAACACGCCGAACGCGCAACGCAAAGTTACTCACAGCGGCCGTGGATCCAGAGCAGGGCAGGGCCATCCTCCTCGCGTGCGCTCTCCCAGGACGAGAAGCTCTCGCTCCGCACCAGCCAATCGCATGTCCCCGAAGCCTCCCATTGCACCTTTGACTTGTTGTGCAGCTCCTGGGCGGCATGTTTCGGCGTCAAGTCCAGCCCAGCGTCGGCGTCTGGTGTATATACGAGGTTAGCGGTTCGGAAAAGAAGAGGAAATGGAATAATAGCTTGGCGCTCGGGTGCTTTGAGAACTGACAGAAGACATTATCCCCATAGTGGATTCCCTGAACGAACCCGATGTTGTGCTGGAGGATAAGGTGGTTTTCTTCCATGGGGGACAAGCATATGAGCCGACTGGCAGATTCTGGGTGTTGATAAGCAAGTCTATTTGGACTCGGGGATAGCTTCGAACAGGGGTGTTGGCTCAACAAGGACACGAAAATGTAGAGATAAAAGGTTCACTTGTTTTACAGAAAGTCTAGACCAGTTTCTTATTTACGAGCGGGCTCCCTATTTATTCTTATTGGGTGTGGGTAAGTGCTGCACACAAGGCTTTCTTGTGCAGGATAATCCTGAAAGGAAGGCCGAAGCTGGACGTGACAAATACAAGACGTTGAAAGGAGGTTATGGCTATTGGTCGTTTCCTCTCCAACCACCCCTCCCCCCCCTTTCCTCCCTCCCCTCATTTTATATGGTCACGTTGCAAGGATAAGGCAGATCATATAAAGCAAATGGTTTGACCCTTGTCTTCAGCTCGTTTCTGTGCCGCCGCACGTGTTTATCACCGGCGACTCGCATTTGGCCAATGATCTAGCTGCCCATAGTATATAGACATTATAGAGGAGAAGTAGTAAGAATGGAAATATGATGAGTAGTATTGAGAGTCGTATGGGGTTGGTAGAGAAACGGTAAGATATACTTGGACTACATATATTCATCACGTAAAACTTGTCCTTCTACCAATGCAATGCCAGTACTTATACATATGTAAGAAACTGTAATTATACGTACATTGAAGTTGATGCTTTTATATATAAACATTTCTTCTCTTTGATATACAAGTTTTCTTAATATTTCTTGTTAGGTTTATTACATACAAGAATATTATTATTTGACACTCTCCCCGGTGACTCTTTCTATATACGCACGTATCGTTCCTCAGTATCTCGTCTTAGTTGTGATGTCCTCTAGTCAACCTGTAATCTCAAGATACGCATACGAACAACGGTCTGGGATGGTGTTAATTGATGTGCAGCTTTGAATCAAGCGAGCATGTACGCCGTAAGCTCGCATACGCAATGTAATGTAAAACAGTATTTCCTGGCTGTAATTTGAATCAGAGCAAAGTCACGCGCAGGCCTCGGAGCCTCATTCCCCTCCAAGGCTCTCCCGGCACACACCCTTGAAAAGTGATAAACTCTCCCGCACTAATGCACTACGTGGCGTATTGTTATTACGGCCAAGGTGATATGTATCAAGCTCGGCAGCCAGATGTAACGGTGCTTAAAGGGAACTGTTCGCATATCGGGGCAGTGTGGCTATGTGAGCTACCTACGGGGTCCTATTGTCGTTTGACGACTACCTTCAGGCTCGTCTTTTCTTTTGACTTGAGACCAAGCGGGCAGCTTTGTTCGCGTTGGCGTATTAAAGTTGCGGGCCGGCTTACTTTATCCACCTGTTGGGCGGCGAGGCGCAAGCCGGGTATGTTTTCCCCACCGGTGAACCCATCAAGCAGCTGTAGTTGACCTGTCATATTTTGTACTGCCGAAAGGGTTGACGAATGAGAAGTTCATGGGGGAACTACACTACGGAGTAAAGGGGGCCATGCTGCCACGTCACGGGCTGATGCTCGGCGAGCGTAACTCGCATATTCAGGTAGAAGCATTGTATCTATTTTTTTTCTTTTCGTTTCTTTCGGTTTTTTAAACCTCCCCCCCGCTTTATAGTGGCTAGCCCGAGCAGAAAGGCCGTTTCGTTTCTTTTTTGACAACAGCAGATGCATCGTTAGTTCTCAGCCCCGGGAGCCTTGTTTCCCCGTACGTACCAGATAGGCGAGCGAAGCCTCTTGCAAACTACATAGGCGGGATGTGATTTTTGACACTTGACGCTACCGCTCATGTCCTTGCCCGCGTATATGTGGGTTGGGTGCTGATCAAAGTGCAGTACACAACAGTACACAACTTTACCCAAGGCTGCTCTTATTGCGTTATCAAGTCTCCTTGTGAAAAAAAATGAAAAAGAAAGAAAAAGGCAACACACACAAAGCTGCACTATTAGCTGGTTGTTTTTGGATCCAGTTGGGTGGTCTAGGGTAATGGACCAGGTTGTACAGCTTGCTTATTCAACAACTTTGGATGCGTGTGCTCTGCGCGGCGATGCTCGCGGCATTCAATTCAGTGGTTCTCGACTGCGATCGATCAACATTCGTAGCGGCCCTTGTCAACAGTCCCGGATTCTCATCGGATGCCCCTCAGAGTTTGGACATGCCGCTTACCACAGCCCGTGACACGTTGGTCGCAAACGCATGTGCTTTGCAGACGTAGCCATCTCAAACTAGACGCCATTCGCTCCCCTCGAACCCCCCAAATACCAACGGCGGCACTTCTTTGGCCTGGACGAGCAGGGCTGTGCGGGCTGCTCCTCGAAAGAAACTGCATATGCGGGTCTTGCGAGGCACTCTCTGCTCGACAAGGCCGGGCCAAGAAAGTCGCGTTTCGTAGCCTAAACAACCTAGCTGCATATATATATATTTTCAGGGGTCATTCATGACAACGCAGGCTTCCCAGATATGTAGACTCGAGGTAGCCAGCTCCAAAACTCGGGTGCCTCGACCTCGCAACAGATGAGATAAGAAGACAGGCGTAGCCAGCTATCCAGCCCGTGTCAAAAAGGAACGTATTGCAATACATTACTGCAAAAGAAGCAATATATCCTGCACCCACACCGACAAAACCAGACGCCCCCCCCCCCACCAAAGTACAGACGCAACCCTCCCCTCATCACCCATCATGGACGGCCTCACCACCGCCGTTTCGCTTTTCCAGTTCGCCATGGAGACGCTGTCGCGCATACAGCTGGCGAGGGATTTCGAGCAGCAGTTCGAAACTTACCAGCTCAAGCTCGACATCATCCAGCTGCGGCTTTCCCGCTGGGGCCAGGTCGCGGACCTGGCCGCCCTGGACAAGGCTGAAGGGGCCCGGGGGCCCGGGGACGGGGAGGACGGCGGGCCCACCACCATGTCCGTCCTGCAGGACATATGGCGCCTCCTGAAGAGCACCGGCCGAAGGGCGACCTCGGAAAGCAATAAGCAGAACGGCGGCGATGACCACCAGGGCAACGTGCTGGACCCGGAGGTCTGCATGCCCAGCGACCTCCAGATGCTGCGGGCCAGGTTCACGGGCTTCTGCCGCAGGCGCAGGGTCCAGGCGCAGAAGGGCGTCGACGCCCTCCGGTGGGTGTTTTACAAGAAGGAGCAGTTCTCCGACTTCGTCGGCGACATCTCCGACCTCGTCGACCAGCTCGAGCAGCTGCTGTCCGACGAGGGCCGCGAGAAGCTCAACGAGCTCAGCCAGGACGAGTGCAAGGGCATGAGCAAGGCTAGCCTGAAGGACCTGAGGGATATCGTGGAAGGGTGCGATCCCTGGCTCAGCAAGTCGATCGAGACTTCGCTGGAGAGCCGCAGGTCGGGCACGTCGATTCACCAATCTCATAACAGGGGATATACGGTGGGGATCCATAAGGGCGATAATAAAGGCTGTCTCTGGGGTCCTAATAAGGGCCAGATAAGCCAAACATTTCACTGAGTGGGGTTTATGGCGCTGGCCTCTGGGTTGTGATTAGGACGGAAAAGGGGGTCTCGTATGAATATCTGAATTCCATGAGAGCCTTCAGCGCTGGAAAGTAGTGCAGTTGAGGTCACAACACCAAAGTATATTCTTCATCTTCTTTCTTGCCCTTCCCTCTTTTACTTCTCCGTAGCATTTGAACTTTTAGTTGTTGCTTTCTCACAGAGGTCGGCTGTCTTTTCTTTCTTTCTTTCTTTTTTTTTTTTTTACGCATTTTGGTTGCCCTCAGCTCCCGTTTTTCCTTATATATATATATTTATACATATTCATATTAGATGGAACTTTCTTTTCCTTTCATGTTATTTCTTCTTCGAAAACGAAGTTTGTCCAACTTTCTTGTACAGTGTGTATAATGTCCGTGTAATCAGAGCCATACGGCACCCTCGCGGCACTCATTTGGGGGGCTTCCCCGGGGTAAGTCGTGGGCACTTCAGGCGGACCTTGTTCTCAAAGTTTTAACATACGACTATGGCTACTATCAACCTTGGCATGGAAGTAATGTTTCACGTAGCTTTTCTTGTTTCTCCCACCTAAGAAAATAGAATATTCTCCATTGTTGGTCGTTGTTTATATATATGCCTCCTCTCGGCGTCGGGGATAGATGCCGCATTTGCCCCCTACTATATGGGCTCGTCACAACCTGGACAATCGCCCAGCGGACAACCTCGCAGCGCCATCAAGGGCTATGTCAACGCCGTTTCTACAACAACGCAATATGTTAGCCAGCTTCAACCCGCCCTATTCGAAAAAGACAATCATCAACTACTATGGGAAGCGGAATGGATTCCAAAAGGTAGAACACGAAGTAGAGAAAAAAAGAAGAAGAGCTAAAGAGGAGAGGGAAAGCGTACACGTAAGCCCCGGCGCGGGAGCACAAGAACACGGCGGCGCCGGCCACGTCCTCGGGCTCGCCCAGGCGGCGCAGCGGGTTGTCCGCCGCCAGCGCCGCCTCGCCTCCCAGGTTCCGGATGAGTCCGCCGGCGAGCCGGCTGGGGAAGAAGCCCGGGGATAGGGTGTTGGCGGTGACGTGCCTGGGGCCGAGCTCGACGGCGAGGTTGCGGGCGAGGTGCTGGACGAACAAGGTACGTTAATATGTAGCGGAGGGGGGAAGAGGGGAGAGAAGAGGGAGGGGATAGGGACTTGCGTTGGCGGCTGCTTTGGACGCAGAGTACATTATGGTGCCGTGCTCGCCCACGTGGGGGACGTTGCTCCCCGCCGTGGAGCTAACGATGATGATGCGAGCCGGGTCCGTCTCTGAGCCGCCGGCCTCGAGCAGCGGCAGCGTCCTAACGTAATCAGCCGTCTTTCTCTACCCCTTCTTTCTTTTTTTTTCCCCCTTGAGCAGTCTCGTCTCACCTCTGCACGAGCTCAAAGACGCCCCTGACGTTGAGGTCCAGGATCTTGACCGAGCTCCGCGGCGGCGCGTCCTCGAACCGCGACCCCCAGGCGGCGCCGGCGTTGCAAACCAGCACGTTCAACCCCTTCCCGCCCAGCAACCCCATCACCTCCCCCGCCAGCCTGTTCACCCCTTCCGAAGCGCCCACGTCGGCGGCTATCCCGACGGCGCGGCCGGATACGCCGGGGAGACGGTTGAGGCGCTCGACGGCGCGGTCGAGGCCGTCTTCGCCGTGTGACTTGCGCGCGGTGAGGATGACGAGGGAGCAGCCGGCGAGGAGGAGGGCGGTGGCCGTGTGCAGGCCTAGGCCGCGGGAGGAGCCGGTCACGAGGGCGGTCTTGCCGGCGAGGGAGAAGAGGGTGTCGAAGTCGCGGAGGTGGGACATGTTACGTTACTGTGTCCCGGATTGGTTGCTGGAGAGATGAATGGGAGAAGCGAGCGCTTGCTTGCTAGGGTTGGTGGGTTATACGCGTTGATGTATACATGTTTAATGAGTTTGTTGGATGGTTATGAAGAACTTATGTATGTACACGGTGAGTGGGGTGGTGAGATCTCGGTAAACCTTGCCGTACGTATAACCAAACCGGTTCCGCGGACGTCGTTATGCGGGGGAAAAGACTTGGCTCGGCAAAGTTGCCCGGGATTTGGGGATCTGCACCCAGCCAAGGCCCGGCAGCTCCAACCCCGCAAAGGGTATAAGTTGGATAGGAAGACCGAGGTGCGGCTCGGCTGGAGATGAATACTAGAATCGTAGAAAAGGCTCAATTCATTATTATTTCAAAAGCATAGCACTTCCAATCTCACCAAGAATACAATTGTTTACCCCCATTATACTCCAATTCTCTTCCCTCAGATTAAACCCTTGTAACAGACGAGTAAGGAAACATGCCCATCAAATCGCCCTACCCAGACATCCCCATCCCGCAATGCAACATCCTGACCTACCTCTTCGGCGACGACGGGTCCGCCGCCTCCCCGGACCCGCTCTGGTTCGACAGCAAGGCGCCGTCAAGGAGCCT
The DNA here is from genome assembly GCA_026184415.1 of Trichothecium roseum. Lineage (NCBI taxonomy): Eukaryota > Fungi > Ascomycota > Sordariomycetes > Hypocreales > Trichothecium > Trichothecium roseum. Next base: position 413,649 of record CM047948.1, read on the forward strand.
GTCCCCGGCGCAGATGCTGACGTGGGCGCGCCGGCTGGGCTTCGGGCTCGGGCGGATGGGCCTGGGCCGCGGCGACGTGGTCATGATCTGCTCGCCGAACCACGTCTTCGTCCCCGCGGCGTACCTGGGCATCGTCGGCGCGGGGTGCGTGTTTAGCGGCGCGAACCCGGCGTACACGGTCAGCGGTGAGTACAGCTTTCCCTTGTCGTATCTACATGTACATTCTCTACTACATAGCATAAGAAACATAAGAAACCACGGAATAGTACGCGTGTACTGACTGAATCCAGAGCTCGCCCACCAGCTCACCGACACGACGGCCAAGCTCGTCCTCGCCCACCCCAAGACCCTCCCCCTGATCCTCCCCGCCGCCGAGAAAGCCGGCCTCCCCGCGCACCGCATCCTGCAGTTCTCCGACGAAGCCAACCCTCCCCACCCATCCGGCATCCAGGACTGGCGCTCCGTGCTCGGCACACCCGCCGAGGGCAACGCCTGGCGCTGGCCCCGACTGGTTGAAAACGAGGCCGGGAAGACCATAGCGACGATAAACTACTCCTCCGGCACGACGGGCCTGCCCAAGGGCGTGTGCGTCTCCCACGCAAACCTGGCCGCCAACGTCGAGCAGACAATCTTCATGCGCTACGCCCGCCGCCCGCACCCATCCTCCCGCGCACCCCCTAACCCCGAGCGTTGGATCGGCTTCTTGCCCCTGTACCACGCCTACGGGCAGCTCTGGACCATCCTCATGGCCGCCAAGCTGGCTGTACCGGTGTACGTAGTCGCCGAGTTCCGGTACGAGGAGTTCTTAGCGGCTATAGAGAAGTACCGGGTCACGAGCCTGCAGGTCGCGCCGCCGGTGCTGGTCATGCTGGCCAAGAGGCCCGAGACGGCGCGGTACGATCTCGGGAGCGTGAGGGACGTGCTGTGCGGGGCGGCGCCGCTGGCGGGGGAGCTCGAGGCCGAGTGCGCGCGGAGGTTCGGGGTCAAGGTCGGGCAGGGGTGGGGCATGACGGAGGTTACCTGCGGGGCCATACACGTGCCGAATTACCTGCTCGAGGGCGATACCCGTGATGGTAATGGCGATGGGAGTAGTAAGCGCGCGGGATCGGTCGGGCAGCTGGACCCCAACTGCGAGTGCAAGCTCGTCGACGACGACGGCGCCGAGGTCCGGACGGGCGAGCCGGGGGAGCTCGTCGTCCGGGGACCAAACGTGTGCATGGGTTACTGGCGCAACGAGAGGGCGACGCGCGAGGCCATCGACGCCGAGGGGTGGCTGCGGACGGGGGACGTGGCTGTTTGCAACGACGAGGGCTTCTTCTGGATCGTGGACAGGAAGAAGGTAAACACCCCTTTCCTACTCGTCGCGTGTATATATACGCACGCGAGCAAAGTCTTGAGGGCATGTGGTTTCAAGCTGACCGTATTTCAGGAGCTCATCAAGGTCAACGCCCTGCAAGTCGCGCCCGCCGAGCTCGAAGCCGCCCTCCTAGAAAACCAGCACATCGCCGACGCCGCCGTCGTAGGCATAACCCTGTAAGTCAGCCCCCTCCCACCCCCCCCCCCCCCCTCTTCTGCCAATAATATCCCACCAGCCCTAACAAGAATATGACGTCGAAAAAAAAAGGGACGGACAGGAGTGGCCCCGGGCCTACGTTGTCCTCCAGGAAGCCTCCCGCGGAAAAGTCTCCCCCCGCGACGTGCGGGACTGGCTCGCGGCGCGCGTGGCCAGGCACAAGCGGCTGGCCGGCGGCGTGGCCTTCGTCGGCGAGGTGCCCAAGCTGGCGAGCGGCAAGATTATGCGCAAGACGATGAGGGAGTGGGCTAAGAGGGATGCCGCCTCCGTGGCCGAGGCCGTGGCTGCGGAGGGCCGGGGCGGAGGCGGAGGAAAGACCCGGGCTAAATTGTAGGGGGAGAAGCCCGTTCAGTCAATCATGCTGTGGGTGTGCGATAATGGACTGCGGGCTTTGGCACAAGGTGTGAATGAAACATGGGCATCAATGTTTTGTTGTCGTCGAGTGTAGCCCTGCTGTTGGCGCGGATAAAATAGAGTTACATCGCATGCTGGGGCCTAAAAGCGAAAGCAACGGCAACCGTGGGGATGTGAATACAACGGTGTGCATGTACACATTTACCTACACGGCCAACTGCACGTTGGCTCTCTCTCGTGGATTCACTCACCGGCAGCGTAGCAGCACCACTGCCACCCTACTTTACTAGCACCCTACTACTCTACTACTACTGCCACTACCGCTACTACTACTACTGCTACTGCTACTACTGCTACTACTACTACTGCTACTACTACTACTACTACTACTACTACTACTACTGCTACTACTACTACTACTACTACAAGCTCCCGCTTTACCTTTTACATCAATGACATATTCCCCGGTCCCATCTTTGCCGGCTCCCGATTGGTAAAACCTGCGTCCTTGCATATGCACGTCTTTGCTAGCCTCGCATCTGCTATGGAGTTAGTATGGAGCTTGGCTATAGCTGCTAGAATCTTGCCCCTCGGTTGAGGTTTCCCGGCCCTATGTTCCCCTCCTCCCCTCTTCATCTCTTCCACATAGAAATTCTACAAGCCGAAACTAACATCCTCACTTACATCACATGGGGACCTGTGGATATGCCGGAGAAACAGAGGCTCACTTCGTACAAACATTTCGTCACGTCAACGGGATTCCCAGACATCCATCGAGTCATGCAGACCCGGAAGCCGTCTCTCCATTGACTCGGTAGAAACAATTGATGCTTCTATGGGTCCGGACATCTGCAGCAGCCCGTAGTCTGATACGACCTCCCCCCCCCCCTTGCTCTCATGATCAGCCTAGCAACATGTACTCTTCCCCGGGACAAAGACTTGGTACAGAGAACCTATTCAGTGATAGGTAAGAGGCCCTGGATCAACTTTACCTGTAACCTTGGGCGTCCATCTCATAAAGACGTTCTTATAAAAACACATGTCCCTTTGCGAACCCATGCTCCACCCTTGTCTCAGACCATCTCAGTAGCTTTTTCTTTTCTGTTTCCTCCATCCATCCATCTCCCTTTAAAGGACCAATTGCCTTCAAATAATAAAAAGAAACTTTATAGTGTTTGATACATAAAACATATATTTAGTACCGCCATGGCAGACTTCCCCGTTCCCGAGGGGATCCGCCCCGGCAATCCCGACGCAAACCGCCGCCTCGCCGGCCCCATCCACGCCGAGCGCCACGTCCGCGTCGTCTGCGTCGGCGCCGGCGCCTCGGGCCTCCTCATGGCGTACAAGCTGCGCCGCCACTTTTCCAACTTTAGCCTCGAGGTGTACGAGAAGAACCCCGCCGTCGCCGGGACGTGGTACGAGAACCGGTACCCAGGGTACATTCCCCCCTTTTTTTCAGCCTACATGTAAAAATAAAAATAAAACAGACAAAGAAGGCCCGTAGTGAGGCATGGTGCTGATGGCGATGATGATGCAGATGCGCTTGCGACGTCCCTTCACATAATTACACTTGGAGTTTCGAGCCCAAGCTCGACTGGTCGGCCGTATACCCCCCCGCCAAGGAAATCTTTGACTACTTCGACGGCTTCGCGGACAAGTACGGGCTCAAAGAGTACGTCAAATTGCGCCATGAGGTCGTCGGTGCCCGCTGGACCGAGCAGAGTCATGGCAAATCCGGCTCCTCCTCCGAGGGCTGGCACGTCGAGGTGCGCAACCTGGAGACGGGTGAACTGACGGTGTCGCGATGCGATATCCTCATCAACGCTTCCGGCATCCTGAATAACTGGAAATGGCCAGCCATTCCCGGTCTAGAAAAGTACAAGGGTACGCTTCTGCACACGGCCAACTGGGACGACGGTGTTTCTCTCGAGGGCAAGCACGTCGGCCTCATCGGAAACGGGTAAGCAATAGGCCATTTTCCGCTTTTCTTCACAACCACCTCCCTTATCAGTCAAACCCCTAATCCTGTTTACTGATGAATGAGTGTTGTGCAGATCCTCCGGCATCCAAGTCCTCCCAGCCATCCGCGAAAAGGTGAAAAAGGTAACCACCTTCATCCGCGAGCCGACCTGGGTGTCCCCCGTCCAAGGGCTGGAGCAACACGCCTTCTCTCCGGAGGAAAAGGACGTCTTCGCCAATAAACCGGGCGCGCTGACCGCGTATCGCAAAGACATCGAGACGGGGCTCAACGCCCAGTTCGGCATATTTCTGCGCGGGAACCAGGTCAACCTCGACACGCACCGGCACATGGTGTCGCAGATGAAGCAGAAACTTGGGAACAAGTATCTGGAGGAGAAGCTCATTCCCGAATGGAGCGTTGGCTGTCGGTGAGTCCCAAGCCACCCTCTCTCTCCTCACCCACCGTAACCTTTCCAATACTGTATAATCAAGTTTGAAAGACATACTCATTTTGGATGGTTAGACGTCTGACGCCAGGGGTCGATTACCTCGAGTCCCTGACAAAACCCAATGTACAAGTCGTCTACGGCGAAATCACCGAAATCACCGAGCGAGGCTGCCTCTGCGACGACGGAAAAGAGTACCCCGTCGACGTCCTCATCTGTGCGACGGGCTTCGACACCACCTTCCGCCCCCGCTTCCCTGTCATCAACCCTGCCGGCGAAAATCTCCAAGACAAGTGGTCTCGCGAGCCGGAATCGTACATGGGCGTCGCAGCCTCGGGGTTCCCCAACTACTTCGTCTTCCTAGGACCGAACTGCCCCATCGGTAACGGGCCCGTGCTGTCAGCCGTTGAAGCCCAGGCCGACTGGATGTGCCGAGTCGTGGATCGGTACCAGACAGACAACATCTCGCGAATCACGCCCAAGGAGGAAGCGGTGCGGGATTTCGTCGAGTACAAGGACCAGTTCATGAGGGGCACGGTGTGGGCGGACGGGTGCAGGTCATGGTACAAGGGGGGGAAAGTAGACGGCCCCGTCACGGCGCTGTGGCCGGGCTCGGCGCTGCATTACATCGAGCATATGCGGGATGTGCGCTGGGATGATTTAGAGGTGGTGTATTCCGGCAACCGGTACTTGAGCTTGGGAAATGGGTATTCACAGACAGAGCTGGACCCGGAAGCAGATTTGGGGTATTATATCGCCGAGAAGGACGAGGGACCGCCGCTGACGACGGCTGGACGGAGAAGGTTGTTGACAAGGACAGGTGGGGTGACAAGGACGGGTAGGGTGAGCGTAAAAGAGGGCGATGATGGTGCCCCGAGATCAAAGCTGTGAAGTGGCGTGATTTCTTTTTTAACCTTTTCTTTTGGTGTATAGGCCATATATATACTCCATGATGAACTATGAGATCATATTGCAAATGTAACTTGTAGTAGCCACAGGACCAACAAATCCGCTTACATTCGAATGTGCTCTTCAGAGTCCTTCGTGTGTGCCTGCCGTAAGGGAGTATATTCTGGCAGACTGCTTCTGCCGGCTGCGCGGCTTGATGAAAGGGGACACACATTGTTACGGGATGCTGTTGGCAGCTATCAAGGTTGATGGAAGATGACACGTTTCCATGCCCGGTCATTTTGTCATCACTACTACTGTTTCGCTTCCAAATTCCCGTTGCTCCATCTGGGAAGTACCTATGTACCTGAGCGATGTAAGGCAGGAGTCATAGGTAGCTGTCGCGGCCTTTTACTGGCTGTGGGGCACACAACGGCTGCGTCTTTCTTAGCCATTTTAATTCACGAATTAAGTCGTCTCCCTATAAAAGTTACTGTGGCTATTGGTCAACTAATAAGTGCTAGCTCACGACCGTTTCTCATTGGCAACTTTCGCAATAGTCGGAAGCTGTACCTGCTCTACCAGAAAGATACATCAGCCCAAGAGTCTTACACGCCGACATTTAATTGCGATAACCTGCTAGCAATCGTCATTTCTTCCTGACAACACACCACCAATAAATATCAGACACCTTCCTTCTTTCTTTCTTTGATTATTGCGATTCGTAGTAGAAGAAGCATTATGCATTCTCTTATATTACGAAACCATCAAAAGATGCCAACCTCGCCTTTATAAGTAAAATAGACTTAAGGAGTAAGGGGCTTATTGGCGCGGCAGTGTTATACTCGTTGAGAGGACTAGATTCTAGAGAAATAGAGATGGAGGGATATATATAGATGGTAGGGGAAGTAGGACGGCTGTACATTATCTATTTCACTTCTCCAGTTCCAGGCCAATAGTCCTGGCCAGAAGCGCTCCGCATGAACCTGGACTACCTTGTGAGGGGGATTGCCTCATTCGGCGCCATTCCTCGGCAGCCAAAAAGGCGCCGTGTACTGTTTTGAAAAGGGGCCATGGCCGAGGTGACTTGTTCAACACCATCTACCCGGATGCGCTGCTCCATAACTCTTGGCCTCGGGCCTAGGGGTGAGGAGTCTGACGGGATGTAGGATTCTACGGATGATCAGTTTAACTAGGTAGAGCTTCTGGCAGACACTGAGAGTTGGCTTGGTATGCTGGTGGACAGATGATGCAAGACTCTGGGAGTGACGACCGGCAAACTACCGAGCACGATGGTACCTATCTATTATGCTTCAATCCACCAATTTGCACATGACCGTGCAGTTTCCGTTTTTCGAAAGTCCCATTTCCGTACTACAGCTAATTCGTACATGCATCTTCACGCAACGAGATGATAATATTAGTAAAATCATCTACGTATGGGAAACAGACGAGATCTATATCACATAGAGTCTTTGTTTTGTCATGGTTGCTTACGCCAGCAGTTCTAACAGCTACTACGAGGGTCTCTAAGACAGTATACTCTGTATTTTGTGATTAAGACAAAAGATAGACTAAGATTCTAGTAATCAAGTCCTTTATATAGACTTTTTATTTTCCAACGCAGTAGCCCTAGACATAACGTATCTCTCGGCGCGTCCATATTTCGTCATACGTTACTTTCCTAACATGACACATATACCATTGCTAATACCACCATCACCCATCACTCAACCATCCTTCCCTGGCTCTGACACTCCTGTTACTTAACTATCATTCTCAAACCATTATTAACCAATTCATCACATCTATATCAAAAGCACTTGAGCAATTTCCTCCTATCGACGCTTGTTTTGGCTTCACCTCACTCGAGGTTACTAGACCCAGCAACCACGTTGAGGTACAAGCTCATCTGCTGGGGCCCACGACCACTCACCTCCAGTAATTATAGTGCCGTACTGGAATGGCGCGCTACCAAGATATTAATGACACTCGCTGTGTGTGGGGGGGGGGGGGGGGGGGATCTGCAAACCCCTCCCTGGTTGACCCAGAGGAACTGGCGACATGAGTTTGGCTGAGCTGACAAAGCCTTGCCGTATGAAATTGAACTCCTATCTACCGGAGCAGAACTTTAACAGCGTCATTCAACTATACGTTAGTGGCATAATCTCCATCACCAGCACCCGCTTCGCGAGAGCGGTCTGCCGGATCCGAAGGTGCCGAACGCCAGCTGTCAACCCGTTCACGCATCCAATTCAAGAACAGGGGAGACACAGCTGCTTGGACACTCGCCATCCAATGTCGAGTGTTAGACCAAACCACTATGTACACAGCTCGAGCAATGCGGCATGATCTCCTAATCCCAACACCGATTAACCTGCGGCAACTCGCCTTCTAAACCCGGATCTTGCCGCAGATGTTGACCGGGTGGAATACAACGATCACTCCGATGAGCACGGAGAAGATCCCGCACAGGGCAGAGATATCGCGCGATTGTTCCGCTGTGAATATTCCCTTATTGTAAAAATATTTAATATAAAAAAAAGATAAGGTGGGAACGGGGAGGGGGTGTGCAGTAAACGCTACGGGGAGAAAAGGAGAAGAAACAGAAGAGAAATCCAGGACAAATGCCACAGCTTTATAGCTTTTCTGCCGACTTAGGTAAACAAGATGGATGAGGCACATTAATAAGAAGGCACGTTGATGGACAGGCACATTGGTGAGAGAGAAGGCACGCACGCATACATACCCAGCACTTGCCTGTAGTGTTTGCTCGAACCTTCCTCTAAATTGGGCCACGGCTCTGCTGTTCCTACGAAGAAGGTACTAACAAGGTTCGGGCTGGCAGGCGAGAAAGGTTTCAAATACGTGGCTGTGACATGAGTCAGCAGGAGCAACCCAATACTCTGCTCGAGGTGCGAAGTATAAGAGCAGCGTAGAAATTCTGGTTGTTCCCTTCCTCAATTCCTTTCCATCCCTCCCTCCATGCGACACACTCCATCTCACTTGCTCCATCTCCTCTAATCCCCCTCATCGCACAGGCAAGATCAAACACGCCTTCCTCCTGTCATTGTTTCCTCCATAATGTCTTGCAGGAGCAACACAGCTACGCCCCGAGGGTCTATTGATGGTGGGGACCCGCCATCGTACGCAGAAACCCTCGACGTAGGCGATGCATTCAAAAGCATTGAACAGCTATGGGACGATTATTACGGGCACGAGGACGTGGTGCAGGAATTGGCCAAGCAAAAGTACAACGTCTTTTTCACATGGCGCTCCAGCGAAGACACGGAATACTCACCCCTCCACTGGCTGCCACGGTGGCTCTTCAGGTGCAGAAAGACACAACCCGTGTGGTTGGCTTTCCTGCGAGCCCGGACCAAGAACCTCCCCCGTCTCATGAAGTCCAGATTCCGCTGGTCGTCGGTCAACGTGGTGCCGGGGTTGGATAAGATGTTTGAGGAATACATCGACACTAGCAGCTTGCCACATCCGTATGTACTGAACGGCTACTACTACCTCCACCACCGCGTCAGCCAGATCCAGCCGCAGCGCACCGACGACCCGGAATGGGCAGGCGAGCTGCACGTTTACTCAAACGATGCATCTGTCCTCCTCGGCTTCGATGTAGATGGTCTCGCGAGCAGCATGCCCTCTGAGGTGACGTGCTGCAGCAGCGATAGGGGCATGGTGTATAATTTCGACGCCGTCAGAGTCAGGAACCCCCGCTTCAACATGATCTACCCAGGGATGCTACTTGACGGGTCTTGGCCTTGGCCCAGGGCGGATGAGCAGGATATCAAAACAGATGTCGCCGAGTACATTGAAGAAGCCGAGGACACTCGAGACGACATACAAATTCCCTATGTGCCCGACCACAAGGCGATACTTGAAGGCTACTACTACGTGCACAGCACAGAATAACCACCGCACAAGCTTCGCAGTATAGCATTTTAATGAATTCCGACATTGCCAGGGTGGGAGTATGAGGGGCAACGTTTGGGACGTGGTTTATTATACATGGCTACGATGTGTTTAATTGGCCTGCGCGCTAGTCGTCGAGATTGGAGCTTCATACCCAACTACTCTTCCTACTCCCATATCCTACATTTGCAAAAGGTGCACAGCAGTTTATCCCAATTGCCTAAATTCACAATTTTAATCGATATGAGCCCGTAGCTATGTTGTGCAAATGCCCATAACCAAAGTGGGATAGTAGTGGTAGCGTGGTGGTGGTAGTAGTTTTTAGTGTATTAACTTTACTATGTATAAGAATAATAGGCCGTATTCATCAATGCAGTCGCGTAAAACAAAAGGTAATCCATCATCTCATGCCAACTCAATCATCCCTCTCTCTCTCTCTCTCCCATCCTACAGACCGCAGTTCTTGGCGGCGACGGCGGTGGCCTTGGCATCGACCCTGCCGAGCTCGACGGAGTGGCCGTTGGTCAGGGCGTCCATGGCCTTCTGGCCGATGTTGAAGCCGTTGGTGGAGGTGTCGACGCCGAGGACGAAGATCTTGTGGCCGTCGTACTCGAGGCTCCAGCACTTGCCGCAGTTGGGCGAGTTCCACGAGATGCCGGGGGCGCCGCCGATGAAGGGGAAGTGGGGGATGTCGGACTGCTTCTTCCAGCCGAAGCGCGTCATGAGGCCGTTCTTGCCGTCGGAGCAGGTGAGCTTGGTGAGGGAGCGGTCGCCGATGTCGTAGCCGGGGTCGTAGGAGACTATATACACATTCACCGTCAGCACGTTGCTGTCTAGAGGAGGAGGAGGAGGAGGAGGAGGGGCTTACCAGTGTCGGCAGCGGCGACGCTGAGGAGAGTAGCGAGGCTAAAGATGGCGGAGACCTTCATTTTGAATGTGTGTAGAGAGTTGGAATTAATATGAATTATTTGTTTTTTTTTGTCGAGTGAGGTGATGTTGCTGATGCTAGCAAATGTTGGTATTAGATGAAGATGAGATGAGAAGAAAAAAAACAAATAACATTGACAGAGAGAATACGATGCCTTATATACATAAAAAAAGAAGACTTACTGGCAGTAGCATTTTCTTCTACTTCGTGTTTACAAAAAAACCGCCTCGGTCATGTCTTTTTTTCTCTCTTCTTCTCGTATCGAAACGTTCCGCATGACACCCGCCTAGCTCGTGTTCACCTTGGCTGACGATATCTCCCGCCCGGGTACCGATTAGTCCATTGGGGGAGGGGTTGGTCTCGACCTTTTTTGCCAGGGTCCCTCGTCGGGTGTCAAAAAGGTCAAAAGCCGCTAGTTATTACTACTAGTACTATAACACTATTACGATTACTACTACTACTTCGTACTGCTGCTGCTGGCTACCGCTGCATGCAGCCACGGCATTTGCATCGATGTGGGCTTTCTTGGCTGTTTAGGGCGGGGGGACTACTGGTACTTAGTAGTAGAGTAGTAGTAGTAGTAGTAGTAGTAGTAGTAAAAATCGTGGGATACGGGAAAGGCCAAGTCTTACGATTTCGATCTACGCTGCAAAGACGCATCATGGCCTTGTTGCTTGTCAGGGTATTGAGTACCGCTACTCCATGTCTGCTCGGTACAGACCTCGTATCCGGGCCGTCGCTTGCCAGCGCATGGGCACATCAGCATGCAACGCTCCGGACTGGCGATTCTCACCGGTAACTATCAAGAGGGACCTTTTGTCAATAGTCCCCGAGAGTACGAGTAGTGTGTTACGTTGGTAAGGCTAACACTCTTCTTCACCGCTAAGGGCCGACATGTCGTCGAAAACAGCCTTTGCTAGTACTCTCTGCCATGGGCTAGTAGCAGTAAGTACTCCGTAGTAGTAGTCATGGTATTTCCACATTGTCGTTGCCATGCACGACGTAAAAGTCAATATCCTCATACCTTGGGTTTTCTCGCCGATTCCCCCTCTCCGCTGAACAAACCACTAAACAAATCACTAAGCAAAGCACTAAACGTTCTCGAATCTGACCCGTACACTTCGTACCCCGTACGCTCGGACGAATGCCAGCCAGCCACCTCGGTTTCCCGGTTTTCAACATGGAGCTTTTGGAGAACCAGCTAGGCCCTAGGGCCAGTACTCCATACTGGCAGTATTTACTGACTGCTACTCTCCGCAGTCACTCCGTATCTCCCCGCGCTAATCCTCGTATCCCCCCGTCGGTATCGTCGGCACAGAGCACGGGCCCCCTGCCCCGCTCGCTCGCTCGCTTCCTCGCGCCGGAAACATGACGCGACGGCAGATCCTCGGAAAACAGCTCGTTTGGAGTTCACGTCTGTTTGGATGCTTGTATGGTATGGTAGTCCTCTCTCAAGAGCGAATGGCAAAACTGACGCTTTGGCCCTTGTGGAAATTCTGAAGTCAAGAACAATTCACAGTACGAAGTACATACACTACGGAGTCTACCCCGTGCATTGCATAGGCCTTAACATCCAGAACAACGACGGAAAAACGTTCGCGTAGCTGCCCGTCCGGAAATTGGCACCAACCCTAGACCATCATACGATTGCCCGAATAATGAAGATGGTATCTTGCAGATTCTTGATCAGGAGGCGAGATAGCTCAGTCTAAATACCTTGAGAGAGAAAAATGAAGAAGAAAATGTTCCTTCCTTTTGCTGTTCCTTCCCGGCTCTTCCTCTTCTTTTTGCCTCTCGGAGAAAAGCAAACATCAGCATGGCCACTTGAACAACGCCATTGTTCTCCTGCTATTCGATTGCATAAGCACAAAAATAGGCCTTGACCCTTCGGTACATAGTTTACGGAGTATCGAACCTAACATGGCGGCCAACGAAGTCCGCGCAAGACTAGCCCGTTTCTATTTTCGTCCCCCCTCTTCGTATCTCGAGGAGTCGAGGTCTAGCCAATGTAGACTTGTCACGTGGGAGACATCTGACATGTTAAATGTCGACCAATTACCACGCCAGCGTACGGAGTACTCCGTACTGTGGTACGGCAGGTCGGCCTTGGCCGTCATTCGTCGTCTGCTGGCCTTGCATCACCTGTCCACCAGCAATACCAACTCAACTCGCAGTGTCTGCCGAAAGCTCCACCTCGTCAGACGCCTCACCCCTGGGCCAGGGCCAAGAGCCGTGGAGCAGCTTATCCGGGTAGATGGTGTTGAAGCAGATATCTGGGTCACTGCCCTCTTCAAAACAGTACACGGCGCCTTTCTTCCCGCCGAAGCATTGCGCCGAACAAGGTAGTCTCCCCACGAGGCAGTCCACGTTCATGCGGAGCGCTTCGTCCATGCTGTGGCAGAGAAAGTGCACCCAGCCCGCCCATTCCGGGTCCCGGGGGCGGTGCTGGATCTGGATCCTCCGGCACACCCACGGGCCGACACCGTGGCGCGGCACCCGGCTCGGCTCCGCGGAGGACTCGTGCATGCCATCCCAGACGAACTCGTCCGTCCCGGGTAACGCGTTGGCCGACGAGAAGCGGAACCCGGACGTCATGAGGCGCGGCAGGTTCTTCGTTCGGACGTTCACCTGCGCATGGATGATCCCGGGTATGGTGTTGGGTGCCGGAGCAGGGGTGCGGAAGTAGTAGCTGAACGTGACGTTCCGGTTATTCGTGTTGTCCCTCATAATCTTGACCACATCATCGTTCCCATGCAGTTCGTCCCACAGTTCCTCAACGCCTTTGAATTGCGGCGGCTCGGTGCAGTCGTCTTCGTGGGCTGGCTCGTGTTCAACTTTAATGAACTCGAAACTTGCGTCTATGGAGTCCGCGGAAGACATGGTGAATGGCGTAGAGCAGGGGACGAGTGGTGCTGTTGACAGTATTGTCTATACCTTGGCAGGGGAAACGGGCGTCGGTTTGGAGATTATGACTGGTAGATCTGCAAGGCCTGCTGCAAGTATTGCGGGTAAGTATGGCAGTGATTCTTTGGAGAATAGCCGAGGGCGGAACTAGTATTGAGATTTGGAAATAGTACGGAGGGAGGGGAGAGAAGGAAAAAGGTCGAACGAGGGCGTCATGTACGGGTTCTTATACGTAGGAGAATGATGCCATTTTTCGATGGTTCGTGAGTCAGCACTTCACTCGAGTCCACAGAGTTCAATGACAGTTGGCTTTTATGATCTGGCCAGGACACTGTTGGTCCAGAACTGCAAAATGAAATAGAATTTTGTAACCATATCGGCCGAAAGATTACACAGACAAGGCAAAAATAAAAGGGGAGAAAGAAGACGAAGCTTAACATCAAAGGGTTCAGGGTCGTTCCCTACTCAGAGGAAATAGGCATAACTCTATCTTTGCAATAGAAATCCAAATTAGTATACGTATATACTGCTTCCCTGCAATATAAATCTATTTTTTTTAAATCTTCGTTTCTCTAGTATTTAGTCCTTTTAATGAGTATAATACTACCGCGCTTATAAGATTTTTACGTTTAAACTTTATTTTATATTTAAAGGTAAGCTTAATATTTTTTTAGCCGTTTCGAAATATAAAAAATAATATAATATTTCTTTTTAATATAAATTATAATTATTAAATAGCCAGGGGGAGAATTTAGTTGATCTTTATTAGTCGTATATCGTTAGAAATAAATAACGATTAGTATTAAGTTATGTCATGGCAGTTCGATATCTATATATATGTGATCTTATACCAGTGTATGTTTCTGGTAGAAAAGGGATCGCTTCCGACTATTGAAATAGTCACTAATAGGGAGCGGTCATGGGCTACGAGTACCTAATCATTAACTTATAGCTATAATTGTTCCTAGAGGTAGACGATCTCATTAGTGAATTAAAAACGGTTGAGAAAACGCATCCGTTGTGTGTTCTATAGCCAATAAGAGGCCAAAATATACGTAGACTCGTGGAGGTCCACGCCGTGTTTAAGACCGCCGTATATTGACTATAACGTCCATGTCTAAACAACCATTTCTTATCGTGGCATTAATCTCTTTTACTACGAAGTAGGTTTCATCGAACATGAGAGCTAGTCTCTCCAATAGGACCAAAACCAGGGCCGTTTGATTTGCCAGTCTCCCCCGGCCTCGAGCAATGTTAATCTTGCATAGGTAACTGTCCTTTTCGTGACGGATTGCTCCTAGTAGTAGACCCTTTTCGGTTTTCAGCATGTCGAGATTTCATGGCGCCTGGGAAAATACTCATCACCATTACGAAGCAAACGGAAACTGTAACGTGTTTTTTTTGGAGGGGAGAAAGGGGAACCAGCTCTGTTTAAACAATTAATCGCCATGTCTAGACGTATATATATATATATATATCCACGTGCACGTGTAAAAAAAAGAAAAGTAACTAGTAACTACGTTTCTACTCAAGAAAAAAGGGGGAGCGCTTCGTATACGAAAAAAAAAAGAAAGAAAGAAAAAGCTTTTTGTTTCCATCCATTTACATTTTCAGGGCGACGGGGTATCCTGCTTGTAGCTCTCGGGCTCGAGGCTGCGCACAAACTGGCGCACGAAATGCGCCTCGGGCTTGCCGAGCATGTCGCGGAGGACGCGGCGCTCGGGCTCGAGGGAGGGGTCGCCGGCGGTGGTGGAGAGGTAGTGTATGGCGGTGCTGAGGGGCATGGCGGTGGTGAAGTGGCGGAAGAGGCCGACGCGGGGGTGGAAGAAGAGACGCATGGCGCGGACGAGGTGGCGGCAGGAGGCGTCCTCGTCGACGTTCTGGTCGAGGGGCTCGTGGGGGAGGGAAAGCTGGCGGATGAACTGGGCGGTGCGCATGCTCATGGACCAGTAGAGGGTCATGCAGTGGGCGTCGGCGAGCTGGGATGCCGAGATGTCGGGGGGCAAGTCGGCGGTTAAGGTGGGAGGGAGGACGGGGACGGCGTAGCGGTCGTGCCAGGCGCGGAGGCGGAAGCTCAGGTCGAGGAGGGCGGCGCGGATGGAGAGGCGGTCGCGGTGCCACGACGGGTCCGTGGGCCGGGGCTTGGAGGCGACGAAGGCGGTCAGGGAGACGGAGAGGGCGGGGATGGTGACGATGATGTCGAGGATGAGGTCGCGAGGGGTCTTGGGGTGCTTGGTCCAGGGGATGGTGAGCCATTCGGGTCGGCTGAGGAACGTGTCTTTGCGCTGGATCATGGAGGACATGATCTGGGGGAGTTTGTCAGTTGCAAAAGAAAAGGGAACAAGGGGGGGGGGGGGGGGTTAAAGGTAGTAGTGTTGGGTTGGGAAACGTACGATGGAGTGTCGACCCGAGGTGAAGAGGTCGTGGGCCAGGCCGTCAATGTAGTACGACGGGGGCTTGGACTCGAGCATGGCCTGGTCGCCCGTGGAGTGTATGGTCCAGCTGCGCTTGAGGGACAAGCTGTCGCGCGAATCCGTGCCGTACAGAGCCTATTCAAAGTCAGAAGGCACCAAAAAAAGACAGCCAGTCTCGAGCATATGCTTTTCTAAAAATAAAAATAAAAAGTATGCAAAAGAGAGAGAGAGAAAGAGAGAGAGAGAACCCACCTCGTACAAGCCGTATATCCGAGCGGCGGCCAGCAGGTCAAACCCCTTCCACGCGCCCTTCTGCTTGGCCAGGGCGACGGACATGTCGGCGATGGACTCGCCGTAGAGCCGCATCCCTTCCCTCAGCATCCACTCGGCGCCCTCGTCGGCGCCGGCGCCGCCGGTGTGCCGCTTGCTGAGCGTGGTGAGGGCGGTGGCGAGGAGGGCCTTGCGGTAGACGGGGCTCGAGGTCTGGTAGTCCTGCAGCGGGCTCACGGAGCTGTTTATGAGATCCCGGGGCGCCTGCGTTGCCGTCCCCGTCCCCGGGGTGACGGCGGTGGAAGAGGCGGGGGAGGAAGGGGTGGAGGTGCCGGGGAGGGACTGGCTGTTGGGCAGGTAGGCTTCCCAGAACAGGGCTATGATCCTGTCCTGCTGGAGGGCCGAGGATAAGGGCAGGGAGATGGATATGTCCTTGGCATCGCAGTATTTGAGGTACCGCTGCTGCTGCTGCTTCTGCCACCGGTGAACAGACACGTCCGGCCTCCCTCCCGTCGCCGGGACGAGGGCGCCAGACGACGAGGCCGACGACGACGACGACGACGACGACGACGACGAAGACGAAGACGTGGGGCTGGTGGCGTTGGCGCTGGGCTGGATCTTGATGAAGCGTCCGCCGAGGGTGCCGTCGTCGCTGGCCTCCCAGAGGCCCTCGGCGGGCGCGAGGGGACGGCCGTCGTCTCCGGGGCGGGTCGCGGCGGCGGCGGGACGGGCGTAGCCGCCGCACGGGATGCAGCTCCGGCGGCACTGGCCGCAGGCCGGACGCTGTAGATCGCACTGCGGGGTTTGTTCGTTGTTAGTAGATGGTACATAGTATGCTCCGTCTTATTGGTATACCACTAGTAGTAGAGTACAGGGCCGAGAACCAGCTCATGTATAGAAGCTCGGGAGTCGGGGGCAAGGTCATTTGCAGAAAAGGGGGCTAATAGTTTGGGGGAGGAGTGTAATGGAGGGCAAAATCAGGCTTCTTTTGTTACGGGATGCCATATGGGGCTTATTTTCGAACAGGTACACACGAATGGATCATTAACTCACGCCTTTCTTGCGACGGTGACATGTCACGCAAGCCTGGGGACGACCCTTGACGCCCACCTCTCCACCACCAGCACCAGCACCACCACGACCTCTTGGCGCCGTTTTTTTGTTCCTAGGAGGAGGAGGAGGAGGAGGAGGAGCTGAGCTGCCGGACATGACCGCAAAAGTTCCCTTACTGGGGGGGGGGAGGTAGGCAAAGGATAATGGCCAGGAATAGAGACTAAATTCAGGTGAAAGCAGGGAGTGCTGTCAAGCCAGGGCTAACGCTTGGTTGGTTGGTTCGATCAATTGTGCGGCTGTAAGTGTGGGTTGCGGGCTGGATTGCTTCTTTTTTTTTTCAGCTGTAGGTAACGGGCGTAGTATGTCGTAGCGGTAGGTGTGGTGAGTGTGTGCTGGGACAGGCTGGGACAGAGGAGGACGAAAGAGAGTGGATGAGCTTACGAGATGAGACGGGCACGCTCGCGTTTTACTTCCTGGTATCCTGTTTGGGCGTAGCGCCTTCATTTCGCGTCTTGAGTCTAGCCTGGTTGGGGAATGAGCCGCCGGCTGCATGTTATTGAGTTTGAGGATTTATATCCACAGAGAGACTACAGGGTATGCAGGAGGGGGGCTGTGGTGAAGAGGGATTCTATTCACTTTGCATTTATTCGTTTTTAGATGTATAGATGTATAGACGAGGAAGAATGGGGATGGGCTACATCACAGAGTAGAATTCAATGGTTGATTTTACTCTACGCGCAGGGATTGTGGTGGAAATATACATGACATATAAATACGCCGGATAGACTCGGGAGACGAATGTCATGGTTCTGTGATGTATATATGTGAAGAATATGGATGGTGACGGGGATAGTGTCACAACAAGATGTCACAGAAAAAAGGAGTAAATCTTTATCCTACGTGATATAGATGAGTGTTGATGCCGGTGCCGTGGCAAGTCTGACACAAGTGACACAGCCCGTCTGGAGTTGTTTATCCCGTAGTCTATACCCCACGTTTGCCCCGGGTATCATTCCCGAGATACGGCCTCCGTCTTATATGCACCAACTCCGTATACTACGACGGCTTTATCTAGGACCCCATTTCGACGACAAAGAATCGAATAATCCTACTGATATTTAGCCGGCGAAGAAGAGGAACGAAAAGAAGAAGAAACCTCAAGCTAAAAAATAGAGATAAAAGAGAAAAGGAAGACAAAAAAAAAGAAGAAGGAAAAAGAAGAACAAGAAAAAGAAAAAAAGAAAAAAATGTCAGACACAGACGGCCCGGCGTTCGCGCACATACCCGCCGGCGTCAAGAAGCGCCTCCGCCCCCACGCCACCCGCATCATCCGCGACGTGCACGCCTGGGTCGAGGACGAGTGCATCGGCCGCGAGAAGGTCATGGAGGCGCAGGTCGAGCGCGACCGGTGGTCCACGCCGCCGCTCATGCGCGAGCTGCGCCGGAGGGCCAGGGCCAGGGGGCTCTGGAACCTGTTCCTGCCCGAGACGTTTGAGGGCAGCCCGGGCTTGTCGAATCTGGAGTACGGGTGCGTGGCGGAGTTGCTGGGGAGGTGTTACTGGGCGCAGCAGGTAGAAACCCCCCTCCCCCCCCCCTTTCCCCCTCCTTCTCCCCCTTTTTTCTTTCCTTTTTCTCTCCTCTCCCCTTTTCCCCCTTTACTCAGTAACAGGGGTACAGAAAGACTTTTGGTTGACAGCGTACCATATGTGTGATGTGAACAGACAGTCAACTGCCACGCCCCCGAGACGGGCAACATAGAACTCATGGCCAAGTTCTGCACCCCGGAGCAGAAAGAAAAGTGGCTCCGCCCCGTCATGGAAGGCACCGCGTCCTCGGCCTACAGCATGACGGAACCCGACGCGGCCACGAGCGATCCCGTCCAGGTGGGGCTGGAGATGCGCCGCGAGGGCGACGAGTACGTGCTCAACGGGCGCAAGCTCTTCGCCAACTGCCTCTGGAACCGGGACCTGGCGTTCTACATCGTCATGGGGCGGACGGACGCCGCGAACCCGGACCCGTGGCGGCGGCACTCGATGGTCATCGTGCCGTGCGGCACGCCGGGGATCGAGCAGGTCAGGAACCTGAACGTGCTGGGTGAGGGCCCCTCCTACATCCTACATCTTAATTCTCTTTTCTTTTTTCCCTCTTCTCTCCTTTTTCCTCCCCCTTTTTTGTTTCCTTTTTTTTATTATTTCTCTTCTTTTTCTCAGGGGTTACCTTCGTTGACCATGATGTTGACACGGCGCAGGCTACCACTGGGCCCCCGAAGGCCACGGCGAGTACACCTACACCGACGTCCGCGTCCCGGCGTCCAACCTCATCCTCGGGCCCGGCCGGGCCTTTGAGATCGCCCAGGGCCGCCTCGGCGGTGGCCGCGTGCACCACTGCATGCGCCTCCTGGGCCAGTGCGAGCGGGCGGTGGAACTAGCCGTCGCCCGGGCCTCGGACGGCCGCTTCCGGCCCCGGGGGAAGCTCGTCGGCGCCTTCGACTCCAACGTCGAGCGCCTGGGCCGGATGCGCATGGAGCTCGACGCCATGCGGCTCGTGGTGCTAAACGCCGCCGAGGAGGTGGATCTCCGGGGCGCCAAGGCGGCGCAGGGCGCCATCGCGCAGTGCAAGGTGCTCGTGCCGCAGAGGGTCGAGGGGATTGTTAACGAGTGCATGCAGTTCTTTGGCGGGCAGGGGGTTACCAACGAGCACACGCCGCTGCCGAGGATATGGGCGTATGCGCGGTGGTCGAGGCTGGCCGACGGTCCGGGTGAGTTTCTCCCTGTTCCTTCAACTCCCCCCCCCCCTCCCCCCCCCCGGGTGAGAGGGGAGGCTGTTCTCGCTCCTTTTGCTAGTCAAGGTGAAAGGGGAAAAAAATGCTGACATGATTCGTAGACGCCGCGCACAGACACCAGGTCGGCAGGAACGAGCTCAAAAAGGGAGAGGCCATCACCAGGCGGCACCGGGCGTACAACGACAAGGCCAGGAAGTTTGCCGAGCTCCACGGGGAGAAGTTTACCATGCAGCCGGAGGACACCCTCTAGACATGCGCACGGAGTGATACGGGGTAAAATGTCGAATCTCAGGGTTTTCTTGTTGTCATGGAGATGATGCTTGGCTGGAGGTTTCCATGAGGGAGTAGTGTCGGTGATGCAGGGAACGCTTTTGCAAGGCAGAGACGTAGGAGATAAGGGGATGGACTGCTCTTCTCCGATGATGCCTAGTCATGTCCGAAGGCTGCCTATTGGACATGAAACGAGGTTGGTGATGTTGGCCAAGGAGAGCTCCGCGTGGCTGTCTGAGTACCCCGTACACATCTACAGAGATGCACTACCCAGCATCTTTTCCGGGCATGATCCAAAGTCTTTTTTCATATTCAATCACCAGGAAGAAGAGTGCAAGGTGGGATAGCAGTACATGTGAGCCAGTGGCTTTTGACGGTGAGAGATGAACAAGGTTGTGAATATCAAGCGACTGCATACACTTTCTCCTCTACACGCTTATAGCTAAATGCATCAAGTTCCTCTTGCTCATTACATGAGATCATCTCCTCCATCTCCCGCGCAATCTGTAGATCCGATCCGGACCGGGGAAGGGAGCCGGGGTGGAGGGAGGATCGCCTCTGGACAGAGACGGACAGACTTTCTTCGCCGTCCGCAGCGCATTCGCCCTCCCCCCCCCCCCTGCACCCTTTCGGAGCGGGACCTCGGGGTCTTGACAGGCTCCGGTTGGGAAAGAAAAAAAGAAAAAGAAAAAAAGAAGCATACGTGTTGGAACAGCAAGCCCCGCGTACAGAGTTGGAGCAGAAAAAGCCTCCGGGGAAATTAAGAGAAAAGAAAAAGAAAAAAAGAAGGAGAAGGAGCTCTTTCGACTACCAATATGAGAGCGGTCTCCGTCGTCCAAAGAGGAAACGGGAGGTAAATGCAAATACATACATGCTACATGCGCTGCATACTAATGCAACCCGGGGTATCATATTTCTTCTTTTTTTTGTTACTTTTTTTTTCTTTACAAGACAAAGATAACGGGGTAGGAAATATGTCCCAATGGAAGTAGTACTTCGTCATAATCGCCCATGTCTACTCCGCACAAAGTCTGCAGAAGTCTTTTACGAGATTGTATACTTGGTATACCATGACCTTTCGGGGCAAGAAGCGTGTGGTTTCTCTTGCGCGCTGCATGATGTAGCATTCTACAAAGCACACACTGGCCTGGATGGCCGACATATATCGGCCAAAGATGTCGAGCAGGGGTCCCCATCTTCCATCTATCCCCGAAATCCATCTTGGCGGTCCCACGTTTTCCAAGACACCGGGGGGATACCACCACTCCCTACATAGTGACCCGGTAACATCAACCGGCATCATTCCAAATAGTAAGCTACATTCGAAAGCCTGACATCTCCGTCCTGCCAGCTTGTTGGCAGAAAACGACAAACCCCTCCAATAGGTAAAGTCGAACTAACCGTGGGTTCCCCCGCCCCTCCACTCCCCTCCTCTCCGTCTCCTCGCGGGGAACCGTTCAAACGTGACGGCGCGACGCTAATCTTTAACCGGGCCGCTGCAGTGGCCCTCGAACCATGATTGCCAAAAACCGAATTCTGTGGAACCCGTCTCGTAAGCTACTACTACCTTATACTTACTACCTTATACTACCTACTACCGTACACCATCATGTACCGCATACTACTACCTACTATCTAATGCTTACCCCTCCGATGAACTCCAACCAAGCTCGATCCGACCCTCCTCATAGTCCCAGGTCCAGACCCCCTTTTCCCCAAGGAAATCAATACCCCCTTCCCGCCCCCCATCAAATAGCCTGTAACGGTTGTATTGCTTCCCCCCCCTCCCCTCCATCATGATTACGTCGGCGTGCATCGGAGTGAGGCGTACGTTGTGTATGTATCACCGTTAGTCCCGAAAGCACAAGCCTTGCGTTCGGACTTTAGACTTGATGTGCATGAGATGGACGGGGAGCCCTGGTTGATGGTGGATTGCGAGGGAGAAAAAGGGGAGACATGCGGGTGTGGATTGCTTAACCTTGATGCAAGTTGAGCTCGAGTTGGTTCCATGGCACCCGGGATATATATATATATATAGACCCGAGAGTTTAGTTCTACGAAAAGCAAAATCATCATTATAGCATTACAGCATCACAAGGCTTCCAACAAATCCATTAATCCTTCAAGATGGTATTCGAATTCCCCTTTAGCAAGACGAACCTGCCCAAGCAGCTCTTCATCAACAACGAGGTAACCAAGAAAGCAAAACAGCTCCTTAAAAAGTCAGGGACGTCGGTAAATGGTTGGCCTAACCTAATTCTCAGTACGTCGACTCGACCAGCGGCAAGAAGCTCGCCGTCCGCAATCCCAAGGACGACAGCCCCCTGGCCGACGACGTGGGCCTCGCGGGCGAGGACGACGTCGACCGGGCCGTCGCCGCCGCCGCCGCCGCGTTCAAGACGTGGAGGCGCACGACGGCGTCGCACAGGCGCACCCTGCTCAACCGCCTCGCCGACCTGATCGAGGCCAACGCCGTCGCCCTCGCCGAGCTGACGCGGCTCTCGCTGGGGACCCCCGTGTCCAGCTTCGGCAAGTTTGAGATCGGCGTAGCCTGTTAGTCTCTCTCTCTCTCTTCGATTCCTTCTTCCCATGTGAGCCATTACTCACGAGCGTGCCATCGTAGCCGAGGCGCTGCGGTACTACGCCGGCTGGACCGACAAGTTCGAGGGCCAGTCCATGCCCGAGGACGACGGCTTCCTCAAGATCATCCGCAACGAGCCGCTCGGCGTCTGCGCCGGCATAACCCCCTGGAACGGGCCCCTCGCCACCGTGAGCATGAAGCTCGGCCCCGCCCTGGCCACCGGCAACGTCTTCCTCCTCAAACCCTCCGAGAAAACGCCCTTCGCCTCCCTGGCCCTGGGCAGCCTCGCCAAGGAAGCGGGTTTCCCGCCCGGCGTGGTCCAGGTTCTCTCCGGCGACGGCAGCACCGGCGCGCTCGTCGCGAGCCACATGGGCGTCAACAAAGTCTCCTTCACGGGGTCCACCGCCACGGGCCGGCGCATCCAGGAGATGGCGGCGAAAAGCAACCTGAAGCGCGTGACGCTCGAGCTGGGCGGCAAGTCCCCCGCCGTGGTCTTCGACGACGCAAACCTGGACAACGCGGTGCGGTGCTGCGCCGACGCCATCACCGCCAACTCGGGCCAGGTGTGCGTCGCCGCCAGCAGGGTCTACGTGCAGGAGGGCATCTACGACCGCTTCGCCGCCGCGTACAAGAAGACCATGGAGGAGCGGGCGGGGACGGCCGGCGACCCGGCCGACAAGGCCACCCTCATGGGTCCCCTCGTCGACAGGGCGCAGTACGAGCGCGTCACCGGCTTCCTCGAGCGCGGAAAGTCCCAGGGTAAAGTGCTCGTCGGCGGCGGACGCATCGGCGAGGAGGGGTTCTATGTCCAGCCCACCGTCTTCGAGGGCGTCGAGGAGTCGGCCGAGATATCGCGCAACGAGATCTTCGGCCCCGTGTCGGTGCTCAACAGCTTCAGGACGGAGGAGGAGGTCGTGCAGAGGGCCAACGACACAAGCTACGGGCTCATGGCCGGCGTTTTTACGCAGGACATTAACCGCGCGCTGAGGCTGGCGTCGGAGATGGACGCCGGCATGGTCGGTATTAATGCCATTTCCATGATCTTTTTGAATGCGCCGGTGCGTTTTTCCTTCCCTCATCTTCTTCTTCCACTTTCTTTGTTTGACTAACTCTGGTGATCAGTTCGGAGGCTCCAAGATGAGCGGCATCGGCCGCGAAAACGCCATGCACTCCCTGCGAGCCTACACCGAGGCCAAGACCGTCTTCATCAACCTCAACTACTAAACTCAAACCTCGACTATCAAACTTCTTCTCCTTCTTTTGTACATGCGCGAGCGGAGATATTGGGGGAGATGACAGGGCTTGTGGGAGGGGGTGAAATATTTTGCTCACGTCGAGGTTTATAACCAGGATAGGGGAAGGGAAGGGACGGAATTCGAGTAACAGATTGAGACCGGCACATATCATCATGGACGCACAGACTTTCCACTTACTCAAAAATCTTCCCCCCGGAGCGTGATACATGTAGATTCGTTGTCCTGGTGCGTAAACTGCCTTAGCCGAATCAGGGCGAAATGTACGAGCGGCTGCTACGTAAACAGCACGCATGAGGAAAGATATTTTCGTGGTGGACGAGAATCTCGCATCTGGAATCCCTCGGTATTCGTCGTATGTTGGCCTACCAGAAAATAGAAGAAAAAAGAAAGAAATTAGAAAGTATAAAAAAGGGGGAACGGGGAAGAAGAAGAAATCTAGGTTATTTTGAAGGAAGCGTATAAGTGTCGATGGCCCGTTTCCTCCACACGAGCAGCCGAAATGATAAAAAGAAATCACAGAATATATCCTTACTCAATCATGTATGTACGCGTAGGTACTACTACCAGTAAGTAACAGGCAGCGCCAGGGGAGACGTACACAAGACCACGAGGACATCGACCGCGGTTCGCCGGCCTTTCCACACGGCCAAGTCAACCAGCCACCGAGCAGCGAATATTTTGGAATCATCATCTCATACTCGGCAAACACTTCCCCTTGAGCCCTTCTGACCCACCAATTCAGACCGCGTGTACAAGACTTTTTTACCAGTGGGCTATAAAATCGATCATCACGTTGGGATGAACAACTCCCACAATGCTGTACATATCATATCTTCGAATTCCAAGGACTGCCGTATACAGGGGGACACTACGTCTCATTCCCAGTCTCGATGACCCTCATCAAAGTTAAGAATGGTCTACTTCACCGCAGTGTACCAATACACACATCCATATAACCAAAAAAAGAAACAGTACCCCCCTTTTTGCCAATTTCTGCCTCCAACTAAACCCAACCTACTTTTCATATATATGAAGGACGAACATCTACTTCAAGCAATATCCTTGACCCTGTCGTAGTACATCTTCAGTGCCTCCCCGATGAGCTCCCTCACCTTGCCCGAGTCGAGCTTCTCCTTACGGTCGAACGAGTACAGCCCGTTGACCTCCTGCTCGATGTCGGCCCTAACATCATCCAGTTAGCAACCCAACTAGACTTTTTACTATGTCGTATTCAAGGAAGAGAGGTGATTTGATATGGGAATGAGGAAAGATGCAAAACTCACAGCTGGGTGTAAACGAAAGCGACGCAGTGCCCGCCTTTGACGACGCCCTTGACCAGCCTGTCCACCCTCTTGAGCAGATCCTCCGGGTCGCTGGCCGTCGTGTACCCCCAGTCGCGCGTCTGATCCGTCGACGCCGCCGCCGCAATATTCACCCCGCCAAACTCGGTGCACATAACCGGCGCGCCCTCCACGTGCCCGCTCCCGGCATCCCTCTTCCCCCCTTTCCCATCCTCCGCCCCAATCTCGCGCACAAACAGGTCGCGGCCGGCCTTGGGCCCCATGATGGCCGCGAAATCAGCACACGTCCTCTCCAGCTCCGGCCCGTCGGCGTAGTCGTGAAACGTCGACAGGTCCGAGAGCACGTGCTCCCACCCGCAGTTGTCGTTGACGCCGCGCGTCGGGTCGAGCGTCTTGGTCCGGTAGTACAGCGACCGGACGTGGTTCCGCTGGTCGGCGCTGCCCCCGAGGTCCGGGTAGCCCCAGCTCTCGTTGACGGGCGTCCACGCCACCACGCACGGCCTGTTGACCACGAGCCGCACCGCCTCCTCCCACTCGCGGTCGAACCTCTCCGCGTACGAGTCCCCGCCTCCTCCGCCCGCGACCGCCGCGTCGCCGAACTCGTACGCGTTGGCCATCTCGCCCCAGACCAGGTACCCGAGCCTGTCGGCCCAGTAGTAGAACAGCGGGTCCTCCACCTTCTGGTGCTTCCGGCACCCGTTGAAGCCCATGCGCTTCCCCAGCTCCACGTCGAGCCGGCACGCGTCGTGGCTCGGCGGCGTCATGAACGTCCGGTCCCAGTACCCCTGGTCGAGGCACAGCGCCTGGAAGTACGGCCTGCCGTTGAGCCGCCAGTGCCCGTCGCCCCTCGTCCAGTCTATCGAGCGCATGCCCGTCGTGGTCTTGATCTCGTCCACCACAGTATCAGACTCATCCCACAGGCGGATGGTCAGATCGTACAGCTGCGGATGCTCGGGCGACCACAGCGCGACCCCGTCCCTCCAAGCAAATGCATCGTCCAAGGCCGCGTCCTTGAGCACCGCCTCGGGGAGGCTCTTCCTCTGGTCCTCGGACAGCCGCATATCCACGTCGAACCCGACGTGGTTCTTGTCCCTCGGCAGCGCCACCTTGTCCGACCTGGACACGGCGACGCCGGCGTAGCTCGCCTCGATCTGGACGCTGAGCTTCTGTTGGGCCCGCCTGCCCACCACGGCGACGCTGCTGTGCAGTTTCCCGGACCCGACGTCATGCGACTGCAGCACGGTGCCGCCGCTGCTGTCGGCGATGCGGGCCGCGGGCACCACCTCGAGCCAGACGTTCTGCCAGATGCCACCGGACGGGGTGTAGAAGATGCTCTCGGGCTTGGCGCCCCAGTACTGCTTCCCGCGGGGTTGCGTGAGGTCGTACGCGGAATCGTACACGCGCAGCGTCAGCCTGTGCGAGCCGCTGCTCTCCCCTCCCGCCTCGACAGCGTCGTCGACGGCGTCCGTCACGTCAATCTCAAACGGCACGTGCCCGCCGCGGTGCCCGCCGACGTACCGCCCGTCGACCCAGACCTTGGCCAGGTAATCCACGGCGCCGAACCGCGCCACCAGCCTGTGCCCCTTGTCCTTCTCCGCCGCGGTCCTGAGATCCGAGATGGACCGCTCGTACCAGAGGACCTCGTGCACGCCGCGGTCGTTGATGCCCGACGCCGGGCTCTGGAAGACGTAAGGCACCGTGATCTGCGTCTTCTTGTTCGCGCCCCCGCTCCTGGTGAGGAGGTTGTCCTTGATGAGCTCCTGGGTGCCCGAGGCGATCTTCTGGGTGATGGAGTCGCTGTGCTCCGAGTTCTTGCTGTCGCCGTTGTTGTTGCTGTTGTCCCCGGCTGTGGCGGGAGAGATGGAGACCTCCGAGGGGATCCCCTTTGTCTGCCAGCGCGAGCTCAGACCGACGTCCTCGTCGTCGAAGATGAAGTCCCACGGCCCGTTGAGCGACTGCCACCGCAGCGGGTTACGCTCAAAGTCAGGGCGTGGGTAGTTTTGGTTGTCGCTGGCCATGATGATGATGATGATGGGTCCTTCACCTGTATTACTGAAGTTATATCCCCAGGCAAATAAATGCAGCTCTACGCAAGTCAATTAAAATGTGAAAAAAGAAGAAAAAAAGAAAAGGCACAGATAATTGACGGGAAGCAGGTGGATAGTTATATGTTTTTATTGCAACAACAAAGCCAACTTCCCTGCCTTTCTTTTGCCTTTTTTGCAAAAGGACCTCAAGCTTTCGTGTCAACTCTGTTCTCGTAGGATGGAGGTATGGGAATGATGAGGGGGGAGGGGCTCCAGTGGATCTGACGTCGCCACACCACCATGCCAGCATTTGCTCTCTCCTCCTTCTCTAGGACACGACAACCTATGATAGATAGTCGCTCTCGACCGTCTCCCCGCCCGTGGAGAACGACGGGGTTTCCTTGTTCGAGTAAAATGCCCTGCACATCATCGCGCGCTGAAGACGGCTTGTGAATAACCCCTCTTGCCCCCCCCCCCGCTAACGTTTGGCTTTGAAGTGACATAATCACATCGTTGGTAGTATGCGTCCAGCCTTGCCTGTGAGTCCCATCCTTCGTACACCCCGCCATTTTGGGAAATCTTGATACCATACAACCTCGTCGTTCCGACTGTCCATTCAGGCGATAAGGTTCAAGTTCACCGCCCTCATTGATACGTAGGAACGCCAGGCGAGGCAAAGTTCTGCTTCCCCGTTAACCCAAGTCAAGCCTCTAATCCCAATGCCAACCAGCCAATCGCGAGTCCAAGTAGTAGAAAAACGGTCGCAAGACCAGGCCTATCCGAGACGCCAGACAGCTCCTCCTAACAGACCCGGTCTTCCTGGTCTGTAGATATGCGATGCGTAGCCTCGAGTTCCTTAATCTTCCGTAGACCGCCCGCCCGTACAGACGGGAGACATGGTCCGATCAAAGGCCATATCTATCCGTCACTCCTGCTGTCGTTGTTGCTGTCGCTGTCGCTTTTACCGTCGCAATCCCCGACCGGGCCGTAGAGATGTGATGTCGATTCGTCATTATCGTCAAGAGTATCCCAGCACTTCATATAATAGAGCCCCGTCTGTTCTCCCTGAAAGCCTCAGGAATCTCCTTCTTCTCCGTTCCCAAAACAACTAAAACCACGCCCGCAAGGAAATCAGCATTAGCAAAATCTATTTCTTCTCTTCAAAACACTACCCCCCCCCCCCCCCCCCATCTCCGACGCTTTCCCTGCAGCAGCTAGTAGAAAGCTGCTAGCAGAAAGCAGCAAGCAGTGGGAAACAGAGCAAGCGGAAGTAGCAGCAGCAGCAGGGCAAGTTTTGCAACTCACGTCGATCATAAAGGTGATAGCTCGTAACCAGCAATATCGGCATGGCAATGATACCCGTCAACCACCTGAACCGAAGATCCTTGTACTTCCTCCGGTACTCCTCCTTCTCCCGCTCCTTCTTGTCCTTCTCCCTCTTCTCCTTCGCCTCGCCCGGTCCTCGCTTCTTGGTCTTTGCTCCCGCCGCTCCCGGTGCCGGTGCCGCTCCTCCGGACTTGGTCGATTCGACGTCGGTGGCCCTCTTCCCCCGCGGGGACAAGGGATCCGGCGAGGACGAGGGCGAGGAGGAAGAGGCGTAAGCCCGTACCACGGTCCGAAGCCGCAGTCGCGTCGGGCAAAGCGGCGCCGCCCGCGTCGGATGCCCCAGGATATTTCTCGTCAAAGGTCCGAGGCGATTCATGATTCCCGTCGTCCCCTGCCAATATTGAGAGCTGGCCTTTTCTGCGGCTATTTAGGGGACTGGTCGACAATCGGCTGGCTGGCTATCTCTATGCTGTGTGATGGCGTGGGGGGAGACCGGCCGGACTCCCTGTGATGTGCCAACACTTTTTTTTTTTTTTTGCCAATTCCGTCCCGCACAATAAGACCGCCGGCTGTCCATACGCCGAGTACCGACACGCCACCATTCATCCGTACCTGACACAGCAAAAACGTCCATAGCAAAAACGCCAAACATAGAACCACTTCTTCACGCGCCATATATATATAGACAGCAGCTGAAGTTCTACGCGGCAGACGTGAAAATTATAAAATATTCATTATTGGCGAGACGGCTTGTAAAATAAAAAAACTGTTATCTTCTTTCTATGTTTGTGGTACAATCAATGCATCACAACGCCACAAACGCCCCAAAGCAAAGCAACCCGACTTCCTCACTCATTGCCCATCTTTTCTTCCTCTTCTTCCTTCCTCTTTCTTCCTTCTTCCTTCTTCGCCTAATCGTCGTCGTCATCCGCGTACCTTGGCCCGGCCGCCGGCGTCTCTGCGGTAAAGGCACCGGGAGTAGGTGCGCCGTAGTAGTTGTTAGCGGCCGGCGTCGGCGCACCACCTGAGGCGCCAGGCGTGGGAGCCACATCACCACCCCATCCTGCTTGCCACCCAGTGGCGGGAGTCGAGGTTGCCACGCCAGGAGTGGGCGCACTGTAGGCGCCGGGCGTCGGAGCATTGAGTGCCGCACCTGGAGTAGGGGCTCCGAGGCCAGCGCCTGGGGTTGGGGCGTCGTATGCCCATCCAGCAGGCTCGTTAGCACTTGATCCAGGCGTAGGCGCCGAAGCAGCCCCTCCCCAGGCTGGCGTCTTAGACCCGGCTCCCCAGCTATCGCCGCCGCCTCCGCCGTATGCCGGCGTGCGGGAACCGGCTCCAAATGCATCACCAACAGCCGGAGTTCGGGCCCCTGATTGCCAGGCCGGGGTTCGAGAGCCAGATCCGTAAGCTGTACGGTTTCCATCGTAGGGGTTAACTGTTCTGGAACCGTCACCGCCCCAAGCTGGAGTACGTGACCCGGAGTAATCTTGCGACTTCCAGGCAGGTGTACGGCCACCGGCAGATGCAGAGGGTGCTGTTCATGGTCAGATCAACATACTCATGTGCCAGCTTTCGAGAGAGGGGGGAAGAAAAAAAGAACAACGACTTACTGCGCGAACCCCATGCGGGAACTCTGTCTGTACCCCCAGAAACCATCGGCGTACGGCCGCCTCCCGACTGCCAAGATGGAACCCTGTCACCACCACCAGGAGTGCGCCCAAAGCCTCCGGCGCCACCACGACCTCCACGGGAGTTGATATCGATGGTAGCCCCCGACTTCTTGTCCTTGTAGTTCAGCTGTTCCTTGGGCACCGTAATCGTCTTGCTCTTCGTATGTAGCTCAACGCGGGCATGCGTGTCCGTGGTATCCTTGACGATACCTAACAACCCCTTGTAAGGGCCCTTCTTGATGATAACAGTCTGATCAATGGCCCGATCTCTGCCAAAGGACTTGGCAGGCTGGGCTGCCTTCTGACCGTCACCGTTAGGATTACGCTTCAGCGCCGGGTTCATGGAGCTGAGGTCTGGTCCCGAGGACTGAGCCACTCGCCCACCCTTGGCTGCGATCGTGTTGACCATGCTGGACTGTGTGACGAAAACACCCGCATTCTCAGTCGTGTCGTTGGTGTGCAGGAAGATGTATGATCGGTGGACATGGATGATCTTGCCCTGTCGTTTTTGGCCAGACGATTCCTTCACCACGTCGTCAACGCGAATCTCAGAGCCGCTACGATCCGATGCCACGATCTGTTTTCTCCGGGGTAGTTTGTTGGGGATCTGAGATGGCATGACCTGCCTTGTGTCTCCAAACTGGTCCAGCACAACAAGCGACTCGCGATCGACCTTGACGACGCAGCCCACCGTCGTGGGATCTAGCTGCACAAGATCCTGTAGCGAAAACTGTCCCAAGGAGCCTTGACCACCAATATCACTAGCCTCGCGCACGTCCTTGCTGAAGACCGTGACCTCGGTGTGAGTCTGATCAGTCAAGAGCGTAACGCGATCTTCCGAAATCTTGACCACGGTACCGACTTCGTCCCGGAACTTGCTGCCACCAATGACCTTGACATGATCACCAATCTTGAAAAGTTTTCGAAGGCCTTTGATCGGGACCTCGATCGTCTGTCCCACTAGGTCGCCCTCGGTGACCGTTAAAGTCACAATCTCGCCCTGAACATTGGAGGCCCTGCCAACTACTCCCTTCTGCTCACCGGCATACACTTCAATCATGTCGCCCGGCAAGTAGCTCGTTCTTGAAGTATCGCTCTTCAAGCTGGCTGCCAGAGCCTTGAGGTCAAGATTCTCCGACCCATCTTCACCACCAGAGGCAAACTTTGTGACTTCCTCGAGGGAAGGGTTGACATCAACGGTCTGCAGTTGCTGGATCTTGATATCCTTGACTTGGAAGCCATTCTCAAACTCGTCGCCCATGTATGTCCAGTTGCCGGCGTTGCCTTGAACCTGTCGGGGGTTTCTCTTTCGGGCTTCAATCTCGCTGAAAAGTCTGGCAGGGGGTCGAGGGCCAGCTGCGCCAAACGTCCGCTTCCTCTTCCCGTCCGCCGACATTGAAGCCAGAGCATCGTCCCTCATTCCATAGTCCAGACGAGGGATATATCGGACACGAGCCTCGAGGCCATTCTCAGTGACGTCCAGGACCTGGGCAAGATCGCCCTTGTGCTTAAAAGGGCGTGTTAACCGCACCCAGGCTCCGGGCTCCAAGGTCGGAGTCTTGGTGACGCGCAGGAGATCAGGCCGGTCTTTGATGCCGACCATCTCCATCTTGGTGTGCGGGTACACGTTCAACATGCCGTCGAGGCCCTGCAGCACATCGTTCTTGTTCTGCGCCTCAATATAGATGTATCCCTTCATGATGGAGTTGGGGCCGGCTCGCTCAAAAGCAGAGATGATACCCAACTCCTGTTTGGTACCAAGGCGCTCCTGAACTCGCTTCATGATGCTGAGGACTACTTCACGCTCCTTGCCTTCCTTACAGCGGACCGCCCAGATGTTGGGATCGTTGACGCTGGGGAGAAGCAGACGCTTTGGCACTACTGCAGAGTCGCCCAGACCGCGGCCAGGGCGTCTGGCGGCGTAACGCTGTCGCAGAATCTCGGCTTGCTTCTCGGCGTCCATGCTGGCTTCCAATTCGCGTTTTCGGTCGAGATCACGATGCCGCCGGTCGTCTTCGAGGCGGCCAACATCGGCTTCGTCATCGGGATGAGCATTGTCGATGAAATCTTCTATTTCTTCGCCGTCTCGCTCATCGTCCTCGCCTTCGTCCTCGTCGTCGACTTCAGCCTCGATATCGAAGAACGCGTTACGTCTATCCTTGCGGCGCTTTCTGCGATGACCCTGGGCGGATAGTGAGAAAAGGGGATCAATTGAAAATTCCTGCAAGCACAAACCTGAACTTCATCCTCGTCATCTTCTTCCTCATCTTCGTCTTCCTCCTCATCGCGCTCCTCTTCTTCCTCTTCATCATCTTCATCGTCGTCGTCGCGTCTACGACGGCTCGAACTTTTCTGTTCCTCGTCTTCTTCGTCATCATCCTCTGCGGCGCGAGACTTTCGAGGTGCCTCATCCTCATCTTCCTCAACGCCACGGTCGCTTCTGTCATTTCGTCTCACATCGCCATCGTTATCATCATCGCCAACCTCGTCGTCTGAGACGTCAGCGGGAGCAGGGTTGAAATCCTCCTCTTCCTCCGAATCGTCGAAACGTGAAGGGTCGTTGGAAGCCATGGCGGTAATGATACGCGTTGCGATATGATACAAGGCGATCCGCGGCCAATGTGGTTGATAAGGTTGGTGAAAGAGAGAAGAAAAAAAAGAAAAGGCGGATGAATGAGCGAGGCGCGACAATAGAACCCAAGCCACAGCCGAAAGTTCGAGCTGCACCAAGCTCCCGCTCTTTACTGCCTTAACCCCTGCACGTACGGAGCACTAAGTACACCGGCGAAACGGCGGATGATTGGAGCCGCACTGTGTCAAATCTGTCAAATCGGCGTGGCTGGATCAAGTTATGCATTGCACAAAATATGTGGCGTACGGAGTACATCCTCTTGCGCGTGGAAAGTAGCACTAAGGAGAAGCATACCCGGGAGCCATGGCTCTCTCACAACAACAAGCCGAGGTTGTTATCATCGTCCATGGTGTTTAGCGAATCTATTCTCTCGTGAACCAATTAGATACTCAGTAATTCATAATGCGAGCAGTATTGATAGACCATTTCATCCATCGACTCCATGAGTTGCAGGTTTCCAATGTTCCAACTCCAAACTTGTCTGACAATGAGTTGAGTATCAAAGTTATTGGTGCTGGGGTGAATTTTGTTGATACGTTATACGTGAGTAAACCAATTAATTCCCGGCCAAATCGTCTTACATTTCTGAGACCAGTCATAGGCACGAGGTAAACACCAGAACAATCGCTCCCTAGTCCGACCCCCTTTCACCTTGGGCCTCGAGTTCAGCGGCGTAGTCGTCTGCGCGCCGCCAAGAAGCCATCTCGAGCCCGGCGACCGCGTATTCGGCGACGCGCCAGGCTCATACGCAGAGTACATCACCTTGTCAGAGGCCGCGGCCTCGGGACTGCGAAGGGTACCGCCGTCATGGAGCCTCACCGACGCAGCGGGTCTCGGCGCCACGCTCCCCGTAAGCTACGGCGCGCTGAAACGAGCAGGCCTGCAGCCGGGGGAAACTGTCCTGATTCACTCTGCCGCGGGCGGGCTCGGAATCATGGCCGTCCAGATCGCGGCGGCCCTGGGCTGTCGTGTCATCGGAACGGCCGGATCGGATGAGAAATGCGCCTACGCTACGAGCTACGGCGCGAGTGTCTGCTTCAACTATAGCAAAGATGAATGGTGGGAGAAGATCCTTGGTTACACCGATGGAGTCGGAGCTCACGTCGTCTTCGACCCTGTTGGTCTTGTGGATCTGAGCTTGAAATGCATTGCTCACATGGGCCGTCTCCTGACGGTGGGCTTTGCAGGCAGAGAGGGTGACATGGAAAACGTGGCAGTAAACCGGCTCTTGTTGAAGCAAGTAAGCCTGATTGGATATGTAAGTTGTGGAGGGTCGTCATCATGTTGACCCCGTGACTAACATTCGGCAGCGTTATGGAGAGACTCTTCGACGGCATCCCGAGGAGAAGGAACAGCTCTGGGGGGAAATTGAGCCCCTGATCGCGAAAGGAGCCATTAGGCCTACTGTGTTCAAGTGTTATCAGGGATTAGAGAGTGTGGTGGAGGCTCTGACAAATTTATTGGACAGGAAAGTGATGGGGAAAGCCGTGATCCAGGTCTCTGATGATGATGGAAATGATACGAAAGCGAAGCTTTAGCACCGTCTGTTGTGTTCACGTTTCAATGTCGTCTTATCCATATACATATCTTATCCATATACATATATAATTCTACACTTTAGCCAACCTGACTTGATGAGATGAGTTGAAAAACTCTTGATGCGATCTTCGAACCGTCGTCATTCATTGTCTGCATTTTCTACAAAATCAATAGTGCTAAAACATCCTATAAATGAAGAAGATGGCCAAGCTCTTGACGCAGCATGGTATGCTAATCTCGACCATGAGACTTGGTCTTAGCGTGGGTAAAACGATTTGCCTTCATTCGACATACCCACGCATAGTGACCGCCTCGCCCTCTCCTGATAACGCAACGGGTTAACGAAGCCTTGCTTCGCTCATGTATATTTCGTCTAGAGTCATTCGTAACCAGCTACCCTCCTGAACTCCGAGCTCCGCAACGCATGGTCATGCATCTGAATAATGAGGTCTATGCGCTAAGTTTATACGCGTGCAAAAAGTGCACAGCGCAAAGCATCCCCGCCCTCTGATGCGGGTGAACAGACATGGTAGGGATTGCATATCGTAGTCTATGACGGCTGAATCCTCTCAGAAGATTCAACCAACCCGAGAGCCCCAGATGCCACGGCCAGCGCTGACACCAAGCCATTCACCGTAGTCAGCTTGCAAGTGTGGCACCCATCCTAGGTTACCAATCTCGTACTCGCACTCCCAGCTGGCGACGGGGCTTCTGGAGCTCTCAGGCTGACCGCCATTGACTGGGGGAACCTGCGCAGAGCTAGAGTTGATCAGATCCCAGAGCAGAACTTGGCAATCATCCCCACCAGAAGCGAGCATGCCTCGCCGCAATGGTGACCACTCTATGCAGTTAATAGGACCCGTATGACCCCTAAGCTCCAGCAAGGCTTGTCCCGGTTGGCGTACGTCGAGGATACGGATCACTCCAGAGTCTTGAGCAAAAGTTGCCAGGAGGTGTGTATCGTGAGGCGATGTCGCGATGCGTAGCAGAGGAGGTGGTTGCGCTCCACTTTGGCCAGATGGGCTGCTGCGTGCACTGCCGCCTCCGTCCACTAAATCATTTGTTGTTAGTTTGTTGTTCCAAATATCACTGTGTGCGGCACATACCTCTCTCCTCCTTGCCCGTAGGCTCGTAGATGATGGTTGAGTGCTCTAAGCTACGCAAGTCAAACATGCGCACACTACCATCTTGGCCACAGCTAACAAATACATCCACACTATTGGCGCAGAACCTCACATCGTAGACCTCCTTGTCGTGGGCAATGAGCTGAGTCTTGGCCGTCAGAGAGGGAATATCCCATATCGTGCAAGTGGTGTCGATACTCGAGGTGATGATGAGACTGGGGGAAACCGTGTTCCAATCAAGAGACGTCAGAGGCGCAGTATGGTCTGGGGTCTTGGAGTTGGAGAGCAACGCCAGCGGAGTGAGCTTGGAACCAGGTTCACCAGCTCGGCGAGTGATGTTACTCCCAGGTGTGGCGGCAGACTCTGAGGGTAGAGACCACAAGCGGAGGTGGTCACCGGACGTGGCGAGGAGATCAGTTGACTGCTTCTGCGAAGAAGGCGGCTCCCAAAGCAGCCTTGTTACCGGGTACGAGTGCGTAGCTTCGGCGACTTTGTTGAACTCGAGGCTATACTTGGATGAACCCGGAGTATAGACATCTTGCGGCGTCTGCACAACCTGGCTATCGAGGATTTGTATCTGAAAGGTCAGTCAGTTTCGAGCTTGACAAATTTGGCCTGCGACCGCTTACGAAATTGTGACCATCTTCAAGGTAACTTCCCACAGCTACCTTGCCAGCGCCGTTGCCTTGGGGGTTCCACTTGCACCAATCAAAGGAGTAGATGGCCCACGGAGCAAGATAATTGCTGGTGCCAGGCTGTTGGCTCTGAATGTCGTAGCCCATGGAACCAGGAGCACCATCCGACATGCTCGAATCAGCGCGGGGTCGAATGTCGGCTAGGCCGAGGGGGGCATGCGACATGTTGCGCCCAGAACCCGGGGCAGTATACTTGGCAACCTCCTGAGGTGACATGAATTGCGAGGCTGAAGGGCCAGAGGCGCTGCCGCTGGGAGTAGTCGGGGTATACGGGTGGTAGTTGGAGGATGAGTCGTAACCTCCAGCGGTGGGGCTCGAGCGCGAGTAGGCGTGAGAAGACATGGCGAGAGGAGGGGGATTCGGGGAGGAATGGAATTCCTGTGGCTGCTGCTGCTGGTGGTGAAGATGCTGCTGCAGTTGTGGGAGGAGAGGTTCTTGATGCGGTATAACAGGAAGGACGGGCGCTGAATTGGCAGTAGCTGGAGCTGGCCTCGCCGTCGGGCCCCCAGGCTGAAGGACGTTGGGTATCGAATTGCCCGACTGATAAGGATCGGGGGATGGGCCCAAACCGGACTGTTGGAGGGTAATTTGCGGCGCGTAACCTTGAGGAGTCAAGTGTCGACGCTGAGGACTGGCGATGCTACCGGCCATGTGAAGCTCATCTTGATGGCTGGGGTTCGAAGCCGAAGCAAAGGAACCGGCAGCATTGGCGCCGGAACCAGCAGGCTGGACTGGCCGTCGCGGGGCAGAGAAGTTCTGTGATTGGTTCATGGCAGGACTAGATGCAAGAAGACAGCAGCGTCTGTTATTTTGGAGTCGCTAAATTTCAATTATGGAAAGAGGCCGGGGGGTAATTCGCTTAAATCCACATTGATTCCTCCTGGCTCTTGTTGTCAATATTTTTTGTTTTAAAATTGGGGGGCGTGGTTTTTTCTTATTCATATATTAACAGTTAACAGTTTTGTCTGGTACGTTGGGATGCAAAGACAAAAAAGAGGTCTGAGCTTTCGGGGAAAGCCACCACAGGCTGTTGGTGGAGCTTGCTAACAGTACATGGTAATACTTAATAGGCGGTTTGGTAGGTAAGTACTGGGTAAATAGCCGTTGATGGCGGTGCAAGTGATGTATATTCAACCGTATGCGCAGCGTCGCATTCCGTTGCAGAAGAACAACCGACGCGAGAAAGTAGACGTGACAGAGAAAGCAGTTGGACGAATAGCTCTTGAAGCTTAAAGTTAGAAACAGTCCAGGCCGGCTTCAAAAAGGTGTTTTTGGCAACCTTGAAAAAAAAAAGATGATACCGTTAGTGACTGTTATTGCATCCCGTATCGCTGTCCAAAATAAATTACGAGTACGCGGCGTCGCGGCTTAGAGACTTCAGTGATGTCAGGCAGTGCAGGCACTACACCTTCTGTAGTCGACATCCATGGATCTTACCACTAATACTCCGTACTCCGTATAGAATACGGCATCGTATTGTTTACTGACTGGGAGTGGGGCCAACATCACCTCCGGCCAGGTATTCTGAATGAATTCTAAATTCAAATAAAAACTATAGATTTGTGCCTCTGTAGTACTCCCATCAAGCATGGTGGTATTATTATTGCTAGGTGGTAGCTTGTTAGGGTTTCATCTGGATAAATGGCTGCCAAAAGATGGCCACATGAGCTCCCATCATCGCATGACCCTTCGAATGCTGTTGCCCATACCTAACACTACTAAATAGACTCAACAGCATCTCCTCATCATCTGTCGTAGAACGGATGCTTCTTAATATGAATGACTTCTTGTGTTGCGCACGTACGCAATTTTTTTTTTGTGGTGTAATACAGTATCAATTTCACATGCTATAACTCTTTGGTGTTGTTGGGCCTGAAAGTTTAAAGTGTGTCTGTCGCCTATCGGCCATTAAAAAAAATGACGTCGCTAAGATCGTCCTCCTTCAACATCATTGACCATTATCGACCTTTCCGATCGCTGTCTCGACGCCATCCGAGCGAGTACGACATGGAAGAGCTGGAACCTCTTGCTCCGATGCCCGAGGACGACTTGCCTCGCCGTAGAATACGACCCGCATCACGTCCCTCCACGAGCAGCTTGCCTCGCTCCCCATCTCCTGATTACTGGCTCGATAGGACTGTGAGCCCAGAGTCATCGTCCAAGTCACGCACGCGTGCTCTGTTCCATGGGCCTCCGCCACCGATAGCAGCATCCAAGATTCTCACGAGAAACACGTCGAACCACCGCAATGGCTCCACCGTACAGAACCTCAGCCAAAGTGTGAGGGCTGGCGTCGGGAGCTTGCTCGTAGACCAACGTCGCGACCAAGAACAGCATATTCAACCTGACTCGGTCTGGCGCGGCCTCCGAAGGCGGGAGAAGGCTCTGGAGACAGAGGTTCAGCTATTACTTGACCTTCAGGCTAGCGAACTGGTCAAGGGTAGTGGAGCTGGCGGCTTGGAGGGCGGGGACGATGATCAAACCAGTACCGGAAGCACCACACCGACCGGCACGTTCTACTCGTCAAAATCACAACTTGCAAACTCGCTCTATGTACCACCGCGTGCCGCTGCCGACGGCAGCGTCATACCTGTACGGCAGCCTAAGCAGAGCAAACCGCGGGGTTTGCAGACGGCGAGACGGGGAATCAGAAAGGCACTAGCTGGATTTGTTCAAGTCAAGGCCGAGGAAGATGCACATATCGATTCGGCGTTGGCACTGCGCAAGCAAGCTTTAGAACATCTGGAACAGCTGAGGGCCAGGCGGGAGGATGTTAGCACCGAGTTAAGCAACCTCGAGGACAATCGGGAAGAACCGCTGGGCCAGGAATTGCGAGAGCTAGCTGAGAATCATGAAGGGATAACACAGGAGATCAAGCAGATGGAGGAAAAGCTCATCGCTATGCGCAATAGGCGTCGGTGGCTAAGGGAAAAGATGGAGGATATCAAAAATCGAAGGGAGGCAGGTCTCAGTGGCTACCGGGGTGCTTTAAGGGACGTCAACAGCGACATTACTGCCATGGTGCGGAGACC
This sequence comes from Trichothecium roseum, assembly GCA_026184415.1. NCBI lineage: Eukaryota > Fungi > Ascomycota > Sordariomycetes > Hypocreales > Trichothecium > Trichothecium roseum. Next base: position 452,600 of record CM047948.1, read on the forward strand.
GCCCGTGCAGCCGTTGGACCTTGTATCTTTACATGTCGATGATGGCCTCGCGGGCCAAGTTCCCTCGTCTGGCGGACTCGAGTTTTTGAGACTCATCCCTGAAAGACGCACGCTAGATATGGCTAAAGCGTGGTGGGAGAGTGAAGTTTCTATCTTGGAGAGACGAAAGGAGCAGATCGAGAGAGACCGAGAGGCACTGGAAGAGGGAGGTGCAATGTGGGCGGATATTGTATCACTCGTATCTGACTACGAATCGCGCCTCCGACAAATTATGAAGGGCCAAGACCCCTCCCCGAGCTTTAAAGGTAAGGATAAGGAGCCATCACAGGAGGACCTCATCCGATCCCAGCTCCCTGAGATGGAAAATGTCATACAGACCCTGGAGGGACTGTTCCAGCAGGCACAAGATAAACACTGGAATCTCTTAATCGCCGCCGCTGGTGCCGAACTCGAAGCATTCACCGAAGCACTTGAGATGCTGAAGTCGGCTGTTGGAGAGGACAACTCCGAACCAAGCCGCCATCAAGGCATAGACCGACTAGGGCAACGAGACGAGAGCTTCGCTAGTGATAATGAGGTGCCAGGAGATCTGCTTGTGTCCAAGGTTGAGGACGCGAAAAGGGAAGAATCACAAGAAGACAGATCTGATTTACACCGAGTCGAGAGCGAACAGAGTCAACGAAGCAGGAAGAGCGAGAATGATGTACCGCCGGAGTTCCTAGCAGAGCACTCCGAGAGCACCTAGGAGTGCTTGCACTGCCCCCATCCCTGGGAGAAATAATTGGTCGGGGCGGTTTTTGGCTAGGCACTCATGCCGTTGGCCAAATCTCCTCGAACTTTGTTGCACTTTTGAATACACATTTCTTGGTGGCATCCGGGTGGTGGCGTGGGCTGCTTGAAGATCGATTCGGCTGACTTGGTTGAAATCTTGGTGTTATCTGGCGTTTGGGAGTTTGAACGGCTTCAATACCCTCTTGTACTGTCTTTCAACGACATGTAAGCGGTAATAGCTTTGCACAGCATGGTTACGAATACAACATGATAGCATTGTTTGTAATCTTCGTGACTCCGTCCCGATCATATAAGACATAATAAAATCCAACAAAACCCCAAACGCCTGTTTAAAGTGTATTCTCGTCCACGGCGATCGTTGCGGGACCAGCGGCCAATGCTGACGAGCGCGAGTCGGGAGATGGCCGCTGTTGACGAGCTGGGCTGTCCTGCGTCTGGCGGTTTATCGGGTTCGCTCGAAGAAGCCGCTGGAGCCTGCGATGGCGACACTCTGGTCCATCACCCATTCGCCCACACCCAGGTACTTGTCCACCCACTTGGAGACTTCCTTGTTGTCGCCGGCGACCCTGTCCGTCTTGAAGCTATATCGCGCATCAGCACAGCGCCAAACGAGGTTTTCGAAACCCCACGAGTATGCGAAAAATCATCACTCACGTCAGGCCGGTCGATCGCTTCATGCCCGCTAGGAACGCGGAAACTATTAGGGCGTATTAGCATGTGACGCGCCAGATCAACGATAGCTGGGAGAAGATCGACTTACGAAGGACGGCATCGACGGCGTAATGGGTTAAGCGTCCGACCTTTGACCACAACCCAAATGTCAGTAGGTTGAGGAACTAGATTTTCACGAGAACCTTCTTAGAACAAACGGCTCGAATGGTAGAGCACGCGAGGAAAAAAGGAGATGGGGGTGTGTGTGATCTGAATGGGGGAAAGGCGGAGGAAGCGGATAGCTGGATGGGGTTTGTGATGGAGGAGAAGGAGGAGGAGGAGGATGAGAACTTACCACCATGGTGACTGTATTTCGGAGAGATGTTCTGACGTTGGCGTTTACGCGGTTACAGCTCGGAGGCGTGTCGGAATCGTGCAGAAGACAGGGCGCGGAAGGTTTGATTGAAGATCGTATTGTGCGGTGAGTGCAAGCTTTCCCTGTGGCTCTCTCTCTCTCTCTCTCTGTGCCAGGTCGAGCAGCAGTTCGTGGGTCGTGCGGCTCCAGTCTGGTGATGCCACTGGCCTTGCGTTGGCGGCAAAGCAGTGGATCTTCCAAGCATCGGGGCCCCACATGTGGCAGTCCGTGGGCCAAGGCTGCAGTGGCAGTCAGCGGTATCCAGCGGCAGCCAGTGGGAGCAGCCAGTGGCAGCAGCCAGTAACAGACTGCTAGACTGCCTGGTTTAACTGAGCTGCTGTAAGGGGGGAGAGAGGGGTGGGGTTTTGGTGGGAAAAAGAAAGGCTGAGTCACGTGCACACACTCTATCGTATCATGCAACCAAAAGCTCCCCTCTCCCTCCCTCTTCCAAGGTGGTCAAAGCATCACTACCTACAATACCCCGTAGAAGCCAAGCCAACCTCCAGCTTCGGCTGGAACAACGGCACAGTGGGGTCTCAAAAAGGACATCGGAATGGCTAAAAGAAGCCCCGAATTCTAGCAGGAATACTGCCTACATATTACTATATCCCACCAAGGCGCCGAAGACCGAAGCAACTCCGCCGCCTCACTGTTTACGTCTGCGTTTGAGAGGTATAGTTGGATTATGGAGCTACGTCTTTTTTTTCTCATGCCATTTTTCTTCCTGGCCTTGATGGATACAACGTAGGAACAAGGACCCTTTACCCCTCTGGAGAAGAATGGAGGGCCCTGCATAAGGAAGTCCCGGTTTACCTCAAGCGGCCACAAACTATGTGGGGGACAGGGCCCTATAGATAATCAGTAGTATTGGGGAAACGTAAATCGGTGTTATCATTTGGTGCAGGAGTATTTTGTTGAAAGAGGAAAATTGAAAAAATAAAAAAAATAAAAAATCGCCGGCTGGTCTTGATAATCCTCCGCGACGAATCAAGCTAGCTGTTTTACTACCCAGCCTGTCGGAGTACACACAGCACGTTTGATGGCATTGACCTTGCTCCCTGTCGTTTTTTTCTTTCCTGCCAACCATGGTCGAGATCTCGGCGGTATCGAGGAAACAAGACCACGAGGGAGGATGAGTGGGCTGAGGGATTTGCTGGCGGGTGAATAGTAGTACGCGTGGAGGATCTGCTTGATCAGGCTAGAGGCAGCTGATACGCATAGCGAGATATTACGAGATGCTGTTTATTCGATGGTTTTAATGTCTCGAAGCCCATTCGGTGGTTCGGTGGTTGGCGTGCAGGCGTGACAGCAACCCTGGCAACCTGCTTGGGATCTGGATAACAGGGTCGTCCCTTTTTAGTCGTTTTCTATTGAACGCTCTCACGGCACGGCTGTTAACGCGCTTGGAAGGGGGGGGGAGGGAAGAGTGGGAGGCTGCAACATGCCCTGTCAAGGTGGAGAGTGAAGAGAGGAGATAGAGAGGGGTGAATAAGATGCAAAACGGTCCGAAGATCACTGTGGTCACTATCAAGGCAGAGATTTCTAATCTGCGGAGATTGCATATATGAATGTCCTTTCTCACCAAAGATATCTACTACTAGTATCCCCCCTCTCACCCTCCGTGGTTTTGTTTGTCCGCATACCTACTAAAAAAAAAATCCATTTGCGATCTTTTTTTACCCCTCCCCCTCCATTAGCGTCTTCACCTGGCTTGCCCCTCTATCATTTTCTGAGAGAGCAGCACGAGGTGACACAAAAAAGACGAGCAAACTCTCTATTAATTTTACTTGTAAGTGTTTACGCGCGCCGGACCTTACCATCCATCGTTTGCTCTCCCTCCCCTTCCCTTCCCATTCCTTCCACTCCAACAAGTTAGGTTTTTTTCTCTCTTCACCCTCATCTCACACTTCTTTTTTTTTATCTCTTCCTACACTACGCATTGGTTTTGCATCATATCCTTGAGCTCTCTCACCTTTTACTGTTCAAGTCCTGCAATATTTATCTGGACGAAGAGAACACGAGTGAGCTCGAATTATTGATACCCCAACGCTGTTCATACCTAAATAATTTGCCCCCCCTCTTCACTCCTCCCGGAAAACCTCACCCTCCCACCACTTTGGCCGTCTAGACCTCTATCGCAAAAGCTTCCTACTCACAATGTCTCAGCATCCTATCCGTCCCCGCTCCGACAGCATGATTCCCGCCAAGGCTGCTGACCACCTCGAGGTGGGCGGCAAGATCGCTTGGCTCGCCTCTCTTGACACGGACTACAAGCCCGAGAAGAACTACCGTCGCTCGTCCATCATCTGCACTATCGGTCCCAAGACAAACTCTGTCGAGGCCATCAACAAGCTCCGCACTGCTGGTCTCAATGTGGTCCGCATGAACTTCTCCCACGGTAGCTACGAGTACCACCAATCCGTCATTGACAACGCCCGTGCAGCTGTTGCTGCCCAGGATGGCCGCCCTGTCGCCATTGCCCTCGACACCAAGGGCCCTGAGATCCGCACGGGTAACACTGTTGGCGATGCCGACCTCCCCATTGCCGCCGGCAAGGTCATCAACATCACCACCGACGAGAAGTACATTACTTCTTGCGACACCGACAACATGTGAGCCTTCTGCACCTGACGTCTGATTTACCCAAATGCTGATGATAGCTGCTAGGTACGTCGACTACAAGAACATCACCAAGGTCATCCAGCCCGGCCGTGTCATCTACGTCGACGACGGTGTCCTTGCCTTTGATGTCCTGGGCATCAAGGACGACAAGACTGTCGAAGCCCGCGCCCGCAACAACGGCTTCATCTCCTCCAAGAAGGGTGTTAACCTGCCCAACACCGATGTCGACCTGCCTGCTCTGTCCGAGAAGGACAAGGCTGACCTCCTGTTTGGTGTCAAGAACAATGTCGACATGGTCTTCGCCTCCTTCATTCGTCGTGCCCAGGACATTTACGATATTCGCGAGGTGCTCGGAGAGAAGGGCAAGAACATTCAGATTATTGCCAAGATTGAGAACCGCCAGGGTCTGAACAACTTTGCCGAGATTCTCGGTGCCACCGACGGTGTCATGGTTGCCCGCGGTGATCTCGGTATCGAGATTCCTGCCGCCGAGGTGTTTGCTGCCCAGAAGAAGCTGATTGCCATGTGCAACCTGGCTGGCAAGCCTGTCATCTGTGCCACTCAGATGCTCGAGTCCATGATCAAGAACCCCCGTGCTACTCGTGCTGAGATTAGCGACGTTGGCAACGCCATCACCGATGGCTCCGACTGCGTCATGCTTTCTGGTGAGACGGCCAAGGGTGCCTACCCCGCCGAGGCTGTTTCTGAGATGCACGAGGCCTGTCTTCAGGCTGAGAACTCCATCCCCTACGTCTCCCACTTCGAGGAGTTGACCGGCCTCGTTAAGCGCCCCGTCAGCACCGTTGAGTCCTGCGCCATGGCTGCTGTCCGCGCTTCTCTCGACCTCGTCGCCGGCGGTATCATCGTTCTCTCCACCTCTGGCGAGTCTGCCCGTCTCCTTTCCAAGTACCGCCCCGTCTGCCCCATCTTCATGGTTACCCGCAACGCCACCACCTCCCGCTTCGCCCACCTGTACCGTGGCGTCTACCCCTTCCTCTTCGACGAGGAGAAGCCCGACTTCAACGAGGTCAACTGGCAGGAGGATGTTGACCGCCGCATCAAGTGGGCTGTCGAGCAGGCTCTGAAGCTCAACGTCCTGTCCCACGGCGACACCGTTGTCGTTGTCCAGGGCTGGAAGGGTGGCATGGGTAACACCAACACCCTGCGCATTGTCCGCGCTGACCCCGAGCACCTCGGCATTGGCCAGCTCGAGTAAGCGTTGGTGGCTTGTCATGATTGTTATTTTTTCTTTGTTAGATTTTCACGTTTTTAAAAAATTGGGGCTGGAGCAAATAGGGCGCGTGTTTCATAATGAAAGCCTTGATAGACATGGTTTACGATGGTTTAGTTCCTGAACAGATTTGGGTTCACAACAATGACGATTGGTTTACGGTTACCGGACGCGCAGAATATTCAAGGCTCAACATGAGGCTGTGAATATTTTTTTCATGTTTTTTTTTTCACATAAGGCCTGAGCACGTGAAGAATCTGACATGTGTACATTGATATACTGACTATATACAGCACTACTTGTTCTTTCCATATAATGAAACCTCGAACCATGCGTAGAGAATGTTATGCCCCGACTGGCAAACACGTTCAGCACTTGAGGGCCGGACCACCGGGGTTAGTGTAACTGGTAGGAATAGGGTAGTAAATGTTGATGAGCAGCCCCGGATCGCTGGCGCTGTAAGCCCCAGGGAAACTCATGAGGCTGGGCTGCGCGGTGCCGGAGCCGCCGGTGACGGAGACCTGGGCGCAGGAGAGGTAGAGCTGGGCGCCGCCGGGGGAGGAGGCGGAGTGCAGGCCGATCTGCTCGAAGCGGATCAGGTACTCGCCGTTTTCGATGCAGGGGGGGATGGGGACGGTGATGGAGGACTGGGCTGGGTTTTGTCAGTTATCACTCTTGTACAGGGGAACGGGGTAGGGAGAGAGAGAGAGAGAGAGAGAGAGAGAGAGAGAGAGAGTGTGTGTGTGTGTGTGTGTGTGTGAGGAAGGGGTGGAGAGAGAGGGAGAGGGAAAAGTACCGTCAGAAGGCCAACTAATACCCCCAGAAGTAATCGTAGGCTGATCCCCATAAATCTTGAACCACACAGCCCCCTTGCCATCAAAATCAGCCGCTTTTCCCGGTGCCTTGGCCATGTACACGTCCACGGGCCCCGCGTGGTAAATGTTCGGCGACACGCCGAACGTAACGCTCCCGCCCGCCGTGACGGCCAGGGTCTCGGGCGCGGGGGTTCCCGGTTGGAGCTCGTAGCATGTCATGGAGGGGGAGGATACGTCGGTCACGGGCCCGTTGGACTGGTAGTTCTCGGTGCGCCGGATGCTGGTCCAGTCGGCGCCTCCGGGGGAGCCGTTGGAGGTGGAGATGCGGGGGATGGTGTCTGCTGTAAGTCAGCGGACTGTCTTTTTTCTTTCTTCCCCTATCATGGCTTTTTTTCTTCTTTTGGTCATGGTGGTGTAGGTGCTGTGTGGATGGGTTAGGGGGGGAAAAGGGAAAGGGGGGAAACTTGCAGTGGGCGTTGGCGACGGTGCCCACGAGGGCGACGAGCACGGCCGCAGTCTTCATCGTGAGTTGGATATCGCAGCACGTTTTGTCAAAAGATGTATCTCTTATTACGCTTATCCCCGCGTTTAATTAACTGAGAAGCAAAGAAACTATATTCACTGGGTGTCCTGGGCGTACCAGGCGGTTATATGCAGCATGGGCCGTGAGGTAGGTCCGGATGCAGACCCTCGGAGCCTGAGCGTCCGTGAATAAGGTAACGTTCTTTACCCGCCGCCTCCCTGGTAAATCCTGTGATCCAAAGATCCAAGATCGAAGGGAGGGGGGAAGGGGTCGAGAACAATCCCATGATGACTTCGGCACTTGGCTTATTGCATTTACCCGCTCGGCCGGGTATTTACCACCACAAAGCAAGATAGCCCCGAGCTGACGACGGGCAGTTTTATCAACATAACATGTCGAAGAGAAGAAAAAGAAATCTATACCATAAACGCGTACTTATTTCTCGTTATTAAAAAAAAGGCATATTCATAACTGTCCAGAAAAAAAAGACTGCCGCATGTTCTTGAACGTAGACTTCTCCCGCGCGCAGAGACATGTATGGATAAAAAGGTAGATCCGGCTTGAGCTTCCGACATTGTCCCCCCCCCATCCTCCTCCATACCCAACCCAAAAGGTATAGACGGGTACGGGTACGGGGGGGAAGAAAACGCAGCTTCCTATTCTGGCATGTCTGGCCTTTGATCCGGGACGCCCGCCGAGGCCGGGAAAGGGAAACCGTGTCGGAGGGTATTCGTACAAAGTAGTACTACTAATTACTAAGTAGTCGGTCCAAATGGTATACCGCTACTAGTAGTCAATCCCTGGAATAAATCTCCCCGGGACATGAGGCGTGTTTATTCATGTGCAAAGGTCTTTGGTTAGTGGTTCATCTATGCGTTATGTCAAGCAAATACGGCGCAAACTGTGTTTAGATATGCCGAGTTCGTGATGGTGCTTTTGTGAGGAGCTGTGGGTATTATAGGCAGAATGCATGTGTGGGTGACTTGAGTGTGTTGCTGTTTGTTTCATACATGGCGGGATAGTGGGAGTACTAACGTTGAAACGGATGGGAATAAATCGACAACGCGGGTTGGCTTGGGAAATGTGACCGTTCGCTTCGCGAGAAAGCTCTATATTTCCACGACTGTGTACACTGATAAGTGTTAATTTAGAGCATGAGATAAATATTTGGAAAGAAGTCTCGTGTGGTTGGAAGTGACAGGATACTGATGCTCAACGTGTTATGATCAAAGAGATAAAGACTTTGAGAAGAGGCAAAATAATTTCATAAGACCTAGATCGGGCACATAAGCCTCCAGAACCGGGGATCAGACACTTACGCGGTACACATGATGGAAATGATACCTTGTGATATCCGACGTAATGGATGAAGTGTCTTGGTGCAAATGATTTGCGCGCATGGCGTCAATACTCATGGGAGATGAGTAAGGAGGTGCGGGCATGGCCGCAAGGTAGGTGCATGAATCGGCGTATCCGTTTGAATCAGCGATGCTAATAAAAGAGGATTGCAGGCTGGCTGGCAGGCCGGCAGGAAGGTCGCATACTTGTCCTCATCTGATAGCTCTCGTACAACCACACCTCGTGGCCTGGGTGCCTACCACTTGGCCACTTTAGCCCTCAATGAGAAACCTGGGTTGGGCACTGGAAGCTGACCCTTCTTGTTGTGTTGTGTGAAACTAGAATGAGCTGTGTGACTTGGAATAGACGGCAAATATCTGCTATCTCGTGTTTGATTAGCAAGTTTGCTACTTGATTGACCCCTCATCAAGCGTCAGAAAGGGGGCAAGCAAAAGGCATGTTTGGTGTTTGTTTGAATCAACGGAAGTGCTGAGACTTTTCCCAAGCCTCCGTCTACGTGTCGCAATGACTGTCCCCATGATATTTCATCAACCGGACCGGCACAGATAATATTGCTGGTGCACACAAACCTAAAAGAAATAAATTAAAAAAACACAAAGTTCCATTTCTTACCGGATAAAACTAGTACAAAAGCACAGAGAACTGTGTCACAACAAACCACAAAGGAGCGATCCACAGAGAGTTCGCCCCTTTCCAGCATGCCGGAAAACCTGCTCCCCCGGGATGCTAACGAGTGGCACATCTCTGCCGCCCAGCACGGCGTTCTCGACAAGACCATCTTTCAGATTGCGCCCTGGTCATCCCTTGACTTCAACCGTGTCGCCTTTCTTGCCCTTCGCGTCCTGTGCCCGCGCGAGAAACAACGTGCGGACCTCGAGCTTGACAACGAATTGTACCGCTGGGTCACGGCCGACACTCTGCGACAGGCGAGAAATCTTCTACATGCTAGCAGTGATTGGTCTGATCATCTACAGTCCGTAGCGGCGCCGTGGCGTCGCAATGAAGAGGGATCCTTTGGTACAGCCAGGGTAGTGCGAGCATTGATTAGCGAGGAAGAGTCATGGGGAAGCTGTACGCCCAAGGTAGTTTTTCCGCCACTCAATAACGAGGAGCTGGCGCATGACATGGGGCGGTCGTCCATGGAGCTATATGCATCATCGGCGTTGAATGGATACTTAGCCACGCTTACAGCGGGACAGGACGAGGTAAAGGGGAAGTGGGTGACGCGGCAGAGCTTGACCATGAGACACGTCAACGGACGGCCGGTCATGATGGCATATATCAACGGCTGTCTGTGTCGCCGTTCTGCCCAGGAAGGCAATACTTGGGACGTGGAAGAGATACTGGCAATTGCCGACGCCCATAATGTGTGTCGCCGTGCGTTGGCTTATACCCATCTTGGTATACAGATGTAGGAGGGGGCCCAATTTGCGGCATGGGTTGCGCAGTATCCGCCGCGGCCGGAAGACTATGATGCCGAGGGGCTTTTCCGGTGAGTTTCTTTTTCCTCCGAGAAAACAGATAGAGCAATATGTACTCCGTACTTGAAAGAGGGATGAAGCATAGACAGTCATTTTTGGCGGCTCGACCCAGACGAACAGCTGACCCTCTTTTCGCGTAGTCGACTCAAAGTTTCTCAGAACCATCTCGAGATATACTTGACCATCGCTACCTTTGATATGGCTTACGTCAACTATGTATGCGCCCAAAACATGGAACACTCGACAGCGATCGCGCCATCCTTTCTTGAAATGCAAGAGTATGGGCCGTTCAGCCTGACGGACCTCGGAGATGCGACCTTTCTCGGTGAATTTTTGCTGGGCTTTTCGATACAAGGAGGGCTGAAGGGCAAGGAAATCGAATCCTCAAGGGAAACAGACGAGGAAGAGCAAGTAAGATTTCGGCTCGGACAGCAGTGGGCCGTGGGAGAGGATCGGATCGTCATGGACGCGGCAGACATGGAGTTGCTCAAGGGCATGCCGTTGAGACCCTTGGCTGTGAGGGCGCGTTTTAGATCTGAAAGCATTTAGTTGACTCTTTAAAAGCACGGAGTTACTCGACATTAAAGTGAAGATGATACTGGCTTTGCATTCGAGAATAGGAGATTGGAGTATTATGATGGAAAGATGTATCATAAGAAATAATGCTGAAATTATGGATGGATACATGGTCGGGTAAGGCAAAGTAGGCATGTCGCCCGCCTTGGAGATATATTCGTACTGTAGTAGTAAACATTTGCCCACCTATTCGAAAGAAAACACTTGCGGGCTTTGAGGTAGAGTCAGTCTTTCTATGGACTTCCATCTCATCACGTGAAACAACCTTGGATCAATAAAGACTTCTCGTGCAGAAGGCACCACCCGCCTAGCTAGGCCCCTACTCATGTGCAGAAACATGGAGGGCAAAGATAAGAAGGCACGGAGAAGTGGGAGAAAGAGCGGCTGGAGAGTCGTCCTCGTAATGTCATCGCATGATCTGTCACTAAAAATATGAATTTATAAATAGTCCCTCGAAACCTGTACCTATCCACCCAGCTGTGCTCACAGGCCCCGAATATAGCCTCGACCAGAATCAAGACTAGCGGAACCAGTAAATATTTACTTGTACGTCTCGCAAGCCCTTTACCCACTGATCCATACGCAATCCAACAAAGCCATTCCATCAGGAAAAACAATATACCTATCCCGCGTTACGAAGCTCGTTCAGGTCGGAATACTCGAGTCAACGGTGATCAGGAAGCAAGCAAAGCTACCTATACGCTTGGCAAGCTTCTACCAGCCAGTAGCAACGACTGCTTCGGTAGCACAATAAAAGCAACGCCACCCCCATCTGAGTCATATCAGCCTTTTTTTTTCCCCTTCCATTCTAAGCGAGGTTTCTCGGTCTCTCTTCCTCTCTCATCCCTCGCCAAAACAAGAAAAAGCTACGCAAAGGACACCATCTCACGAGTGCACAATCGAGGCAGCCATGACTTTTCCTACCCGAGACAAGATTGCAGAATTGGTGTCCTGACTCGGCTCGCTAGAAGAGGTGAGTGGTGGAAAAGGGAAGAATTACGGGTCGAGGCTTGGGCAAGAGGCTGACGGCCCAGAGTGGTGGTTATATGGCTACCTGGTGTTGAAAGGTAAGTCATTCTTCTTCTCGACCTGCATTATATTGAACACATGGCCGAATCACTCCTGTCTGAGGGCTAAAGGCGGATTATATATATGCAAGAGGCTTGACTTAGACATTGTATATTTCTCAGCACCAGCGCCGTTCACCCCCTATTTATCTTTCACCCTACTATCCATCTGCCGATATTGGCTTCACGCTTCCAAATGCAGCCTCGCTGGTCGCAACCATGGTTTTGTATCTTCTTCCTTTTTACGGCGATTCTTTTGCCGGCGCGGCACAGTTGTACTCAGCACAACACGTTCTCGGAGGATGCAAAAGAGGAAAAGAAATCTGACCTGGAGGTTCGGAAGAGTGCCTCGGGCCTCCTAGCCTTGCCGCGTCACTTGTCATCCAAACTCTCGCGTCAGTTTCCCGTAACTTGGTTTCTCCGCTGCCTTATAAAGCAGGCATTTCGTCTCGCTACCTAGTCCATCTTTCGGAAAGAAAGAAAAAAAGAACCGAACAGATTTATTGGAGTTTGCAAATTGCCAAATTCCTTATCTTACCAGCACCCAGCTGAAAGACAAAGGAAGTGCTGACTTGCTTGCAACATTCACCACTCGTGTGATGCAACAATAGATATCATCCAAGGCACAAAACCAAACTCCCTTACTCGCTTATTCATTCGTTTTTGGTCTGTTCGTTTCATTACATCTTCTTTCACCTCGAGCAGCCCGTCATCTCAGAACTCTGGGCAGAAACTTGATACCCATACCGCATTCGAACGCTAACTGATGGACAAACGCCTCAAGCGACCTGCAACTGCATAGCAAGGTTCATTTAATAGCAGAAACGAGTGAAATCATCCAGGCTACAACGCATTCTGATTGTAGCAAGATGGTAAATTTGGGTTTACTTGGCTCACTTACTCGCTATGGAATACTACTAGTAGTACTTCTTGCATCCACCTCATCGGCGGCGTTCCTGCCCTTTGCAGTTGACAATGCCACCACGATTTCACCAAAAGTCATGATTGTATCCTTTGTAAGTGACCAGATGTCCACAGGTACAGGTCTTAGCCTCAGATTGTGTGTCTAACCTTTCCAAACAGTGGTCTCCTGAAGCGCAGGTGTGGCACGACCGCTTTCTGGAATCTGCCCTCGGTAATCTCACTGCCCGCACCGTCGCCATTCCCGGCCTCTCTGTCGTTTACCCCGTCATCCACTGCACCCAAGATGGCTCCGTCTGCCACGCCACTACTGGCGAGGGCGAGATCAACGCTGCCGCCACTCTCTCCGCCCTCGCTCTCTCGCCGGCGCATATTCTTGATTTACGACACACCTACTTCCTTCTGGGCGGCATCGCTGGCGTCAACCCCCGCGCCGCCACCCTCGGCTCTGTCGCCATTGCCCGATTCGCCGTTCAGGTCGCACTTCAGTATGAGATCGATCCGCGATCCTTGCCTGACAGCTGGCCTACGGGGTACATCGGCTACGGCACCAGCTTCCCCCTCGAGTACCCCACCATCGCTTACGGCACCGAGGTCTTTGAGCTCAACGCCGAGCTGCGCAAGGTAGCCTATGGGCTGGCGTCCCGCGGGGATATGGCCGACGAGGTTCGGACGCAAGTGTATCGAGCAAAGTACCGCGACATGGGCGAAGCGTACGCTCCCGCGGCGGGTAAGCCGGGTGTAGTCCTGTGCGACACGGCCACCAGCGACGTCTACTACTCTGGCACGATTTTGTCCGAGGCCTTTGAGAACACCACGAGCCTGTGGACCAACGGCACGGGACAGTATTGCATGACCGCCTCCGAGGATAACGCTGCGTTGGGAGCCCTGCTCCGCGCCGCTGTCTGGAACCTGGTGGACTTTTCCCGTATCATTGTCATGCGAGCTGGTAAGTGACTTGGCCCAAACCCGCTCGAATAACTAGCAGTAATCGAGGAAGGCGAAAGAGAAGCAGAAGATGGGGATAAAACAAAGAGGGCAATGTACTAAGGCGTTGTGCGCAGGTTCCAATTTCGACCGCCCGCCCGACGGCGTCTCCGACTGGGAGCATCTCACCGTCTCCGACCAAAACGGGTTCCCCATAGCCATCGAAAACCTCTTCAACGCCGGCATGCCCGTTGTCAGCGGCATCGTCAAGGGCTGGAATTGCACTTTTGCCGAGGGCATCCCAACGCGCAACTACATCGGCGACATCTTCGGGAGCCTCGGGGGCCGACCCGATTTCGGCCTCGGCAGTCTCACGGACGGGAGACGGGTCGCCCCCGGGGGCGGCGTGGTGAATCGGTACGGCAGAGTCGAGGGTGGACCCAGGAAGCTCGAGTTGGCGGAGATGAAGCGTCGCGAGGATCTCAATGGGCGTAAGATGGGTGTAGACTAACAATAAGAGATGTACCAGGGTGGTAGGTAGGGGTTTCCTCCCTGAACTTTTTGAGATGCATTCTCGCCGACAACCACGATTAAAGGGGAAGGAGAGGAAGAGGTAACTGGAACGATATCGGTGATGCTAATGCAGAGTTGCGGGTTGTATATTTCCTACCTGTAATTATGAGTGCTATCTCTATATGACTGTTTTCCCTACCAAGTGTCAACAAACGCCGAGGAAGAAAGCTAATAGGCAGTAAAAGATACTAATAATAGTAGGGCAGTGGTAGTGGTAGGGCTAGTGGGAAAGGCTGTTAAGAACACGAAGGAGGAGCTGATTATGAACGAAAAAAGAAAGTAGAAAAGGGAAAGAAAAAGAAGAAAAAGAAAAGAAGAATAGTCTACCAACCTGCCCATTCATCTCTCGGGTCCGTCACACACAGCGAGTTCCACTCGGCCGCCATCCAGACCACGACGCCGTGGGCGACGAGCAGCAGCATGCTGGTCCAGAATCCCCGGATGTGAAAGGACGACAGGTCACGGCCGTGCTGCCGGTCCCAGATCACGGCGGCGGACCCGGCGGGATGAGGAGGAGGTGGAGGGGGTCTCACGTCCATGGTGGCCACGAGGAGCAGCGGCAGGCCGACCTCGAGTCTCGTCATGTAGGGCCAGCACGGCTGAGCGAGCAGGGCTATCTTGAGGAGCAGGAGGGCCACGCGGAAGCCGTGGTTGACGCCCTCGCCGTCTAGGCCCACTAGCGTCAGGAGCTGCACGAGCCCCGCGGCTCCTCGGTGCCTGAGCTGGCTCAGCACCCCGCCGCTGGGAGGCGGCAGCAGGAGCCTGGGCGTGGTCGCCACCTCGAACGGGTCGCCGGCACCGCTGTCAGCCGGGCGAGGCGTCCTGCCGCCCGAGTGCTGGCTCTGAGGCGAGGTCTCGTCGTCCGTGACCCCGACGTCCTCCGTTATGAGCATGCGCTTAGGGCGTCTGCGCGGTGCCAGCGCCGTCTCCGTATTACTATTTCTCCTAACTTTAGCCTGGCGCAGGTCCTGGCTCGCCTGCGAAGGCGTCTTCGGCCTGGGAAACGTTGCGGTTTTCCGCGGATCTGCTAAAAAAACGGTAAGACCAAGTGCTGTCGACCACTGTGTTCCCGGGGGCGGGGGCGGGCTTACCTGAGACGGGGGTTCCTGGCGCCGGGGAATCAAGGCTCTGGATGCGGTTCCCGCGCAATCCGAGGCCAGGGCTCCCGCTTCGGTCGATCCTCTCGAAAGAGTAGTCGTTCTGCATCACGGCCAAAAGTTCTTCGGCGCTGGGCCTCTCGGCGGGGTTCAGGGAGAGGAGCTGTTTAAGAAGCTTGTAGAGGCGAGGCGGGAGATCGGGTCGTTCCCGACGCTCGTCCTCGAGGCCCTGCCAGCCAGTGATTTCTGCTCGGAGCATGTCGATGTCCTCAAGCTCCTCTTGGATAGCGTTTGCGCTGCGATATGGGAGCTTCGCGAAGCACATGAAGTACAGAATCATGCCCAAGGAAAATACATCCGACTTTGTCGTGAAGTTTTCGTATCGACCCGAGGCGTCCATCCGGAGCACTTCCGGGGCACAATATGATATAGTCCCTGTAGAACCTGTAGACTTCCGAATGACGTTTTCGTGCTGCACTTCACCAAAGTCGCTGATGAGGCACGTAAGCTTGCCGCTTTCGCGATGGAGAAGGCAGTTGCTGGGCTTCAGGTCGCGATGAATGTACCCGGCCGCGTGCAAATATGCCACTCCAGAGGTTATGTCTTTGAACAGCCTGTAAATTTCTTCCAGGGAGAGTTTGGGGTTGCTATCGTAGAGGCCATTCGGCATCTCCGCCTCACCCTTAGAGCGGCGGCGCATCTGAGCCTTGAGCTCTTCCTTGGTGATCTCACGGGGGGCGCTGCCTACCAAATATTGGTGAAGATCCCCCGCATTGCAGTACTGCTGGAGAATGAAAGCGCAAATAACCGGGGGTCCAAACCGAGTGAGCTGTGCGTCCTCGAGCCAAACGTGGCGGTACGACACCAGGTTCACGTGAGACAGGTTGGCCAGCAGGCCAACCTCGATCAAGACCTTTTCCAGCCAGGCATGGTCATCACCGACGGGTACGCGTTTGCAAGCGAAATATCCCAGCGGGACATTGTCGATCTCGTGCCTCACCAGGAGGACGACGCCTTTGCCGCCTTTGCCCAGCGTACGCTCTTCTTTGAAGAAGGATTTGAAATAATTGGGGCTGAACGCTTCTTTGCGAATGCGGCTGCCTTCGCCTCTACTCAGACCGGGACTGCTCGAGATGAACTCGGCCCCAGAATCGTCATCAGCAACATCTTCTACGTACGCGCTCCCCGACGGCAAACGAGGGCCGCTGGTGAGCGCCGGCTTGGTAAAAAACCGCCGAACGGGATTGGAGACTTGATTCGACGCTTCGGGGCCCCGGCTCGTCGCTCGCAGCATGCGGAAGTAGTCCGGGTTGACATATGATTCCCGATTGGCCCTGTTGCTGGAGTTGTCAAAGTTTCTTTCGGGCGAACCGTCCCTGCGCAACGGCCGCCGGCAGGTCGGGCACTCCGTCAGGGTCCGCAGCTGGAGCTGCTGGGAAGTTTGATCGCGAACGACGATGGCGTTTTCATGTCGTCTGCGACGCAGGCAAAGTCAGCTCTATCCATTATCGTTTGCTTAATGTCACTAGAAAATGGGGGAGAGGGAAGAAAGAGAAAGTTGTATTTCCTTACAGTACAATCTCTCGCCCTTCCTGGGGCGAATAAGGGATCAAGGACATTGCGATTGGACGCGTATCAGGACAGTCGTGATCGGCGCAACAAGAGTGGTCATGATGCGCTGCATCAACCGCACATTTAGTCTAAGAAGGCGAATACAACAGTTTTTTGGTGTTTAATGCTACTAGCTTCCGATTTGTGTGCACTTGGGTTTCGAATTGATGCAATTGTTGTATTTTAGGAATTTTGTGGTCGGAATTGCGCTGTAGTGATGTCACGGTCGTCGCCGCCGGTCTTTCCTTCCTTCCCCTTCCCCCCGCTTTCCACTTGTGATTGTGAACCCTTTTTTTTTGGATCTTGGCGTGGCAGGAGCCGAGATGGCCCACTTAAGAGATACTTCCAGGTTCTTCTCCAGATTCCTGGAATGAACCCCTCCGCATATTCGCCTACATAGTAGGAAATACTTACCCTGCGGATCTGCTTGAGCCAACGCAAAACTCGGATTAAATGTCACAGCATTGGTCCATTGCATCATTTTAGTGTGAGGGGGTTTTCTCTTCTCATTTTGCTTACAACCTCTGACATGTCTACATCCCATTGATCAGGGGTTGAGCACGGTACAGGACATGCCATATTATAGGCAGCCACTCTTGTCCATATCCACACCCTAGGTATATAGTCATTGTATGGATCTTATTACCCATTGGCATTTTCGTGTCGACCTTGATCCGTCTTTGGCTCATGCAGGGACGGTGACAAGTTGACTGGGCCATATAGAGAGAGACTAAGCCAACCAATACTCCGTAGGCCAACATTGAGATATCGATGCGGAATAACGCTAACCACAGCCTCGCATAGTTGCTGATGCCATTGACAAGCAAGTCAGATTGCTTGATCAATTCTGCTACACCGGGAGAAGGGGAGGGGGAAAGAAGCCAGGATGATAATGCTCTCCCGATACCACAATAACATTAATCACTATGATAATATATCTCAAGCTGTAAGACTCAGACCTATCGCAGTATGGAAAATGCAGCTCCTTAAAGCGACTTTGCCCCCCTCAGACGGAAGAGACTCTTCCGAACCCCCAAGTTTACGAAGACGAGCTTTCGGGGAGCTCGATGAGTCATTTCGCTTTGTGTAGATCTAGCTCGGTTGGGGGGCCGGTGGCCTGGTAGTCAGGACCCGAGTGATGGAATGCTGATGCTCTGGCTGATCCGGAGTCGACGACAGGGACAGCTAAGAAGACACGATGAACTAGAAACAAGGGGGAATGCGAGAAACAGATGCAATCACTGTCCATGACATACAAACAAATAAACAAATTAAAGCAAATACGCAATCACAAGGAATGAACTTGGCGCCAATATTTAGAGTTTCCGATCCCCCTTAGTGTCAAGTGTCGAGGCTAGCATGTAGGAGTTGGCCAACGTGTAGAGTTGATGATGCTCATACACTGGGGAAAAAGGGAGCGGCGGCGGTTGTGTATCAATGACGATGTCACCTATATAATTCATCTATACATAACCTACCCTCCTATCAAACCACAATCGCAAAACATTTGTTTGTTCAACACATTTTCGTTTGCAAGCACCGAACGCATTTGACCTATACACACGTACAAAATGGAGAGCAAGGTCGCCCAAGAGACCAAGGCCAAGGCCATGGACGCCCAAGGAGCCATCGGAAAGCAGTTCACCAGTCAGTACCTCACCCCCCCCCGCTTATCCCCGCCATCCACCCATTCGAGGCACTAATAGTCGTAAAGCCGAGGGCGCCCTAGGGGGTGCAGCCCAAAAGGTCGGCGGGCCTCTGGACAAGGAGGGCATGATCGGGAAGCAGTTCACGACGGAGGGGTCTCTAGGCGGGACTATGCAGGATAAGATGGGGGGCACGAAGAAGACCTGAACGCAGACCAGATGTTTTCACACATACGTTAATATACACACGCTATGTCCGGATGGTATACCTCATCAACTGTTATCTGGAATGGCCAGCCTTTTGCTCTTCTTGCCTTTCAGTGTAGTAGGAGCAGAGTTACGTCCTCGTATATTAACCCTGGTAGAGTATAGACGTACCGTAATGCGGAAGCAGGTGATCATGTCAACTATTCCTTTGATAAGGCCTTGCTTGGGTTAAAATGTATGGTATATCTGGGCGTTTTACCTGAAACTAGATTCATGGCACATCAATTTACTGCCAAAAGTCCCCATTAGTAACGTGCACTGTAGTAGCCACAAACTCATCAAGGTCTCCTGGCACGCCTGTACCTGGCTCCGCGATGCCTTTCGGGACGCCTCTACGCCTCGCATGATGCGGACCTAGGCAATGACTTCATCATCATCATCATTCACGCAATACATCACACAGAGCAAGCAAATGGAACAAAGACGAAAAGTCCCTCCCAAAATGGCCACTTGTTAATTTCGTATGCCCATCCCATAATCTCCAACCCCTGGTCCCTTCCTCCCATTTCCGTCAGATGTTTCCATTTTGTACAAGGGGGACCCAATCTCGACGCATCTTCCCGTGCCTCCGTGTCACACTCTCTCTGTCCATTCCTCCCCTTCCTCCCTGCCTCCAACATCGCGTGAACCCAAAATAAAAGAAAAAAAAACAGTAAATTGCTCCTCAATAATCATCGCCGATAAACTGAAGCAACGTGAAAATTAAACCAGGCTTTTTGACAGGAAATGCCGGCCCTGGAAAAAAAAGAAGAAGAAAAATCAAATTGTTGTTACAATGAGGAATAGAAAGGTGGTACAAGAGACGCACACCAATCATAACAGGAAGAAGTATTGCAAAAATGACCAGGATCCAGCAGACCATAGCGAAGAAACAAAGCAAAAACAAGAGGGAAAAAAAATCATAATCCCAAAATCCCAAGAATTCCTCAAATCAATCCTTTCCTTGCGCCTCCGTGGTGATTGCCTTTCAATCACCGCATCGCCATGTATGTGGTTTTTTTGTCGCATAAAATCAAATGAAAACATGCTATTGGGCTTCCAGCTGTGAAAGAAGCCATCTGACTTGGTCGTATTTCGTCCGATTAATGACCCTCTTGTCGGAGCTCGTGGGCCTTGCGTGCGAGAACACGAACATTGTCGAGAAAGCCCTCGACGAGCTCAGGGTATTTGTTCGGTTCGCCCTCCATCACTCTCTGCCCTTGATTCAAAAGTGCTGCGGGGGAAAGTTCGATTTCTAGCTCGTGTTCCTTGTCCGATCGAGCGTTGGCCTGTGAAATGAAAACATTAGTAACTTGTCAAGTTGAGGTAAGAGGAATCTGGAACTTACCCCGTGTCCAGCACTGTGAACTTGTGTCAGGTCAATCTGGTAGGGACCATGTGTGTAACTCAGGCGATCCTTGATGCGATCCGGCTGTCTGTCTTGCTGAGCTTGCAGCAGCGCTTCGAGCTCACGGACATCGCCATCCCAGTCCATTTCGAGATTGATGCTGAGCCTGCAATCAACTGGACATTTGGGCATGTGCCAATCAAGGTCGGCCACGCGTGTCTTGACAATCTTTGCGAGAACTTGGTTGGTTTTTTGGTCGTATGTTAGACGAGCCTTCATTCTTCTCCGAGCTCCCTGTTGAGGCTGCATGCAAGCCGGGAGACGGTGTTGAAAATCGGGAGGCAGATCAACGAAACGGTCGACTTCGCGGCGGTGTTTGTATTGGATCGGTACTCGTCCGCTGTTGGCCTTGCGGCGAGGGCCTGACTCTTCCACGAGCTTGTTGAGCCATCTGTTGAAAGATTGATGATAGGTCTGCTTTGGTCAGTTCACTGAGTCAAGATGCTGACAGGTAATGGAATAACTCACCTCAGACAAGCCGTTCTTAAAGGCCGTTCGACCGCTGTCTGTGAGAATGCACTCTGAATCGACGCCGCGATGTACGCGGGTATTTGTGTCCTTGTCGATCAGAACTCCCAGTTTCGCCTCGATTTCGAATTGGATTCCTCTGTTGGCTATCTCCCCACGATCCGGGTGGCACATGACTTGCACGAACAGGAAGTCGGAAATCGATTTGGCGAGCTCCTCCAACGGCTTGACGTTGACAATGCTGGGCTCCCAGGGACCAAGCATGTCGTCAGCCGTGGGCTCTGGAGGTGGTGGAGGAACTTGCGCTCGCGACGCCTGAGGTGATGGGTGGATGGATCCCCTCGGCTTTGCTGATAAAGACCCATTAGACTGAGGAGCTAGGGGAGCGCGTTTGCGAAGGACAAAGTTGTCTTTCTTTGGTAGGTTGTTTCCCAGGATTGAGCAGTTCTGCGCCCAGAGTGGTCGCTGGGAGTAGCGCTTTGATTTTCTGTGTACAACTTCAGATGTCTGTGCCATCTTGACATCTCCGTCCTGCGTCATTGTCTCGTCTTTGTCGGAGGGAGTGCGGCCGTTGACGGCACCTGGGGGAGGCCTGGGCACATTGTGTTCGAGCTCCTTGAGACTCAAGTCGCGATCCTCAAGCTTGCGCTTTAGCGGCGTGGTAGTCCCGTCGTTGGCCATGGTTAGCGCTGTTGTGGGCTGGGATTGAGCTAGACTTGGACGAGGTAGTTGGGATTGTTGTTGTTGTTGTTGTTGTTGTGGTGGTGGTGGTGGCAGTGCCGCTATGACTTCTGGCGCTTCGCGCGAAAACGAGGAGCGGTCTGCGTTGCTAGGGAGTGACGGGACCCTAGTTTGGGGACTAACCGACACACTATGCTCCCGCTCGTGATGGGAGGAGTGACCGGGAAGTGGTGGTTGTTGTTGTTGTTGTTGTTGTTGTTGTATTTGTGGTTGTTGTTTGTCTTGAATCTGAGATTCTTGTAGATACTGTATCTGAGATACTTGCTGCTGCTGTAGAGCAGATTCTGATTGTGGTAGTGGTTTTATTTGTGGTTGTATCTGAGATACCTGTTGCTGCTTCTGAAGAGCAGATTCTGATTGTGGTTGTATCTGTGGTTGTGGTTGTGGTTGTGGTTGTGTGTGGTTTGTGGTTTGATTTTGAAAAATTGAATTATTAAAATTAGAAGGGGGTGAAGGGAATCCTTTCGCGCTCGAAGGGCGAGGGCCAGCTCTGTTATATAGTTGCAGGGGAGGCTGGGTCTGCTGGCTCTGTTGCGGTGAAGCCTGAGGTTGTGACTGTTGCGTAGGCGAAGCTTGCATCTGTTGAGAGTAATGTCGAGCTTGATACGGGCTAGGTGGCTGCGCGTAAGTTTGTGACTCCCTTCGCTGCGCTGGCGGATGGCCCAGAGGTGTGGGAGGCTGCGAAGGTTGTCGATTAAACTCGGTGACTCCCGCGTGTGTCGAACTCACGGGGCTGCCATGCGCAAAAGGCTGTCCGTACTGATGTTGACTATGAGCAGACGTAGGTGTAGGAGTCGAATGTACAGATTGCGATTGAGATTGTTTCAGAGGATACTGCTGCGGAACACCCGAAGTCGCGATGGGGGGTGTCTGGGGGACGTGCGCGTTAGATGCGTACTGTCCCTGAACGTGACTGGGTGCAGGCTGGTTGTAGCTGTCTTGTCGCGGTTGAGGACGCGTCTGATACTGCTGTCGCTGGCTAGGACTCGTAATCTCCTGCGGAGAGGCCTGCGTCGGAGGAAAAGGATAACCTCCCTGAGACTGTGACTTGGCGCTGGTCGGTGTCGGAGTCGGTCTGTATGGAGAAGGCGGTGGCGCATGCGCCTGCATCGGAGGACCGCTGGGGGACCTACTGTCGTGAAAGGAGTTTGTGGCCTGAAGTGGAGGAGGGGCCGGTCTACTCTGGTAGGGACCTGGTGTTTGGTACGGTGACTGAGGTGGGTATACGCCGTGAGGCGATTGCTGATGCGTATGATGATGAGCGATCGGAGCGGCGTGTTGTTGCTGCTGTTGTTGTTGCTGCTGTTGGGCGTACTCTACCGACGGTGGTGGTTTGCCTGGAGACGAGTGCGGATGGTCGTAATGCTGAGGCGGCGGTGGTGGTGGTTGCTGTTGCTTTTGCTGGCGCGGTGAATAGGCGCCATAAATGGACGGGCTTGGTTGCTGGGAATGAGGATTTTGGTTCGGCAGTGCAGCATGTTGTCCATGCTGAGATTGTTGGTGTTGTAGCTGAGGCGTCGCGGCGGGTCGAGGTTGTGGTGGCGGCCCTCCAGTCTTGGACGTCGCACGCTCGCGATCACCGCCATTATCGTTGAGTACAGAACGTAAATCCATGACGACGAGGTAACAGTTGATCGGACTTGTCGCGTAGTTTTCGTGTTCGTCCGATGCTTGTCTATTCGCCCACAGTTGGCGAGAACCTCTTTCAATATCAACCCCCAACGTGCTTCGCGTCGCAAAACGTAAAGAAAGAAAAAACAGGAAATAGAAACGCCGGTCAATGAATAGAAAATGTACAGCTATGCACAAGAGTCATTCATGCCAAAGCGTATCTTCACTATTACATCAAGACGAGATAAGATCGGATCGCAAAGGTACATTATCGATCGACCGATGGAAGCGGGGGAGGTTGGTTAAAAAGAGCCCAGGTACGTTCGTCGATGGATGTTGGGTGTTGGTCGTTTCGGTCGTATTTGCACGTTTGTCGCAGCTTTTTGCTAGGCACGGGTTCGACTGAAGCGCAAAGGCAGCGCTCCTCTTCTCTCTCCGGGGGGGGGGGGGGGAGGGGAGTAGTTTTACCCAATGAAAAATGAAAAGTTGTCGGATGCGCGGCTAGAATGATGAGAGCGAAGAGGGAAAGGGAAAGAAGAAGAAGAAATACAATGGGGTCAAACCAGCAAATCAATTGACAATCATGTTGTGGTGCATGCGGTTATGTGGGCGTGAGTGTATTTACAAATGACGATGGGTGTGTAGAGCTAGGAAACAAGTCTGGAAGCATGAGCAGAGAGTCGCGGCCCAAGCTTTTTTTTTTTTTTCCCTCTCTCTCTCTCTCTCTTTTGTTTCCCCCTTTGGTGGTGTTTTTTTTTCTAACCAGACCATTTACCTAGTCGTAGTAGTAGCAAGTAGCATGCATGGAAAAGAGTTGGTAGGTACCTAGCTATCGCAGTAGTGGTGGTGTTATTTCGCGTCACTAATTCGTAGTCTACGGAGTACTATACGGAGTAATCGGTACAGTAGCACCAGCCCGGCCTTGTGGTATTACATACGGAGTAGTAAGTGCGCTTTGTTGCCGCTAGCTACTCCGTAATCTTGCATGGGTGAATACCTCCAGACGGTATATATAGACCTACTCCGTACTCCGTATATATGCCAATCAACCCACACACGAATCCATGGCCAATTCGTAGGTCCCCCCTGCTTCAGCCGCCATAAGAACGGCAGTTCTCGTCTGGCAATTGATTCCCCGTCCGTTACCATCTTGTTTTTTCAGGGGGAGGGGGATGAAAAATGGGAAATGGGAAATGGGACATGGAAAACGGGGCTGTTGTTTGCTTTCTTGGTTTCAGTCTCGGCTCGTTATCATGGAACATATGGAGTGTAGATGGATCTCGCTACGCCCACGGATAGGTGCAAGTATGGCCAACTCGTGGAACCACCACCGCCGTCCGTTGGTGACGAGATTGAGGAATAATGAGCTAAAATCCAGGAAACATGTGCCAAACCTTTCTTGGGCCCTTCCTACTCTTGAAAATAGATTACATGTGGTTTCATCCATATGAATGGCATGTTTATTGGTTTTTTTTTCAACGAAATTGTCTTTTCGCGCTTTGAGCTTCAACTTGCAACAAACTCCCGTGTTTGATGATTAACGTGACAAGACCGTCGCGATATCACGTGTCATTAGGCCATAAAGACCACAGCCACCACAAAGACAGAACGCAGAGCCTCACCTCTCTGAGTCATCATTCAATTGGCTTCACCAGCCACATCCAACCATAGCATCACGTCAACAACTCCCTACCCTACTACTATGCCCATGCTTTCGTTTGAATGACCAAAGTTCATCCCTACATAGTCTTTGTAAATAGAGGTATAATATTCATAGTCTAAAGATAGAGAAAAGTGAATGGGGGGGGGGGGGGGGTTTCACCTTCTAAACTATACGGAGTACACCTTATATAATGTCAACAAGACCTATTAACTGAATTTTAAGCCACTCTTTTTTCGCCACGATTCTACTTTGCACAGCCATTACGACCAAAAAGTCAGAGGCAATATGGGAATGGGGTTCACATCTCTTTGTTTACTTATTCAACTTTTCCCCCTTGTTGACCCATTGCAAGCAAGCCTAATATGTTTTCGCTTTATCATGGTTTCGATGCCATATGGCTCCGTTCTGATGGTTCATTAGGTAGGCTTGGTATATTGACTTTTGTACGGAATACCATGTCCATATCTTGTTCGATGGTTTTGGGTTGTCTTTGAGATAATCTATAGAATCCTCTGGCATTGACCATTACTTACGCTGCCATATTCCAGATTGGACCCTTTGTAATGCAGTACCAGTAAGCATGTGACCTGTCATCAGCATATCAGCTCCTAGGAGAGCGGAAACTTATGCTGGGACACCCTCAAATGGTAGAAACTGTGTGTTAAGAGGCATGGATTTTCATGACGTGCCGATAGGACACGGTCATATTCAGCTATAGGTCCCGTATATATCAGTAAAGGAACCATGGAAAAGAATGAATAATTATTAAGAAGCCAAGGAGGATAACTCGTACTAATGATTCCACGATTTAACTTGTAAGACCCTATATGAGTCTCCTCGCCTGTACATTCGTACGACAAAAAACCCCGAAAGAGGTTTTCAATAATATAATTTACTGTCATGTGTCCGGTTAGCATACTTATAAACTACTATATTGGAAACATTCGGATGATGGACACCATTGGTATGGCTGCAGCCCTGCGGCACATGGTGAGTAGTGCTACACCCTTTGTGCAGTTGGACACTAGACCAACATGTGTTGGCTGCCAATCTCGAGGGCCATTATGTTGCCACGGCTGACCCTCCAAAAACGGTGACTTATCTCCGTACGTTGGTGCGTAGTGTAGTGGCACAAGGTTGACTGTAAATTGGTTGACGTCCGCACATCCCAATAACCGCCATCAGGTTGGTCACATGGAGGAATTTGTTTCTGTATACTTTCCCGGAATGTAGGGAAAGGATACGCGTGCTTCCGGTCTGCCTTGTGTATAAATGTAGTTAGTTCCGTAAGGATTGATTGGCCTCGAAGCCGGAACACCATTCTTGGGTGTCGAGCCTCATAATCGCCGAGGGATGCATACAGCACCCTGGCACACCCGTGGAGAGATCCCGACTGCGGGAGGATCCAAAGCCGCATGCCCGCTCTGCCTTCTACCGTGCTCTGGATGCTGCATTTGGGGGGCCAGCAGCATTTCCCAAGACCCGTGGCCCAAGTGCGGGCGAGGTCGGGACCAATGTAGCGCGTGTGATGGACGGCGGTGCGACTTTTGATGGACTGAGCCTGAATTGGAATCTTACGATTTCGTCCCCATCTTCAACTTCTTGGCCTGATTACAGTTAAATCTTTTCAAGAAAGTGAGTCGAACTTGATTGTCGTGAAGCTCGTCGATGTTGGTATCGCAGAGGTACTGCGGGGTTCACGAGGCAGTCAACGCCTTCGCCCGCCAATTCCATACGACCAGGGGATGTGGCAGTAAGCTGTGCCGTAACGTTGGCTATGTTTTCACAGATACATCCATCGATGCTGTCGACGTGGGACCACAAAGACCTTGAGCAGTTCGCGAGGCTCTTCTAGCAAGAAGGTCTTTGGCGACTGCTCCACTGTTCACTTCGCGGAGGATATGAGTGTGTTCTATACTATAATCGACACGTAGAAGGACATCCGGCTTGAGGCCACTCATGGCGTCAGAGCGATGAGCGACACAGATGATGGAAAGTATGTATGACGAGACCGGTAATCGCACTTTTAAGGGCAAAAGGGGTACGGAATACGTAGCATCTGAACATTGGGGAGGAGAACGTTTGGAAACTTATCGCAGTTCTATACACATTGATTAAAATGGGCGACCAGCCAATCTCTCCTCCATTCCGCTTTCGTTAACCCTTCACGAACCACAGCATCACGTATAGGACTTCCAAAACAACAGTCAAATCATGTGAGCCACAATTGGGAGACTCTAACATCCCTAACGACTTTGAAGTAAGCCGCGGTAAACCGATACCTCTTTTTGCCCTTCTCAACATGAACGCTCAGGGTAAATCCCAGTTGTGCCGACAACACGGCGACATGTGTAGCCATTCGCATAGGGAAATATCCGGGTAGAATTCGTAATATTTGAAATTTTCATTGGATAAGACAATGGCCACAGAATAGTAGAAGAATGAGATGAAACCCGTTGAAGAACTTTGGAATGGAAGGATGGTTAGGATGGCTGTGCCACTGCGGCTGCGGCTCGAGTGACTACAGTCCAAGGAACTAGCCGACGCGGGGCGTTGATGACGGCAGGGCATGTGTGTCGGCTCCGGGGACCTGAGTCGGATTGAAGAATTTGGCAACGCTTCCTCGGGCGTAATGATGTCGCCTTTCTTCCGGGGATAGTATTTCCAACGGTAGATGACCAGGGCGCGCTCGGGGGCAGGGCGACAACCAGAGCGGCGATGCCCAGTATAACTTCGACGTTGAGGAACATGACTACCACGATAGTGGCAGGGACGAGACTCTGTTTGGGAGGCCTGGAAATGGGAGCTTGCTAAGGATAGGGACAATATTGAATGCGTAGAATGGAGGCTTGGCCTTCGTTCAATCTGAGCAAGGCATCCGCCTGTATCTATATACCTTTATATACCTATGTATAATTGATCCAAGCCCTACCTCTATCTCAACCTCCGCCTTGATAATATTTTCAAATTCTGGTTTTCACATTCAGCCTTCCAGATTTTGGTTTTCAGACTGAGGGTGTTGACAAAGTGCAGGACGTCACTAGTAGTACGTCTAGATTAACGGTGCAAAGTGATGGCAAGCACTCAGCGCCCAATTTACCATAGTATGCTGATGCACTTTCTTACGTAGTACTATCAACCGCAGTTTGATGGGCGAGGGGGCTGAATCCGCGGAGAACTGGCATACCTGGTACGTACATTTGGTACATGCATCTGATGCCATCTAGTGCTGCATGGCTTCCGACGTGACTACCCCTGTCCCTGCTTTCCAGATTTTGTACATCCAATACATAGATATGCAGATGTATCGAGGCGACCTGCGGGCGCTACGACTTGGGATACGGAATGCGTTGTCAGACAGCGGTGGGAGAGAGGCTATGTATTGTTTTCTCTTCTGGCGCACCGCACCTCGGGTTAAAGATGGCAGTTCTGAAGTCATTCTTCCGCTAGGGCTAAATCATGGATATCAATCAGTGTGCATGTTCTCGTGGGGCGAGGATCAAAAGTTGCTCGTCAAACTTCCAACCGGCATAAAACGCCCAACGCTTACCGTCGAGACTCGTACTCGGCACAGACATCCACGCATGATCTGGTATGTTTAGTAGGGTGAAGCTAGGTACCTCTGCTGGAAGCCAAAGAGGCACGCCAACTGGTATAATGCATCGTAGATCAGTATATTATTCCCCTTTCCATGCTTCGTATTCGGACCTCAAGCATGAGGCAACCTCGCACAGGGCAAGTAGAACGACTAGGAGGCGCATGCTGACCGGCCAAAATTGCTATTTGTGCCTTGTTTAGCTCATGTAGATTGGCACAGTTATCCGATCAACATCCATCTCGGTACACCATCTTGCACTCAACTTTCAGATTCTGTCAACCTCCAATAGAAAGCTCTTGAGAAGGCCTAGGCGGGTAGGCAACATTGTCCCATAATCACACACGCACACACATACACACACACATGTATATATATATTGGCCACCCTCTCTGCTTCTGGGTTTAATCCGCGAGGTATTTCTTCTCTACCCAATACTTTACCGCAAAACGCCAGCAGGCAAACCTGAACTTGTACTATATTTAACCGCTGCAACTTGTCATCGCTTCCAACAGCGCGGTATCCTCTGTACGTATCATACAACCCAGGTTTCCGACGCGCTCAATGTCTGCTCCTGGGCATCGATACTCGGCCAAGGAATGGGATTTGCGCAAGGAAACCGTTGGAAGCCTCTATATCGACGAGGATGCATCACTTGCTCAAGTGCAGACCCGCCTGAGGGACTTTGAATTTTCCAGTCACGTAAGCTTTCATAGAGAGGGGGACAATCCAAGCCGGACTTCTATTAAAGCTTTCATTCCTGACTACGTACTACTGCATACTTACATAGCAAGGCGCAGCTGGAATACAAGCTCAAGAAATGGGGCTTTAGGAAAAACATCGCAAGGAATCACTGGGTTACCATCGATCGCATGATGACCCTGCGTCAGCATAGCAACAAGGAAAGCCAAGTATTCCACAAGGGGCAGTTGCTGGACGCAAAAAGGGTTGAGAGGGAAAGGAGGCGCTATGGCGGTCGCAACAAACTGGCAATGGCCAGGCAAGTTCTGGGCCCATTGCTCAACCTACGGGGACTTGTAGTGCGCACCCCTGAGCCACCTTCTTTAGACATATGCGTACGTCTGTTTTATTCGTCGTTGGATTTGCCGTGTGATTTTGCTGTGCATGTACGGTATATAATTCGCAGCCGTGTACAATCAAAGTAAGTGCCCAATTACGCATGGTGCGAGGCTACAGCTAACTGATTTCCAACTGTCAAGTCACAAACTTTGGCACAAATATCTCGGCTGATATCTTATTCACCACTAAACTTTTAGACCAATCCGGGTACATCTTCTACGCATATATAGCTGGCGTCTACACGTACGAACTCATCAGAAACCACTACGGTAAAACGTGTATTCCTCCGCAAGTAAAGGTGGCATTGAAAGCAACTATGCCTGAGTCTCATGGCGGCGAGCACCTGCAACGCATGCCCTCGATTCTCACTGGTTCAGCGGAGGAGCATCTCCCAGAGAGGCCGACAATGCATATATATATCAGATTTCGAACAGGTTTCAGAAAATCCATCTAGAAATTCCCATGGGATATGAACCATGGGATAACTTGATGGACTTATTACATGCTTGCGGGGTAATGAATCAAAAAGTCAATCTATGGGCAGTCAACAGCAGAACCATGCAGTCATTCATGGAAGGGATGCGCACAATCCTCACAGACATCTACTTGGGCATCGACGCAATATGACAGGTTATGTTATTGGTTACGAATGCCTGCCTACTGCTAATTGGCTTAAGTACATCTTTTCCCTTTGTTCCTTCCTTCTTTCTTAACGGATTGCCTCCTTCCATTCCATCGGGTCAATGTGCTCCTCACGTGGATGGACATAATAGGCAAAAACAAGCGAGCGTGGCAAGGAGATGTCCTGATGTAGAAGTCGTGGTTGCTTACCTTAATCCGATGGTTAGACAAAAAAGCATTTGAAAGGTCCGTAGCACTTCGGGAAGGAACATCTTGGCAGGCATGGAACTTGGAGGCTCCTAGAAGAACCCCCGCATTCGTGACCTGTTGTCAAGAATGCATCAACCAAAGAATCCACAAATAGCTGAACCATCAAATATGATGTCAAGAAGAAGGTGGAATCTCAATCACGTTTGCAGTATCACTTGAAGAATAAAACCCTTGTTAAAAGTAAGCAGCTGGGTGATCACTGTACTATGTATGACAAGCTAACAGCGGACTTCTACAGAGCTCGAAAGGAGATCGATCATTCAAGCACGCAAGTAACATTCAGTATCCCCATATTAATTTCTTCTAAATACCACCCCGCAGTAAAAGGCAGACCTTGAAACTCTCTTCATATTCCCGTTCATCGACCGTGAGAACTCCAACTAGGCTATTTCGCGACATTCGCCTTCCCCGCCTCCAAGAAGTGGTTCGACACGAGCAGGGCTAGCTCGATGGACTGCTTCTCATTCAGTCTTGGGTCACAGAGCGTGGTATAATTGGCGGCCAGGTCGGCGTCCTCTAGATTCTCGCCGCCACCGGTACACTCAGTGACAGCCTCGGCCGTCATCTCAAGATGTATGCCGCCTAGATGGCTACCCTGCTCGGCATGGACATCAAGCGTCTCTCGGAGCTCCTGAAAAACGTCATGGAAACGTCGGGTTTTGGTACCGCAGGCGGTGACGGTATTGCCGTGCATAGGGTCGCACTGCCAAACGACGCTGCCGCGGTACTCGGAGCCCTCGACGGCCCATATGTGAGCCGGCAGCAGGGAGCGAACCTTGGCCGCCCCATACCGCGTGATAAGGGTGACTTTGCCCACCTCGCAATCTGGGTTGACGATGCGTAGCAGGGCAAGGATATCGGTGACCTCAGTCGTGGGGCCGATTTTGATGCCGATGGGGTTGGTCACACCACGGAAGAACTCAACGTGAGCATGATCAATCTGCCGTGTGCGGTCTCCGATCCAGAGAAAGTGAGCTGAAGTGTTGTAGAACTTGCTCCCTTTTTGTTTATCTACACTTTCAAAGGCTGAAGAGGAAGTAAACGGCTTCTTCGGGAATTGGCGGGTGAGTGCCTGTTCGTAATCGAGGACGAGGCCCTCGTGGCTTGTGTAAAGCTCGAGCAGGTCAGCGCGAGTGGAGCTGCCAGTGTTGACGGTCTGGAGGAATCTCTGAGTCTGTTCAATTCCAGAGACAATCTGGGCGTACTTTTCCTTGAGTTCTGGGTCGACAATGTGTTCCAGATCCCAACAGAGGGGGTTCTGGCTGATGTCAGTTATGCCAGCAGTGGCGGCTGCTCGCATATAGTTGAGCGTTGCCGACGAGTTATGGTAGGCCCTGTTTGAGAAGTTCGTGTCAAAAACATATTCTGGTCATCATCGTCAAATATCAACTCACTTCACGAGACGGCTCGGATCCAACTCTCTCTCATCAGCACCAAATCCATTGAGAATATCTCCCCTGAACGACGGAATCTCCCCACCGTTGTGCTTCTCCATAGGGCTCGACCTCGGCTTAGCATACTGACCGGCCATGCGCCCTATGCAGACAACTCGCCTATTGAGACCATGGGCGAGAGTGACGCTCATCTGGAGGAATAATCGGAGCTGCGCCTCAATACGATCTTGGCGGCAATATTCAAAGAGCTCTGCACAGTCGCCGCCTTGCAGGATAAATGCCTTACCCTGGGCGACATCGCGTAGATGCGCCTTGAGTGCATCAACCTCGCTTGGGTGGACAATGGGCGGAAGGCGACTGAGCTCCTCGACGGCGGATGCGAGCTTGGAGGGGTCGGCGTACACTGGCGACTGCTTGATGGGCTTTGAATGCCACGAGTTAGGTGTCCATGGCTGCACCGTTGCTAGAGATTCCATGCCTTCCTTCTTGACCTCCAACGGTGTCTGCTGCCCGACAGGCTGCTCAATAACCTTGAGCCCGGTGAAATCGAGGCTAGACAACAGCAATGCTTTGGCCATGCAGCCGAGATCGGTTTCGCCCTTCATCTTTAGAAAGAGTTCGATGGCAGTCTTGCGCCTCGTCTTGGCCATAGAGTCTGCTACCTGCCAGGGCTGCGTCTTACTGACGGCAAACTTGGCTCCGACCGTAGGGTCAACGTGAACAGTAGGCAGGGGTTTGACTTCAGCTCTGGAAACTAGCTCATCCCAGCCCACGATGGTGTCCTTCATGATGTCGACGCCCCACATGAAGTCTTGCCACTGTGCATCTCCCCATTTGTCAGGATGCTGTTTACCATCGCTGCAGGCGATAATAGCCCGGTCACGGTCGGCCTGAGCTGGCCCGTCCGTCAGGTGGAGGGTAGCCGCCGTGGTGGACGCGCTTGCAGCAATGCGCTCGCCCCTATCTTTGCGAACAAGTTCGTAGACGCTCAAGGCGAGTTCAACGTCAGAAGTGCAGGTCAGTGCCATGGCCAGCACTGCAGCGTCCTCCATGGCATTGGCAGCGCCCTGGGCGACGTAGGGGAGCATGGGGTGACAGGCATCGCCAATGAGGGCGACTTTGCCCTGCACCCATTTCTGCAGCTGGGGGTACACGTACAGGTCCCATTCAAGAACTTCATCGCCAGCGTATTCAATCCATTTGCGAATAGCAGGCGACCAAGCCTGATAACAGTCGATCATCTCTTGCCGGTCGCCCTTGCTGGTCCAGATATTACCATCGTCGCCGCCATCGTCGCCACCAGTCACCTTGGCGGGGTGGATGAGGACCACGTTGTAGGCTAAGTTGTTCTTGACGGGGTAAGCCATGACATGGCCGCCAGGTCCCATATACCGCATCCCCACGTTTTGGTCGAGCATGTCCACTAACATGGGCTCATGCTCAATCTTCTCGCGGGGGATGAGGAGTCTATAGGCAGCATCACCTGTCTTAGTAGGTTGGTCCTTGCCACCGTTGGCAGCCACTATCTGCTTCCTGAGCGTGGACTTGGTTCCATCGGCGGCGATGATGATATCACCCGTGAACCAAGAGACGGCACCCGTCTTGGAGTTGCGAACCTGAACCCGGCCAGAAAAGGATGGGTCGGCAGCGAGCACCGTATGAGATGTAAGTATCTCGCAGCCGTTGGCGCGAGCAGCGTCGAGTAGGACCCTCTGCAGATCCGATCTGTGGATGACACTCATAGGAGCACCATACTTGAGGCCCATGGCAGGCATCAAGGGCGAGGAGCTCAACTCATCGTCGTTTTTGTAGCGCCTACAGTTGAGTTCAATACGCTTACCCCACAAGTGTCCACTCTGTCATGCCGTTGCGGGGAGAAGAAGTTGAAAGGGGGTAGCACAAATGCTGGCTCACCTGATACTTATGCGCTCCAGCACGGTGGCATGTTCCATGACTTGTTCCAGAAGGCCCAGGCGATGGAGG
This sequence comes from Trichothecium roseum, assembly GCA_026184415.1. NCBI lineage: Eukaryota > Fungi > Ascomycota > Sordariomycetes > Hypocreales > Trichothecium > Trichothecium roseum. The sequence continues at coordinate 485,987 of CM047948.1, forward strand.
ATGCGCGAGGCATTGGGGGCTAGCTGGATGCCAGCGCCAATTTCTGCCAACTCGGATGCGGTCTCAAGCACGGTGACCTTATGTCCAGTCTGGGACAGTGCCAAACCCGCGATAAGTCCGCCAATGCCGGCACCTACGACGATGACATTGAGCGACTTGATAGCCTTACGTCCGATGAAAGGCCAGTCATCGTTTAGAGTGTCCATTGTCAAATCGTATTTGGGAGGGGAAAGGGGGGCGAGGGGGGGTGAAGGTATGCTAAAGAAGCTTCAGGATGGCTCAACAGAAGGCTTTGAAAAATGTTCTAGCTAACCCGATTTAGCTTTTCGTTGGAACTTGATATTTACTATCTTGCCCTTTTTCTCTCTAAGGAGGCGGACGATCCTACTCATATATACTCGAAATCTATTCCGTCACGGCAGCCTCTTCTTCACCCTCCAGCGACGTAATCCCATCATCTCAGGAGCCTTGTTCTGTCCGGTTGTGCCGCTGCCACGATTTCTATCACAATATCCATTACGCTTACAATAGTTGGGATTCGTGAGATGCAAAAGGAACAGGTATTTTAGGTGACGCAAGTGGTTACACTGGAGAGGCCCATAGAAGAGGCGTCCACCAGCCCTGCGGGGGGCGTTTCGCAGCTGAAAACGGGGGTTGCACTGCAGCTGGGCCCCCTGTCCCCATCAAAGCTATATACTCACTCCTCATCTCTCTATCTTTTAAGATATGGAAGTTGTTAGTATTATGATATTTCCGTCATCATATGTCGTTGTTCGTGGTGTTGCAGAGTCTGCATCCAGCGGCTCAGCAGCTGGCAGGGGCGTGAAAATCACAATACATGAGGGGTGTGATGCAAAATGATCAACGCAAGGATGTGTGAGCCAGGGCAATTTTTTCCGCACACCTTTACGGAGTATGTACGCCAATTTCCCCACCATCTGTGTCCGTGCTATTGTGAATATAGCCTTTCTATATCGCGCACACAGGCAATTTGGACATGTTCTCCTCGCAATTTCCTCTGCAAGTCAGCGCTCGTGGCATGTGGTTGAGCCATTGCGACTATGGCCAGTGCTAGGGTAATGCCTGGTATGGAATTTGTTGGCGTTGAAATCCGGTAAAGATGCGGCATGGGGGAATAATGGCCCAATATGGCTGGCACATGGGTACAATTCTTATGTTGGTACCGATTACCAAGTTTATTCACCATGATCATTTTCCCACGCTTGGTTTCGGCTGCCCGCATGTCCTGGTTTGTATTATGGTGCATATCCGTGCCGCCTTCTCCTTTCTCCGCCTCTCTCGGCGTACGAGGTCATGACTGGGCTTGGGCCACCACTCCACCTGATAGGTTTCTGGCACGTCTGAAGAAAGTACCGCGGTGGTACTGAGCTATATGTGGATGTGTTTAGGTGACACCGCGATTAGGACAGAGAGTTCTATGTAAAGCCGTGGTGGTGTTACTCTCCAGCCTCATGCTGAATCTTTATTCAGAGGGGGCCAAATGTCGACATCATTATGCAAACAAAGGCAGAGAATGCTAGGCAATCGGCATATTCCCAAGCTCATATGCAGGGTTCGGCGTCTTACTATCGGTACCTCTCTACATTCAGCGCATTTTATGCACCAAGAGCATTGTGGTGAATCATCGTCAGACCCAGCAACCAGACCTGACCCGTCCCAACAGCCTGCTCATATTACACAAGTATACAATCTTTACACTGGCACATATCACGCAGTCAGAACTACATCCAACTCTTAACCCCGGGACATGGGCGTCCCTGGCACCTCACGCCCCCCCTCTTAAACGGCCGTCAACTTGACAAGCCTACCGGACCACATCGCCGCCACCGCCTGTAAGCAGCAGCAGTGAAAGGTCAGCTCTGGTAGTGGCATGTTTCCTCCAAACGCCGGTTATGACCTCAGCGAAACCAGCGCACATGCTGACGACATGGTCAGATCTCTCCTATAGCGTTTAGGCAGGTGTCGTCGCGGAGATGCAGGTCATCGACGGGCGCCGTGTCGAGCAGATGTGTCATATACTGTTGGCCCTAGAGAACACTATCCCAAGCCCATGGGGACTATCAGAAACTGAGGCTTTGTTGTCATCGTTGGATGCAAGAAACGGCGTTGACTGTGACAGGAACCAAATACCTTGAGGCTGAGATCCGGCGGCCGCCGTTCCGCATCATCGGCGTAGCCCTTCATACTACCGGGTCGGCCCATGACCCGCGGAGTGACGCAGAAAGCCACCGGTCAGACATTCGCTCCTGTTTTCACTATTGCAGCGAAATCTTGGAGCAGATTTATCATCAACCCCGACACTAACCCACTTCCCGGAATGATCTTTAGAAAGGACATTTGAAAGGGGGCGTGTACATACAATTTGACGGCACCTGGTTGGATGGGGGAGGCACCTCGGAGCAGAGGATCAACCGGATCCGGCAGTCAAGGCCGGAAGATTGTATGAAAAGCCGTCCTAGGCTCGGGTTACACTGTTTTGCTGCTCAATCTGTACGTGCCTCTAGGTTATGGGTATGCATAACTCTATCCCCCCAGTGAAGGGTGCTTTGGTGGTTTTAGCGCCTTCTCACATCAGGTCGTCTTCAAACGCCTTGTAGGCACTTCCCAGGGCCCCAAACTGATCTCCGCCCCCACGCAACATCCGCCCCTGCCCATGCTTGTGCCGCCAAGATGGATTCGAGATGACCGTCACAGAAGTCTAGCCAGCTAAGCAATCCAGCAATCTGTCATGATCTTAACGGCTCTGAGGTGGAGAAATCCAAAGTCGTGCCGAACCCGGCATATAGTATGAGTGCTCAGCATGTTGAGCGAGTCATCGATCTTCTCTTCTCTCTTCTAAACTACTGTTCAAGAAGTGTTTTCTTGCCACTGTCGACAGAAAAACAGCGTTGGCAGCCAGCTCACAAGTGTTACGATTTGGGGGGGGGGGAGGGCAAGGGGGTCACACATGCACGCCGACATGGCCGCCGCCGCAGGCTGGAGATAAGGCGCACGCCGGGTGAGACATGCTATTACACGTAATATACTCAGCTCGAGATAAGGTAATGGGCAGGCGTACGCAAAAGTTGATGGGCAAGGTTTCCGACCGTCGTTTGTGCACGCGAGTAATGCGAATCGAATCCTATACGAAGGTTTTACGAACGACGAGACGCCTCATACAAGCTCGATCCTGCCGTGTTACAGAACTTACAGCCTTGCTTACGATGAAAAGAAAGAAGGGATAACGGAGACGGTAGTAGTCATCGTATCCCGTTACGGGCAGCGCCGATGTCTCCGCAGCTTTGGCGGTGATATCATCAAACTTGCTTCAGGTCAATGGGTTATTCCGCCGTTGCCGAGGATGGAACAATCTGGAAGTCGGATGCAGCATGGTGGCACGCGCGAACAAAGAGTCTTGCAATGCAGGAAACTTTGGGGGGCGGGGCCCGGCGAGGGTGGTTATTCGGAGGTGCTTACCGGGGCCCATGCGGCCATGTTGATATCCTCCGAGGGTGGTACAGAGATGCGTTGCTGACATCTGCTTAGGCGAATATTCCGGCGCGGATAAAACGCACTGCTGGTGTTACTAGTGTTTATCAACGGCGATATCACGACGTGCATGGGGTAATTTTCTTTTTTTGCCGCTGATGTATGACGATGGGAGGACATTCATGTCCTTGGGGGAATTGATCCGACGGGGATGGGCCTGCAGAGCTCGTGCTACTCGAGTGGCACTTGAGCGGCACACGGAAACTCCCCCTACGAGAGGCACACGTTGACGTATTTCGCAGACGGATGCAAGTAATGTCTGAGAAGCTGGCTCGCGCTGACAAGTTGGCTGCAGAGAAGCGATTTCGGCCAGGCTTCGCACGCATTGCACACTTGGGGGCCAATACTAAGATGTCGTGTTGGCAAAGGTGCGGGGGCGTGTCTTGAATGTTTTGTAGTCCTTTTGCAACACGTTGCGATTTGTGCTGGATTCTGTAGCTTAGCTGCGCGCAATGAAAGGCCCAGCGAGTGCGCATAGGTCTTGAGGATGCATGGACGAACAAGACGTCGTTCGCGTATCTTGCGTCGGCTCTGGTCAGGACGGGGTCAGTATTGGCTCATATGGATAGGTGCTGAGTCGACGTAGATGGACGGGGGGTTCAGAGGTTCTTTTTTCTTCTTTTTTCTAGTAGTATACACTCGGGATCACGATCTTGATCAAGTAAATAAATGGCATGATAAGCATACAAGTAGGATTTATGGCTTCCTAATTTCTTCTTGGAAGTCTTGTTGATTACTTTCCTATTCTTCTAGCCGTGCCGGAACTTGTTCCATTGAAATTGCAACAATGTGTGTGTGTGTGTGTGTGCGTCGTAAAACTCTCTCGGCAGCCTCAACTTGGTTGGAAATAATACGGTTGGGAGTATGGTAAGCGTCTGCATATTTTGTGACTACTCCTTTAAATTGATTGGAAAAAGCCTGGGAGTCCCGATTTCCTACGGCCGAGCAGAGGTCCGCATGTTCTTCTCAATCTCATCTTTTTTTTTCTTCTTTTCTTCCTCATCATTAAGTCCTGTAGTAGAAAGTGGTTATACGAAGGAGGGGAGAGGGGGGGGTTGCGGTTGAAGGTTGGAGTAATGTTTTTTTCGGAGGAAATACATATGTCCTTGGGATATCTTAGACCCAGAAGTTAATGATCAAAGGAGAAGAAGTAGGATAAAAACAGCGCCCACATCTCCATCATACCACACATCATCTATCATCCTCCTCCCCCCTTTTCTCTCCCCATACCAAAACCAGACCATAAACATCGCCCGGATTATATCTCGGCGCACGTAACCAAGTCAAAAACCATGTTCTAAAAATTCCGAGGCTAACGAAAAAAAAGAAAAAAAAAACCGCCCCTCCCTTAACGACAAGATATCTATAAAAAAAAAGAATAAAAGAAATAAAAAGAATATTCATCTGCTAGTTAGATAAAGAGGAATTAGAACATGGCTACGTTTATAGATCCTCTTTCAGTCTAACTTCACTAGCTGTTACTATATGCTTACTTCCTAGACTGCTTGATATAACCAAAAAAGAAAAAAAACCCGCAATGCGTCTGGGTTAGGGTTATGGTCATATATTGGATAAGGTTAGGATAAATTTGGGTTAGGCAGGACGAATCAAATACACCACCAAAACCAAATTAAACATAACAGAACCGTCGCATAGAGTCTACGACGGCAAAAGAAGGGCATCTAAATGCATCAAGGGTTAATACCTGCGACCTAGCACTTTCCGACAGAAACTCGGGCATACAACACACCACAAACGTAAAAATACCTTACTCTATTGATGCATACGTATACGTCGTTTCCTTGCCCCCCTTTTCTACGGAATACTAAACCACAAGTGTGCCCTCCCACGAAGTCTTAGCCTCCTCCCGGCAGACGCTTCCGGTCCCTCACAGCAAACCATCAACAAACTCCCCGACCCCGTCCATCATCCTCCCCAGAACCCCCTCCTCGACCCAGAAATGCCCTGCCCCCTCAACCTCTAAGCCCCTAAACGCCGACGCCGGTGATCCCCCGCCCCCGGCCCTTTCCATCCTGGCAACCCAAGACCTCAGCTTCGCCGCGGACACGAAGACATCGTGGTCGCCGAAGACGGCGAGCGTGGGGCACCGCCCGAGCTTGGCCTCGGCGGCGGGGTCGTCGCCCCAGGGGCTGCGGGACATGGTGGCCAGGTTGGACACGAGGCCCTGCAGCGGCGAGACCAGCACGTACGCCGCCCTGGGCACCACCAAGTCCCCCGGCGGCGGCGGCGGCGGCGACCGGGGCGCGCCGTCCGGTTTCGTCGCCGTGTCCTCCGCCCCGCCGGGATCCAGACCGGGTCTCGACCGGCTCCTCTCGCGGGGGGAGCGGTCCCTCTGCTGGTGATGTTTGGGATGATGTCTCGTCTTGTGAATCAGGTCGTGCACGCCCTTCCTGAGCTTCTCCTCCGCCTCCTCCACCGAGAAACTCCTCCTCTTGCCGCCGTTCCCCCCGTCCTGGCTCTTGCGCGGGCTGCTCCCGCCCGCCTCACCGACGCGCAGCCCACCCCTAGCAGCACGTCCGCGCGCGAGACCTCGCTGCTGGGCCGCCAGCGACTCGGCCGCGTGCCGGACCTGCCCCGCGTTCGAGGTCGACGCCGGGGGCGCGGAGGCGAAGGGCGCGAGCATGGCGGGTAGGGGGGGAAGCTGGGACGTTATCATGGCGCCGTAGGAGTAGCCGGCTAGGAGCAGCAGGCGAGGCTTCTCGGCGTTGGCGGACCGGACACCGTGGCTGCTGCTGCTGCTACTGCCACTGTTGCTGTTGCTGTTGCTGCTGTTGCTGCTGTCCGGCATATCAAGGTGATGCACGTAGTAGGCCAAAAAGCCGGCGACGGTGGCGTAGTCGTCCCGCTCAGGCCGAGAGGACCACGAAGTCTTGCCGCCGGAATTCCCAGCACCTCTATTTTCGCCATGGCGCACGCACAAAGAGTCAGCATGATATCTCCCCTGCCCCTTTTTCACCATTGACGAAAGATGCAAGACGTATAAAAACAAAAGATATACAAATAAGAGATGGAAAAGAGATGGCGAGAGAGGGAAAGGGGCCAGAGAGAGAGAGAGAGAGAGAGATTGGTACCTAAAGTTAAACGTCGCCACGACGAAGCCCTTTTGTACCAGCAGAGACGCCACCTCCTCCACCAAAAAGTCTTCGTAGCTCCCGCCCAGAGGCGCGTACGGATGCGCCACCACGGCAGCGTTCCCGGGTCTCCATCGCTCCGCCGTAGCAGCCGCGGTGGCACTGGTGGGCGAGAGGGATGTTGTGGTGGTGGTAGGTGATGAGCCGAGGGGGTGATAGACGCGGCAGGCGAGGGCGGTGCCGTCGTGGATGCTGGGCAGCGTCAGCGTCAGGGCGGGCTCCGGCAGCTGCATTGCGCCGGCATCTTACTGCACGGGAACAACTGGGCAATCAAAAACGAGGGGAAAAAAGAGGGAAGAAAGGAGCAGGGGGGTTGGTTGATGTAAAAGAGTGTTGCGTTGGTTGAAAGGGATGGAGTTCCTTTTATATATTTTTGGGTAGATGAGGTTGATGATGAGCGAGGCTAGACATGGATGGGTTCGGGTAGCACTGCTCTCAGTTGCTCCAGTTTGCTCCAATCTCCAACTTTCCCCCTGCAGATTTTAGCGTCACGTCACGGCTGTGGCTCGGGTCGTCCCCTTCATAGGTATGTACTATGTATACACAGTGACACGATCCATGGCAATACCATCAACCCCGAATGGAACCTTTTTTCCCATCCCTTGGTCGAGATCTAATAATAAAAAGAGTTTAATAGACCGACATTGCATCGGTAACGGGTGACGTGGAAAAGGCATATTTCGATAAACTCCGGTCTAGGTATCATGATACGTACTGCTGCGCCTCCATCTATAGATATTCCCCCCCCCCCCCCATACGCGCGTCTCCTCCCCCGCCGACTCGTCCAACTACTGGCTCTTCTTTTCCTTGGCAGCCGCCTTCTGCTCCTTCCGCCTCTGCACAAAACTCTTGACCTCCTTTATCAGGCCGAGCACGAGCGGCACGCACACGGGCCCGAGCAGCGGCAGGTACACGGCGATCTTGTGCTCGTCGGGGAAGTAGAGCTGGCCCACCATGCTCTTCTCGAAAAAGGCCCGCTCCGCCTCCTCCTCGGCCAGGCGGGCGTGCAGCAGCCCGGCCGGGCCGCCGAGGTTGGCGCACGCCTGCTCGAGGTGGCTCATGGTGCTGGCCACCCCGTCGGCCACGCTGTGGGGTATGGCGATGGACGACAGGGAGACGGACAGGCGGGCCAGCGATCCCAGAGTGGACGAGGCGCGGAGTAGCAGGTCGGCGGACCGTATGCGTGATAGGGTTGACAAGCGTAGCGGTAATGAGCCGGACTGGGGGGTTCCCAGCAGGGACAGCAGATGACCGCCGAAGCTGAGCATGGGCTGCCGCAGCGTCTCGCTCGACACATGCTCCGTTGCGGCAGGCAGCGGCAGCAGGTATACCGAGCCCCACTGGGGGATCATCCACGATTGCGAAGTCTCCGACTCCACGCCGATGGTTTGGTTGCCGGCGAAGATGATGAAGTTGATCGTGGGCGCACCTCCGATGGACGGCGACAGAGGCCACTCGGCGGCGTTGATGAACGAGGCCAGGTCGTCCTTGTTGAGCGTCTGCGACTGCGCGCCCGGGGTGGCGTAGAGCTGGACCTGGGTGTCGAGGGTGAAGTTGTGGATCGGCCCGAGGATGTCCAGCATGGGCCTCATGTACGCATCAACGGCGGCCTCGATATCCCACGTGTTCGGCGCCGGGCCGTCGGTGAATAGCGAAAATGTCAGGTGGTAAGTCGGCGAATACTTCATCGACCGGGTCGTCCGTTTCGAGAGCGCGTCGACGGTGGTGGCACTCAGCCCCTGGGGTTTCGTGTGAGAAGAGGCGGAGAGCAGGTAGGAGATGATGGCCTGTTCTTCGGAAAAGGTCTCGCGGAGCTTGTTGGCGATATAAGTCGCGAGGTTCGAGGAAGACGAGCTGAGCGACGGTATCGAGTTGGGCGGGTACGTGACGTGCAGAGCAGCCTGGTGAGGATCAAGGGCGGCCGAAGTAGTCCCGCCAGACTTTAATCGTATCGTGAGGGCAAGACCGTGTTCGTTGGCGGACGCAGCATCAGCTTCATCCTGCCCCTTGGGCGCTAGCTGCAGTCGCAGGTGGTGGCCCGAGAAGTCGTTGAGGTCGTCGAGCGCATGCTGCGTCAGCTGGACGAGGTGCTGCGCTTCCTGCTGCTGGATCTCGTCCGCGACGACGGACAGCTGCAGAGGGAAGACCGGCCGACAGGCCTTGCCGTCAGCCCACCGCAGCATGCCATCCAGCGGCAGCGAGGCGCGGTAGATGGTCGTCGTCTGCCACCATATGGGCAGGCCGACCAGGAGGACCAGGACCCAAAAGGAAAACACTATCCACGTCCTCCTGCGGATGTCGGAGGGCTTCTCTGGAGGGGGTCCCTTGACGACATCGTGGGCAGGTGCGGGTTCGGACTGTGAGGCCGGTGGTGATGTTACCCCCTCGGCCATTATGCTGGTCGCGTTTTTTTGTGGGCGGTTGTTCAGTCGGGGGAGGGGAGAGAAGGGGTGGTGCGGAATGACACGATGCGGAAAAGGGAAATTGGCGTTGGGGGTAACAGTCCGTCCGCGGTGACCCGTCCGCAGTGGTCCACTCGCCTGCTACGCGGGAGTGGGCTAGAGGGGAGCCTCTCGGCGGCGACGGGTTGAGGCAGCGGCGGACAACCCCACCAAAACGTCGACAGCAGAACCCGTACGGAGTACCTCCGCTAGTACTCTGTACAAGCGTAAAATTCATTGTATTCTTACATTGCGAGTGGTTGTTTGGATTTCTGAAGCGTATCCATAGATGCCATGTTAATTTTACATTTGATAGTCATGTTGGTGGGTTGAACTTGAATAGGCTTTTTAAATAATATTAACCAGTAAGTTTGGTACTCACGACTGCATCTCCCGAGGAATCATAGCATAGTAAGTGTAACGGAAATTGAGATGACTATGGAAGCCAAATCACAACGTATAATTTAGGAATACAAGCATACTGCCACTTTACAACGGTACCTCCTTTTAAGAGTCAACTGGGGCTGTTGACATCGCCGTTGACTTCGAGACGCAGGGTAAGTAATTATCACTCGCGATTCGATGCCCATTCAAGCTAGCAGCAAGCTTTCCGTCGTCAGTGGTCGGTGGGGTGGTCACCTTGGGCAAAGCTCCGCTATTGGTGCCACTGCCGAGCTTGGGTTAGGTCAGTTACCTGCTACGCCTAGGCTCTTTTCCCTTCCGTCCCCCGCATTCAGCGCTGCAGACCCCGCCCCTCCCTCCACCCCCCCGGGAGACGAGTGGCATGCCCAATTGAGTGCTAGCATTGGTGCGTCAGTACTGCAGCTTCGGGGGTGGTTTTTCGGACTCTCCATCCGCCTCCACCGCATATGCCGAGGCTCATGGACGTGGACCGTCCGCCCCCCAGAGAAAGCTCCAAATTCCAAAACCGACGGGGTCGGTCACTCAACTCCCCAGCCCTGTTACTGTAATGGAGTATCATACACATCATTGATCCTGGAACGGAGCCCTGGGTTTCGTGTTTTGTTTTTTTCCTCCTTCTTCGTGCGAAGCAGGTTTTCGTTTCTTTTCCTAGGAACCAAGTTCATCGCTCTTTTGTATCGGCTAGCTTGGTCCCTCGCCTCCGGCGTGTCTCATAGCGAAGCGCAAAAAAAACTTCTTGTATGAGTTGAGGATAGACACTCATTACGTCGTCCGCAGCCTCAAGTAGCACACGCACACACAAGCGCAAACAACACGCACGTACATGCACAAAAGGGCCTGTCCCTTTTCGAATTTGCCGACCAGCTTTCCTACTCTGTATTCTTGCAGACCTCGCTGAGAATCCAACCATCATGTGCAAGTTGAACCATCTCCACCACCGTCATATGTACCCTCCCTAACAGTGTCACGACTACAGCCCTCGCCCTCGCGGCTCCCGCTGCCGCGGCAGCAGCAGCAGCAGCGGCCTACCTCAACGCCAAGGGCAGCCTCTTCTACGACTACACCCTCTTCAAAGGCGCCATCTCCACGGCAGCCCGCCTCATCCACCGCGAGCGCAACGCGCGCCTCAACCACTTCTACGTCCTCGAGTCCCACGCCCTCTCCCCCTCGACCGCCTCCTCCACCCTCATCCACTTCGAGGGCCGCGCCTACACCTACGCCCACGTCTACGACACCGTCCTGCGCTACGGCGCCTGGCTCCGCGAGGCCAAGGGCGTGAAACCGGGCGACATCGTCGCCATGGACTTCCAGAACTCGCACCACTTCGTCTTCGTCTGGTTCGGCCTCTGGAGCATAGGCGCCAAGCCCGCCTTCCTCAACTACAACCTCAAGGCCGACGCCCTCGCCCACTGCATCCGCGAGTCCACCTCGGCCCTCTGCCTCGTCGACGCCAACCTCGAGGCCGACTTCACCCCGGAGCTGCGGGCCAAGTTCCCGGGCCACTACGACTTCACCGTCCTGACCCCGGACCTCGAGGCCCGCATCATGGCCACCCCGCCCCGGCGCTACCCTGACGAGGACAGGGCCGTCGACGACCGCGCCGCCATGGCCATCCTCATCTACACCTCGGGCACCACGGGCATGCCCAAGGCCGCCATCGTCTCCTGGGCCAAGTGCACCGCCGGCGCCATCATCAGCAGCTCCATCCTCGGCACCAAGCCCTCCGATACCATGTTCACCGCCATGCCCCTCTACCACTCCTCCGCCGCCCTCCTCTCCTTTCTCGCCGTCCTCCACTCGGGCGCCACCCAGGGCCTCGGCCGCAAGTTCTCCGCCCGCACCTTCTGGGACGACGTCCGCGCCTGCGACGCCACCATGATCCAGTACGTCGGCGAGACCCTGCGCTACCTGCTCTCCGCGCCGCCGCGCCGCGACGCCGTCACGGGCGAGGACCTGGACCGCCGCCACCGCGTCCGGCTGGCCTACGGCAACGGCCTCCGCCCCGACGTCTGGAACCGCTTCAAGGAGCGCTTCGGCATCCCCGTCGTCGCCGAGATGTACTCGGCCACCGAGGGCACCTTTGCCACGCACAACGTCTCGGCCAACGACTTCGCCCTCGGCGCCATCGGCCGCACCGGCTGGGTCTACCGCCGCACCGTCGGCCGCAACCTCGCCCTCGTCGAGGTCGACTGGTCCACCGAGTCCCCCGCCCGCGACCCGTCCACCGGCTTCTGCCGCCGCGTGGCCCCCGGCTTCCCCGGCGAGATGCTCTACCACCTGCCCACCGCCGACCCCGAGCAGCGCTTCCAGGGCTACTTCAACAACCCCGGCGCCACGGAGAAGAAGATCCTCCGCGACGTCTTCGCCCCCGGCGACGCGTGGTTCCGCACCGGCGACGTCCTCCTCTGGGACGCCGAGGGCCGCATCTACTTCAAGGACCGCATCGGCGACACCTTCCGCTGGAAATCGGAGAACGTCTCCACCGCCGAGGTCAGCGAGGTCGTCGGCCTGCACCCCGCCGTCGCCGAGGCCAACGTCTACGGCGTCGAGCTGCCCGGCCACGACGGCAGGGCCGGCTGCGCCGCCGTCCACGTCGACACCTCGTCCCCGTCGTCCCCGTCCCTCGAGCACACCATGAAGAGCCTGGCCGAGCACGTCCGCGCCTCCCTCCCGCGCTACGCCGTGCCCCTGTTCCTCCGCGTCAGGACGACGGGGGGAGGCACCGGCGACGAGCCAGGCGCGTCCTTCACCTCGGGCACCATGAAGCAGCAAAAGTACGCCTTCCGCCAGGCCGGCGTGAAGCCCGACGCCAAGGCTGACGCCGAGATGGGCAGGCTGTACTGGCTCGCGGCCGACGGGTACGAGCCCTTTGGCCAGGAGGAGTGGGACCGGCTCAGCACCGGACAGGCGAAGCTCTGAAGAAAGTTTCTTTCCGGACTCCCCTCTTTCTGTCTGCTTCTCTCTCCCGTTGGCAAATAATGGGCTCAACGACGGCTTTCGTTTTGGTTTCCTGTTTTCTTCGTCGCGTGTAGCCAAGAGCGTTGAATTAATAGTATCAAGTCGGAAGCGCAAAAATCACGATTCAATAGCTCACTGTTGTTGTTGTTGTAGTAGTTGTAGTGGTTGTAGTTTTTGTAATTTATTGGTGGGGTAGAATTCATCAGAGGGAGAGCCTCAATCATATCCGTCGACAAGCATTTCCACGTTGGAACAAGGGGGAAAAAGAGAACCAGCAGAAAACACAGTAGGATGCCCAAAAAGAAGAAAAAGGTATCCCTCACCCAATGATTCTTACATAACTGATGATCAAAGCTCAATATAAACTGAAACAAACCCCCACACATTGGACTCTTGTAAATAATTCCAAATATTCTTCGTAAAAAAGAAAGACAGGCTTGCACCTCGTGGCTGCTCTTTTTTTCTCCCCCTTCTTCTCCTTCGCCTTTCTTATTGTTCGTTTCAACATACGGTCGTGTGGTATCGGTACGCTTTTGTGGTCAAAAGAAATCCTTGCGTGTTTATGCTCCGTCCATGAACTCTTCCTCTTCCTCTTCTTTTGGTCGTACGTGCCTTCTTTCGTCTCAAGGTCCTCCTCCTGCGATACCCAGCCCCACGCGTGGGTTTTGCCCGTACGAAGGGCCGGGCACCGCCGTGGCGGCCATGCCACTAGCACCCCCGCCACCCCCTCCTGCGCCTACTCCTGTGCGCTCCCTCAGGCGACGCCCCTCCATGAGGCCCCTGAGTCCCCTCTTCTGGAGGCCGATGACGCTGCTGAGCTCGCCGTTCCACGCCGACCGCCCGTTCCTAGTCTCCTCGCGGTCCTCCCACTCGGAAGAGCTCCATTCAGACTCGCTCGCGGATCCTGACGCGGACAGCTCGTCGCTGCCCGGCCTGCCACTCGATGCCGTGTCCAGTCTGAGTGCCGTGGCGCGACCACTGAGATCTTTATCCAAGGACGCTGTGCTGCCATTGTTCAACGCCGCGGTGGTGCCGCCAATGGAGAAGTCCGACGTCGTCGTTGGCGACCTGATAGGGTCCATGTTGCCGATGTAGAAGTTGGGGTTCAGGCTTCCATCGATACCCCTCCCGCCACCAGCGGCCATGGCCGTGGCGTTGAAGACGGCAGCGGCATTGCGGCTGTCGAGGAGAGAGTGCAGCCTCTCCACAACTGCCTCGAGAAGGCCGTCCACCCTGTACGGACGAGCAATCTGGAGAAGGGAGCAGAGGATTTGAGGGGTACACAAGGGGGAGGAAGGTGCAGGGAGAGAAGACGTGTAAACGAAATGGAGCAGAGCTTGGACGGTAAGGTAGGTGTGAGGGAGGTATAGGCATCTGGGTCGGGAACTGGGGGGAAGACTGCGCGGCGTGGGCGCTGTGTTGATCGCGGCAGGGCTGATATCATCGCCTTGCGCGCTTGGTACGGTAAGCGATCCGCTGGCTGCGGCCGCCAGAGCCATGGAGTTCTCGCTGGGGTTGTGGTTATTCGGTGTGATGGTCATGGCAGAGGCCCGCAGAGGGTTGCTTGCCAACCCACCCGACCTTAGTGTTGCCGAGTCGCTACCATCCTGGGTCGCTGTGCCCTCCCGTAGCAGCTGCACAAAGTACGGCCCCCATCTCCTCGCTACGATGCGCGAGCTGATGGGAATCCTCTCCCCACCGATACATAAAATATCCATGTCTGATAGCTCGCGCATCGCCAGCGCTTTTTCTCCCAACTCCTCGCTAGCTCTCGAGTGCTGACGTCCTCCGGCCGTATAGCCGGCTTGCCGCGTGAGACTGAGACCGGGGCCGCAATGCGGGCTGCTGGCGGACACGAAGCCTGATAACGGGCTCGTTTTGCGCGGATTGTCGTAGAAACCAAATGCCTCCATTTCCACCATGCAAATATTCTTAAAGTTGATTCGACGGTGGTTGTAGTCATCCACCAAGCTCCTCTTGCGGCTGCCAAGAACGACAAAGGTGTTGCGCCTACTCCAGAGCACACCTCGGTTCCAGCTGCCCTGGCTGAAAACGGTGCCACCGGCATCAATGCGGCTCCATGTGAGCGAACGCAAGTCCAATGCCCATAGAGCGTACTCTTGTTTCGAGGAAGTGAGGTATGTGCCGCTAACTATGAAATGGGTATCAAGAATGCCGCCATTAGGGAAACGCAAGCCGGGCGGCGAGTATGTGCCCGACATGGGGCGTTCGTGCAGAAAACCGTCTGCGGTGCGAATCTGCAACTCCAACTTGACATCGAGAAAATTGTAGTTTGAGTAAATGAGCATCGATGGTCCAGGGTCCCTTGTATCCTGCTGGTCGTGTCTCTGTTGGCCATTCTGGTAGTGTTTACCAATCTTGGCCGTTACAGATGAAGGGAGAGGTGTAGCAACACTCCTATATGCGCCACAGCTCTTGCCCAAAGGCTGAGTAGAAGTCCACTTGAGACTCCGCAAGTTGAAGACACTGATTTGTTCGATGTAGTGGTTAGCGCCGTCCTGTCCTCCAACAATGACCATTTCCGAGCCGCCGGCGCCATCGATATTGATTCCAAGTCGGCCCTCGTTTGGGTTGGAAGCAGATTGCGGGTTGTGCTGCAACGCCGAGAGAGGAGCGCGATGCGAAGAGAAGGAGGCGGAGGAGGGGAGAACGCATGCGCAATGAGCATATCGACCTTGAGGGGGATCCTGAGTTGGGATGTAGGTCCACGTGCGGGTAGGGGCGTCGAAGATGTAAATGTCTGACATGACAGTCACATCGGGCTGATTGGGGTCGATGGCCTGCTGTTGGTTCATGATTGGCGACATGCCTCCGTAGCACACCATCTTTGTATCTCCCAATGCGCACATGGAATGGAAGTATCGCGGAGGGGGTACATCGCCCGTCGTCTCCAGCTTTGTCCAGTGCCGCCGGATAAGATCGAGTTCGTACATGTCGGAAGTGAGGGGAGCCGATCGGGTTTTGGAGAGGATCCTACCGCCAAAGACGTAGAGTTTGTCGCCGAGGACGGTGGTGGTCGCTCCGACCAGGGGATGAGGCTCGCGGCCTGTCGTTCGGTGCACGTTGCACATGAGGCCCGATAGGTGGGAGGAGCCCTGCTGTCCCGAGGGTCGGGTCTGGGTCTGACTTTGGCCTTGGCCCTGAGTCTGTCCTTGACCACTTCCAGGAGAAGGAGCGGTCGTGACTGCGGTGCCGTTGCTCCTCGAACTCTGGCCGAAGCCATGATTCTGCTCGTCACCGCTGGTAGCCCCTCCATCATGCCTCGTCGAGCCGGTCAGGCTACTGATGCTGCCGCTCATATCCTGGGTATACTGATGATGCCCGGTAGAGGGCTGGTTTGACAAGGATGACTCCATTGTGCTCGGGCGTGAATCCAATCTGGATTCGCAAAAGCGCTCAAAGCGCTCCGCCGTATCTTCCAATACGGGGCTAGGTCGAGCGGGCGTGTCCGGTAGCGGCTTATCGAGATTGTTGGCTTGTATGCTTAGTTTTCTAGCATGCTCGCGGGGTTGCGGTGTCGTCGCAAAGGTGCCAGTTGAAGGGTTGAAGTTGCTGGTCCCAGTCTTACCACTGCCGGTGGTGGTGGTGGTGGTGCCAGCGGTGGTGCCAGCCGCAGTGCCAGCAGCAGTACCGCTGGGAGTGGTGGCGGTAGGGAAGACCGTAGGAGGAAAGGCGGCACTGGCGGTCGCGGGAGTGGGGATGTCGCGGTCAAAGCTGGGTGGAACAGGCGATTCAGAGCGGAAAGTCGTCTTTAGGTTGAGCAGGGACGGATTGCGCGATAGCTTGCCAACGTTGGGTATCTTTTTGAAAGTCTTTGAAAGACCAGAAAATATGTCGGGAGTATATCTTCCAGACGACGAAGAGGATGCGCCAGCAGCATGAGCACTTGAGTGCAACCGAGGAAGGTGATCGTTGGAGTCCGAGTCAGATTCGGAGAAGCGCGAAGAAGAATAGTCGTTGCCTGCTGATGTCGAATAAGGAGACTCGGTGCCTGTGGTGCTTGTGGTGCCTGTGGTTCCTCCAACTGCCTTTGTCGCTCTCCCTCCCGGGCTGTGATCACGGCTGATTAGTCCGGACATGGCCGTCAATTCATCCAATAAACACCCTTAAAATACCCAGCCAGTCAAGTAACCAGCGCGAATTATTGGTGATTTATTATAAGCCAAGCCGAGCGCTTAGCACAAATTTTTAAAAAAAAACAAGGAATGGAAGAAAGGGAAGAAAAAGAGAGAACAAAACTCCACCACACTGAGATTCAGTAGATGAATTGACGAATGCCTGCACTGGCGAAAAAGGTCGTACTGTTCATTAAGAGGTCATGTAGTAAAGACATTAAAAGCGTACAACAGGGGGGGGAATGAGGGTAACGGTAATAGTAAGAGTGACTCGTCAAGTGATAAGGCAGCAAGTAAAGACCGTAAAGACAACCAGAATGAAAAGATTGACTGGAGGAGAGAGGGATAGACAAGAATAGAGAGGATAAAGATCCAGCAATCAATACACCGTACGGGGTACCGGAGGAAGGACAGGAAACACTTGGTTTTTTTTTACACGGCCGTAAACAACGGGGCGAGTATTAATATGTACTCGAACTGCTCTACTTCCCAGGTTACGGCTGATATCCCTGATCCACGTCCCTTTTTTTTCACTCTCCTAGGATGGATTTGCCCCAGAAGAGTGGATGATGTAGGGAAGATCACGAGGAACGGAATGAGAGGGCAGCACAAACAAGGGACCTCCGATGACAATGGTGAGCAAAGGATAAAATAAAAGCGAGCCAGACCAGGGCAAGCCACGAGGGGGCCAGTGATAGATGGCTAGGGTACAAATTTGACGTGCAATTTCTATGCCCCTCGTTGGCTGCCGGGCTGCTCCGTATCTAGGGCCCATCTCCTAATACATAGCAGGCCGCGGCGCAATAACGAACAACAAGCCATTGCCTAGGTCCAAAAGGGAGCAAGAACCTGACGGTTCATTGACGGCAGCCTTTGGGGACCAAGGCTGGATTGGGAGTCAGGCCGGGGGGGTCTTGCAGGATTACAGTCTCCGCCCGGCGCTCTCACCCGGAGACCAGGGCTAAAGGAGACACCTGGGCGGGTGCGGAACAGCAGTCCAGCGAGTCTGTCTACCAGGGTCCTGTTACCTCACGGGGCTGGATCGAGGTACTCCGTACTCCGTATTTTGTACGGAGTACAAGAGAGAAAGAACGTGATAGTAGCACTTGGAAAACAGAGTCCATCGAAAGCCAATATGTGACGCCGTGTGTGGTTGGTTCTGCTCTCGGGATACCGTACTACTAGTTGGCCCGCCATGCGAAAGGTAAAGCGCCACCAACAGGATCTCTTCCGTATCACGGATACGGTATACGGTGTACACCGTGCGTTGGTGGAAGAAATGCAGAAATATCACCTAGAAGCATGTGAAACATGGGGAGGGGGTTCTTGTTTCTTGACAAACTGTTCAAGAGTCCAGAAGCAACAGGCCATGACCTTGTTCTCGGACCAGCAGCCATCCTTGCGGCCGAGACCGTTGGCCGTGCGTTTGCGCATAATATGTGATGATGGAGACTTTGCGTTTTCCTCTTGATTCTTGTTAGTTTTTTTCTTTTCCTTCGTTCAATAAGCGGGTAGCCTGCATGGAGGTCATGTATCATATTGGCTCGTATTATGCATCTGATCTTAGGAGTATCTGAGAATC
Organism: Trichothecium roseum; assembly: GCA_026184415.1. Classification (NCBI taxonomy): domain Eukaryota; kingdom Fungi; phylum Ascomycota; class Sordariomycetes; order Hypocreales; genus Trichothecium; species Trichothecium roseum. Next base: position 504,228 of record CM047948.1, read on the forward strand.
TGACGAACGAGCCATAGGTTAGATAAGGATGGCGTCACAGGAGGGTGCACTAGTAATACTCCGTAAGGGTAAGCGCAATGGTACATACCGCGTATAGGTGTAATAGAGCGGCTCGTATAGCAAGAGACACCATATCTACCATCGAACTTGCCTACTATTCGCCTACTATTAGGAGGCAAAGCGCACTTTCCATTAGGGTAGCGAGTTAGTAGGGCAGTGAACCCTTCCGCGGTAGGTATGGTACCTTCCTAGGCACTCCGTAGCACCAGGTCGAAATGGGCGCCTTAGTCATCCCGCACCATCATTCTTCCCTCACCATGAAGTCAACTTGTCGAGAGGCCACCATTCGCCTCGTCCTAGGCACGGAATGGTCTTACGGAAACCCTCAGCCTGGTTAGCAAACTTGCTTCAGTTGCTTGGCTGCTTTGCCGATCAACGCGCGCCAATTCGTTCAACCTCTGCCGTCCGCTGCATGAGAACAAAGACCTACGTACGGCATACGCAATCTTGCAATCCTACCGTTTGATCTTCATACATAGTGCCTGACTTTTCTCGTTCCTTGGCGCCTTTCGATAACCTTACTACGATGTACGGAGTAGAGGATGGTTGAAATAAGCTGCAGACTGCAGAATCGAGCCTCTTCCTAGTCGGAGGCTTCTTCGAAAGTCAAGGCAACCTAACCTTGGAACTCTGGTACCATACGACATCTCACCCTACGGAGTGCACACTGTACTCCGTACTCCGTACAGGCACTGACAGGCTTCAGCTACCAGTTAATACCAGATGCCGCTAGCTGGTTGCCCCGCTTGGCCATGCCGCCTTCAGGGGTCGTTGGGCGTTAGCGCGACCGTCTACGTGGAATCGCCATATGGTTGGCGTGCCGTTGTGCCAGCGTGCCAATGGAACACAACCATCGATTTAGCTTCCATTGTGCTTCCATCGGTGAGCCTTTAGCCGGAAAATGCTAATAACACGTACTTCAGAGCACGCAGCACACGCTCCTCCAAGAGCCTTTACCCAACCTTCTGTCGACGACCCAACTAGGAGTTTTCTTTTTACAACACCATACATGGCTTTCTCCGTTGTAGCCGCTTACCGCCATTAGATACTCCGTATGTACTCTGCATGTTGAGCCCTGCTGAAATGGTAGAAGCGTCCTTTTCCACCGTCGCCTCATTTCGGTTACTGGCAGCATCAGGCAGGAAACACCAGGCTATCGCTCCTACATCTCTCCATATCTTGTCTCCGTACCACGGAAAGTGAGGACGGGGTGTTATCAATTCGATTATCAGAGCTATTTCGGAGAATGACGTGCCGTGGCTTCATCCGAGCCAAGGGGTTTCCTATATATGGACACAAAAACCCTGTTATCCATATTGTCTCCTGCATCGCAAATAGCTGCACATGATGCGACGTTCGTTCCCAGCGACCAGGTAGGTCTGGCACTGGGTACCCCGATGGCGCGGACCACCCAACAGATCCCTGAAGCAGTACCCTTTGAGCGCAGAAGAGGCCGCATTGTTCAGGGCTCCTGCAGCTTGACGGTACTGGCATGGCGTGAAACTGCGAAACGTGGACCTGCATCAATGTGAGCCCGCCAAATCGTTCCCCCTTCCACTACCGGAAGACTGCAGCGCCGATAATTGTTTATTATGCCGGTGGATTACCAGGAGAATCCAGACGTGTGGGACCACAAAGAAGAGCTAGATCTCGCCATGGACAAGAGATCGTGGCAACAGCTCGCCTTGACCGTGATGATATCTTCATGCCGTCGCTAACCATGCACCTGTCACCGGAGATGAGGACCTTATTGGTGGAGCTTAATGCGATTTATTTATTTTTATTTCGTTTCTCGTCAAAACCTTTCCGGCGACAATGGTATCTCATGTTAAAATTATTCTGTTTTTTCCCTATCGCCCCACCTTTCTCGCTCTTGCGTCTGCTCACGCGCATCTATGCCTTGGGGAGAGGGGTGAAGCGGAGGTAAGGCTTGACAATGCGGAAATCGGGGAACAGAGTCTTGGCCTCCTCGTTGCTGACGGGAGGGGCGACGATGACGTCCTCACCAGGCACCCAGTTGATAGGGGTAGTGATGCGGTGCTTGTCACCAGTCTGGAGGGAGTCGACGATGCGCAGAACCTCGGCGGTGTTGCGGCCGGTGGAGGCGGGGTAAGAGAGGATAGTGCGGATCTTCTTCTTAGGGTCGATGAAGAAAACGGAGCGGATGGTGAAAGCGATGCCCTTGGAGTCGACGTTGGTGGCATCCTGACGATCAATCATGTCGTAGAGGAGGGCGACCTCGCGCTGCTTGTCGCCAATGATGGGGAAGTTGACGTTTCCACCGGTGACCTCGGCGATGTCCTTGATCCAGCCATCGTGAGACTCGATGGTGTTGGCGGACAGGCCGATGAGCTTGACGCCGCGCTTGGTGAACTCAGGCTCGAGCTTGCCGAAAGCACCGAGCTCGGTGGTGCACACGGGGGTGTAGTCCTCGGGGTGGGAGAAGAGGATGACCCAGTTGTCACCGATGAACTCGTGGAAGTCGATGGGGCCCTTGGTGGTCTCAGCCTTGAAGTTAGGGGCCTCGGAGCCAAGACGAAGAGGAGCGGGGGCAGACATTATAACTGAATGGATGGGTGAGGTAGGTGGGGATGTGTGCGAAGAAAGACGAGGGGTATCACGATGTTGTTTTTTGGTGGATAAATGTGGTATGAAGAGGAGAAAAGGTAAGAAACTCCAAACAGGCTCGCAGGACGAAAGAGGCGTTGTTAAGATTTTATAGATGGCAGGTGCAATACTTTAGCACCTTGGCCTCTCTTCTTATCTCGCCTTTACACGCCGCCCCCGACTCCCTCCGAGCACGTCTTCGACAAGCTTCCACAAGAAGCTTTCCTTGTTTCCCCATTTTCTTCTCGCATGGCGCCACACCTGGTCACTACGGCGCTACCTAGCTGGACCGACGCGTCCATCTTTCTACGTTGGAAACCCCGCGGTAGTTCTCTCCCGCTCTACTACTACCCCTCCATCGAGTCAAGAAGAAGGAAGAAAAAACAAGACTAGGCTAAGTTCGACCGGATCCCCTCCCCCGTTCTAGGCGGCGGGCTTCTTTTTTTTGTTTTTTTTTGGTTTTTTTTTGCACGCACATCTGGGGTCCAGCCCCGGCGTCGATTGCGTGCTGAGCCCGCCCGTCGATTGGCCCGCGGCTGCGCTTTTGTCATTGCGCAAGGCTTTGACGCAATCCCGTCTTCGCCTATCCTCCCCCATTTCCAACCCCCCTCCTGCCCCTCTCCCGACAGCCGTCTTTTTCTTCTTCTTGGTTCTCTTGGTAGGTTGATTTCAGTAATTGTTTGCATATCCTTTGCATGTACTTCGTACTCCGTAACAGCGTGACCCTTTTTCATGGGAGTGAGCAAGGGGGGTGAGCTCTGCTGAGAAATGCAGCAAAGAAATAGGCCCGATGGTCCGGCTTTCGGGCTGTCGTCAGCAGCAACTGCAACTACGAGAAAAAAAAGCGAGGTCATCAGCATAATGAATAGGTGATGGCGCGCCGGCCGACGTGCCGCAAACGTCCATTTGTTCTGCTCGGGAAGCTTAAAACGCGGCCACAAAGTACGAGGTTGATGTCTGCACGTATGTCTACATCACCATGCCATATGGCGTTATCCTCCGTATAAGACGTTGAAACTGACGTTGCATTTGTTTGTTTCCATTACCCGACGGGATTGGATGGATGGATGCAATGCGACGCACCACGTTTGCGAACACATATGTAGTACTTAGTAGTAGCAGCAGCAGGCAACCCCTCCATGTGAGATGTGACATGTTGGGTTGCATTATTGATTCTATTCAATTCCGCATATATAATAGGTCAATCGTATTAACAACTACAGCAAGTTCCACCAAAGCGATATTGCCTGCTCAACCACGCACTCTTCCTCTCCCTCCCCCTCTCCTGTCGCAATAGTAGCTGTGACCAACTCCATGCCCTATGCGAACTGCCCTATGCGAACTGAAAATAATTGTAGGTGTTTACTAGTATGTATGCATGGCCTACCCAGTCTTTTGCGGACGAGTTTAAAAGAGGCCAAATAGAAGGTTGGAGGAAACAAAAGAAAGAAAGAAAAAGATGAGGAAAAAAAGAGGAAAAGAAGAAGAAGAAGAAGAAGAAGAAGAAGAAGAAGAAGAAGAAGAAGAAGAAGAAGAAGAAGAAGAAGAAGAAGAAGAAAAAAAAAGGGTCTATCTAATATTAGTAACCTTCTCTAATCACCATCCCATCCAAGAACCTCGCTCTTCCTCGATTCCCACCGGCGCGGGCGCGGCGGCGGCGGCTGCCTGCTCCCCGTCGCTCGTCACGCCGGAGTGCCACCCCGGCTGGCTACCTGCCAAGGCATCGTCGGCATCACCCGCATCATCTGGGGTGATGTGACCGCCGGCTAGTCAATCCCACAGACCCGCGGAATCGTCCGTCGGGACCGATGCGCCCGCGCCGACTTCGTCGTCGTCGGATTTGGAAGGGTGCGTCTCGGGCGTGGTGCGGGACCGGTCGTCCTCGAGCTCGCTCTCGTTGGAAGCGGGGCCTGTGGTGTCCCTGTCCGTCGACGGCTCCCGCTCGCCGAAATCCAGCGCGTCGCCCCTCGGCGAGGTGACCGAGACGGAAAACCTGGGCGTTGTCGCCGCCGGCGCCTCGTCCTCCGCCCAGCGATGGGATGCGTCGTCGGGCCATCGCTGCACGTCGCTCTTGGCGGACTCTTGCCGGTGATGGTGGCGCGATGGTATCTTTAGCTTCGAGGAGTCGAACCCGGTGGGCCCTCGTGCCGGAGCTGTCACCGGCCCCGAAGAGCATGCCACCATGTGCGTGTGGCTTTGGCTCGCGCGCTTGAGGAGGGGGTTGCCTCTAATAACTGCAGGTGACTCCGCGGCACTCTGCTGCGGTTCGGCATCGAGACCTTTGGTCTCGGTACCGTCTTCGTTAGGATCGACCCCCAGCAGCCTCCGGCGATCAGCTATCGTGAGCAGACTGCCGCCCGACTGCCTCCGATCTCGTCGAACACCCTGGTTGGCGACGACGGCTGACGTCGAAGAGGATACGTCGCCGCGCATATCTGACCGTCTCGGCGTTCTGTAGGAGCCGGCATGGAGCTTTCGTAGATCTTGCTGGCTTTCTGAAAAGACGACTCTTGCTCGTAACCTGTGCACGGCACGATCCAAGGCCAGCTCGATGGCGCACCTGTCCTTTATGCGACTCAGCTTGGGCCATGTCGCACGCTGTCCGGCGAGGCATGACCGTATCATGAAGTCAACCGAGGGATTCCTCAAAAGCCCGGTCAAGTCATGTAAACTCAACTCGGGTAAGATGGTAATATCTCCAGAGTATTTCTGGCTCAGGATGCTGCGTAGTTTTGTGCTGAGGTTGGGTAAGATGCCCATTTCGGTGAGGAACTGAAGCCGATGCAGCACCTCGTCTCGTGCCAGGGATGTCAAAGTGTGTACCCAATCGTGGTCGTCTGGCGGTTGAGCTTTCTGCTCGGCTCTACCTTCCGGAGATAGGTAGTCGTCTCTGGAGAGAAAGGGAACAACGTGTGGATTGACCTGCGAGACGATGAAATGATTCACGTTGAACATCTCCGATAGCCTCGTCATAGGCAGATCATTGTCCACAGACCCATCAATCCATCTTTCTGGTGTAGGGTTCCAGGAATGATGCTCGCCTGTCCTGGGGTCCTTGACAAGCAAGGGCGAAGCGCTAAAAACCAAGGGCAGAGAGCACGATGCGGCGACGGCTGACCAAATCATGACATTCGGTGCTGTGACATAGTTGAGTAGCCTCGGCAGCTCATGTATCGACTCTGTCGAGACACAGATATTTAGAATGCGGCGCGTTCGATTGTAAGCTTCTTGGAACGTTATGTCTCCCATGAGCCCGCGCATTACCCTCGTGAGATGTTTGATATCGGACCAGCTGCCCTCTGTAAGGAGACGGCGAAGATTCGAAAGCATTCCATCGGGGTTGTGCTCTTCCCCAAACACAGCCAAGTCGCCGTAAGCGAACTCGCTGATCAACTCGGGTATCTCCTCGTCAGTTCGTGTACATAGGACGGCGCATACGATACTCCCAGCGCTTGCGCCAGAGATGATTCTTGGTAATAAGCTGGCGTCGAAAAGAGTCTTTAGCACGCCAATGTGCGCCATCCCAAATGTCCCACCGCCGGAGAGCAGGAGGGCACTACGGCCAAAGCTCTGACGAGCAAATATCATGCCCTCTAGCAAGTCGCGACCAGCTACACTCGTGTCCCAGCGGCTTTGGGTGATGACAGCCTCTATCGTGGCCAAGGTCGATTCCACGTAGCGCTCGATGAGAGACTTTGTACCAATATACGAGTGCCGGTATAAGTTAACATTATCCATGCCTCCTAGATCTCGAGAAAGCGCGGTTCGGATCAGGTACATCATCGATCGGAGGTCGCAACTCGTCCTGGCGTGATCAAGCTCGGAAAGACGCCCTGCAATAAGATCGGGATTATAGTCGCCGGTGGTCTCGTCGACTTTCCACTCATCGTTGCCCTCGAGGGTGTCAAGTTCCTTGGCTGCGGTCTCCCATTGTTCATGCGACTCGGCCTACCTCGTGTCAGCAGTACTCTTTGTTGCCTTGTTGCAATTTCCCTACGCACATTTTTCAGCCGAAGGCATAATATCTGACGCCTGCTCTCACGTAACCGCTGCTGTTCCCTTTGCGCCGCGGTGAGTCCATCTCTCCAGCCTTGCCACAGGTCGTTTACGCCCTTTACCGTTCGTAGTACTAAACCTTCCGGGGCTTCGAGTTGCGGAAGCTGGGAAAGCGACTTGGAGGATCTAAGGCGATCGGGTTTCGCATCTTGCCGGGTAGAGAGAGGGTGAAGAATCGATTTCAAACGAAACGAAGAGAATGAAGGTGCCTCTACCAGCAGATCCGCCATCTCGACTTTACCTTTGAGGTGTAGAAAGTCTAGGCGTATCACCCATGTTAGGCTCAGCAACGGTTTGAACGCTACTCCAGAGCGGTGTAAATAATGATGGAAAAAGAATAAGGGAGAGCGATCCTATTTCTGTGCTAAGAAGCACTTTCAATAAGACGTCTCAAGAGACAATATCAATATCAGGTGTCGGGAATGAAGAAAAAGAAGAAAAGAGAAGAGGTGACGTGTAAGCTGGGGGAAATTGTGCCTCGGGAGTAGTCAGGTGGTGATTATGGGGGACAACAATACGGTATAGGTTGGTGGGATGACGATGTGGGGTTGCAGCTGTGAGTGGGATCAAGGTTGCATCTCCCGACGCTGCCCTGCGTGACAACCTGGAATAAAATCTGGGGGACGCCAACGTGCTCAGTACATAGGCTTAAATCGAGATGGAAGGTTGCACCTAAAGCTTGAGGGGGAGCGGGGGGGGGAGCAGCGGAGAGGGAAGAGGGGAGAGGGGACGGAGCGCTATGATTTTTTTTATTACTTTCTACACCGCTAGGGTCCAGGCCTGCTAGGCGACACCAGCCTAGTAAAACGGGCTGAAGGAGGGTCACCCGGGCCTGTAACTGCCCCTCCCCCCCAGCGGTTCCAGGCTCCCTGCCGCCCACCCTTCCCCCCAATTACACCACTAACTTTTGTCATCGGTGCATTAGGGGACCAGTTTCGGTTATTTCCAACCTTTTACTACGATTGGCTACTCCAGTTCCCCCGTCAGAAGCACATGTGCGACTTTTTCGAAGAAAAAAAAGAGGACAGTGATGGAAACGTCTAGTTTTCACATGCTAGAATCCAATGTTTGCGTTAATTTCTATTCCACACCTGCCCGCCTGTAATAATTACGTAGCGGTTCTGCGTACTCCGTACACAGTGCTGCTGCGCCGATAAAATGACTCAAATGTGAGACAATCAGCTTTCTAGTCCGAATCGTGGTATGGGGAATGCCAACTTCTATGGTCTCCCAAGGACCCTATTTTCTGCAGATGATCGGAAAAGAAGAGCTTGTTTAGTAGACGTAGACAAAGTCCTCGTTGTCAAGGTCAGTCACGTCTTGAAGACCCTTGTCTTCATCGAGGGCCCGGTGTTGGTGGTTCCTTGTCGTTGTATCCCCGGCCTCGATGGCTTTGCTGACCTCAGCTTGCTTAGGCCGGAGCATCGACTCGTCTATGATCTCGGCACTCTTTCCGAGCTCTTGGCGCTTCTTTGCGTGCCGACGGTTGAGATACACGAGATAGAAGGGGATGAGTCTACGTTGTCTGGTCAATACAGGTGTATGTATACTCTGAGCAGCATTACACTTACCCTGACATGGCTCCCACGAGGATGAACATGATCAGATTGGCTATCAGCCCTGGTCGGTACAACGGTGCATGGCTCGGCCTATACAGCTGGGGACCGATGATGTTGCCAGTACACATGCCGATGAAGACGACGGCCGAGGTGCACTTCTTCTTGGTGTCTCCCCCTGTGTTCTGTGCCTGCCAAGCGTATATCATAGGCGTGACAGCCGCCAAGCATGATACCTAGTGTTGTCAGTCGTTTGCAACAATCTTGTGGCAAGCTTGCAAGATACGTACCAGGTAATAGCCGAACAACAAGACTCCCTTGTATCTCCGGGGAACCGTCAGCATCAGTATGGTTCCGATGGCTGGCAGCACGCAGATACCGGCGATGACAAGCCCCTTGCGTTGGGTGCGCGTGGCCAGCCAGCCTGACCCAATGATGGCGACTATTTGCACTACACCAAACGGAATATTGAACAAAATAGTTTGGAAGCTGGTATAGCCAAAAGATTGCACAATAAGGCTGCCAAAGGTGCTGATGCCGCCGCTGGCAATGGAAATGGCGATGATGTTGATGAACCAGCACCACGTCTTGAGGTCCAGAAGCGCTTCCCAAAGATGCTCCCATCGCCAGGTATGTGACGCGACACCCATCTGGTTGGCCCGAAGTCGCTCGACGGCTATGATCTTCTCGCGCTCGTTGAGATACTTGGCTTCCATCGGCGAATCGGGCATTAACAAACCAACAACGACACCAAACAACACCGTCAACAAGCCGCAGAACATGAATACGATCTGGTACTTGAACAGCACGTCGCTCTCAATATGGCCGAGGCCGTACGTAAACAAGCTACCGACGACAAAAGTAACGCCGTTCATGGCGTTCCAGTAGCTCGTACGGAGAGTTTGCTCCCCTCGGCGCCACCACATTTGCGTCACCGCTACACACGACGGCGCAATCATGGCTTCAAAAGCCCCGAGGCAGAAGCGCAAGCCTAGAAGCGAGGAAAAGTCGGTGCATGCCGCCATGATGGCTAGGGAGGCGCCCCAAAGGCATACAGACGCAGAAATGACCTTTCCCGTGGGAAACTTGACCAGGATAAAGGCGGCCGCAGGCTGCATGACGAGCTGCGCAAAGTACAAGATGGAACCGAGCCATGAGAACTGTGACCCCTGGAGATGGGCATCCTCCATGATGCCAAAGACCGACACATAACTGCCCGTTCGTTCTGTTAGCCTGTGTTTTTTTCCACAGCAGCTATCGGTGACGTTTGTCATACTTGAGAGAGCTCTTGTCCAGCTGCTGGAAGAAGTAGGCTCCGAGCAGGAGGAGCAGGACCCTGCGATCGATCTTGTTGATGACCTTCTTCTCCTCTTCGTACGTAAATGTCACCTCGCCCGAGCCGTGGCTGGCGAGGAACTCGGCGGCCTTTTCCCCCATGGGGTTGGCTACGCGTTCGGCATGCTGATCTGTCGCTGGGGAAATTTTATCTTCTGGATCCGCCATTATCGCTGTTGATACTGAAAACGTATACGATTGGTCTTACTGAGCTGTTGTCGCATCAATGGGTTATAGTCGGTGATGCGGGTTAAGCAATAGCTTGGAGGTTCTAGGATTGCCATCTCTTATGTTTCCTTTTTACATTCCACCTTTCCTATCTCTTGGCATACAAACAGACGTCAGCATTATCAACAGCTATGAACTGCCGGGCTCCCAAAGGGGGGGCCAAAGACGTATTTCTCTGCGGTCAATCTCCCTAAACCCGGTCTCTCATTGGGGGAAGAACACAGCGTCGAATAGCGAGGTCGTCGACCCAGTCATCCGCCAAACACCCCCTCACCCCAGACTGCGAAGGCAGTAATCGTACCATCAGGAAAGCCCTCGGCATCATGTTAGGCTATATTCAATGCAATGGGCCGGGCCAATGGTATGCCCTGCTGTTCACCCCGCCATCTACCCTCCCCCCTGTTTCCCCGCATGCAGCCTGCCGCAACGTCTCGGCGTGGGCCATTATACCCCGAGCCATGATGAGGAGTTTCTCCAAGTCAGGCATGCGCGCATTCCCAACCTGACATGAAGCATCATTACTTCTCCTTTGGATATCATGTGTTTGTCCGGATAAAGGTTCCCTCTACAAGGCTTCCTCTACAACAAGATGACACAAATATCAGCTTCGGCTAGGAAACGCTACGCTCTTGTTGGCACGGGAAGTAGGGCAGGGTTCTTCTACTCGGCCATTGCAAATACGTACGCAAAGACTTCGTGCTTGGTGGCGTTCTGCGACACGAACCAGACCCGCCTCGACTATGCCAACTCGCGTCTGCAGGCCCTAGGGGCAGAACCCGTGCCAACCTATGCCGCGGCCGATTTTGACCGAATGGTTGAGGAAACAAAACCGGACGAGGTCATAGTCACGACCATTGATCGAACCCACAACATTTACATAGTTAGGGCCCTGGAGCTCGGATGCGGAGTGGTTAGCGAGAAGCCCATGACGATTGATGCTCCCCGGTGCCAGGAGATCTTGTCGGCCGTCGAGCGTGCAGCCGGGGCTGTCCGCGTGACGTTCAACTACCGCTACGCGCCGCACAACACCAAAATCGCCGAGCTGCTGGCTTCCGGGGCCGTGGGGACGCCGACCAGCGTGCACTTTGAGTGGATGCTTAACACCTCGCACGGGGCAGACTACTTCAGGAGGTGGCACCGCGAAAAGGGCAACAGCGGAGGCTTATTAGTACACAAATCGACACATCACTTTGATCTGATCAACTGGTGGCTGCAGAGCCGGCCGGCAACGGTCTACGCTCAGGGGGGTTTGAAATTTTACGGCAAGGAAAACGCCGAGGCGAGAGGGGAGGCAAGATCTTATCAAAGGGCGCACGGCAGCGCCGACGCCAAAGGGGACCCGTTTGCCTTGCACATGGAGGACAACCCGCAGCTGAAGAGTCTGTACCTCGACGCTGAGCACGAGGACGGCTACCTGCGTGACCAGAACGTCTTCGGGGAGGGCATCAGCATCGAGGACACCATGAGCGTGCTGGTGCGGTACAGGTCGGGCGCCACGCTCACGTACTCGCTCACGGCATACGCACCGTGGGAGGGGTTCCGAGCCAGCATCAACGGGACCAAGGGCAGGCTGGAGGCCGAGGTGGTGGAGAACAGCTACGTCAGCGCCGGCGGGGAGCAGGCGCAAGAGGGGAGCCTGGAACGGCGGACGGTGACGCTGCGCCGCATGTTTGAGCCGCCGGTCGACGTGGAGATTGAGGACGGCGTCGGAGCTCACGGCGGGGGGGACGAGGTGCTGCTGAGGGACTTGTTCGGAGAAGCTGATTCGGAGGGCAGGGATGCCAGGGCAGCTAATCACATTGATGGGGCTGCATCGATTCTGACGGGTATCGCTGCTAACCAGTCCATGGCCACCGGGCAAGTGGTCAGGGTAGATGACCTGGTCAAGCTTCCGGGGTGAAGAATTGAAGCAGGGAAACCTTGATGACAATCAGAACGATAGATGGCGCGGAGTACCGATGACTTACTTCGTACCTTCGCAGGGCCATGCCGGAGACGTGGGTCTACCCCGGATCTGCCCTCGAGGAAGCTCTTGACTGGAGGCTTGGTGGTTACTCGTTTCTCCCGTCCGAGGACCCGAAACGTGACTTGACTATTCTACCATACCTGCACGTCTCTATTTCCTAATTAAAAAAAAAAGCACATATTTTTTTTATGTCATATTGACGTCTTGTGCACAATCATGACTCCATTCCAAGCTTCCTCCTCCCCCCTCCCCCCCTCTACGGCCATACCCAAGCTTTACCCGGGGCTGAACAAGGAGCTTTACGCATGACACCCTCTCTGACCTTTTTTGTTCCCCCCCAATTTTGCATTCTAATGCCCTTTACTGCCTTTTGATTCTTACTACCGTTGTTGCTTCATGAGCGCCTCGCGTTGAGCTAACTCGATGGGTGTGATGTTGACACAAACATGTAATGGATGACGTCCTCCATTTTTCGCTCGCGGCGTGGGCTGAGCGGGTTGCCGGCGAGCCTATTGGACGGATTCTCGTTTTTTGAGTTTTGTGTATGATGGGCTTGAAGAGAGGGGGAAACGAGCTTGTGTCACCGGGGGCACGGCTTGCCGGGAGGGACGGGTGGTATAAGACATGTTTCCCACATTGTTGAGGAGGGGATTGGTATTATTTCCAGACTCCTATTCTTTCTACCCAGCTCAACTACTACTTCTCACAAGAGACAGAGATTCGCCGTCTTCAACTTGGATATTGTTTCGTTTCCTTTCCTTTCATCGCGGGTAAATCAACAAGTCATCATAGCCAGTAGCAACGGCATCAGCATGATTCCTCTCCCAGACTCTGTGGTCGAGGCGCTCACCAAGGGCGACCACGGCGTCAAGCCCATCCCTACCGTCATCCGTAAGTCCAGCCAACCTCCCACAAACCACCAAACAAAACACGTTTATGCACATATTGACGAGAGCGTCCACCCAGCCCACCCGACCGAGTTCCAAGAGGCCAGCGGCAACGGCTTCCGCGCCCTCTGGGTCGTCTTCGTGGTCATGGTGGTAGCCTCGGCCGTCTTCTCGGCCCTCTCGTGGAACATCCCCGTGCAGAAGCGCCTCTACCACGTCGTGACCACGCTCATCACCCTGACGGCCGCGGTGTCGTACTTCGCCATGGCCTCGGGCCACGCCACCTCGCACCACTGCACCACGGTGACGGACCACCACCACCGCCACGGCGGCAACGGTAACCACGGTGATGATCCGGGCATGCCGGATACGCACCATGATGTGTGCCGCCAGGTCTTCTGGGCGCGCTACGTAGACTGGAGCATCACCACGCCGCTGCTCCTGCTCGACCTGTGCCTCCTCGCCGGCGTCGACGGCGCGCACACGCTCATGGCCATAGTCGCCGACCTCGTCATGATCCTCGCCGGCCTGTTCGCCGCGTACGGTAAAGAGCACACCGTGCAGCGGTGGGGCTGGTACGCCATCGGGTGCGTCGCGTACATCTTTGTCATCTGGCACGTCGCGCTGCACGGGTCCAGCATGGTCAGGGCCAAGGGCGACAGGGTCGGTAAGCTGTTCGGGTCGCTGGCCGCTTTTACGCTCGTCCTCTGGACCGCTTACCCCATGTGAGTAAACCACCATTCTTTCCCCCTTCCCGGAGCTTGGTGAAATCGCGTACGTTGAGTTACAGCAAGCTGACGGACTGCAGTGTCTGGGGCGTCGCCGACGGCTCCCGCCGCGCCACGGTCGACACCGAGATCATCGCCTACGCCGTGCTCGACATACTCGCCAAGCCCGTCTTCGGCACCTTGCTGCTGCGCGCGCACCGGTCCATCCCCGAGGCCAACGTCGACCTCGGCGGGTACTGGTCCAACGGCCTCGGCGCCGAGGGGCGCATCCGCATCGGGGATGACGAGGGTGCCTAAGCTGCACTTTACTACATCATTCTCTCCCTCCCTCTCTCTCTCTCTCTCTTGACAAATTGGCAAGACTGAAGGGATGGATGATGAAAGTATGGTGAGGGGTGGTGGGTTGGACCCCTCGTCGGATATGGGAGGGGTGGTAAGCTCATAACGTCATGATGATCAATCGAATGGATGGGTGATAGAACCATTAGTTTCAAACATTCTTATGGTAACGGCATCAAATTGGATAATGTTAGGAAATGTAGGGTGCAAAATCAGTTTTTATCATAATCAAGTAATGAAATTGATGGCGTTTTTGCCAGTCTGGTGTATCTCGTTGTGTATCGTAACCCCCCCCCCCCCCAAAAAAAAAAAAAAGTACCCTAAGTATAAACGCCGCATTATCCTCTCAGTACCTAGCGCATGAGCAAAGCGGCGATGCCATCAGCCGGCCGTCTTTGCCCTGAGTTGTGCTAGACTCTTGTCCCCTTTCTCTTCTTTCCAAGAAATCTTTCCCCATCATAACATATTCTCTCTCGTGTAATTCGTATTATTCCCACGTTTCATCCACTGGGCTCGCTCTCCCCTTTTGTCAAAGAAAAAGCCCATCCGTTCATACTTTGCCGCCCACTAACTGACTGACTGCCTGACTGACTGCCTGCCTGCCTGTCTGTCTGCCTGTCCGGCTGACCGAGCTCACGACACCGCCACGGCCGTCGCACCCGCCGAGCCATCCGGCCCGGGACGCCTGTTCCCTGAGCACAGCCAGCGGCTCTGCTTCTTGGGTCGCCGGCCGTGCTTGGCGTACGAAGGGTAGTAGCCGCCTCCCTTCCCGCGGCCTCCACGACGAGGTGCGTAGGCGCGGCTGTGGTGGTGGTGGCCCTTTTCGGGGTAGTAGTGCCGGGAAGGTTTGGAGCCGCCGCAACCCATTTTGGCTGTTGTGTCGCTGTCTTTTTCTATATGTGCTGGGCTGTCTTGGGTCGAGTAGTAAGGATGTTTATGGTGTGGTGTGGTTTGTAAAGTGTGGTTTGTTTTGGTGTTCTGCTCAGTCTAGGTGGATTCTGTTTGAGCGAGAAGAGACGGAGTGTGTGTTTTTTTTTAAGGTTGTTTTTAGTGTTGTGTGGAGAGAAAGTCGGATGGGAATAGTTTTTGTGTATAAACTTGATGGTGGGGGGAGGGGAGGGAAAAAGGCTTGGACTTTTAAATAAAGGGTCTTGTCTTGGTCCTGATGAGTGAGAGACGGAAAGACATGCGAGGCATGACGACGGTTTAGACTATTTGGTTCCACGCTGCATGTACCGAGTATACTATTTTTAAAGAACATTCTTACGTAGTGATTGATTGGTAGGTAGGGCAGCAAGGTCGAGACACCAGACGCAAAACTGCAGATCCAATCACGATTGGTCTAATGTGTATTTCGCCTTGGAAAAAGATGGGTGAATGATGGGAAAAGAAGGGCTGAAACCAACAACACGTTGTATGTTGTATGTATCCGCGAGCGATGAGCCACGCTCGGTTACGTCACTGCTACCCTTGGTAGGTCATCCGCTGCCAGGGTTGAGAGGTGCTCCGTACTCCGTAGGGTAGGGGAAGAGAAACGGCCGCCTAAAAGGATTCTGCACTTTTTTGCTCGAGAGGGACGTTGGGGTGGGTGGTGGGGGGGGGGGAGGGGGGCTCTATGGGGTAAATGATCGGCGTTGTCATAACTTTATGAACGAAAAGACCTGAGACTTGTTGGTTGCAAAGACTGATGACGGCCTTTATAGCCAGGTGGTGACTGCGAAAAAAAAAAGACTTGTACGGAGTATTTTGGACGAGTGCTGATATTTGAAGAGGGTACTCCTTGCTGTTGTTTTCGTGCGTACACAGTACATGCGATGCGATAATGCAGTATACGGAGGACGCTGCTGGGTTGGTTGGCCGTTGACTAGATTGTTTCCATCGTGAAAGGACGCCATGCAAAGAAGGCTCGGTTCCTTGGGGTGCGTGGTGCTGGCGCCTGGCCTGGGGGGACGCAAAATGACTGATGTCATTGGCTTTTTGCGATGGAAAATGTTCCTTGGCGGGCGAGAGGGAGGGAGACGGACAGGGGTTTCGTAATGTGGGAGAGGAAGAAGAAAGAAGAAGGATCTGAGTAATATCCCACGCAGCCACACAGCATCAACACCGTCGATCGTAACCAGCTATGGAAGTGGGGGGATGGCAGTAGTAGTTGGTTGTGGCTGGTGGGTATGGGATAAAGAAGATACTCAGACCAGGAACACGTTTTTGGACGGCACCAGCACCAGCAACACACACGCACGCGCGCGGGGCTGACTCGCAGTTTTTTCGTCTCTCGCCGGGCGGCTTCTGTGGCTTGGCTTATTCACTGCATGATAGGGGGAGTATATGCCCCGTACAGAGTAGTAGTAGTAGTAGTAGTAGTAGTAGTAGTAGTAGTAGTAGTAGTAGTAGTAGTAGTAGCAGTAGTCGTGGTAGTAGCAGTCGCTCTAGAGAACCCCAAAGGCTAGATCCGTCCGCGAAGGAGGAGCGAGCATCAAGTTAAAACAAGACTTTGTTCGACGCGCCGGGCAAAGTCAAACGCCGCCCAAAGAGTGAGCGTAAAAAGGTTATGCTCGAAAACAACCTTTTTTTGCCAAGCTTATACCGTCTTGGATACGGGGTATACTGGAGATGCCGCGCGGCTCCCTCTCTCCCCCCAACACAACACATCGTAAAAGGAAATCAATGGGGGGATCCGGGTACCGGGGGATACCAACGGCCCTCCCAGCTTGGACGATTCTGGATTTCAGATTGATTGATAATGTTGGTCAAGGGGGCAGGCGCAACGGTCATGAGCTTCTATCATAGGGCCAAGCACTACTCCGTACTCCAAAAGGGTAGTCGAATGATAGTAATATCGGAATCTGCCAGGTCGGAGCGTTGCTCGACTCCGGAGCCAGAAAGTCGCACTGCCGGCGCCAAGTGGACCAGCCGGCAAGGGCCACTGGGAACAAAGAAGTAAACAAGCCTTGCTGTGCCGTCGGGTTCGGAGGGAAAAGATGCAAGCCAAGCAATGGCATAGGCGTGTCGTTTCTTTCCTTCTTCTTCTTCTTCTTCTTCTTCTTCTCATCTGTGGCGTACCGAAGTTTTATGCTCTCGATGAAATCGTACATGTGCTGTTTGAGACTGTACGTCGAAGAAGCTTTGGGTGGGAATGGCATATCTTGATGGGAAGGACTTTTGACTTGTCAGCTCCCAGCGAGCTGGGCCCAGCAGACGCGCACTCCGTACATATATGCATGTGTGGTGTATGTGTGAGCGTGTGTGTGTGCTCCCGCAGTCTTCAGTTTGAATGCCCAAAAGCACCTTTCCGGGCAACGAGAGTTGAACATGACTTCTATAATGTGTCCTCCGTACGGACAGATGCCCATCTCCGCCCGGACGCCCTCCTGTGCCGTTATTCTTTCCAGGGCTACCTTTTTTCGTGTCGCACCTAGATGGAGCCCTCCCACCCCTCCGCCCTCCCTATATCTTGCTGCATATTAGCACGTCCAACCCGACCGCCGTCGCCCAGAATGTAATGCAATGTACCGCAACGGAGTACGTTGGTAGGAGCTCTCCTCGTTAGGGTGTTGGTATATGTCAATCGGACAAACACCGACAATGCTATCCCTATTCCCGACATTTATGGTATTACCCATACATCTTTGGACAAGAGATTCTCTGGGAACTTTGTTTCAAACATAATAGCCCAGTGCCGCAGTGGGATTGAAATTGTACTTGTCCCCCGCCCCGCCGGGTCACTGCTCATCAGGACGGAGACAGAATTTCTCCAAATGGGAGTCTTTTTTTTTTCATTCGGCATGAATCTCCTCCGCACCGAGTACTCGGAGTACTCCATACGGTGTATACCTGCGGGAACACGACTAATACAATTAATTCACCGCAATCGGTAAACTCTTGTATCATGTACCGGATGGTTACGAGGCCTCATCAGCCGAGCTTTTGCGCCTCATTCACCGTTTCTCTCTCTCTCTCTCTCTCTTTCTTTCTCTTCAATTTTGGCTTAGAGCCTTGTCCGATGTCATGAACGGGGCGGATGCGGCCAAGCCACGGTAGCTTGCACGTCCGGTCCCAACCTAACCAAAGAGCCTTTTTTTTTCTTCTTCTAGAAAACAATACTCCGTACTCCGTACAGGTTCCAGGCTCAAGCGCACAAAGTACTCCGTAATAGCAGCAGCAGTAATCCGTAAATGTCCACCGAGTAGTAGCCTGGGGTGGGCTCCGGTACGTAGACGCAACCTTGGCCCTGGAGCTATGCCTCTTCCTATCGCGCTTGCGGGTCCGCCGGTACTCCTAGACTCTAGAGTCCCAAATCCTAGGATCATCATCGGACGTCCGTCCAAGCTTTTTTCCCGCACAAGTAATATCAGACCTCGGCCAAGGAGAGGAAGACCACAGTCAAGGAGACACAGATCTTGATCGCGCGCGCGGAGTGGTAGACACCCCTGGTTAGACCATCTCCATGTAGTACTGCTAGCGGCGGCATTTCTTCTTTTGCGCCTGGGCATCCATGCCCACACCTGCGGACAAGGCGCACGTCACCGGGAGGTCTAGCAGATCACTGCCGTCAGTAGACTTGCGATGCTGGGTCTGCTGCGTACTTTGGGATGGGCACATCTCCCATTCCCCACGCGTCGTGTGCTTGGAAGTGCTTGGGTATATTAGGAGAGGATGCCTCCCTCCGGTGGTGTAAAAGGGTGGAAGAGCTCGTTTTCGACCATACTACCGATTACTCCACACTTGATCTGGTAAAGACTTGCTTATACGGGCACTTTTCACGCTCTGTCTCTCCCTCACACATACTCTGTCCATACATCTCACTCACCTTCCAAGACTTCTCATAGAGTGCTAGTGTGCTCATCATGAAGGCCTCCCTCCTTTCCGCCGCGGCGCTGGCCTCGGGCGCTATGGCCGCTCGGCCCTTCCTCAATGAGCCCGACACCGCCCTCGAGCTCTCCCTGGGCCCAGACTTTCCCGTGGGTGAACTCCCATCCCTGGACAAGATGATTGGTATCCCCGACTTCGACTGGGCGGCGCGTAACTACCTCCCGACGCCCAACTATACCTACTACCGCAACGGCGCCGGCGGCGAGTGGTCGTACCGCAACAACCTCGAGATATACCAGCAGTACCGGTTCCGCCCGCGGGCCATGGTCGACATCACCAACACCATCAACACCCTCAACACCACCATCCTTGGCCACAACTTCACCGCCCCTTTTTATATCAGCTCCTGTGCCTACGCCGGACGCGGACACCCGGATGGCGAGCTCAACCTCGTCCGGGCCGCTGGTGAAAAGGGAATCATGTATATGCCGGCCCTGCTATCCGACATTCCCATGAGCGAGATCGCCGCGGCTAAGAAGGATGGTCAGGTTACCTTTCAGCAGCTCTACCTGACGGACAACGACACGGAGACCCAGCTTCTCTTCGACGCCGCGGAGAAGTACGGCTCTAAGGCCATCGCCTTCACCGTCGACTCCGCCGCCGATGGCAACAGGCAGCGCGCCGCCAGGTTCGACGTCGGCTCCACGGATGCCGCCTTTTCCTACATCACCTGGGACTACTACCACAAGCTGCAGAAGATGACCAAGCTGCCCATTATCCTCAAGGGCATCAACTCGGTTGAGGACGCCAAGCTGGCCGTGGCCCATGGTGCCCCCGCTATCGTCCTGTCCAACCACGGCGGGAGGCAGGTCGACGGCGCTCAGTCAGCCCTTGAGACGGCCATCGAGATCCACAACGAGGCTCCCTGGGTCTTTGACAGCATCGAGGTCTTCGCCGACGGCGGTGTGCGCTACGGGTCTGACGTGCTGAAGCTCCTGTCGCTCGGTGTCAAGGCCGTGGGGCTGGGCAGGGCCTTCCTGTACGCCAATGTCTTTGGACAGGAGGGCGTCGAGAAGGCGATTGACATCATGCGGACGGAGATTACGCTTGACGCTGCCAACCTGGGCGTCCCTGACGTTCAGAAGATTGGGCCCAAGGCTGTGAGTTTCCCCCCCTCTCCTTTTGCTTTACTTCTTCATTGGGAATGAGCGGTTGCTAACTGTGATGTGTTACTAGGTCAACTGGAAGCCTGTTACTTATGCTGGTTAAGCAAGGAAGATGAAGTGTGTGTGTATAAAGCGTGTGGTGAGAGTGGTTTATCGCCGTATATAGAGACGAGATCCGTGCCAAGTGGACATGAATAGACGGTTCCTAACGAATAGACTAATAATTGTTAATGATACATTTTTATCCAATACGCCCACGCAGCAGCCCTGGGCACCTAGTACCCATATAAGTACCAAAAATAGAGCCATTAAACTTACCATTCTCACGAGAGTTCAAGCCGTCAAGTGAAGCAATGACGAGAAGTAGCCATTCAGTATAGCAGAGGAGTCGACCCCGCATACTATGTTAATAGTTGTTGTTTCCGGGGGATCTTTCCAGTATGAGGATTAATTGGCTGACGTCTTTTTTCACAAGTCACGATATCGGTTATCTTCTCTCCTGTTCATAGATTGACTCCTTCCTCGAGGCAGGCACAGGCAAGAGAGACCTACGCACGAGCCGAAAGCGAGAAGCTCGCGGAAGGCGGCTCTAGAAGGCTGCCCCAATCATAATCGAGAAAGAACCGACAGCTGCAGAGGCTAAGAAAGGAACAGTCGTAGAACGAAGCAGGAATTGCAGCAGCGTCTTGCCCCTCTCGCCTATTCTTGCCCGTTATGTACATACCTATTGGGAAGGGACGAGCCTGTGAAGAAGGAAAGATATCCATAAGTCCGTTCGCGGTTGGATTTTAGGAAAGAACTATGTGCCTGGGAAGGAAATAGGAGAAGAAGAGTAGACTCGTCAGTCGCGGTTGCGGTGGTATTGAGGGTCGAGGGAGGACGCTCGGTGATTTCGTCACGACGACGACGCTTCATCACCAAGTGCGGATTGATACGATGCGACAATGATCTGACTTATGACCAATCCATTGAGATCCGGGCCTTCGAGTGTTATCCAACCGAGATTGATGGACTGCTCAGCCGCCTTCATACATGTACCTGTCACACCACAGAGACAGTACTACTAGTATGTCACTGCTCCTCGGCGCTTCCACATCCGAGGGAACCACAATATGCCCGATAATGATTGCCATTGCGGCCGATCACCCGTCAAGTCTGGGGAAACGCGGAGCTCTGATCTGGACGCCGAATTCTTCTTTTCTCACCATCTTTAACTCTTTCCCCGCATCGTTGAGTCGACGGTGGTTGGTGAAGGACGGTTGCACAGCTTCCAGGTCTTGCAGGCGTGAGGGGAAGAGTAGCATCGAATACGGGGCCATGCTTCGAGAAGAGAGGCAGGAAGAAAAAAGAGCGGTACTCCGCGAGCGCAATACGATATTCGGCAAGCTGGCGCTCAGGCATGCCTGTAAGTTATGGAACGTGTTGCGCTACTATTCCTATTCCCGGCAGTGATAAAATCCGTGGTCCTGGGCTGATGGTACTGGAAGCTCGTCAACTTCGGCGCCGGCCGACCAACTTCGGTATATATATTGGATATGTACACGCATTATACGGCTAGACCCGAAAAGTCCCTGTCAGGATCTACGCATGTATTGAACACAGGCATCTGCTGTCTCGTACTCTCCGCTTGCACCTGTGGAGAGAGACTTTTCATAGATGTTACTGTTGTCAGCTCGAGCAGATGTGGCTGTTCGTTCCTCGTCCGTTTTTGGGTGGGCGCTGTCCCCTTTAATCATGGTGGCCTCACCTGCTTGCGTTTCGTTTCAGCTCCTACCATAGGGCCTAGGCATGTCCATAGAGCCCCGTATGATTGCCGATGCGCGTGGTATTACTATGCACTTACGGCCCCACAGATCTACGGAATTGCGCCAGGTTATTGTTTTATTCCCAGATTCGGGGGAGGCCCTATCCCTCTAAGCATTCCTTTTTACCAGGGAAATACGTGTCGGTATAGACATCAATCAACATCATGGAGCCCTGAGAGGCATGGTCAAGTTGCTCGCAGAGACAGACGGCTTCTGATCTCATCAGGTACAAACTCTCCCCGAAAGATGAAAGGAGTGTCTTAGTTTTGCAGCTATATTCCTTACGGCAGTCTGTGGGGTGTCGCCGAATAAAAGGCCGGTTTCTTACTTGACGAACTAGCCGTAAATGCGTACTAGTGTGCGCTGCCCTCTACACCGTGCTTGGGCCGGCAGATACTATGGTCCTGTCATCAATGCATTGGGAAAGACTGCAATCCTTTCCTACGAAATTCATGCTTTATGACGGGAAGTGTTGAGCAGGAAGGATACAGTATCAACTTGGTAAGCAGAAGCGGTACGGGATGTCGGTTAAGTCGGCGGGGGAAACAGGCATGAGAGACCCCTTAGGGTATTTCTCTTCCCCTGGCTGATGAGGCTGATATACATGCTAACAGATAAACCCAATCCGTCTGCCACGTCTTGTCCTGGAGAAAGCCGGGGTGAAAGAAGAGATGATCTGCAGCATAGAATCTAGTGGCCTTCCCAGCTGGGCCGTAGAAGATCCTCTTTCCGATCCCCCATCACCACTAGCGGTGTCCGCAACCCGCAAGTCAACGGTCCCATGTTTTGAGTTCCGGGGGTGACGGGAACCCGTATATAAATAAGGAGAACTACCAGGCCTTTCCCACGCAACTATCGTATTCCAACCACTGACAACCAGTCCTTTGCAAACGAACAACCTGCTCACCTGCTCACCTCCCTCAACAAAGACCACATCTTCGAAAGACATTGTTTACTCCGCAAAGATGCATATGCTGTCCAAGCTGTCTGCGGCCGCCGCCCTGGTCGGCACCGCCAGCGCCTGGCTCCCCGAGGGCAAGATCCGCGGCGTCAACCTCGGCACGCTCTTCATCTACGAGCCGTGGATCGACAACGGCGAGTGGTCGAGCATGGGCTGCGACGGGCAAAAGTCCGAGTTCGACTGCGTGTCCAGCCTGGGCCAGGACGCCGCCGACGCCGCGTTCCAGAAGCACTGGCAGTCGTGGCTGACGACGGGCGACCTCGACGAGATCAAGAGCTACGGGCTCAACACCATCCGTATCCCCGTCGGGTACTGGTTCAAGGAGGATCTGGTCGATTCCTCGGAGCACTTTCCCAAGGTGAGCTTGGACTCTTGCTGCTTGTCCATGTCCGGAAGAAAGATGCTTCTTCTCCGTGTGCACGTGTGTGTGTTGTTTGTTCTACTGGTGGCTAATACTGGGTGCCATGATAGGGTGGACTTGATGCGCTCACGTCATTCGTCGGCGCTGCCAGCGACCGCGGGCTTTATGTGATCATGGAGTAAGTACACAGATTCAGGGTTATATATATGTGTGTGTATGTATACATACGAAGGTAGCCACTGATGCAAGAATAGTCTCCATGGTGGCCCCGGCGCCCAAGAGGCCAACCAGCCCTTCACGGGCCAAAACGCCCCCGAGGCCGGCTTCTACAACGACTACAACTACGGCCGCGCCGTCGAATGGCTGCGCTGGATGACCGAGCTCGTCCACACCAAGGACGAGTTCCGCGGCGTCGGCATGATCGAGCTCATCAACGAGCCGCTGCACGGTGGCGACTCGGTCGAGACCATGCGGAGCAAGTACTATCCCGATGCGCTCAACGTGAGTCTCCCGTCCCCTCCACCAACCCCCCTTCCCTTCCTCTTCTTTTTTTTTTTTTTACTTGTCGTTGTTTCGTGCTGACACTGGTTCGTTTCTATAGGCCATTCGCGAGGTTGAGTCGAACCTAGGCGTATCAGACGACAAGGCCGTCCACGGTAAGAAACCCCCCCTCCCCAACAGGGATCGTAGTAAGGGAACAAGCACTGACAAGTAGGATAGTCCAAATGATGAGCTCCCTCTGGGGCTCGGGCAACCCCAACGAGTTCCTCCCCGACGCGCGCGGCCCCACGTCGTACGACGACCACCGCTACCTCAAGTGGGACACGTCGGTCACGGTCGACAAGGACGCCTACATCAAGGAGTCGTGCGGCGACGACCGCACCGCCGACGGCGAGGACCACATCATCGTCGGCGAGTGGAGCATCAGCGTGCCAGACGACGTCGAGGGCAGCGCCGACTGGTCGCCCTCGGGCAACGCCGACTTCTACAAGAAGTGGTTCGCCGCCCAGGTCCAGACGTACGAGCGCTCCGCCGGCGGGTGGGTGTTTTGGACGTGGAAGGCTGCGCTCAACGACCCCAGGTGGTCTTACAAGGGTGAGTACATTACAACATGCGTCCTAATAGAGGTAGAGAGAAAGGAGCGGGAGAGATATTCCCCCCCTTCTTCTCTCCTTCTCTCTCTCTCTTCCCCCTTTTTCGATTTTGCCTTTTTTGCTAGTGAGACTTTTGCTGACAACTAATTCTTTTTCTAGACGCTGTTGATGCTGGCATTATTGACAAGGACATCCAGGCCGTCCTCGACTCGCAGGTCTGCTAGAGCATGAGCCTGTATGTATCATCACACTCGGGGGACATATGCACGTGTCACGTTGGTATAAGTGCAACTAGTGCGTTGTTTAGCATGAAGTACATATAAAAAACAATCATTTCCGTCCACAACTCGTGTCTGTGACCGCACACCTCACTTCACCTTGCATAAAACTCATCCATCCCATCAGACCAGGAATCACAGTGAAGACGCCGCCCACGCATCCAGCATGCCCTCCAGCTGCTCGTGCCTCCTCAGCGCGTCCCCGAACCCGGCGTACACACCCACGCCCTCGCCTTTGGCAAACTCCTCGTACACGGCGCCGATGCTCCTGGCCGCGTAGCCGAGCTCCTCCTGCCAGCCGGCCCATTCCCAGGGCACCTCCTCCACCGCGCCGGTGGCGTGGTCGTGCAGCTCTAGCCTGACGGGTCCGCTGGCGTAGGCCGCGGCGTGGATGGTGGTGCTGTTTTGTGAAATGAGGCGCAGCTCACCTTTTTCGCCGTTTATGGTCCATTCGAGGGCGGGTTGGCCGGGGAAGGGCTGGCCGCGGCGGTGGCGGACGAGGACTGATGCTCCGGGCGCTATGGGCACCGATCCTGTGGAGGAGGAAGATGAGGAGGTGGTGGAGGATGAGGGGGAAGGGGAGAGGCCGGCGGTGAAGAAGACGAGGTCGGGGACGTCGGAGCGCACGGTGGAGGTGATTTCGCCCGTCGCCGGGTCGCGGAGCTTGATGTCCGGGCGCTGGAGCTGGAGGCGGGATTGGATGTGGGTGAAGTCGCCGAGGACGTACTGGACCTGGTCGAACACTATGCAAGTCTGGGTCAACAAAAAAGAGAAGAAAACAAAGGGGGGAGGGGGGGGGGGTTGCAAATGTTTGAGTTGGTTCAAGGTGAGAGACGGGATGGATGATGTTTGACAAAGGGGGGGGGAAGGAGGGAGAAGAAACAAAAACGAAGAGAAAGAAAAAAAAGAAAAGAAGAAAAAAGTTGTTCTCACAGTGACCATGGCCGATGGTAAAGATGTTGCCCCCGACCTCCCTCCGGGCAAAGTACCCCAGCCCCGAAGCCAGCGTCTCGCGGTCGTCGGAGCCCCCCGAGGCCCTGACCTCGCTGCTCAGCACTTTACCTATCCTCCCCTCACCGGCTAGGACTTGCCTCATCTTGACCAGCACGGGCGCCAGCCTGCCCTGCATCCCCACGACGGTCCTCCCGCCCGCCCTCCGCGCCTCCTCGGCCAACTCCCTCGCGCGCGCAACGTCCTGCGCCAGAGGCCACTCCACAAAGACATCCTTCCCAGCCTTCACGCTCGGCATGGCCGTGTCGCGGTGCACGTCCGCCCGCGTGCACACGACCACGAGCTGCACGTCCGGGTCCGCCGCGAGAGATTCCGGGTCGCCGTAGGTTTTTGTCGAGGGCGGGAGGGAGTAGGCGGTTACGGCGGCGCGGGCGGCTTGGGGGGTCGAGTTGCACAGGGCCACGACGGCGTACTTAGCCTTGCCGCGGGGGGAGAGGAGGTAGGGGAGGTGGGCGCCCGAGGCCCAGGACGTCTTGGCCGTGGAGGAGAGGCCGATGATGCCCACGCCTATGGGGGCCATGATTATCGGGGGACTTCTCTGCCGAGTTTTGATGGGGCAGAAAGTGAGAGTTGGTGGCCGTGGTGACGAGGCTGGATTCGTCTTCTGGTCCGGTTCCATTCGTCGTTGTTTGAAAAAGCGCTTCGAGTGGTTTATTTAAATGCTCTTGTTGTGATGTAATCGTAATACGTGCATGGTGTGATCGGGGTGATGATGTCGAGGGGCGCGCGCCTCGATTTCTAAGCAGCGGCTGATTTATAAGTCATGGACCCGTCTACACCAGCTACTGTCAATACATATAAGTCTATGCCGATAATGTCAGCGTCTCTTTTTTAAAATAAGGCAAGACGTTGCGAAGCAGACTGTAACACACATCAACGCCGGTGGCTCTATTGTGTAGGTGGTTGGCGAATTCAAAGCAAATGTTCGAAGCCATATTCACAGCCTGTATAAACCAGCCTCCACGGACAGGTAGATCAAGCTCACTAACACCAATAAGCATAGTAGGATGGGAGGAACAAATGAGCAATAATTCAACATATATATATAATACCCGAAGGGTAATCGACATAACCAATAACAAGAGTCCTAAAGTCGCATCCAAAAACAAAGGTATCAAATTCGTCATGTTCCGCGTCCATACATACGCCGTATATCTGCCGAGCTCATCACCCATTTCTTTTACAAAAAAAAATTAAAAAAAATCCTAACTCCTTGGGTATTCTTCGTTTCTGCTTTTACCAAATAATCAAGCATCACCGATGGGACGGCAGCTCCGAAGCTGGAGCATGACCGGGAGAGGGTTGTCCGTAGCCTGGCGTCGAGCCGACGCTTGACCTCTGATGATCTGTAGATGACCACCGCCCATCCGATGAGGCGGGCGAGTACTGAGGCGGGTAATGATGAGGTGCGGCGTGGTCGGGATGCAGATTGGGCGACGGAGCGGGCTGCGAAGTGCGATGCTGCTGCTTCTGGTCCGGTACGTTGTAGAATTGATAGTCGCCGGGAAGCTCCATGGGCTGAGGCGAGGAGTGCTCTTCCTTGGGTGGGATCGGGGGTGGCGTCAGAGGTTGGAACTGGCTGGGGGAATTGGGGTAGCCGTAAGAAGACCCCGTCGCGGGACGAGCAAACTGAGTCTGCGGGGGCGATGCCGCGCTGTTATACGACATGGGACGAGGGCTGCCGGGCGATTGCATGTTGTAGCGCTCGAGCAAGTGGGCGTTCCTGTTGGAGCGATCGTTGGGGTTGACCGTCTGGATGCGGCCATCCTGGGACATCATGGCTTGCAAGACGCCGGCGTCGAGAAGCTCTGCCTTTTTAATGATGCGATTCACCATTTCCTTGCTGGCGGCCTTGTTTTGCGACTTGACGAAACTGACGAGGCTGATGTTGCAGCGAATTTCGATATCCTCGCGCAGGTATAAGCCATCTTTAGGGACGCCGAGCTCCTCCAGGCCAATTTCAGGATGCTCCGGCGGTTCACCAGGCTGGTTCCCACCGACACGGTACCGGTTCCGCGTCTCGATTCCCATGGGGGCATAGATGTGCGTCTGGACACCCCACGGCATGTCGTGGAAGCAGCCGTTGAATTGAATTTTGCTAGACCCAAACTTGCCGGCGCCGGGAATCACCTGCACGCGCTCCGTGATCTCGTACCACGTGCTGTAGTATTCATCGGCGGCAGCATTTCGAGGCGCGGGGATGGCCTTGTGTCCGAGCACGAGAGGGTTGAGGGTGATGATTTCCGAGTGGGAATGAAGGATATCGATGGCGAGCTGGCGAGGGATGAAGCTGGGTATGGGCGTGATGACCGTGTATAACTCCTTTTTGCGAAGCATGATGATGGGCTTTCTTGGTGTGTAGAGTTTGAGGCTATACGGAGTAGTAGCTGAGGAGTGTGTGTTTCAAAAAAAAACCCAAAGTAGGGAGCAGAGATTGAATTGAAAGATTGAGTTCTGTGGGTTTGTGGCAGTACCGCGTGGACTCGCGGTATGATGTAGGGGACCGGTCGGGAGAGGAACCACTGGGTGGGGGACAGCCGACAACTGCTGGGGGTTTGGAGGGATAGGGAGGGGGGAGCCTGAGAAGTTGGGATGAAACTTGAAGCTCCAGGGCTGCGTCACAGAATGTCCAACGTCACTGACAGCGGTACGGTGGGGGATCTGTGACTAGGAACGTCGGCTAGGACCTAGGTAAGGTGCTGATTGGAGAAGCTTAGACGAGAGATCCCTTCCTATCGTGGATGGACGGTTGGCGGCGATTAACCTAGGGAAAGAGAAGCAAGAAATGGTTTAGGATGATGAAGGGAGGGGAAAAGAAGGAAAATCTCAATCTGACGGAGGGGACAGTGAGAGACGGTATGTATATGGATAGGGTACAGTACATGAAAGAAAGAAAAAAGGTATAATAAGCAGGAACAGTTAAAAGGTCCCCTTGTTTGGGGCTGATGGCTTGTAATAGCTTCTAATAGTAGTGGATGGAGATGGATGGGTGGTTCCCCCTCTCCATCCTTCTACCTGTAAAAAGTAGAGATGCATCGGAAAGTGCTGACAGATTGCAGCCGGTGCAGCCGCTAAACCCACTGCCCGTCCTGTTCCGCAGGGCTGGCAAGGTTGCGGATGGCAACCTTTGGCGAAGTTGGTGGGCGACAAACAGAGGTACGGAGTAATCTAGTAGTAATATAGCGGTGGAGGGGACTGCGCCTCGCGGTCGCAGCAGGGACCGAGACGCTGCTGTCCAGTAGAATTTAGCGGGAGACGCGAAGGGCGACGAGAAATAACCGACACTGTTTCGGTGTGCGTTCAACATATAAAATAATCGATTTCTTCTGTCCGGCAGCTCAGCATCTGGACGCATCTAATTGAACCTTGGGCACGGTGTGTTCTGTACTGACCGCGGGAAACGTGTTTTTGACGTCAGCTGACGACGCCGGTTTCTCTTGTTATCCTCTTCTTCGAGCCTGAGGCTGATGTGCTCTGCAGTCAAGCTTGGTTGCTCGCGACGCTTCCCACTCCGCAAAGCTCCCCCGCACCCGCATTCGCTTTCCTAGTAGTGTAGTACGGGGTACCCATCTTGTATCCTTTTTGACTCGACTAAGACCAGACCAAGCTTATACGGGAGTATCAGAGAGAGGGAGAAAGACAGAGAGAAAGGCCCAGTATGAAGGGACCCACGATGAAGCTCGCCGCCGTGTCCTACGGCGCCTTGGCCGCGTCCTTTGTGCTACCGAATCATCCGGTTGCAGAGTTGCAGAGACCACTTCACGATGGATATCATCAAGAATACAATGCCCATCCGACTTCGTGGATGCCAGGCGGAGAGGAGCTGGCCACCACCTTCGAAAACGCAGAGCATGGTCTTGCCGCCGGCTTCGAAAGGGCTGCGCACATAGTCGAGGACCTGCGGGACCAAGCTCACGACCAGCTGTCCAACCTTGCCGACAAGATTAATGATTTCGTTGAGCACATGGGCGGCGGCGGGGATCACGACTTCCCCGACAAGACCATCTACCAACTCATTAGCGAGAGCAAGTACACGACCAAGTTTGCCAAGCTGGTAAATGAGCATCAGGACATTGTCCAGCTGCTCAACAGCACCAGTGCCAACTACACCCTCTTTGCCCCCGTCGACGAGGCCTTTGAAGATATCTCGGACCATCACAAGAAGCCCAGCAAGGAGTTTGTCGAGCAGCTGCTGTACTACCACATCGGGCTGGGCGAGTATCCTGCCCGCCGCGTCCTACAAACCCACACGCTACCGACGGCATACAACGAGAAGTTCCTCGGCGGTGAGCCGCAGCGTCTGAGGACCAGCGTCGGACTGAGCGGCGTCAAGGTCAACTTTTACAACAAGGTCGTTGCTACCGATATTGTATGTTGGCACTCCAATTTTGATAATGACGAAAGAACATGGTTAACAAACGACTACTCCAGGGCGCCAAGAACGGTATCATCCACGGGGTCGGCAGCATCCTCGTCCCTCCTCCCATGATTGGCCAGGTCATCTCGCTGTTCCCTAGCAGCTTCTCGACGCTTCTCCTTGCCTACGAGAAGACCAACTTCGTCGAGTACATCCACGGCGTCAGGATGGTTGGCAGCACCGTCTTCGTCCCCTCCAACACGGCGTTTGCCCGTCTCGGCATCAAGGCCAACGCCTTCCTGTTCAACACGGAGACGGGCCTCAAGTACCTCAAGGCGATCCTCAAGTACCACATCGCCCCGAACGCGACGCTGTACACGGATGCCTTCTACGACAAGACCGGCGGGGGGGACTCGGACGACGTCGACGCGCGGGAGACCCAGCACTTTGACCTCACTACTCTTCTCGACAAGGCCCACGTCGGCGTGGACGTTGCCACCACCTTTGCCGGCTTCAGCACCATCAGGGTCAACGGCTTTTCCCACGTCACCATCGCCGACGGCCTCGGCAAGAACGGTGCCATTCACGTCCTCGATAAGGTCCTCATTCCTCCGTGCAAGCATCACAAGCACGGCGACGAGGACCGTGATGACGAGGACGGGGACGCCTTTATCACCGGCGAGATGGATACCGCGGAGCTCAAGGAGCGTCTTGCCGACTATGTCGAGTAACGCGGTTACGTTGAAAATGGATGAAGATGATCTGCTTGTCGTGCGGTGATATGTGTAGTAAAAAAAAAAGGTTTCGTTCAAAAATACCATGCAGACAGACATTGCACGATCTGAATTTGCGACGTGACTGATTTTGTCACTCACCAACCATGCCGTACTTTTCTCACGCGAATATGAAATTGATGAGCAATTGACATTAATGTCCAATCATTATTTACAATGTGAATCCAAGCTCATCCATCATCCCCCCCCGGTCCCCCTCGTCCTTTTGTTCTCAAACAAACTTGACGTTGCCAAAGAACTTGGTGATGTGGAAGCTCGCCTCGTCGGGCGGGCTCCACGCGCCGAGCCCCTGCTCCGGGAACGTGTCCGGCCCGACGACGGTCCTCAGGAACTGCATCCTCCACTCCGTACCCCCGGCCTGACCGTCCTTGACGTTGAAAAACGCCAGCGGGATGAGCACGTTGCTGACCCACGTCTGCGCCTCCTTGTCCAGCGTCGTCTCGGAGGCGAAGCCGTCCTCGCCGGGGGCGGAGACGAAGAGGTGGTCGAAGGGCGCGCCCTCGGCCCTGTTCTCGGAGGGGTTGTATATGAAGGCCTGGTACGTCACGTTATTGGGGCTGACCTCGAACTCGAGGTACGTCTGCGGGTCCTCGGTCCCCTTGTGGATAAAGGCCTCCATGACCTCGTACTCCCATATGTCGTCGTTTGTGCCCTGCGCCGGGTCGAAGTAGAAGTTCGTCTCGTTGTGGGCGGTGAAGGACAGGGAGATGGCCGTGGGGGTGTAGCAGAGGTCTACCTGCGTCAGGGGGAAGTCGGCGGCCGAGGTGGAGGGGACGGGGGAGGTGTAGGATATGCTGGCGTGGGAGGGGCAGGCTGGGACGTCGACGGAGGGGACGTCGAGGGCGGCGGCGGATAGGGCGCTGGCTGTGCCGGCGAGGATGGTCGAGGTGCGCATTTTGTTGTTGTTGTTGTTGTTGTTGTTGTTGCTGTCTTTTTATTACAATTACTTTGGGTGGTTTTGGTGGGAGACAGAGGGAGAGCAACACACACACACACACAGGGCGAGAGAGATGGTGAGAGACGCGAGAAGGGGAGATGCAAACGCGGGATCGGTGTCACGACGCCTGTTCTTATATACCTACACATCAAACCTACCTGCCCTTTAGGAATACTAAATCTCCAAAAGGCATCGCCCATCCTTGGCGTGTCAGCTTCCGCGGTGTAATTCCCTAGCCCCCGATCTGTGGTACATACGGAGTGGTAAAAGGGAAGCTGGAAACTTGGAGGATCGTAAAAAGAAAAAGGGACCCTTGAAATCCACCCACCACCAGTCCACCAGTCCGGAGGGGGGGCAATTTAGTGTGCGGGGAGGACTACATAGTGAAGCAGGGGCAGCGGGCAGCGCCTGCAACGTAGCACCAGCCAACCAGGTTTTCGACCAACTACCATACCACTGCCACCGCTACCATAATAACTAATCGGTACTATAGTAGTAGTATGTGTTTGCCTTACACGTGTCTCACGAGTGTATTTTTAGGCTTTTACCACCATTCCGCTTCTCCAACTCTCGATTCTGATCTCGTCTTGCCCGCAGAAAACGAGACAACTTGCGGCAAAGCAAGAACGAGCAGGGCAATCAGAGCCAGGACACTTTTCTCCATCCCCCATTGTGGGGAAAAGAAACCCCATCATGTGCCGACATCTACTCCAACCATGATCCTCCTCAAGATGATTAACAAGAGACCTCCCCTACGTACGACGTCGAATCAATGGGGGAATCATAAAATCATGAAAACCGCCCCGCGTCTTCTTCGAGAGAAACGCAACGAAAATGATGAGGCTGTTTAGTCTTGACAACCCGTAGCAAAGTCTCACCGAGGTGAACAATAACCCCGAGGAGATTCTGACTAGCACCAAAAAGGCTGGTTCCTACACCTTTTTACCCTGCGTCTTGCTGGGCCTATTCAGCAATACTACCTTGATGAAAGGAATACCCTGGCAGCAGAGACAAGGCTTATGCAGGAACGAGAAGACGGCAATCAGACTAATTGGGTAAAATCTACGATGCCAGCGGATTATATCGTTTGTAGGGGACAAAATGTACTAACCAAATGTGAGTTTTGGTGAGAGGGGGAAAGAAAAAACGTGAATAAATGTAATGGGTATAAATCATGATACGCGACAAATATACTGGGTATCCCTCGGGGTTAACTAGTCATATACCGAACCCTTGGACCACTTGGACCTCGCCCGTATCCTCCTCCCAAACGCATAAAAGATAAACGGCACGGGAATGAGCAACGCCGCAAAGCCGCCCGTGATGCTGCTGCCGGGCCCGACCCCCAGGTTGTGATACAGCGGGCCGACGACGAGCGGGAAGGCGGCGGCGAAGCAGGACCGCAGGAACGTGTTGGCCGCCACGGCCGACGCCGCGTAGGCCTGAAACGTGTCTACAAGGTAGTTGAGCGCCGCCTGGAAGATGGTGAAGAAGCCGGCACCCAGGAGCGTCAGGCCGACGCACGGCAGGATCCAATGATACTCGGGCCCTGCGGTCCAGCCCTGGAGGAAGACGCCGCCGGAGAAGACGAAGGCGCCGACCATCATGGGAGGCAGGCGGGCCTCGGGCACGGCGCGACCGCCGGCTGCGGCAAAGGCGCGGTTGTACAGGCGCTGGTTGAATACGTTGGCGGCCGCTCCGGCCACGGCGCCGATGAGGATGCATACGAAGGGCAGGCTAGCAACGAGCGGGGACCAGCCGCGCAGCTCGCCAAAGATGATGGGCACGCCACCGAGCTGCATGTACAGCATGCCGTAACAGAAACTGGCGTAGAGGGCGACGAGGAAGCAGATGGGCGTGCCCAGGAGCTGGAATGGCCGGACGAGGAACTTGCGCGCCAGCTCGGAGATGCTCACATCCCACTCCTCGAACTTGGCGTGCAGGGCCCAGTTACCCGATTCGTGGCGCAGCCTGCGGGCTTTGACGACTAGGAGGCGGGCAGGATAGCTCTCGTCAATAAAGACGGCGGCGAGGATGAGAAAGACCACCTGAACGATGCCGGTGAGGTATTCGGTCCAGCGCCAGCCCAGGTCAGGCCGCTGAACCACGGCGGCGGAGACAATGGGGCCGAGGACGGGTCCGCCCACGACGGCCATGGCGTAACCAGCCATTGCGTAACCCCTCTGCGTCGGGGCGAAGAGATCACCCAGAACGCCGCCCGTGTTGGTGACGGGGGCCGAAGACGTAAACCCGCCGAAGAAGCGGGTGATCATTATCGTTTGCAGGTCCTTGGCTGTGGCTGTGGCGAAGCTGAAGCAGACGGCCACGGACATGGGAACCAGGACGGCGGCGCGGCGGCCAAAGACCTCGCTCAGGGGCGCCCACAGCAGCGGGCCGATGCCAAAGCCGCACAAGAAGAGTGTGGTGCCGAGTGTGGCCGTCTGTACCCCGACGTCGAACTCGGTGGCCACGGCGCGTGTGCCGGCAGAGTATGAAGACGAGGCCCAGGTGGCCGACATGGTTACCAGGCCGTACAACATGGTCGTCACAATCTTCTTGTTCCCCGGCCAATTCAGAGGTCGGTAGGGGTCGTCGGGCCCGTCGAAATCGACCAACTGCTCTCTACCTGTCGGCGTCATCTCCAACGGGTGCGCAAACCGGGGGACTGCCGGCCGGGAGCGGATGCGGGAGAGGGTGCGTTCCATTCTCGTCGCAGGTCTGCTCGCGAGACCACCGTCCTCCACGGTGGCGGCCGAAGTCGACGTCGCCGTCCGCGAGAGTGGACGGGAGGCCAGCGAGGCGGCGCGCGAGGGACGGGCGCGGCTGGAACTGTTTACTTCGTAGAGGGTTGGGCGGTGACCGTCGAGGTCGTCCACCTTTTCATTCTCGACTGCGGCCGTGTCGTCATCCTGATGATCCTCCCGGTTGCTGTTGCAGTTGTTCTCGCTGGAAACCGTGGACGACGACGACGGTGCCCCGTGGGCTTCCGTCTCTTCCAAATGTGGTGCCATGATTAAATGATAATTCAGGGCGCATAATATGCCTAGCAAACCATGGCGAGCGCCCTCGCACTATTATATGAATTTGGCGGTTCTGCCCATCCCAACGGCGATCCGAGTTCCGAGTAGGGTCAAAATTCAATTTGCCATATGCCATTGTGTTGACGTCAGCCTAAACAGAATCTGGCACTGTATTGCATACATATTTGCATCCTTGCAGCAAAGACTTCGGATCTTGAATGCCGAAAAGGCCCAACCCCCTCTTGGTTTTTCTCCTCGGCTCGGCTCTATCCGCATAGTATTTCCTTGGAGTGCCGATTCGGCCACCGATTGCGTACAATTTTCGGTCAGTCTTTCATATGCGTAGTACCCAGACCATCCAACGGTTCTCAGTGTGCCTTGATGGTTACTTTTCAATTCAGGGGCGGCATGTTTCCGCGTCGGGGATAAGATGGACGCTGGCTGTGGTATCGATGTGCCGTGTAAACCGGGGAGAGCTCTAAGGGGAGCTCCGGGGCGAGGCCGAGGGTTGGCCCACTCTGTCACCCATGGGCAGTGTCGTTGTTAACTCTGGAATATTTTGTGATGAGGCCATGTTAGATCCATTAGATATGCTCCAACAAATGGTTGGATATTTGAAGAAAGAAGGAAAAGAAAAGATAGATAGATGCAGAGTGCTGACAAAGTTATCGAACCGGACAAAGCTCAAACAAGATACTTGAATACTTGACGTACCACGATTGCATCCATCTCTGCTCCACATATAAGGAGCTTTTCTCGCCAATCCGCCGTCCTGGAAAACATTCGGACTACCGAGCGGTACGCTTACAACGCATTTGCGACCCTTAGCCCTACAAGGTGGGAGCCAAGACACTTTGACCTGCATTCGCTCCCCCCATCTATGAGCTAGCGTGTGGGCACTCGGATAGCGAGCTTTGTCCGAAGCTGCAGCTCTACTGCAAAGGCGATGGGATAGACTTTGCCGGCCCTACGAAGTACCAATCACCTAGCACTTCTCCCTTGGCCATACTTGACTGTGGCTCCAGCCAGTCTTAGTATGCAAGCCTCGCGGTGGGGAATGGAATTCCGAAAGCTGTGCGATAAGGGAACCTGCACATCATACCTACTTATTCAGCCAAGTATGCGACGACAAGCCAAAAAGCTTGGTAAGGAAATCTGGGCGATGAATTGTTGTACCGATGGACGCATGGAATGCTTGAGAAAACGTGAGAGAAGAAGGCTATTGACGAGTCATGATGTGAAGTATAAATGAAGCAAGAGATCCGGCCTAGGAATGCTCTTGTACATCATCATCATCACCATCTCGTCAACAAACACCGCCTGACAAAATCTCAATAAGATCAGCAAGAATATAAAAAATACCCTTACCTTTTCTCAGCCAGGATACAAAGAGCATCCTTCGGAGAATTACACAAACCTGCCAATAAGAAAACAAAACAAGACAGCAAAATGTCCAAGATCCTCTCCGTGTTTGGTGCCACCGGCAACCAGGGTGGCTCGGTTATCGATGCCGTTCTCGCGGACCCTGCTCTCTCATCTGAGTACAAGGTCAGGGGTATCACTCGCGACGCATCCAAGCCAA
This sequence comes from Trichothecium roseum, assembly GCA_026184415.1. Lineage (NCBI taxonomy): Eukaryota > Fungi > Ascomycota > Sordariomycetes > Hypocreales > Trichothecium > Trichothecium roseum. The sequence continues at coordinate 540,165 of CM047948.1, forward strand.
AGGCCAAGACCCTCGCTGAGCGCGGGGTCGAGGTTGTCGAAGCTGACATGTCGTCCGTCGAAGCCGCCGCCGTCGCCGTCAAGAGTGCCCACACCGTCTACCTCGTGACCAACTTCTGGGAGCACCTGTCGGCCGAGACGGAACTGGCTCAGGGCAAAGCCGTGGTCGATGCAAGCAAGGCCGCTGGTGTACAGCGCATCGTCTTCTCATCTCTCATCAACGTCACCGAAGCCAGCAGCGGCCGGCTATCCCATGTTAGCCACTTTGATGGCAAGGCCAAAATCGAGCAGTATGTGCGCGAGAGCGGCATTCCCGCCGTCTTCTTCCTTCCCGGCCTGTTTATGACCGGCATGTTCGATATGATCAAGAAGGGCGAGGACGGCGTGCTCACCTATGCCCTGCCCGCAGACGGCGACAAGGCGCAGGTCCCGCTCTTTGACGTCGTCGCCGACACGGGGAAGTTTGTCAAGGTTGCCCTCAAAAACTTTGACGCCTACGCCGGCAAGCGCATTCACGCTGCCACCGACTACTACAGCCCCAACCGCATCGTGGCCGAGTTCAAGGAGGCCAGCGGTAAGGAGGCCAGGTTCGTCCAGGTCCCCGCCGATGTTTTCAAGGGCTTTCTGCCGCCGCCCGTCGCCCAAGAACTCACGGAGAACATGCTTCTTCTCGAGGATCCCGGTTACTACGCCGGCGCAAAACTCTCGCACGAGGATTTGGAGGAGAAGCCAACTACTTGGAAGGACTTTGTCAAGGCCAACAAGGACAAGTGGTAGACGGGGGGACGTATTGACAAGCAATAAGTAGTAAGCTGTACCAATCTAGTCTTTTAATATGAACCTTGCTGTATTAAGAAGTAGAGAGTATGGTAACATGATGGCTGATCGAGTGATGTTTATGAGAAACTTTTCAGGTAGGTACTAATGACTGTCTAGATGTAGATTGTATGAGTCAGAGCGCACCTGCCGAGCTTGCTCTTCTTGCCCTCTTTCATTCCTAAGGAAGTATTACTCGGTAGGTACTGGTAGCCATTCCTAAAACCTTTCGAAGGCTTAGATCTTTCCTTCCTCATAGGTGTGCCCCTTCCAACTACGTATATGATGGATGGAAATAGACGCGAGAGGCAAGAACGTGTGATGGGATAGAAACTAGGCAGGAGCTGCCCACTGAGGATGGCAAGCGAATCCCGCTGCAAGCAGTTCCCATGGAAGGCGACCTAAAGGCATCATGGATTCAACCCATACCTTCATCTCGTACCGGCAATTCTAGCCCGAGATCTGAAGATACCAGAACATCAAGTGACATGCAAACTCTAGCGCAACCTTTGGGGTCAGTTTTATCAAAATACACATTCCTATAGCAAGCTTCCGAGAAGATTCAAGCAAGGAGTACTCCGTACACACGCGGCAAGATCCGCGACGACCCCCGCAGATTCAAGCAGCTTCACAGCTTCTTTCACCACCATGTAAGTAGATACCTGGCTGATGTGATGGCTGCGCTAAAGATGCTCCATGTTCACGAACCGCATTTCTGCCATGGCCGGTGAGTCGTCGTCTGCATTCATGGAAGTCTCAAATTATTATCTATGATGTCGGCAATTTCCATGAACATGTAGTTTTGTGGCGTTCTGTTATTCGTTAGTGTCATACGGGGTGCGAGCGATCCGAAACCAACAAGGCTGAACACTTTGACAAGCCGTGTAAGAACAATACCAAGTCGAGACGCGAGGGGTGTGATTGTCCCCCCTTTTCCCGCTGACGCCAAGCAGGACGTATAAACATATAGCTTCTGGTCCCCAAAAAAAGGACACGCAAAAAGATGGCTCTAGGAATGCTTCATAGAAACGTGGCAAACCCTTGTAGCCAAGACTTTCAGCATGTATCACGTCCACGCCATGCTTCCGGGACCGCTCACAGCCGTCTTTGCAGGCCTGAGCTTGACGGTTTTCTACATCACGTATAGATGGATCAGTCAGCGTCTATATTTTCGGAATTTGGTATCTCTTCTCCGCTCAAAAAGTCTTTTGCCTATTGGGATATTGGAAAGCATTAACGCAAAAACAGCCTGGACCTCCGCATAGCTTCATTTTTGGTCACATCAACATCATGGCCGAGGTGGCCAGCACCATGCCTCCCCTCATGCATCCACAGGTCTATTACACCGAGATTGCACGAAAATACGATCTTGAAGGCGTCTTCTATATTGACCTATGGCCCGTCGCGCCCTCGAGTGTTGTGCTCAATGACCCGGACCTGCTGGACGAGGTCTGTGTCGCCCATCCTCTCCGCCAGCACCGCTTGGCTGAGCTGGCCAGCGCTGCCATCATAGGCCCCAATTCCATCGTTACTGCCAATGGTGCCATATGGAAGAAGCTTCACCAGGCCATGGCTCCAGCCTTTTCCTGGTCCCACATCAGAAACCTTACCGGCATGATCATCGATGAGTGCGAGCTTTTCCATCAAACACTCGCTGCCCATGCGGACAAAGGCAAGGCTTTTTCCATGGAGGAGGCGGCTGGCAAGCTGATTTTTGATGTGGTCGCCAGGGCTGTTTTTGACTTTTCTCTAAACGCTCAGACGACGGGGAGCGTGTACTTGGATGATCTCAAGGAGATGATCAAGCTCGCCGAAGGGCAGTTCCAGGATCCTGCCGTCATTTACAACCCGCTTGTTCGGTATCGTGTCTGGAAACGCAGGAGGCAGATTCTTGGTCGTCTTCACCCATCGATGGTGGGGAAAATTTACCAACGCTTGGAGCGGCTGCGTTCGCAGAAGACAGTCCCCTCTCGCAAAGATCCCCACTGCATCCTGGATCTGATGCTTACTGAGCACGTCTTGGATTCCGACGGCAAGGCCAAGACTGGCCCGATACCACCTTCTGATATTGGGCTCCTTTTGACAAAGTAAGTATTCTAGTTTCATAGCATAAGAGGGACTGTAACTAATACGGAGACACCAGCATCAAGGGGGCTCTGATTGGGGGTAATGGAACAACAAACGATAGCACTTGCGTAAGATGCCCCCCCCCAGGCCCAGAAGAGAATCTCCTTCTAACTCTTGACAGTTTCTCCTCATGCTGCTTTCAAAGGAACCCAAGGTCGTCGCCAAGCTGCGCCGTGAGCATGACCAAGTCTTTGGAGAGGGCTGCGATAAGACCAAAGAGACCTTGCTTGCCTTCCCGGAGAAGCTGCAAGAGTTACCTTACACTGACGCAGTGATGCAAGAGTCCCTACGCATGTTTCCCGTCGGGTTCGGTCTCCGCGAGGCGGACCCGGGCGCCACTATCCAATACCGGGGCAGGAAATACCCCATCGGCGACGGGCTCTCCGTGGCCCTCAACGGCCAAGACCTGCACTACAATCCGCGCTTTTTCCCCGATCCAACCGCGTTCCGGCCCGACCGCTGGCGCGCGTCCGCCGGAAGTGCTGAAGAGGTGCCTCGGTCCTACTTCCGCACCTTTAGCCGCGGCCAGAGGGGCTGCCTGGGCAAGAACCTGGCGCTCAACGAGATGAAGATTATACTGCTGCTCACTCTGCGCTACTTTGATTTTAAGTGCGCGGGGCTGAAGCCCAATAAGAGGCCGCGGACTGTGCACACGGACCTCGACACTGTATTTGGCGACATCGTCTTTCAGGAGCTGGGGATGGAGGCCAAGCCGAGAGGCGGAATGATGATGACGGTGCATAGGGTGCAGAAGCTAGCTTAGAAGCGCAAGTTCGACCTTGTAAATCTGCTGGAGACTAGCACTTAGCCATAATATCATTTTCTACGAATACGTGTGGCTCAAATAATCGGTGAGTGCCTTGAGCAGCTTAAATATACTAAACGAAAATGATTTTGTATTTGACTTGAACGCATGAAGTAATATTAAACCAAAAACGCCGTAACCATGCCTATATAATCTATCATCTAAGCTCTTTCATCTATATCCTTCATAAAAAAACGCTATGTACAGTTTGTAAAGCACTTGGCTTCAAAGTCTTTGTAAGGGGGGTGTGCTGGTAGGCCCCAAAGAAAACCACAAGCCTTGAGGAGAGGGTGTTTTCTCTAAGCGCGGAAGTTGTCCCACATGCTGCGGATGCGGCGAACCTGACCAGGAGTGAACTCGTCGTAGCAGGTGCTAAAAGGGGAAAGACATGTTAGTATCGAAGCGGTCTACCAGGACGAGAACAATAGCAGTCCCCCAGAGGGCAGGGAGGGAGGGAAGAAACTCACTCGTCAGAGTAATCCATGTAGTTGTGGATGGGGTCGACGCCGGGCTTGCCGGGGCAGGAGTCGCGGCCGACGGGGCATCCGCGGGACTCGGTCCTCTGGGCGGGGGTGTCGTGAATCTCGTCGCCGGGGCCATCGCAGCCGTTATCGGTCTCGCCGAAGGTGTGGATGAGGCCGAACCAGTGGCCGGCCTCGTGGACGGAGGTCATGCCGTGGTTGTAGGGGGCCTCGGAGCCTCCCGGGACGGTGGTGGCCATGACGGTGCAGCCGTCCTGCCAGAAGCCGGTGCTGTTGGCGCGGTAGGCGTCCGGGTAGTAGCAGTAGCCGTAGGCGTCGAGGTCGTCGACGTAGTACATGTTGAGGTCGGCGTAGGTGCCGCGGCGGAGGGCGAGCTTCATGCCCATCTCGTCGCCGTCGGCGCCGGCCCACTTGGGGTTTACGGTGCGGGAGGTGCCGGCTAGGTGCATCTTGATGTCGTAGTCGGAGAAGACGTCGGCCATGACGTCGAACTGGGACTTGAGGACCTTGTCCTATAGAATATGTGTCAGAGGGAGATTACAGAAGTCATGTAGCTTAGGTGGGGAAGGAAAACTTACGCTCAGGAGAGTGGCGTTCTTGGCGCTGACGGAGTGCATGTAGACGTTGACCTCGATGTCCTCCTTCTTGGCGTTGCCGCCGCCGGATATGGCGAGGTTGAGGTTCCGGTCGGCGGCTTCCTGAAGGGCCAGGTCGTGCTGGACTTTGCGCTGGTTCTCCGAGGGTCCCCGGGTGCCGCAGCCGATGCGCTCGCCGCGCTTGGGGAGCTGGTGGGCCGCGGCGGTCATGGCCATGAGGCCGGTGGCGAGGACGGTCTTGAACAACATTGTTGGTGGGGAGGGTAAAAAAAAGGGGGTTCAGTAGCTTTTTTTTCTTCTTTTTTTTTCTTTTTTCAAAAGAACGCTTGAGGCTTGAGGAAATTAAAAAAGACGGAGGCGCAAAAAGTTGAGACAAGAGTAGGAAAGACTACAAAAGGGAAAAAAGGAAACTTTATGAGAGCTGAGGGAGATGAGCTTGATTTATGATGATGATGATAATGATTCTTTTTTGAGGAGAGGAGCGAACTTGTTGACTCTATATACTTGTTGCTCCTCCTCGCCATGGGGCAACCACTTTTTGACAGACTTGTGGCATCGTGTCTCTCTGATCTTGCCAAGATGGCAATGATCGTCGGCTGTTTCAACATCATCCGTCGTCTTACGCCGGATCGCTGTTGTCGTCGTCGTCGTTGCTGTTGTCGTTGCTATTCCTTGCTCTGCTAGCGGGATATCTACTAAGCCTCAAAGACTGCCTGGTCCCTCTGCATCCTCTTCTCCCTAGATCCCTGCGTGTGAGTACACACACGCACGAGGAGAGAGAGGAGCCGCGCTAGAAACAGGGACCCAGTCCTGCCCTACGAAACTCCACGAATCCGGGAAATCTTTTTAGGTTGTTTCTTTAAAAAGCTCGGGGTGTGATTCGGCGGCAAATCCCTCTTCCATGTGGGGTTGGGGGTTTTTTTTTCTAGTAGTACCTTCGAACAAGGGCAGTGCTTTGCTCTCCTCGCATGCTGGCCTATCAACGAACCCTCACTCAGCCTTTTGTGCAAACTGACAAGGCTATTCCCGATGATGGCCCAACAAAATTCATCACATACTTTTTTCCCCTTCTTTTCACACTGTCTAAACAGGTGACGGGGTTGTATTATCCACTTGACGAGTCTTGCCCTATCGTGACTGTACGACATTTTCTACTCCTTCTTCTCTTTTATCGGAAAGAAATTGTGATCACATTTCTATATGCTGTTGTCGTCTCTTGCCGTGAACAACGTATATTTGAGGTGTCTATTTAGACAAAATTATTGTACCTCTATTGCTAGTAGCCCGCATTTGTATCTTGGCGGAACAAGTAGTCTTTGGCTCAGGATTGAAAGTCCTAGATGCTGGGGGCAATAAAGGGCGGACAGCAAAGCCCACGTCGATTCCAAACTATCATGAAAATATCCTGCCAAAGATCCATTGTGCCGACTTGCGAAAAGAATGCAGGTCTTCTTCACCGTGAGAGACGAGGAGCCTGATCGTCATTGGCAAGAGAGGCCAAGGATGGATTTCGCTTACGGGCTCGGCTTACCATTAAACAAGCTACAGCCACGGAGTCACAGCGCAGTGAACTCCCCTTCTTGCAGGGTCTCAGCCCTACAAGTCAGTGGTGGTACCAGCCGGGGGGGAGGAGGGGCTTGGGTTTTTCTTACTCCGTAGTACTATCCCTGTTCCCAGCATTGATTTCCTCCCTCCCCCCCTACTCCGTCAGCACGCGGCGCCCCGTCCCCACTTCCCAGCTCCGCTCCTGTGGTCTCCCTATAGTACTCGGTATGTAATACCAGCTGAAAGGGGAGACGGATGACAGAGGAGACGCCAAGTAATCGGTACTGTACCGTGGCATCCTCTGGTGGTGACTGCTGTAAGGATCTCCGCAGCAGCAGTGGGCTTGTCATCTTTTCACAAGGCTACTCCGTACGCCAGTTATTATTAGCAAGTCGAGGTGGTCTGCTTTATCACCGCTGCTGCGTCTTGGGAGGGGGGGGTTTGAGGAAAGGGTCCCAGGATGTTTATTACCGACTGCCTCGGGGATGACTGCCTTTCGGTTCGTCGCCCGGCTCCGTGGTTGGTTGTTCTTTTTTCCCTTCTCCTACGGAAAGTTCCAGCGGTAAAGAAGCATGGGAAAGCGTTGAAGTTTTTGGTCCTGCGTCTAGAGTCCGTCTGGGAAAGTAATGTACTTGGGCGTCTGTCTTACTGCCGCGGAGAAGATAACCTCGTCGTGTGTTTCTTATTCCGTAAACTGACTGCTTTGGGTTAAGCAGCTTGGAGTCCGGTGAAAGGGTTTACCATTGGGACAATGCATCGGGTGCCAACGGTGTTTGACACGAAGCTGGGCATCATAACCCCTCATTGGGGATTGGGTAGTGTTGATCTTGGTGTTTCGAACCTGACTTGTCTTTTGTGATTGTTTGGTAAATATGTTCTCAAAAGAGGATACCGCCTGAGTTTTAGTATGAATGCCCTGTGTATGCCATGATGTTAGTTTATCATCCCTTTACAAAGCAATGGACCATTTGCTACCCTTGATAATGATTACAAACATCTTCTGTCCTCTTTATGTGGTGGGAGGTATAGGGTAGCCCACAGACACGAAGGGATTGCTCATGTTTCCACAAGAAAACATGATTTACTGAAATGATTTCAAATAGTAACCGCTCCGCATGTGTAGGAAGACACTGGACTTCATCTTTGAGGATGAGGGTTGGGAATCGTGATTTCTTTCATGTACTGTAAAATGAGATTGACGTGTACGAATCATTACTTATGTAATCCTCCGCACCACGCGCCACGTAACGGTGAATACTACTTAGCAGTAGGTACCTGGTAGGGCAGGCCAGAGAGGCAGGTACCGACGGCCTCGACGCCCAAAAAGTCAAAGGCAGGAAATACAAACCTCGAAAAGCCCAACTCCGTCGACGACCATGTCCGACCTCCGGCAGGCGTGCGACAGGTGCCACGGCAAAAAGCTGCGATGCCCGAAACTGCCGGGCTCGCGCGTCTGCACCCGGTGCGCCAAGGCCGGCGTGCCCTGCGTCTTCAGTCCCCCGACGCGACCGGCTCAGCCGGCTCATCAGATGATGTCCAACTACGTTGTGCTTCCCGCGGCTCCGACTCCGGCTCAGCAGGGGCTTGGGGATTTCGGGAGTGATGAGGCGGCGATGGACTGGTCTAGTTTCGTCAACTTTGACAGAGTCCCAGACGCGTCTCCTTTGCCGCCTCCTCCTCCTCCTCCTCCTCCCCAGACGCGGGTGGAATGCACACAGGACTGTCGGTTCACGTCAGCCTTGTTAACTGCCGGCTTGACGCCTCCCGAGGACACGGTCTCGGGATCGACGTCGCAGCACGGCTCTTCCGCGGGGAATAACAGCCTGACGGCGCAGCTGAGCGAGATGATGATTACGCTCGACGGACTCCTGGCCAAGATGCCCGGCCAAGGAGTTCGCCACATGTCTACGCAGCAGGGCCACGAATGGATAGCGCTCATGCGATCCAAGGTCGACCTGGAAAAAGTCATGGAGGAGGTCCTGCAGAACACGCAGCGCCTCGTCACCGTCTACCCCGCCGTCATCGAGCACGTGGCCCGCGAGGCGGAGCCGGAGCCGGACTGCGCCATCCCCGACTGCGTCCACCGCGCCGTCGCCGAGAGCTACGCGCTCCCGCGGGTGGACGCGGCCCTGCTCCAGCTGCTGCTGGCCTGCCACTCGCGGCAGCTCGACGTCTTCGGCAGCGTCGTGGAGCACGGGCTCATGTGCGGCCAGATGGGCGCCCACATTCCCCGGGAGGACCGGAAGCTCGACGTCCCCGAGATACGCGTGGGGTCTTTTGTCGCGCCCAGGCTCACCGCGGCGTCCATGCTGCTGTCCATGGTCATCGAGCTGCTCATGGACATGGAGGGCAGGAGCAGGGACCTGTCCGACTTGGTGACCCGGTCCCTCGGCGACCGTGCCGGTGAGCGGGAGCTGAAGCAGGTCAAGGTGTTTACTCTACAGTGCGAAGTTGTCTTGGACCGTACGGCGGACATGGTTGGGCAGATGCGACGCTTCAAGGAAGAAATGATCAAAATTGGTGTTATAAGATGAAGCAAATGCTGATTCAGCAAGGCAATATGCGCATATCTGCGCTTGTGCTCGCGACACATTCATTACCAAGGTTAGATTTCCTCCACTGAGCCGACTTTGAGACCGTTTGATGATATTCTGCTGCAAAAATGGCGAGATATTCTTCATCACGCTATCATCGAACACCAAACGTGGTGGCAGGGTATAAAGAGAGACAACACGTTGCCGTCGACCTGAGACGAAACAAAAAAAAAACGGCGGCGGGCTTGGGGTCGGATAGAGCCCGAATGCCGACCGGGTTTGAGGCCTCTGACCGCCGGGAAAATGCAACGCTGCTTGCATGCAGAGAACCCGCTTGTGGGTTATGGAGAAGAGTGTTGGCCGCAACAAGAGGCAGAAACAGAAACAGCAGAAGCAGTCGCAGTGATTGACAGATGGGATAGAGGTATTAAGTAACATCGAGTTCGGCAAGTCGAAAATCCTAGCCTATGACGAGCTGGCCAACGATCCTCAACTTTATAAAATAAGCATATTCAAAAGGCTCCGTGCCGTTCTTTTAGCATGCAGCATGGAGCATGGAGCATGCATGGAGAGCTTCTCATTCGACGCAGTCAGCAGCCAGCAGCCAGCAGCAGCAGCAGCAGCAGCAGCAAACATTGGCGAGCGGGTATGCATTGTAGGGACTGCTCTTCACTAACAGCTGCTAGCAGCATGATTGTGCAGGGATAGCTGCCAACTAGCCGGCACTTCGGCACGGTGCGCTGCCGGCGATTTGCAGTTTTGTCGGCCGCATTTCGCCAATTGACTTTGTCGAGTTTCCTCATCTGTGCTGTTTTCTCCGACCACTGGCATTCCTTATTCCTTGGGGGAGGGTCTTTGGTGGGCGAAGAGGAATGTCTCTATAATTGATGTTTGGGGGTCGTCTTTGGTTAGGTGGGATATTTACCTAGGTAAAGTCTTTTATTCTTGTTCTTCGCCCCCTCTCACCTTTCTTCTTCATCACAAAGATTTTGCCTCCTCCTCCTCTTCCCCGCGTTTGGTGTCAAACGGCGAAGCGGAACGGGCGCGCGACACTCCCCAGATTTAGCACCAGATCCCGCCCGTTTGATCCCCCTTTGGACTTTCTACAGGCTTTCTTTCTTCAACGCCACACGTTTTCTTTTGATGCAAACGTTTTGGTAGTGATGCTGTGATGAGAAGAAGCAAGCTTGCGCTAGGGTTGAGTTTGTAGGAAATCTCGGATTCACCAAGGGTGAAAAGCAACGCGAAGAGAGAGGTTATCCTTTTGGCCTGCTTTTGCGACTCGGGAGATTTCTCTTCTTTTTTCCCCCATCATCATCACCTGCGGCACACGGAACTCGGCAGTATTTTGGTTCGGTGCTGTATCGCATACGGGAATATCGAGTACTGTTGGCATCGACATCCCGCCATGGCGACCAACGCATCCAACGAAGTTACGGCTGTCGAGGGTCGGAGGGAAACGTACGACAGCAACATGGCTACTTCGGTGAGCGACGTGGAAAAGCAGCCCAATGAAGTCAGCGAGCAGGCTCGGCCAGAAGGCCTCGTTCAAGAAGAAGAAGCCGACGTGGAGAAGCAAACCGCTGCCGGCGCCACCGCCACCGGCACAGGCAGAAATGACGACCAAGGGACAAACGTCGTTGACTGGGATGGCGACGATGACCCCCATAATCCCTACAACTGGGCTGGCTGGCTCAAGTTTCTCAACTGCTTCCTCGTCAGCGCCCTGTCGTTCATGACGCCGCTAGCTTCATGTGAGTGACTACAAGAATAAAGAGCACATCTCCTTTTTTTAATCGAGGTAGCTGCTGACTGTGTCTTGAAGCCATGTTCGCGCCTGGCGTCCCGGATATCATGCGCGAGTTTGGGGAAACAAACACGCAGCTGGGATCGTTGGTGGTGAGCATTTACGTTCTTGGCTTCGCAGCCGGACCTCTCATCTTTGCCCCCCTGTCCGAGCTATACGGTCGCCTCGTCGTTTATCACGGTACCAACATCGGTTTCCTCGCCTTTATGATTGCCTGCTCTCGCGCGCCCAGCTTCAACATTCTCATCGCCTTTCGTTTCCTCGCCGGCCTGTTCGGCTCGGTGCCCCTGACCAACGGCGGCGGCAGCATCGCCGACATGATTGTCCAGGAGAAACGCGGCGTCGCCATGTCAGCCTTTGCTGTTGGTCCCCTCCTGGGCCCCATCATCGGCCCCGTGGCGGGAGGATACGTGACGGACGCGCTGGGCTGGCGTTGGGTCTTTTACATCCTCGCCATGGTTTCTGGAGCCATCACGGGCACGTTCTTCCTCTTCGCGCGCGAGACGTACGCGCCGTTCCTCCTGGCCCGCAAGACGAAGAAGCTGCGAAAGCAGACGGGCAACGCGGCCCTGCGTTCCCGCCTGGACCCGGGCCTGCGTCCCCGCGACTACTTCAAGCGCGGCCTCCTCCGCCCGCTCAAGATGACCGTCTTCTCGCCCATCTGCGTCATCGCCGGCGTCTACGTCGCCCTCGCCTACGCGTACATGTACATCATGTTCACGAGCCTGAGCCCGCTGTTCCAGCTCATCTACCACTTCAGCGTCGGCGAGGCGGGGCTGTCCTTCCTGGGCCTCGGCGTCGGCAGCATGCTCGGCGTGCTCTACTTCTCCCGCTCCAGCGACCGCTTCATCAGGAAGAAGGCCGAGGAGGACCGCCTCGCCGCCGAGGCCGAGGGCCGCGAGCCTGGCGGCATGAAACCCGAGTACCGCCTGCCCCCGCTCAAGTACGGCGGCTTGCTGCTCCCCGTCGGCCTCTTCATCTACGGCTGGACCGCCGAGTACGAGGTGCACTGGATCGCGCCCATCATCGGGACCGCCGTCATGGGCGTTGCCAACCTGGTTATTTTCATGGTAAGTTGAGCGCAGCCCGGATGAGCGTGTATTCCCGTCCCCCTGCTAACGTATATATATATATATATAGTCGCTGCAGATGTACCTTGTAGACGCCTTCACCATCTACGCCGCCTCGGCGCTGGCCTCCAACGCCGTGCTGCGCTCCATCCTCGGCGCCGTGCTGCCGCTCGCCGCGCCGTCCATGTACGACAGGCTCGGCCTGGGCTGGGGCAACAGCCTGCTGGGCTTCATCGCCCTCGTCATGGTGCCGGCTCCCTGGGTCGTGCTGCGGTACGGGGAGTACTTGCGGACGCGCTTCGCCATCAAGGATCTGTGAGTTGGGGGAAGTTTTGCGTGAGTGGAGGGGGAAGTGGTTTTTCTTTCTTTCTTTATTTGGTGGTGCATCAGTGTGGGTGGTGGCATGGTAGCGGGCGTTGTCATGTTGTATGTTTCACGATAGGGCATTTACGACGGATCATTTCTGTGATGTGTTATTTCCGCGAATTGTCATTTTTGTATGACGAATCGTCTTTTGCGATGATAGGCCTCAATCAAAGATACTCCTCCCGTACGCGAAAGCATGAAATGGTGTTGTTAAAATGAGTGTATTGCATCCCGGCCGAGCCGGTCAACCGGCGAGTTTTTCAAACGTACCTGTTTTCCCCTCCAAACGCCCTTCGCCTTCCTCGACCAGCGAGGAGTATTAGATCAAACCTACCTTGTTCCCCCCTTTTCCACCTTTTCTTACCTTATTCGAGCTGTCAAAATATTCACTTACCTTTCTCGCTCTCCCTGCGCGCCTGCGCACACAGACTTACCGTCGTCCCCTGACCATCCAGTCCCTGATACTCCCCTTGGCAACCTTGTCCTTTTCCATCTTCTTGTTCTTTCGGTTCCTGTCTTCTCCAGCGCCCACGTTCATGCGCGCAAAGCACGGGGAGGATATGTTGATATATATATATATATATATATATATATATATATGTGTGTGTGTGTGTGTGTGTGTGTGTGTGTGTATAATTCACGTATACATATAAAATAATCCTCTGTTCACGTCACAATGAAACCTCCCCAGGTCACCTTTTACCTTTTACCGCTTATTCGAGACAAAAGAAGGGAAGAAGAGGGAGATGAAGAGCGCCAACTGCTGAACTAGCTTTCCAACTAAGACGTCCTGGTTCAAATCTTCAACGGATAGACGTTCGGCTACTTGCCAAGGAATCAATAAGGGAGTGTTGCACTCAGTTTAGCGCACTGCGCTTTTGGGGAGGGTTTGGCATTGGAACTTTAAACGTCGTTCTTTGCCTCTGGCCTTGACCCATTCTGCGATGAACACGCGCCGGCGCTTTAACACAACGCATTATGACTAGCCAGTAGGAAGTAGAAAAAAAACAGCCCTGGCGAGAAATCCGGATCGCATCATACAATGCGATTCAAAAAAGGGCCAAAAGAAGAAGAAAAGAAAGTGAACCCTTCCTGAGTGGGTAGCGATGTGAACACATCTAATAGGATTGCTCTTTCATACCCGTATCCTTTGTTTTGGGGGTTTTCCATTGTCAGTTCGAGGAACTCGCTCCTTGGTCATGTGAAAGGGGACATTGGGTGGGCACTGTTTGCTCGAGGCTACAGAGCTTTCTTTCGACGTGGAAAGGGGGGGAACAAAGGAAAAATTACCCCGCAGAAACAATGCGCCCTGCAATGGAACGGATGAAGCCTTCTTGTTACCGGTAAAAGCCCTTGAGGATTGAGAGGAAAAACTGCTCTGAACTCCACGCAGTACTAAAGGCGCGATAAGAACATCACCAATAGGAAATATGAGACCAAATAACAAGGAAAGAATACACATATGAGCTTCCTAGCTATAAATGGGAAAAGTGAAAATAGAGTTGACAATGTTAATATACTGCCCAAAGATTGGCGATCCATGAATGCGAGTAGCAATATAAAATATAAATAAAGAAACCAATGAAAATAAGAGGGACTGTTGATCACGGTACCGCTCAAACGGCGGGCCCCTTGCCCTTGCCAGAGCTCGACCCGTCAACGCCGCTGACCAGAGCTCTAAAGGGCCCCCTCCCGCCCCAGAGACCGGCGTACGTGCCCTCCTCCAGCCCGACGCCCCCTTCGCCTAGCATGACGACCCAGTCGGCCACACGCATCATCTCCCTGCTGTGCGTGACCAGCGCGATCGCCATGCCCCCGCCCGACGCGAGCCCCGCCACCGTCCGCCTCACCGTCTCCGCGCTCTCGGCGTCCAGGGCCGACGTCGGCTCGTCGAGGACTAGGAGCCGCGGTCTGCGTACCAGCGCCCGCGCGATGGAGACGCGCTGCGCCTGCCCGCCCGAGAGGGACTGCCCGCCCTCGCCGACGAGCGTGTCGTAGCCATGGGGCAGGGACGAGATCCATTCGTGGATGCCTGCTGCCTCTGCGGCTCGCCAGATGGATGCCGCGAGGCGGAAGGGAGAGTCCTGCGGCAGACCGTAGGCGATGTTCTCCGCTATCGAGGCCGGGAACAGGAACGGAGCTTGGGGCACGTAGGCCATCGACGAGCGCAGACTGTCGACGTCGACGTTGGTCGACGACTCTCCTCCGTACGTCAGACTCGGCTGAGAGGTGGCATCGGGAACGTAAAGGCCCATGATGATGGATAGGATGGTGGACTTGCCGCATCCAGAGTGCCCTACAATGACTGTGCATTTACCAGCCTGGATACTCAGAGAGGTGCTTTGGAGCACGCGATGGCTCGATGAGCCAGTCTTATAGGAGAAGCCAAGATTGCGCATCTCCACGGGCAGGGGATTACTGACGGGCAATGCTCCCCTCTGTCCCTCTGGCGGCTCCATAGAGAGCCTCGTATACTCGAGCATCTGACTCGCCGTAGCCTGAGCCATGGTCAGAACCGGTATGCCGTTGAGGAAGCTCGAGGCCGAGCCGATGCTGAACAGCAAGAGGTTGACCACGAGCATGACTTGGGTAATGTTGAGCTCGCGGGCAACGACCAGCAGGACGGTTCCGTAGTAAAAAACGAGGGCAGTGAGGCCGTATCCGAGAGACTGGTAGAGCCCGTAGAGGCTGCAGGTAAAGCCCCCTCTGCGCATACCCAGCCCCAAAGTCGAGGCAACGAGGTTGAAGTACTTGTTTCTGAAATATTCCTCCAGAGCTAGGGCCCTCACAACGCGAATGTTGATGAATACCTCGGTAAGCGCAGCACTGGTGTCTTCTGCGCCTTTGTTGCACCTAGCCTCCCACTTACCGCTGACGAAACTATATCCCTTAATGGCACCGGCCACTAAGGGAAGGGGAGCTAGCGATACGAGCGTAAGCTTCCACGATACGGCAAGCGACCAGACGGCCGATATCCCGAGCATGGTGAAGAGTCCAATACTGATGGGCACAAACTTGCCCACGATATTACGCATCTCTTCGGCGTTGCGATCTAGGCATTCAATGATTCGCCCTGGCGAATTCTTAGTCTTGGAGAACCAGGGCTTGGGCTGCGCCATGATGCGTCGGAGGGCTTCAGCACGTAGTGTATTGATCCACGCTTGTCCAGTCTTCTCGAGCAGAAAGCGTCCGCCACCAAAGCCGAGACCATCGGTAATGGCAATGCCGAACATGATGAGCGCCCATTTCATGCCCTTCTTCGACTTGTCGCCCGGCTCCGTCATTATACCCAAGAGCTGAGCGAAGCAGTAAGAGAAGACAGGGGTAGAAGCTGCGCCAATAACGCATGCTACAATGCCGAAGAGCAACGTTATGCGATCTCGGACTCCAAGGTTTGGCCAGACGGATTTCAGGGTCGTGAAGAGAGAGTCCTTCTTCTTGGCTTTCTTTGCTATTCCGTGCTCGGCATCACCTTCTTCCTCCTGGGGCTCCTCCCTCGAGTCATGGTCTTCATGGAATTCGTCGTTTGGATCTGATATCGATGAGCTCGCACTGTGTGCACCGACAATATCGTCCGTATGAATAACAATCTTCGGTCTCTGAAAATTCTTCCGTGGGCTCTCCAGATTCTCCATGGGGATAACACTGTCATCGGAGAATGGGTTGGTTGACCACGAGTCATCTGATGAAGAATTTGCTTTCGGCCCTCCTTTGTACATGGAATCCTTTCCGAGAGGCTGGCCCATATATGCTGGCACTCCTTCATGCATAGAGCATTCCGTGGGATGAGAGCTGACTGGACCAGGAACTTGAAGTGACTCGGAATTCTGTGATGGTCCAAAACTGGCATTTGGTTTGTGCGAACTCAAAAGGAATCTTTCAGAGACAAACGTCGAGAACCGCTTTCTCTCCGACTCCCAGCCTTCTCCGTTGGTAGATCTAAAAGTAGGAATCCGAGAGAGCGCAGCCCGTGGCCTAGTCCAAGCCTGATCTGATCGCAGCTGGGTAGCATGCGCCGTGCCAGC
This sequence comes from Trichothecium roseum, assembly GCA_026184415.1. Taxonomy (NCBI): domain Eukaryota; kingdom Fungi; phylum Ascomycota; class Sordariomycetes; order Hypocreales; genus Trichothecium; species Trichothecium roseum. The sequence goes on from CM047948.1 coordinate 556,337, forward strand.
TCCGATAGACACACGCTGAGAGTCCCGATTTAGCCGACGAACATTGCTATCGAGCTGACTCACTAGGATATCAGCTAAGCGTCCGGATTTTGAGTGTACAAGCGGCGTAGCTGGTGACTGTGTAACGGCTGAGATGACCTCAATCTCTGGGACTGTTTCTGTTTCCGCTGCAGAAAGGACATTGAAATGGCCCTCTTGATTTGAAAGATCCTTCTTGTAACCCTCTTGAACCACTCGCGAATCATCCATAACATAAACAAAATCCCCGTTGTCAATCTGATGGACGTCATGGGTGATGATGATGGTGGTTTTGCCTCGTCGCCATTCTCGTAGCGATGCCATGACTAAACCTCGGTTGACCTGATCAAGCCCACTAGTGATTTCGTCAAGAATAAGGACTGGAGGGTTCCTTAGGTGAGCCCTGGCAAGGGCAAGCCGTTGCTTCTGGCCACCGCTCAGATTATGACCATCAGCACCAACGTTGGTGTCCATCCCTTCGGGTAAGCCTGCTATCGTCGACTCTAGCAAGGCAGCTTGACAAGCTAGAATGACGTCCTCTTGCGAAATAGAGTCTGGCTGATGGTGGCCCAGCGCTACGTTGGCAAAGAAACTCTCATTGAAGAGTACACTTGATTGTTGAATGAGGGTAATGTTTTGCCGCATCCAGCGCGGATCAAGCCTCTGTGCCAAAATATTGTCAACCCGAATAGAGCCAGTCGATGGTTCATAGAATCTCGCCAAAAGGTTCCCGACTGTACTTTTCCCTGAGCCACTCCGGCCAACGATGAAGGTCATGTCGCCTGCAGGGAAGAAGAAAGAGGATTCGTTGAGGACGTATTGCTCAGGATTCGATGGATATGCGAAACTCACGCTTTTCAGCTCAATGTCCCCGGCACAAGTAGGAGGGTAGACAGTATGTCTCCGCTCTCGGTGTCCCTCATGATCCTTGTCCATTCCTTCGTCGACAACGCTGTGAAGAAAAGCGCCAGCAGACATGCCCTTTGCAATAACCAGCCAGTGCGGCATGAGAGCTTCCAGTCCTTGTATACATCCCAGCGTGGCATAGAAAGTAGTCATGATGGTACCGGGGGATAAGCCTTGTTCGACCAGCACAACGCCATACCAGAATCCAACGACGAACATGGCAATGACCCAGAAGGCCACATATCCTATCTGAATAGAATTGCACATTGCCTGCATCATGTACCGTTTTGCTGCGAGTTGAATAGCGTGGACGTACTGACTGAGTTCATGATCGTAGCCGTTGAAGATCTTGACGAGGTCAATGGCAGTAAGTGACGCCGTTGCATGCTTTGATGCAGTAGCCAGTTCGTAGCGCTGCGCTTGGATAGCAGGTTCAAGTTTGCGAGTGGCGAGAGACAAGACCAGCATGGATATAGGGAGTGTCGTAAAGAGAACCAGCGTGAGCTTCCACGAATAGTATAGAGCTACGGCCAGGGAGGCCAAGGCAGTGATGATGTCGCAGATCAACAGCCCAAACACTTGTGACGTCGCGTTTTGCAAATCCCGCGTCTGGGTCTGTATTCTCACCAGCAAGCTCGAGATGCCATGTTCTTGAGAGTCGAACCAACCCATATCCTTGGAAAGCAAGCTGTTGAAAATTCCGTGGCGGACGCTGCTCGCCTGTAGCTCCCCAAAGATGACCCAGAGAACCAAGAAAGCGGCGTTTGATATGAGATTGCCCACACCAAGGCCAATCAAGATGGTGGACCATTTCGAGACAGCATGGAGGGTATCATCTCCCTGACGGGCACCCGCCTCGTAGTAACCGATAATGTCAAATATTTCACCAAGCACCACAGACAAGACGGTCTTGAAACCAGCAGTTAGAGCAGACGCAACGATAGCAGCAAATAGGGGCCATGCATGGGATACAGTTGTGAATAGGAACAGGTTTTTCAAAGAGGGTTTGGAAGGTTGCCCGAGTGTATTAGATGTTATGTCAACGGCGATTTCGTCGGCATGGTCAGGAATCGACGGAGATTCTGTAACTTGACTAATTATAGAATCTGATGTGTGCTTCTCGATGACCGGCGTAGAGTTTGTCATCCTTTGAGGCATAACGATACGTTCTTTTGGTCTTGGTCGATATGATAGGTAAAAATAATAATGATCATGATGGTTTTCGACCAAGGGAACAGGTAACACTGGCGAATACCATCAACCAGATGGCGACTGCCATTACTTCTATACACATCCGGTCTTGCATTTGGTATGCTCAACTAGGCAGTGTCGTCAAAGGCATTGATCAACTTGCATTCACGGCGCGGCTGGTTGGTATTGTCACTAGCTCGTAGCGTTGATATTGTTTTCTTCGGACGGCTGGACGACGCCGTGGCCGAGCCAACATGCCAAGGAACGATTCCGACATCAGTGCGCCGAATAATACGGTTTGGAGAGATTTAAAAGCAAAACTCTTTCTGTTGTATCGTTACTCCCTGCACGGATTGGCGATAGGCTGGATGCTGGATTCTGGGCGCAGATGAAGTGGGTTGAGGTGAAGTCAAGGTGGATGTCGATTGGTAGCCCGACGCCATGGCCCTGCTCGGGATTTGGAAACACGTAAAAGAACATGCGGGATGAAAACATCCCGAATTTAAGCATTGTTTCGATATTTTAGAGGCCTTTTTTTTCAAGGTATTGACGAGAATGCTCGAGGACTTTCGCGATGAATCCTCGCTGCGGTGGTGGTGTGACGTCGCACGGTGCTAAGCCCAGCGCACACTGTTTTCTTATCTTATCGGCAAAGGCTGCTGCCCCTCCATTACCTGGCACGCAGCGCTATAATTTTCATGCTGCCCCACGACCACGAGGAACAACTTGTGACGGCATCAGGGCCAAGCCAACGACATTTTTTTCTTTGCGACAAATTCAACAGCATCCGCGCTTTCAATATTATTTCCTTGAAAATATTTGTCCAATAATCGGAAGATATTGAACATTATACAGATTTCACAATGGATCCTATGGAAGCCATGTCGACTGGGGGCTCAGTGCCCGCCAACTTCAACGCCGAGGACGCCGGCAATATGGAGGATGTAAGCGCAACCAAAAGAAAATACCTTTTGCTATCCCAACGAAGAGAGAGAAAAATAAGATGCTTACTAGAATATGGCTATAGATGGAGAAGCAGTTCGCGGTCAAGGCCGTCCAGCACCTCACGACGTACTGGGCCATCCTCGAGCGCGTCAAGGGGTCGACGCTGCGCCTGACGAGGATGGACGAAGACATCTACAACCATCTGATGGAGACGTTCCCCGACTTCGACCCGGCGGCCAAGATCAACGAGGACGAGATGAAGAGCAAGGCCGGCAAGGAGGCCTGGCGCAAGTTCATGATGGCCTACGAGAAGAAGATTGACGACTACAACTTCGGTACCATGCTGCGCGTCACGCACAAGGAGGAGTACGAGCAGCACAACACGATATTCGTGCCCAGGATGCAGTTCTACGCCGTCGAGATTGCGAGGAACCGCAAGGGGTTGAACGATTGGATCTACGAGAAGGCTCAGGAGAGCAAATAGGAGGAATCTATGCCAAGTAAAAGGGGGGAAAAGGGGATTACAAAGTAAAATTTTCAAAAGGATATAAAAAAAGATATGCCGAATTTCGAGGGCACCAAGCCAAGGAAATCGAATGACCTCCGAAAGAGGGATTTAAAAGGAAGAATTGGTCGCGCCGTCCGTGATATTTATGAAAGGTTTGGTGAGATTGACAACCTGTTAGGTCCAGCCAACTGAGTTTCAGATAGTGCGGCTGCTTTACGCTGACCGTGACTGTTGAAAAAGGCTAATTCGTCCCTAGGGTCTTCAACAGCAGATAACAGAAGCGGTGGGTTTTAGATGAAGCGATTCACTCACCCTGAGTGGCCCATACAATACCCGTTCGTCACGCCAGCTCGAAGTGAACGCAAGGTGAGGCCATGGTCACCAACTCTAACCAAGGCAAAACCGCATTCTTTGCGCGCGTGGGGGGGGGGGGGGGGGGGAACGAAAAGGAAAAAAAGATGGCCAATAGAAATATCAACTCGTATTTCGCATTCCTGCTTTTACTTTCGACCTGCAGTCTACTAGGATTTTTCTTTTGCATCTCTACGTTCTGCGGCAACAATGCGCAGATGATGGATACAATGCGAAGCTCGCAACGCAAGCCGACGCCATTAGGCACCGCGCAGCAGACGACGCTCCATGCCAGGCCGGCCCCCAGGGTCGACATCCCGCCCTACGATCGCACTGTCGACGTCGTCTGCCACCGCAGGCAACACGGCGACCCCGTCCCGGACCGAGCAGAGATCTTCTCCGCGTCCCTCAGAGCCTTCCTCAGCAGCACGCGGCGTCGGGACGGGAAGAAGAACCGATCAGACGGTCACTACTCGGGACTGCCAGACGCCGTCCGCTTCGGGATTCACCGGCTCCTCATCGCAGAAACCGTCCCGACGACGAAGCCCATCACCCTGTCCAGGGAGTTCTCGACCAAGGACGCCTGGCCGCCCGGGTCTCTGACGCCCCTGCGCACCGTCCTGGCCCCGCTGCGCCGGTACCTGCAGGTCTCGTCGGCCTTCAGGACGGACCTCCTCCTCGCGCTCTTCTCGACGGCCCAGTTCCACGTCACCTCATCGCCGTACGTCGAGGCGCGCCTCTCGCCGCTGGCCACGACGTGGTTCCTCGCCCACGCGCCCTTCATGCGCAGCATCGTCCTCGAGGTCGACATGACCGGCCTCGGCTGCGGGAGCCGCCCCCACGCCGGCGCGCTGAGCCCCGCCCTCGGCCGCGTAGAGGCGCACCTGAAGGAATTCGCCCTCGCGCAGAGGAACAGGCGGTCCCGGCACAGCCCCCTGGGCGAGCTCGTCCTCCTCTGCCGGAGATACCACGGCGACCGCCAGCCGAGGTCCCAGCAGGACACGACCCCGACACCAAAGGTATCGGAACTGCCACCACTGGCCCCTGCGCCCCCTCCTCCTCCCCCTCCCCCTGCACCGGAGCGACGGGTCCTCAGGAAGAAGCAGTCCCTGCGCAGCTTCAGCAAGGTAGAAAGCCCGGCCCCGGCCCCGGCCCCGGCTGAAGGCGAAGACGTGCAGACCCGTCGCATCAACCGCAAGGTATCCTTCTCCGTCCTCAACGCCCGCGCAAAGACGCCCGATCCCGCAACAACGATAACCGCGACGCCAACGCCAGCGCCCACGCCAGTAGTAACGGAAGAAGTAGAAGAGGAAGACACCACGGCCGCAGCCGCTTTAACCCCCACCCCCAGCAACCCCAGGCCCGCCGCCGCACCACGACAAGAAATCGAAGAGCCGGAAGAAGAACCCCTCGGACCCTACTGCCCGCACGACTACCTAAACGTGTGCCGCCACCTCCTCCGCCTCCGGGGCATGGTGGACGCGGTCCGCCTCTGCGGCTTCACCGAGGACTTCACCCACGACTTCGCCCGGTCGCTGTTTCCCCCGGAGCGGGGGCGTTTTCCTTACCGCCTCGCGCCATCGGGCGCGTGGCCGCCGATGAGGGGGCAGCGGTCTCGAGTGGATTTGGGGGACGGGGGGAAAGAGGGAGCTTTCCTCTTCCGACACGACGACAATCATGATGACAACGACGATGACAATGACGATGACGGCAAATGCGAGCATAGGAAGGAGAAGAAGAAGAAGAAGAAGAAGAAGAAGAATAAGAAGAAGAAGGGGTTGGACACCACGTACATGCGTCCCATAATACCCCCTCGCCCAATCCTCGGCCCAAACGGACCGTACCTCCCAGCGAGACGCATCCCGACCGCGTCGGCCCGGGAATCCGGTGTTGGAAACACGCCGTCGGCGACCAGGGACGACGACGACGATGACGAGCCGGAAGGGGCGGCGGCGGCAGCGTCGGGGGCGAGGAAGCGCTTCGGCGGCATGTTCGTTCGACGAAAGGGCACGGCGAGAAAGTACTAGTAGTACCGCCGAGACGTCGAATTCCACAAAAGGCTACCTGCACGTGCATATATATATATATTCGAGGCAGTACCATCATGATGAAGTATAAAAAGAGCAAAGGAAAAAAAACAGTGGTTTTAATTCTATACGTATACACCAATGAGTGTTTTTCTTTTCGCTCTCTCTCTCTATATATGCCATCGCTTCGCCATAATATCATCTCATTCACACACACCCTCCAAGACAACTAGAAACAGTACAGAAAATAAATGCACAAGAAATAAAATAAAAAAATAACAGCGCCAATAAATGCTCTCATCATCGTATCGTATTTCATTAACTTGTCTCCCCCCTCTCCCCATTCCAAAGGCCCAACACACACCCTGACAAAACATGACGCTCTATGGCTCAAGTTTCTGCAAAGACTATTCACGAAAGCAAGTCAGCATGAAAATCATTCACACACAGCGGCATGACCAACAGAAAAAGGGGCAAAGCAAGACGAGGCAAGACAAGGCAAGATAAGTCAAGGTAAGGTAAAAGGGGGGGGGGGGGGGGAGAATAAATGCATGGCACAACTCACAATGGCAGTCTTGCTCCTGGCCCTGATGCTCTCCCCGTTAAACACCAGCACCCACGGTATCCCCGTCAGCAGCAGCGCCACGCCGGCCAGCAGCGCGCCGCCGCCCTTGAGGCCCAGCGCATCGAACATGGAGGCCGTGACGAGCGGGAACGCCCCGCCGAGGAGGTTCCTCGCGCAGCCCTTGGCCGCGAGGGCCGAGCTGGCGTAGACGTGGTACGTGTCGGCGAGGTAGTTGAAGGCGGCCAGGTAGATGGCGTAGATGCCCCAGGTGGCCAGCCCCAGCCCCACGGCGAGAGCGACGCCGCCGTCGTCCCTGTCCGTCTGCGTCGTCGTGCCCTTGGGCATAAAGGCCACGAACAGGCCCACGGGGAGCAGAAACGACGTTATGCACGCAAAGTAGAGCCTGGCCTCAGGCGCGTCGGCGGGGAAGCGCTCGCGCATGAGGGCCCAGAAGGCGCTGCGCCCGTAGCCGCCGTCGGGCACCACGTCCCGCCGCCACTGCGAGTGCTTGAGCAGCGACTCCTGCCATATTCCCACGACGGTGGCGGCCAAGCTACCGACGATCATGCACACAAACGTCTTGTAGCCCGAGGAGAAGTCGCGGCCGTGCAGGTAGGGCACGACGGCGAAGGCGAGATACAGCACGGACCAGGCAAAGGCGGCCCAGAGGGAGAAGAAGAAGACAACGGGCTCGGTGAAGAAGAGGTAGAAGGGGCGGCTGATAGAGGCAGATATGAGCCGACCCACCGAGGCGCGCTGCTCGTCGGCGGCGACTCTCCACCGCACGCGTCGGAGCTGACGGGCCGAGGAGGAGGGTTTGCCATTTGTCTTTGCAGATGACGACAGGTCCGGATTCGGGGCCGAGCTGAGGTCGGATTCGCGGACGAGGACGCCGTAGACGCCGGCCGCCTCCAGCTGCTCGTACCACTTATTCAGCTTGGCAGCCTTGCGCGTGAGAAGCACCGACGCGCGCGTCTCCTTGAAGAAGAAGCCAAACAGCAGAATCAGGATGCCGCCGAAAATAACCTGATGCCAGTAGCACCACTGCCAGGCCTTCTTCCCGTCCTCCGGTAAAGCGTCGACGATGGCGCTGGCCACCAACGGCCCCGCGCCGGTCCCCAGCAGCACCGCCCCTGAGAAGAGCGCCATGGGCGTGTTCCGATCCTCCTTGTCCCACAAATCGGCGATGACACCGCCGATGACACTGCTGAACACCGAAGCGCCTATGCCGACGCATAGCCTGGCGATCAGCATACCCGCCAGGCTCGTCATGAATACGCACACGAGCTCGAAAACGACGTAAAACGTCCCCGCGGCGAGGAACACGGGGTAGCGGCCCCAGATCTCGGACACGGGGGCCAGGGCCATGGGGGCCAGGGAGAAGCCGGCGCAAAAGGTGGTGATGCCCGCCAGGGTGGCTAGGTGGCTGGCGCCGAGGGATACAGCCATGAGGCGCGAGGGCGGGGAGTAGGAGCCCGCGGCGTAGGCGGTCAGGAAGGTGGCCATGCATGACAGGACGAGGAGGATGTTTTTCCTCTTGGCCGACCACTTTTGAGGGTCGCTATAGGGCTTAAGCTTTGGCTGTCGGGGGAGGTCTGCTGCGGACGACGTCGATTCCGGCAGCAGCGGCAATGAGGTGGCCCAGGTGAGGTAGAGGTAGGTGATGGGCGAGTCCGAGTCGAGATTGTCATTAGTCGTAGGCGCGTCGATCATGGTGTCCGAGTCTCCAGCCTCGAGCTTCTCTGACCCGACGAAGCGGTTGTCCTGTAGGTCCGCCATTTCAACCTCTTTTTCTTATGTATGTCCAGAAGTGAGTGCGTGACAGGGCCTCTTCATCTTCACCAAGTAAACCCAGCTTTCTTCTCGTATTTTCTTTTTGTTCTTTCCCCTTCTCTTTAGCCTTTCTCACAACTCAATGGCGGAAGGAGGAGAACAATACTCTCCTATCCGGCTTGGTATACGCGGAGATATTATGTATAACCACAGGTTACGAGAAGATCAGGAAAATAAAGAGAAAAGCAAGAAAGAAGACCTAATAACAGAAACAAATCAGGGAAGAAGGAAAGAAAAACTTCCATCCGTCCTGGGAGGGGGGACAAAACCCTGGCTACTACGGAGTAGTAGTAATAGAAATCCGCAATCGGTAGTTGCCCGTGTAAGCGTCCGTCCGGGAATAAGAAAAGAACGCTTGTTTAGGTTTTTTCCCGCTTCTTCTTTGCCCGCCGCGAGGAACGGAACCTACCTAGCTGAGAGATACATCCATCGATCCACAGTGGTTCTTCTATCTACTATCTCTCTGGTCTCTCTCTCTCTCTCTCCAAGTGATTCCCCACGTTTGGTTTGGGGCGGGGAGGGACAAACGCCATGCTTCTTCCAAATGGTGACCAAAGGACCTGCAGGGACCTTGCTAAGCCAATTTGAAGGCAGCAAAGTTCCATCTCATCATAAGCGAAAGCGTCTCATCCGCAATACTGAGTTGCTTCAACGCATTTTGTTGGGTTAATTGATTTTTGCTTTATTTTTATCGTTTGACAAGAGGCGTTTGGTTTGATAATTCGACGTAGTGGCACGGAGTACAGTGCAGTGTAACGGAAGCAGCCCGGAGGTATTGGTGATGATAACGATGCCAGCCATCCATCTTCTTAGCCCTGTGTTCTGCTATGGATGCCGTGGTTAGCAGCTTGGAGGCCGTAGAGTATAGTAAGAGTTGACCAAAGCGTTAGGAATGAGGAGCGTACCATAAGTTTTCGGGGATAAAAAAAAGGGAATAAACCCAAACGAAAACGGCTGAAGCACTCCGCCCACAATTCCCCCTCCTGAGACATCCATCCATCTCCGCCTCGTACGGAGTACACCCACCGGACAGTGGAGAGAGAGCGGCTACCGCCCGAAAGCCTTGTATGGATCCATCCATGGATGATGGATTTGATGAATCAGGCCCAGCTCTTATTTCCGGGCTCGTCCCTTTTCTTCCAACTTTTGCTTTTAGTGTTTTGCGCCGACCTGCCCAGAAACAAAAGTTGGAGCTTATCGTCATGCATGCCCGCATCCCCCGTACCAGATAGCATAGGTATACCGGACAGCAGTCGACAGTCGATAATGCCAACAAGGGCGGCCTCTATCCCTAGGGGCCTAGTGCTAGCAAGTGTCAGCGGTAGCAGTGTGATGCCGCATATCCTAGCGCATGCAAGGCCAGAGCGGTATGTAGTAATCCGTGCATAGATAGCCTCGTAGGGCCTATGGCACAGGCCCTGTGCAGGTTATCAATCAGCCCGGCTGGCACCTCCTAGGTACCTACCATACTCCGTAGTAGCGGATAAAGGAAAATTTCCCTTTTCGTAGGACAACTCACACCGAAAGCGTGGTGGTTTTTCTTGTTTGTCTGTGCTCCCGGCAATAGAGCGGCTCTTGGAAGCTAAACCCACGAATCCCTACCTAGCACCACCCCCCTCCACAGCTCCCCGCCCCTTCACCACACGCATCAAAAGGGCGTACCTTAACCTATACCCTCCATATATCCAGCTATAGCCGACGCTTTCCGGGAGGGTACGGAGTATGGATGGCAACAACACCAACGCCTTTCTCGATTGCGACATCACTGCAGGATGTACCCGTGGGTCCATGTCCCGAAACATCAAGCAAATGTCAAACAAGAAGAACTTTGGGAGAAAAGAAGAAGAATGGGGAAGAATTGAGCAAAGGCTACTCCGTACGTGGACGTGTTTCGCGAAAGTAGATACTGGTAGCTACTAGACACAGAGACAAAAAGTGTAGCTGCTAAAATTGCTGTTTTTATGGGATCAGTAGTACGTATCTGATTGTTGCGATTCCTAGGGTAGGATATGCATCAACGGGGAGGAGTGGTTGCCTGACTTGAATGGATCTTCTGGTACAAGTGACGTCTCAACCGAGTCTCTTGCCTCGATAACGGTGCCTCTTTCCTCAGGGAGGCAGGAAAAAGTATCTAGGAGAGGAAGGAGTTGTGCCAGTCCTCCTGCCCCGACCAACAAAGACAATCTCGAGAAGAATGCACACTTTCGTTTCGTACCAGACCAGAGGAGCTTAAAAGACAATATATATACCAATACAAACGGTTTCAAGTATTCCTCAATCTTTCCCCCCTCCCGCCGTCTCCAGGCTCATCTCCTCTCCCCGTCCTCCCCTCCGTAGTCGGCGAACCCTCAAGTTCCACAGCCACGCTATTCACCGAAACGTGCTGCTGCCCGCATCCATACCCATACCCTTGCCTAAAGCCCACGCCTTTCCCATCCCCATCCCCGACACCAGTTGTCGGCGCAGCAGCAGCAGCAGGATCATCCGCCGGCAATTCCTTCGGTCCCGCAGTGCGATTATCCAACTCCGCCGCTGGTAGCCGTCCTCCCCCTTGCCCCAACGATGACGACGGGTGGCCGCCGAAATGGCCGTCCTGCTCCCAAAAATCCTCGTCCATGACCGAAAATCCCTCTTCACCCCTAACTATCCTGCCTTTTCTCCCGTCTCCCTTTGTGGTCGTCTGGCGACGGAGGGAGCAGTATACCGCCGCGGCGAGGAGGAACATCAGACCCAATAGGGCACCTATCGCGATGCCCGTCATGGTACCTTTGCTCACTCGCCGGTGCTGCTGCGGTTGTGCGGCCGCTGCACCACCCTCCTCGTCTGGCTCTTCTGCGCTCTCGTGAACGGTGCCTTCGTCTTTCCCCGGAGTAGATGTAGTAGCCCCCGGCGATGACGGGGTTGATGTAGTTGACAGCCATTCACTCGACTGCGTCGTCTCGCCGTGATGATACAGCGTCCTATCCGAGTCCCGCCATCGAATCTCAAACGCCGGCGCCGATAACGTGGTCCCGTCGTACTCGCTCGTCGCATACCTCTGATCCTCATCTTCGGCGTTGCAACCAAAGCCGCTAAACGTAGTACACACACGCTCATACGCGCACGACTGAGTCAGTCACAGTTCAAATTTTCGCTTTCATCACTGGAAGGAAAGAAAGAAACAACGGAATGGTTGAGGAAAAAGAGGGGGGATCCAACTCTGGAATACAACGGACGACAGTCTCGGCATCACGTATCGGCCACCACTCCGCCGTCGTCTGTGTGCACAGGGCCCGGTAGCCCCGGAAGCAGTTCCCCGGCGAGTAGAACCCGCCGCTCTCCCAGAAGGCGACATCGCCGGGGACCCTGCAGCCGCGGAAGTTGTCGGTGAGCACCGGCGGGGCGCACGCCATGGCTCTCGTCGTCAGGGCCATGTAGGGCACGGTCGTGGTGCCCGCGGTGAGGGTTGATATGTCCATTTGCGCTTGCCTGGGCGAGATTTGCTTGCTGTTTTTTTTTATGTCGAGATAAAACTTTTGCAAGCGGTGCTAGAAGATGGGGAGTATAGTAGTCATAACCTGTCTGAAAAGTTGTGTCGATGTGATTGTGAGGCAAGCAGTCGTGATTGTAGTCGCATGATTGACCTGTCCTGGTTGAATCACCGCCTTCGGACGGACCAACGTGATATGACCAAACATTGTCTGGCGCCTTTACTCGCATGTGCCACCTTATTGTCAAGGTACACATGTCCGTCTATTTATCATCGCTGATTACATCTAGTCAACATCATCCTCAGCCGTCTTCGTCTGGACTTGTCCATCCACGACCTCTCGGTCCTCCACATCAACCCCTTCCTTTATCGTCCCGTCTTCGTTTACGTCCTCTTTGAGGTACAAGGTGAACATCACAACAAGATATACCGCCCCGGTCGATTTATTCCTCAGGACGTATCTAAGTTGATGTGAGCGTCTAGGCGTAGACCTGCAGGAAGGAATACGAGAAAAACACATGAGCCGCACTGGAAGAAAGCAAACATTTACGCCATTCATTCACGTGGGGGAGCGGGAGTTATAGTACTTACCGTAGGCCTTGCCCGTCCCAGAATTTCAGCACGGGCAGGTGGAAGCCGGGCAGCCGGAGGGCAAAGTTGGCAAAGTCGACGTAAGGGTTGAAGAAGTCTAGGCCGTACGTCTTGCCGTACTCGAAGAGCCAGTTCTTCTTGGGCTGGTCACCGAGGGCCCACTTCTTGCGAGCGGCGGCATCGGCGGGCATGCCCACGCTATCCCTGTGGCCTTGCTCGATTTCATCGTCGTCTTCGCCGCCGTCATCGACCACGTCTGGTGGTAGATCCTCGCCTTCCTCTATCCACAGGCCGCCCCTCGCTTCGTCGAACACGCCGGGACCAACTCTCAGCGTGTTGAAGGAGCTCAGCGCCGGGCCGTACAGGTAAGGCTTATCCGCGTACGCATCTCCGTCGAGCCCGGGGTCGATCCACCACCGGACTATGCCCATGGCGGTGTTGAAGCCCGGGGGCAGGCGATCCCGTATAGGCCTGTCAAAGTCGTTTCCGAACTGTAGGTCCAGCCCCGACACGCCGTGCGGCTCATCCTCGCCCGCGCCCTCGGGCTTCCTGGGCGTGAACCTGAAGCAGATGCTGTACTGGTCCTGGTTGTAGGCGTGCGGCTCCGTCTCGAAGTACGCCGAGGACTCGGGTGAGCCCCTCGGTAAGCCCCTATAACCTTTTACCCGGACGTTTAGCTCGACGTCGGCGTTGGGCCCGCTGATCTTGGTCACGTCGGCGCGGTTGACCGGGACCTCGGCGTGCTGCGCCGTGTCGTAATCCGGGCCGGCGGTGATGCGAAGAATGTATTTGTCGCTCATTATTAAAAAAAAGGTATAAAAAGTTATCTAGAGAATGTTTAAAAACAAAGAGAGAGAGAGAGAAAGAAGAAGAAAATAGCCCAATGCAGATGAAAGGAGGAAATGATGGTGTGTGTGTGTGTGTAAGCGATGATGCAGTAAAATCTTGAACAATGAGACTTTCATCATGACGTCGTTTTGCGCGTGCTCCGCGATTGGCCGACAACACGAAAAAAAAATGGCAACCCCCAAAATTAAATTCGTTCAACACCAGATTCCCAACATTTTCAGCCCCAACTCCACATCACCGGCAACTTCGTTCCTCCCCCCCCCCCCCCCCCCCCCAGTATGTACCTTTCCTTCCCTGCACCTGCTTGTATTTACTCCGTAGCCGTCTTTACTCGGAGAGCGGTCTCGCGAGAGCACCTACCCTGAAAAAGAAGTGCCTACCCAGCATCGCCCCGTTCTCCGCCGGCAGGCCCCGCCCCTCGTAGTGAGCCCTCAGCGCCTCCTCCCTCCCAGACGCCACGTCCGCGAGCAGCGGGGGCAGCAGCGGCGGGCCGATCCGGATGTCCAGGGCCGCGAACGGCCTGAGCTGGTCATCGTCGAGGAAGCCGTGCAGGACGCCGTCGGTCGCGTAGACGCACCGCCCCCCGCTGCTGCTGCTGCTACCGACCGGCGGCGCCATAGCCCGGCGGGCGATCGCCGTCAGCTCGCGCAGCGACTCGAGCGTCGCGCACCGCCGGCAGCGCTCCGCGACGAAGCCGTCGCGCGGCACCAGCCACCCCGCCTCCTCCGCCGACAGCGGTAGTAGCAAGGGCGACGGCCGCGGTGGCCGCCGCGGCGCGCGCAGGCGGAGGGCGTGCAGGCGGATCTCGTGGTGGCAGTGCAGGCTGTTGCCGGCGGCGTTGCGGCGGAAGAGGATGCCGCAGAGCGGGCAGTGGTCCGAGGGGAACTTCTGGAGGCATTCCCACCCGGCGAGGTGGCCGCAAGGTAGGATCATGAGGGTGTGATTTGCGGGAGTGATGATACTGCCGCCGCCGTCGCCCGAGGTCGGAGGATGAGGAGGATGATGATGCGAAGGAGGGGGTTGCCCCGTGTTGTCAAGCCCGGAATGATCGAACTCGTGCATTATCCGAGACGAAAGAGAGGTGTTGCCGATGAGCGGGTTCGCGTCATCTCCGCCCAGATCGTCGTGCTCCTCCCCCTCTCTGCATAACACGCACTTGACCCATAGCCCGGCCCCGTAGTGATGCGCAGGAAATATGCGGCCGTTCAGGTCGTGGTAGTTGTTGATGACCCGCCGGGGGGGGCTCATGAGGCTGTTCCGCAGTGCGCGTCGCGCCTGGTCTTCATCGATGAAGCGGGTCGTTGTCGCCGCGGCGGCGTCCAGTAGTCGAGTTGCAAAGGGAGGCGATGACATGGACATTCTCCCGTCATTCATATTGAATGCGCAAGTCATCTTTTTTTTGGTATGTATGTATGTATATATATAAAGGTAAGTCGGGGGATACTTGGAACGACACTCAGGCGGCGGTGGCGGCGGTGGTGGCGCGCGACGGCCGTGAACACTCCCCTTTTTTTCTTCTTTTTTTTTCTTCCGACCTCGCTCTTTTCAAGCAGGGTGACGTGTGACGGTTGTTTTCTTTCTTTCTTCTTCTTCGCTTGCGATTCTTGCGCCATGGATGGGTTCGCCAGAGGAGACGCACAACGGACGACCCGGGCATTTTTGTGATATCCTGTTCAAGCTGGGGGGGGGGGAGGGGGGGAACCGTCGGAGGTTTTCTCGTTTCGATAGCCCATACTGGCTTCTTTCTTTTCTTTGTTCCTTTTTTTTTTCTTGTTACATTGTACTTCTCCTTGCCTCTCCACGCCTCTTATCATCCCACCCTTCCCGGAAGAAGGCGGCCACATTCTTTCTGGGCCGCATGATACGGTGGCCCTTTTCAATCCCTTTTTTAATCTGGCTGGGGTTACGCAACTCTTTTTGTTTCTTTTTTTGCCAAACGCCGGTAAAATTGCGATGAAAAAGGGTGTTGTTGTGTCGACTGTACGTTCTGAGGCCCCGGTCCTTCTGGTTGGGTCTAATTAAAATTCAAGTAGGACAAAAAGGAAACTTTGGGAACAAGGCAAAAAAAAGTATGGTCTGTCCTACCTTGCAAGGTTGTATCTCTGCCTCTGCGGAGAGGAAAAGAAGAAAAAGCAAAACAAAAAACAAACAAAAAAATAGGCTGATTTAGTGAGAGGTGATGCGTACTCCGTGCTACCTCTGTATGTCCATATGTACGAACGCGATGATACCCTTGGATAGGGTAGAAGAAGCTAGGAAGTAGGAGGAGGAGGGTCAAGGGTGTGAATGTAGATGGATGTGACTGGCGTATTCTTTTACTTGAAGGGACGCATGTAGGCATGTTACTGACAAGCGTACGGAGTATCTGATGCCTGTTTCCCAACGTGTACTCGTATTGACTGTTCAACGGCTGCATGACCCTAATTCACATGAGACGAAGGTGTGTGCTATCAGCAATCAATCAACGACACACCGTTGAGCCACCCATGCGTTCTGTTAAACACACCATCAATACCCCGTATGGTACCCCAACCCTGACAAAACACACAGCCCCTGTACAGCTGTAATGCTTATTATGCGGTGCAGGGAACAAATCGCGTTGCTCATCATTGCGAGAAGGCAATCCTCTTTTTTTTTTGTTCCTTTTTTTTTTGGTGGGCAGGATCTGCGTCTTAAGTGTGTTGGGAAAGCAAATGTTGATGGAGCCCAACTACCGAGGCGTGTTTAAAAAAGGGGGGGGGAAGACACAAGGCGTGTATGTTACTCTGCAACTTGAAATAAATACGTCATCCTACCTAACCGGCTTTTTTTGGGGTTATTTTTCCCTCTTCTTCCAACAATACTACTCCCGTGACTTACCTCTTAATTTCGTTTGTGCGACCCCCCCTCATATGCAGCCAAAAGCGAAAACGGCACCATAGGAGACACACCAGTTTAGAGTTTTTATGCACAGAATCCATTCAGGGGAGAGGGTGAGACGAGCAGAGTTATACGAAAAAGTACTATAGACCGAAAACCGTCTGTCCGTTTTCTTTTTTTTTTTCTCTCCCTTCCTTTTGGGGGGGTTTCTTTTTAGAAATGCTAGGTACGTCCACGGGTGAATTAATATTCATCCGCTTCTGGATACTCTTCTTCCGCTACACGCCGTGCCTCTACATCCTGGCCTTCCTGGTCTCCGCCTACCGCGCCGCCGCGACCGCGACCGTGACCGCCGGGCCCGCGCTACTGCTAGCTTCCGGTCTCCTCCTCGCGGCCGAGCTGGCCTACTACGCGAGGCTGTGGAGGCCGGCGCAGGCGCGCCTGGCGGACGAGGCCGAGCACCCGGCGCCCGCGACGCCCGACGAGCGCAGGGCGCTGTTCCGGAGGTGCTTCCTGCACGTGCCGGACCTCGAGGCTTACCTCCGAGGTTGGTTCACGGGCGCACCGCCCGACGCGGAGGGGATCAAGCGGGACAACGTGCGCGAGTTTCTCCTCTGGGCATTCTTCGAGCGCCGCGAGGGGGATGAGAATGAAGAAGAGGGGGGAGAGGAGGGGGAGGATATCGCCGAAGAAATGGAAGAGTACCTGCAGGCCATCGAGCACAAGCTCGGCCGCCCGCTGGCGCCGGGCCGCGGCGACGCCAAGAGCCTCCGGCTGACCTTTGACCCCGTCCGGACGACGTACCGCAGCCTGCTCTGGTACGTCGTCATCGGCATCGTGGACGTCGCCACGCACGTCGTCATGCGCCTCCACGGCTTCGAGTACTACCCCGCCGCCGCCACGGAGCAGGTCTTCCCCCCGCGGCCGCAGACGTGGCGCCCGTTCTCCGCCCGCCGGTCGCCGGCCCCGGGTCTCGGATACTGGCACAAGCCGCCCCGCCGCAAGCCAGAGGATGACGGCAGCAGCAACAGCGCCAGGAACAAGGCCGATCCGAATCCGGTCCCCGTCCTCTTCTTCCACGGCATAGGCGTCGGCCTCTGGACCTACGCAACCTTCCTATCCGAAATCCACTCGGCCTCAGCCCAATCCATCGGCATCATCGCCATCGAGCACCTCCCCATATCCTTCCGCCTGACCCGCCCACCCCCCGGCAAAACCGACTTCCTGTCCCGCGTGCGCCTGATCCTGGACCACCACGGCTGGCGCCGCTTCGCCCTAGCCTCGCACTCCTACGGCTCCGTCCCCACGACGCACGTCCTGCGCGACCCGGTCCTGGGCCCCCGCGTCGCCTCCGTCGTCCTCGTCGACCCCGTCACGCTGATGCTGCACCTCCCCGCCGTCGCGCACAACTTCACCCGCCGCGCGCCGGGGCCCGCCAACGAGTGGCAGCTGTGGTATTTCGCCAGCACGGACCCGGGCGTCGCGCACTGCCTCGGCCGCCACTTCTTCTGGCGCGAGAACATACTCTGGCGGGAGGATTTGCTGTTGCCGCCCGCGGCGGTGGATGGGGACGACGACGGCGACGACGCGGAGGGGCGAGGGGGGACAGGGTGGCGCGCGGCCGTGTGCCTGGCCGGAAGGGACCTGATCGTCGACACCGCCGCCGTGGCGCGGCATCTCGAGGCCGAGAGGGCCGGCGGCATCGACGTCCTCATGTTCCCGGACAAGGACCACGCCCAGGCTTTCGACGACCCCGTGGCCAGGTGGCAGATTGTCGACTTGGTGGTGGCTTACTGTTCACGTTGAAAGAAAATCACGACTTCCTTCTTTTCTGTTTTCTTTCTCTTTTTTTAGACCCCCTTGTTTTCCTTATACAGGTCGAAGAAGCATAGAGTAGAATTTCACTGCCAAGGGGCACCTTGTAATACCTGAACCGTTCTTAAATCTACACTCGTGGCAGTAGATCTTTCTCCTCGGGGCAGTCACCAGGGCTGCTACGAGGGCTGCCATGATGGTGTGATCACTACTGTAAAACCGCCTTCTTTCTCCCTTTTCATAGACTACTAATACTTCAGAGCAGCAACACCTCAAGCTACGATATCAAGGGCCTTCCAGTGCCTATCAGTAAAAGAAAGAAAAAAAACAAACGTCAGAGGGAACCCGAAAATAAAATAAAAAGCAAAAAAAAAAAAACGTACAAAATCTCATCAGCAAGAAGAGTCAGCAAAGTGTATGCAAGCAAACCCGTAAACTAAAAGCAAAACAAAAACAAAAAAGAAGAATAAGAATAAGAAGCGGAAAGACACAAAAATCCGTGCTTTCACCCGGTAGTACATAGACTTCCTCTTCTGCCTCCTCATGAAGCATATTAGTACTACCAAGATACTCTCCCCCCACAACCACAAACTGTTCCACGCCTTCCATCACCTGCTCACACTCTTAGCATTAGCAACCACGCCACGGCTCTCAAAAGTATAACAATACTAGGAAATGGACAATACCAAACCTCTACACCACATACCTACTCATAACTATGCCCAACGAAAACACTTTCCCACTCAATCGACCCGAGACTGTCCGCAGTCCATAAGTGAGTTCCCCAATGCGGTATACCGTCTAGCGGTCCCTCATCATATGGCCATCCACGTTGTCAACCCAACACTCAAGCTACAGCCACCCCCCACCCCCCTCTTTTACCACATCTCTTTCCACATCCAAACAAGCTGGCGAACGACTAGCAGCCCCGCGCCAGAGGCTACAAGGAATGCGCCAGTCCATCCGCCGTCTATTAAACTTGAGCTGTAGAATAGCCGCCTATTGAAGACGCTAGAAGTCGCCTGAGCTTCTGAGAACTTCATTGACAACCTTGACCACCAAGTGCTTCACCTCACAAAATAACACACTCGCATCCCCAAACATGGATCGGCCGCCATTAAACACAAGGCAGAGCCTATGGCGACGTCCTGACTTGGAAGGCCATTTGGCAAGCAGGAGCAACGGGCATCGCTCGGTCGGGCATATAAAGCCAGAAAAATCTCCGACAGGTTCTTTTGCGAGATGAGAGAATCTGTCGCTAAGTCGGGTACGTGTCGACTAGCATGGGTAGCCAGCTAGCCAAGTATACTCCGGAAAGCGCCTATACTTCACCAGCCCACTAGACGATCCAGGAATCAGGCTAACTCGCAAGTAGGGGATGCAGCTTCTCATTGGCATTGGCGTCAAGGCCTCGCCTGATCAGGAAGGAAGGCGTATAAGCTATACACAGAGTACGGAGTGCATCATGTGAAAATGCAACAATGTCGAGGCAATTAGCCCAAGAACTACTCCGTAGCATGTAGAACGGGGCTGTGACAAAAGGGCATATATGCTCGTCGAATAAGAGGATCCTAAACTTGAAGTCCTAGAGCTTAAAATCACCGCCTCCAAGTTTGTTTTATGGAGATGGCCTCGCCTCAATGCAACAGAAATCTTGGAATACAACGTGTGACCATCGCCTTCTAGGCAAACGGAAAATAAGATCCAGTACGTAAACGAGATTACTCCGTACTCGTCTGAGAGAAAAATTGGCAATGGCTGCCATGAGATCCCTGTCGGAATAAAGCTAACAAGCCCTGTGCGTTGGGGAGACCCTAAAGCCGTCGGTTGCCGCAGGAGTGAGTTTTTTTTGCTTCTTCTTCTTTTCGTGTGCTCCGTATGCACAAGTATATGTTCGCTTCGAGTAAAAAAAAAGATCCTGCAAGAGCTATGCACCTGCAAAGATCCTAACGGTTGACACATCGTCCTATTTTGGTGTCAGTCTAATGTAGGACCCTGCGGAAGTTGGCACACGCCGACGATCCGGCCGGACCTCAAAAGGACACGAGTGCTTGTCTGGAAGCCAGGCTTCTGACCAACGGTCAAATTCCAGCAAGTTACCTGTTGTCAAAAACCAGAATACGGAGTAATTGTGAAAGCTTTTTGCCTCGGTAACAAGTACGGAGTACCTATTCTCGAATGCGCACTGCCAGGTTGACCCAAACGACCGTCGTATGCTCAGGGGCGATCACACCGAAAGAAATCCCGAGGAACACAAATAATAAACCCATTCATCTGTACGGAGTAGCTCGACCAATAGTTCCTCCGTTATCCATAGTGGCCAAGTATGCTCCGGAGGAGACTCTTGGAAACAGTACTCCGTACTCCGTAGACAAATGCCGAGAGCGTGGGTACGTGATGGAACAAGAGGCAGTTCTCGCGCGCATCGAACATGTCAGAAGTCCTCATTCTGACCCGGGTTCTAGGCTTCTAGTCAAGCGTATCCTTGCAGAGACCCACGAAGTGCAATATGGCGTAGGTGCGTGCTACTCCGTGCCGAAGTCTAGGCGGTGGCAATATTTGCTTGCAGCCGGACGCTCGGAGACGGGGCCGAGGAGGAGGTTCAACACGCCGGCTGTAGGCAGGTTGCGACGGCTAAAAAGTACTACACGATTCATCGGTAGCAGCACCGATCCATCCGCCCAGAAGGGAAGCTATATGTGAGCTGACTAAGAATAACCAGGGACTCTTGTTGTGTCTCGGTCAAAAAACGGAAGAAAGCTGTCAAGGCTCTTGAGGTAACTATGACAGACGTTGATTCGATCAGTCTAGAAGCATCGAACTAGGACCAGGTTAGCGGCTGATGGGAGGGTTGGACAAGGGTCACCTTTGCTATTCTTTGAGCTCATATCCGTTGCATCGGGCTCCATCGAATCATGACGTTCACAACAAGAATAATAACTGCTGCAAAAAGACTTTGTATATCAAGATCAGGCCGCATAGTTCTGCCGTGTTTGGCTTGGCACAAAATACTGGCCTGATATTCGTACTTAGTTGCGGTTGCCGCTCGATTCCTAATTGGAGATTTTCCAGCATACCCAATTAACTTTCTAGCACTCGCCTGCCAAAGGTACCTATGTGGTAAAATAAACCATCGTCTAGGAGCCATGTACGGAGAGCCAACAGCTTTAAACTCACCGAGAGACCCTAGCAATGCCCAGCCATTAGTCGCAGCCATTGATCCCTAGACAATGGTGGCGTTGTTGGCACCTTTGTAAGGCTACCAGTACCTGGATGAACGCACAGGCGCCCCCCCTCTCCGGAGTGAAGCCGAATGACAGCCGACTAAGACAAGCATGTTGACTGCCGATATGACAATAGTACTCCGTATTGCGTACTGCGGTCTTAGGGGTTATGAAATATTTAAAATTTTGGCGAGGCGTAAAATTGGATTTTCTTCATATGGAGGAGAGGTCGTTGTTTTGGCGGTACTTATGTAAGTTAAGCATTTGTCCTATACGAGTTGTGTACCTGCCTACTGCGGCGCTGTAGATGGTTTTTTTTTTCTCTAGCAGCTACGGGAGCTTGGATATTCCGCCCTGCACTTGCCTAGGGTAAGCCCCCAGCAAAAGTCAACAGGGCAGGAACTAACTGCGCGATGCAGGAAAGCGCTGGTGGTGCACGGTTCCAAGGTTACTGCACCACCCAAACCAGAGGGCCGGATTGTGGGCAGGCACCGAAGACGCGCTTCTTCCTTCCTTCCCGACTTGGGTAAAAGACGTCTTTGTGTTTCAGTTTCTAATAGATGGAAGTAGCATCCATGGATAATATGGATAATATGAATGGGAAGAGCTACTGGGTAGGTAGGTAGTACTAGTAGTACTATAGGTAGTAGTATCATTAATGTGGCAACCACACAATAATATCTCTCCGCACTTCTTTACTACCACTCTAGGAATGTAGGAATGCCCTCACTTTCCAACCCCGCTCTATCTCTTCCAATATTACGGAGTACTCCGTACAAGGTAGACAATAAGTCGGAAATCCAAGCAACGGTGAGATGTAAGTATTTCCTCTCTAATGATCATTGCCTGATGCAGCTGTTGTTCTACCACACCCAGCGTCGATCGCCTACCAACGTCGTGCGCGTTTGGTTTTCAGCAGTACGTCCCAGGTACATGGTTGGCCCAGAATTGTGTCTCAGAAAAATAACATCATCAGGCGCGCTAATCTTGTCCCTGCCAAATCTAGGCTTGTCCAAGACAGGCAGTTGCAGACCAGATCCGCCAGCAAGCAATGATGACTACTACAGTGCTACTGCAGTGCTGCTACAATAAGGTACTATCCGGATGATATCAACCCGCCGTAAGGGTTAGTAGTACTATGTACTGTTAGTCGGACGGAGTTCCGTGACGAACATCCATATCATAGTTTCCTCATCCTAGCGCGGGAACGATTGCGTGCACGAACTTGGGATTGCATGGCGCCGATTTCTTCCCATTGCCAAACAGGCGATACTACTACTCCGTGCTGCTCCGTACCTTGATGGGCCACCTGAGCTACCATCCGTCGGCCCCTCTCATCCTACGTCCGCCACGGCCGCTTTGCCGCTTTCTTGATGTGCTTCTACTGTGCCGTCGATTAAGCCCCAAGCAGACGTTGTCTTAGCTTTTGCAAAGGTGCTGCTAGCTGTGCGCCGGCACCGGACCAGGGTACCACACGATCAGAGCTTGCCTACCTACGCGAGCCACAAGCCTACTACAGAGCACCAACCCGGCCACTACTCCGTCCTACTTATGTACTAGCAGCATGTACTTTGTGCTTCTGAGACAAACTGCAGCCCTTGATCCCAGCGCAGCAGATGCAATTTTCCCTTCACAAGGTCCATCGAGCTCCCCCAGCCTGAGCAAGCACAAGGATGCAATCACTTGTTCTATAGGGCCCACCTGATCCATCCTTCTTCACCGACATAGATCCTCGTTGGACGGCAGACAGGACTTTGGGAAAAAGGTGCAAACTCTTTGACCGAGAGACTGGAAACCTTTGGGGTCTTGAAATGCGGACACTCAAAGTCCTACCTAAAAACAGACACCTGCTGAACTCGACTAAACGGGATCCATACTACTAATAGAAGTAGCACTACGGAGTACCTCTAGAACCTCCACATTGCGGCCACCGGTCCCGGCAAGCCAAGTCTATTACGCATATACACCACATCCGTTCTCGTCACATCACGACCAACCTCGTTGCATCCTGCGGTGCACCATCAAAACACAAAAGAGACCCACGACCAACGCAACACAACCTTGCTTCCTACGCCAAGTTCCCAACTTCATACATAGGGGCCCGTACTACTCCGTACATACGAGTAAACAGGCCAGGAAGTAGGATGGCTGTGCCACAACAACGAACAACCGGGGGCCACTCGAAATCTGGGGTCGCTGGGTCCTCAAACTCAACTTCCTCCAGCACTTCCTTTCCTTATAACACAGTCTCACGCACCGCACCACGCACAGAACCGATCTTTACCCCAACAACCGCTGTTACCTCCCCGGACAACTACGGGGGGCTGAACCCAGAAAACGAAAATAATCTCAACCTTGTCAACAGCGTCTCCATCGCCACTTTTAAACACCATCCACGTCTGAACGGCGGGACTTTTGGTGAACAGGTGGCTGCATCCAGCCAGGATGTAAACCGATCAAAGCAAAGTGAGTACATCTCAGACACAGCTCGGGGCGGCCTCGACTCTTTGAGAGCCCCAGCAGCTTTCTTTAGGCAGTCGACGCTCCTTTATTCAAATCCCAGGAAAGAACTAGAGCAATGTTGTGCTGCATAGTCTGACGTATAAATAGACGGTGATGACTACACATTCGATGCGCTATCGCAAACCATCAATATGGCCAAGACATCGCCTTTGCTAGCCATCCCCCCTGAGATCGTCGACACCATATTATCCTACCTCAACCCCTACGATCTGACACGCGTCTCTGCTGTCTGCCGATACTTACGAAACTTTGCACTGTCGGATGGGCTATGGCAGGCTCTCATACAAGAACGTGTGCCTGGCGTTCGTGTGACTCGGCCCTACCCCTGCGCCAACTTTCAGGAGCTCTATTCCGCGCATGACCCTGTTTGGTTTCTGCCTCAGTATAAGCTGTGGTTCTGCGACAGGGACATGACAGGAAAGCTCATCGTAGCTCGTTTCGATCCTAGGAGAGGCTGCATAGAGGGACTCCAGGTTCTTGCGTCTAAAATCGTTACGGAATACAGTCCCTGGGAAGCGGATGAAGGTGTGGTTATTCATAATTTCAGACCATCGATCAGACTCCACTTGGATCGCCCAGTATTTGAATTCAAGGCCAGCTATGCCAACGACCCGGATTCACTCTTTGCTCATCTCTGGACCAAGCGTTTTGCCGATGAGGTTCCGATTGATCTTGACGAGCGAAGACAGGGGTTATACAGCAACTTGATTTTCACCAAACCCTTGGACAAGGAAATCGAAGACGAAATCTGCAACGAAGAATATCCCTACGATAGCATGTGGCCCCCGCCTGTCCTTCCAGCACATCACCGAGTCGGGGGCCATCACTACAGCGATGACATGCTCTTTATTGACAGGACAGATCGTCCTCTCCGCAGGTCCGAAGTATCCAACCAAACTTTCCGAATCAGGCGATGGATGGAAATGCTTGGTGCCCGGGCGTCGTTGGCAAGCCGGGCAATGCACGGCGGTGGCGGCGGCGCCGAGCGCAACATGCCTGGGGCTGGACCAACCGGGGTCCACATCGGCGAGGAGATCCTGACATTCTCCACCCTTGACCCGAGTCTGTACACCCCAACAGTAACGAAACCTTGGCGAGGTATATGGATTGGTGACTATAGTGGACACGGTTGCGAGTTTCTTTTGATAAATCAGCCAGATGATAAGCCTGCCACGGATGAAGAGTTGGGACTCTTCCGGAGTCCTGGCGAGAGCGATGCAAAGTGGGAGCAAAGACAGCTTGATGCTCGAGTGTTCCGTGGCCGTCTGGAAGCTATTAAGCTTACGGGTGACCCAAACGTGCCACGCGGCGAATACACATTCATAGCACCAGATCTGGGCGAGGGTGGTTATCTGGGTGACGCCACGGATGCGCGGTTCGGAGGGGCGCGGAAAGTCAGAAGCCTGGGACATGTAGCAGCCACGGGGTTTTCTCGACGTGAGTTTCAATCGACCATACATCTGAAGGTTGCGCTAGTACTAATGTATGACACAGATAAGTTCATCGATAGCCAGCTACTACTTCTCAGTCACAATCGTCTAGCGCAGTACTGGACTGAATTCGGACATGTTAGCTTCTTTGAAAGGATTGATCTTGATGTGCTATTAGATCCTAGTCATATCCAGGCATAGGTAGCACGGCAGGCCATTATTCATGATGAAATGCCACTGAATGACGGGTGGCCGAGGTAAAGACGAAGACCGAAGCACAGACGCTGAAAGAGGAACATGATATGGATTGCGTCTGAGGAACAAGACGACAGGTTTCCTACATTGACCATGGGGGAAAAAAAACAAGTACCATAGCAGATGGGACCATAATCAGCAATCCGAACTCGGTACATCATGCCGAGATGTCATATATTGGGTACTTGAAGAGGGGGGGGGTGACCCCAGCTCGACGCCACGTTGTCGGTGTCCACATACTCCGTATTTTTGAGGTGCACGTTGTAACCCTCCTTATGCAGAGGGGAGTTGGCAATCGAAGTGCACTACTGCTTCTCTTGAGGCTAGCAGTTGTTGATATATACGGAGTAATAAGTAGAGTATATGGAATGACTTGGTCTACCTGTGTTTGATTGTGCGCTCGTGTTGTGGCTCATGGAGTTATCAGTTCTCGAACTTGAAGGGGAGAGATGTTGATTGTCAAGACTACCCCATACGTGGGTATACATTTTCCTTCAGCATTGAAATATTCAGTATTTACCTTGCATATCAAAACAAAACTGGGAAGTGCATACCTCCTAGTATTTTACATCATGAACGTCGTGTACGGATTAGCTTACGGGCCATCGCTTCTGAGCCATGAGTTGAAGGAGGTGCTTCTACCCCGACGTTCCACGAGAAATTCCTGGCAGTCTACGGAGTAGCACTGAGCTGGAGGTACGAACGGAGTGCCCAAGGTCGGATAGGCAAGCGGGGACCACGATAGCCACTCCCCGCGAGCTTCCTCCCCCAGGTCCCCTGAAGCTCCCTGCCCTTTACAGCGCCTCATCCAATCAAAGCTCCCTGATTAGCCAGCTAAGCTTCCCCCCGGGAATTTCTCCGCGACTTGCTGTTGTTCCCCTTCCCCTCCCTCCCTTAGCCTGCCTCCCCTCCCCTAAAAGACGTTGCGTGTAGGTGCACGGGGTGCCGCGAGTGGCCGAAGGAAAGGTGCCTAGAGATTTGACAGGATATTGGCTATGGTACTCCGTAGGATGGATCCATCACATGAGGAAGCGGTGGTCCACCTGGCCAACTAATTAGCAACGCCCGCACACACGGCACACATGCACTTGTCGCCCCAACGTCAACACACAGACAGCTCAAAAGTTTTTTGCGGGCATGCATTACGCAGACGGGCGGTGCCATCCGAGAGAAGAAGAAGAAAAAGCTTGTTGGCATAGATGAGCACCCTAGTATTACCCCGTGTTGTTACACGCGGCCAGCGTCGGGTAACTGGCCCGCGCACCAGCCAGCCGGCCAGCCAGCCAGCTCAATGCCTGCTTCATTAGGTCGTCGCGACCAAAAGTGATCTTCCAACCGACGTTGATCTTGTTACGTACAAGTCGCATATTGTATCGACTACTGCTTGTGCTACGACGAAGTACTAAGTAAGGTATGAAATGAGGTCTCATGATGCATTGCCTCCTTTTGGCTTTCCCCCCTTGCCTCTTCGTTTTCTAGATGGGATTTTCCTTTTGGCCTTTTCTGTTCTTTCCTCCTTCCCCGTCCTCTCTTTCTCTCGTCACACTCTCTCTCTCCTTGTTGACCGTGGAGCTTGAATCTTGATATCTTACTGGTCACCTCTTGCCCTCTCGTTGTGCACCCGTGCCGCAGTAAACATATGGCTTTGACGTATACGATATTCATCAGGCCAACCTCGTATACCATTTATACCGGCATTCTTCACCGCCTCACATCTACAACTTCACGTCGTCACCATCGATCGCCACTTTGTTGAGCCAAGTTCAAGCACATGCATTAGCCATCAATGGCCATGCCTTCATGAACCCCGAGCCGATACCTATACAACTTCACTTTTTTTTTTTTTTGAACCATTTCGGGGTAAGGGACAATGAGTAGTCGACCGACCTGGCAGCTCGGTCTGCGACTCCTTCGCCAGCCTATAGCCTCAACCAGGACATCGGCAAAGAATACATGCCAACAATGCCGATCCTTTCAAATCTCAGTTCCTCGAAGGGCGGCTAAGACCACCAAAGGTGCCGCCGCCTCGTTTAGCTATAATGGTACCCGAACTCTTGGGCTAGCTCTGCTCGCGGGAGCTGGCATCTTCTCTGCGGCATACGCTCTGAGCCGCCAATACCGCATCTCTCTCGACGCACCCGCTACCAGTGAATCTCTGCAACCTCTCGACCTTCCCGAATTCCGCCTTTCTGAAATACGCAAGCACGATGGTCACTCTGAGCAGCCCTGGATCATTCATGGCAACAAGGTATATGACATCACGGATTGGGTGCCAGCTCACCCTGGCGGCGACGTTATTCTGCGAGCAGCTGGTGGACCGGTCGACAGGTATTGGGATATCTTTGCTATTCACAAAAGCCAATACGTCTACGATATCCTTGCGCAGTACCTCATTGGCCATGTTCACCCTTCTGACCTGACGGCCGATGGTACCCGCCTTGCTCAAAACGACGAAATCGAGGACCCCTTCTCTGATGACCCTAAACGCCATGCGGACCTCATCACACGTACCATGAAACCCCGAAATGCAGAGACGCCTGAAGATGCCCTCACCGAGCATTTCTTGACTCCCAATGACTTATTCTATGTGCGAAATCACATGTGGGTGCCCAGCGTTGGTACGGGAGAGGGAGCGGACCTGGACCCCGAGCAGCACATTCTGACAATCGAATTGGCCGACGGCTTGACAAAGTCATATACCCTCCAAGACCTCAAGGAACGTTTCCCCCACCGATCCGTCACAGCTGTACTGCAGTGCTCCGGGAATCGCAGAAGCCACATGAGCGCGGGTTCCGGCCGCAAGGCGAATGGTCTCCCCTGGTCTGCCGGCGCAATATCCAACGCCAAGTGGGAAGGCGTTCTCCTTGCCGACGTCCTCAAGGATGCTGGTTTCGACCCTGCCACTCGCGAAGATGATTCCGAGACTAAGCATGTGCACTTCTCCGCCATGGAGGCATACGGCGCAAGCATTCCCATCCGTAAAGCTACTGATCCTGTCGGTGATGTCCTCTTGGCATGGGGGATGAATGGCCAGCCGCTGCCCCGTGACCATGGTTTCCCTCTTCGCTCGATCGTTCCCGGTAATGTCGCCGCCAGATCCGTCAAATGGCTGAACCGCATCACCTTGAGCGACGAGGAGTCCCCGAGCCAATGGCAAAGGAAGGACTACAAGTGCTTTGGTCCCAACGAGACGGCCGTCGACTGGGACGCTGCCCCCGCGATCCAGGAAATGCCCGTGCAGAGCGCCATCACGGGCATCAAAGTATCTGACCCTGCCGACGACAAGCAGGGGAGGCCCGTCACCCTCACCGGCTACGCCATCTCTGGCGGCGGCCGCGCCGTGGTGCGCGTCGACGTCTCCCTCGACGGCGGCCGTACCTGGTCCCAGGCCCGCCTCATCGACGACTGCGCCGCCAACCCCGAGTCCTGCGCCGGGAACGCCCAGTGGAGCTGGAAGCGCTGGAGGTTCGAGGGACTGGCCGACCTCAACGTTGCTGCTGCTGCTGCTGCTTCTGCTGCTGCTGCTGGTGTTTCCGGCGAGTCGCGCAACGACCCGAGGCTCGGCAAAAAGTGCACGACGTTTGTGTGCAAGGCCACGGACGAGGTGTACAACACGCAGCCCGAGAACCACGCCTCGACGTGGAACGTCAGGGGGAACCTGGCGACGGCGTGGCACCGCGTGAGGGTGTGCGCCGACTGCATGGGCAAGGTGGAGAAGAAGGGGCAGGAAGTTCCCCTGTGATTTTCTCCCCCCCCCCCCCCCCGCTTTTAGCTCAGAAGTCTACACTCTGTACTCCGTATACACGGCAGGCTGGAACCAAAAGGCAGAAGAGGGGGAAAGGAAGAGCGGGAAACATGGATATCACGACGACCGACGACCTACGACCGACGACCAGGTTGTAATTTCTGTAGAGTGTATTTAGCGTTACTTTATAATTTATTTATTTATTTTTTTTCTCTGAATTTTGTTTATCTTTTTTAATTGAGTTGGGGGGAAGGGATAGATGTAGGTGACGAGACATCATAGTCTGTAGTAGAGGACCAATAGACCAATACAACCCGTGCTACCTACCTACCTACTCCTCTCTGATACTTGATAAGACCCAAGGTAGATTAACGTGGAAGCACGCATGTTATATGACGGGAAATTTTAATTTTGATAATTGGCTCTTAAAACCCCTTCCCCCTCATGACAAGGTCTATAAAGTATATTACAGCCGTGCGTGTCTGTGGTTTTTCCATACCACCGACCGAAACCCCTTCCCCTCCCCATTCCCTCTTCGCCGATTATTCCGTAATTAACAGTACAGACATCTACTACACAAAGCACCCATCATAAACAGCACTGCCTTTTACTCGTCATCGTCATCTTCCTCCTCGGCGTCGGTCTGGTAATCAAATTCCCGAGGCACAGGTGCGTCCTCGCCCTCGTCCTCGTCAATCGCCGTCAGGACCACCGCCATCGGGTCGGGGCCACCGGGTCTGCTCCCGCTGCCGCTGCCGCCCAGCATCGGTACGTCCTCGCTGCGGAGAAGCTGGTCCACCATAGGGTTGCCAGTCGAACCGCCGACTCCGAGACCATCAAGCAATGAGCGGCCGCCACTGGCGCCGCCTGCACCTCCGCGACCGCCACGGCCTCCCTGTCCGGCTACGGGTGCCCGCTCCGTGGTAGCCTTCTTGAGCTTCTCCTCAATGAGCGTCTTAGGTTCGCTAGCCTGAGTATCGTCAAGTAGGATAGGGCCACCGGTAGGCTGGGAAAGAGTTAGTGAATCATACAACTTGCATGCAGTCGTGATGCGACGTACCTTCTTGACGGGCTTGTACCTCCCAGCTGGGAAGCTAATAAACTTGAGTTGCCCGGGAAGAATGCGGCTCATGTTCTCCATCTCAAACCCAATCTTCTCCTTCTCGGGCTTCTTCTTGCTCTCCGCGGTGCCCTCCTTATCATCGCCTTCTTGTTTCTCCTTGTCGTCAGCCTTTTCTTCCTTCTTGTCATCGTCTACTTCCATCTTGTCGCCGCTCTTAATTGGCGCTGGAGTATCGACGTCCATACTCTCTCTTCGCTGTGCGCGCTCCTTCTTTTGAGCTCTTCGCTTAGCCTGGGCAGTTGTGGACAAGATAGCGGTGGCGATCAGAGCAGGACCTTCTTCGGCCTTGACCTCCTGTTCTGGTGGGTAGTCAAACAGGCTTTGGCGGGTGGCGCAGTGAAACTTGAAGTCGGGCATCTCGAGTTCGTGGTCGAGGCCAATTATAGAGGTAGGAGAGAAGCTCAGGGACAAGAAGTGGGCGAATGGAAACCAGTACCAGTATTGTGTGAAGACTGCCATACCGACGATGCCAGCCATGTTGAGGTTACCAGACTGGGTCTGAAGGCCAATGGTGCAGTTGCGGCCACCGGCATCAATGATGCCAAGTGCCAGCGCAGCACCGAATTTGGTCATGGCATCTTCGTGCCTATCCCCAACCACCTTCTTCAGGGTCTTACGAATAGATGACACCTTGGGGTTCATGACCTCGTTCTGCTGGACCATGATCATTGAAAGAGCAATAAGAGCACCCTGACGGACAAAGTCGGTGGGGTCCTTCATCATGGGCTCCAAGAGGTCAATGGCCTCGTCAAGGCCAGTGCCAGCACAGGAGATACCCAGGGCCATGGCGGAACCATAGCGGACGTGAGGGTTGTAAGACTCAGAAAGGAGCTCAACCATGCGCGGCACGCTTCCAGGCTTGCGGAACAGGATGAAACCCAAACTCATCACAGCAACACGGCGCACATCGTCGCTGACGTCGCTGACGGCGACATGCAGTAGCTTGCGGATAGCCTTGTTGCTGCCGGTGCCACAGTAGGCCATGGCAACAGTCATGATGCCTCCATATCGCAAAGTCGGGTCAGGATCATTAAGAAGACCCTCGATAAGCGCGTCGGCGCCCTCCTGGCGGCCATACATGATGAGAGCCATACCCATGGAAAGACCGCGCACAATCTTCTCGTGCGTTGTATCGTGCGCATATGTGACCATATCTTCGATAGCCTTGACATTACCGGTGCCAAGCATGATTAAACCCATGGACAGGCCCACAGCCTCGCCGTTGAGAGCAGAATCCTGGTAAAGGATGTCCTTAAGTCTCTCAAGAATTTCGAGATCTCCGGTCGCCATGCCGGCAATCCCCAGACCCAGAGCACCGCCATGTTGCATCACCTCCTCGTCGGCTTCCTCGATCATCTGCTTAAGATAATCAAGGGCATCAGCACCATGATTGGCGTGAATGAGGCCATAGGCGTACAAAGCACCTCCCTGAGAGTACTGAGAGCCGCTGCCGAGTCCACCCTGTCTAGGAAGATATGGCTCAAGAAGCTTGCGCGATTGTGAGATATTGCCACGGTGGAGAACACCTAGAGCTGCGGTGGCAGTAAATTTCGACCAGTTGACAGCCTTGCCGAGCCACTCGAGATTGTCACGGAAGAATTTATCGTTCGTGGTACCTTGATTCATGAAGGCATTGCAGAAAGTGACAGCGGAGTGGAATATGGAATTACGGCCTTCTAAGCTGTCACGCACCTTGTTCAGTATACTGACATCGGTGCGGTTATTGCGGTACAGGAATTCGAGGTTGAGTCGTATCGTCTTGGAGCCGTCAAGAATAGATCTGATATTACGATAAACCTTAGCCTTGTCATCGTCGAGCTCTTCTTCCGGGATATCTTGCTGGTTTTGGAGCAAAGAAGAGTTTTCGTCAGGCTTATCACTTTCCTCAGCTGACTTCTTCTGCTCACCAGAAGGTAAGGAGTTCAGGACCCTGCCAAGAAATTCCTGGGTACCATTATCGTATAGGTCGAAGGCAATTTGGTAGGCATTCGCAATCGAAATACGATCGCCCGTGTCGACAAGAGAGCGGAGCATGCGCGAGGCCTCCTGATTAGAGTTGAGGTAGACGACACACTTGGCAATGGCAAAGTAATCAGGGTTCGGAATGTCGTTGAGGAGATCGAGAATCAGACGTAGAATCTCGTGGCGGAAACCTCTTTCCTGTACGATATCCATGCAAACACCCAGAGTATACTCCATCAACTCCTCCGCAACACCTGGTGAACCCTCCTGAGATTTAGCCTTGGTGTTCTTCTCATCATCGCTCGCACGCTTAATGACGCGACGGAGGATGTCGAGGTTCTTGGATTCGACAGCAATACCAACGACCTGCCTGTAACGACCTTGCTTCAGGCAACTCTCGAATAGACGTTCAATGACATTCTGCAGGGCAGTCTCGGCACCCTGGTCGGGGAGGTTGGCAATGGAGCCAGAACGACCCTCCTTGTACATCGGTTGAAAAGTAGCTTCGAAAATTGCGTTGTCGGTCGAATCGCGGGACAGGAGAGACTTTGAGGGGAGCGTCGTCTGGGAGAAAGGAGTCGTGGGGGACATGACGCTTTCGGCAGTGTTGGAAAATGTCGTACTAAGCTCAGGCGATTGGAAAGACTTGACCAGGTTCCTTGTTGTGCTCTTTTGAGCAGAAACAGCAATGTAGTGGTCGACACATTTCGAGATGACTGTCTCCTCAAATTCCCCGGGATTGTCGAGCTTGAAAAGATCGCCAGCAGCAAGGGCAAAAATCATGCTGTCGTTGTAGGCCTGTAGATGATAATAGACCTTGGCAAGAACCAATGCGGCGAGTTGACGTTCGGGAAAAGTCTCGCTTTCGTAGAGAGCCTCACTGTCGCCAACGTTAGCCAGGAGCTCCGACGTTATCCGGATAGACGCTTCCGTGTTACATACATCTGGCTCAGAGATCCCGCCACTTCAGTCCAAACGGTGTCGATATCATCGTTAAGGGTCTGAAGGGCGAAGACCTTGAGCTCGGGCTCGTCCTCGGCGAGAAAGGCGAGCACGCCCGTAGCTGAGACCAGGCCAGGCATTATGGCGGCCTAGGGAGAAGGGAGCTGGCGGCGGGGTGTAAAGATACAGCAGTAACTTCAAGGTGGATAGAGGTCGAATTGTATGGCCCAAGAAAGAAGAAGGCTGTTTCTCCCTACGCTATGAGCTCCGCAGCAGGGTCGGGGCGAGACTCGGTGGAAGATATTGAGGGTTGTAGATAGTGATGATGTTATGGTGGCAGAAGTTGGCGCCGGAGGAGGAACCGAATCACTTGGAAGCGACAGCGACGCAAGGGACCCACTTTGGTAGCATCCACGTCAGGCACAGCTCTGCCTGCAGCCTCTTATCGCTACATGCTTATCCGACAGAGCTGATAAAGCTGATAAACTTGATAAAAGTTAGTCACGTGTTGTTTTCTCTGCCGCTACGGAGTACTCCGTACCCTATGTCCATCTGTCAAGACTTCAATTTTCTTTTCCTTCCAACTGTTATATCTTGTATATTGACTATAATATTTCATCTAATTGTAGCCTTTGTGTGTGTGTATGAATATCCTTATGCATTCTAAAAATGCTACCACAATTGACAAGTTACTTGGTGTACATAGGTCTACTTTCTCTTTCTCCAGCTTGACCCATGTTAAAGGGTCAGATATTTGGACGATAGCCTCCAAACCAAGTTGCCCTCGCAGCATCTACAGTTATATGCATCATCCCCTGCAAACCATTAATCTCACGCAACGTGCTGCAAATACTCAGAGAGGCCAAGATCTATCGCAAGGGAAGCCCGATGCGATGCGGCGACTATCTTGTCCTAATAAAGTTGGTTAATCGTATTCTATGGTTCTCTTCTATGGGCTGTTCCCGAGACACCCGTTGTATCCCAAAGGGAGGAATATCAAAGTATAATAATCAAAGCGTGGTCTTTTCGACTCTTATACTTCCAAGTCTTGACGTCTTGGAAAAAGCCGAGTACTACTGAGTGAGTTTTTGAGGTTATACGTAAGCCTTTCTTTCGTCTAGGATAAATAATCTAAAAGAAGCTAGGAGCCCACAGAACCAATGGACAGAAGTCAGTACATCACCACTACTCCGTATAATAGGTAGAAAAGCCTGGCCCCACAACAGAGCTTGCAAAATGGCTCTCAACTATAGTGAGCAGCTTGCTGCTTGTCCCCCACCTCCTCCTGCTCGTGCTGCACCTCTTCTACCCTGAGCTCGAGGTCCCTGCCGGCGCGGAACTTCTCCATGTCCATGGCGGGAACAAACAGCGGCGCCTCGGTGAAGAGATAGCGCATCTCCTCCAGCGGCCTTTTGGCAGTCTCGGGAAGGACCATCCAGAAGAATATGGCGTTGGTAAAGTTGCAGACCTGTAGGCCGGTCAGTAAGATTGAGGCTTGGGGGTGGGAAAGGGAATAACGGGGTGGGAGGAACTCACGATAAAGAGGATATACCACCTCCAGCCAATACCATTCTCCTCATCTAGGGCCACGCTGGTGGTCTGACCGATCATGGTGTTGAAGGCGAAACTGATCATGGTGGCGATACTGACGCCCTTGCTTCTAGTCTTAGTGTCGAAGATCTCGGCGGGGATAATCCAACTCAGGGGCCCGCAGGTGGCGCTGAAGCTAAAGTTGTACAGCCAGGTCATGGCGATGAAGCCCCAGGCAGCGGAGCCATTGGAAGCGCCCCCTTCTCCCGGAGGGAACTTGGCGAGAAGAATGGTTGCGATGATGAAAGTAATGGCGTTGCCGATGTTGCCCAGGATCAGGGGCCAACGGCGGCCCGTCTTATCAACAAAGAGGATGGCAAGGAACTGAGCAACCAGGGCAATGACGGAAGAGATGGCTTGATAGCGCAGTGTCTCATCGCCGGCAATGCCAATCTTTTCGTAGATGGCGACCGAGTAGTACTGAATGGCGCTGACACCCGTCATCTGCACACTAGCCTGGATAGCACAGGCGAGGAAAAGTCGACGAAAGCAGCTCTTGTCGGTAAACAGCTCCTTGTAGCTCTTAGCTTCGTGTTCCTTCTCGACGGCAATGGAATCAATGATCTGAGAGTACTCTGCCTGGACCCAGACATCGTTCTCATCACCACGTGAGTGAAGCCTGGCTAGCGTGCTCAGGCCGAGCGACTCCTTGCCATTAGCGATGAGCCAACGGGGAGACTCGGGGAACATGAGGATAAGCAGAGCCAGAATGCCGCCCGGAATAATTTGAATACCAAGCGACAGCCGCCACTGGTTACTGTTATCGTCGCTGAAGCCAATGTAGGTGCCGTACGAGATCCAAGCGGCCGCGAGCGAGCCCACACCGAGCATGAACTGTTGCAGGGCAGTGACACGACCGCGGATGCTGGGATGGCAGAGCTCTGCCTGGTAGAGGGGAACAATCATCGTCAGGAAGCCAACACTGTTCCATTCGTCAGCACCACTCCATTCTCCACACAGTCTGTTATCCTCTCAGCTTATGGGGGCGCGAGTTCTTACCCAACGCCTGCAAGGCTTCTACCGGCATAGAGGTATTGAATCGTCTGGGCTGCGGTCTGTAGCGCACCGCCGACGCAGAAAATGACGGCGCCGATGAGAATAGTAATCTTTCGCCCGAGTCTATCGCCTGCAGGACCGGCAAGCGCAGCTCCGACAAAGGCACCGCCAGTGAAAGAGGACACCACAGCTCCGCTTCACCAATGTTAGCCTTTGTCATACGTAAGTAGTAAATCTGAGGAGTTGGCCTTACATCTTATCGGGGTCTTCACCGAAATGTCTTTTGAAGTTGCCAGAAGCAATGGCCTCGGCAATGACGCCGAGATCATAACCAAAGAGCAGCGACCCCAGAGAGGCAAACACACTGACGAGGAACTGATACCATTTCGGTGGGAGGGCCATGGTGATGGCAGATAGGTCTCACAAATTGACCTTGACCGAGAAATTAGGACAAACA
The DNA here is from genome assembly GCA_026184415.1 of Trichothecium roseum. Lineage (NCBI taxonomy): Eukaryota > Fungi > Ascomycota > Sordariomycetes > Hypocreales > Trichothecium > Trichothecium roseum. The sequence continues at coordinate 592,511 of CM047948.1, forward strand.
CACACAAAAAAAAGCAACTTCTTCCGAATGGAGTTGACGGCCAATGTGCCCTTTTTAAAGGTGAGCTCATGTGTCCCATGTCGCTCATGGCACCCATGTCTGCTGCTCCCCGAACGAAACCCCATGGGCAACCCTTTCCGCCCTCGGCCGACAATGTCCCATTCTATAACCTAATTCGGACCCTGGATGCGGAGAAATTGACCATAGAAACTCCAACATTTTGGCCTGATTTCCCACTCCCCATACCCATGCCAACTCACCTGGTTCTTATTTTCTACCAACGGTGCATGGGGGGAAACAAGAAAGTGTCGCATCGACTTGTAAGCGGCCCAATCACAACACTCCGCTGCTTATACGACACCCCCATGCACATCGTTAAACAGAACGCCTCCACGCGACATGCGGGTTGCTGTTGGGGTTCATTAGCCTGAGATGCGAGAAAAATAAAGAAAGAGGTTTATCACTCCAAAGTCAGCTTTTGGGCCTTTCTGTTACTCTCTGTTTTCCACGAATCATCCCCCCTAGCCCAGACCCCTCCCCTTCCTCCGCGCCCCCTCTAGCTTGAAAGACGACGAAGATGACGACCCAACTCTCCATAATTGGTGACGATGAACGTCCCAGCATCTTCATAGACCATGGTATCAAGCTTTCCAAGATTGAGGATAACATCTATGGAGGATTCACCGAGTAAATCTCCTTCTCGGTACGCGCGGGACATGATTGTGAAACTGACACTCCGTTGGTAGGCACATGGGAAGATGCATCTACGGTGGCATCTACGATCCAGGGAACCCGCTTTCGGACGAGAATGGCTTTAGAAAAGACGTCATCGAGGCAATGAAGGAGCTCAATGTGCCCGTGGTGAGGTATCCGGGAGGCAATTTTTGCGCCACCTACCACTGGATCGATGGAGTCGGACCGAGGGAGAAACGTCCTGCTAGGTAAGATCGAGGAACAGACCGCATCTGCAGATAAAAAAAAAGTACGGGAGCTGATGGGTGAGTAGGCCTGAGCTTGCTTGGATTGGAACCGAGACGAATCAATTTGGGACAGACGAATTCCTCAAGTGGTGTGAGGTTGTGGGCACAGAGCCATTTTTCTGCCTCAACTTTGGCACGGGCACGTTGGACGAAGGTATGGCTCCTTCCTCCCAAAAGAGACCCCGGTGTTATAGCATGAGAACATGTCCGAAGCTGACATGATAGCACGATAGCTCTTGGCTGGGTTGAGTACTGTAACTCAGATCGCGACAGCTACTACGCTAACCTCCGGCGCACAAATGGCCGGGATAGGCCGTATGGTGTCAAGTACTGGGCTCTAGGCAATGAGGTCTGGGGCCCATGGCAGGTCGGACAGATGACCAAGGAGGACTACGCCAAGAAGGCATATCAGTGGGCGAAGGCGCTCAAGCTGCTCGATCCTTCGATTGAACTCATCCTCTGCGGCGAGACGGGCCACAGTTCCTGGGATACCCACGTATTGAAGGAATGTGTGCGGTTCGACTTGCATGGCTTGGGCGGGAGCACAACAGCTAGTCTGATTGATATGCACAGCATTCACATTTACACAGCAAGCAACGACCATTTGAAGAATGCCACTGGTAAGTCTTTGGAAAGGGCCAGATCATGAGAATTCGGAGGAGGATGGCGAAGAGAATTATCAGCTGACAGAGAAACAAAGCACCTAAATCGGCGGAGCGAGCCATTGAAATCACAGCCTCACTTATCGACCTGGCCCGAATCGAAAACGGCGTGCCTCCTACGGTGCGACGGCAAAAGATATGCTTCGATGAATGGAACGTCTGGGACCCCGTCCGGGCGCCGGGCGAGCAGGGGGCCGAGGAAAAATACACTCTTTCGGACGCGCTGGCCGTGGCTTCGTGGCTCAATGTCTTTGTACGACAATCCCGGCATATGGGAATGGCCAACATTGCACAATCGGTAAACGTCATCTCACCGCTAATGACAACGCCGCGGGGACTAGTGCGGCAGGCAACGTGGTGGCCGCTGTTGCTCTTTAGCAGGTACATGCGCGGAACGGCCGTCGCCGTGAGCCTGAGATCGGGTGTCTATGGTGGAGAGACGGAGCCGGCGTGGGTCAGGGGCGCCATCGAGACTCCCTGGCTCGATGTCAGCGCCGCTCTCGGTGACGATGGCTGGTTGAACCTCGCCGTCGTGAATATTCACGCCGAGAAGGACTTTGAGACCGAGGTGAAGGGCCCGTCCGGCAGCATCTCTGAACTCTCGCCTCAAGTTTTCCGCGTATCGGGCTCGGCTCTTGACGTGGTCAACACGGAAGAGAAGCAAGAGGTGGGCATTCAGGAAATTGAGTGCGGTAAAGGGGATCTGATGACTTTCCCCAAGCACTCACTTACTCTTCTCAGGTGGAAAGCAAATTGAGTCGGAGATAACATTTCTAAAACATGAAGCCAATTTATTGCCATCTATGCGCCTGTCTAACGATTAATAGTGCCCGTTTCCTTCTTCACGGACAATCTCGGTAAGCAAATAAATGTAGACTGCAGAAGCCTAACCGTTCACATGCTCCTGCCAAACTTGCCCTCTTTTACATGTTTCCTATTCGACAGACTAGCCCCTTCCCAATTACTTATAACTAACCCATCTCTTTCCTTATTGTTGGATTAGTCCCTGCCTGATGCGTACATACGAGATGGCTTTAAGCGAGACGGGCAGGAAGCACGGTGTTTGGGCATGAAAGCAGGAGCTGCCACGATCGAACTACAGGCAAGAATCATCCACGTTGTTGGAAGTCGCTGGAAAAACCTTTAAAGTGCATGAAAGTTACCGAAAGAAAATTGGGATACTGGGATGGGAGGTGCCCCAGTCACAACCAGCCCAGTGAACCCAATAAACTGCAGTGTCAAGTGAAATGGACGTACTCCGTACTCGTGGGAAGCTCCACAATAGCCATTTTGAAATCAACAGCTTGAGAACACACAATACTGTTGTACTCATGCATATGAATGTCAAAATTTGGCTATAGGATGCTACGATTTTAGCGTGTGAATTAACAACAATATCAATATGCCACAATAACGCATGGTTCTCGACTTATATTTGCAAAAAGAAGCTCACAAAGAAATCGAAAAGAAAATCCGAAAAAGCAAGAAGACCCTTAGGGTAAATTGCCATCGCTGCATGGGATTAGGCTACTCACCCACCCCTCTTTGTTTCAACCAATCAAGAGGCTGTTTTCTCTGCAGCATGGACAGGGTAGTAGTCCAGATTAGGAAATGGCATTTTCGGTGTAAGTCGTGGTCCTCAACCTCCCAAACGCGCAAGAGAGGAGCAAACAGCACAACAAAAACGCCACAGGATGCAAAAAACGAAGCCCAACGCGCCCATCCCTCTCGGCAAGGGGAGGGCAGGGAGCTGCTGTTCATTTTCCTTCCCACCTTCCCCCACCACTATCTCTTTCCTGTCCAGCTGACCCTCTTGGGATTCTGTCGCAGCTATTGCTTCATGAACCGCTGAGCGACCACTTTTTTGGCGGCTCGTTAAGCGCTTCTAGCACCACGGCTAGCGCAAGGTAGGTACAGTTTTCAGCGACGCTTCGGACTGCGAGGTACTTGTCCTTTTGTTTGACGCCATTTGCGTGCTCGGAAATAGCACTATTGGGGAGGGACTACGAGTACTAATACTAAGGGAAGAAGGGAGGGGGGGGGGGACGTGGGAAAAGGCGTTGGGGTGACGCTGGCCTGTTTAAACGCGCGCCTGCAGCCCCATTGGAGAAAGCGTCAACAAATCAAGAGGCGCCCAGCGACTCCAGCTGCCCCGATACGTCGAATTCTGTCGTACGTAATCCTTGTCCCCCCAATCCTTACCTCAGTAGCGTCTTTCCCCCAACTTTGTATTGTCACCTCGACCTGGGTCCGTCGTTGCTTAAAGAAAAAAATGACGAGCGAAAAGACAAGAAGAAGGTGGCCGGCTCCTGCAACCACCGGCAGCACCCAGGTCTTGTTTGTTTACCATTTTTTTCGTATCTTGTACCTCGTCTTGTTCTCCATCCTTTTTTCAATGATCCACGTATCAAAATGGCGCTTGTTTGAGGGTAGTAGATCTCCCGCTGCACCTGGCGGGAAGGGGAGGTGGAGAGATGCCTCCGCCCATATACCAGTACTGCCTAGCAAGCAGTGCACCATAGGAGGCCACAAGTAGACAGGAAAAGAGGTAAAGAGGAGAGAGGGACTTGGCACTGGGTCTCTGTATGCAATGCGATGCAGTGATCCCATTTAATTTCTTTTTTTCTTCGTTTTGCCGCCCCGAGTGTTGAACTACTCCGGTCTCTCTTCTACTTTCGCCCTCTCCCATTTTACGAGCAACTGTTTGTACTGTGTACAATACTTCTACCTATGCGAGGAGCCTTCACGAGCTGCATTATTTTGTCTCTGTCTTTTTTCTTTCTTTTTTTGCCGCGCCGGCCCGCCCTCCATATTTTCCACATCCCTACCCAGCGCTCCGGGGTCCCCTCTAGTATCAAAAGAACCTACCCTCTTTTTTTTCTTCCCACCCGCAGCCTTACCAGAAACCTAACCGCCGGATAAAACAAAAAACCTACCATTTTAACATCTTTACATCTTGAAACACATGGTATGCACGAAGGATACACGCGCTCAGATAGAGATCCCCACTATAAACAAAGTACATCGCTTATTAGCGCAACGTAACCGCTCCTTAACCGCCCATGGAGGGAAAGAGCGAGACGGAGAGAGAGGTTGCCCATGCTGTGGTTTGTGCCCTCCAGCCAATATCGTCAACCCTCCATTTTTTCTCTTGGTTCCTCATCCCCTCCCCCCATACCTAATCATAAATAAAGTCGTTTTACACACGCGAAGCATTCGTTTCATCCTTGAACCTATTATCCTTTTGGGGGGTGATCTTCTTTGTTTCAGGTTCTACGAGCGGCTGTCTCTACCGCCGTGTTGGTCCTCCCCTCCCCTTCACCCCCAGTGGTTCGTTGGCGTCTTGTCGTCTCCCGAGTTTCTATTCTTCGTCAGATGCCAATGGTTGGATCCCAGAGCTTCAATCTTTCAAATACCATGCTCCTGCCCCGTCTTCAGGGCGGCCTGTTTTCCCGTCCTTTCCCTTCTTCAGTATCAAAACACCAAGAAAAAACCATTCCGTTGAAGAAGAAAGTCTCCTTTGTCTAAGAAGGTTAAGCTTGCTTGCCTCTTTTTCCTTATTCTTTTTCATTTTTCTCCTTTCTATTTCCTATCTAGGTTTATCTGTGGATTCTGCATTTTTTTTCTCCCTATCATCAGCATAGCAACTCCTCGCATCTGCATTCTCATAGCTCTTGTGGATACCCTTTTTTTCTTTCTTCTTCCCCTCCTAGTTCTTTAGAACTACTCTCTTTGTTCAGTCAAAAGGGCCCTTTTCCCTTTTTGCCTGCAGCTCTTGTACCCTCCGTGCAGGGGTATTGAGTCCTCTTTCGTCGCTGTACGTCGTCTGCAGGCTCCGCCAGGCCTCTCTCGAGCAGACCTACTTTGGTCCGCCGTCGCCGCACCCCCCGGTTTCCGCATTATACCAGGACCTACCTAATATCCCTCTCTCTTGTTACCTGTATTTTCCCCAATCTGTAGTGGAGAAGCTCTTTCGTCTTGAGACATTCATCCTCGGACACCGCCAATCCAGACACTCTGCCGCAGACTTGATACCCTCAGAGTGTCTTGCCCTCTCTTCCTCTTTCTCTCTCTTTACGCTCTGATACCTCTTATTTTCACAAACCCCACCACCGGGCCGCCGCAGCCATGACCAGACACACCCGCTCGGTCAGCTCCTCTGGGCATCAGTACCCAGTTAGTCAGCAGCATATCCCAATTGCAGCCTCCACCATGCTCAACACCCAGCGCCTGAGCATGCCTGCCAACTACTACCCCGTACCATCCAACGCCTCCCAATTCCATTTGGCTCCCCAGCCGGCTCATCATCAGCACCAGCAGCACCAGCAGCAAGAAGTTCAGCACCAGCAGCAATCCGTGGCGGCCTACGACCAGTTCCTCGATACGACCGTCGTTCTTCCCACATCTCACAGGCCGAGTTCCGGGGCATGGTCACCACAGGATGACCAGCAGCTTATACAAGCTCGAGCCCAGGGCCTCAACTGGAACCAGATTAAGAACACCTACTTCCCCTCCAAGACTTCCAACGCCTGCCGGAAGCGTCACGAGCGCCTCGCCGAACGCCGAGATTCCGACGATTGGGATAATGTCAAACTTCAGCGTCTTGCCAAGGAGTATATGACCATGCGCAAAGAGATCTGGAGCGAGTTGGCTTCTCGCACGGGAGAGAAGTGGAATATCGTCGAACAAAAGGTAAGCTTTTCCATTAACCTCCCCCTTTCCCCCCTTCACGTGTAGGAAGACACATGCATATCATACATACCCCTTCATACTTCACCACATCTCTCCCAAGGGCCTTCCCACCCTCGATTATCTCAACAAAGCTGACTTGCATAATCCATAGTGCATGTCCAACGGTCTCAAGAACCTGCAAAGTGCCGCGCGCACCGCCGCACGCCAAGAACGCATCCGCAATGGCCAGGGCATCCAGGGAACGAGCGGCGCCTCTGACCCCCATCTCTCAGGGTATGACGACGATAGCGGCATTTCCGGCATCGGCCTGACCCCTGTTGATGAGTTAGACGCGCCCTACAGTAGCCCCGAGACGACCGCCAGCCGTGGCTCCTCGTCATCGCGCCATGGCGGCACAAACTCCACCTCTTCGAGCACCGCCGGATATCCTTCGCATCATTATCGCCACAGCCACCACCAACAGCAGCAGCAACATCACGGTAACCACCCACAGATGCAGTCAAACATGCACATGCAGGTCCTTGCGGGCACGGGAGCTCATGCCGTGGGCTACAACACCAGCTACCACGGCTCGCACGGGTACTCGTCTAGTGTGAGCTCATCCACCAGTGGGCATCACGGGTACTCTGATCCGGTCAGCAGCCAGAGCCCGAGCCCATATATGACGGGACAGCGGCTATCCAGCGCCGACATGCACATCGGATCTCTGATCAACCGACCCGGTGGTGGAGGCGCATAAAATTTGCGAACAAAAAAAACCCCTACCTACTTTCTTTTGTGTTTAGTCGCTCTCGACTATCGCCTATTTTCATACTCTTTACCTTCTTTGTTCGACATTTGCTGGAGGTATAAGGGGGGAATACCTAGGAACTGCATGCTTTCCTTCTCTGCATTTTTATCTTCGGGTTGCTTACTGAATGGATATCCCTCACCGATCCCTTGGGCGTTTGGCGTTTTTGCTTTCCCCGTCTACTCTCGACGAAGTTATAATCGGGGCAAAGGGGAGGTAGAAACAATAAGCGAGGGGAGAATGGGAGTTATGAGCATGATGATTTTTCTTGTCTTTTTTTTGTTCGATGTTTCAATGTATATTTTTTTGGGCTGTGGGTAACTAGGTTGTTTCTGGCCCCTCACGCGGGATATGGTTATTGCTGGTGTTTATTATTTTTTTGATCCATTATTTTTTTCTCTCTCTCTTTATCTTGTACAATTAATGACATAGAACGGCCTTTGCTAGTGAATTGAAGCGCGTATGACTTGGCAAAATATCAGTTTTCTTTGCTTTGATGCCTGTGAGTGTATTCAAGTCTTGCAAAGTGAATGTAAATGTTGATGCTATATTTCGACGAAACGTAGAAACACACTTTTTGTTCTTTTTCGTCCGTCCCTTCTAATGTCCCGGAGCACACGCTTTCATTCAGGTGCTGGATGCAAACTACAGTAATCGTACAAATGTCATGATGGTGAGGTTATTACACACAGGAAAGAAAAACAAAAGGAAGAGTAAGAAGGAAAGAAAAAGGTCGTCACCTTGTAACCCTTGAAGCAGTGTCCTTCTCGGCGACCTTGTTAGCCGTCATGGCGACCATTTCCTCGAGCTCCTCGTCGTCCTCCCACTCGCCGTCATCGGTGGCGGAGGAAGAGGAAGATGAACCCGAAACGGCACGCCAGGCCCTCTCCCACATGCCCTTCTTGTGAAGGAGGGCGAGGATCATGAAGCTGGGGAGGTGCCAGACGCTGGCCCAGAAGAGGCCGCGGGCGGAGCCGCCGTGGCCCTCGGACCTCCAGAAGCGGAGGGCCTCGCGGGCGATCCAGAGGTTGAGGGGGGCGCTGGCGGCGACGAAGGCCCAGGAGGTGACGCCGGCGGCGCAGAGGGCGAGGGAGAGGGGGGCGAAGACGAGGGAGTAGCGGAGGGCGACGCGGGCGTTGCGGGCGGGGTTGGTCCAGGCGAGCATGCGGAGGCCGGCGGCGCGGTACTCGTGGCGGATGGGCCAGCTCAGGGCCATGAAGTGGGGGAACTGCCAGGCGAAGAGGAGGGAGGCCATGAGCCAGCCGCCGAGGGAGGAGCCGTCGGGGGCGAAGAGGAGCTCGCGCCAGGTGCCGTCGCGGGTGGCGGCCTGGCCGGCGGCGGCGGCCCAGCCCATGAGCGGGGGGATGCCGCCGACCACGGCGCCGACCCAGGTGTTGAGGGTGGTGACGGCCTTGAGGGGCGTGTAGACGCCGGCGTAGAGGACGATGTTGGCGAGGCCGAGGCCCGAGACGGTGGGGTTGACGCCGAAATACAGGGCACCCACGCCCGCCGCGCCGGCCAGGACGCCGAAGAGGGCGGCGCCGCGCTTGGAGAGCAGGCCGCGGACGAGGGGCCGGTTGCGCGTCCGGGTCATCTTGGCGTCGGTGGCGGGCTCGTAGAGCATGTTGAAGGTGTTTGCGCTCGCGCAGCACAGGGTCGTGCCCGTGGTGAGGAAGAGCAGGGTCAGCGGGCTCAGGCTGGGCGTCGCCGTCATGCTGGGCGACAGCATCTCGGGGACCGGGTACAGCGCGTAGGGGACCATGGCGGAGAGGACGATGAGGGCGGTCAGGCGCGGCTTGGTGAGGGCGAGGAGGGCCGACAGGGTCCGGCGGAGAGAGTTGGTGGGGTGGGAGGCGGCGGCGGCGGAGAGGATGGAGGAGGCGTCGGGCGGGAGGGGCTTCTGGTGTTCAGGGGATTGTTGTTGCTGCTGTTCTTGGACCTTGCGGGCTTGTTGTCGTCGGCGGTGCGGTGCGAGTGTGGAGGTCGGCGACGCATCGTCATCTTGTGCGTTTGGTGGCGAGGCTGTTGCGGTAGTGGTTGTGGTGGTAGTTGTGGTGGTAGTTGTGGAGGAGGAGCGGTTGTGGCGGATGACGGAGTCGAGACATGTTGACCGGGCGAAGAGACGATTCGATAGGAAGAATATCGGGCTACTCGCGCTGCTGCCTCCTGCAGCCGTCCCAAAACATCTTCTCCGTCCGAGATTGCTATATCGTACACTGCTGGTGGTGGTAGCGGTGGTGGTGATGGCGCTGCGCTCCGCCAAGAGCACGGCTATGCGGGGTGGTGGTCGCATTGCTACCTCTCAACCCCCGTTTCCGCGCGATGCGCGATGCGTGATCCGAGGCGCAGAAAGAGTTTCGGCGGGGGGGGAACACAAGGGGTGGGGAGGGAAGCTCATGCGCCTGGCTTCGCGGGGTTTGGAAGGAGGGGGAGGGAATCTTGAAGCAGGTCGTGATAGGATTTCTGCGGGTAGTTGTTATACCCGGCTTGTGGAGAAATTACATATTTCTTTTTTGGTGGTTTTTTGGACTTTTGCGGTCGGCCGGAAACTTCCGCTTGGCCCCGGATCCGGGGTCACGTGTAACCCTTGAAGGCAACCTTTCTTTTCATCTTGAATAGTAGCATGGCTTTTTGGTTTTCGCTCTCTTAATTTTCTAGTGGTTAAGTTTTGTATTTTCCCTTGATTTCCAAGTATTGCAGAGCATGGTGGGGTGTATAGTGTACTAATCCTATTGCCTTGGGTAATATGTCTTATTCTGCAGAAGAGGGTAAATTAAAAATCCAGGTAGAATATGTACTCAACGTCATGCTAGAAAGTAATGAACATATCTTAATAGATGTTCTTTTCAGTGTTCCTAATTTTAATGCCATATTATATATGTCAGTGTATTCATTCCATGGACCACACGCAGTTTGCAGCTTGTGCACATCCAAGATTATAAACCACTGCGTCATATGAGATGTTGACTATATAAGCTCCTCAACATCTTGCTCAGTATTAAGCCAATGCCACTTTTTGCTGCATTGGGAGTGTACTAACCAGACCTCCTAATTTGTTTGGCCAAAGTCGGGTAAGCGATGAATAATGATTGTCGCGGCATGTACGAGTATCCAAACGCTCCTGCCTCTCTCACGCGCAATTAGGTCGGCAAGTACTTTGTACTTTGTCTAAAATATTTTCCCATCCTTTTCTCTATAAATGAATGGAAGTACACGTCTTTCAATATTTCCCCGCACGATATCATTGCATCATTGTCAGGCAGAGCCTTTAACGCCGGACCTTGATGCTAATTGTCTGTTTGTTACTGACCCCCTGAGGCGGTTATGTCGTCCATCCGTGCAGCTGTACAAGTATCATTTCCCGAAGTTGAAATTTTCATCTCTGGTTTTAATAAAACCACCACCCCTGAGGTATACCCTTCCATCCATTGCTCTAGGTTGAATAATGTGGACCAATGCGCCTTTTGCAAGAGGGGCGAGGAGGCGATTGATCAGGGACAGATGCAACTAACGTTTGTGGAAAGAGCCAAGTTACAATTCTCGAGATTATATACTGAGTACAGACACGTTCACATCAGTAGCTGGTCCTATTGTTTATATACAACCAACGGCGCTAACCACCAGACGTTACAGACACAAGACATGAATTAGTCAATCACTGACATGCAAGTACGTCTTGATTAAACCAAGTATATACGGTGACAAGTCTGAGCATACACCGGTGTGAGTTTGACGACGTTTGAAAGTCTGAACATCTTGCGGGAGCAAGTTTGAGACAGCGAGAAGCATGCTCGCCAAGTCAATCTTACCTGACCTGACTACATGCCACCGTTTCTATGCACCGCGACTTGGTTCCACGGATTGAGCCAGGTCCGGATAAAAAGCTATGTCTATACGAGGACGATGGTCTTAGGATAGGCCGAATGATAAAAAGGTAATTAGACTGGAAGCGACAGAGTCGAGTGTTGCTGTCGCTCCGAGTTCTCTCCCGCCATGGACCAGCGCTATGTTCCCTCCCAGCAACAACCAAACAATCAAGGTATACTTGCGATCATTATTGAAATGGCACCAATCAACCATCAGCACTATACAGAGTCATCCTATTCTTTGTTCTTTGCGGGGGAAATCTTGCATCGCAATCTTGCTGGCCTATACATTTCACGCCGCTTTCCCACGCCCGTGGCACGACGCAATCAATCCCCTATCAACCAAGGTCGCAGGAAACGACGAACAACATACGGCTTAATTATGCATATCATATACGCTTTACACCCGCATTTGGAAAAGAAAAAGTAAAACAATACGCCACGTTCTGCTTGGTAGCAAAAGCCGCATACCGTTTCCGGGCTCGTCGAGCTCTCCAAGTTTCTGCCGTCCCGCATCCCGGGTCAACAAAGAAAACACACACACACACACACACACAGACATTCAGCGCGAAGCAATAAAATCGCAATTCGGTTGCGCATTTCACAAGCTTTGCCTAGTCATACACGGATGCTGAAAAAAAGGGCATTTGTCGGCGTGCTTGACGGAAGTAAGCTATTCTTTCCAACAAAGGAAACGCAGAAATCAGTAAATCGGCTTCCCCCTTCCCCCCCCTTTACGAACAGCACAACCATGCAAACATGCGATGCTTTGTTGTGTTTCCGGCTTGGGGTCGCCGGCCGCTTGGACCAGGCTTTCTTTTCACCAAGCTGTCGACCCGAAAGTCGAGGACTTGAGATGAGGGTTTCTTTGTTGGCAGCACAAACCTCCCAACAGCAAGCCACACCCTCCCCCGATAGTCTACCTATTCAGAACCTCACGCTAAGAGGTGAGGATTGTCATTCAATGGAACTTCCTGGAACTAACCCTCGCGGTCCCCCCGATCATGTATTTCGATGATAAAAAGGATGAAGGGTGAATGTTTGAAACGTGAAGTACGGTACATGATCTTGGTGTCATATTTTTTGCTGCATCTAGATGCTCGACCTGAGCCACTACTACACTCATTTTCCCCATTTCACTTGAAGTCACAGCACTATACCGACGCAAGTTGATTATTGTGACCTTGCTTCACATTTGAAAGAAGTCTAAGTGTATATCTACCGGTCATGATACCCTCAGCTGAGGACGTGGACAGGGTCCAGAACCCGTCCTACGCCAGCACAAGGCAGGCGGCACGCCGGAGCATGAAGTTCGGCGATGATCCGAGCCTTTGGGAAGACGCCCACGCCGTCTTCGCGGGGCTCGTCGCCCGTCCGGACGTGAGCACCGATCGCATCCTCAAAACTTACTTTGCCGAGCTCGAGGCAGAGAAGTTCTGGCTCCCGCACGACCTAGACGCCGCGGATGACGTGATTATGGCTACCAAGGAGTACCAAGCCGAGCTTGAGGGCTGGGACCCCCCGCGGCCAGATGACCTCGCTACGAAACTGACGTATCTGTGGGCCGGGCAGCCTGTTGCGCCCGAGGACCCTAATGATGAGCGCCACCAAGCCAAAGAGGCGCCGAAAGGAGGACGGGGCCAATCCGAAAAGCAGCGTGGCAAGCAGCCGGCAACGGCCGGTAAAGGAAGTGCTTCGCGATCTAGAGATTCAGCATGTAAGGTCTACTACCCCCTGAAGACGCAGTATAGAAGCCAAGAGCACAAGAAAAAACTAAGAAAAGAAGGAGAAGAAGAAGTAGAAGAAGCAGGAATACTGACTACCCTTTGCGAAAAAATAGTTCCGCCGCCAGAGGATGATGGCGTAAATTCCCGGCGTCAACCCGTCGCGCCGCGCCGCAAAATGCCAGCCCCCGTACCCCCCTTTGATGCTATCCCACTCTGCGGCTTCCAGGGAAAATACCCCTGGAATCCTAAAGACTTATCTACACTGGCCTGGGCCATCCGTAAACTACTTTCGGCCGAGGATGGCGAAGATGTCGAGTTCACCCTCATCAAGCGTTCCTCTATCAATGTCGAATACAGCGACCAGGATGGAGTGGTGCGCGCTGACAGCTTGGATCTCTCTGAAGATATGCACGACTTTGTCGACCCCGATAGGATGCTGCCGACCATCAGAGCGCTGCTGAGACCCAATACCCGCCGGCCCAAGAAGTTGCAAGAGGTCACGGAGCGCCCGAGCGCTGTCAGTTTCAACTGGTTCGTCATGCGTAAGGGTGAGGCCGACCCTCCGGGCTTGAGGTTCGAACCGGAACAGGACGACTTGGTAAAGGGGGTGACGACCATCAAGCCCCTCGACGGCCAGGACAAGACCAAGATAGCAAAGGCGTATCTGAGCGTTCCGGAAGCAACGGCGACAACCTCACCTCCGGAGCATCTGGACACGACGACGCGGTGGAACACGGACCAGTTCCAAGCTTATATGAATTCCGCCATTGACGTCGTCACAGACTTCTCCGGCGAATTCCAGCTAGAGAGCACCCTCGTCAGCTTACAGCCCCCCATGAACGAGGATCAGTTCCAGCGTGTCATAGAGGATGCCTCCGAGGACGCTTATTGCGGGCTAGTAGCCCCGCTGCCCAACAAGGTGGTCCAGCTGCATCCTCGCTCACGTCCGTACTACGCTACCGCCCACTTCACAATCAGTTGGGAGCAGGCCGATCCGGATACAGTCCACCTCGTGCTGCCGGGCTTCTTTCCCGGATCCGGGTTCCCGGACACGCCGCTGCTCAAGCCGCCTGGCCCCACGACACCGGGTAGCGAGTTGCCCTTGTTCCGCGGCGCCATCGCCGACATCAACAGCGTCGTGCACTCGGCCCTGGGTCTAGAGGCTGATGACGTTGTGGAGATTCTGCTGCTGAGCGCCGACGACGCTGTCGGTAGAAATGTTGGCTTCCGTCCATTGGCCCGCGTGCCGAGGACAGATGACACAAACGCCCAGGATCCCGGGAGAGTCATTGACAAGCAACTCGTCTTGGCTTGTGAGCGTGGCGTGCCTGTCCTGGTCCATCCCGTATTCCCGGATGACCCCAACGTAATCACGCAGCACCCCGAGGGCCAGTTGGATCATAACAGCTTCCTCGTCTCGCCCGGCCTGCTCTCCAAGACAAATATCAAGCTATTCCGCCGCGAGTGCGAACAATTCCGGCGTTTTGCTGGCGGGACCATTACCTCTCAGCATGATCACATCCGCATCCGCGCCTCTCCCACCTTCGACCTCAAGGGCAAGTTCTCCATAGAGTTTTGTACCTATTATATCGGACCCAAGACGACGGACGCGCAGTGGTTCAGCATCCGTGCTAGGATCCCGACTCGCTACGTCAGGGTGAGCTTCACGACCGAGGCTGAGGCGACATTTTACCCAACGGGGTCTCCTTTCAGCGTCTGGGGCCCGCGATATGGTAGAGTCCTACTCGGTGAGGCATGGAGGCAGCCGTTGCCGTCTGTGTCTCGAGGGACGCAGCAAAGCCGATCATCACCGCCCCGGAGCCAGGGGGTACTTGAAGGTTCCGCCGGTGCCGAGCGGCAAACCGCTCCCTCATCGCCTAGGACTCGGCTGGGCGTCGTCAGAACTGGATCAGCAACTCCCGGTGTGATCACGGCGTTTTCTGGCTCTGGTGATGGCCGAGGATCTTTTACTCCTCCCCGCACGTCGCCTAGCCGCTGTGTCTGTCCCTTTTGTCGAGACCAGGGGTACGCCCGCATGAGTGATGACCATCGCATCGAGCATCTCCTCACGCACCGTCAAGAGCTTCTCACACGTGCGGGCGGGACGCTTGACGAGGCCGATGACCAAGGACATGAGCGCTGGGTATTTGACTGCAAGCGGAGCTCAAGCAGAAGATGTGCAAGTGCATCGGTGGAGGGTCCCCGCCCAAACATCCGCCCCGAGCTATGCGCGTTCTTCAGGTCATGCGGCATGCTGGTCAATTTCGCTACCGGCGCACAGCTCCAGAGACACTACGAGGAGTGCCATCCCGATCATGCTCGTGGGGCAGAACGTCTGAGGGCCCTCACATCAGTCCAAGATCCGTCAGCTGGTGCCGCACAGTCCTCCAGGGCTGGGGCAGTAGGTCCAGCGGCGTCCAGCCAAGCCTCAACAGCACCAGGGACGCAGACCACGGTTGAGAACACGGATGATGACTACCCCATGGACCTAGGGGGTGGCTTTGCCGATGTAGAGTCTGCCTCTGGCCGTAGTGAGCAAGTGCCGTCGCGGTCATCTCGGGGCAGGGCAACTTCAGATGATGTGTTTGGCACACCAGACGAGCAGGCCGTCGAGAATCTCCCAGATGCACCTGCAGGAGATGAAGAAGGGGACGAAGAGAGCGGACCTGAGACGACGCCTGAGCCAAACGACAAGTACAAGGTCAAGCCCACGTACGTCTGCTCGCGCTGCCTCCGAAGCATGCCCAACAAGAAGGCCATAGCCAGCGATCCTGGCATCGAAGTACAGATGAGTGTAAGTTTCTAACGCTATCCCCACTTCCCACTTCCCACTTCCCACCTCTGCCACCTCCCCTCACCTTCCCTCACCTTCCCTCCTCTGGTCTCCTCTGGTCTCCCCTCTCCCTGCCTTGGAATGAAGATTACAATGAGCGATGACAACATGCTAACCCGTTACTCCTCCATCCACAGAAACACATTAGTGGAAGACGCAGCTGCCGCATCCCCGCCCAAAAGGGCACGACGGAGGGCGGCCTCCCCAACATGAGCGGCTGGCTCTTTAAGAAAGACGTCGAAGTCTATCTCAAGACGTTGTCGGGCGGTATACGGGCGCTTAAGCAGCGATTCATAGCCGACCATCCCAACTACGCTGAGACCATTTGGCCGGCAGACGGAGTGAACCCCGTGGGCGGCACTGGGCCCCGGTCTCATGTTTGGGCTAAGGACCCAAATCACGAGGATCGGGAGAACGTTACGTGGGGAATGACATGGCCGCCGGTTGCGGGACCGTCTGGGCCATCTGGTGGAGGGGACGATGATGAGGATAACAACAACAATAGTCGCCGCTCAACTCCCAAGAAAGGCAAACGCAAGAGGTCCAACGACCCCTCCTACCGCCCCACCGGCGCTGAGCCGGAAGACGATGATGTCAGCGACGGCGTTCCGGAGGAAGACGACGACGACGAGAACAGCAGCCGGCGGAAGCGCAGAAAGACCCCCTCCGACCCGACGTACAGACCCCCAAAGAAGGACGACGCCGACGACGACGACGACAACGGTGCGCCGGGAGGGGGGCCACCTTCCGTGGCAGCATCAGCAGCGACGACTGCGGCGGCGACTGTACGTGGGGGCAGGAGAAAGCTGCCCACGTCCAGGCCCAAGGGCAAATCCAAGGCTTCTCCCAAGAGCGGGAGCAAGGCTGCTGCTGCTGCTACCGCTGGACCATCAAGCAGCGGGGCCGGAGTCGAGGACGAGCTCAACGATGCTCCTCCCGCCCCGGCGGCAGCGCGTCCCAGGAAGCGCAAGGCGGCTGCTGCCGGGGAACAGGAAGTAGAGGAGCCGGCCAAGAAGAGGACCAAGGCGGTCGCCAAGCCTACCTCCAAGCCTGTCGCTAAAGCAGCACGTGCGGTATCAGCAGCGGGACCGTCAGGGACATCGACTACCGCCTCTTCGTCCGCGCAACCCAGGTCCAGGGCCAAGGGTAAGGGTAAAGGCAAGGCAGCAGCTGCACCGCAGCAAGACGATGCTGAACCGGTAGCATCTCCGACGCCAGCTACGGAGGAGCAGGAGGAAGCGCCTCGGCAGAAAAAGGGTAAAGGCAAGGCCAAAGCCGCCGCAGCGAAACCCTCCAAGACAACCGCTGCCGCCACGGCAAAGAAGCCTGGCAAAGCCACTTCTACTGCTGCTGCTGCTGCTGCTGCTGCTACCACTGCTACCTCAAAGAAGCCCGCGAAGGCAGCCACTGCCACCGCCACGAAGAAGAAGCCAGCCAAGGCTAAAAAGCCCACCACAACCGGCACGGGCTCGGCTACCATCACCATCCAGGAGGACGGCACGCCCGTCATCAACCGCGGGAGGAACGAGCCCGCGGGCACCGACGTCGTCGGCGGCAGATCCCTGAGGAAGCGCAACTAAAGAGGGGAGATTGGACCCGGAGGGACGAGGATAAATGGTGAATTTTTTTTTCTAATTCTTTTTTTGTATTTTGTGTTTTTTTTTTTTTTTTGCTTTTTCGGAAGGGGAGGACACGCGGGTGGTAATAATAGGTAGATTGGTTTGTCGTTGTGTGTGAAATCATGTAGTAAATGTTCCCGTACATTTTGCCCTCTCTTTTTTTCTTCATCTTCTCTTTTCTTTTTTTCGTTTTTTTTCTTCTTTTTTCTTTTTGTCAAGTATGTAAGAATCGCTATCAATTACCATGATTCCTATTTAATAAATATATCGTCTTGTGTGTGTGTGTGTGTGTGTGTGTGTGTGTGTGTGTGTGTGTGTGCGTATGTCTCCCTCTCTCTCTCTCTCTATATATATATATATATGCTTCGTCCGCCATCTTCGTTTGCCGATATCTAGATAATTATTTTCCCCCATCAACATCCTCACAAAACGTACTACTACCCCCGTACTCTTCATGCCATCTACCCCCTTTCACTGTCTTGGACCAACAACGCCCCTGGATATAGTCTTTCCAGGACCCCGAGGTGGAAAGAAGGGGGACCCAATCCCACAACTTGTTTCTGACCGCCCTGGGCCGCGTTCCTCGACCAAAAGTAGACCCGTTAAACCCGAGCGACGGTCGCCTGTCTAGCCGGGCTTCTCTCTTCGTTCTACTCATGATAACAGTCACTGAAGCGGGCCGGGGGTAATCGGTTTCGCTCGCGGCGTCGCCGGGCTCTCTTTGCCGCCGCTTGGCTCATGGACATATATTTATTTCCTTGGGTCTTTTTTTTTCCAGTGGAAAAGTCTCATCTACCCCGTCCTGTCCCATCCAAAATCACGCAAAATCAACCCACCCGTACCATAGACGCCCTGAACCTCCCCAATCCACCAACAAAGATTATTCCGGCTCAAAATGGACGAAAAACAACAAAAAAAAGAAGGAAAACTCCAACCTGTTTATAGGCCCTCGATAGCCTTGAAAAGTACGTCCATGCCGCCCGGCCCAAAGCCGCCTTTGTCATTAAGCAAAGATCCCACGTCGCTGAGTACGCCCAGGGGAATATAGCACCCCGACTTGGCCTTCTCCAGGCTCTCCTTGAGACGGCTCGTGTGCTCCCAATCGCGGGCGGCCTGCTCCGCGCGCTCAATGACCTTGTTGGAGATGCCGCACATAGCGGCGCAGTGCATGCCAAATGAACCTTCTGCAACACCGTCCTCGAGCTTGTACAGGAATGTAACTTGCCGAATAGCCTCGTCGACGTGAATCTGCATACGCCGAGCACGAATCTCCGGGTGGTTTTCGAACTCGGTGGCCAGGGAGTGGTAGTGCGTCGCAAAGAACCCTACACAGCCAATATGGGATGCGACATGATGAAGAACAGCTTGAGCAACTGCTACACCGTCATAAGATGACGTGCCTCGGCCAAGTTCGTCCAGGATGACAAGCGATCGCGGTGTAGCCTCCGACAGAATCTTCTTCGTCTCCGACAGCTCCACGAAAAAGGTGGATTGCGCGGCAAAGATGTTGTCGTTGGCACCCAGGCGTGACATGATACGATCGACAGGAGTTAGACGTGCCGATGTAGCCGGGACAAAACAGCCAATCTGTGCCATGATAACGGCAATGCACGACTGTGGGTATGTTAGAGCGAGATTCAGCCTCTCGGATTATACATTTTGACTTACCATGCGGAGAATCGTCGACTTGCCAGCCGCGTTAGCGCCAGTCAACAAGTTGATCTTGGCTTGCTCACCACCGAGCTTGATGTCGTTGGGAATGAAGTCGTCGACCGTGTTTATCATACAAGGGTGTCGAAGCTCTTCGAATTCGACGATGCTGCGGTCTTCGTCGACGAAATTGGGCCGGCAACTGGGCAGGCCAAGCGAGGAAGAGGCCTTAGCTAGACTCACGAGGCAGTCCAGGTGGGCAACAATCCTGATTGCCTTGAGCCAGGTCTCATAGTCTGTGTCAAACTTGCGGAAGAAGCGCAGCGCTACCTCCTTGACAAGCTGGGAATGCGTCTCCTCTGCTTCCTGGAGCTCTCGCACCAGATCAGTCAGCTCGCCGAACCACCAGCGCTTCACGTCCTTGGTCGCCGACATTTGGCGCCAGCTAGAAGGAACTTTAACGCTCTTTGGCGCTTCCATCTGGTAAATCTCCTTGCCGATATCGGTAAACTTGAGCGTCTTGCACTTGAGCTCAGTCTTCTTCGCATCCAGCAGCTCTTTTAGCTGGCCTTTTATTTCGTCCATGCGATCGAGACTCTCATCAAAGTCCTCTTCAATGCCACGTTCTGGGATAAGCAGCTTTTCTTCCCGAGCCCTACGTCGGTCAAAAGCTGCTTTCCAGAATCCCAGCGGCTCCTCCAAGTTGGGCATGGATGAAACAAGTTGATCAACAATGCCGCTGCCTCCCTTGAACGATTCGAGGAGTGACATGGTGTATTCAATTTGCTCAAAGCCTTCCAGCACACGGACAAAATCTTCGGGTCTGCAAGCACCAGCATGGATGCGGGAAATCAGACGCTCCAGATCGGGCATCTTGAGAAGCTGCGATGCGAACTGCTCGCGGATGGATGGGTCCTGATTCAGCATCTCGACAGCATCAAGACGTTCGTTGATTTTGCGGATATCGCACAGCGGATGAGCAACCCAGCTGCGGAACATGCGCTTACCAAACGGCGTCACGCACTTGTTAAGCAGGCTGAAGAGTGTGCCATCGGACGTGCCATTAGAGGTATTAGTAAAGAGTTCTAGGTTGATGAGCGTTTGCCCGTCGAGGATGAGTGTGCCATTCTTCTGGATGGGGCTGTAAGGATCAAAGCTGCCCTGCGATAGGAGCGGGCGCTCGATCTTGAGGAATTGCAAGTAATAGACAAGGCCTCCAACCGCAGACATGACAAGATCATCATCCTTGTACTGTTGGAGCGTCTCTGGCCAGATATCTTCGCCTCCCTCCTCAGTAACAAAGTAGTTGTTCGCACTCAGTTCACGACGAGCAGTGTCGGCGTCCCAGAACTCAGCCGTAGGCTTCAGATGCGTCCAGATAGTAGTGGGGCTTGTGTTGTTTTTGAGAATCCGGAGCGCCTTGGTCGACAGGCGTGATTTTTCGAGAAGAAGCTCACGAGGCCCTGTTTGAGCGACAAACGTCTCAAATTTGGTCAGGTCAACATCGTCAACAAAGCCAGAGAGGTGGAAGCGGCCAGTAGCAGTGTCGACAAAGGCGATACCAAAGGCAGGCTTGCCATCGACAATTGACTCTTTGATGGCGACGCAGTACGCGGCCATGTCATCCTGCAGCATACTACCGTCTACCAGGGTACCGGCAGTGAGAACGCAAGCCAGTTCGCGGGTGATAATCTTATCAGCCTTCTTCCCACTCTTGTCCTGGCGTTCACGCATCTCCTTGCCCAGGTTGGTCTCCTTCTGGTCAACACGGGCTACCTTGAACTGCTTGGCAACGAACTGATTTGTCCAATGATCGAGCGAGCTTTCTGGCACGCCGACCATGCGCATATTGACACGATCTGTCATTTTGAAGTCGAATTGCTGATGACCAATCGTAGCATCGTTCTCGTACAGCTCGTAGAACTTTCCCTTCTTGAAGAAGACTATCGTGTCCCAGTGGTTCTGCTTGATCTTCCAGTATTGCGTCTCAAAAGGAGAAAACTTATTCCAGGCCATAGGTGGGATGTAAATGGTTCGGGGGTCATAATCTGGATCCCCGGGAGCACGCTTCTCCTTGTCGCGCACATTGGCCAACCAAGGATAACGCTCCTCGGGTTCTCTTGTGTATGCTTTTTCTTTACCATTCGCGGTTTTGGTACGCTCCACCGGTTTTACCACCGGCTGCTTATCTGTCGAGGCGGGATCGTATTTCCATTGCGTGGCTGTAGAAGGAGGTAGATCATCCATGTCAACATCTGACAAGATTGTGTCCATGGGCGGGGGCGAGTCAGCAAGGTTGGCTGGGGGTGAAATGTTGGATCGCTTCCGCGATACCGCTGGTTTAGAAGGTCGCTTGCGCTTCTTTGATCGGCCGCTGTAGTCGTCGGACTCGTCTGAAGCTATAAAGTCTGCCATGTCGTCTGGTACGCGTCAGTTGATACTCTAAACATGCGATGAGAGAGCATACCATCATCATCCTCGACGTCGTCAGCATCGTCTTGGCCGTACTCGTCCTCGTCAACAACCTGTCGCCCCCTATTACGGCGCTTCGGTTGTGTAATGGAGAAGGAAAAGACGCCGTCGTCTTCGTCGGAGGATTCTGCGTAACTAACAATCTTCTTGCCCTGCATGGTGGAAATAAGTGAATGTTCCTCGTCTCTTCCTGCAAAAACAAAACATACCTTGCGCGTAGGGCTGCTACCGTGGACTACTGGTGTGACAGCAGTAGATTTGGCGATAGCTGAGGAAGGGACTTCTGTGTCGTAGTTTTCTTGCGAACTTGGTGGATCAATGGCGTCGCTGCTCGGTACAGGCGTTTGCATCTTCTTCTTGGACTTTGCACTCGGGTTGAAAGGCGAAGGCTTAGGCAGAGCGTTGGCCTTGGTCGTCTCCTTCAGGCATGATGAGGATGGAGAAGATGCAGGAGGTTGAACCTTTGCCGAGGGCGAAGAAGCAGGCCCAGCGGGTGAAGACTTTTGAAAGAATGACACAATAGAGCGCTGCTTGGCCGAGGATGAAGCAGCGGGACCTGACTTTGCTCCCACCACCTTTGCAGGCGTCCGGACAGGTTTGTCACCGGCCATGGCGAATTAGAGGGGTGATGTAGTATAACGTAGAAGCAGGCTTGGGTGCTATAAAGATCAGACGAAAATGGTCAAATACACATGTAAAACAAGGACAATGACAAAGATAACAGGACTCGGAGAGAATGGGAGAATGGAAGAAAAACGTGTAATGGATGAATTAGGGGGCCGAAGCTGGCATGGGATGGGGAATTTGAGTTACGAATTTCATAAAAGGACCTTGGTTTGTGCTTGACCCGCGTCGCGCCTACGGGGTACCTCTTGCTCGACCGCGTCGTCGCGTAAAGCATCTGTCATCGGGCAACAATGCACTGTGCTATCTGCGCCAAACCCCATGTTCTGTACAGTTCGGTGCGCACTGTACTAATTAAACAGCACTTTACGCGCTACCTTGTGCTTTATCACCACATGACTCCATTGTTTGACACAGGATCCATGCTTCAGTTACTCCGTACTTTTAATGGATAAATATTTTGCGATCCACGAGAGGCAACATTGGACAAAGCTAAATAGAAACAGCTCATCAATTGTTAATGTTTGGGTATAAGCAAAAATAATATCTAACGTCTTCTCAGCACCATACCGAAAAATCTCCCTACCGCAAGCATGACCATAAACATCCATAACCTCCATCCAGTGCTATGACCAGTCCTCAACTTTGCCCTTGAGGCTTTGACAATCCTTGCCGCGCGGGGAACGGCCACGGCATCATATCGCCGAACAGCTGCTGTGATATCACGGCCGCCGCAAAGCTGGTGTGCGAGCTCCCACCCGTCCGCCAGCGCGAGGTTGGCGCCGAACCCTGCGAAAGGGCTGAGCGCGTGGTTGGAATCGCCGATGAAGATGACGGGCATCTTATTGATGCTCTCCTGGTGCGAAAACGGCATCTTGTCTCTGGCGTTGATGCACATGACTGCCCGGTGATCAGTCTGCGAGACGACAGTGCTGAAAGGCTCTGTGAAATCCGCTCCCAGCTCTCGTGCTCGGGCAACGACAGCTGCGGCTTCGTCTTCGGATTCCCGATTGAAAGCAGGAGACTCGACCTCCTCCAAATGGCCCACAGCCCAGACGATGCTGTTATCGTCCACTGGTGAGTAGAAGCACGAGACACCCGTTCCTGACAGGACAAACCCCCAATCTCGATCGAGAGGCTTCGGCAACTGTCCATCAAATCGCGACAGGCCACCTCTTAGCACTGCGCCGGCATACTGAAGCTTGTCGTCGGGTCGGAGAAATGATCTCAGTTTGCTATTGGCACCGTCTGCCACGACCAAGAGGTCACAGCCATGTGTCTCTACTTGCTCTTGGCCTTCTTTTTGCACTTGGACCATCACGCCGTCGTCTGCGTTGCTTGCTGCCGAGAGACACTTTGATTGCCATTGCACGTTTACGCTCGTGCCGATGGCTGACAACAAGACCTGCCTCAGGTCTCTACGCGTCACCCTTATGCTAGACGACGGCAAGCCATCGACAGGCTTTCGTCGCAGACTAATCTTCTCCTTCCAGTCTGATGCCCAAATCTTGAAGGACCCTTTATCGTCGAGACCAGAGATGGCATGCGAGCACATCCTGTCCAGCAGATTCATGTTTTTGAGTGCAATCAGTCCGCCGGTGTTGTCGTGACCAGCCAGAGACAGGCTATAGCCTTCCCTCTGCTGCTCTACGTCTTGGGCATCGCGATCGAATATTGTGATTATAGGAGGCGGTCCGAGTGCCGAATGCCAGAGCTGGTTGAGAGATGCTGCAAAGCTCAGCCCAGCAATCCCCCCTCCAGCTATGATGATTCTCTTGCCCGAGAGGAAATGTCGTCGTGGGTTATCCATATTGCTGATGGAGACGGTGCAAGTCTCTTTCTTACTGTCCATGTCGTCGATCCGTCTGGGAGTTGGCTGTGTTATATACAGAAGTTACACAAGCATGATGAAGACAAAAGGTTCAAAGGGATATATTACTGTAGCATCCGACGGTTTTGTCCCTCACGAACCCTTTGTTTCCCTCCCTCGCAGGGAACGCCTCATACCGCCTCCTAGCCAACAACGAATGATTGAATCAAAAGACTAAAAATAAAAAATAAAAAATCAATGCAAACTTAGACGAATGACCAGAAAAGCAACTGAATCGAATGGTGGCCGATTAACGCCGTTAGTAGCGGGTCCTTTGAAGAACTAGCAGCAGAGCCGGATCCTTGGAGCTGGTTAAATTCGACGTTGGCACGGGCTCCGGGCTCCGGCTTCGTCGGCCCTTGCATTTACGCATTGCCAATTTGGGAAACCAACACGTATAGCCATCCAACGCCGGGCACAACATTTGTGAGCGACTCGACGAGAAATAGAGGTCAATTTTACCGAGGCGTCTTTTCTTTATATTTCTAGTACATGTCTGCCTAGGGCTATTCCAAGTACGAATCGGAAATGGGTCGCTCACTGCGCTCGTGCCAAACAGCCCGGCACCTGTGGGCCATTGGTATCAACCCCCTATACTTTAAATACCCTAGAGTCCCTTAGAGTCCATCTAATAGCCCCGTTCATAAAGGATGAATAAACCCTGTAAGAGTTAGTCACTCGCGGAGTATTGGTAAAAGGCTCTGTATGGCTGTAATTAGTATCTTTTGGATCATGAACATCTTGCTGTTATGAGCGATGTGCATGTGAAATCGCATTTTCGCTCATCCAATAGGTAAGGTTCCATTAGCACGTACTGCATTGAAAATCCCCCTCCACCCTGCTGGAAAAGCCCCCCACTACCATGCCGAGAGAAAACTGCCCCTCCAAAAAAGTTTCAATACCACATGCGACTTTGGCGATGTGACTTCCGCGCAGAACCCAAACATAGAAGCACTGAAAAAAAAAAGAGCCATATGACCACAGAGATGACCGGCCTTGCAGCGCCCCCGGTCCTGTCAACGCCGGACGACCAGATACTCGAGATCCCCGCCGAAGCCAATACCAAATCCACGCTCTCGGACGCCTCCCTCTCCTCCGTTTACGAGATCCCTCGCACCGTCGCGGAGCTAAAGGACGGATCATGGAAGCGCGTAGCCCTGCAGTTCCCGGACGACATGCTCGTCGACGCCCCGCGCGTGGCGGAAACCCTGACGGACGAGCTCAGGGGCGCGATCGAGGGGGTCAGGGTGTACATACTCGCCGACACGAGCTACAGCGCGTGCTGCGTGGACGAGGTCGGCGCGGAGCACGCGGACGCGGACGTCATCGTGCACTACGGGAGGGCGTGCCTGAGCCCCACGAGCAGGCTCCCGGTCGTGTACGTCTACACGAGCATGGAGCTGGACCGGAGCGCGGCGGCGGAGAAGTTTGAGGGGGAGTTCGCGGACAAGGAGGCCAAGGTGGTGGTCATGGCGGATCTGACGTACCAATGCCACGTGGAGGAATTGGTGCGCATGGTGCGGGACAGGGGCTACGCAAACGTCGTCGGGACAGACGTGGTGCGAGACCCGGGGGGTCTGATACCGAACCGCAAGATATCAGGGGAGGCGGCGGTGCTGGGTGAGGGCGAGGGTCTGAAGCAGTACTCCCTGTTCCACGTCTCCGACCCCGCGCCCTCGCTCCTCCTCGCCCTTCACTCGAGGTTTGCGACGCTGCATGTATTATCGACGCCTTCGACGACGATTGACAACCCCACGATGCGCACGGCCGGCCTCCTGCGGCGAAGGTTCGCCCGCGTTCTCTCCCTCGCCTCGGGCGGGGTCATCGGCATCCTGGTCAACACGCTCTCCATCACGAATTCGCTGTCGTCAATAGACCTGCTGCGGAGAAAGATTGCCGCCGCGGGGAAGAAGAGCTATACGGTGGTGGTCGGGAGGCTGAACCCGGCCAAGCTGGCGAATTTTGCCGAGATCGAGGGCTGGGTCGTGGTGGGATGCTGGGAGAGCGGACTCGTCGAGGAGGAGGGGTATTGGCGGCCGGTGGTGACGCCGTTCGAGATGGAAGTCGCTCTGCTGCCGGAGGAGGAGAGGGTATGGGGCGGGGAGTGGTGGGCTGGCATTGAGAGGCTACGGCTAGGGGATGGCGAAGAAAAAGGGGATGCTGGTGCCGGCGGCGGCGACGACGATGCTGCAGCGAACGGAGTAGAGGAGGACGATGTCGATGAAGACGAGTCGCTGCCGCCCGAGTTTGACCTCCGTACGGGGAAGCTCGTCAGTCACTCCCGTCCCATGCGCCTGGCAGTCCGCTCCGCCAACAAGAAGACGTCGGGCGAAAACGATGGCGGCGACGACGACGGGAGCAAGCCGAGGACGTCGGAAGCGCTCATCAGGCGGGACGGAGCCGGCGAGCTCGCGAGCATCAACGGCGTCGCCAGCCCCGGGGCCGAGTTCCTCAGGTCGCAGAGGACGTGGCAGGGCCTGGGGACGGATTTCGCGGAGAACAACGAGGCGAGCACGGTGGTGGAGGAAGGGCGCAGCGGGATAGCGAGAGGTTACGTCGTGGGGGACGGTGATAAGCATTGAGCGCGAGTCCCCCAATGGCGGGGGATCAGCAGTATCGCGATGGTGCTGTTCGTTTGTATTCCGTAGTATGGCATTTAGATACCCTGTTAAATCAACGCCGGCTTACGGAGTATGTCGGGTGTCGATCGTGCTTGCTCCGTAATATGAGTTCAACGATTGCCTCATAAGAGGGTAGGTTGGTGTGATGTTGAGGCTACGAGACAATGTTGACTGAATGAATTGGCAGTAAGATGATGATGACGATGATGATGGGTGGGAAAGTTTCCAATACGGCACTCCGTTTATTCATATTCACATTATTCATCTAACCTTTAGCTATTGTGGTTGTGAGAAAACCACTACCCTTTGGGATTCGCCATCGTTCTTAAGACGAGGCCTGAGCCCCCCCTCCCCCCCCCCGCTTGTGTCCAAAGCCTCTTCCAGATCCAAACGTGAGACGATGATTCATCGTAGGGTAATCATGGGTATGATATATATACCTCTCTCCCCTTTGAGATGGATCGTACAAGGAAAGAAAAAATCGCATCATTTAAAATACATCATCATTATCATTTCATGGGCAATCATTTCGGTTGCCGGCTTACACGTAGGTGTGCGAGTTGCGGCTGTGCCTGGAGCCGGAGTGGCTGCTGCGGTGCGAGTGCCTGGAGGAGTGATGGTGGCGGACGGGCTTGGAGCGGTAGGTAGTTGTGTACTCGGAGTGGTCAAAGGCGCCGCCGTGGAGGAAGGCGGCGACGGCGGTGACGAAGAAGAGGATGACGTTGATGATGGCGAAGGCGAAGCTGGCCTTGAGCATGGCGCACCTCTTCTCGGTGCGCCAGCCGACGTCGTAGCCGGGGCCGGTGACGCGGACGTCGCCGAGGTCGACGGTCCAGTCGTTGGCGCGGTCGGCGTAGACGTTTGTGCAGCTGACGGAGGCGATGCCGCGGAGGAAGTAGACGCCGGCGATGAGGGCGCCGAAGAGGAGGATGTCGACGAGGGCGACGAAGCGGGCGTTGTGCTTGGACCGGTGGTAGAAGAAGAGGGTGAGGATGGCCCAGGCGAGGGCGAGGACGGAGACGATGAAGAGGACGAGGATCGAGGTCGGCGTGAGCGAGTTGGCATCGGTGAAGCCCTGGACGAACCAGGAGAGCATGCCCACCACTGGTATCTGTGTACAATCGTTAGCGGTTTGCTCTACTTTCTCTGTCTCTGTCTCTCTCTCTCTCTCTTTCTCTGTGTGTGTCTCTGTCTCTAAGGAGTGCTTGATGCTCCATATTCGGACAAAAGTTCATGGGCAAGGCAAATGTGCAAGAAAAAAAAATACATACCAGCGTGAAGATTTGAAAGAAGCGATTGAAAACAAACGTGAATACGAAAAACATGATGGGCGAAATTCGGAGGGCGCAAAGGCGCGCGCACAATTCTTTACTTTCTGTTTCTTCGTCTTTGAGTCGTGGGGTATGGAGGGGATGGGGGGGGCAACAATTGGAAGTCGTCGCAAGAAAAATCACCACAGCTAAGGGGATAATTGAAAAACGACCGTATCGCGAGGGATACTATGAGAAGAGTCTTTGGAGAAAGGGGAGAGGGGGGAAGGGGAGGCGGTGGGCTTTCGGAGGGGGAGAGGAAGGGAATAGTTGCAAGTATTTGTACGGATTACGGCCGGCGGTGATGACGCCTCACTCTCTTCACCTTGAACTGAGCAACCCCCTGGTTTCCGTCTAGCCCGGCACCGATGTCAGGTACGGACGGGGACTACTGTGGTTTAGGCGGTAATCTAGCAGTTTAGTTAATGTACATGCAAGGTTCGAGACAATCGATTGGGCCCTTTTCTTTGTGTGTGTGTGTGTGTGTGTGTGTGTAATTAGTAGGACGGAGTAGAGAGGAGGACTTGGGATTGAATATTGAAGAGGTTGGGCAGACGTGGCTCTGCATCCACCCCACCCACCCGCCGCCAGCCAGCCCGGTTTTGCACTTTTTTTCTTTTTTTCGGCGGAGCATGCTACTTACTACTACTACCTCGGAGAGCTGGTTGGCTAGATGGTGGATGGTTACAAGGTGCACACCGTTACGGAGCACACTGCATGCTTTGTACGAAGCGTACGGAGTACAGGGGGGTGTTCCTTTTGCGTAGGACTATTCCTCCTCGAGGCATTGAATCGTTTGGGCTGAAAGGAAAGGGTTCCTCTCCTCGGACAGCATGTCCCAATGGACGTGATGTGTTTTACATAGTAAAGCTCGTCGGAGCTGTACGTGTATTCCTGAAGCCCAGGCGTTTTCTTTCTTTCTTTCTTTTGCTTATTACGGAGTACCTGGGAGGGAACGAAGCTATCGGTGACACTGATTAAAGAAAAACAGCCACCGACAATTGTATCTACATAGTGTGTGCATGCGATGCAGGGATCCGTCCGACGGCGCTAACTCGAGTGGTGGCCGGGTGTAAAAGCCGAGAGAGAGAGAAAAGAGGATTGATTCTCGAACCCTGCAGGATTTGCATGAGATGCATCAGTAACAAGCAGCAGTAGTAACACGCAGTAGCAACAAGCAGCCGTAGTAACAAGCAGTGGGCTTGCGAGTACGGGTATCTCTACGGGAGTCGCATTGGGCGGGAAGGACGGCCCAAGGTTGGGAGTGGTAGTGTGTGTATCTGCGTCTGACGAGAAGGGATCATGGAGGGGAGGGGGGGGGGGGGGGGGGGGGGACACGACGCATCGCTGGCGAGGTGCGGCGTTTTGTCGGTGTGCAGACTTTCAGTCCAATCTTCTTCTTCTTCTTTCGTCTAATGTACGATACGAGAGTGATGCAGCCATTGTTTATGCGTTGGTTTCGACAAAGGACTTTTTTGTTGGTTGGAGGGGCGTAACCTCAGGTAGGTAGGTGCCCTGTGCCTTTCGTGGCGGGGGATTAGCAAGATTCCCATCAATTCCTTTCTTTTTTGGAGTTTCTTTTTCATTTTTTTTTCAATTTTTTTTTCAGGTGGCTGGCTGGCGGGACAAACCGCCAAAGTCCTTGGCGCCGAACCATCGCCAACCGCCTCAAACCTCTTACCAGCCACGTGGGAACCGAAACCTTGTCAGCACGCCGCAAAAGGGAAAAAGAAAAAGAAAAAAAAAGAAGAAGAAGAAGAAGGCAAACCGAGGTCTGCTTTTCTAAAGAAGGCACAGCTTATACTAACCCACGGAGTATTTGGATACAAGCTTTCATCTCACTAATACACGACTCCCGCTTTCTCTGCCCGGAAACCCTCACTTCTGGCAGTGTTGCTCCGTACTAGCCTGGTAAACCTATTTCCCATGCCAAGGCGTGCATGTGGTTTCACATAGACAACTTGTTTTACTTGCTTCTGTCTCCTCTCCCCTTTCTTCTTTCTCCTTGCTGCTTTTCTCGACCAATCCGCTCAGATGGGAAAATGTTATAGTATAGAACCTGGTCATTTACTAGTGTGAAGATTTCCGAGTGGGGATGAAGAAGGAAAATGCGTAGTCCACGGGACACTCCGCCATCGTACACCCAAATAACCCCCCAAATAACCATCCACCGCGGCAAGCCTCTTTTTGGGGTTGAATGCCGGAATGCCCTTGCTCACCCCCCGGATTTTTTCCAACTCTCGACGGAGAAACTTTGCAGAATAACAACAATGGCACATTCTAAACTCGGCGCATGTGACGGGACGGTTGCAATCCCCCTCCCCCTCTCTTCCCCAAAGGAGTCGTGTCGCTTATACGGATTACCACTCTGTCGGGAATAAAAGGCAAAGAGTCACAACAGGAATCGGCCTTTTAGGGACACTGTCTCTCGACATTCATCAAAGGGGAGGGGGAGAGGGGGGCTAGTCGGATTCTGGACGCATAACGATCCCCTCATTGGTGCGGTACTCCAACTCTTGGTATCCAAAAGAACTTGCTGTCCGATCTTTGCGGATCCTGTGATCTGGTATTATTGCATGAATCATGGGTGCCGCAATGAAGAAGAAACAGAACAAAATGGAAGCAGCGACTAGAGTCTCCAGGACAGTACCTGGATCGTTGCCATGATACCGGCGAAATTCTTTCTGCTTTTAACAACCGGCATAGAAACAATACTTACAGAGTATGCAAGAGAGTGATATCCTGCGTTTGTGATGTGTAAAGGCTGGGGCGACTCTTGTACTCTACGTTTACACACTACTGCCGCTCTCCAACCGAATCCCCCACAACCAGACATGAAATTCTGGTTAGACTGCTTTTATGCGCTGGACCCTACCTCTAGACAAGCGGCGAAACACCCGACGGGCATACTTCGTACAGTCCATTGTATGGAGCGGCTGTTTGTTTACAACTCACGGGGAGGGTACGGGGGGGGATACCCAGGTTTCAAACATACTATCCCGTGGACGCTGCCGCTTGGCCATTGAAAACCGAAACTCCCACCAATCGCTCCCACGTCCGAAAGAAACACACGCACCCGCACTAGGCTTGCTTCTTCTCTTTTCTCTCTTTAGACGGAGTGTGATGATCCGAGGCGACCCTTTTTTCATGCGTTAGCTTCTTTTCCCGGGAACCCTGGGGAAGAAAAGCTTCGTGGTCCTTGTTGCAACGTGAACCTCGTCAAGTATATAAAGGGGATCAGGAGTGCGATCTGCATTGGGGCCTCCCCTCCTGCTCTCCCCGATCTATACTGTGCACGCTCACTCAGATCTCAGACTCTTAAAGTAGTGGTAGATCGGCAGGGAAAATCGGATTCATCTCATTCGTACATTTTGAGGACCCCCCCCCCCCCCCCCCCCCCACCCCGGCAGTCGAGAACAATCTGTAGCCATGCAAATCTCCTCCATCTTCGCCGCGGCCGCCGCGGCCCTCTTCTCCCTCGCGGCCGCCCAGCCCGCCCCCGGCGAGTGCACCGGCCAGTGCTGGTCCCACGACCCCAGCCTCGTGCGCCGCGACGACGGCGTCTACTTCCGCTTCGAGACGGGCAGCCTCATCGGCATATGGAAGGGCGCCGACATCACCGGCCCCTGGGAGTACCAGGGTCCCGCCATTCCCGACAACAGCATCATTGATCTGCCGGGCCGTGACGATCTCTGGGTAAGTCACGCCTTTCTCCTCCCCTCCTCCCCTCACCCTTAAACACCAAGATGGATAACTGACATCCATCCCTTGATGGTGCATAACATGTGCAGGCCCCTCAGGTTCACAAGGTAGGCGACGGCTACATCCTCTACTACTCCGTCTCCACCTTTGGATCCTCCGACTCCGCCATCGGCTACGCCACCTCCCCGACCATGGAGGCAAACACCTGGACCGACCACGGCGCCACGGGCGTCAGCTCCGGCGCCAATACACCCTACAACGCCATCGACGGCGCCCTCATCCGCGACGCCTCCTCCGGCGCCCTCTCCATGGTCTTCGGCTCCTTCTGGAACGGCATCAACGTCGTATCCATGAACGACGACGGCTCCGCCGCCACCGGCACGCCCGTCAACGTCGTCTACAACTCCACCGGCGCCCACTCCCAGGAAGGACCCTTCATCCACGCCCGCGACGGGTGGTACTACCTCTTCTTCTCCCACGGGCAGTGCTGCGGCCTCGACACTTCCCCCCCGGCCCAGGGCGAGGAGTACAAGATTTACGTCTGCCGTTCCCAGAGCGTCACCGGCCCGTATGTCGACCAGAACGGCGTCAACTGCTTGACCAACAACGGCGGCACTCTCGTCCTCGCGAGCCATGACAACATCTACGGCCCCGGTCACTGCGGTGTCATGACCGATCCCCGTGGCACGATTCTGTACTACCACTATGCTGACCGCAATAGCGGCGTCTCGGATGCCGATTACAAGTTTGGATGGAACACGATTAGCTGGTCTGGAGGCTGGCCGGCTGTTTAAAGGCAAGGGGTCTTGTCATGTCATTATTAGCATATATATAGCATAGCAGGTGTACAGAAAGCTCATATCACTCCGCGCCCAGCGTTTGGGTATCCCAAGCCGCACTGTTCCACGTTTCCATCATCTATCCTTGATCAACTCCTGGGGTATAAAGTCCATGGGTATAAGAAAAAAAGTCCACGTTTTAATAATCCAACTGACCCTCCTTCGTCCCCACGTATTCTCACACTTGATTATCGTACTTTGTATGGAAGCGGGTGTTTAGACACCAGGGTTCGAAGGCGTCGACTTGGTGCTGCCGCCGCCCCTCCTCCAGGCCAGACCTTCCATGACGGCCAACGCCGTGAAGCCAACCCAGATGAAGAAGCCAAAGGCGGCGCCAGCTTGAGCGGTAGGGCACCAGTTTCCGCAGAAGTTGCCAACCCAGACCGCCATGGCGATGGAGCCGGCGAACCAGAAGAGCGAGGTGAGCACCAGGACACCCAGAGCGGCCAGAGGAACGACGATGCTCGGGAGGACGAAGGGTGCGATGCCAACGTAAAGCAGGACGAGGATGGACCAGATGCAGTTGAAGAGCTGGAAGTGGAATTGGGAGACGCCCCAAGTGACGGAGACGACTATGGCAAGCAAATGTTAGTACAGACTTACACGGAGGAAGGGGGGGGGAGGAAGGGGGGGGGGGAGGAACGAGGAGGAAGAGAGGGGTGACTTACGCCAACCAACGATGCCCAACTCAATAATGAGCAGCACTGCCAGAATGGCGTGCGCAATAGTGAGCTTGCCAAAGCTTCCAAGAGCCATTATGATGTGTTTTGTTTTTGTTTTTGGTTGCGAAAGTATGATAACAACGTCCCGTCGCAAGTTGTGTAGTTGGAAGAGGATCGGCAGAGAAGAAAACAAATAGCGGGTGTCGGTTGACTCTTATTATTCTTCCAGTCAAAGGAAGAAAAGCTAGAGGGGGCCCAAAGGAATGCGCAAAGCAAGCTAGTAGCTAGCAAAAGGTCGAGCAAATCAGATCCGATTTCGTCACTGGCGCCAAGCAAAGTGCCGACTGGTAGGTACGCGTACAAACTGGAGCTGCTGCTGTCCACCTGAGCAGCTTCTCAGCTTGGCGTGGCGTATTGATGGGCAAAGAGAAGAAGAAGAAAAGCTTTGTTGTTTCCAAGAACGTAAAGCGGGATGAAGTGTCAAGGTTGTCGTGATTCAGAGGTAGCAAGGAATGCAGATGTGATGTTTGTAGAGATGAAGAAAACTACAACTACTCAAGAAAAAAAAATGTCATGGAAATTTAGAAGATCAAGATGCTGTTATTACTGTTACTTTTGTATGGAGCTCTACTTCCCTTTAGGTACCTCAGTAGGCATAAGGCTCCGTAGCTGAGCCTCTTTGTCATGCGACGCTTTCTTTCCTTCCATCCCAACAGAAAAACAAAACTCCATAAATTGTCACGGCAAGCGCCAGCCCGTTCATCCCATCAAAGCGAAGCCAGTCTAAAACCAGTCGTCGTTGCCGTTGGTGCAATTACCAACCATTAAGCGCCCACCTCTTCGCTCCCTCGAAGACCTCCCAGCGGCATTAGCCATAGAAAAAAAAGGAATGAATGACGTTGGCAGCATTGATGAGGTCACCATGTGGCTTGCTGCCCCTCGGCATCCAATCAGAGCTATCCGCCAAGAGTGACTGCGGCCGATTGTGGCTTAGGACGAAGGACGTTTCTAGTAAATACGGAGTAAACTGCCGTAGGAAGTGGACGCGAGGCCGCCCCCCCTTCCCTCAACTATTGCCGTCGCATGCCGAAATCATTTGTTCCATCTGCTGGCGATGAAGTGGGCTGATTCAGATACTACCTGCATATATCGCCTGAGGTTTCAAAGACTTTCAACGTTTGATCCTCGTTTCGCATTCGGAATAGCAAAGCTGAGACGCTTGATTGAAGCTTGCCCTGCATTTCCATCTGACTGCAGTCACTGGTCGAAGCTTGTTTGACGTTTATGTAGCTTGGGGTACGAGTACGGCAATGCGCGTGTTTTCTGGACGTCTGCCGACTTTTCTAAACCTATAGCTCGCTTTGGGCTAAAACTAGAAGTAGCTGAATCACCACCTATAGTTTGACCAAAGTAAATTCCTCAGTTGCTTGAATCCAGTCGTTGACATGAAGGCCATGGGTAGCAGCTACTATAGTAGTTACATTACCTACCATGCGTACTACTAATTCCTAAATATCTTATATGGAAGGAGGCGGATCATTGTTCGGCCACCTACCCGAAGCTGGTTGAGAGGGCAAGAAGTAATGACAAGCATGACTGCTCTTGCTTCATGCTACGGGATATTTCATGGGCAGCAAGTCAGACTCCTCCCTCTGTAGCCACGGAAACGTAAATGAACGCTGCGTCAAGACTGCACCTTGAGGTACCACGCTGGCGGACGACTCGTCTTTGTCTTGCCAAAGATCCCCCATCATGAAAAACTTGTGCGGCCACGCGTCGCCTTCCTGCATATCGGGCGTTGTCTGCTCCGAATGGATAGTGCCATGGTCCATATTTGCCATGGGAAGATTGTTGGTTTGCTGTGCCGTTGGCGGCGCCACTGGCGGTGCAGAACCACCCTCGTCATGCCCACCGCGGTCATCTTTCTTAGTCACGGGATTCGGGTCGTCGTCGGTCTCGTCCTCCTCGTCGCTGAACCCGGCCTGCCGAAGCAGACTATGTATAGCCAGCCTCTGTCGTATCCTCGCCTCCTCGCTCAGCCCCGCCGTGGGGTCCTTGCCCTTCTCGTTGGCCGCCGGCTTGGGGCTGGAGAAGCGACTGGGCGCCTCTGCGGCAACAAAGACGCTGATGAGTCGCCTGAGTTCCTCAACGATGGGCCGGACCAGCACCGATGTCGGGAAGAACCTTTGTACTGTGGTAAGACATAGTTCGGCCCGGTTCAAAGCAAAATCTTCAGACGGCCTGCTGGGAGATAAGCCGAAGCGCGCGGTGAAAAGAAGTAACCTCGAAGCCGTGTACGCGCAAATGGCCGTGTCGAACTCAAGCAGCCTCGGCTCCATATGCGACAAGGACATGAGCCATTGAACAGTCGACTGGGCGTGGTGTATGCATGAGGTCTCTGCCTCGTCGAGAAAGGCCTGTGGCAGGTTTTCGACGACGACCTTTGGTGCGGAGTCGCGGAAGTTACGCAGCGTCAGGCGATACAGGTCGCAATGGCACTGATGCCACGATAGACGCATCAGCAAGTGTCTGGGGAGCCAGCGGTTACCCAACAGCTCCCCCACCTCTGTGGGCGACAAATCTGGTCCGCCGGGCAGCTGCGTGCCTATCCTCTGTAAATGGTGCTGGAAGTCCTGCATCAATTTGGGTAGCTGCGGGAATGGTTGCTCGCACAGGGCCAGCGACCGAGTTAACTTCATGACATCGCGGCGAAGCATTTCAAGCTTGACGCACAGGTGGTACGCGCCCCTATCGTCAGCTTGGGTCCAGCCGTCGCCCTCACTGCCGAAGTCGTACTCGTAGCACGGCAGCTGGATATAAAGATTCTCGACAGGGCAGAGCTCGAACTCGGGTAGACCAACGGAGAAGTAGCGCTCGACCAGCTTAAGAGACCACATTAGCCGTCGCCGAACCTCGAGGGCGACAGCCTGCGAGCCCGGCCGTTCGTGATTGAGACGCATGGCTGCCGCCGCGCGCCCCGCCAATGCCGCGAGCATAAAGGCTCGACGTAGCTGGCCCGTCTCGGCCCTGTAGAGAATGACGAGGAGGGTCGCCTGGAGTCTGACGATGGACGGCGAGTCCAGGTACTGCCAGAACAGCCCTTCGGCCTCCTGAACCCAGGCAGTCTCCTGGTCGATATCACGCTCGACTCCGGGGGACCGTAAGCTTGAAACGGCAGCGATGGCGTTGATGAGGCTCAGGTCCAGGCTCGAGTCCGCAAACCTCTTGCGCGTCGTGGCTGGGTGGAGGAATGCATACGAGGGTAGGGGATAGACATGCTCAAAGAAGAGGTCAATCAGGTCACCCTTTGATATCCGGGGTGGCGGTTCCCTTTCCGAAGCTTTGGATGAGTGATTAGGTGCCTCGCCCCCTTGTCTCATTGCATCCCATCTACGCTTCGATCCGGCCAATGCGGTCGGTTCCGGGGATGAGACTGAGCCCGGCCCGGGAGACCCAACTACCGCCGCCGTCGCCTCCTCTGGCACGGCCGAGGACGCGGAGTAGCCGGGTCCGGGGTACTCGCACGCAACCTTTTTCTTAGCACACGAGTTGCAGGGCGACCCTCCTGTACACCGAATCTTGTGGTCCTTACATCGGACGCAGGCCTTGCTGACGCGTCGCAGCTCGGGCTTGCGCGAATCGCCGTCTTTGCTGAGGCTGCACCCAAAGCCGAGGCGCTGGCAGTTTTCGCAGGCCACGCCGGGGGATCCTGGGTCTTTGCAGCGCACCTAAAATTTAGTGAGCTCAATGTCCTCAGTCATATGCAACAATGACATTGGTGAATCTCCGTGACGGAAGCCACACCGATTTTGGACCGGCCGGAGCGGTAAGGAGTGCAAACATAAAACGGAGAGTAATGATGAGGGTTATGTTTAATTTAATTTTTTTTACCTTTCGCTGACGACATTGCACACAAGTCGTCTTACGGGCTCTCCCATCAGCAGCAAACGTCAATGTCATGCCCTCCATCTTGTTTGGCTATACGGGAAGCTTCGGGCCAGCGATGCCATCATGGGGTTCCCCCACCGAGGCGGAAATGCAGGGTGTGCTTCGATTTGAGATGGCGGTATGTTTTGCTTGTCTCCTTTGGGGTCTAACGCATGATTGAAAGGAAGGAAATAAATATCTCACGATTGATTGGAGCTACAACGATGAGGGGAAAAGTCGTTATTTTCTTTCTAGAAAATGAGAGAATCGAAAAAGTCGGAACTGATCTATCTGCGAACGCCTCTCCTTCTTGTCCCTAGCTCCTCACCCGCCCCCCAAGCACGCCAGCTCGGTCGCCCAGATCGGCCTAACTAACAGGTTAACAGGTTGACAAGCCCAAGGGCCAAGCGAGAATAGGGGACGGTGGTTGGTTTGTCCGACCCCGCATCATACGCCCTCCCTCTTCCGTGTTACCAGGTGGTCCAGGCACTACCATACCATACCCTAGGGACTCTAATACGGAGTAACCGGTACTACTGCTAACAAGCTCGCACGGGCCGTTGGCAGGATTTCCCAAGGGGAACTGATCTGGGAGGGGGAACATGCCATATTGCATGGTAGTACGGAGTACTCCGTACCGGCCTGGTGGGCGTGTTTTAATGGTCTAACTCACCGTCAATACCGGTAGTATCACGTCCGGCCCTCCTCCGATATTCTTCTATAATAACCGAGTAGCAACGGGGGACACCGCCCTTTTATGTTTCTTCCGGAAACTTTACCCCACCACTCGGTCCCGAACTCCGGAGCCATGTCCCTCCGCCCTCCTGTTCCGGGTGATTGCTTCTCGGGGACGACAAATTCAAGTCCCCGTCTTCGACAGGCACGTGGCGAACTCCCTCCCTGGACGGATCCTTCCATGCTTCTCCAACTACGACGTGCTAGTGACTGACCCGTCACATTGCATGCACGCTAGAACGACGCCCGGTTCTGCCATTAAGCCGTTGTCTCAGGATCCGGCGCGCATAATGTACTCCGTACTGACGAGCTTCTGTAAACCTGCCATTTCCACACGTCATACTACTGCAGAAGAACAAAAAGAAGTTCCCCTAGCTAGGTCTTGACTAATCCGGATTCCGAGGCTCCGCGCTAGATGGGGCTTAGAGGTCTTTGCCAGCTGCCGAAGAGAGCAACTACATCGGGTTGTCCCTATCACGGCGGCTTAGTGGCCCAACGTGTAGGTATTACTATACCGAGTAGTTACGCTGCATGCATGCTACGACTAGCTGCGATGCTACCCCATACGCTACGTGCCGTCCTAATAGTCTTGTTCGGCACGAAGGTATATGTTTACGAGATTAGTGTCAGAACAGGTTAGTGCCGGGGCAGATGACGGACGTTTAGAAGGACCATACGGCGATCTCTCCGGGGAAGCTTGGAATTATATATAAGAGCCCTAACCCATGGACCTTTTGGAAACCAGATGCTTCTCTTCCTTGATCAAATCAATCCCAACAGACTCTCAACCAAGCACTTGTACACTCTATTCATCATGTTCTTCTCCAAGACCGCCATCATCTCTGCCCTCGTGGCCTGCGTTGCTGCTCAGGACCGCGGCCAGTACGAGGTTGCCGGCCTGGGCGCCCGCAAGCAGGCCGTCCTTGCCGCTGGTGGTAGCACCCTCGACCTCGCCATTGCCATGCTCGAGACCGAGAACATGGGCACCGACTATGCCTACGGCGACAACAAGGTCGGAGACGCCGCCAACTTTGGCATCTTCAAGCAGAACTGGAGCATGCTCCGCGTCTGTGCCTCGCGCGCCGGCTTCGTTGGCCAGTCTGCCGACGACTGGAACAACGGTGCTTCTCTCAAGTATGTCTTAAATGCTTCCACCGTCCCCTAGCTTTTTCCTCTACTTCTTCTACACAATACCTATGGTCTTGTGGAACAAGTTCAACTTGCTGACAGTATTAAAAAGCTCCGACCTCAACGCCGACGTCTCTGCCCGTCTGGACTGCCAGGACCACTACGGCCTGGACATCTGGTTCGCCGGCCACCGCAACGGCGCCTCGGGCATTGCCAACCCCAACACGCCCGACATTGCTGCCTACCGCAGCGGCGTCGAGTGGATCAAGCAGCAGGTCGACTCGGATCCCGCCCACCAGTCGGACGACACCCGCTTCTGGGTCGATGTCACTCCTATTTAAATGCGTCGGCGATTGTTAGGTATATTAGTTTGTGTCACATAGGATGGTTGTGGTGTTTATGAGTACATAAATGAATGAATTGATGCAGTTGCTTTATTCAACGCTTGCGCTGAGATGTAAATCTGAATGCTCCGTGTGATCGTCATGAACGCTTGCTTATATCCGCCATAATGCTGTGATGCAAACCACCTAACGCCGCTTTACTTTCCTTGCGTTTCCTCCTTTAATCATCTTTTTTTCCCTCCCCTATCAGTGCCAGCTGACGGAGCTTTCGACTTTATTTTTTACTGCGTCCCCTGCGACGACGACTGGCGTCTCGAAGCCATCATCCTCTCCACGTCGCCCGCCTCGGGAGGGCTCGGCGAGCCGAAGCCGAATGCCCCGCCATCGTCGCCGTTTTGGCCGGACAGGTCGAAGTTCCGGTACTTGCCGCAGATGTAGACGGCGGCGTCCATCTTGACGCCGAACCGCGACTCTACTCGTCCTTCCCCTTCTCCCTGTCCCCCTTGCGCGCAGAGATCGTTGTGGTCGTCGTGGTCGTGGTCGTGGTCGTTGCCCCATCGCCACCACCACTCGCCGTGATCGTCGACGAATTCCCGCAGACCTTCGTCGAACAACCGGTTAGCATCTGGATTGCGAGCCTGGAGTGCGGGCGCGAAGCGGAGGCGCAGGGCGTCGTAGAGGGACTGCGGCGTTGTGTGGCTGTAGTGGATGGGCAGGGAGGCGGTGCGCTCGTAGGGCGTTGTCGGGAGGGAGAGGGCGCGGTGGATGGTGGTGGGGAGGGCTTGTGGGGAAGGGCCTGCCTGGCAGAAGTTTGTTTGGCGCGAAGAGCAGGAGGTGGTGGTCGAGGTTGAGGTCGAGGTTGAGATGGGGAAAGGGGCGGCCGAGTAGGCGATTCGGGGGGAGGAGGCGTAGATTGATATGCCGCCTGGGCGGAGGACGCGGTGGGTTTCGGCGGTGCGGTCTTGCGGGCTGCTGTTTTCGTTGTTGGCGTTGATGCTGTTGGATGTGAAGGATTCGGGCGCGGCGGCGATGGTGATGGTGTAGTCGAAATACGCGTCCGGGAACGGCATCTGGCCGTTTCTTGAACGCGCGACGACGACGGTGGCGGCGGTGAGATTTGCCGTGGCGTGCTCCTTTTCGCCTCTGCCGTTCTGGTCACCGTTCTTATCCGCTTCCCCATCAGCCGTTTCGTCGTAGTCATCGTTGTCGTCATCACCGTTGCCGACCTCTCCCGCCGCAGGGGGAGCGGTAGCGTACTCGACGGTGCCCTCCCCGTCCACCATCCAGACCCTAGGCATAACAACACCGACGCCAACCTCTGAAGTAGCAGCGGCAGCCGCCTCCCGGCGGACTTTGCTCTCCAGCTCGTCGACCAGCATACCGCACCCGCACATGTCCACCAGCAGCTTCCTCCGCGCCGACGACCCCGACCTACTGGGGCCTGCGGGGGGTGAGGGGGACGGGGAAGTCAGGCCCTCGAGCTCCGGGAGCAGGAGGATGCGAGCGGCCAGTTCCCGGTACGCGCCGCCCGTCGCGTCGTCGGAGGGGCTGTTGTTGGGGTTGTCGATGTGGATGATTGTGCGGGTGGGCGGGGAGGCGGCGGCGCTGTCAGAGGGTTGTTGGGGCTCCTCCGCCTGCTGCTCATGAGGGGTTGCATAACCGAACATGATGAGCTGTGGTTGAACCAGCCTCTGCCTTTTCATCTTCTTTTTCTTCTTGTTCTCTTCTTCTTTTATTTTCGTTTTTGCCCCCTTGGATGTCAAGATTGGAGGGGCATGGGAGACAGAGAGAGAATAGGAGAAAGAAAAAGGGGAGGGGAGAAGTGAGCTGATTATATATGATTATATAGGCAACCTGTGAACTGCAGGAGAGAAGGGTGAGTAAAGTGAAAAGAACAAAAATGAAGAAAAAAAAAGGGACAGAGATAAAACTTGTGGGAAGACGAGAAGAAACATTTCGTGGCAAGATTTATGAAGGAAAAACCTCCAAGCTCTAAACAGTTTGTGTAAGATATCTAAACCTTGTCCAGACAAAAAAAGGCCTCGTCGGTTTTTACGTGAGTTTGTTCGGACTTTTCCTTTTTTTTTTTTTCTGACACGTCTTCTCTTTTTCGCATTGTTCAGCGTTTTGGGAGGAACGGATGTTACCTTTTTCGAGTGGGAAACGTGTATGTGTATGTGTTTATGTATGTTACCTAAACAGACACACAGACACACAGATAAACAGAAGCGGGCTGGAGAAATTGTTCCAAGTCCCGGCAAACAGACAATTGTTTTATGTGAGTAGGATGTACTAAAGAATTGAAAAAAATAAAAGAGAGAGAGAAAGGAATCTAATGACTGAAAGGATACAAGTAGTTACTCGAAAGAGACAGAAAAGACTTCGAAAAAAGAGACTTGGTGAGAGACGGAAGTATTGAACTGTCGAGGACACGCATGCCAGCGTTGGGGCGAAAATAGTATTCATAAAGGGCGTTGAGTCAATCATGGTTTGTGCACGATTATAGTTGCTAATCGACAATAGACTGTGGATGACGTGTTAACAATAAAGCCATTACATTGTGATTAACCCAGTAACGCGAATTCAATTCTATAGAAACACACTCTCGCTCTCGTTACAGTCATAATACATTGGGCTCACCACGGCCAACCCCCCCGCCTCCCATCCAAATATCAGGACCCTCGCGCATCCCTCACGACCGACTCGAGGATATCTCGGTGCCTCATCATGTCCGGCGCCTCGGCCGCCCAAAACTCGAACTGGCTCATCACCTTGCCAAGCTTCCCTCCGATCGGCACTGAACCGTCGCTGTTCAGCTCCCCCGGTGTCCCCCAGAGCATCTCTGCGCCTCCGGGGATCCAAGCCTCGTTGCCCGACTTGACGATGCCGAGGAGGATCAAGGATGCCGACATCAAGCTTCGAAGGTCATACCACAGTCCGTGATGGCGGTGGCCGCGAGATCGTACCTCGATGGTCTTGAAGCAGCACTCGATACCCGAATTTATGAGGGAGTGCAAGACGGACAGATCATTGCTGTCCATGGGTTGGGGCTGACTGGTTGGAATCTGCCCCGGGCCAGCTGCATAGTCAAACGAGTGTGATGAGCTGGCGGTCGGCGAGAATGGATGGAGCAGGTTATCGACATGTTGACGCCCATCTAGAGGTGACTCCATGCTAAAATCGTCGAACCGGCCATCATGGGAACCGGCATGAATGAGATAATAGAGAAAAGGCTGGTACAGCCATGTCTGCATTTCCAGCAACCGATTGTCAATGGCCCAGCTCAGCTCCCTCGAGACGTGGCTCCCAGCGCTTTCACTCATGTAATTCAGATGCGGTGCTCGGATTATAGATGATGTCTCGTACTGTTGCATCGCGGGAGGTAGATGCGCTGACCAGGAGGATACCTGAGCCTCAAACTCTTGGGCTATGCGTAGCAGCGGCCGTATGTTCAGCCAAGACGAGCGACCCTGGTTGAAAAAGCTGTTGATGATGCGATTGGATATTCTTCGAAGTGCAATTTCCGTCAAATAATAATACCAGCTCTCCTCTTCGTTGCATAGCCGGTTCGCGTGTCGTCTTAGCTCCAACTCCTCGGGTGTCTTTCCGTGAGTATCTTCAAAACCCTGACCTTGACTCATACCAATATGCCTAGCTGTGGGAGAGGCGTGGCCTAGGCTAGCTCGGTGTTGAGTCGCGTCTATCAGAAAGTCGTGAGGCACGGGGGAAGGTGGTGATGGGAAAAGATTCGGATATTCTCCCAAACTGATCTCAGACTGCGGGAGTGGTAGCTCGACGCGAAACTCACACTCCGATTTAAAGCAGGACCAATATAGACTTTGCTCTATTCGCCTCGCTTTGCGGTCCACTGGATTTAGTGTATGTGAAGGCGCCGTGAGAACCTCTGCAAATGTGTCGGATAACCCGTGTCGTTGACGCAGGTAGAACTGGCAGAATATGGACGCTTGGTAGAAATAGTGCCATGACTGAAGCGGTCGAAGAGTGTACATCAAGTAGACTAAGATAATCTTCGTTAGAACCAATTACATCGCCTAATTCGGATAAGTCACTCACCTCCAGCAAAGAAATTGCACTGGGCCCCTAGCATAGAGTACTTTAACGATCCCAGTCTTCGAGATGCCAAAGTAAAGCATGAGTCGCCTTGTTGCAACTCTCTCGCATAAACTCGAGCGGATGAGCTTCCCGATCTATTAGGATTCGATCTGTCGAAAGGTTTCGCTACGGATCCCAGGGCGCAAGCGAGCAGGACAAGACATGACCAGCCATCCCATCCTACTCCATTATCTGCGCACTGTCGCGCTTGCTTGACCAAGGCCTCTACATCGACAATAGGATTCTTTGTATATGAGTTTTGCAGAAAACGGTCAACCAGGGCCGGTATCTGCTCCTCTTCAACAGGCAATAAGCTTGTTGGTGAGGCTACCAAGTCGGCAGATGGAGACCCGGGTGACCGTCCAAGGATTGATGGCTCTGCCGTGTCGGGACTGAAGAGACACCCAACGATGTAGTTTGAAGGATACTTTTGATCAAAGATTTCCCATTGTAGAATGGCATCGGCACATCCTCGTTGAGGTGGAATCCGTAAGAAATCTCTTGAGGGTTCAAAAGAAGCTGGAGGCGTGGGAAGGGGAACCGGATGAGAACCTATCGGCAGCGCATCGTGATGAAGACCAGGCTGTACAAATCGTGGCCGGGCCTCTTCCAATTGTTAACCAGGTACGCGTACTATTCCTATGCGATGTTATCAAACTTACGGAAGTATTTTTGCTCGTGGGCCGCTTGTTTTACTGAGTTAAGCTCCTGGTGGAGAGAATCTAGGCGA
The DNA here is from genome assembly GCA_026184415.1 of Trichothecium roseum. Taxonomy (NCBI): domain Eukaryota; kingdom Fungi; phylum Ascomycota; class Sordariomycetes; order Hypocreales; genus Trichothecium; species Trichothecium roseum. Next base: position 636,407 of record CM047948.1, read on the forward strand.
TCCAGGATCGTACTCGTTGCTGTTTCCAGTCTGCCGTGGACAAAGTTAGCACAAAACACAACACGTACACTTCCTATTATTCTTGAAAAGGAAGACTTACGTGATCTTATCACCAGAATCCCCGAGGTACTCGCAGATAACACCGCTGGCTTTACACAAAGCACACGTCGGCCTCTTCTTGTCACACTTGACTTTTCGTAGACGGCAAGCTTGACAAGCAGCTTGTCGACGGTGTGTCTGCCAGGGTTAGCTTATTGCAGATGAAAATTCGAGACTTGCAGCAGTTTAAAATAGTTCGAATGATTTTTTCAGGGGGACCCCCTTTTTTTCCATGGTGACTCTCGAGGCTAAACAAATATGCCTCGACACTTATGCAAGAACTTGATGCAGAACACGATGCACTTACCCCTGGCTTTTGGTCTTTGTTTCCACCCTTCTGCTTCTTGACTGGTCTCTGTTCGACATCATCACCACTGTGCGGACTCTTGCTTTTACGGCTCTCAATGGTGAGCGGGCTTTCAGCTGAATCCGGGTCCATGATGGCCGGGGCTCGGGACTTGGTCCGAAAAACGACGGGCTGATGGGCTCTCGACTAAGAAACAATGAGGATCACACGGCTGATTGATACTATCGCAATCGGATGAACTACTCAATAACGCTGGGGAAAACGAGATACTGAGCCGTGACAACGCCGGCGAAGCCATCATGTTTAAATCCCCTCGGGGAGTTCGGTCTTATCTGCCGCTATACTGGACAGAGCAAGGCTCGGCCCCTTCTCCAGTTTAATCCCCGCAAACGGGCGGGCCAGCTCCGAGGCGGATCCTCCGGGGTGGATGCAGATCATGATTGACCACCTTGCCGAATGGAGCAACCATGTCGGTAGCGTAGGCGTCGGGGACTCGTTTCTTGATCCCCCGAATACCAGTAACTTCACCCTCGTGCTCGGCCGACAGGCACAACCATCGTGGGATCTTCACTTGGAGATCGAGAAGTGACAGCTGGATGGATCCATGTCATCACTTAATATGACTATTTGGGTAGCAACATCCGGAACGGGATGCAAAAGCCTGGTTTCAGATGTTGACTAAACCACGGCCCTACCACTTCGCTCCATGCCATGTGCCAAAAGCTCCTGTCAGCCCATGCCTTGTCAGGAAGCATGGTTCGTGGCATGGCTCGTGGCATGGTTCGTGACACTTTGGCTCCTGGCCTCTGCCGCCTTTCTGCGTATTTCGGTGCTACTGATCTTGGCGGAGAAGTCTTCGAGCTGCCTTGTCAGTGAGCCGTCCGAGCCGTCGGCATCATCATCCTCCGCCACTGTCGCATCGAGAACGTCGATTTCATATACATCCAGCGGCCGCCACCCTTTTCCAGCACGCTTGTCGTTTATGGCTTTTCCTCCGCTGCGAGTCTCCCCAGATACAACGATAGCATCGCATCCTTCCTCACTGATGGTGGGACCAAACGGGTCAGGGATGTTAACGCATCGGACAAGTATACTCCCGTTGTCAAACTTGGCCTGGACTTCTTCATTGTCTCCAATTTTGCGGTCCTCTGCCGTGTCACTAATAACAGTGTCGGGAAGAGGTTCCGCCAATGCTGTAGCTATTACGGATAGGACCGCACGGGCTCGAACATTCCATGGCTCCAGCTCAGCTGCAAATTGCTTTTTGGTAAGGAGGGCATCGCCCGTTACACCAGCAATCAGCACTGTCGGGTCAGGGTTGTCTCTCTGGGGGCTCACTTTCAACATGAGCAATGCTCCTTGGAGAAGGAGCTTATGTCCAACATGCAGGTGGTCAAATGTGCCCCCTAAGCAGACGGTGTGGTATTTCTGCAAAGCCGAGGCTGGTCCAGTATCGGACCTCGGTGTCTGAACCACTTCTTTCAAACTTATCCCACCAGGAAGAGCAATAATGTTACTTTGGAGAAAGTGGTGCGTTCTCTCGGCAGTCTCCAGAAACGTGTTAAGCACTCCGTAGCCAAGCTCGCAGCTGGGGTGAAAGATGTACTTCCATCGCCCCTGATGCTTACTCTCGGAAAAAGCCCCCAAGTCACGTATTGTAGAGAGCTTGGGCGGAGATATCCTGTCGACAGCATACTTGTCGCCATACTTATGCTGGACCGGAATAACCGTGACGTCGGCCGAGGTATCGTGCTTGGCCTGAAGTGAGGCAATGAGGGAATAGACGCCCGCGAGTAAGGACTGAAAAGGCTGCCATTGAGCTTCCGCCATGGGCGCAACCAATGCCACTATAAGCTTTGAGTCTGGTGATTCGGAAAGTCTCTGGAGAACAGGCTCGAGGGTGGCATGATAGGCGGCGCGGAGCGTGGCTCTCGTCGGAGGCGACGGTGGTGATGGGAGCAGCAACAAAGACGACATCTTTGGCTGAGAAGTGATAAAGCGTACAAAGCTTGAAATTGATCGACCTTTCTAGGAACAGAATCTCTACCAACGTTGGTATTAACTCCTTGTGATGTCGGTTAGAGTACAAGGCAGTTCCAACCCCGCCGTCGGCTTATCGTGATAAGGTTGGCTTGATGTAATCATTTTCGGCACTTTATTTGAGCTGACTACCCTACAACTCGCAAACCACAAAATGGATTTATTTTATTGAAAGATAGTCAATTACACATAGTTGATTGATTGTCATTGGTATCTCATCCATCAGGATTTCATATGTTCAAAGGCACTGCTTTTACTGTTACATCCTTTTTTTTGGTTTTGTTTTGCTTCTTCTTTTACCGACCTCTGGGACTTTTCATCACCGTCGGTGTTCTTTCCCGTTACATAGTACGGAGTAGTGACACTCGGATGCTCCTTAGCGCATTACCTGCTAGTAATTATCACGGACCTGTGAACGCCTACGGAGTACCTACCCATGCATAGTATCTCGTAAGAAAACACCATCCAAATTCTCATAGCATCAACCCCATGCAAGCCACATTCTCACTACTGCATCTCAAGAGTAATAATTACTGTCAACATTCCCTATCCAGCCCTCCGTGAAAGCATGGTCCAGGGCGACACGGCACGATTGATAACCAGGATGTTCCTGGTGTCGGACTAAATCCATAGCACCAGAGTGGCGTGAGTGATCGACACTCGCCCCCCCGGCAGCCGTTGGGTAATAGCCTATCAGTGGGAATTTAAATTCCCGCGCGCGTCACGAGGCCTCTCAGTTCTGGCCGCAGAATCTTGGTCTCCATAAAGACGCATTAATACTGCACAACGTTTACATTTCCCCCCCTTACAATGGCGGAAGAAAGAAGTTGACTCAGCGTGCACTACGAGTATGAGTACGCATTCATGGGTTACACACTGCCAATAATCACTGGTAGGTACGGCGTATTGCGTGCATAGTCAAATGGGGGCTTTCGGTGTATCCTGACCGGCTTATATAGTACAAATAAAAGTGTGAAAGTAAAATGGCGAGAGAATGCGCACAATAAATCATCCATGGCATCATAATAGCCCGAGTCATCGATCTTCGCAGAGTCGCACTCTTAACTGCTTGCTGCACGAGCGGGGACGGCGAACACTTTCCCGACGAACCGCCGTCAACCTAGAAAAAAAAAGTCTTCTCCTCTTCCCAACCTAAACTAAGCCGAACCAAGCCAGAAAAGATGTCACGAAGCGAATGCCTTCTAGAAGAAGTAGAAGGGGGCAGCTGTCTCCGTGGAACGCTTCTAGAAGAACAAGAACAAGAAGAAGAACAAGACGATTCGCAAATAGAAACAAGCTTTTCCCTGAAGATCACTAGCACACGCCACCCATAACCAAAAGTCTGGGGGAGTCGAGGAAAAAGGGAAAAGAGGGATGGTGGTTCGGGGACTTGAGCGTCAAGTCCCCGATCGTCACCGAGAGAATGGTGCGAACTGCGACCGTAGCAGAGTTGCACGGCCGGAGTGTATGCCGGCTTCTGCGTTGGCCCCTCATACACGCTCTCTCTTTCGTGCTAAGACATACCGATCATCACCGCAAACGAATCCACTCCCCGGCTTTCCCCCACGGCACCTCCAACATTCCTCCGCATTTCTGCCTACAATGGACGCATGGGGTAGCTTTGCGAGAGGGGAAAAAATTATTTGTATAACTCTATGCCCCAATTCTTAAAGTTTTGCGATCCATCTCGTTGCAGCAAGCAGACAAACTCACTCCTCATCTCACCTCTGCGTTGTTGAATCCGCTTTTTGTTTGTTTATTGTCTTACTGTTATTATTTGACCGCAGACGAGTAGGACGAAACCTGCTATCCACCATGGCGGCCATGGAGAGTCCCCTCCGAGGTCGACTCGGCAAGTACAATGTCGCCAACAAGCTGTACAAGCAGTCCCTCCTCAACGCCGTCTGCCTCGTGGCCGGTGTCTCCATCTTCTTCTTTGGTTATGATCAAGGTCTCATGGGCGGCGTCAACACGTCGCAGAACTACGCCGAGCTGATGGGCTTTGGCCACTGGGACGACGATCAGGGTCTGGTTGTTGTCGACAAGCCGCTTCTTCAGGGCACCATTGTGAGTTTTTACACTTGCAGTAAGAGGGCTGGGACTCGTGGGCTGACTCTCGCTGTTTTGTATAGGTTGCCGTCTTCTATCTCCCCGGAACTCTTGTCGGCTGCTTGCTCGGTGGTTGGCTTGGTGACAAGTATGGCCGCACTACGACCATCGGAGGCGCTTGCATCTGGGCTGCTATCACGGCTGCCCTGCAGTCTGCGGCCATGAGCTCGGATTGGATGATTGCCGGTACAGCGCCCTAAAAACTACCATGAACGACTGGGAATTCCAAGCTGACGGACATGATAGCGCGTATCCTCAACGGTATCGGGACAGGTATTCTAAACGCCGTCACTCCGGTCTGGGCCACCGAGACGGCCGCGCACACAAGCCGTGGTCAGTTTGTCGCCTTTGAATTCACGCTCAACATCTTCGGTGTCGTCGTCGCCTACTGGCTGCAATAGTGAGTACCATCTCTGTACTTTACATATGTTATGCGCGTTGCTAATACGGACACAGCGGTCTCTCCCGCACGCCCAACCCCAACAACCCCTTCATCTGGCGTTTCCCTATCGCCTTCCAGATCATTCCCCTCCTCGTCCTCTTCGTCGTCGTCTGGTTCATGCCCGAGTCCCCCCGTTGGCTGGCCAAGGTCGGCCGCGAGGAGGAAGCCCGCTACATCCTGCAGCGCCTGCGTGGTACCGAGGGTGAGGACGGCATCGCCGCCGAGGCCGAGTTCCAGGACATCGTCAACGTTAGAAACATGGAGGACGCCACCGCCAAGCAGCAGAGCTACTTTGCCATGTTCTTCGGTATTGGTTCCGGGAAGCTACACACGGGTCGCCGCGTTCAGCTGGTTATCTGGCTCCAGATTCTGCAAGAGGTACGGCCGCAAGTCTTTCCCCGGTTCCCAGCGCGCTCGTAACTGTAGAGATGGGGATGCTAATTGTGTGTTTTTCTAGTGGATTGGCATTGCTGGTCTGACCATCTACGGACCTTCCATCTTCACCATGGCCGGCATCGGCGCCGAGGACCGCCTCTGGGTCTCCGGTCTCAACAACGTCACCTACATGTTCGCCACCCTCATCTGCGTCTTCACCCTCGACCGCATCGGCCGGCGCTGGACCTTGTGGTGGGGATCCGCCGCCATGGGCATCTGCATGTTCGTCTCGGGTGGCCTGGCTCGCGCCACCCTCGACGCCGATGAGAGCAAGAAGTCGGCCATCGGCGGCGCCGCAACCTTCTTCGTCTTCCTGTACACGGCCGTCTTCGGCGCGACCTGGCTGACGGTACCCTGGCTGTACCCGGCCGAGATCTTCCCGCTGCAGGTCCGCGCCAAGGGCAACGCCTGGGGCGTCGTCGGCTGGTCCATCGGCAACGGCTGGTGCGTGCTGCTGCTACCGACAATCTTCGACCGGCTGTTCGAGAAGACGCTGTACATCTTCGGCGCCGTCAACGTCATCACCATCTTCGTCGTCTGGGCGCTGTACCCCGAGTCCAACCAGCGCACGCTCGAGGAGATGGACCTAGTGTTCGCGTGCGACAGCTGGTGGACCTGGGACGCGGAGAAGAACTTTGCCCGCCTCAAGGCGGAGAACCCGGACCTGGTGCAGGCCGCGCGCCAGGGGTCCGTCGTCGACCCCGAGGCTGCGGTGGTGCGCAGGGCTTCCAAGGCCACCTCGGGTGGGAAGAATGATGTGAGCACGGACGACAGCGAGAGGCCTGCTCAGGCAACTGCCTCATAATAGGCGGCGGTGGTGGTTTGCTTCTTCTGTGTAGCCTTGATTTGGGGGAATTTGATGATGAAAGAAGATGATTTGCGCAATTAATTTTCGCTTTTGGTTGTATTTAGGACGGATTGGATGAGTTGTATTATTAGATACCAGAGTTTAGACGAATACATGTACTCGATGACTTTTTAGCATTATGTTCCAATTATTGATGTGTTTTTCAATGGCTTATGAAATAGAAGAATACAAATTTCAGCACACAATATTGAGTATCTCATACTACTACTAGCAGTAACTGGAAACTTAAACGAAAAGCCTTCCAAAGTGCTTCCTTATTATCCATTTAAAGGTATGCCCGGCTACGCGGCCGGCTACTGAGCCCAAAAACCCTCCGCCACCGCATAACTAGACCTCCGATTCCTTACCCGAACCTCGGCCAAGTCTTCAATTGCTTTCGCCATATTGGGGTAGCACTGGAGCATCCATCCCATCCCACCCAATGTCGGACGATTTCCCCGCACCGGCGGCGGCGGCGGGATGCTCTGTAATCCGGGGTAGGCGAACAAATAGTTCATGATTCCCATCGCCTAAAAATGGCACTGTACTGTCTTTCGTGAAATCGCAAGTTCAGTTCCAACTCGTCACTCTCTGAATTGAACTCAATCGCAGTCAAGAGTACGACTTAAACTCAAAAATATACCTGGAGCACCAGCTATAGCGTCAACACCACACGGGCACCACCATCACCATCACCATCACCACCGCCACCACAAAAAATACGTCCATCATGGAGGGCACAACTACGCCCCAGAAACCCGTCGTGATCGTAGGCGGCGGCCTGGCCGGGCTCGTCGCCGCCTACGAGCTGACCCAGCACAACGTGCCCGTCGTCATCCTCGACCAGGAAAACGAGCGCAGCCTCGGCGGCCAGGCCTTCTGGTCCCTCGGCGGCATCTTCTGTGTCGACTCCCGGGAGCAGAGGCGCCTTGGCATCCGCGACTCGCGCGCGCTCGCCATGCGCGACTGGGAGGGGTCCGCACAGTTCGACCGCCTCGAGGACGAGGACCGCTGGCCGCGCCGGTGGGCCAAGGCGTTCGTGGATTTTGCTACTGACGAGATGGAGGACTACGTCAAGAGCAAGGGGCTCGGCTTCATGTTCAACGTCGGCTGGGCGGAGAGGGGCAGCGGGAGCGCCGAGGGGCACGGGAATTCCGTGCCTAGGTTTCACCTCACGTGGGGTACGGGGCCGGAGGTGGTGCGCATCTTTGCCGAGCCGCTGAGGAAAAAGGCCGCGGAGAAGGAGGAGGGAAGCCTGGTGCAGTTTCGGTTCAGGCACCGGGTGGAGGGGCTGAAGCGCGACGAGGCGACGGGGAGGGTCGTCGCCGTCACGGGGAAGAAGCTGGTGCCCGACGACGCCGAGCGCGGGGTGTCGACGTCCAAGGAAGCCGAGGGGGACTTCGAGATCGAGGCCGCGGCCGTGGTCATCGCCTCGGGCGGCATAGGTGGCAACATCGACGCGGTCAAGAAGGTCTGGCCGACGGACAGGCTCGGGCCCAAGGTGCCGGAGCACTTCGTCATGGGCGTGCCCGACTACGTCGACGGCAGGATGGTGGATGTGGCCGAGGCGTCCGGGGCCCGCGTCATCAACCGCGATAGGATGTGGCACTACACCGAGGGCCTGCAGAACTGGGACCCCATCTGGCCCAACCATGGCATCAGGGTGCTCCCCGCCCCTTCGTCCCTCTGGCTCGATGCCGAGGGGAAGAGGCTGCCCGCGCATCTGTTCCCCGGGTCCGACACCCTGGGCACCCTCAAGCACATCTGCGGCACGGGGCACGACTACACGTGGTTCATACTGACGCAGAGCATCATCGCCCGCGAGTTCGCCCTGTCCGGGTCCGAGCAGAACCCGGACATCACGGCCAAGAGCGTCTGGCAGACGATAAGCCAGCGTGTCTTCGGCAAGAAGGGCACCGTGCCCGTGCAGAACTTCCAGCGGCACGGCAGGGACTTTGTCGTGCGCGAGACGCTCGCCGAGCTGGTCGAGGGCATGAACGAGCTGGCCGCCGAGCGCGGCGGGCCCCGGCTGGACTACCCTTCCGTCCAGGCTGTCGTCGACGCCCGCGACGGCCAGTTCGACAACCCCTTTTCCAAGGACGCCCAGGCCATGATGATTAACAACGCGAGGGCGTACTGGCCCGATCGCCGCTCGCGCGTCGCCCCGCCGCATAAGCTATGCGACCCGGCGCACGGCCCGCTCATCGCCGTGCGGATGAACATCGTCACGCGCAAGACCCTGGGCGGCATCGAGACGGACCTGAGCAGCAACGTCCTGACCGAGGGCGGCGCCAAGTTCCCGGGCCTGTACGCGGCAGGGGAGGCGGCGGGCTTCGGCGGCGGCGGCGTGCACGGGTACAACTCCCTCGAGGGCACGTTTCTCGGCGGCTGCATCTTTTCCGGGAGGGCGGCAGGGAGAGGTATTGTCAAAGAGCTGCTGGGCGAGGAGGCGCTGGATTCCGGCATCGGGTCCAAGCTGTAAATTCCCCTCTACTCCCCTCTTTGGTTGAGTTCGTTTGAGCGCACATATGTTTGTCTTGGCCCCTGGCTGTATTTGTTCTATAATACGTCTATGAAGTTTATACATCGCAACGTCACTCTTATACATATATATACACCTTTCCCTTATCTTACAAAGTTCAAGGCCGCTCACCATTGAGCCCGATGCCCATGCAATTGGCGTAAAACGTTACTGTTGCCACCCAGTCGCTAAATAACCCTACTATGCCAATGTCTCCAACCAACAGGTCAACTAGGTCATACACGTCCCCGTCGTTATTCACAGCATCGGCAAAGTACATGTAGTAGTAGTCCCCATTTTCACGGACATCAGCCAGCGGACCGGAGCGCTCTAGCGTCCAGGGTACAATTTTGAAACCCAACTCCTTGGCTCTGTCGGCGTACTCGGACGGCGCCATTTTTCCGTCCTCGTCGGCGGTCACGAGGTATGGTATTGGGGGAGCTAGGTACTTCAAGCCGTCGCGGGCGTAAGTGGTCAAGTTCGCCACGGCGTCCGGCAAGGTCTCGGCCGTCTCGCCGTATGAGTCGAGGAACATGGCGTGGGACGCAAACTCCGGTTCCTGGTCTAGCCAGTACAGGATATCGTCGTAGAGGAAGCTCTGCGGGTAGATGTCTTCGAAGGGGACGCCAGCGTCACGGTACTCGTCGACGAGTTGCTGGGCGTAATCCTCCTGAGTATAGCAGGCATCGCCGCTGCCGCGGAAGGGCATCGCCACCTCGGGCGTCTTGAGCTCAGGCGTATGCAACAGGCCAAGGGACGTGGTAACATCGATATGTTCCTGGAGAGACATGACAGTTCCGCAAGTAGCGTACAGCTCTGTGCGCCAACCCACGACGGAAAGAAACTCTTCCACACTGGCTGCGTCGTCATTCATCCGCGACTCCATGATTCCGCACAGCGACGAGAACTCTTTGAGCGTGATATCTGACGTGCAACACTTGGCCTCTGCCGGCGCACCACCTTCGACATCGGCAGGCATGAAGGGAGTAGTGCACTTAGCCGCCAGCTCCGGGCGCTGGAGTATGTCAGTAGTGTAGTGTAGGTCACACTGGCTGTGGCGGCAGACAAGCTCGAGGTCCGAAGTAAAGGCTACGTCGCACTCGAGGATGCCGGCACCCATTCTGGCGCCTGCCATGGTGTTTTCGAGCGTGTGCTCGGGCATGGTCAAAGTGGCGCCGCCGCGATGGGCAATGCTCAGAGTAGAAGGCCTAATGGGGTCGCCGTTGTCGAGGCACTCAGACAGGTGAGTCTTAAGGGGGCTGTCATCCATGTCGTCAACCAGGAAGCCGGGTCGAGGACCAAGGTCAATTCGATTGATAGGCTTAGGCGTCATGCGTGAGAGGGAGGCTGTAGCTGTTGCTATGCTCGTGAGAGCTGTCATGGCGATGAAGCCTCTCATTGTGGCAACCATCATAAGTAAGTGAAAGGTATGCACCTTCGTGCCCTTGAGTAGCGCCGTGATAGAAGACTGGCGGAGGCAACCAGACCCTCGTTTCTGAATCGAAAGACTTAGAAGCAAGTCACTGAGAACCGCCAAAGATAGTAGAGCGGCGCTTGTGCGCCTCTTTATCACGTTTGTATGCCACACATCCCTTCTCCTTCTTCAGTAGCTGCTTGGCGAACAATCATTTCCCCCCTTCTGACCCCGGATGAGAGGGCCTTTATTCAGCGACAAGAGCCTGAAATCCATGGCGGTATTTGGGCCAAGAAGTACTTGTTTTATGGAAATGGGAAATCATGGTGAGCCGCATAAGTGCCCCGATGCTCCCGCGTGTTTCAATTGAGGCTCCTGATTCGCTTGATGGGGGATTACTCCCTGTTGTGGAGAACTTTGGGCTGAGCGCGGCGAAAGTGGTAAGGAATTCCCCTCGCAGGCCTTCCGCCAGTAGACCTATGCACTCGAAAGAATCGGGAATGCTGGCGGCATGGGGTATTTCATAGTGTAGGTACTCCGTACAAACCACATCACCGGAATACTACCTGGTCTTGGCTGAGGCACGAATGGCTGCTCTACTTTTCTCGAGAAGATCGACCAGACTGTAGTTTTGGCTACCAATACTTTTTCAGCGTTCGTGCCTCGTTCTTTTCGGGCTGCTTTCGTCATCTGTGAGGTTACCTGCAGTTCCTGCATTAATGCGCGATTGCACCTTCTTCCTGCGCATCCAGGCGTTGAATCAGGAAGGGGCCAATGCCAGACGAGGAAAGAGATAAAAACGTGAGGGGAATCACAAGGCACTGGGTACATATGAGTTTTCTACAAGAATGATTACTACTGAACAATTATGCATACGTGCCTTGCAGGAATGTAAACCCTATCGTTCGCGTGTGCTTTTTTTCCTGTCAGGAAACTGGACGACTATTGCTATTGCGATCTTTTTGGCCAACAAACAAGGCCATACACGTAGCACATACATGGCACCTCTTTGTATTAGGTATTCCGTACGCATGAGAAAGCTTCTCGAGAAGCCTTCGGCTCAATGTGATTAGCTCTCGCTTCTCTTTGCACATTTTGGCCTCCTCGCCTATTCTTACCTCTTCAAGAGTATTTATTAAGGAAGGAGCTTGACTCCCTGGGAAGGAGCCGGTCGGCCATGGAGGACAACGCTCCTCCGCGCGAATCATAGTGAATGCAAAATGCAAATACCAGTGTATAAATGTTGACAAGTATAAAGATAAAACATAATATTATTAAGTAAGTTCTAAAAGTCTCCAATATTCATCATAACTGTGCTCTCTTATTCTACTGCAGCAGCTGCTGCATTGCGTTAATCCGATAGCTCTCCCTCCTCTCCATCAGCTCAGCGTGCCTACCGGCATCCACAATCTTACCGCCTTCGACAATGAGGATTGTGTCTGCCTTTTGAACCGTGTGCAGGCGATGTGTAATGGCCAGTACTGTGGTGCCCCTAGACGCCCTCTCCAGACCCTCTTGCAGGGCGGCTTCGCTGGCCGCATCGAGAGCGCTAGTGCTCTCATCTAGGAGCAACAGACGAGGCTTGCGGACCAGAGCACGCGCGATGGCAAGACGCTGTCGCTGACCGCCAGAGAAGCGCTGGGCCGAGGACCCGCACTCGGTGTCATAGCCGTCCGGGAGCGAGGCGATGGTGTCGTGGATATTGGCCAGGCGACAGGCTTCCTCAATCTCCTCATCCGTGGCCACGGTGCCCGGGACAGCTCCGAGGCTAATATTGAATCGGACGCTGCCATCGAAAAGGGTCGGGTCTTGCGGCACCAGGGCAATATTGTTGCGGAAAGAGTTGGGCAGTGGGGCAATGTCTCGGCCATCTAAGCTGATACTTCCGGATGTAGCGTCGTACAGTCGCTGAACGAGAGCCATGATGGTGGACTTGCCCGCCCCGGAGGGTCCGACGAGGCCACAAAACTGGCCGGGTTGGATGGTAAAGGAGACACCGTCTAAAACTGGTACGGTAGGACGGTTGGGGTACGTGAAGCCGACATCGTTAAATGTAATCTTCATACCGCGGTTTTGTCCTGGGGCAGGCTGTGGAAGCGGAGAGTCTGCGTCGGCCTCGACGTCGCCATCCCCACCACCTGGAGCGAGCGCCTTACTTTCCTCTGAACCCTTGGGCTCCAAAGACCGCAGATCAGCCCGGCTAAGGTCTCGGCCAGAACCGCGGCCAATGATATTAAGTACACGAGAGGCAGCAAGACGAGCGCGCGCAAATTCGGGAGCCAGAGAAAACATGGTACCCCAGAGCTTAGCGCTCACAAGCATAGCGATTTGGATGATAAAGAACTGTGTCTGGGTATATTCACCTCTGGTGATGAGCTTGGTACCCCACCAGTAAGAGAGGCAGTATACAAAAGTACCCATGCTATGATGCATAGACAAGAAGATGTTTGTGATAGCTGAGGACTTGATGATGAGCTTCTGTGGCTCTTTGAGCAGGCGGGCAAACGAGTCCAGAGTCTGATGCTCGAGTGATAGAGCCGCGACGGTACGGATAGAGTGCACCGTCTCGACAGCCAGCGAAGTTGCCTCGTCATAGGCGCCGGCCTGTCGCTCCAGATACTTAGCCGTCGTTTTGACCTGCGCGATACCGGAGCCCAGCAGGATGGGAACCGAGGCCAAACAGACAACGGCAATTTTCCAGGCGATGATGTGGGAGAGGATAATGGCGATGACAAAGTTGACGCAGATTGAGAGTACGGTGCTAATGGTAGAACCGCTAAAGCCCCCAATGGCGGCGGTATCCTTGGTAATGATGCTCAATAACTTCGTAGATGTCTCGGCTTGGTGCCACGAGAGGCCTTGCTCCATGAGGGACCGGAAGCTCGACACGCGCACGACGTAGAGAAGCTTCTCGGCGATGAGGCCAAACAGCGACCAGGCGAAGAAATTGGCGAAGAATTCAATACCAGCAAGCATGAAGATAAGGCCGGCAAACAAGCGGCCGCTGGAGAGTATGCTAGCGACGGTGTTCGCACAAGGGCTGAGGGCGCCGATAACATGACCGAGGATGACACCAGAAGAAGAAAAGGTGGCACCCACAATGACAGCGGAGAAGATAGCAACAAAAAGGAAGAGTAGAGAAGGGCGGATAATGCGTCCGACCTTGCCACACACGTATCCCATGGATCGCTTCTCGTACAAGTCAGACGGGGTGGCAGGGTTTACTGCGGGTTTGGCCTTTTCATCGTCGTCGGAGCCAGTCTTGACGACCTTTTCTGTATCGGATACCGGTGCATCTTGTGCCTCAATAGCCTTATCGGATGACGCTTCATCAGTCCTGGTGCTAACAGAATCAAGAGTGTCACCGGAGAAGGATTCCCTGTTGGCTCCAGTGCCAAGACTCTGCAGACTGGCCATACGGGCAAAAGCACCTCCCTCAGTGGCCATGAGCTCGGCATAGGTACCTTGTTCAACGACTCTGCCAGCATCCATAACGATGATGTTGTCGGCGTTGCGGATGGTGGAAAGACGGTGAGCAATGGAAACGACAGTGCGACCCTGAGCAGCACGATCGATGGCCTCCTGAATACGGCGTTCGGTAGCAGAGTCAACAGAGGCTGTGGCCTCGTCAAGCACGAGGATCTGAGGATCACGGATGAGAGCCTGCGCAAGGGCAAGCCTCTGTCGCTGCCCACCGCTCACGAGAGAACCAGCTGGTCCGGTAATGGTGGCGTATCCGCTCTCAAGGCGCTCAATGAAGTTGGCCGCATCCGCCTGTCCAGCGGCATCCCGAACGAGGTTTACAATCTCTTGAGCCTCACTTCCGAGAGCGGCGGCGCTGGCGTCGACATCCTTGCCTTGCTTAGCGAGTTCGTTGAGGTAGTGCCAAGTGAGGAACTCTTTGAGATGGCTGTGCTGCTTCTTGGGCGAGTTGGCCAGACCGAGTCCGATGTTTGCGACGATGGATGTATTGAGAAGGGTCGGCTCTTGCTGCACGAAACCAATGCGGCTCCTCAGGACCCTAACATTGAGATCGCGTACATCTTGACCGTTGATGGTCACTGATCCCTCGGCAGGATCATACAGGCGAGTGATAAGGGAAGCAATGGTCGACTTGCCGCTACCAGATAGACCCACGATGGCAGTGTATTTTCCGGCCGGGAATGTGAGGTTGACATTGCGGAGGACGGGCTGCGTCGATCGCGAGGGGTAGGAAAAAGAGACGTTGTTGAACTCGATGCTCAGCGGCTGCGAGCCAGCCTCTGGTAGCATCTCTCCCGATTCAGAGGTGGCATCAATGGCAGACGTCGCCTTCAGGTCTACACTCAGACGATCATATGCGGCCGAGGCACCGGAGAAGAGAGGCAGCATGGGAGCTACGTTCCCGAGCATGACACAGGCTTAAGCACAGTTAGCGACATCTCTTTACTACAAAGTGCACGCAAAGGGGTCTTTTGTTTTACCTACCATCAACCAAGACCAATATTACAGTGTATATGTCACCCATGGTGGTACCACCAGTGCTGGAGACGCTTTTGGCGATAAACTTGCTCCCCTGCCAGAAGGCGAGGGCATTACCGGAGTAGGCAACAAGGTAGAGCATACCGGCCTGGAACCCGGAGACGCGGGACTTCTTGATCCCTTCAGCGCGAGCTTCGCTGGCCAGCTCGGCGAATCTGGCCTCAAGCCTTCCACCAGCGCCAAAAGCATGGACGACGGAGATGTTCCTCAGACACTCGGAGGCGAGCGACGAGGCTCTGCTCATGGCACCCGACATGCGGGCTGTGTACTTGCGGGAGAAGGTGCCGCCAGCAAAGGCGGAGAGGAGGAAGCAGGGGATCATGAAGAGGAGCATGGCAGCCAATCGGCTCTGTCGCGTGAAGGCAATGACGAAGGCGGTGATGAAGAAGCTCATGGTGGCAATGAAGATGCCAACCTTTTCGGAAGTACCAGCCTGGACGGCGGTAATGTCGCCATGGAGCCGGCTTGAGACGTCTCCGGCATTGGCACGGCCATCAAAATACGAGGGCGGCTGGCGAAGCAGCGCGGCAAGATAGTGTTGGCGCAAACGTTGAGCGAGACGCTGGCTGATGACACCCCAGGCGAATACATAGATATATATAACAACAAAGGCGGCAACGGCAATATACACCATGATGAGAATCCTCTCGTGTACCGCCGCCGTGTATTCGGAGGCAGAAGTGACGGAGCCGTCATTTTCACCGCTGGCGGCGCACGTAGCCCCATTGAGCTGGTCGATAAGCTGACCAAAGTAGATGGCGAGGATGGGGAAGGGCGTGCCAGCTATGGCGGCGAAGACAACACCTATAGCGATGAGGGCGATGTCGAACTTGGTGGGGTTGGCGGCGAAGAGGAGACGGACAAAGGTGAGGAACTGTCTCTGAGGCTGGCAAATGGTCCATGTCAGTGATGGTTCTTCTATTCACCATGTGTGGGATAGCGGATGTTTACTTACTGCAGGGGGACCATTTGCTTCAGCCTTGGGTATCACGGCCGCTTCTTCCACCTTTTCTTTGCTACCCTCTACCGGCTGCTGCTCCTCTGTCGTAGGTGTAGTAGCGACAACAGCGGGCTCCGATGCCGCCATGGCGCCGGACTTCTCGTCGTGGGCCATGACTGTTTGTCCGCCTTGTTGTTTCTCTATCTTTATTTTTTTCTAATAAAGAGGTACTAGAAGAATATGCCCCATTGAACGAAACAGCCGAGGGCTGCGCTTGGCGTTGCAAAGGTAATACGCCTGCTTCTACGCTCTGCTTCTGGACTCTAGTCTCCAATTGAGTGAATCGAAGAAGAGAGAGGGAGGTTGCCAGATGCCCGCACTACACCAGCTGCATCGGAAAACAGAGAAAAGAGAGGGAGTGGAAAATAGACCTGCAAGATCGGCTATCAGAGGTGGAAAGAAAAAAACAAAGGACCCTGGGAGCAAGAAAAATAAAAAGCACAAAAAAAAGAGGGCACTTTTTGGCGTAGAATCGGCTGATGTTATGGTGCCACGGCAAATGGGGGGGGGGAGCAATATTCTTTCCGTTGGTTCGTTCGCAACTCGCATCCGAACGGACAAGCGAGGAAGAGAGAGTTGGAAAAAGGTTACGGAGTACGGTACCGTGCTGTGGGAGAAGCTGGAGGCTCCATCCGTGATCCGCCCTCCCCCTCCCCGTAACCAATCTGATTAGATTATCTGATGCATCTGATTAGATCCACTCATCACTTGGCATTTTGGCAAACTTTTTCTTTCCTTCCCACCGCCGCCCCTCTCTCTCTCTCTTCTTGTTTTTTTCTCTCTCGGTATCCCCCCCCTGGTCGCCGTTTTTCGGCCCAAAGTACCACAAGCGGCTCGATTACTCTACTCAGAACGACGGTAGTTGGGGAGAGGGAGGCCGGGCTACGGCTGGGAGGGAGAAACCTGCCGATCTCCCAGTCTAATTAGCCAATTGATTCATTTTTGGTGTTTTCTTGTTTCTCTTGATCTTCCCACACTCTCTCGAGAGGAGTTCTCCGTTATTAGTCGCACCGCATTGCTGCTGCACACTGGTAGTGCTAGGACCCCGCTCCGTGCATCCAAGTACGTACTGTCGCATAAACTTGTGCGCGTCATCTATGATTAAAGTGATATTGGTTTTGAGACCCGTTGAAACTTTTGTGAACCGGGTTGGTACCATGCTTGACGCAGACGCAGAGGAACGAACACTGGTGGCAAGGACGGAGACACATACACACTCACATTCACACACTCACACACACACACACACACACACACACACACACACACAAGTGTGTGACGCCGATCTCGTATATGCATTGCATATGCTTGACGCTGTGTTGGGGAGGTGGTTGGCAAACACTGCATGTGGGAACTAAGCAGTCTAGGGCCTTGGTATCGCATATGGGTAGCCGCTTGAGAATTGCGTGCCGTTTTTTTCCTTTTTCTTTTTTTTTTTAGTTGGGAATTATTTTTGATGGTATTTTATATATGCTATCTTCGTTGGACGCAGAAAAAACACAAGATGGTGAGATTAATGTAGACTAAGGAAAACGTGAGACTACATTACGGTTTTCGAAACCGTAATGTACTACTACTACTACTACGACAACGACGACGACGACGACGACGACGACGACGACGACGACGGGTATTATACTGGGGTATAGCTCTGCCATGACTGACAAGCCACTGCTCTCCTTTTCTCCTTTTCCTTCCCTCTTCCCTCTCCCCCTCCCCTCTCCAAATAAAAGATAAATGTGTACAGCCAATAAAAAGCAATATTTCTTTTCTTTACCAAACGTTACCCTTGGTCTGGGCGCCCTTCTCCCGCTCGAGCCTCTTGAGGTTGACGTTCTTCCAGACAAAGATGGACAGGGCGCAGAGGGGCATGAGGGCGGCGCCGGCGATGACCATGCGCCTCTGGACGAAGGCGTAAGCACCGACGACGGCCTCGCGGCCGTCGGAGCCGTCGGGGTAGGCCATCTGCTGGACGAGGTCGCCGAAGATGGACATGTAGTCGGCCTTGTCCTCCTCGGGGAGGCGGACCATGAGCTGGTGGGGGAGGATGTTGTTCCAGATGCCGCCGGCGATGGCGAGGCCGAGGGCGGCACCGATGGAGCCGAACATGCCCCAGATGGCGAGGACGACGGCGACCTCCTGGTGGGAGACGACGGCCATGACGGCGACCTGGGCGCAGGTGGTGAAGAGGCCGGAGCCGATGCCGACGAGAACCTGGGTCAGGGTCACGAGGCCGATGTGCGTGTCGGGCGTTCGGAAGGGGATGAGGAGGCCGGTTCCGAGGAGCATGGTGGGCACGCCGATGTAGGCGGTCCACTTGTAGTCTCCGAAGTAGCTGATGGCTCTGCGGGGAGTTTGTTAGGATACGTTGCTTATGAAGGTGCTCTTTTTTCCGAGGTTTTCAACTTACCCGGCGACGAGGGGCGAGATGATGGCAGAGCTCAGCATGTAGGCGTTGAGGACGTAGCCGGAAGTGGTGATGCTGAGCCTGTGCACAACCTGGAGGTAAGAGCTGAAGTAGTTGTTCCAGCAGCTGGTGGAAGAAGAAGGAGAAAAGATGTAGTTAGTGAAATCAGTTCGACGATAAGGCATTGACCCAGTGGGCATGGCTTCGTGCAAGGGGACTTACTATGTAGAGGTAAACATGACGGCGTAGAGGAGGCAGGAACCGAGAATGGTGGGCTCCTTGAGGTACTTCCAAGGCAGGAAGGTGACGGGAGCGAAGAAGGCCTCCCAGAGGTAGAAGAGGCCGAGGACGACGACGCCGGTGGCCACCATGGCGGGGATGTAAGGGGTCTTCCAGCCGTTGGGGGCCTGGGAGACGAGGCTGAAGGGGAGGAGGATGAGGGCGAAGGCGGCGGTGACGAGGAGTATGCCAAGCACTATTCTCTCATGTTAGCATTCCTAGGCCAAAAAGGACGTCTCGATATAGATCGAGGAAGAGGCTAGACCTTACGGTCAAGCTGGACGACGACGTGGTAAATCTGCTGGTACCAGTTGCGGCCGTGGTTCTCCTTGGTGATGAGACCCTCCCTGGAGGCGCGTCGCTCGTAGGAAACGAGGATGGCGATGACGGGCACGGAGACGGCCACAACGATGATGGCAAAGGACCCGTACGCCCAGCGGAAGTTGATGTTGTCGTAGAAGGCCTGGGCGATGCGGGGGCCGAGGAAGGTGCTGGCGATGGTGGGGGTGCCGGTGACGGAGAGCATGACCATGCGGTTCTTGAGCGTGGTCATGTCGGAGAGCATGACGTCGATGACGTACATGAGGCCGATGTGGCCGGTCCAGTAGAGGACGTGGGCGCCGAGGTAGGTCTGGACGTCGCGGCAGGTGGACTTCATGATGAGGCCGACGGTGGAGATGAGGAGCATGATGAGGAAGCCCCAGGCGCGGCCCCAGACGTCCATGATCTTGGACAGGGGCAGCCGGGAGCAGCCGCTGATGATGGAGGAGACGATTGTGGTGGTGGCGAGGAGGCCGTGCTTGCCGAAGGACGAGGTGATGTAGGGATTCAGCGAGGACTGGATGGACACGAGGAGCATGTCGCAAAAGGACACCAGGTAGAGGCTATTCATCCAAGAGTCAGTATACGTATTTCTGTTTCTTCCTCTGTCTCTCTGTCTCTCTTTCTCGCTTCATAGACCTCTCTACTTTTTACTCGTTGATCATGATTATGACAGAAAAAGGGGGGGATAGGAAAAGGGGGCTAGGTGATCAAACATACACGCCAAACATGATCCAGAGCGTCTTCTTGGACCACAAAGTGGTGACGGCGCGCACGCGCTGCACGCCGCCCTGGTACTCCTCGGACCGGTCGTCAGAGTCGTAGCCCTCGCCGGGTCTGACCTCGTTGGCGGAGCTCGACTGCGCGCTCTTCTCCGGGTCAGATCCGGGGCGCTGCGAGTCCCCGACGCTCTCGGGGCCGCGCTTCTCCAACATGTCGCCCGACATGTTGTCTTATCTTCCGGACAGACCTGTAGGGAAAGGAAAATAAGTTCCGGCAGTTGTGGTTCTACCAGCTTGGTGATAGTTTGGAAGGGGGGGGGGCGTATCACGAAAATGGATTTTTCTTTTGAAGAAGAGAAATAAGAAGAAAAGAAAAAAACGTGGTTCAGATCCGGGGGGGACTTTGACTGTTTATGTCAACCGATGAAGGAGGCAAAAAATAGATTCGCTCTGTATGGTGGACAGCGCCAAAGGGCTTGAAACATGGAAGAGAGAAAAAAAATAGATAGTATAGGCCCGCCTCTCTCTTTCGGCACCCAGTTTAAGCATAACAACCAACAAGTAAAGTGACAAAACACGGAATACCCGACTAAGAAAAGAAGAGACCCCAATTATCGATAGCGGGCGTGTAGCAAGGAGAGAGGGGAAAATGGATAGAAAGGCGAAAGCCAAAAAGCCAAGAAAGGACTTTACTTCTCGAAAGACGACCTAAACCGAGAAGAGGGTGGGGGAGCAGCAGCAAGTGTGTGTGTGCGCGCACGAGGGGGGACGGTGGTAACAGTAAGTAGCCTGCTTGCTCAACCCGCCGTTTAATCATCAGCTCATACTATCCGGCGAGGGAAAACGGGTCCTCCCCGCGGAGCAAGTGACCTAATACGTTTGCTTTCCCTTCCATCCTTCAGGGCCCCCCCCCCCCCCCCCAAGCCTACGGACGAACCAACGGTTGGAAAAGAGAGAGCCCACAACGGGCGAAGAACAATCGCGCCGAATATGGCCGATGGGCTCCTCTCTTCTTTCTCTTCTTTGTCACGAGAAACGCGCGTGCGAGGCTGAGAAAACGGACGTCTGCTTTGGAAACAGTTACCTGGAATAGAACATGTTCACGGCTCGCTCCGTTCATGCGAGCCATGTATAGCTCCGTATATGGCACATACATGCATGATAATTGTACGGGCTATCAACGGGAGTGATTCCCCCTCGTGGTGTTCCATCCGCTGGAATCCCTGCGAGCCTCGTCTCGTTTTCTATTCTCTGTCTGTTTGCGCACGTGCCTTGTCTTCTGCATCTCGAACGAAGATTTTTGTCTTTTGAGATGGATTGCTTAGACTCCTGCAGAACCCTTCCTTGGCGTTCACCTTGGCCCTCTTCTTGTTATAGTATGTTGAACACGCCAAATGAGAAAGGGAGTGTGGGTATGGAAGAAGAAGAAAAGGGACCATCTTGAAGATCTCGCAGTCCATAGCCTTGGTCACACGAGCAGGAGGCTCTCTCACCGTTCCAACCAACGAATTTGCTAAGAAATACTACCAGAAAGAAAAACATGTGTGAGTGGGGGGGGGAGAAGGCGTTCCATGGACGTAAGGACAAAAAAAAAGAAACATACGAAGATGGTGTGGGCAGTCCCGTTCCGACCGAATCATGCAACGTGAAGAAGAAAAGAGAACGGAGGGAATTCTACTCCAATGAACGGATCAGATAAGATGCCTTGGCGGGAAAAGCCCATCAGCCGGGGCTTTCTCCGCTCTGTCCCTCCCAGCTTCCCAGTTCCGGCCTAGTCACGCACATCGTACCATGAACACAAAAAATAGCTTGGAGCCCCGAAGTGGAGTTTTAGAGGGGAATCCTTGGCTTTTTGGGAAAAGAGAGAGAGAGAGAGAGAGCACGGGAGAGAGAGAGGAAGAGAGGAAGAGAAGAAGAGAGAGAAAGGGGAAAAGTCCCGCTCTTCAGCTTCAGGACGCCCCATCACGCATTTCCACCTTTTTTTTCTTCCTACCATATACCCCACCACGCTAGAAAAAGAAACGAGTGAGGAAGAGGAAAAGGTCCGCCTCGTCAAGATGATCAGATAAGATTACAATGCCCTTTTTTTTGTCGCCGCCTTGGCGTGGAGCCCTTTTCGTACAAGGCTTTTCCCGTCCCGAACCTTGTTCTTGAGTGCCGGCCAGACACACACACACACACACACACCATCTTCCTTTTACCCTAGGATGGATTCTTAGTTAGTATTTTCCTTTTGGCGCCTTTGCCCTCTTCCTTTGAATATTTGCAAGCCAATGGTTTTACACAGCGGTATGATTAGTTATATTTTTCCAATTGCCATGTGAGGCCTACCATTGGTGTCATTGAAGAATGAGGTCTCAGTCGACGGATATTGTCACGATGAGCTTCAATTGCAATACCACGCCACTTACGGTTCCGGTACCCCATGCATACCAAGGAAGAAGCAAAGAACCTTGTTTTTAGACGTAGTAGTAGCACTAATTCCACGACACGGCACCAGGTGGGGGGCAGGCAAGTTGACCTTTGCTTTGCCTTGTCTAACTTGCTGCTCCGTCTTTCGCTGAGCGAATTATCCCCCTCACTCCCTAGTCCCCCCACCCCCTGTCAGACAAAAGCTGCGATGTAAAACTTCCCTCGGGAGGGGCAATCAGCCCACAGCCAAGGTAGCTCTCGCTAATGTCACTTCGTGTCCAAGATGGTTGCCCCCCCCCCCCCCCCACCATCCAAAGAGATCCTTGTTGTGCCTCTCTGAAAGAAATACTGCCATACACATGCTGTCCTTTTACGGCTCCGTACGGCACTCTCCGGGTACCACTGCACTACTACTATGTAACTCTCGGAGAGCTCGAGACGGGGCTTTCAGAAGGGAGGGCCGGTCTCGGCATGTCGTTTAGAGTGGGCTTTTCTGGATCTGCAATGGCGGTTTCCCCTTTCCCGAGGGCGTTCTCGGCGTTGCATGGGCATAATCCGTTCGGTCATCGACTCTTGTCTCTCTTTGCAAGGATCAGCCTTTTGCGATGCGGCAGTGCACCATGGCACCACCACCTAGCGGGCCATCGACAACAGGTTTACAAGCTTGCCAATGGAAAGAATAGATGACGAGCCTGCGAGAATGTTGGCCGATACTCCGTAGAATAACATCACAAAAGTACACAAGCTTCATCCTAAAAGCAGTAGCATCGCAGTAAATGCCAACTTATCATATTCACACAACGAAGCAATCCATATACCAGGTATGATAGTAGCAGGAATCTACTGAATAGAAACTGTACCGATCGATTCAGCACACCAGTCTCTTAGTCGGAAACTATCCGCATCCACCGGAACAGCCCATTTTTTTCTCTACTACATAGTATGTAATTTTTTCAGAGGGCGAGTTCCGACGCTAGAAAATGACCGATCATCTTCCGTTTCAACCCAAAACATCATGACCTGATTGATAAGATTTGATTGATTAGATCAAGATTCTGCCCATCACCCATTAGCAAACAAGACCTTTTGTGCCCAATGCACTCGTTCCCACGATCCAAATTTTTCTAGCCGAGGATAGACGAGGGACAGGGAAGGGGAGGAGCTATTCTCCACGGGCCGATGGTTCTTGATGGCTCCCAGGACCTAGAAAGTATACAGGTGGATCATGCAATATGCAGATGGAGTGGGCTAAATCAAATCAAAGACTAGACACCTGAACACACTCACACACAGACCGGTCGTTTTCTGCAGAGCCACCACACACATGTGCCGGTGTTTTTCTTTCCGGCGCTTTGGGTGGAGGAAGAGGGGCGAAACGAAGAAGAAGAACCCTGAATCGCAGGCTTGCAGTAGTAGCTGCGTTGTAATGGAGTCATTATAGAAGCAGAAGCTCCAAGGATCATCGGTAAACATTTCCTCCAATGGCAACAAGCTCCTAGACCAGCATGGGGTGGCAAACAGAAACGCACATACTACAGAGAGAGGGAGAGAAGGGTGGTCGTAGTAGGAAGCAGCAGCAGCAATAATACTCCGTAGACAAGACCAGGAATGCTCACTCAATGGGTGACGCCATTAACTGCCCTGACCTGGGTTCGCACGTCGTACTATGTAAAAGAGGGGTCATTGTTGACTGTACTCGCCCATCATGCCTCTCTCTACCGGTGAGAAGGAAA
The DNA here is from genome assembly GCA_026184415.1 of Trichothecium roseum. Classification (NCBI taxonomy): domain Eukaryota; kingdom Fungi; phylum Ascomycota; class Sordariomycetes; order Hypocreales; genus Trichothecium; species Trichothecium roseum. Next base: position 660,016 of record CM047948.1, read on the forward strand.
ACTAATGGCGCAATACCTAGACAAAGCAGGGCTCTAAGCGGAGCTTTCAATGGATAATCTGCTGGTACTGGTAATACTACGGTAAGAGCTCGCTTTCCTACTTTCCCGGCAGCTGGTTCTGACGCATGTCGGAGAAGAAGGGAAAGATCGGCACTTTATTTTCCCTAGCAAACACATAGTACTAGCCGCAATAGCTTCATACATTTAGAGAGAGAGAGAGAGAGAGCTAATAGAGACGGCGAGAAAATAGATAAGTTCAGGTGTGCCCGCTTCTCTCCCTCCCCCCATCTCGCTTTTGGCTTAGAAGTCCACCATTGCAGGTTTCCTCCCCCCCCCCCCCCCCCTCCAAGTCTTTCCCCTAAGTAGGTCGGAACCATGCTTTTCAAGACCTCGCTGGCCGTTGCGGCCCTCTTCGCCACAGATTGTGCTGCCCTCCCCCGCGGCAGCAGCAGCAACAAGGTTCAGGACGCCGGCACCTATGACTACGTAGTCATCGGTTCAGGACCCGGCGGCGGCCCCCTGGCCGTCAACCTCGCGACGGCGGGCCACTCGGTCCTCCTCCTCGAGGCCGGGCAGAACCACACCGAGGCCAACAGCCAGCGGATCCCGGCCTTCTTCGGCGAGGCCCAGTGGGACGAGAGTCAGGGCTGGTGGTTCTACACCAAGAACTACGAGGACGAGGCGCAGAACGCCAAGAACAGCAAGACGGTGTGGGAGAAGCCCGGCGGTGGCTACTGGATCGGGCCCGACCCGCCCGAGGGCTCCAAGCAGCTCGGCCTCTGGTACCCGCGCGCCGGCACCCTCGGCGGCTGCGACACCCACAACGGCGGCCTCACCGTGAGGCCCTCGGACTGGGACTGGGACAACGTGCGCGACCTCACGGGCGACGAGACCTGGTCGCACGAGCACATGCTGCACTACTTCGAGAAGCTCGAGCGCAACCTCTACGTGCCCGAGGGCACCCCCGGCCACGGCTTCGACGGCTACCAGCCCATCGGCGTCGGCAACAAGACGCTCATCGAGCAGGAGCCGCAGATCATGGCCGTGGCCAAGGGCTCAGCCCTGGCCCTCGGCTACGAGGATCGCGCCGCCAGCGACGACTTCGACGTCGTCGCCAACTGGGACATCAACCGCGACTCGCCCGACCGCGACTTCCAGAATGACATCTACCAGATCCCCTTCAAGAAGGACGAGAACGGCCACCGCTACAGCGCCGCCAACCGCGTCAGCGAGGGCGTCGCCGCCGGCATTCCCCTAACCGTCAGCTTCGACAGCTTCGTGACCAAGGTCAACGTTGACGAGGAGCTGGGCGCCGCCGTCGGCGTCGACTACCTCGTCGGCGAGAGCCTGTACATGGCCGACCCGCGGGCCAAGAAGAACAACACCGGTATTCCCCACACCGTCAAGGTCAACCGCGAGGTCATCGTCGCCGGCGGCGCCTTCAACACCCCCCAGATCCTCATGATGAGTGGCATCGGTCCCGCCGACCACCTCGAGGAGCACGGCATCCCCGTGGTCAAGGACCTGCCCGGCGTCGGCCGCAACCTCGTCGACCACTACGAGGTCCCCGTCATCCACGAGTTCCCCAACAACTTCACCTTCTTCAAGAACTGCGTCAACGACGGCCCCATCGAGGAGAACCCTTGCTACCACGAGTGGCTGCAGGGCCAGGGTCCCTGGACCACCCTCGGCTTCTACGAGTTCGTCCTCTACACCTCGGGCGTCGCCCCCCGCGGCGAGCGCGACCTCATCTTCTACGGCGCCGGCAGCGCCGTCCTCGGCCACCTGCCCCCTTACGTCAACTCCACCGAGCTGTCCTCGGGCAACAACTTCTACTCGTACACCATCTCCGAGTCGCACTCGCGCAACAAGGCCGGCCGCGTCACCCTGCGCACCTCGGACCCCCGCGACGTGCCTGACATCAACTTCCACTACTTCACCGATGGCGGCGACGATGACGTCCAGGGCCTCGTCGACGGCATCGAGTTCGCCCGCAAGATCTTCGACTCCGTCCCCGGCATCGAGACCGTCGGTGAGAGGGTCCCCGGCCGCGACCTCTCCGCCCAGGAGGACCTCGGCGAGTACGTCCGCGCCGAGGCCTACGGCCACCACGCCGCGGGCACCGCCGCCATCGGCTCCGACGACGACCCGCTCGCCGTCCTCGACTCCCGCTTCCGCGTCCGCGGCGTCGACAACCTGCGCGTCGTCGACGCTTCCATCTTCCCCAACACCCCCGGCACCTTCCCCCTCATCTCCCTCTTCATGATGAGTGAGAAGGCCAGCGACGTCATCCTGGAGGACGCTGCCCGCGGCGGAAAATAAGCAAGGGGGAAACGAAAGGAAGTTATATTGCGCTTCCCAAGTATACTATATAGCATATAGCAAACATAAGAAAGACCGTTGATATTAGTTTGTGCGAGAGAAGGGAGGGGGGCGGACTGTGGTGGTAGTTAATATTTCCCTTTTATTCGATGCGTCCGATGAAGGGGTAAGATTGTATAAATTTGAATTATTATCGCTAGTAGTAAAACAATTGTCCCAAGGCGCCATTGAATGGATCCATCGTATGATGCAGACCTCGCTCATTCATAAAATCCCGACATCAATGTCTCCGTAGCAACTCGTAAAGGTACGTGTAATCATTTGCCATGGGCATTTCTTTCTGTAAGTCATCGCGGCGTTTCGTTCTTCCCCCACCCCCAATATGTTTCTTCTGGGAGTGCGAGTTTGCAAGGCCACATCTCATCAGCTAGTCCTTGCCGGGAAACCTAGTCTCGACCAGCGTGCTCGAGTCACTATTAGTTCTCTCCGTATTCCTCCACATGTTACTGTTCGACCTGTCCATCTTCACCCTCACCTTGTCGTCCCGCGGCCTATAACGCCACCACATCACCAATGCCAGGATCGTGACCGGCACGCTAAACGCAACGAAGAGCCATATCTTGGGCGACACATCCCACGTTCCGTCATCGCCGAACCGGAAAAAGGACATGCTGAAGAGCGTCGAGACAAACGTCGACGGCAGGAAGACAGAGGTGGCAAAACCCATGTACTTCATGGACTTGCTGTCCAGACGGGCGGCGCGTCCGATCTCCAGCGAGTGGCTCGCGTCGTTCTGGGCCACCTTGTTGAACGTGAGCTGAATCTCGTTGTCGAGCCGTTCCTTGTTAGACGCCGCCCGGCAGCGGAGATTGGCGAGCATGTCTTTGAAGAAGCAGAGCCTCTGGTGCACGCGATGCGAGGTGGCGGCGGCGAGGGCGTCAGCGTCGCCGTCATCAGCGCGGTTAACCTTGTCATCAACCTCGCCGCCAACAGGACCAGCCTTGGCGCCACAGAACTTCTTGTCTACGTAGTAGGTGTGCTGCCGGAGGATGCTCGACATAGTAAGAGATGCCACCTCGAGCGTTTCGCCTACGTGGATCACATGGCGGGCTATATCGTGCAGCTCTACAAAGTTTGGGTTTTCGGTTTCTCTCGATTTCTCCATGTTCCGTATTTTGGTGCGCAGCGCCCACACAGCCTGGTCCTGCAGCTGGACGAGGTCTTCAGTCAGGGGCACGAGGAACCACATCGGGTCAGGGATGACGTGAGACCCAACCCCATCCAGGAGTTTGGAGAAGAGTTGTTGCTGAAGATGGTGGGAGGCATCCAGGATTAGAATCAAAGTATGATGCGTTGCCTTGTTCCATCGCAAAAACACGTTGTGCTTGTGCCACTCGTACTCGTTGTTGCCCGCCAGGAGCTTCACCAAGGACAGGCTCCAGGTGTCTACCACAGTCAGATGGTGTTTGCAAAGGATTCTCGCAGGAAAGATTACTCACTGATTCCGTCTTGCTTTCCTTTGTTGTCAAAGGTAACCTCGGAGCCAAAATACCCGTTCGAATTTCGACAGTGATCGGCCCACCAACATTGGTCTATCCGGAACACAGTGCTCAGAGCTTGTCGGCATCCGCGACACTCACGCGCGTCATTAGCGCTCGCAAGTCTAAAATGTAACGTTGTTAGTCTTTCCCTGTTCCGTTTCTCAGTTTGAGATACTGGAGTGCACTTACACGACAGTGACTGGGAAAGCTTGATTCGAAGCGTCAATCAATGACACAGCATCTTGACACCCTAACAACCTTCTACCTGACCCCCAACCTGATGATTCTAAACAAAAGAAAGTAGACTGTCAGCCAAAGTCGAACATTATCAAGGCAGCAAAGGATGTAGGTAACCAACCGCTCTCCCATCGATAAACAGTCAATCTATTACCACACGGGTGCGATTTTCCCGCAGTCATTGTCGTATTTGAAATTAGAGTTGAAGAGCAGTTGGGGCTAACAGAACAAAGTTTACAGGCGTAACCGCAGCCAAATCATGGGGGCCTTGAATCGGATTGATGGATTAGAAGAAAAATAATTAGACTAAAGTATTGGGCTCATTGGACTTCTTTGCGTGGACGAGACTTGCTCTGGTTTTTGTAATGTGTTGCGTATAAAGGAACATCTTTTGCACAGCCTGGCTATAGGTAGACTGAAGAGCCTTGCTCCACGCCTACCCTCATCGAGGACCTTGTTAGTGGCAGGACATGCACAACAACCCCACGGATGAATTCTACGGGCGTGATTGGACGAGGAGCGGGGGAGTTGTACGCCCAGCGTGGAGACGAAGGTGAAAGCGCCCTAGAAAGTCGAAAAACCTGGCGTTAGATCAGTGGAAGCGAACGAGCTTGTTATGCAGCGTTGGTTCTATGCCGTTTTTACGTGGACATGGACGTGGGCGTGCTATCGGTATGCATGTTGGTACTCCGTATGGGCATGCGCCGTAGATGCGGAGAAAGATGATGGCGATCAGTGGCCGAGGCTCTAGGGCCCTAGGCGCCCGTCGAGAACTAATAAGCGCCCAGGAGCCTCAAACGCAGATCTAGGTATTGATTAGCAGTAGTAATTAGCGAGGTCTTAACGGTAGGCGGTATACCCATCATGGTAGAAGAATTGATTGCCTTTGTAAAAAGGCTAATATCAATCCCTACTCATCAACCCCTCAATGGTCCGCCATTGTGATGGGAAGCGACGTGCTACACATCTGCATACAGAATGTAACCCAAAGGGGGGGCGGGGGCAGGGCTAAAAACCACGTCGTAACTCTTTGAGGCTGTACAAGGACCGCGGAGCATTACCCAAGCACAAAGTGTCATGCAGTGAAAAATCGGGCCCCGTGGCGAGCAGCGCATACATGGATGGGCCCAAGGCTGAACCAACAACTGAACGAGGAATACGATAGAAGATGCACTGGTGGCACGATTGGACCACGAAGAAGAAAGTTGTGTCCCCTTTTGACGTGGAATTATGATAAAAATCTCCAGTGTTCAAGGGGCTTTATCACTTCCCACATCGATTATTGAATTGGAACGTTTGTACTCCATATTCCGTACTGCGTAATCCATATTGCGGGAAAGGTGGTTTCGTTTCCACATACCAGGCTTGAGATGTAGCCCGCCATTTTGCGGTGGTACATTCGATAATAATCGTTTAAATTCTCGAGTCGGTAATGTTTAATTCCTCAGCACATAATGACATGCAAATTTCATACCGCCAGGTGCTGTTGCTCCTCTTGATACTTCCATTTAACTAGTAGTACTATTGCCCTTTGCTTGTAGGTTAGGTTAGTACTCCGTAGCATGGGGCATGGCTACCTGTGCGCTTGACAGCATTTAATATAGAGTAAGCAGGCACACTTGGCAGCGGCTGTGTACACGTACTCGGCGTGGTCGAAGCTGATATGTGATGCCACACAATATGTATTGTGAATAATCCAGCTATGGGATTATGGTACGGAGTACTCCGTACATAGGACGGAGACTGCGGAGCACGCGGAGCACGGGGTAGAAGGCGGCTTGACAAGTCAATGTCGGCAACGCAGATTCGGAGTCCTCGGGCGCCCGTACCATCCATAACTGGGGAGGGGGAAGGGCGGCAAGAGAGTCGGCTCCCCGGCCATTTCGAGCACCGTTTGTTAGTCGAATTGCTTGGCTCCCATTTGAGTGAAATTGGCGATGGCGTGCATCGCGGGAACGCCGCCGGGTCGCTGCTAAAAGCAATTTAACAAAAGCTAGAAAAAAAGGAAGAAAGCAAAGAAAGGACACAATGTCTCGAATTTCCCTAATTAGTAGTCAATAGATCACATGACTTGGCCACCCACCTAGCCACCGTGGACGACTTGTCCTCATCTCACCCGCCGACGACTTTGAAATTGCAGATATCACGGCATTATCTTGAGAAATCAATCATCTCACTGATTTCGCCCGCCTGCATCTTTCTTTTTCATCTTCTCTTCTTGTCTCTCCCTTAGTCACCGCAAAGTTTTTTTTCTCCTTCTCTGCCCGTATTCGCCCTTGGGGGAGAAACAAGCGATCAATGTCGTAAACGCGTGCGTGTGCATATCACCTCTCGCTCGCTCACTCTCCCTTTCTCATCATCTTTCCGAGAAGAAGTAGAAAAGACTACTGCGCCGCACAGCATCTCAATGTATTTGCCACGCCAGCCAATTTCTCATCAGTCCATTCCGCTCCTCGCACCGTACTCTTCCCCTTGATGCCTGCCGGTCCGCCGCAAGCATGCCGTCCAGATTGTGCGTCGCGGCGCTGTCCATGGTGTTAAAGCTGTCGGCGAACCTCGTCGCCCAGACCGTTGCCATCCACAAGAGTCCGGTGCCCATCTCAGTCGATTGGCAGCGCGTGCTCGAGTTTGCCATGTTCGGTTTTATCCAGGGCCACATCAACTACTGGTGGCAGCACTTCCTCGACAGGAGGTACCCGGATATGGGCGGAGGAGGGGCCGCCGCCGCCTCCAAGCCCATTTTACCGGTTGCGTCGACGGTAGGTAGTCGAGGAGGAGCAGGGCGGAAGAGCTGGCGCAACCTGGCCATGATGATCCTGGTCGACCAGACCATCGGCCTTCTGATGATGAACATAGTGCTCATGGTGTGTACCAACATTGCCAGGCAACGTAGCCTTGCCGGTCTCCTGGCCGTAACCAGGGAAAGGGTGCCCCAAATCATCATGGCTGCATGGAAAATCTGGCCCGCCGTGTGCTTCATCAACTTTCGATACGTTCCCGTGGGGCGGAGACCGATCGTGAACGCGACCATCGGCTTTGGTTGGAACATGTTCCTTACTTTTTTCATGATCAAATGAGCATTTGGGCTGGGGGCAAATGGTTAGAACGGGGCGTTTCTTACTTATCTAGAGAGGGCTCCTAATATCAGATCAAGCGCGTTGCGCCACGTGCATGTTGGTTGCATGTATCGTCGTAAAAGCTGCCGTGCCTGGGTCCTTGTATCCTCGATGCTTTCGTCTTGGTGAAGAAAAATGTAGCTTGCCATTCTTATTGAAGCACAAAACCAGTCGATAAAACCATTAGATTCGTTGCAAGCAGGAACTACCTATTGATGGCTGATGATTTTTTGGCAAGTGCCCAACCTCTTGCCTCCACCATGGACTGGCTCCTTCCTGACGAGCGGGCCCTTCTCTCTTTGACAGGCTGGCCCTTTCCATTCTAATAAATACAATAGAGAAAAGCTGCGTAGCGACTTTGCGAGTGTAGTATACAGGAGCACAAGTGTAGCTACCAGATTTTCTCTTCTCATAGGATTCTCTGTTATCACGTGAAGTAGCGACGAGGAGTAATCACTACCAGTAGTTAATAGCACATAATTGTTAGTGGACGCGAGGAGCAATCAGCCGACAAGTTTCTGCCACAAGTAACGAAGTCACTCGCCCTCTTGCCGACTCACCAGTTGGCTCCTTCCTCGAGGACAAAGGTCGAGGAAGGAGTTGACTCGTGTAGGACCTTCCCATGATAAAGCGAGGACTAAAAGCTTGGCTTTTACCCCAAATACCACTACCCATCGATATACTCGAATAAATAGGTACATGTCTACATCAATGCTTCATCACCCCCCCCCCCCTCTCCCCCCCGAGCCACAACATCCTTGCTTAAAGTATTAAGATGGTAAGATAATTGATCAGAGTTAACAAAATTTCCTGGCGCCAAAGGGCCTACTAGTAGTTTCCTCTGGAAAAGTACTGCCCACTGCCTCTGCCTGATCCATCCCCTTGAGGCCACGGTGCCGCCGCCGGCAGGATACTATCGGTGCTGTTCATGCTTGTGGTCAAATCCTTTTCTTGCCGCGCATGGCTCTCGACGTGAACACTGAACTCGTCGACAACGCGAATGTCCCTCGGCATCCCGCAGCTTCTCCTCTCACCTCCCTTGTGCATGTCTGATGCTAGTCTGTGAAGCTGATAGTCGTGGCAGTCCCTGTGACGCTCGCTCCCGCCGATCGTTATGTTGGCACAGCGCATGTCTTTATATCCCGTATTCCAGGATCCTTCTCCTCCGCCGCCCCCGGCAACTCGTTTCCTCTTGTCGTCGGATAATCTGGACGAGAGGCCCAGCTTAGCGATGATGGCGGGCAGGTAATGGTTCAGGAAGGGCTTCATGCGCATGAGGTTGCTACAAAGTATAGAGAAGTTAATCTCGACTATAGACCAGATGCCCGCCTCAGCCTGCTTGGCGGTGAAATCCTGGGTGTGGGAGAGGGTGCGGATGTACGGCACGCGGATGATAGAAGTCAACATGACGCTAGAAGGTGAGCATTCGAAGAAGTCAGCTTTGCATGTTTCTCCATATCTTCCTTGCTATTTGTTAAACGTGGGAGAGGAGAACTTACACGGAACCCAGTGTGAGTAGGCAAGCGACGACGCACTTTTGACGAAAGGGCATCTGCAGTTTGTATAGTGTGGGTAGGGGAAGCAGGATGAGCATTACATCTGCCCAGGCGTTGACTGCGACTTGTGCCATGGCTGCATTTCCTAATATTACCCACCCAGATCAGTACACTCAAATTTCATTGCTTTCTTCGAAAAATCACGGTCCGTTACGCATTTCCCATCATACCTATAGGTGTACAGCCTTCTGCACCAACCCTGGTAGGGTTGCACTTCCAGGCTGCGATGAAGGTAAAGGCTGTGCAATAGCCGCATATCGATATACCGAGGAGGTATATACAGGCCCGGAAGGTCCTATTGTTGGAGATGCGGTGGAGGACTGAGAGGATGGCCAGCTTGGTCAGGTTTGGGGACCAGGTGTACAGCAAAGTCATCGGTATGAGCCACTATGTATTCCTCCTTTGTAAGCATTCACTTTGCCTTATGATCATGTAGTTCGACCATTTGCCTGTCCTTTTCAAAGAGGGCTTACCACAATATAGTCCTGAGACTGCGTTACTGAGACGTTCCAGGCGTGTTGGCCGAAGCCGAACCGGAAAGCGTACACGCATACGATAAAGTAGGCTAAGGCTAGAATATACGCGACGACAGTCAACACTGCATGTACGCGGACATTTTATTAGCTTTATATTCGATTCCCAATGTTCTCAAAACTTGGATGGGCCAGAACATCAACGGGTGAAAGAAGGAGGGGGTAGGGCGTACAGCAGTCGAGTTCAAACTGTCGCGTGATTCGCACGACGGTAAACAGACGAATGACCAGGGACACAGTCGCAAAGAAAAATGTGACAGAGAAGACGGCAATGATGGCGACTTGAATATCCGTGAGGGCTGTGTGGAAATCCGGCGGTGCACCGCTCGGGTTCGGCATCACGGGCGCCTTATAAGGGTCCATATCGATTGACTTTTCCCGATTTGACTTATGAGCGCCAGGGTCAACTAGGGTGTTCAAAACTGCTGATATCAAGATCGAGAATTTCCCGAAGGTTACCCAGTAAGCTGATAAATGAAAGAGGAGGGGGATGGAAGGGGGATGGAAGGGTAAGAGCTATACGTCTTTAGATACGACAGACGCAGGGAAGGCATCACAATATCTCATATTAGATAATAACAGGGGAATATGTAATCTATATCCTGCTACCAAGTCTTTTAGATCCTCGCATGCGACGCAAACTCTCATATGCATCATATGTCATGGTACGTAGTATCATACACGGAGTTTTAGAAGTCGTGGGATGCGTATCCCCAATACGTCTATTACAAATTATCCACGTAGCTAGCCCCGCATATTCACACAAAATGAACTTTGCGCCATCCTACGTAGCTAAGTAGAAGCTTCCGCGAAGAAGAACCAAAAAAAACCCCGACCTAACGGCTACTCGGCTTCGCAAATGATCTAGAATTCCAAATTCCAATTACGCCACCTCCCTCATCAACCCGCCTTCTCCCGTAGCGCAGAGTACCTACGTAGAGAGTTGCACAGTAAGCAGGAAAATCACCAAGGTTGTAATGGTTATTGATTAAGAGATGAGGAAATAAATTATTGGTCCAATTGAATTTGGTAAAGGAGACCAACCCGCTGTTGAGCAAGGCTACGCAGCAGCTTTGCGAATGCAGTACTCCGTACTCCGTACGTAGGAGCACAAGCGAAACTGCTAGATTTGCTCTTCTTATGGGATATATAGGCATCACGCGAAGCAACGAGGAGGAGCAATTGGTCAATCCCTCACAATTATTATCAGTGTACGCGAGCAGGCGAGAGGGTGAGTGACTTCGTGACTTGCGGCAGCAGCAGCTTTGCAAACCCTTTGGCTAGGAGTATATACATTGGCAACGGAACTTTATACCTCATAGCCAGTAAAAGACCGCGAGACTCAGGGACCTTCCCTGGTAAATTTTGCTATATGGAACCTCTTACCGCACCATACCCGACGCTACTTCATGAGTTCCATTACCTAGAAAGCATTGGTAAGTAAATGGTTACTATATGCATCCATATAGGGTAACTCACCTATCGCAACAAAAGGAAATATCTACTCCGTACGTCGGCCGACACAGTGAGCCTAGCTAGAGCTAAGTGCAGGTAGCCAATCAGAAGCCGTAGTAGAGGGATCAGGGAAGATGATAGCATGGTGTGGGCTCCACATCGCGGAGTGTCCGACATTGGAGGGAGTTGACACCCTAAACCCCAGGATTTGACAGCTTTACTCCGTAGCTGGTGCGATTTGCATGACCGAAGCTGGGGTAAACGCTGATAAGACTGCAGAACAGGAACTGGTACGACGCCGTGCTGGAACTGGATGAGAGCGCAGCGTTCCGAGGTCGCTTAGCGATCGCAATGCAGAAACATCAGCCCGAGGAAACATATCCCCGTTCTAGTGAGCCTTTTCTGCTCATCTCACGTCCGCCTCCGCACTCTCGGCCATCATTCTCCCAAGAAACCGAAAACCCCGGATTCCTGCACGCGTCAAAAACCGAGCGGGGTTCATGCGCATGGCACAGCTCCCAATGGCCCCCATCATGTATAAGAATGCAGTAGTTCGTGTTCCATCCTTTGAAGATCGTCTGCGGAGAAGGAGAGGGAGGGGAGTTAATGTGACCCCAAACGCTACTTCATTTCATATGTCTTTGTGAATATCTTGTCATCCCCCCCCCCCCCCCCACTGTTCACCATGGCTAAAACCGAGAAGATAGAGAAGCCACGGGTAGACCATCACGATGAGGGGGACGACGGACCACAGAAGCCGCCCGTGACCCAACCGGATGCGATTGTCAACGCCTTTGACGCTGCCGGGGGCGCGCCGAACCCGTGGGGACGCGGACACTTGCGGCTCTATCTAGCCTGCATGATTATCTACCTCTGCTCGACGATGAATGGTGAGTGCTCTATCCGGATAAAGGGTGCTGGTATATCAGTGGTAATAGGATGTAGGCTACGACGGGTCTCTCATGGGCAGCATCAACGTGATTGAGGAGTACCAGGACTACTATCACCTTGAGGAGGGCGGGTCCTCTACCACAGGCCTTGTCTTCTCGATCTGGCAGATTGGCCAGATGGCCGGTGCCCTCTTTACCTGGGTCTTGGACTGGCGAGGGCGCAAGATGACACTCGTATTCAGCGCCCTCATGGTGGTGCTCTCGGCCGTCTTCACGGCTATGGCGCCCACGCTGCCCTCTTTCATTGGTGCTCGCTTCCTCATCAGCTTCTTCTCAACCATCCAGTGCCTCGCAGCCCCCGTCCTTCTCGTCGAGATCGCCCCGCCCTTGCACCGCGCCACCGTCGCCGGCGTGTACAACACTCTCTACTACATGGGGTCCATCATCGCTACGTTCGCCATGTACGGTGCCAATATACACCTTGGGGGGAACATCAAATGGCGGCTGCCGCTGTGGTTACAGATTCTGTGCCCGGGCATCGTCTGTCTCGGCGGATGGTTCTTGCCCGAGAGCCCACGGTGGCTTGTTGCTCAGGGGAGGATGAGGGAAGCCCGCGAGTTTGTCGTCGATTTCCACGCCAACGGGGATGCGGACCATCCGATCGTCGCCATCGAGATGCAGGAGATTGAGGACTCGCTCGCCGAGGTCCGGGGGCGGTCGGCCTGGGCCTGTTTTGACCTGAGGAGCCTGTTCAAGTCTCGCGATCGGCTGTACCGTCTCATGCTCGTCATTACCATGGCATGGTTTGGGCAGTTTTCTGGCAACAACGTGTCCAGTTATTACCTGCCCATCATGGTCAAGAACGTCGGCATCACCTCGACCAATATGGCGCTCCTCTTGAATTCGATATACGCCGTGACTGGTTGGATCGCTGCCACTATTGGAGGTACGTATAAACATAGGTGTGCTCTCCAAAAACAAAAGTGTTCGTGGCTAACTTGGACAGCCCGTCTTCATGACGTCGTCGGTCGGAGGAAAATGTTTCTGTATTCTTGCCTGGGCATGTCCATTTCCATGGCTCTTGTGGCGGCGACCGCTGCCGAGTACGAACGATCTGGCAGTGTTCCGAGCAGCTCGGCCAGTATTGCTTTCATATTCGTTTTTGGCGTCATATTTGCCGTTGGCTTCACTCCGATGCAGCCAATTTATCCCGCCGAAGTCCTAGCTAGTAAGCGTTTGATCTACTCCCCTCCCTTCACTACAGCGTTTATCATTCTGACCGGCGACCAGACGACATGCGCGCCAATGGCATGATGGTGTACAAGCTCACAGCAGGCTGCGCAAGCTTTATCAATACCTTTGCGGCGCCGATAGCGATGGAAAACATCAAATATTGGTTGTGAGTACCTACCCAGGGCGGCTGCTCCTCGATTCCTTACCTTGTAGACGTCTGACCCGTAGACTGCTAGTTACGTCTTCTTCGTGTTCTGGGACCTTTTCGAGTTCGTCTTCATCTACTTCTTCTTCGTTGAAACCAAGGGCAGGACTTTGGAGGAAATGAGCATGGTTTTTGAGTCGCAAAATCCCAGGAAGGCAAGCACTCGCAAGATTGCAACACCGGAGACGAGCCAAACAAATTATGCTTAGTTGGGGTACTTTCTGGCCGGGAGTCAATCAGATGAGAGCAACAAAGGCGAAGGAAGCATGTATCAAATGTGATTGGTAAGTATCTCATTAGTTACTGACCAAACTCTGTGGCAAAGTTTGATATCGGGAAGCCATTGAAGACTACATGTACTCTTACTATGTACATACCCCCCGCTACTACTACTACTACTACTTACATGTACCTGGTATTGCTTTCCCTCCGCGCCGATGGATGTCAGCGTAGCCTTGACCCCACATGGCGCGACTGTTCAAGATGAGCCTTGGCTGCCTGATGCGGAAAGGAGCAGAAGCTTTAGGGTCATTACTATTGTTGATTCATCACATGTTAGATAGTGACAGCACTGCTCCTTGAACAGATTATATCATAGCCAGACCTCATCATTGGCTCCATGGTGCGTCTTCCAGTCAATAACGTTGGATTTTCAATCGGGGAGTACGATATAGTCCGCCATTTCATGTAGGTTCTATGTACTTGCATCCATGTCCCTCGGCTAACTCTGGCGCGCTGTTGAGGATGAGAGTGTGAGTTAGCTGGACACGAGGGCCTGATGTACGTTTGACTTTGGCTCCAACTGCGGGCAGCGATGCGAGATGATGATGGCCAGGCGGCAAATAACGAAAGGAAGCTTCCGAGGATGGCAGGATTCGAGTGGAAAATCAGCTTTCACAGTAGTCGATTTACTTTCTGCAAAGTTTAGGGGGGAGACGATCCACTGCTTCTCTTTTCGCCTATCGCAGCCATGCTGGCCATGGAGAGGAGTAAGATGCCCGAGCCGTTTATAACCAAGTTGGGGTACGCCAGGGCTGTATTCCAACCTGATGCCCGTCTTTTCTTAACGGTACATCTAGCTGGAGAGTTCCCCTAACAAGAATTGGTATGGCGCTGGAGATCAACATCAACCACCACTTTACCAGCAAAGTCTACACGACAGGCTCAATCGTCGATGGGCATGTGTCCGTCGTAGCGGGGTTGTTAGAAACATGCGACGCCGTGGATATCTGCCTCGTCGGCGTCGGGAAGAAGCGTCTCGAGCTATCTCACTTTTCGACCAGGAGCCCGGCGGACTGGCGGTTTCTCAACATGCGGATGCCCCGGCAGGATATCCCGGCAACGCGAGCATTGATAAGCGAGGGAGATCAGCTGCCACATAGGATCCCTTTCAGGTTCGTCATCCCGGAGCATCTAACCATCGAGGCCTGTAAACACGATACCGCCGACCCCCGGCTGCACGAGCGTCACATCCGTCTGCCGCCGACTATGGGATCGTGGGATGCGTGCGACATGAGCCCTCACGTAGCGGCAGTCGAGTACTATGTCAAGGCGTACGCCCACGGCACCCGTTCCTCCCCCCGAAGCGGCGACGAGAGGCGGAAAATCACCGAGAGCTGCGTCATGATCCGGGTGCTGCCCGCCACGCCGGAAGAAGCGCCCCTGCTCATCACGCCGGACGATGAGCAGTTCTGTACGTCGCAGGTGCAAGGTCTGCGGCAGAACCTCCTGGGAAGGGGTACGGGACAGCTGCGCGTGGAGGCCGAGGAGCCGGCGTGCGTGATGTTGTCCCCGGATGGGCTGTGCGCTTCTCAGACATCATTACACATGAGATTGCGGTTTTTGCCTTGTCTGAAAGACGGCGCTCCACCGAATCTGAAGGGCGTGTCCGGGCGGATCATATCGAACACTTTTTTTAGCCCCAGCATGCTGGATTGCTGGCCACATCTGGGGAGCAGGATGAAGCCCGAGTGCGCCCCTATTTTGAACCACACGGTCGCTGTCCCCGTATTGAGTGTTCCGTTGTGTATGGATGGCTGGCGCGAGGCCGATCCGTTGATTGCACATCAGGAATTCGCCGACGACATGGCGGCGGTCTCGGCCTCGAGTCCCCTCCCGGGTGACGGCCACCGCGATCAAGAGAAGAAAGGACAAAGAACGTGGCTGTTCCCGGGGGACGGGAAGGAATTCGTCAAGGACCTGAGGATACCGTTCACGATCCCGATGAGCGCGGGGAGGACGTTTCTGCCGACATTCCATTCGTGCCTCTTCTCCCGCACGTATACGCTGCAGCTGTGCACGTCTCCGGGGTTCGGCCTCAAGGACGTCACTGTGCTTGTGCCGCTGCAGATTGGTGTGCAGAGCCTGGACACTGGGATAAAATCGAATGCGCAACATATAGGTACGAAAAGCCATCTCGTAGTGGTGGTAATAGAAGTCGAGCTAAATGAATGCAGATGAGTTGCCTACGTACAACAGCCGGGGCAGGAGGTGAATGCACGCCACAGTCGAATCTGTTGACACGATTCGGCAGTGAAGGCTATGGTGGATACGTAGCATTCGTGCCGCAACGTGTCTCTCTATGCGAGGTGTATGGAGTACAAATCAAGGCGAAACGCGGCTCTCTACCCCATCGAGAAAGAAAAGTACGGGTACAGCAACCGCAACATTCAGCTGCTTTCTACGATTCCTGTCAAGCTGGCACATTTACAGCAGATCTAGGAAGGGCGCGGGCAACATTTGAAGCAATATATACGTTTTACGTCGCTACAATTCACAACCCTCCCAACGACGACGAAAAGACATTCTATTCACCATGAACCAAGGCGCAAAGTTATCATTATTACATTAACATGCCTACGAAGCCGACAAAGAGCTACGCGCAACCCATCTCACTACAGGAAGCTCACCCCCGTCAGTGCGGTCTCCTCGGAAAAGTAAAGCCGCTCCCGCTCCCCTCCCTGCAGGTTGCTCCTGTACAGCGAGCCCCCAAGGTCGGTAAAGTACACGTGGCCGGCGTCGACGTCAATCTTGAGGCCGATGGCCTCGCTCAGGTCCTTGAACAGGACCTCGTACCCCAGGTCCCCGGCCGCCTTTATATGCACGACTGACCCACCGGCGGCATCAAGTTTGACCCTGCTCAGGGAGTTCCCCAGAGGCGTAGTCGCCCTGTCGGTCCAATACAGGTTGTTAGTGGCCTCGTCGAGGTCCAGGTCGATGGGTTCGGGGAGCCCCTCGACGAGGAGCGCGACGTCGGACCGGGACGACGGCGTCTCCCCCTGCGGCACATCGATGCCCGCGCAGAAGATGCGGCCGGTGCCGGAGCTGGGAGCCCCTTTTTGCGTCCAGAATACCTTGCCCAGTCGCGTCGAGACCGCCATGCCGACGCACCATTTCGTGGCATCCCCGGTCCCGTCGACCTCCCAGTCCCCGTTCTGCACGAGCGTCTCGAGGTTCCCGCCGTCGTAGTCGCACCGGAGCACGCGCATGCCTTCCCGGTCGGCAAAGTACAGCTTCCTCGACCGGGGCTCGACGCGGATCTGCTTGGGGGTGTTGACGACCCCTTGCGGGATGATGGTAACCACGTTGCCGCCGTCGAGGTCGGCGGACTTGACCTCGCCCTGGTTGCTGCCGGGGACGCCCATGCAGGTCCAGAACATGCGGTTGACGCTGCGGTCGACGTCGATGCCGTCGGGCCAGTCCTGCCCGGGGACGAGGGTGGAAAAGGAGGTTCCGTCGCTGGATATGCTCATGATAGAGCCCGCGTGTCTGGAGGGGGAGGGGGCCTTCATGCCTACGTCTAGGAAGACGAGGCGTCGGTGGAGGAGATCGATGCTACCCATTGCTGCTGCTGTTGCTGCCTGAGAGAGAGAGAGAGAGTGTGTGTGTGTACTATCTCTCGGTGTTGGGCTTGTAAGATGCTCGGTTGCTACTCCATATGCTACGACGGAATAGTATAGTGGCAGTTTAGGAGATGAGGCGAAGACGAGTTTAGGGTGAAACTCGAAATTATTGCCACTAGGTAGACTGTAGCATTACCGCTTCGTCGGGGTTTACTATTACGGAGTACGCTGCGTATGGTACGAGATTTCCCTTGCTTGCCGTCCTGTCAAAGTGCCAAAAAAACGATGCCTGACATGTCCGCTTGAGCCACGTCCCCCCGTCTGTCTCTTTTTTAGCCTTTTAGGGCCCGACGACTTCTCTGATGGACAATTCGACAGGTAAAGATTGCATCGGGGGGCAGGGATGGTCACGTATCCTTCGCTTAGCGGGTATAACATCCCTTTGTTCATGCCTACTATTACTGCTAGCAAGAGTACTAGTACGGAGTACGAGTTGCTTGGTAGAACGGAAGGGGGGGTACGGGACAGAACGTCCTTTGCTCACCGATGTATGGGAAAGTAGGGATATGGATTTACGAACCAACGCAACTACTAACAAAGTGGCATGATGATGAGCGCATAGGTTTACGTGCAGACCGTAGTGCTAGTGTGTGCAGTGGCTTCTATATGGAATGCATTCTCAACGGCCGATGATGGAACCGACATACATACATGTGCACCATGTTACATACTAAATCAGTTCACATGGCCTTGTCTACTCTACAAACCATCTCGAGTACGTATTTCGTAAGAACAGAGGGGGAAATTACGACTTAGAGGATGCTCCCCGAATCTTCACAGGCTTCTCCGTACGGAGTACGAGTTACGGACTGCAGTCTATCTACAGATGATCACCAAGAATTATGTTGATACTTTGCTAGACCGCAAGAAATACCCATCGCTATTATGGAGTATGTGGAATAATACCTTGCTGTTTTCCACCAGGGTCCTGTTCGAATCTCGAGTTCACCACCCCCCCCCCTGGTAGCTTCTTTCCAGGGATATGAACAAGGGTTCAACGGCTCAAAAGCCAATGTTCTCTTTTGGCAATTCTTTTTGCCATCGTTTCCTTGTTGGTGGGCCAGTGCTGACCTGGCACACAAAATCCCTCACTACTTTTCTTCCCCCTGCTGTTGCTGCTGCTGCCACTTCTATTTTTCTTCTTCTCTTTGTTTTACTTTATACCCTTCACGGACCATTCAGCGAGTCCCGAGGAAGTACCGATTAATCGGGTGGGTAACGGACAGACGGTGAACCCATAACAAAGAGTCTTCTTGGCTGGCGTTGGTGACGGTGTATGTGTGTACTCCGTAATGTGTGTGTGTGTATGTGGTGTGGATGGGTGGGTGCACTGGCTTCCCGCATTCCATCTCCTTCAGTCCCCAAGACACCAGAGGGTGCACCGACTTCCTCCTTTGGGGAAGGCGCATACACAAGTGCTTCATACCCCTTACATATGTCAGATTGTCAGTGCATAGACTCGGCGGCGATAGGTACAGTCCGTGAATGTGAAGAGCAGCTAGTACTTGCAGCCGAAGATGGACTCGAGCCTACGGAGTATGCGGAGTGCACACCGACCAGACCTACCATACGTCCTCCATTCGTACGGATGACTTCTCCAGCGCCTTGGTTGGCTGCCTCGGATGCACACATGCATTGACAGATGGGCATGTTAGGTGTACATTACATACTACGGATTATGATACGAAATCGGCTCGGGAGTTGGTGCTAGGCATCATACATAGTACATGTAAATGTCAGGTACTTCTCATGAACATCAAAGCTCAAATTGAATTCAACTAGTAAACAGCTATCTCTTCATGCAACTCTTGGGTATTTTTCCTTTCTTTGTCCGGTCTTGCGTTAATAATAATAGTATTAGTGGCAGTAGTACTCCGTAGTAGTAATAGTAAAAAATGAAAAAAATGAAGAAAAAGTGAAGAAAATCATAATCAGTCCTAACAATCAAATCAGTGCTTGGCCCCATTGGGAGCAACCTTGACGCCGTTGGTAGACACCGCCGTCGCACGACCAGCGGGGTACTCCTCAATGAGCTTCGCGAGAGGCCCGTAGACGTTGCCGTTGGCAATCTGGTCGTGGATGACGGAGATCCAACCACCGACCGTCTTCTTGGGTCTGCCGTCGAGCTCGTCGTCGCCGATCTTGGGGTGCTCGACGAAGCCGCGGTGGAAGGGCACGCGGAGATCCCGTCGCACGAACTGGTAGAGCGCCTTGGAGCCGGCGCCAAGGTCGTCGGCCGTCGTGGGCGCCTGGCAGAAGGCGTCGAACGTCTGCTTCCACGTGCCGTGGCAGAGGTCGCTCAGGTGAGACTTCCAGTCGCCGAGCTGAGACATGGCTTCGGCGGGGACGTGGTCCAGCAGGATGGGCAGCGAGGAGCTGATCATGTGCTCGCAGCGCTCGCGGAGGTCCTTCTTGCCCGTGGCCTTCCACGTCTCAGTGCAGTGGGCTCGGAGCTTCTGCTCGACGGTCTCCAGGGCGTCGGCGCTCAGGCTGGCGGCGAAGACGTCCCTGGTGTGCTGAATGACGTGCACGAGGGCCTTGTTCAGGAAGGTGGTGTGGAGGACGCGGAGGTCGAGGGCCTGGCACCCTGCGTACATGGTGCAGGCGCACATCATGGTGAGCAGGTCAATGGCCTCGAAAGTCATGCGCGCCGAAGCCAACGCCATGGAGTTGATGGACTGGTTGTGCATCTCAGCGGCCTGAACGTGCGAGCTCATGGGGTTGGCGTAGTACGACAGCTCGGCCATATACGAAGCCATGCTGATGTCCACGCCCTTCAAGGCAAACGACAGGCTGGGGTCGTCAGCCGCGAGGTTGGCGGGGAGGCCGCCGCTCAGGCCGGGGTCCATCATCTCCGTCGTCTGCGAGAAGAGGAGGCGGCCAAACATCTGCAGCGACAGCCTCGCCTTCTCCATGGCGGCGGTGACGCTCGAGGCCTGGAAGTTACACCCGTAGAGGATGTCACCCGTCTCTGTGTTGGTGAGAGGGTTGTCACATGACGAGTTGAGCTCCGTGGTGACCTGCCTGTCGGCGAGGAGGAGGTCCTCTAGTTGAGGACCGATCCACTGGGGAGCGCTGCGGAGCGAGTAGCGGTCCTGAATGAGATCGCCTCCACGTCGATCGGCCGGTGCGTGGGCCCCGCGAGCCAGGCGGGAGCCCTTTAGGAAGAGGGCGATGTTACGGGCGCACTCGATCTGACCCGCGTGGGGCCGAACCTCTGCGATAAAAGGGTCGAAGCTTTCCACGCTGCCGCCCAAAGCCTAAATGAATCGGTGTTAGAGCATGAACTACTAGGGTGGTTTTGGGGGTGGGAAGGATCTAAGTTTGATTTCCCTTGGGGGAAGTTTTTTCGGGTTTTGGGAGAGAGCGGGGAGGCCGTCAAAAGGGGGGAGGGGTCAAAAGGGGCCCGAGCTTACCTCTACGGATACGCCAGTCAACACCTGTGTAAGCAGAGCCAAAGAGTGAGACTTTTCCATTGCCAAAGCACCAACGGCAGCCGAGGCGGCCGTTCCGTTGACTAGACCAAGGCCTTCCTTGGGGCCCAGCGCCCTCGGTGGTACCCCGGCCGCCTTGAGGGCCTCGGGGGCGGGAAGCACCTGGCCGTTTCGCAGCTGGATAAGGACATCCGGGTTCCCCTCCACGGCGCCGGCGATGTAAGCGAGGGGGATGAGGTCGCCAGAGGCAGAGACACTTCCTCTAAGGGGGATGACGGGGCTGAGTCCCGTCTGCATGAGGCTCACGATGGTCTGGAGGATGTTGATGGAGACGGCCGAGTGACCACGAGCCGTGGCATTGCACCTCACAATCATGATGGCGCGGGACCAGGCCGTGGGCATGGAGTGGTCCGGCATGGAGCCGTCAGTCGTCTTGGAGAGGATGCCGGCCTGGGTGAGCTGCATCAGCGCGGCCTGCAGACCGACGACCTCCTCCGTGCGGGTATCTGCGCTTCCACCAAAGCCAGTGTTTACGCCTGCATGTATTCATCGTTAGCTATCCCTTCTCTTCTTTTTTGGGTCATTTCCAATCAGGGTTTGGGGGGGTATGCTACGAACCGTAGATATAATAGCCGTTCTCGAGATGTGTCATGAGCACCTTGACACTCTTCTCGAGACGCTCGGAAACCTCTTCATCTTTGGAGAGTGATGGGTTACCGCCGTGACTTTAGTTGGATTCGTGTTAGAGATGAGTCTATCAGAGAGAGCTATGAGGGACAACGTACTAGGCAACGGCAGCAACATCACCAATGTGAAGGCTTGAACCGTCAAACTCAAAATCAGGCGTATCCTTTCTCTCCTGGATCCGAGACCAGAGGTCCCGGACCACGTCAAGGTGAACACCAGCAGCAGACATGGCTATGTGAGGAACAGGGACTTAGGAGGGGGGGGGGGGGGGGTATCAAGATTATAGGGATGTAAATATAGTCCTGATTCGTGAGGATAGAGTGAGATGAAAAGATCTTGAGAGTATAAAGGAAATATTTGTAGAGACAAGGAGAGAGAAAAGGAAGATGGAGAGAGAAGAAGAGAGAGAGAGAGAGAGAGAGAGAGGGAGAGAGAAAAGAAGGTATTTTCAAGAGGGAAAGATGGCTTCAATTTAAATATTTCTTCTCCCTTTGCAACTCGTCATTCCTTAGTAGTTCACACCGCACTTGTACCAAAGTTCGTTCTCTGAGCTTCTTCCAAACAGAGCCCACGCCCAGACAGCCCAACCTGCCACGAGTCCGCAACTTTTCCAAGACGAGATAAGGGAAATCCATTGGTGCCCCGGGAATAGGAAAGGTGATGTTCACCGCCGCACGCTCCCCCTCCATGTACCCTGGCGGTTTCTCCCCTTCCCTCCCTCCCCCTCCTCCGCCCCCAAGAAGGGAAGAAAGAGGGAAAGAGAAGGAAAAAACGAGGGTCAGGTCGGGATAAAGGGTCTGTCACGGGCCTATGTACGGGGCGGATTGACAGCAAGTTACGGAGTACATACATTAGTACCAACATACATACATGAACAGCCAAAGAAGAACAAGCATCACCCCGGGCTGTCAGATTTCCATATACGGTTATTTTGTCGTCGGTTTTTTTCCACACATGGTTCCATCTTTCTTCTAGAGCAGCTGCCAACAACGCCTATTAAGAAATATGCAGGTCTCAGATGTCGGCATTACGACGCCCGAAGGAGAACGTGTTCAGTTAATGCACTCCGTACTATCCACTTTGACTATCGATAACACTGACAAGGTGAGCTCTTGATGATAAAGCCCCGTGTGTGTGTGTGTCATTTCTATCGTAAGGTGTACGGAGTACGGAGGACTATTGCACACGTTATTGCTAAATCGCCCTGCTACATAGGTCTCGGTAAAAGGATTATAGTATCCGAGGGGTACGGAGCAAAATCGTCTGACAAGCCCATGCGGTGTACAGAGTACAGAGTGCAGTGAATTATATACAAGGTGGCTATAACAGCAGAAAACTCGGTGGGGTCCGTGTAGTTGCACCATTATTACCAAGTCACCAAGTACATATGTACGGAGTACGGAGTATGTATACCTACAGGCTACGTATGAGGCAGTGAATAGGTACTAGGGGTTGGTTACTACGGTCCACTGGGTTCAATTGTCAGGTAATAAGGCGGAGTACGGAGGAACTCGACATTGAAGGCAGTCAACTCAGACAACCATTCAATCAATCACTTGGCCCTACCGTTGCTACGGGCTTTCCGGTTGGTCGGGTTGCCCATTTGTCTGACGCACGTCTCTCTCCCTCCCTCTCTCTATCTTTTTTTTTTTGCGGAACCACCGCCCAGACGTCCCAGACTCTCGGATATACCATCTAAAGGAATGCCATATCTAACATGAAACTACCCTAAGTTTGCCGATCGGATGTGGGCGGGAACAAAACCACTGAACCTTAAAGAGAAAATCGCGCTTTTTTAGTTGTTAGTCGGTGTTTTGCAAAATTACAGGAAAACTCCCTTGCATGAAGACCACGGCATCGACTCCCGTGCCGTGTTTTCGTCTTCCTTCTTACACTTGGAGCCTTGTTTGTTCTTTTTTTTCAGTTCGTAAGTGTGATACTATATCCTGTTGGTGTATAATTACCAAAAGGCCGTCCGAAATTTACCGGTGCTGAGAGGCCTTTGTATACGTATTCTGTACTAATAGACGAAATTGTCCCGAATCCCAAGGCCTATTAACCCGTGTGCATGAGCCACGTTGGCTTGGCCTCTGCTGCCCTAGTACGGAGTACCATGATGGGTGATTAACAAAAGTCCGTGTACGGAGTACTATGTATGATGAGGTTGACGCAGAGTTGGTCTTTCTCTTTTCCGACAGCAGCCGGCAGATACAGGTACGGAAAGGCCGTGTGTCTATTCGGTACATATTTATGGTCAGTAAATAGGGATTGCGGAGTACTACTAGTAGTATCATTCACGGGTTCGTCGGGTCTGCAGGTTCGATATGTTCTCCAGAGTATCCCAAGACAGACTGGACTGGGGCTTGGTTGGAACATGTGTAAAAATCCACTCCGCAACAGCATCGCAAAGGACATCACGATAGCAATACGGGGTACTCCGTACTCCGTATGTACTCCGTATATGGAACAGCAGTTCCATTAAAGTAGAAACTCCCGAGTCTATATGACAGCTCGGTCCTCCTTATCATCCCCGCTGTCAGGTACCGGAGCTGTGTTGATGCCTTGACGGTGATCATGCACTCCGTACGGTTCCCATGAAAGGGGACGCCGGGGGGGGAGGCGATAATGACTTAATAAAAAAGATCTCGACCTGCTCGAGTGTCTCTAGGCGGGAGCAAGGGGCCCTCGAGAGCTGGGGAAGCTGTGTGCTCCGTACTCCGTACGTGTTACACACCGTAAACCGGGAGAAAACCCAGTCGGACGGTAGCGATGCCTGTTAACCTTGCTGGGTTTGCATAACATGTCCTAGTCGGAATTCAGATGAAGCTCTGTGCGTACGGAGCATGCTGTGCCAGGAAGGGGTACTGCTGCTCCGAACGGATAGCGGAGCCTCTCGTTCTTCTCCAGCGCTCCGTCACCATGGAAGTATCAGAGTTGCATCGCACTTACAGCATCCCGCCGAAATCACAGAAAGCATACATAGTAGATGTGACTGGTAGTCGGTGCTACTACTCCGTATACGGCGCTGTTTCCTTCAACCGCGTACTCTGTATTCCCACTCAAACAAGAGAGCACGCGTCAACGTCCCGGTCATGAGGTTCGGCAGCCGTCCGTCTCGGTGTCGGGAAGCACAGGAGTCTCGCTACCATGGTTCCTCTCCGCGTATACGGACTAGGGAACTCCCAATTTTCCAGGTTTTTTTTCCCCTAGTACCACTAGGATGTCTCGATTAAACGAAAAGGGGTCCCCTTCTCTGACTCGCATTCAGTGACAGTGTAGGCTATCATGCCACAAAAGACGACTGATCTCTGACTGCATAGGCTATCCTGCCACTGCTGCTGCCGGGAAGTCATTCTATATTCCGCACGGGGTATTGGCCGTAAAGACGGGGGGCGGAAATAATATCCGGGCCTTAGCGTACACCCTGAGGAAGGTCCCCCCTTCACTCTTCTTCTTTCTGTGCCTCCCCCGGTTGCACTTCCCGATAAGCGTCATCTTGCTTGTCGGCCCTGAGCCTCACCGCTATGGGAAATGCTTGCGCTTTGTATTCCGTACGGAGTAGTAATGATGGAAATCCGCTAATAGATTTGTCTCAGTACTGTTACTAGGGTAGTACTTAGTGATGCTGTGTAGTAGGGAAATGTGAGCTAGTAGGCAACAAATCACTCAGTTCATAACTGCTGCTAAGCATCTGCGGGTCACTAGGTCTGTCAACTATGCCCGTCGGAACTGTCAAGATCTTGCAGTTAGATACGTCCCCCTTACATAGTACGCAAAGTGCAACGTGTCGAGAAGGTTGTTTAAAAATTATGTGAGTTCCATAGGCGCTCGTGAGCGTTGATGAACTGCATACTGAATCAGTGGTGAAAGGGTTGGGTTAAGCAGGAACCCAATTTGGGTTTACCCCGTACGGAGTACTGTTGCTCGTTTTACGTATCGCGGCCAGAAAAAAGCAAATAAAGATACATTGGAATGTAACATAGGGTAGGGGGGGGGGATAACGGTAAGTATCAGAATTTGTTATTCCGTACGAAGAGCAGGATTCTGCGAATGAAATTTGCCGTTCTTTGCTGGATTCTGCGTGTAATTGGCCATAGTACATCGGCCTTTTCTCCCTTCCCCTACCTCGTGCTTCCTTAGGCTTCTTTCATCCGACCGTACAGATTTGTATTACCAGCTTTACACTACCACCCGCTTCCCAGGTACAAGGATTCTAGGACCCGCTAAGCCCTTGCCCCTTGTCCCCTGTCAAGGTCGCCTTCGCCGTGGGGGGGAAAGAGGGAAGGAAAGATACTTGAGAGGGTAGAGAGAGAGAGTGTGTGTGGTGGACCCTACCGTTGAGGATTTTAGTCCACCTTCTGGTGCCGGTAGTCGCCGCAAGACTGGCTCGGGTTCGCCCCTGACAAGCGTAAAAAAGGTGGGCTCGGGGCACTGTGAACTTCCAACCGAAAGGAAGGGGAGAGAAAGAGAGAAGGGGGGGATACTATGTACCTTTGGGCTCGACTAACCAACCAGCATAGGCCAGATGGATACGTCGTAGCTGCATCGAGGAATCGAAAGTATTGATATCGGTAAAGAAGGTGAGGTTACGTACCCAGTAAAAAGAAAGAAAGACAGAGAAGACAGCGGAGGAAACGGAGTACCAGATCGCCTTTATTCCCCTTAGAGCTGACCAGACCCTCCTCTTCCTCCCCTTCCTCCCGATGAGACGTATGCGCAACAGACAATGTTGACAAGATTGCGAGATTTGAAGGGTTGACAGAGTGTTCCGAAACAAACCCTTGGATAGTGTCGTATGTACAGAGTAGTACTACCGGGGGGTGGGGATGGCTAGTGGCGGGGGGGGGATACTTCCATTCCATGGATGAAAAATCAGTAGATGGCCTATCACGTATTCCGTAGGGATTACGGACCACATTGAACGGATGATCTTGGCTCTGTGCAGCAGTCCTGCAGAAGTTGCTTCGTGCGGTGTAGTACCGAGTACGGGCTGCCTATGCTAGCAGTAGTAATAATACCAAGTACTCCGTACCTACAGCTCATTATGACTACAGTACGGAGTATGCAAGCCGTACTCCTGATTCCTGAAGGACAACCCAACCCTCTCGGCCACACACCCCCCACGAGGAAAACCACCCGTCTCGTTTGCCGCTCGAGATGAGGAAGAAGAAAAAGAAACGTGTGGCATTTGCCTCTATTAATAAAGCGGGCGGGCGTGCGGGCAAGCGGGCAGACGGTCAGGCAGGCAGTCCTTTCTTTTCTCACTTTATACTCCGTAGACGCAGCATTGCCACGAGTTGCCACGAGGGAAACTATGCAACATCATTGTGCCATACCTTGCGCACTTGCATCCTTTCCCGAGGCGTTTCCCTCCCCGTCCCCCTACCTACTAGCAAAAGGTTGGGTGGCGGCAGAGAAGAGGCGTTTGCTGATGCTACCTAAAGATTATGCGGTGTGCCCTGCTCCGTAGTCGGTACTATTTCCAATGCAACTATTTGCAATATCAAGGCCTTGGAACCATTGTTACGACACAGAAATAAGACATGTATGGCCTGCTACTCCGTACGTCGTTGCATCGAAGGTATCAAAAGTCCAAAAGAGAGTTCGAGTTTGATGTGCCGATTTAATCTACCTAAAGGGCTGACTGACAGGCCCCCAAGCACGTAGTACTCCCGGTGGGAGGGGGGGGTCCGGGGGGGGGGGGGGGTCAAGGAGGAATCACACCTTTAATATTCGGCCCCCTTGTCCATAAAATACCCCCGCGAGAAGGAGAGAGAGAGCAACCTGGAACGCACAGATGCCCGTCATCTTGTCTTGTACTGTACTAGAATGTTACCTTTAGGCTTTTTTCTTCCTGGAGGGGGACCGACGCGCATCAAATTTGATTCCAATCCTACCTACTCCTATCTTTCCACCCGCACACTTGGGATGGGAAGAAGTAGAGAGAGGAAAGAAAACTGCCGTTCAATCTCTGATTACTCCGTACGCTTTATTTCTCCATTTTACGGGGAAGAGGATAACATACTCCGTATTCCGTGCTCTCTCTATTCGATGAACCCCCCGGCCGGCAGGCACCATAACTCTAGTTGGCCTCTATTTCCATATACATACATTATTCACCTCGGCGCCCGCCCTTCTCCCCCTCGTCTCCTGCCGACCGATGAATCCTTACTTTTCACCATAATCCCTTTGCGTGTTTCTTGCCTTATTTGTCCTTTTCTATCTTCTTCTTAATTCCTCTTCTACGGTATCTCGAATAGGAGCCAATGCTAGATGCGATTCTGGAAATAACGCTCTTTTTATTTTGCCTTGCTTCTTAACGGATTTTCCCCCCTGGTACTCCGTATAAATTGTTCCTGTTCCTCGGGTTTCCGGACGAACCAACCGCTTCAAAATGTCCAAGGAAGAGCAAGAGGCGGCCACTGCCTTCATCAGAGAGGTCTGGGGACTGCAGGGTGCGGCGTACCTGGTTCTAGGGGTGCGATACTATCACCAGATCTCCAACTTCCGGCAGCGCGGCATTCATCCTGATGACATTGTCATGTTCATAGCCACTGTAAGTTATTATCAATTTGGGGGAGCACCGCTCTGCCCTCCCTTCCGGGTCCTCGAAGTGTTTTATGACATTCCTAACGCCTCCATTTTTCTTCTTCGTGATAGTTGGTGTACACGGCAGAATCGGTAGCAGCGTACGCCGTCGTGGCGTTTTGGAAAGGGCTGGCCAATAATGGCATGTCGGAGGAGCAGCGGGTGGGTTTAGACCCGGACAGTGAAGAGTTCGAGCTCAGAGTCAACGGATCCAAGACGCACGTCATTGGTCTTTTGCTCTACACAACACTTCTCTGGCTGCTGAAAGCATGCTGGATTCTCTACTATGGACGTTTAACGTGAGTCGAACCGAAGCCCGCTCAGTGCTTGCATCTTTTCTATGGATTGGAAGGACTAATTATTTTTAGGGACGGTATCAACCAGTTCAGAAGGCTCGTCATTTGGGGACGGTATATTATGCCCATAACATACGTCTCGTGCTTGCTGGTCGCCTTCCTTAAGTGTATCCCGTTCGAACATCAGTGGCAGATCAACCCATCGCCTGGCAGTGAGTGACCAACGAAAAATAGACCGCCTTTTTTTGGCTGTGTGTTGTTCCATCCCCCCCCGGCTGACCATTATAGACCAATGCATGCCCGCCGTCTCGAAGATTCAAACCATCTACGTCATGGGCATGAACACCTTTACGGACTTGTACCTGATGGCGATTCCCTTGCCGGTAAGTTGATCTCGGTACTAGGGCTGGATCCCTTCCTGACTACGGGACTAAGCTGATAACTCTTGATAGATGATTTGGGTAGCCAACATGCACTGGAAGCGCAAGATTAGTCTGATGATTATGTTTGGTGGTGGTTTCCTCGAGCTGGTCTTTGGTATCCTCCGCTGCGTATCAGTCTTGACTGTAAGTGGCCCATCTATGAATGGCACTGTCGTAAAAAAAAAGGATTTGCAAAGCTGACAAGGTTGAAAATAGGTCGGCAACACTGATCCCGCCCAATCCGGCTACTGGTCCGTCCGAGAATCGTTCGTCTGCTTCGTTCTCACCAACATGCCCATGATCTACCCCCTCTTCAAGAAGTTCATCGACAAGAGCCGCGACGCCAGCTCCCGACGCACTAAGGACGAGAGCAAAGGATACAGACTCGACAGCAACCCGGGCCACTCGCGCGCCAACATGTCCAAGATGGGAGGGACGCAAAAGGGGTCCGACAAGGACGAGGCCTGGGATTCAACCGATGCCATCGTCATAGGATCGGCTGCGACGGCGGCGGCCTCTGACGATGCTTCGAGGTCGCTGCCCGACTCTGACAAGTCGTTGCACCATGCGCATATGAAGAGCAGCGGTCCGTCAGCAGGGATGCCGGGCAGAGGGCACTCGCCGCGTGATAAGAGCAGAGATCAGATCATGGTCACGACTGAATACACCGTCTCGGTCGACCCCGAAGCAAACAAACCACCCGCTGGTAAGTCGCGTGCTTGGTAAAAACTGAGAGGGGATAAAAAGGACATGACAAGGGAGGGAAGAAAAAGGAAAAGCCGGAAAAGAAAGGGTTGAATCATTGGAGGGGAATAAAATCGTGGCCAGGGGCTACTAACTACTATACTATACCTCTGGAGTTTGTTTATTTCGTTGACTTTCTTTTTTTTTATTCCCCTTGGTTGGTTTCTCTTTCTTCCGCTTTTTTATTTATTTATTTGGAATTTTGATTTGTAGAGTTTGGTTACGAATTACTTAATACATTCATTGAATACAGAGGCCTAAATGCCTTTTCATGCTCACCGTTTTGACCATTGGAGGCTCTGCCGATCGATGTGAAGATACAGGTCATATTCATGTTTGTTGCGATTGGATGCTTCCAACGTGCGGTCAAGAGGAGATCCCAGGCTGTCCACGTAAACTACTGCGTTTTGCACAGAGCATTTCCAATATCAGAATGTGAGACATTTGGCAAAGAAAAAAGAAGATTAGAACGCCTCGATGCCACCGTGCTCCACGCTTTTCCTCTACGGAGTACAAACGTCACCGTCGGATCGTCATCAACACGCCCCCCCTCCCCTTTCTCCCCCCTCTGGCTGAGTCCTGAGCCAAGATTCCCCCGGAGAAAGTTTACGACCACGAGTGCGGGAGTACTCCATACGTATGCAGGTAGTACGGAATGCGGTACGGAGTATGGAGTAGATAGTACAGGTTACGGAACTACTGTTAACAGCAACTGCGGCTCAAAGGGGGGGGGGGTGTGGCCCGTCGCTGGTTAGGCTCAGTTACGCGGGAAAACCGTTGAACCAATCTTGTTGGCGCGCCGATGGTAGCGGCGCATAGTTCATCGACAGCAAGACTACTAGTGGCATGCCGTAAATGAAGCCGCTAAGTCCTTGATCGTTCAAGAAAAAAACTAGATTAGCACTCGGTCGATGCTTGGTTCCCAGCTAGTTCGCAGCCCGCTACTTAGTTGCGCCTAGTCAAATCTAGCCTCACTGCTGCCAGTTCACAACCCACTAGGTAGCGATAGTCTGGTGCCCCCTACGGAGTACGGAGTACTATCACGGAGTACGACCTCACCACGACTACTAGTACGGAGTACTGTACTAGCAAAGGCGGGAGACCCCTAGGCTGAGCCCACTCGTGTTTTATGGGGCAGTAACCGGGGTGCCGGAAGTCCTCCCGGATCCTTGCCAGTTGTGTCTGCCGAT
This sequence comes from Trichothecium roseum, assembly GCA_026184415.1. Lineage (NCBI taxonomy): Eukaryota > Fungi > Ascomycota > Sordariomycetes > Hypocreales > Trichothecium > Trichothecium roseum. Next base: position 690,367 of record CM047948.1, read on the forward strand.
CAAACCTCTTCAACGGTGTTTGACAGTGTGTGTGTGGTGTATGTGTGGTGGGTGTGTGGGTGTGCTAGTCTTACATACATGTGCCCCGTACGGCGTAGCTGAGGACGAAAAGAATCCCACATTTTTGCACCATGACACTCACCAGAAACAGCACCTTTTATTTTCGTGCTCTCTGGTGTATGTGTGTGTGTGTGTGTGTGTGTTCCCCTTCCCCAATCCTAAACTCGCTTTTTACTTCCCGAATCCCCTTCTCTTCTTTTCGGCAGATGTCTACGGCGTGCCAAAGAGGCAGGCTTTTTGTAGCGGGAATAGGCTACCTTTGCTAGAAATGGAGTAGAGTGTTATGACTTTTAGCGTAGTGCATATAGGCTAACTGTCGGCCCTCTACGAACGCATAATCGTTGCAGGGGGGGCAAGGGGGGAGGGCAAGACACACGCAGACACATGTGGGTTTTGAGGGGAGAGAGAGAGAGAGAAAGTGGACTGCCGGACCTTTTCCCAGCGTCAGAAATCACAGGAAATTAACCACCAACCATGATACCAGTGTGAAATCGTCTCTTGTCTCTCGTGCTTTTTTGACACCCGCTAGACCGGGTTTGCACTCCTGGTTGCGTCTCTCCCTTTTCCCAAGTGGGCTTATCCTTCCCCTGGAATAATTGAGAAAGGGGATGAAGGGGAAAATGGAGAATGGAGAAGGAGGATGAATTGGGGGGGTGGGATGGAGGGGCAGGACCAGGCAATCACTGCTCGACAGGTACGGAGCATGGGAAGTAGTACTAGCAGTAGTAGCAGCAGCAGCAGCAGGAGTGGTAGTAGGCTACTGGGGTATTACGGCCAACTCGCATAGAACTACGTAGCTTAGAACGCGACGTTGCCATTGATGCGGTGAGGATATGAAAAGGCTGGTGTTGTAGCTGTAGATTAATAGACTAATCTTGAACCTCCTAAGTTTCTCCCTTTTCCCTTCCTTTTCCCTTTCGTTTATCAACCTAATTCATTCTGCTATATTGAACCCGGGTCACACAAGGAAGTCGACAGGATTCAAACCGTATAGTCACAACCATGGGCAGCCTACAGAACAACGAGTCCAACGTCGATGTGTAAGAATGCTCTTCTTGGACAAAGGGAAAAAAGATTTCGTATAGAGCCTGAGCTAACAGTTTTGATGTGCTTCAGCCTCATCATCGGAGCCGGCCCTGCTGGGTAAGTTAATGAAAGAAAAGCCCCAAGTGCCATTGGGAAGGCGAACCTTGAAATGTGCGATTGTGTGAGCTGACAAAGAAATGTAGGCTGATGGCGGCTGCGTGGATGGCTCACTGCGGCGTCAAGGCTCGCATCGTGGACAAGCGCAACGCAAAGATCTTTTGCGGCCAGGCCGACGGTCTCCAGTGCCGCAGTCTCGAAATCTTTGATAGCTTAGGTTTCGGGGACCGGGCATGGAAGGAGGCCAACCATATGATTGAGGTAAGTTGGGCATATCCCCCCTCCCCTTTTAACCAAGATGATTCCAAATGTTTACAAACCTATTAGATTTGCATGTGGGTATGTATTACACTCGGCCAATTTCCTCCTACACACATGAAGGCCACGCTCCGCCGTACTCTGTGTAATGCGACCAACAAAGACCAATCCTAACCGAACCACGCTGTAGAACCCAGACGCCGATGGCATCATCCGTCGATCCGACCGCATCCCTGATACCATCGTCGGCCTCTCCCGCTTCCAACAAATTGTCCTCCACCAGGGCCGTATCGAACGTTTCTTCCTCGAGAACATCAAGAAGTACTCCAACGACGAGATCCGCGTTGAGCGGGCTGTTCTGCCCGAGTCTCTGACTATCGACGAGTCTAAGGTCGATGACGACTCAGCCTATCCCGTCACCGTCAAGCTCCGCCAGCTGTCGGACGAGGAGGCTACGCCCGCCCAGCAGGTCAGCGCCAGCAAGGTCTCGGACGGCCTCTTCCGTAGCAACCTCGTCTACAGCGACGAGAACGAGGACCTTATCAAGAAGACCCAGGAGCGCGATGCCCCCAGCGAGACGGTGCACGCCAAGTATGTCATTGGTTGCGATGGCGCTCGTAGCTGGACGAGGCAGCAGCTGGGCTTTGAGCTCCAGGGCGAGGCTACCGATTTCATCTGGGGTGTCATGGACATCATCCCCATCACCGACTTCCGTAAGTTTAACCTATAACAACCCGCCCTTGTGTGCCATATTTCGTCTTTAGTAAATGGGTTGTTCACTGACACTGCACAGCCGATATCCGTATGCGTTGTGCCATTCACTCGGCCGAGAATGGCAGTCTGATGGTCATCCCCCGTGAGAACAGACTCGTCCGTCTGTACATTCAGCTCAAGGAGGTGGCTCCCGACGCCAGCGGCCGTGCCGACAGGTCCAAGATTACGCCCGAGAGCATCTTTGGCGCCGCGCAAAAGATTCTCAGCCCCTACAAGCTCGACTACGAGTACTGCGACTGGTGGACCGCTTACCAGGTAAGCTCTCGCCTACCCCCTTTCTCTCCCTCCCTCTCTCCCCTCCTTGTGTGACCTAGTAACAGAGATTCTAACGTGCGCTCGCGTGTCTTTTTTTTTATATAAATTTTATAGATCGGCCAACGTGTTGGCACCAACTTCGACGCCCACAGCCGCGTCTTCCTCGCTGGCGATGCCGTTCACACGCACTCCCCCAAGGCCGGTCAGGGCATGAACGTGTCCATGCAGGACACCTTCAACCTCGGCTGGAAGGTCGGTCTGGTAGCCAAGGGCCTGGCCAAGCGCAGCATCCTCAAGACGTACCAGAGCGAGCGCCGTCGTATCGCGCAGGACCTCATCGACTTCGACCACCGCTTCAGCCGCCTCTTTTCAGGACGTCCCGCCAAGGACGTCATGGACCTCGAGGGTGTCAGCATGGCCGAGTTCAAGGAAGCCTTCCTCAAGGGTAACATGTTCGCTTCCGGCCTGTCCGTCGACTACGGTCCCAGCAACCTCGTCGTCAAGGCCGGTGACGCACTCGAGGCCGGCGATGGCGTGAAGGAGGTCGCTGCCCCTAGCGTCACCCTCGACAAGGCTAGCTTCGACAAGAAGCAGGCCCTGGCCACCGGTCTGCCCATCGGCATGCGCTTCAACAGCTTCAAGGTCCTCAACCAGGCCTGCGCCCGCCCCTGGCACTTCCAGGAGAGGCTCAAGGCCGACGGCCGCTTTCGCGTCGTCCTCTTCGCCGGAGACATCCTCGACCCGGCCCAGAAGGCCCGCGTCGACAACTTCTGCGCCGCCCTCGACGACCCCGCCGGTTTCCTCCGCAGGGTCACGCCCCAGGGCGCCAAGATCGACAGCGTCATTGAGGTCCTCACCATTCACTCCTCCAAGCGCACCGACACGGAGCTCCTCCGCGACTTCCCCGAGATCCTGCACCCGCTCGACAAGTCACTCGGCTGGGACTACAACAAGGTCTACGTCGACGACGAGAGCTACCACGAGGGCTTCGGCGACGCCTACAAGAACTACGGCGTGGACAAGAAGCGTGGCTGCGTGGTTGCCGTCCGTCCTGACCAGTACGTGTCTTGGGTCGGTGAGCTCGAGGACACCGAGGAGCTGCACAACTACTTTGAGGGCTGCCTCAACTTTAACTAAAGTCTCTGTTTGGAACCGAGGGCAAGCAAAGCAAAGCAGCCATGCCCCATAGGTTGAAATAATACAAATTATGAAATCCATGACTTCTTTAAAATATCTAGTGTATGTATGTAGACTCGTTAGGAGGCCTGGCCTTCTGTGAGAGTAGATGTTATCATCCTGTCAGGCCGGCCATGTCTCGTGTACGCGTGCTCATCACGGCACAAAGCTACCTTGTACTGAAATCTTCTGAGGCCCCGGTATCGCCGTAGGAGGCCAATCGTTGGCCGTCCATGTCGTCTCATACCTATGCACACCACTACCGACAACCTCATCCACCCCCTCCAACACGATTTTCGCCTCCCCATTCGGCGGCACCGCAACTCGTGTCACCATCTTCCCCTCTTCGACCAGCTCCCACTCAACCTCGTAAGGCCCATACGGCGAGTCGAACCTTGTTCTCGCCCACCTCACTGTGCCCCCGGGCCTCGGCCTTACCAGCGCCCTTTTCCACCCCGCCTCGATAGGCTTCAACCCTCCGGCCACGCCATGCAGAAATGCGCACACGGAGCCGAGAGAAAAGTGATTGAACGAGGTCATCTGCCCCGGGTTCACGCTGCCGTCCTCGAGCTGCGAGTCCCACCTCTCCCAGATCGTGGTAGCCCCCATGCCGACGGGATATAGCCAACTCGGGCGGTCGCGCTCTTGCAGCATACGGTAGGCAAGGTCGAGCATGCCATGGTCCGCGAGGGCGTGCAGAATGATGGGTGTGCCCGCGAAGCCGGTGGTGATGCGGAACCGTTCCCAACGCACCAGCGTACCCAGTCGCTGGGCTGCGGCGGCGACTTGGCTTTCGGTGGCTAACAGGCCGAATGAGAGAGCCAGAGCGTATGCCGTTTGCGTGTCACAGGCTATTCGGCCTCTCGGAGTGACATACTCTTCCTGAAACAGTTTGCGCAGGCGGGCTGCGTCGGCAGAGTACCTCTCCGACTCCCCGGTCTTCCCCAGGACTTTGGCTACCTCCGACGCTAACTCGGTGGTGTGGATCAGGTAGGCATTGGCGACGAGGAAGCTGTCCGTCGGGGAGTTGCCGGGCATGTCCGGCGGCGCCCTGGGGTCCAGCCAGTCGGCGTACTGCGGGTTGTCCGTTGACCAGAAGCCACGATCGTCCCGGGGCAGACCCTCATCGAGCCAGAGCTTCATGCTCCGCCACTGTATTTCCAACTGCCTCTCATCGCCGAAAGTAGTGTATAAGTCCCACGGGGTGATGACGCAGCAGTCGGCCCAGAGACACATGGGCCGCTTCATCCTCTCGTCCGGCTGCCGGGGCAAGTTTGGGATTATGACGGGTACGACACCACCCGCGTCGCGTTGGTCATGCTCCAGGTCGCGCAGCCAGGAGCCAAGAAAGGCGGAGGTATCGAAGAGGAAGTTGGCGGTGGGAGCAAAGACCTGGATGTCCCCCGTCCAGCCGAGCTTCTCGTCACGCTGGGGGCAGTCGGTCGGAATGGAGATGAAGTTTCCCCTCATGCTCCAGACGGCGTTTTCGTGGAGGCGGTTGATCATGTCGTGGGAGCATTCAAAGGCGCCTGTCCGTCTCATGTCTGAGGATATCACGATGCCGGTGAAGTCGTGAAGTGCGACATCGTCGTACCCATCAATCTCAGCGAAACGAAATCCGAAAAAGGTGAACTGTGCCTCCGTGCCCTTGGTCGGGCCTCGGAGCTTGACTACGAATTCTGCTTTTGCGGAACGCAACGGTCGCGTGCACAGTTCGCCATGCTCCAAGATCTCGGCGTGCCGTATGGTCAAAGTGTCTCCCTCCTTGCCGGGGATGTCCTTCTCAAACCTTAACCATCCTACAAAGTTCTGACCGAAGTCGAGGACCTTTTTCCCTTGAGGAGTAATAATGAGCTTCTCAGGCTTCAGTTCCATAATTCGCCTGATTGGAGCTACTTCTTGAGCGATGAGCTCAGCGGTAGGAAATGATAATTCCTCGACGGCGCCGTGGTTTCGCATTTTGGGTGGAATGGTGGACCATGACGGGTCCATGATAGTCGTGTCCAAGACTTCTCCGTTGTATAACTCTGAAAGTATCAGCGGCCCATCGAGGTATTCCCAAGTCCCATCCGTCAAACACGCCACTTGACCGTCCACTTCCAGCTGCGCTAAAAACCCCAAACGCTCACCCCATTGATTTGCAACGCCCGGTCTACCAATACGAGCTGCATACCACCCTTCAGCAATGTAGGCACCAATCATGTTTTCACCTTGGTGCAGAAACGAGGTGACATCGTAGGTCTGGTAGTGGAGACGATGGTGGTAGGATTGCCAGCCAGGAGCCATGATCTCATCGCCAACTTTCTTGCCATTGATCTCTACATTGTAGATGCCGTGAGCGGTCGCGTAAAGCCTCGCTGACGGTCCCTCATAGCCGGAAATATGGAACCTTTTGCGTAGACGGACCGGACGCTTTGGTTGAGGTCCCTGAGCTGGGCCGCCTATGAGCTTACCTTGCCATTCTGACCGATCCAGAAGAGCGACCTCAACATGTAGAGACGCCCACTCGGTTGATGATCCGTCAATACCGGTCGCCTTCACTTTTACTATGGCCTTTTCCCTAGATTTCAAAGGGGACGACGGCCATGGTACCAAGACTGATGCTGAAGCCTGAACAGTGTACGCCTCGGTTCCTGCGGCTCGATCAATTATGATTTGATACGAAGCCTGTTTCCAATTCCTGATTGCCGTCGAGTTGAAACGCCACGAAAGGCGTGGCGTGGGCGTGTATAGGCCGAACCCGCCATTATGCTGATGTTCAGCAGTAAGGCTTGCGATGGACACGGACATGGTGATTCTTCTAGTTAAAATGCAACTGGGGCGAGACTCGTAGTCAAGGCGTGGTTTGTATCAGTCTTGGTGTTCCAGATTATGTGTATACCGTCATCTTAACACACTGGGATGGGGGCACTGCTGTCCCGAGATTTCGGTATCTCGGTAGGACTCGTAGAGGCGAGCAGATGGTACGTAGCCCACCATCACGTAAATAATACTTATTCATGCTACTAATTCAAACCGTCGAACATCCCCTCTAGAATTGGCCCCGTCCCTACCATACATGCATGGAATTTGAGTTCATGGCGGATTAAAACCCGTCAGAGATGTACTCCGTATACATAAAACCAATAAAAAGTTACTACTGCAAGGTATTCTTGGCCTGGAGCATGCAGCCGAGAAGTAGTGTCGGATAAGTGTCACTCCCCCCTCCTCCCTACCTTGCCCCAGGATTCGACCCCGCGCAGTGCTCGCTTAGCATGAACTACTACTGCATACCCCGGAAAAGTGTCAGATCCCGACTCTTGTGATTCAGACCTTGAACTACCTTGGCATAGCTCCATGCAGACTCGCGATGATTGCGGGTGGTTTACATGACCCCTCCCCGGTGATTCGGGACAGTCTGAAGCGAAGCTTGTGGCTGCCTAGGACGATAAAGTCAGAATGCTTGCATTGAGAAATCGTGCATTGTATACTATTTTACAATAATACAGTTTTAATGTGTCTACCCGACCTCCGGGCCGAAAGAACATGTCCGGCAACCAAGACAAGATAGAGGATGGGCCCCGTGCCGTTGGTGCGGAGCGCGCGGAGAGCATCTACGACGACAAGTCTGAGCCCCTTCTCCTTAAATCGAACCACGATAATTTGGCCCTGTGGGCTACGATCAAGGTGTTTTGGAAGGTGAGATGAACTGTCCACTGGAAGCCCCTTGTCTCTCCCACTCATCGCCGTGGTAGGCAGTGCTTGTTTGTAACCTCATCTCCATCGCTGCCGCTGCCGACGGTTACCAATACACCCTCAATGGCAACGTTATTGCCAACAAGGGCTTTATCCGCCATGTTGGATTCCCTAATACCGACGGCGAGGTGGTGCTCAACGCGGACTACACAGCTCTGTGGGGAGCTATGCAGTCGTTGGGTCAACTCGTTGCCATGATACTCATCACACCCGTCTCTGATGCGATAGGCCGAAAGATGACCATGTATGCTCTCTGGATCGTTCTCGCTGGCGTAAGCCCCCCACACCTCCAAGATTGTAAATGGTATCTAGCTAAAGGGGAGCAAAGTCTATCGCCCTCGAGACGGCGGTCCGCGACTGGAAAGACTGGACGGCGGCCAAGATCCTTGCCGGTATTGGCGTCGGTGCCCTCCAGTCGACCCTTCCCGTCTACATAGCTGAATGGTCCCCAAGCAACATCCGCGGCGCCATGGTTCTGACCTATGGCGTTTGGAACACCCTCGGCAAGTTCCTTGCGCCCCTCGTTCTTCTCGTCTGCGAGCGCATCAATCCAAACGGCTACCTCGTCCCTATTGCTACCCAATGGGCTTTTCTCGGTATCATGCTTCCCATCTTTCTCTGGTTGCCTGAAACGCCACAGTACTATGCGGAGCGCGACCACGACGAGCGCGGGAAGAAGGCCTTGAGCCGCGTCAACGGCAACGTGCCTGGGTACGACGTTGAGTTAGAGTACTCCATTATCCGAAATAGCATCATGGAGCAGAGGAGGCGGAGGCGCGAGCTCGGGGAGGAGGGCTTGGGATGGAGACAGCTGCTTCGCTCCTACGTTGACTGCTTCAGGGGGGCCAATGCGAGGAGAACGTTGGGTGCGGCGATGCCCGTCTGCGCACAGCAGCTCACTGGGCTATCCTTCCTCAAGACGTACTCTTCCCTCTTCTTTCGCCAAGCAGGCTTTGACGACCCTTTTATGATAACCACCGTCATCAGTAAGGACTTCTCACTTTCGGAAGATTCCCGTATGCTAATTTCTAGTCAGTGATCATCGCGCTCGTCACTTCAATCGCCCTCGTTCTTTGGACAGATAAATTTGGCCGTCGCCTGGTCGTCTTTGTGGCATCTGTCGTGTGCACAATCACCATGTTCGTCGTGGCCATCATTGGTTTCGTGCCTTCCACCGCCTCCCTGCGTGGCTTCTGCATATTCATCGCCTGTATATGGTCCTTGTTTAACTCGGCTCTGGGCTCCCTCGGCTGGGCTTTTGTTGGGGAGATTTCCTCCCAAAAGCTGCGCGCCCGCACAGCTGGGCTTGCGGCCGGCGCTTCGGTCGTTTTCGGACTGGCCTTTAATACTTCAGTTCCGCTCATGCGTGAGTTGTACCGACTTTCTTCTTCGTCTTCTTCCCACAAATATTCTAGTTGTCTATTTCCTGCTCTTGAGGGTGCTGATTGTCATTGCAGTTGATTCCGAAGGTGCCAATTGGAATTATAAGACAGGTTGGCTTTTTGGTGGATTAGGCGTGCTAACTTGCGTCGTCGTATGGTTTTTTGTTCCGGAGCCAGCCCAGCGAAATGCTGCCGAGATGGACGAGATGTATGAAAAGGGTGTACCTGCTTGGAAGATGCGCAAGTATGTTACGGACGTGCAGAGGACGCAACAAGAGATTCTTCACGGTCAGCATGAGAATATTCCCAGAGTATGAGGACGGAGATGATGTCAATAACAAGGCGTACTGCTTATAATTGGGAAAAGCCCCTGAAATGCGTGCACAGCTGTCAAATTTGACATCGACATAGTCACTTGAGTTGCAGTCAAGGAGCAGAATGCGCACTGAGAGCACTGTGTAATAGTGTTCTAAATGCGTAATAACCGCAACCTGAAATAGGTGCAAAAGTATGCATTTATATTAGAATCACGATGGCACTATATGAAATGACTGTGAATGTAAGAACGAATAAGATATGAAAATAGAAATCTGACAAGAGACATAGGTGATGACTTGCTGGAGTTGTCTAAAGAGTTGTTACTCTGTCTTGGGTGACCGTATTAGCCTAGTTGTGCGACAGACTATCCGTTACAAATGCGATCTCAAGCGAAAATACGAGATTTAAACGCATAGTAAATGGCTACTATGCATTTTGCCCCGGTCGAAATGGAGCATTCTCAGAGCGATAGTCGCGGGAAATGGCGCTAATGGGCAAATATATATGCTTCAAATGTCATCGATTGTCGTGTAATTCGTGTTTTCATGTTGGGAATTCGAGTCAAATCGACCAGAGTCGACCGGAATTACTCGGAAATTAGCCTAGAAATCTCGGAAATACTCTGGAATTTCTCTCTAGAAATCGGGGTCACTCGAAATTTTCGAGTAAACCAGAATTACGCAAGAATTTGACCTGCGAAATCGGAGTAATTCTAGGAACCCTCACGCGAAAAAAACGGAATTACTACAGAATTACTTAGATACAACCAGCGGCAACCTGCGAAATCCTAGAACTTCTCGAATTTTCTTCGTAAAAAGTCGGAATTAGCGACGATTTCCCGATCAAATTCTCGAAAATGGCAGGTAATATCCATCGATCGACGCAATTTCTCGAGGAAAAAGTCGGAGGTTTCAACGAATTGCCGACATTTCTATGCGAAAAAAGTAAAAATTTCCGATGAATTCCGAAATTCTGGAGGAAAAAAAAGTCGCCAACGGCGCGCAGATTAGTAAAAAATACTTAAATATAGCGTGCGAAATCCGACGATTTGCCGAAAAATCTCATGCGAAAAAAAGTTGGAATTAGTGGCGGATCTTGTGATTAGGCCCAACAGAATTGGACTTTTTCCAACGGATTTCGCATAGAACCAACGGGATTCGCGTCGCTACGTCAGATTTCGCATCGCTCAATCCCGCAAAAAGTCGGAATTCACGATGGAATACCAGAATTTCATCTCCGAAATTCGCACATCTGACTACAAAAATTCAAGCTGCGATGACCCAAGATTTAAAGATTTTCAACCTCATACAACGATTTCGCATGCATCTTGTGTTGAAAATCACCGTTAATGGGCAACCCGTGAAGTTTTTGACGATGTTTTCACGACATTTTTCACGATAGTTAGTGATGTGCGCAAAAACACGCACAGCACTGAGGCGTCACCGGGCGAAGCAGCAAAAATGTTTTCATCCGAAAAAGAATCATACTCGTATTGACAGTCGGGCTTTATGTACTCGTGCTATGTACTCATACTCAAAATATATATGTACGTTCTGAATGTTGCCAAAATATCTCCTTCACAAAACCCCCCTTCCCTTTCCTTTCCCCTCACGCATTTACGGGGGAGCACCAATGTAGACGGTGAGGGCGCTGGGGCTGCCGTGGGAGACGGTACCGGAGGCGTTCTCGGTGCCGTTGGGGTTGACGTCGTCGTAGGCGAAGGCGTAACCCTTGCCGTCGACCTCGTGGGAGTGGACGATGCGGCTGTAGTGGTTGGTGGGGTCGGCGGTGTAGTAGCTGGTGCCGGGCAGGTTGGGCTGGGTGTCGCCGCCGTCGAGGAGGAGGGTGGTGCGGACAAAGGCGGCGCAGAGGCGGGGGATGACGGCCAGGTGGACGTCGTTGTCGCCGGCCTGCTTGCCGAAGGGACCGCTGTCGCAGCCCCAGATGTCGCGGGCGGTGGGACGGTTGTAGCCGCGGTTGTCGCCGTTGCAGTTGAGGGTGTCGCCGGAGACGCGGCAGGTGACCTTGCCGGCACCGCCCTGGGTGTCGATGATGAGGTCCTGGTTGGTGTACTTGCCCCAGACGTCGTTGCCGTACTGGTCCCAGTAGGTGGCGAAGCCGTTGGCGTCGATGTCGGTGTAGCCGGTGGGGGCGAGGGCGCGGACGGGACCGTTGCTGCCGGCCATGCACAGGGCACCCCAGGGACGGCCGTCGGCGCCCTGCTGGTTGGAGAGGTCGTTGCAGATGGCGCTGACGGCACCGGCGCTGACGCCGTAGGCGGTCTGGGCATCGCCGCCGTTGACGTCGAGCTTCATGCCGAGGGGCATACCGACGAAGTCGACGTAACTGATGTTGGCGTAGATGGTGCCGTTGGGGAGGAGGGTGAGCTCGACGAAGCCCCAGTTGACACCAGCGCTGGGGTCGGCCGGGTTGTTGGGGGCGGGCTGGACGATACCCTCACCGTTGGGGGTGGAGACGACGGCGAAGGCCAGGTCACCGGCGGCGAAGTAGACGCGGCCAGAGGTCAGGGAGATGGGCAGGGTCATGTCGAGGGTCTGGCCGGCAGCCAGGGGAATCTTGATGTCGTCGCCGTTGATGCCGACGGGGGTGCCGGAGCCGCCCGAAGAGGGGTAGTAGAGGCTGCCATCGCCGCGGACAAAGGCAACACGGCCGCTCTCGTCGGTGCCGGTCATGTAGGCGTTGACGGCGCTGCCGAAGTTGTTGACGAAGTGGAAGGGCAGCGTGGAGGCGGCCTTGACCTCGGCGGGGGGAACGACGAGGGGCTCGTCGCCCTTGTAGGTGCCGTTGAGGGTGGTCTCCTCGGACACGATGAGGTCCTTGATGCCACCGGGGTAGACCTTGAGGTAGCCATCAGGAGTGGTGTTGGGACCGCGGACAGCGAGGGCGGAAACCGAGGCGGCCGAACCCAGAAGGGCGGCGAAGAGGGAAACGACTCTCATCTTGGACAGGAGTGAAGAGGAGACTGGAGAAGCTGTTGCGTTCTTGTTTCTGCTTCTTCCTCTTCTTTTCAAAATCTAGCGGACGCATCCCGAGACTTTATATTCCACCAACGCCTCGACCCAAAGGCTACATTCAACACCGGCCGGTCACCTCCCCTGCACGTCTGATGTCGACGGTTCCGTTTTCCCAAGAAGCCTTGACTTAGGAAGCAGCAGTAGCGGCGGCAGTATCCATCTCATCCATCAGGTTCAACTCATCGCCGGATGTTACCTCACGAGAGTTCCCCTCGACCTGCCACTTTCATCCATGGGCAGCGAGTAGGTGGGCAGCCTGGAGAGATGTTCGGCCAAACCGGCAAAATCCCACTAGACAAGTCAGACTGAGCTGAGGGTATCTTGGGAAAGGGTATCTTCGGGAGGAGGCTCCCTCTGGGGACCCCTTCTGGGGACTCCCTCTGCCCCCCTCCCCCCCACACCCGATCCTCGCCTACACTCACGATAGGCCTTCTCTCGCTCGCCACCCACATGCCCTTCCCTCAGGAACGAGCTATGGTCTAGACCGCTAGCTTACCCCAGAATGTCGACCAGGGATAACAAACCACTCCCCGTTTTGGCGCTGCGAAGTGCGGTATAGGCACTGGGTCCGTGTGCGCAGCTGCCGACCTGGACCAAATCCGAATCCGGCAACTGGATTTATTTTGGATTAGAATAGCTCATGGTATACTCCGTAAGCCGTCAGATTTCCCATGCGCCTAAACGTTCCTTTGGCTCAGAAATCCCACTTGCGCCGGCGTCGAGAATACAATGTCGGCATCGTGGCCGTTGCGGCTAGACGTGGCTCTACCGTCCAAATGCCCCCGAGTATGCGCTCCGTACTCCGTACTCCGTACGTAGCGTGGAAATCCAGGGCACGAGGTTTCCTCGCGCTATCGGTACTCTTTTCGATAGGCTATCCAAGAAAAGAGAACGCTTTGGTAAGCTCGATTCAGTTCAATTCCTATGCTATGGAGATTTCAACGGAGAACAGTTCCTTGGATACAGCATTCTGTAAAGGGAAAAAGCTGTCAGCTGCAACGCAACGTGCCTTGCATATGTGAGATTGGGTTCGCCCGCCAAATATTACCCAAGTATAAGCATCGTCGGTGTCGTATGGAATAAACGCCGCGAGATAATGTGGCTTTTTTTTTCTGCTTGTTTTCCATCTCCAAGTTCCTCAGAAACTGCAAATCCTGTTTCCTTTTCTGGATGATCACTCGAGTAAACGCATTCGGCCCGTCTGCCCTTTTCTACATCCAATTCGGGCATTCTCCGCCAAGAACGGTGTATCGGCATCGTGGAGTTAGTGCGCAGGAGTCTTGATTTTGACCCTTTTTTTTTTCTTTGATTCTCTTTCTCCGTCTTCTTCTTCCCTCCCATCTCCTTCTTCTCCCCCGCGAACACACAATGCACACAGGTTGACGTCGGAGCCCTCCCGGATCAACACACCAAAACATCCATGGATGGGAGGGGGATCTGCAACAGCAAGGGAAACCCTTTCAGATCTTCAGGGTCTTTACTCCGGCCTGTCGATCTATAGGCGATGTTCACACAAAAACATGCTCAATCTTTTTTCTCTTTTTTCTTTTCTTCGCAGGTCTCCTCTTGTCTTGCAGATGCCGTCCCCGACCATCACTAAAGCCGGTAAAAAGATCAAGGACAAAGTTAGGTAGTAGTGGTATTACTTAGCCTTCTTTCCCGCCAGGGGTAAATTTGGTAGATTTGGTGGGAGTGGAGTCTGCGAGGTCTGTACCTGCGGCGCGCGCCATGCGATTCTGACCACCGAAAAGGTGCAAGTAGAGTCAGGCTAATACCAGCAGCGTGTTAGCTGCCTTGCGCTTGGCCTTGGATGGAATTCATTGCAACGTTGGCCTCGGTATCCATGCGCAGCGTTCGCAGCTAAAAACTCCCATCTATCATTCCCATACTTCCGTGTGTTCCGCTCACTTCTCGGTTCTCGTGGACAACGTCCCAAAGAGGACAGTCACTGATGCTATTCATGTGTATGCTAAGAGCCGTAGTCTTGGCTTTGTTTCTCTTCGGCATAATAGTACTACCTGAGTGCCCAAGAGACCGTTACTCATTGGCCTTTCGGAATCTTGACCACTAGTACCCCTGCCTCTCATATCTACCCCGGCCCTTTTCGTCTACCTAATCCCAAGAACTGGCTGCCTCACTACTACGGAGGACAGGTACTCTCCGCTTCGCCCTCCGTCTTCAAAATTCGACGTCGCTAGCGAGATGGCCGATACCGCTTCGTGAGCATCGTCTTACCTTTTAAAGCTACAGTCGTGCCTCAAAATAGCAAACGTGTGAGACTCGAGATCCCGTAATATGATTTATTGGCGCCAGCCTCTTGAGGAACTTGAAGAAGATGCTGGACCCTGATCACGTATCTACCAGTGATAAAGAGTGCATTCTTTGACTGCATACAGACATTTGCGAGCGCAAGGCGATTTTCAAGTCCCGTTGGTCTGTCCATCAGCCTCCACGACTGAGAGTACGGGGCCCCACGCCCTCTGTTGTATCTGCAGCTGCCGTTCTTGTACCGCAGTCACGGGGCCCGCTATATCAGGGCGAAGGATCAAGAGGTCTTCGGGCGCGATTCCTCATCTTTAGCGCTGGGATGCAGCCGCAGGAGCAGCTCGCAGACGTACATACATACCTCCGACGCCATGGTCCAAAGTCCGATGCTGATGGCTACATATCGCGCGCAGCAAGTTGATTTCCAAGTTCCGAGTCTCACGTAATCGCCATCAGGGCACAGTGACCTTTTGCCTCGGGGCGTATTTACTATTCATCAGACTCTGCGCGCGCTCTCATCTGTCCAAGGTGTAGGCAGACTTCCTCCCCTACCTACATTCAGCATTGGAAAGCCTCCGGTCATCTCGTGATATATCACATTTATCTAAATCTCCTGAAGACACAGGACATGACACAGCACTTTGGCCTTTTACTTCGAGTTGGTAAGTTTTTTGCAAGTGATGGTATCTAACTATGCTTTTTTACGTGGATTACCAAGACTTGTCCATGTGTTGTATAACCGCCTTGCGATTTTGTTCATACTAGTTCTAGTAATTCACCGATAGACTCACGCATATATATATATCGAGCTGAAGCACCTCTTGGCCAAAGGGCCACCCGACTGCCTTCTAAGCCGTGCCTGTGCGGTGGTAAGTTTTCTCAAAGTAAGACGTAAAAGTGAGATGAACATCGACTCTAATTCCATTTCCATGCCTCAGTCGGGAGACGTCATTGAGCGCAACTTGGACCGAAGAATTGCTTTGTTTTCGGTAGACGATATTCCTTTCCAATTTTCCCTGGTCAGGCAATATAGTACCTATGACTGTGTTGTTGGGTGTTTTGTTTCGGTATACCTCGGGCTCCATCCTTGGTAAGGAAGTCACCAACATGTCCAACGCATAATTGACCTGAATGATCACCAGCGGCTCCCCTTAGTTGTCCAAAGTCATGGGGGGAAATGTCCACTTAGCTCAAAGATGACAGTTTGTTCCTGAAGTATCGACTCTATACTATATTGTGTGACGAACATTGTTCTTCGCTCGGCCATCTTATCAAAGCTGCATTACACACCTCTCAAGAAAAGTTCTCTCATGGCCGTGGCTAACACACGGCAGGTATGATGTCTTATCGGTATACCTGATCTGCACGTATCCTCGAGGTCCATCTCCCCGGCCATATAGTGTCTATAGTAGTTTCAATATAATATCTTGACCTCAAATCGATGACACTACAATTTTCCCTCCTTCGGTGCTGCGGCATGACCAATTGCAGGGTAGGTCAGGAACATGAAAGTTGACGGACGAATCGATTGCGCCCGTGGCGCAGTTGGCTACTACGTTAGGCACGACCTTTCGATAGGTCCCGGGTCCGAGGCCCGGCGGGAGTAATCAAGCTTTCTAGAGGCCACGACGATAATACCGATAATCGACTACGACTAAACTATTATTACGGCCAGAAAGACCTTTTCGCCGGTCTTATTACAATTAGAAAAATAAAGCACGAGGCGTAAACGTCGGAAAGATAACGAGATCGGGAATAGTAACTATAAATAATTATATATAGTTTTTCTAAGTAGAGTTGGAAATACCGCTCGAGAGGAGTTTTTTCCCGTACGGAGTACGCCTCGCAGGATTAGATTATTTATTAGCTACCTACGGAAAACTACGGGTCGGGATAAAATCTACTAACGGATATTTCCCTTATTTAAAATCTAGCACGTTACTTTGTTTGCCCTTAAAGGGATTAGTAGGATTCCGCGTAACGTTAAATAACAACCAACCAACCAACCGACGAATCGATTGCACGACTCAAACACAAACACTGATAGAGCTCAGGGACAGGCTCGCTATAGTCTGCATAGCCTGATGGCATTACTTATTCGCCGATTTCATCGCTTGAAATGATTGCTGTCAAAGGTACTCCGTACACACGGAGTATTGTGGCGGTTGACTTGTTGGTGCGCCATCTCAGGCACAAGCGCGTTTCTGACAATCAACCTACTCCGTACTCCGTACACAGGCTACACACTATCCATACGGAGCATACTCCGTACCGCACGGGTACGGAGAAATAGCTCGATTTCCCGCCCTGGCCGGACAAACCAACGTTATTGGGTGAAGTTGCTGAAAAGAGTATTATCTTATCTGCTTGTGCTGTCTTAGACTGATATATACCCGTATTCCGTATTTCGTATGTACATGTGTTGGTTTGGCATCTTCATCGCCAAGCATCTATATCAGTCGAACTAGGAGCCACGTTGTAGGCGTAGGGCGTTCAAGACGCAGGCCAACCTTATCCCCGGCCAGGAGATGTCTTTCCTAGAGACAACAGGTCTCTGACATGCTTCCATCTACGCTCTACACGTGACGTGCCACACTACCTGTACTTTGTGCCTGTACTTTTTGTCTTCGTTTACCAAGAAAAATCCGCTTTCGTTTCTTTTTTGTATTGTAGAATATGCTATGGAGTACACATAGTCCAGGTCGCGTCCAGAAACTGCCAAGTAATGGAAAGAAAACATGGGCTAACCCACACCCAAACCAAATGTCTATCTAACCCATTTTCCTTCCACCGCGTGACTGCAATCCGCATAGAAGGTGCTGTTCCATCAACCGAGAAATTTATCCTAGCCGTCAGGGGCACGAGAGCAAGGACGTCTTGTCTATACGAGACGGCTATAGGCTCCAAAGGTTGCGCCCAAAGTTTGGGCACTCTACATGCAAATCATGTCATTTGACGCACACTGGAGTCGAAATATCTCCCTCTCTCTAGTCTGCTGTTCGACACTTGACGTCAACATCTGAGGACAGCAACCGGATACCTCCCTCTTCTTTCGCTATGGCTGGTATTGCAACATAGCCTCGATTACCCGACAACAGCTGCCGTGCAAGCGATAGGCACGGTGTATTCAAGAACCCCCATGTCTTTGTCAGGGGTCTACAAGAACAGCCTCTGCCTCTGACTCAATGCCTCAAGTCGACCTGAATAGATGGGCCGATGCTACGGAGTACTCTATGACTGTAGCGAAAATCTACTAGGGGGACGGGGGGCGTTAGGGACTGTGAACCTGTCAGTCTATCGGTCTTGAGCGGCGCTTTGATATGCGCACGAGCACAAGTACCTCTTTGTAAGCTTCCTATGCCACCATGTTCTCATCAGGCCTTCTCCTGCGCGTTGGACTACGATGTACTTCGTACTACTTCCGTAGTACCTCAGCCGGTACCTTTGGTCCTAGCAATAAGGTTAGCATACCATTGCCGTGGGAAGAGGCCAGGAGCGAGGCATTCAAGGGGGAGAGGGGGAGCGTGCACAGTGGCGTAGCTGGTCTGACCAGCCGCACCGGACCGAAACAGCGGTCATAGTGGAGAAAGAGTTTGCCTTCTCTTTCTCTTCGAGAACGCTCGACCGACCTGGTCCGAGTCCCTGCGCTGGTCCCTGTAGTCACCGGACGGGCGATGCGGAGTGCGATTCCAAGTCCCCGTGGTAAAATTGGTCTATTCACGGCGTTGCGACTCGGCTGTTCGATGCCTTAAAGCCCAACGATCCCATCACTGCGCAAATCACTTATCTGATTAGTTTAAGGGAGCGTTACCTGTCACACGGCAAACTGCTCCGTCATGGCACCGCCACGCCTGCTTAGAGCAGCAGCTTATCATCTCGAAAGCAACAGACATGAATTTCTCTGTGCAAAACCAGGGTATGGCTGCTTAGCACGGAGTACGCCGTAGTATTTCCACAGCCTCGGGGTGCATCCAGAAACCTCCGATGAGCAGGGGGGGGGGCCCTTTGCATCAGACAGGGGGAGGGGTACCCGTGTGAACGCCTTGTTAAGACGTGGCCAATGAAGTTCGAATTCGGACGTGATAGACGATGGGGCCGTCACCCGACGTTGGCTTTTGCACCCGTTGAATGGCTGAGAAGGTTTTCATATCACTCTGTCACTTCGGGTAGGACCGTGTCTTTATCTGGCTTTCCCCCCCCAAGGCCAAGAGGAAAAACCACCCACTCCTAAAAAAGGAAAAAAAAGGGAAAAAAAGGAAGGAAAAAAAAATAGAATGAGCACCAGACATATAAGACGTCTTGTTATGATATGTCACGAAGTAAGCAACCCATCACCATTCGCTTAGTCTCGGCCGGCGGCAAAGCAGTGATGCCCATTTGCACAGAAATGCAAAACGTGGACTGCGTACTCCGTACCTCGTACAGAGCGTACCTCGTACGCAAATATTTCAAATAGATCAGTGATGTCATTCGATATCAAATACCAGATTCATTTTTCTTCGGATCCGGGATACGTTTGCATATTGGCCTACTATCACATTCATCTAGTCACATTACCAACACTTTTATGTACATACATAATATGGTAGCGATTGTGCACCTTGATCAGAAGAGACCCAAATATTGGGCATTTACTTTTTTGAGCATCTGTATTCCGTCGTGAGCGCTTTAAACGACGTTTCAGAAGCAGCTTTCTACGTTCTATAAACGCAAATGGGAATGCTAATTTGAGACTTTATCATGTACGTGCCGTGCCGTAGACGCTGAAGCGTGACGTTGCACAGAGACTTACACGGCCAACATGGCAGGCCAATGGAAAACCATCCTCGGGGATCGAGTCACCTAGGAGTGGAAAATACGGGGATATCCTAGCACTCTGGGCAACCGGACGACAAGAAGAAAAATTCCTTTCACGGTGGCGGTTGATTTGGGCACGGTGATCACTCGGACCCAACTCGAGCCCTGATGGCGAGCGAGATGATTTCGCGAGCTCCGCACTTATAATCATACGCCGCTCAGCTCTGCCAATCATACATTTGTTGGTATGTGATTACCTTTCGGATGTGTTCAGCTTTTCCGTTTTGCGCTTCGTGCGGGCAAAATGGATGTAGGGGAAAGTTCTGAGACAAAGGGCTCTCGATGCAAGGGAGAGCCACTAAGGCTGCGGGGTGATCGTCGACGGGCCAGTGCGGCACTTATCAGATTCTCAGGTCTACTATGTACGGTAAATTGAATACCCCGTATTCCGTAGTAATAGTACTCCGTACGCTACGGAGATACAAGTTAGTGCCTATGTGTGCGTGCATCATTGTACATATAGTACGCATGTGTGTATGTATGTATGGTGTGCGTGGGGTCCGTTAGGGACAGGTATTCTTTATTTCTTTCTTCGCCTTGCGACTAACCTCCATAAGGTTTCGTTCGTCCGACGAAAGTCCTTCGGCTTGCAAATGAACGTCTGACAGGAATCCTATCCTGGACCAACGCCATCTCAGCCGCTCTCGCGCGGGGGAATAAATCAACGAAGGAGGGGGAGTGAAGCTGGGACGTGCGATTCGCTTATTAGCTTACCAGCGAAACGGGCCATGACATGGGCAACGGAAAGATTCGTGTTTCCTGGTTTCCGGGTTCACTCGGCTGGACGGCCAGTATGCATCGCTTGGTGCTTGGTGACGACGCATGGCCTATCGTAGGCCCGTGACATTCAGGTGATAGAGTGACGATGGCTTGGCCTCCCGCGCTTCGCCGTACCCCTATGTTGTGACTAGTACTCCATATGTAAGTACGGGCTATGTAGATGGCAGAGGGTGAGAGCCCAACGTATATTTGAGGCATGGCATCCCCGAATCTCTCTTCCTTCTTTTCCTTCTTGTTTTGTTCTTCACTCCCACTCTCTACTTCCTTCTTCTCGTCATATTTTACATTTTAGGAAATAGAAGTTAGATCATCACCTTCGCAGACCTAAAACACATAAAGAATACCCAGTACATACATATCGAAGCCACCCAAGAACTTCCCAATGTTGCACTCCATCCCACCCCCGTCCTTCATACCGGCTCCTCCTACGGAACCTCTCAGCAGCCTTCCCACTATGGGATCTCTACCGGCTCATGAGCGCCTTGATGCTCTTATCGTCGGCGCAGGTTTTGGGGGCGCATACCAGCTCAAGCGCCTCCGTGACGAGGGGTATCGTGTCCGTCTTGTGGACTCCGCTACCGACTTCGGTGGCGTTTGGTACTGGAACAGGTACCCAGGGGCTCGTGTAGACAGCGGCGTCCCGCACTACGAGTTCTCCGACCCGGACCTATGGAAGGAGTGGACCTGGAAGCAACGCTTCCCCGGTGGCGAGGAGCTCCGCGATTACTTCTCATTCGTCGCTCAGAAGTGGGATCTCAGGAAAGATACTGATTTCGAGACCTACGTGTCCCGCGCTACCTGGGACGAGGAGACTGCCACATGGACCGTCGAGGCTAAGAATGGCCGGGTCTACCGCACCAAGTTTCTGCTTCTCAATACAGGCTTCGCTGCCAAGCGCTATCTCCCAGACTGGGAAGGCATCGACAAGTTCAAGGGTACTTGGCTCCATCCTTCCTACTGGCCCAAGGTCGAGCCCGACCTCAAGGGCAAGAAGATTGCCGTCATTGGTACAGGCTCGAGCGGAGTCCAGCTTGCGCAGAGCCTCAGCCAAGTCGCGAGCGAGTTCACCCTTTTCCAGCGAACCCCCAACATGGCTCTACCCATGAACCAAGTCAACTATGCCGAAGATGGCAAATCGCTCTCTGACGAGAGATATGAGAAGGTGTTTGCTGGACGCTACAACAGCTTCGGCGGCTTTGATTTCAACTTCTACCCAAGAGGCACGTTCGAGGACACTCCCGAGCAGCGTGAGGCCAAATACGAGGAGCTGTGGAAGCATGGCGACTTCCACTTCTGGCTCGCAAACTACCAAGACATGCTCTTCACCGCAGACGCCAACAAGGAAGCCTACGACTTCTGGAAGAGAAAGGTCAGGGCGCGTGTCAACGACCCTCGCCTCAAGGAACTGCTCGCGCCTGATGTGCAGCCCCATAGCTTCGGCTGCAAGCGCGTCTCCCTCGAGAACGGCTTCTACGAAATCTTCAACCAGCCCAACGTCTCCCTCGTTGACATGAACACTACTCCGGTCGTTCAAGTTACTGAACGTGGCATCAAGACGACGGACCGGGAGTACGAGTTTGACTACGTCATCTGCGCGACTGGCTTCGACGCCGTCACGGGCGGGCTGATGAAAATCGACATCCAAGGCCGCTCGGGGATGAGCCTGGCCAAGAAGTGGAAGAACGGGGCCAAGACGTACCTCGGTATGTCAGTGGCCGACTTTCCCAACATGCTTTTCACGTACGGGCCCCAGGCGCCGACGGCACTCTGCAATGGCCCAACGTGTGCTGAGTCGCAGGGTGAGTTCATCGTCAAAGTGATGAATCACATGACGGAGCATGGCATCGAAGCGATCGACGCGCGAGCGGATGCCGAGGAGAAATGGGTTCAGGACATCCAAAACTTTGCCAATGCGACTCTACTGCCTTCAACTAAATCGGTAAGTGAAAATCTGCCTTCTTCACTTTGCATATGTACTGTTCAAGTGCTGACAACCCCTTGCAGTGGTACATGGGTGATAACATCCCCGGAAAGCCTCGGGAGTGCCTGATCTATCTGGGCGGCGTCCCTAACTACTATGGCACTCTACAAAAGTGCGCCAATGAAGGATTCGCGGGCTTCACGCAATCTTGACCGATCATGTATCTTGTCTGGGGCCATGTAGTATACGCACGTTTTATGTTCTTAACGAAGACTATGAAATCGAAACAAAAAGTGTACCTTCATCTTATTAGCCGTAATATCGCATCAGAGCCCTTCGTAAGCCGTACAGAGAACTGAAGAGGCCTCAAATTTAACGAACCCTTGGGGGGATCGTCCGCATATGGTCTATCCCGAGAGATTGGGCGGGAACCCCTGGTCGCCTTTTGATGATCCTGCCGCAAGATCGTATCCATATAACGTACTCCATAAAGTAGTACTTTGTGTGCGGAGTACCCTCCGCGTAAATAGCTAGGTTAATTTATCCCGCTCAAGGGGACGGTACGTTTGCCTCCAGGTGAGAAAGTACCCAACACGCCGCAAGAGCTTCTGATTAAGATTGTTTTCATATCAGTAATCTGTAATACTCAATGCCCTTTGCGCGAGGTGGGCGTAAGGATGGCGAATTCTTTATCTATTAGATACTTCTTATTCTGCGTTTCCTCTACTATGTAGCAAATGCCGCACGGCAGGAATAGCTCGATATGGCCGATCTACTAGCACGGCCGGCCCAAAAGTGATAGGGCGGAGTGCGGAGGATTTCGACGATCTCGGCACGAGTCATGTTGCACGTCTGCCGAAATTGGCATTGACCACTCGGGTACTAGTAGGCATCTTGCCTGGCCTGGACTACGTCGTTTCGATACTAGAATATCGTCTATGTTGCGACTGGAGCATCGTCAGCTAGCTAGATATCGAGTATGGTACTCCGTACCATGATCTGTGGCACGTTGAGCACGCCAACTTATCTCGGGATATGGAAAAATTCGCATAAGTAAACGCATACAGATAAATAATCGACTTTCAGTTTCCTATGTCTTTTACTAACATGTAAACATTAGTTAATGGTACTATATCTGATGCGGGCCTAGTATACCAAATACGCCGCTGACAAATGCCCTTGGTTGAGTAATTTCTTACTTGAGATATCGAACTCTCGATTAGGGTCAAACAATCAGCAAGAGATAGAACGCATATTCATAAATCCATGAAACTATCAGTAGTAAGTATCGCGAAACAAGTCGCGGGCCTGGGCTTGAATCTAGAAACATGACCACAGAGGTGCAGCATAGAGTCTTTTTTTTTTCAACGCGATGCCGTGAATCTGGGCAGAAGGCAGTATTGCAGTTGATGAATAGTTGCAGTTCAATAATCAACGTGCACCTGCAATAATCGAGTCCACGATCCGCATACTTCAAGCTTCACTTGGTTATCCAACTTTGGTATTCATCTTCCTTATATCACAGAAACGAGAATAAGTCAACCCTCCATTATCAAATTTCACCAAAGGTGAGCTCTAGGCCGTATGCATGATACAGTGCTTAGGAGCTAGAATTGTAGCTGGCACGTTTACTGACTATTGATATCATGAAACAGAATGGAAGCTAACCGGACCGAGAAGGACCATGTGTGTTCTCAACGAAAACACATGCACAAAGTGCACCCTCCAACGTCCCCCCTCCAGCATGCCCAGCTCCGAGCAGCACGCACCCCCGAGCGCAACAAAACAAAGACAGAAAGCCAAAACGAGGTGAGAAAAACGGTACAAATCCTTTGGATAGTACTGTATAATGCCTTTACGATGTCATCATGTCGTTATACTAAATCTTTCACGCGGCGTAGCAAGGTCCGTCAAAAGAGCATCAAGTGCTCATGGTGTGGATAACTTCTTTTCGTACTGCACCTAGCCAAATGGCAGTATATTCTCCGATACCCCAGGTGTCACGGGTAGCTATCCAATCTAGTCGTTAAGATTCATATTAACCGATATCAATGCTAGAAAAGACTGCTGCGACTCTCGGCTTAGAAACACTGATGTTGTTGAGTCCAATCTGTTCAACAGGACCCAAAAGTCAGAGCAATACGCCAAGCTGGGCTATTCTGAACGATCCCTTTTCGGCTGCTGAATCTATTGCCAAGAGGTGGGAAGTTGGGAAGTTGTGTTGTATGGCCGTTACTATTAAGATAGTTGAAGGTGAGCTGTCATATATCAAGCCTGCGGATAGCAGTCTGCACCACACCTCCCGCGCTATTCCCGTGGGCGGTTCTAGCGTAGCATTGCGTTGAAGAACGGTCTTGCTTACGAGAGAACGCCCAGATACCCCCCCCCCCCCCGGTATGAGCTATATTATATACATATACTATTTCGCTCGTTGGGGTTGCAAATGATATCTATGGATTTGACAGAGCATCAGTCTTCTGGGACTCTGTAGTATAGTGGCAGTACCGGAAGAGGGCAACTATGCGGCTGACCCCCATGGCCAGCGGCAATAGCACGGAAGCACTCTTCGTCGACCTCTAATAGTTTAGCTTACACCTTGCGAAGGGACGACGAGACCCAAAATCCCCACGGATGATAAGTTACATGCGGCTCAGAATTCATTGTCATTACAGCTGAGCTAACAGTTCCAACTACTGATAACAAGGAGCAGGGTCTAAACGAGGGCGTCTTCGACAAATCTTAAGCTCGGAACTGTCTTTGTTCTTCCCGGCTCCACCCATCCGCAGTGGTACAGACGGAAGCAGAATTTCCTCGGCATATGGAGAGCGGCAGTTTCCATGTTATGCACAAGCAATAGATTGAAGACTGTGCCCCTTTGAACATGAATACCCAAATATGCGACATGATCGGAGGCCGGAACCTGGCCTAAATTCTCCAAAATAGTCGCGAACAACATTATCTTCTATTGATACTATCGCAAGGGCAGCGCACAGATTCCCTTTTCAAGCCCTTTTCAAGTAACTGGGGAAGTACATGCAAAATCCTATCGGCCACATCTTACCAAACCTCATCTTGATCTTAAGATGGGGCCTGCGTGAATAGAACCTCACGCATTATTGACCGTTTTTCAAGGGATGTTCTAAAGAACAAATCGACACTGACACAGAAAGCAATCCCGTCACAGCCAGTTAATGATAGCCCTACGAGCCTCCCCTACGAACTGCCATTCGCCTCTAGCCTTGAGCATCAAATGTGATGAGTGGATGATGGCTTGCAAGCCGTGCTCAGCTGCAAAAGCAAAAATAAATTGTTGCCCACCAAAACGGGCAGCATGCCGACAGCACCGTTGACGAACACACGCTCAAATCCCCCAGAGAATATGATTCGAGGAATTTCGACGCTACGTACGGAGTACAGCAGCTTGGGTGTGGCACGGCAGTGTCAGGCGTATCCTTGCCACCCCCTGCCAGCTGTGTACCAGTGGTAGCACTGCCCGTGATCCTAGAGCTTTGCCTCTGCCAAACAGTGGTAGCATGTATGCCCAAAGTCTTAAGGCTGAACCAAGAATACTATCCTTGAACCACGAAAGGGGTTGCTGTCTCATCAACACGCACATTAAAGTGATGGATCGTTATGGACAAGGACAAGCCCTGGACAGGAAATAACGCATGAGGTGTCGTTGTCACAGTAGAGGGAAATCCCCAACACGGAGCAGCTAGCTGCACATTAAGACTGTTAATAGTTGATGGTGGGTTATATTTGGTTCATCACCTGCGGGGGTATGGTAACTGATCCCCGTTCCATAACCGCACTTGCGTCCCCCGGTGCATCGTCTTGTCGCTGCAAATCTTGTTTTCTCTCCACTACCATGATTTATACCACGTCTCATGGTATCCATAAATGATTGTCGGACACACAAGGCCGGCTGAAGCTGCACCTCCCGGGGAATATGGAATGTCTACCCCGTTTTGGTGTGCATTCCCGTTGAAAGGGTTAATTTCTTCCGTCCACCATTTGGCTGCTATTGACGCAATCTGTGTTGAGAACCAATCGAGTGTAGTCTTTATACAGTGGGGTATGAGCTCTACGAGATCCGAGGGCAGACCTACAGTGCTACCACTACCACACGACCGATACGATGATCGAGACCTTGTCCTCCGTCTCTTACCAATCGGCCGGCAAACTGCCTGCCCAAGCTATGGGTGTGTCTCTAGTAGTATTCAACCGACCCTGGCCTGTCTGTAAGGTATGAAAACAAAATCCTACTACTGTCGGAGACGGGAAGCCTCCGCGAAAAGTACAGGGTCCCCGCTGCTGGTCAATTCCAGCTCTGGAATACTTGTTTATCGAGTGCACTGCTTGATACTGCATTAACCGGTGACATCGACTCGTCATAAAGCAAGGACGTGCTGTTTTCTTTACTTTTTTCTTTTTGAAACACCTTGAGGAGGATTCTTGGTGACAACCTAGCGTTCCCAACGGTTTATGATCCTTTTCGTATGGGATAGAAAGCCAAGACGAAGCTTGCGTCTTCGCATACTTGCTCCTGTATAGGAATTCCTGGCCGTTCTCTTGCCCCTTAATAAACCGCGGAGCCGTTGAGAGCATGTATTTACTGGTGCGGTATCAATCTCGTGTTACTGTTACGCGCCACGACAATGCTGCCTACCGGATCGAACGCCCCTCACACACCTCTTGATCCCCCTCTTTCCCCGCCAGATCTCGGGGCCGACCTGATTTTACTACTACGTAACAGCAAGCCCCCCTTTCCTCCTCCTTTAGCCCTACCCTCGCTTGTGTAACGTCAATGACTGGGGCTGGGAGGACCAGCCAGCTCAACCGACAGGCTTTGAGACGGTTGGGAATCTCAGTATGCACACCCTCCCGTCTCTCAAGCTCCTCGCACAGCGTCTCTTGCTCAGTATACGCCCGTTCGGATTGGCTGCTCAGCATCTGTCCCGACGGGACTTGGCAGAAGGGGGGAGGGGCGGGTTATTGTGGTTGTCCCACATGGTAATCCGCAAAGACTGCTTAGAACTCGTAAACAAATGCCCGAGCGACCGGTGAAGAAGCATGATTCATTTTCAGCTTCCCTCTGCCCCGCCCCGACGCGTAACGTGTCTGGATAAATGATTTACTATTAGTTAGATTCTCGCTTAATTTCTTGTCCTTGCCTGCTCGGGATCGATGCTAACCTTGCAGATGCAAGGCTTCTGCAGAATACGTGGTAGCAGTGGTACGTCTAAGGGCCCTTAACCGTGTACCTGGTATCCGGACAGGATGTTAATCTGAACCGTTGTAGTGTCACAGTTCATGCTTTCGGGGTTCTGAAGGGAATCATGACCCTAGATCAGGGACAAAAAGATATTGATGTATATCTGTTTCATCATGTCGAATGATGAACATATTGTCACATATCCTTTTTTTTTTTTTGAGATCGCATTTTGGAATAAGTTGATACATATCGCCGGCCAGGTCCCAAGGGGTGGCCTTCAGCTTCGGCTCGCAACCTTTTCCTCAATAATCTCTGCTCCGTACTCAGCATGCCTTTTTTTCTACCGGCCCAGACTGGCCTGTAAGTCCTGTACGAACAGACTGTTTTTTTCTTTTTCTGGATGCCGGGCACCCCCCCCCCCCCCCTCCCCCACGCACCTTGCAGCAGCTGAGCTGTGCCGTGTGGTAGATTGGAGCAGGGAACCCGGTCATCTAAGTGTTTATTGCTTTTTTTCTTTCTCCCCTCGCTGTCCGCAAACATTCCCTCCCCCATCTCGTTAATTGTCTCAGTTAATCCTTCTTAGACCATCGCACGCTGTCCAATAGCCGAGTTGCGCGGCAGGTTTGGTGAAGGAGAGTGTGAGTGAACGTGTGTGCGTGTGTGAGTGAGAAGGAAAGTCAAAAGGCTGCAGCTGATGTCTTGCTAAGTAGTGGGAGAGCAGGGCCTGGAGGAAATATAAGTTGTGCCACGTAGTTCTATAAAGGTACGCCTTTCCCAGTTGCCTTTTCTGGGTGACATGCGATATACCACCACCTCCCGAGACGTTTGTGATACTGTATCTCCCATTACTCCCTTAGGTATACATTGTCCTTCTATGATATTACGCCCCTCCCCCCATTTCCAGCAAAAGTCTCAATTAGGTAAGAGGGAAAACGGCTTTACAAGGTTCCTTTTGTTACGTTCTAGAGAGAGAACTATACTAATGGGAAGCCAAAAGGACTACGTTAGCGCCAACATGACAACTTCCAATACAATGGCATCCGCTCCACG
Organism: Trichothecium roseum; assembly: GCA_026184415.1. Lineage (NCBI taxonomy): Eukaryota > Fungi > Ascomycota > Sordariomycetes > Hypocreales > Trichothecium > Trichothecium roseum. Next base: position 718,591 of record CM047948.1, read on the forward strand.
CGCACCCGGGGGCTTGGTCCTGGCGGGCGAGGACCATCGCGGTCTCGGCAGGCAGCAGGTGTCTCCAGCCTCTGCCGTCCAAAGCCCGACGAGCTACTGCTACTGCTGCAACTACTGCCACGCTACGACCTCGAACCGGACTACCGGTACGCTACCCACAACCAACACGTCGCAGACCAGCCTAGGCGTGGAGCCTCTGCAGCTTCCGCCGCCCGTCACGCACAGCAACATCCACGGCGCGAACATGCTTCTGGTCGGTGTCGGAGCACTTTTCGACGGAGATCAGGGCGTCATCGGGTCGCCGTACCCCTCGACATTGCATGGCGTTTAAGAGTCGAGGCGTCTTCACAGGGCGCGGGGGGGCTATGGAATTTGTGATGATTAATGAGTGTGTATTTGGTCATGAATGAAGAGTTGAAGACCTTGTGCCGCCGAGGGCCGGTCACTCTGCAGGCTGGCCAAAGATGATAGTAGAATTTACATCTATTCTGTAATGAACCAGATGAGGTTAATCTGTATATGGGATATCATGATATGCAAAAAGACTTTGTTCTACTTAACGTTTCCCCCTCTCAAATCTACTCCCAAAGCAAACAACCCCAAACACGAAATAAAACGTTATGGGTCATCCCCAAGAGTATTACCCTAGCATGGAATTTGGATCAAAGCAACAATAGCAAAAAAAAGGCCCAAAACACAAATGAGGGAAGCGCCCTAGAAATAAGCATGCTGAAACCCTCCCCCCTACCCCTCCAGATCCGCCCCTCTTCTCGTTTACTTTCCCTCTTACGCTTCATCTTTTAGTAATCTCTTTATTTTCTCTTCGTTGGTTCAAAGAGACAGATTCTATGATTGTTAGGTCGCGTCCTATTCTTCTTTCGTATATGTGATGATGCTCGCGGGCATGTATTCCGGGAACCTCGTTCCCAACAACCCCGCGACTTCATTCAGCTCCGAGACATCTATGAAGACCGCCATGTCACAAGTAAACAAGGATTTCGCGGTCGTTCTAAAGATTAGTAAACTCGAACCTCTCTCAAGCCTTCCGTGCAGCTCATGTAAACCGAAAGGGGCGAAGATACCGCAGCTAAAAAGCGTGCTATCGAAACCAGACCTCCTTGTCTACAAGCCCACACACATGCATACACAGGGCAGCCCGCTTAATACAATCCTGTTGAGCTCAGACACGGCTCGTCCTGTCGAATAATCATAAAGTTCCGCACATATCTGGGCCCCCCGCGGCCGGCTGCATCCGCGAGCGCTAAACTAGGTGATGGGCGCGCACCAAGCCAGCGGTCACCGCATGCCGTGTCACGGTAACGAACCCGGCCGAAAGAAACTCCCCGACCTATGAGACGAAGCCAAGCTGCTGTGTCTCAGACGGCAACGACTCCGTAACCCGCCACCGACGAATCACGACCGCTCAACCTCTGGGAAGAGCAGGCTCTCCCTCCGCCCGCACCACTGGTGCTAATTTACACGGCAACAAAAAAAGAAAAGAGGGGGAAAATGAATACCATCAGGCGGCCGCTCTCTCTGTCGGGAATTACGACGAGCCAATGCTCGACTTCACGTGATGGCTGTTTCTGCGTCCTACCTAGCCGGAAGACTAGTCACATGGCATTATCTACATACTGTACCGAAGTCAGCAAGGGTCTACCAGCCCGAACCCCCTGGAAGAACGGGTAAGACCATGCGCATCCCGCTCACGGCTCGCTGGCGGCTTCCACGCCGGACGCTATTTCTGGAGGCAAATCGGACACTTCGGTCCCGTCCTCTGCATCCTAAAAATTATCTTTGCAAGGTCCTGGAATCTCTTCACCCTATATTTTGGTAGGAAGAAAAGGCTTCACAACAAGAGACTGTCGTCTTTGACCGCTGACGCTACCCCCTCCCGGCCCTAACCCCAAAGGGAGTGTAACCTATTCTTCGACTATAGATAGCTAGTAAGATGCGTCCCTATTAGTTCCCGTGTCCAGAAGCTCCACCCTTTAGAGGTTATACAAAATGGTAGGCGCCCGCGGGGTAGCGCTTGGAAGCGGTGCCAGAGACAAGGCTTGAGTTCGCATGGAAAAGGTCGTTCCAGAGATACAAGCCGAAGGTGTACCGAGATATGAGAGAGTGCGGCCCCTCATACCGAGTCGGTTCTGTGATGCCCACTAATATGGATGGATGGTTGTTTTCAGAGCCTTGAAGATGCTGCTCATAATGTGAAAGATAATCATGCCCGAGGAAAGGTCCAGAATTACCAGGTAAAAACTTTCCATTTCATATTACTAGTACCTAGACACAAGAGGCTAAATAGTAGGTAGACAAAAGTTGCTTTGCGCTGCTTAGGTCTGGCCTCATTGGCCCTATCAGGTTCATGACATTATACATGCACGCCGTGCCAGATGGGTATACCTCTGAAAATTAGTTCGGCTTATTTTATTTACAGCCAGTCAAAGGATATCCAACATATAGATTAGTAAGTCTGATACGTAGCATCATCACTCCGGTCATCAATACAAACCCGTTTGAAGAGCATAATACTTTTCACAGATTTCTTAATGAGGGAACAACATCTCGCTCAGCATCCCCCGTTGATATTAGTAGGTGCTCCCATTGAAATCACCATGCACCATTTTGATTGAATATGACAGTAGAGGAAGACGTAAATGCCAGTACTATTAATATAATCTCAGATATACACTTTATTCCATAGTTTCCTGATCAGACACAAGCCCGTGATCCAAGTTTCACCCGCCTGTTTATGCTAGTGTTTGCCTCATCGCAGAAAGCACACACGGACACCTTCCAGCTGTTCTAAGCACCGATAGCCGGCCAGGTCATGACCTCGTCGAAATTCATGTCGGGCCAAAAGGCGGAGGAGTCTAGCTCCAGCCAGTCTGTTGTGTGCCATTCGTCTAGAAGATGCGCATCATAGAATCCTTGATCGGCCCTCTGTTCAATATTTCCAGTCATCGCCTGTTGATGATACTGTGGTTGCTCCTCCTCGTCCTCGTTCTGCTCTTTCCCCCCGTCCACAACGCCGTCTGTCGCACCCCTGCCCATACTCATATGAGACCCTTCCTGCGTAGCCACCTCTCGAAACTCTTCAAGGATTACTGCGTACCGCCGCGACGGCGAGTTTGTGGCAGTGGCTAACGCTAGGTGAGAATGGCACTTATCTGCAAGCTCTAGAAGCCTTGCTCTGTAGTCGTGATCGTAGCGGGGCCTCACTATGCGCTTCAGTTGAATCTCTGACACATATACAACTACGAGCGCGCAGAATGTCACATAGTGTGTCCACCAAAAAGCGTGAAAGATGGGTCCTTCTCGGGCCATATCATCGACCGTGTTGAGGACGCTCTTGGCAGCATTGATGCAGTTATCCACGTGATTTTCCACAACTGATGCCGCACCGGCGGGGAAGCTTCCAAGTAGGAAGGGCCTACTCGCGTGCATGATAGCGTGAGAGTGCGCCAGCTTCAGGACCGTAGCCTGACGCCTGAAAGGTGGTATAAGCATGCTTGGGCGTATAGCCCCCAGGTGTAATGGAAGCGACTTGTGCCAAATATGAATGCGTTGGATCAGCCCCTGGGCAGCTGTTACGCGGTTCTCGTCCGATACATCCTTGATTGTGTACACATTACGTGAAACGCAGCCGATGATCTGGCCAATTCTAAAAAGAGTCAGTATAATTTAGCAATTGGGCCTATGGAAAGGCCTTAAATGGCTCAACTGACTTGGCGTGAAGAATTAATGCGTCGATCTGACAGTCTTCCATTCCCTGTTGGCCATTGACAGGTCCAACAGGAGACATATCTTCGTCATTGACCCGGTCAGGGAAGTCTTGGTCTATATCGTCATCATGAAAATGCCTTGGGCGCCCAAAGACAACCCCTAGGTAATTGTCGAGTATATAGGCCGTCCAAAATGTCCTCAACTGGCACTGGGCGTATATGTAATCCGATTTAGGTGCAGCCCTGCGCCTCTTGGGGTTCGCCCGCCGGTGCAGCCCAATAGCGGAGATAATCTGGAGTGCCTCACCAAAAACGTACCACCCTTTGTTGAACCTTGAGGTCGAGAGGAGGTACAGCACCTGGACAAGACGACACTGCGCTGACTCTAGTTTCGGATAGCCCTGCTCCGTCTGGGCGAGTCGAGACGATAGACCGAATAGGTCATCACTGAGACTAATGCATCGGACATCATCATCTGCCCCAAAAAAGCCCTTTGACTTTTCCTCATGCGTAGTAGCAATGGCCAACACTGCCATAACAATAGCGGCCCTCGAGCGGCCGAGATCATGCCAGATTACCCTGCCCTCAGCAACATTCTTCTCGACAATGGAAAGCCACCATTCAACAGTTGGTCGATGCAGAAAGCGATAAGTCGCAATACACACCTCGAAGTACAGCGCCAGCAGCCTCCGGGCATCGGCCGCGCCAGGCAGATTCAGTGGTGCATACTCGTCCCTCTCGGGCAGCGGTCTATCCCCAGCCGCAGTCCAAGTCTGCGATTCAAACGGCGCCTTCTCGGCGTCCGCCACCGGCCCTCTGCGGTCCCGGGCCGACAGACGTCTCCATGCTCGATGTAAAAATGTCAGGCTAGAAGTTGGGTCAAACACCTGCCCCTGAATTTCTGCCATACCCAGCTCTGGGCTCGCTCTCGATATGCTCTGCAGTAACTGTGAGTTTTTCCACCTGTCCTCCATTGCCCCATCACCAGTAACGACAGAGTCGCCTCCCGTAGTAATCCCGATGCTCGGCGGCGGCGTTGGAGGTCTCCCTCTAGTGTATTTTGCGCTGTACACGCAACTCCTTCCCTTGGCTACACACTTCGTGCATGGCTGCGTGCCGCTGCATTTTGCCTTGCGTGACTTGCAAAAGTCGCATGCTCTGCTTACTTTCCTAGCTTTGAGCGGCGAACTCACGACGCTCTTAGGGGAGCTTGACGTCAAGGTACGCTGACGGGAACGTGTGGAGGCTCCGGCATGGCTGCCGTCCTTAAACGCAGACCTGTCATTGCATGCAGATCCAGACATGGAAGGGGATAAATCCATGGTATTAGATCGGGGCACGTTTCAATGCACAAAGTATTGATGCGTCTGTGGCTTGACTACTCAATGAAATTGGGGGGAACGGAAAAAGAAACGGAGAAGTCGGAAATATGAGAGACTACAAAACCTAGAAGAAGAAAAATCAAGAGGCCAGAAAAGAACGTGCGGGGAAAGGTGCGGAGAGAATACTAATGTAGGAAAAGGGCACGGCGAAAGAGTAAGACCCCAGTACCCCAGAGAACTCCCAAGCTTAGGCTACGCTAGCTTGTCGAGATATGGAGATATGGAGTCATGGAGTCTCCATGCACATGCTAGGTGGACTCGATGAGTGAATTCGGGACTAGAGAAATTAGTGGAGGTATTTGCGTAGTGCATCGAATGCAGATAATTGTACTAGTGTTTAGTCTTCATAGCAATACTATGCGAGGGTCACTTTGAAAAGAAAATTTCGGAAGGATCCTAGAAATTGGACGGAGGCACATCGGCTTTAGGAGCGCAGAGTGCAGGACTTGAGGCGGATCTGACAGCTGGAGGCTTTCTGTGCTTGTAGATGAAGTTCTCAGTTATCACCACCTTCAAAGTGCAGTGACGGGGATGAAGTGGCTACGTGTCATTGACGTCGTTTGCTAAACTCTTGCCTTCCTCCCAGAGAACCAGTTTCGTTCCTTCCTGGCGGACTGGCTTCTGTCCTTATCAACAGCTTAGTCCCTTCCCAATGCATACCTACTAGACACGAGAGGCAAGAATAAGCGAGAGAGGCAAGAAGGCTCTTGGAGATAGAAGTACCTGGGTCGTAACTGCCTATATACCCAGGCCAAGCAAAGCCGAAAAGAAGAAGGTGGTTGTGAGAGCTCCCGGGCTGTAATGGCCACCCTGCCCCTTACACATGCTTAAGAAAACCCAACTCTGCGCTGCTTGACTGGAATGAATGTACACTCGCTCATCCACCATCAATTACAGCATACCTGCCGCATCCAATCCACCTTAAAGAGTGTATCTGAATAAGGGACTCCTGTCGCCTAGCTTCATGAGCTCGTCCTCGGTGTACTTGTCTCGCACCTCTTCCTCGGTAATCTTGTCCCTACGTGCATTGGCCCACCTGTAGCTCAGCTCCAAAATCACAGAGGCAACGATGCCAGAGGCGCCGAAGGCAAGGGACAGTCCGAAGCCAGTGTAGTAGGTCGGCGCTTCTTCGTCCAAGTACATGAAGCTCCCTATGATACCGCCAGCGTTACCAACGCATATGCAAAATGCCACGCCAATAGCGCGCCGTCTTGAGGGCGCGATATTATTGGCAGCCCACGAGGCGCCGGCTGGTTGCACGGGGTAAATTCCCATGCATGCGAGAACAAGGGCAAAATAACCCGGGCCAACATTGCTACCAGTCAAATTACCCTTGAATGACATAATGACGGCGTAGCCAATGGTGATGAGGCCGAGGGGGATGGCGACAAAAGGCATGCGCCTCTGGAAGCGGTCGGACAGACGAGAGAAGAATATGGAAGATACAGCACCGGCTGCAAAGGCGGGTGCCGTCATGAGCTGAGCGTTGGTGTTGGTGAATCCCATGCCTTTAACGATGGAGGGCAATGTGAACTTGGTACCATACGAACAAGCCGAGATACACATGAGGATGTATGCCTGCAAATATAGGCGCCAGTTGAGGACGACCATCTTGAGGTCATACCAGTTGAACTTGTCCTCTTCCTTCGCCTCATCTGCAAACTTGCCACCTTGCTTGATGAAACCCTGCAGCTCTAGGAAGCGGATTTCGTCCGGGTCTAGCCACTTGCCTGAGAGGGCCGGGGAATCGATGAGCAGGAAGAAACAGGTGATGCCGAGAAGTATCGTGGTCAAGCCTTCGAGCAGGAAGATCCAGCGCCAGCCCTCATAGCCACCGACACCGTCCATCTTGGCGATACCCGCGGCCAGAAGGCCAGAAAAGGCCCCCGATAGGGCACTTGTGCAGTAGAAATAGGCGATACGTGCAGCCAGCTGCCGTGGCATGTACCAAAAGGTGCACAGGTAGACCGCTCCGGGGAAGAAGCCGGCCTCAAAAATGCCCAGCAGCACCCGCAGAGTCAGGAGGCCGGCAAAGTTCTTGCACACACCATGCAGGGTCATTATGATGCCCCAGATAATGACAAGGCCACCAAGATATACCGAAGGGCGGGCGAAACGCTTGAGTAGAATATTGGAGGGGACCTCGAGCAGCACATAAGGAATGAAGAAGAGGGCGAGGACAATATTCCACTGCACACCGCTGAGGCCCAGGTTATCGGCCAGACCCTCAATCTTTGCATTTCCAATGTTCGCACCTGGAATTTTTTTCAATCAGTCATTGAATTCCTTATGCTTTGTTTGATGGCAGAGAAGAAAGACAAAAACTCACGGTCTAAATGGGATATGAGATAAAGAATTGCCAGCATGGGTAATAGCCGAATGTCCACCTTGTGGATGATCCTTTTCCTCTTCTCTTCGGTGATGCCGGCGTAAAAGATAGCATCATCGTCGCTGAGGCCCAAGACGCGGATGTCATCAATAATTCGCACCCTGACGCCCTTTTCCCCGTCGCCACGGTCACGCTCCAAGGATCTGTCATCTACCTGTATTATGTCGGGCTTGTCTCCCCCAATTGGATCCATTGCAACGGATAGAATAATGTGGAAATGGGAGAATATTTCAAGCGAGTTCGCCGATAACGTTTGTGGTAGTACTACTCACCCTGACCACGAAGTATGTAGGGAGAGGACGAGGTGAGGAAATGGTCTTGATATATGCCAATGTTAGCTCTCTCTCCGTCTTTCCCCTCTTCTCCAAGGAACGACTCCTTAGCGGATCTGCATGGAGAGGCACGTATCCTAGCAAAAAGACTTACTTATCCTAGTGGTGTATTCCAACTCTGTCGGCCGCATCATGTTACAGCGCATATGCGGGTAACCAACCTTCGCCATTATTTTCCCCTTCTTCTTTCTTTTCTCCTCCAACCAGAAACTAGATGCTCGATAATGTGTAGTTCGTCTACTTGCCCTTGCAATAATTCAAAATCCGCCTCCTGCCGGAAACATCGGTTATCCCGGCATCAATACATAGAGTCTGATCTTACCTCATAGCCTGGATATTAGTACGCCGAGAGCCTCATCGACATTGATGAACCTTAGTTCGGCACTTCTTTTGTCTAGCACGAACGGATCTTGGACGCCGTAAAGCATTAAGCCCAAGCCTGAACCTCCGACCACCTCGGCCCCAGTCTCTCTACTGTCTCCGGACCCGCGAAACAGTTTCCCCAGAGAATGCGAAATGAAGATCTGGGGGAAATGTTATTAGCGCTGGGCCATTTGGGGTTGCGCGCATCCGCCGTACGGATTAGAATCCGACGACGGATAAATAGACTGAGAAACCCTGGCACATGGTGTATGCGAGATGCCCGGATTAAGCGGATTATCAAGTCGTGCATGTCACAAAGACCCGCACCGTTACTCCGCAACTCCCTCTCCCCTCTCCCCCCGCATCGGCTTCGACCCTCAGTAAACCGATCACGAGCACTGGGGGCGGATATTCCGCCTATACGGAGTACAGATCTTGTTCAACTACCGCATATTCTTCCCGGTCAGGCAGGATACAAAGCTACAGAACAATATCCCCTGTCAGCTCCGCGTGCGGGCATCCACGCATTCACACACCACAATGATGATGAGCATGTAAATCCGTCGAGTGTTTTGGACGGTATCCGGCTCGAACACGCCGACAGACAAAATCTCCCAACGGAAATCCGGGCATGAACATGGAGCCAGGGCCATCTAACTACCGATATGGAGAGCGTTACCTCGCCTGTTTACATCCGGGCCAGCCACGGAGCGTCTCCCCGGCCGACCAAGTCCTCCTTGCCGATTTCCACCCCTTGTGATGTTTCACGATCGGTATTCATGCTCGATTCTCAAAGCATACATGTAGCTACAGCTTCTACCTGTTGGCAAACATTATTTCTTATCTGTTTTTCATTTTTCCTCTCCTCAGATTTGACACTGCACATGCCAAAGATCATCAGTACACCTTGTTCAGAAGCCAACAGCCAGCTTCTGAGTAGTCAGTACTACTATGCCTGCCTCAGTCTACATCCCCCCGCCCCTCGCATCAGAGGCGAGACTGAACATTCAAGACCAAACCACCAGCGCCGCTGTTGACGCCGGTGCAGGCCAAGATGACTCCTCCCTATGTACGGTTGACGGTCTGGTGCGCCGGCGCGCAAGGCTTCACCCCAATAGCCACGCCATCTCCTATCCATCCTCGGGCATTAGCTATGTCGACTACACCATGCAACAGCTAGATGTTTTCGCCTGGAGAGTAGCAAAACACTACGAGGCGCACCTCCCACCTCGTGCCTCCTCCGCTGAGAAGCCTGCGGTGGTCGCCATGCTCGGGCCATCCAACCTCGAGTATTTGATCACCAAGATGGCGCTCAGCAAACTTGGTCACACAATTCTGCTCCTCTCTACCAGGATCCCCCAGGCGGCCATCGAGAACCTAATGAAAGTGACCGGCGCCAAGACGCTTCTCGTCGATGCCAAGTTCGAGAAAATGGGCACTGCAATCCAGGAAGAGATGCAAAACGTTAAGCAGATGAGCATCGCTCCTCGTAGCGTCTTTGAGTTCCCTATTGATGTCGTTGGTGACACTAAGTTGGACGGACACTTAGATCCTGAGGTCGAAAAAGACAACATAATTTTCATTATTCACTCCAGTGGTACGTTTCCCTTTCAACCAAAAACCTAGTGTATAAATTTTGTAAAAACTGACTCTGTTTTCCCAGGCTCAACCGGGCTGCCCAAGCCCATTTGCCAGACACAAAAATCGTGCATCGCCAACTATTCCTCCAGCATGAATATGAAGGCATTTGTCACCCTGCCCCTCTACCACAACCATGGCATTTGTAACCTCTACCGTGCCATATACGCCATCAAGCCCTTGCACATGTACAACGCCGATTTACCCCTAACTCAGGGCCACCTTATTGAGACGATGCGTCAGAACCAGTTTGAAGTCTTCTATGGTGTACCGTATGCCCTGAAGCTCCTCTCCGAGACAGAGCAGGGCATTCGCATCCTACAGGATCTTAAAATTGTCATGTACGGAGGCAGCGCCCTTTCGGATGACCTTGGTAACCTTTTGGTTGAAAAGGGAGTGAACCTCATCGGCCACTATGGCGCGTAAGTCCAGTCACCAAGACAAGGTCTCTTCTATTTCCCCCTACTACCGCAGCTAACAAACCCCTTTAGAACGGAGGTCGGCCAGCTGATGACATCATTCCGTCCACAGGGCGACAAGGCTTGGAACTACGTCAGGGAGCACGAGAAGTTGATCCCCTATCTTCGCTGGGTGCCACGTGGGCCTAACCTGTACGAATGCACTGTTGCCGAGGGTTGGCCAGCCAAAGTGCAGTCGAATCAGCCAGACGGGTCCTACGCAACAAAGGATCTCTTCGAACCCCATCCTTCCATTCCGAGGGCGTGGAAGTACATCGCCCGACTCGATGACACCCTTGTCTTGCTCAACGGCGAAAAGTTTGGCCCCGTCGGCATGGAGGGCACCATCAGGTCGAGCAAAAATGTCACTGAGGCCTGCGTCTTCGGTGCCGGCCGTCCCTACCTCGGGCTCCTGGTTGTACCGGCGAGCCACTTGAAGGGCAAGACAGACGAAGAGGTCGCGGACGCCATCTGGCCTGCGGTGGAGGCGGCTAATGAAAAGGCTGACGCCTTTGCTCGCATCTCCAAGAGCATGATCCGAGTGCTGCCTGCCGACTGCCCCTACCCTCGCACGGACAAGGGCAGCATCATTCGCCAGGCCTTCTACAAGGCATTTGAAAAGGAGATTGACGAGACATATGATGCACAAGACCTAGGAAGCGACGACCTCCAAGCCATGGACATCCCGGAGCTCAGAGTTTTTCTCCACAAGCTACTCCTAGATACGTTGGCTTCCAATGTTACTACTGCGACCTCGATTTCAGGAGTATCAGATGAGACAGACTTCTTTGCACTAGGCATGGACTCGTTGCAGGCCATTCAGATGAGAAGTCAGATACTCAAGGATATTGATGTTGGAGGTCATAAGCTCGGCCAAAATGTCGTCTTTGATCACCCTTCAATCGAAAAGCTCGCCGCCTTCCTCCACGCGCTGAGGACAGGCTTGAACGAGGCGAAGGATACCACAATAGAGTCTGAGATGCAAAGTCTCATCTCCAAGTACAGTGGTGTTCCCGTGCAGCCTTCCTCGGTCGCGCTTACCGGCGCAACTGGCTCGCTGGGTGCCCACGTCGCCGCCGTCCTTGCCGTCAAGCCTAAAATTGGCAGCATCTACTGCCTCGTCCGCGCGTCTGACGCGGCTTCGGCCAGGCGTCGCGTCAAGGACTCGATGATACAGCGCAAGGTCTACCACAGCCTCCCCCTCGAAGCGCGCCGCAAGATTATCGCCCTGCCTTCGGATCTCTCCGACCCCAGACTGGGCCTCGCGGACGGCACGTACGAGACGGTGCTACAGTCGTTGCGGACGGTCATACACTGCGCTTGGTCTGTAAACTTCAATATGCGTCTCTCTTCATTCGAGCAGTCCAACATTGCCGGCGTGCGCAACCTCTTATCGCTCTGTCGCAGCTCCAGGAACGGAGCCACGATGAACTTTTGCTCTTCTGTAAGCACATGTACGCGCGCCACCGTGTCTCCGGTCCCCGAGTCGCTACCGGAGCTCGAGTGGGCTCAGGGAATGGGTTATGCCCAAAGCAAGAGCGTCGCCGAGCACATCTGCGCGAGGGCGGCTGAGCAGGGCATCACGGCCCGCGTGTTGAGGGTAGGCCAGATCGTGGCGGACAGCCGGCATGGGGTCTGGAACGCCCAGGAGGCGGTACCAATGATGATGCAGACGGCAGTCACCATCGGTGCCCTGCCCAAACTGACCGAGACGCCTTCGTGGCTGCCCGTCGACATCACTGCTGAAGCCATCTCGGATATCTCACTGTCCGATGCCGGAAGCGTCTTCACCAACGTCGCGCACCCCAAGTCTTTCAATTTCATAAATGACCTCCTCCCAGCTCTGCGCAAGACCGGTTTGGACTTTGAAGAAGTTGCCCCCAAGGAATGGATCCGGCGGTTACGCGACTCCAACGTGGATCCCAAGGTGAACCCGCCCATCAAGCTGGTTGACTTCTTTGCGTCCAAGTACGACAAGGAGGACTCGGAGTTTGGCCCAAGTAAAAAGTTCAGTACCAGCGTCGCATGCTCGCTGTCTCCGGCTCTGGCCAACGCGCCCGGCCTCAGCCAGACGCAAGTCGACAGGTTCATCAGCTACTTCCTCAAGAGTTCGTGGCGACCGAAGGCGAGCGACGCCTCCAAAACAGCCATCATCATGGCCGGACCTTGCGGGACGGGCAAGTCGACTGCTGGGGCCGCCATCGCCCAGTGGCTGGGTGTGCCCTTCATCGAGGGCGACAACCTACATAAGCAGGATGCCGTGACCAAGATGCGGTCGGCGATGCCGCTGTCCGACGAGGACCGCAGGTCGTGGCTCATGCGCGTCTCTTCACACGGACGCGAGGCGCTGACGGAGCTCGGCTACCCTTCGGTCGTAATCTCCTGCTCGGCGCTCAAGCGCAGCTACCGTGACACAATACGGACGAGTCTTGCCGACGACAGCAACATCAGGACGGCGTTTATCGATCTTCAGGCCGACAGGGACCTCCTTAGCCAGCGGTTAAAAGATAGACGAGGCCATTATATGACCAGCGCCATGGTGGAGGGGCAACTCGAAATCCACGAGGTGGCCAGTGCCGAGGAAGACGACGTGCTTCCGGTCGATGCAGAGGGGGACATTGAGACCGTGATCGCAGAAGCAAAACACCTGCTTGGAGGATTGGGTCTAGAAGGGCTCGTTGATGTTTAAACTTCGCCTATTTTTTGCAAACAGCACGGGGAAATGTAAAGAAAAAAAAAGAAGAAAAAGATTTCTCTAATTAAGTATTAGAATTAGTACTATACATGTAGGACGAGGTTATATATACATATGCATTAAATTTTAACTACATTACGATGATAAAATTGATAACGTGAAAAGTACATTCATTCAACGACGCGAATTGACATGACGATCCATTCCCAGTGTATTCAGTAATAGTCAAGTAAGTTACCAAATCTTTCGCCTTTCTTGATTTTTTTTTTAACCTGCTACTAACATTTTCCTTGAAGCAGGGGTTTTGTTTTTGTCAATTATCGATGAGATCCGGGCTTGTACTTAGGGTAGGGTATGCAGGCGGTACGGAGTATAGGCGGTCTATCCGGCTAGCTCTCCGAAGAGCCCTTGTAGGACCCTGTCCTGTTTCAACCCCGACCGCCCATATTTTTTCCCCATCCACCGGCGCCGATCGCGTGGCAGCTCTCACAGCTCTTCCATTCTACGCGAAACCCAAGCCACCCATTTTTTTCTTTTTTTTTCTTTTTCTTTTTTTCTCTTGGGGATTATTTTTCGTCGACCAATTGTTCCGCGCAGCGACCTTTTCTCCCGTTCAAGACAGCAGGAGGCAATGCATCGGGGTATCCTATTTTGAGCTGAACAATTTTTTCTTCTTCTTCTTCTTTGCCCTTTTTTGTGGAAGAAACGCAGAAGTAGCAGTAGCAGCAGCAGTCATGTTCGAAAACCTGTGCACCCTGCCTCTACAGGCCGACGTCTTCACCACCGCCGTGCACCCCACGGAGCCGCTCCTCACCGTCGGCCTGTCCTCGGGTCACGTCGAGACGTACCGCCTGCCCGCCGTCGACGAAAACCTGTCGGACCCGGGCGACGCGGACAACAGCGTGCTCAGCGCCGCCGGGAGCGCCAATGGCAAGGGGACGGTTGACAGCCTGTGGGCTACGAGGCGGCACAAGGGAAGCTGCCGGTGCCTGGCCTACGCCCACGACGGGAGCAGTACGTTTCGCACGACAAAATCCCCTCCCTCCCTCTCATGGCATAACGTAAAAAAAACTGACTGGGAAATCCTTGCGCAGCCATGTACTCTGCCGGCACGGACTCCCTCGTCAAGCAGTTCGACCCGACGACGGGGCGCGTCGTGTCCAAGGTCCTCATCCCCTCGGCCACCACCAAGCCCGACGCCCCCACGCTCCTGCGCGTGCTCAACCCCCAGGCCGCCCTCCTGGCCACCGACTCGGGCGCCCTGCACATCTACGACCTCCGCGACGGCCGGCTGGGGGCCAAGCCCGCCCAGTCGCACTACCCGCACGCCGACTACGTGAGCTCCGTGACCGCCCTCCCGCCCACGGCCGAGAGCACGAGCGGCTTCCCCAAGCAGTGGGTCAGCACCGGCGGCACCACGCTGGCCGTCACCGACGTGCGCCGGGGCGTCCTGGTGCGCAGCGAGGACCAGGAGGACGAGCTGCTCAGCGGGTGCTTCGTCCCCGGCCTTGGCCCCAAGAAGAACCGCAACAACGGCGTTCTCGCCGTCGGATCCGGCAGCGGCGTGCTCACGCTCTGGGACCGGGGGTCGTGGGACGACCAGCAGGAGCGTATCATCGTGGACAACGGCGCTGGCGGCGGCGGTAAAGGTTCCAACCTTGGCGGCGAGAGCATCGACGCGCTGGCGCTGGTCCCGCAGGATCTGGGCCTGGGGAAGAAGATCGTGTGCGGCGTGGGCGATGGCAGCTTGAGGGTTGTCGACCTCGTCAAGAGGCAGGTGGAGGTCTCGCATAACCTGCGCCACGACGACATGGAGGGTGTAGTGTCGCTCGAGTTTGACTGCGGGAATCGGCTCATCAGCGCTGGGGGCAGGACCGTAAAAGTCTGGGAGGAACTGTCGGAGCTGCAAGGCGGGAATGACGATGAGGACAAGAGCGGCGATGATGACAGCGAAAATGGCAGCGACGACGACGACGACGATGATGATGGTGGTGATGGCGACGAGGCAAAGGCGGGCAAGAAGCGGGCCGCGGATAGCGATTCCGCTTCCGACGACGACAGCAGCGACGACGAGTTCGTGGCGGAGATGCAGCGCCGGGTCAAGCGTAGAAAGGAGGTGCAAAAGAGCAAGCTTGGTCCCATGGGGGCGCACGGCGTTCTCGGCTTCGATGGTATGGACTAAACTGGAAGGCAAACAACCCCCAGTTGCTGTTGCGCGCGCGGGGGGGCAGGGAGGTACAATAACAAAAAAGGCATAAAAAACCTCTAGTGTAAGGGATGAAGATATACCCAAAATCGATGGAAAATATCGATGGAAGGGGGATTACCCCTGAGTATTTGTCAGTACGACGTTATGCGGAGCCCCGAGCTGGCTCTGGCTTTTACCACGTCAGATGGTGCTACGCAGGGTGGCAAACATATCACGGGCAATATAAAGCACAGGCAAAAAGACAACCAACAAAGACAGAAAAAAGGTCAATGTATGGTTGCCGAATAAAAAAGGCCCGAAGCTTCCCATTTATCGCGAGGCACGGTCCCACTAGACCCAACTTGCTCTATAGACTCCCTCACCCGGTTCTGATTCTTCAACCCAATGATAATCGCTACTCCAAATCACAAAATTGGAAACGCAGTGGCTTCGCAAAAACAAAAAATAAGAATCCCTGGCTGCGCCTTGCTAGTAGTCGTATCAAAAGGTTGTCTCCTCTCTAGCCCCTCCTTGTCCGCGTTCGCATGCCTTGCGGTTGACGAGCTAGGCTGCCCGTTTCTCGCGGGTTTTTGCGTCACGGAGGCCATGATGTAATTCACATTGGCCTTTTCGGGAGCTTCTTCTCCCTTGTCTCTAGAGTCCATCGCTGATTCCAAAACTTCGTACATGGCATAAAAGCCCGACCTATCAAATAACGCCTTGACCGTGGTATGTTGTTGTATGCTCGTAAAAATCGTGTATGTAGTGTATATATATCCGGGAGCAGCCTCTGGCAAGGCTCTAGGCTCTGCGGCGCTAGAACGCTGCTTGACCGGAATTGGGAAGGAAAGAGAAGGGGGCCCCATCTCAGAGGTCAAAGCCTCTCGGGGCATGGTGCTCTGTCCATATATCGTTGACAGGAATGTATAGGGGAGGGGGCTAAGAAATACACAGGGCGTCCTCAAACGGGGCCGAGTCGTTTGGCTTCGGGACGTGGCGTGGGTGGTGACAAGACGACATGGCGTGGATGTATGCTATTGGGGGCATTGGTGTTAAAAAAAGGCGGTGTTCAGGTATAGTCATGGCTCTTTACCGAAACGTTCCATGCCGAAAGGAAAAAGTAATATTGGGCCGTATGATGTTGTCGTTTGCCTTAGACACCCGGGAGATGTAAATAACTCCACTGCGCAGCGTCGTCATCGGACGAACGTCGACTGCGAAACTCCATCATGATGCTTGCGCTCGTGGGCGCCGAAAACCGTCGTGGTACGTTGCTGGCCAAGTCTTCGTCGTAAATTATTACCGTCGGCATTGTCCTGCTCTCGCGATGGCGACTCTTCTGGCTCTCGCTACTGCTAGTCCCACTGCCACTGCCGCTGCCACCTCGCCTCTCATCCCTAACAGAGTAACCGTTTCCTTTCCGAGGTCTACTCTGGCTGCGCTTCTGACCTTTGACCCTACCGTTCTGACTCCTCCTGCAATCCTTAAAATATGGCATCTCTGCGCCGCTGGACGTCGTGGGAATACACACGTGCGGTATATCCTTGCGCGATGCGATCGCCTTGGCAAGCTCCACAGCTGATGAGCCTCCAACACTGAGCACGCAGTCCCTCCCGGTTATGCGCTCTACAGCATCATCTACGACGCGGACGGGAACGTTGACCAAGGCTGAATCGAGAATGCGAGAGTCCAAGGACGGAATAAGCGACTGGATGCGTCGGGCGAGAGCGATGCGAGAAGGCGAAGAAACTATGAGTGGCGCGGTTATATCCAAGCGCTCCAGTTCGGTTGGTAAACGGTTTATGGTGCCCATGCCCAAAACTATTCTTGGTGACAACGACAAGGACGAGAGGCCCTTCGAATCCGAGTTTTCGTCGTTGCCGGTGGCGGTGGTATGCGATGCTGACGACGAGGACAGGAAGGATGATTTGGAGGCGGAAGATTCTGAAGCTGCGATGTCCTTGGAAATAGTAGTGGGCAGGCTACTGGACTCGGTGGTGAGGCCGGTAGCCGTCGTCGTCGTATTAGATGTGGTGTTGTTCGAGTCGGTCCTGCTAAAATTTGGAGCGGTGTCTGTTGTCGTCGTCGTCGTCAAGCAAGTAGTGTGTAGAGGGACCGGCGCAACTGGTTGTTGTGAAATTGCAATCATATCTTCCCCGGTACCTCCGTCTATACCACGGCGTTGGTTTGATGGTTGGCGGAGGCAGAATCGAACGGGAGGGTAAGTCTCGATCCTCGGGGCTGGTCAAGGGATCCGAAGATCGAGCGACCAAGAACAGCAAAAACACGGCGGTGGCACTAGGACGGGGACACGGGGAGGCCCCATCAGTGCCAGAACCAAAGGGTCCCTGGTAGGAAGAGGGGTCCTCGAGCACGCTCCCCCCCACTCATTGCGCCCTTTAGTTCCAATGTTAGAGTCTTTTGAGAAGAGCACGATCCACGACCGAGGGGGCGGCCCTGAACAGGAGGGGGCGTTGCCCAAAAGGGCATCCACAGTTTCTGGAAGGATAGAGGTGGATCGAGCGAATCACCGAGCCATGGGGGCGTGAAGGCGTTGATGATTAGGGAGTGAGCAGAAAATGGTTGCTTTAGTTGCTCCTTTGTCGCGATCGAAAACCCGTGATTCGTGTGATCTCTTTAGCTGATCCGCCACAAAAGAAGTTGTTCGTGGGTTTGTGGCAAATGGGGAAATCGCGGGTGTGGCAGCCTGTGGCAGCCTACATAGTACCCAGTAGCCAGTATGTACGAAGTACGGAATACGGAGTACTGCCTCCTGCTAATAGTACGGAGCAGGTACTCCGTGCGCGCCTACGTAATGCACAGATGACCTTCGTTATTCACGTGTGCGTGTGGCGAAAAGTCAAAGAAATCCATCTATATCTCCTGTTGCGATTGCCTCAAATTTCAACGATTCGAAGAAATGAGTTTTCGATGATAGCTGTCCATGGGGTTCGTCTATTTTCCTAATAAACGGGTGCCAATGAGTAACGACGGGGCTATCCTTTTTATTCCTTACCGCCAATCCTCCCTTTTTCTCACGTCTCGTGATGGTAGGGCTACTCCGTACGGAATACGGAGTACCTGTATGGAGTATTCAATACTCCGTATGGGTGCTGACTGCGATTGCCACACAGCTGACAGCTGGGGGGGTTCTCTACACAGCGCAAGTCTGCCAAGGGCCAGTAGCGCGTGAGTTTCAATATCCAAGACGACCTGCGACACACAGATCCGGGTATCAGGTAAGATTAGATGATTAGCCTGCGCCGTCGGCAAACATAAAATGTCGCTCCGCCTCAGGCCATCAATTTGAAGGCAAAAAAAAAAAAGAAAGAAAAAAAAAGCTGCCCATGGTATGCAAATGTTAGGCGTAGACAGCCATGTGCTTTTGACTACTACTAGTAGTATACCAACGTCAGCCGCCAAGGGGATTCTTCATACCATTCGTGGGCTGTTACGAATCCGGTAATGCGAGAATGTCAACGGCTTGCCGTACGAATAGGATCAAAGTCGACTGCCATTAGAGGATGCGGGGAGACATTTCGATTGGCGCGCTAAACCATTGGACCCCTCGGCAGACGCAGACTCTCGAGATGGATGAATATGCATATCCCCGGACTATGCTTCAAATTTGGAAGAGCGGAAGAGAGAAATGGCCGCTGGATGGGGTCGTGGTTACATTGGGAAGCGGTTCATATAAAGAGGGACGAGGTCCATGATCGCCATTGCGTGTTCTTCGAGCCTCCCCACGACAACCTCCGCCTCTCAACACGATGGTCTCTTCGAGTTTTTTGTTGGCATTGGCCACGGGCTGCAGCCTTGCAGCGGCCCAGACCTTCACGAACCCCATCATCTGGCAAGATCTCGCTGACCTGGAGCTCATCCGCGTCAACGACACGTTCTACTACACTGCCTCAACCATGCACTACTCGCCCGGTGCCCCTGTGCTCCGCTCTTACAACCTCTACGAGTGGGAGATGATAGGTCACTCTGTGCCCGAGCTGACCTTTGGCGACAAGTATAATCTCCATGGCAGCGGCCGAGCATATGTCAACGGCATCTGGGCTAGCTCCATGGCATATCGTGAGAGCAACGGATTGTACTACTGGTATGGATGTATCGATTTTGCTACTACTTACATCTTCACGGCTTCCGATCCCGCTGGCCCTTGGGAGCAGCAGCCGTCCATCCAGGAATGTTATTATGATGTTGGTGTTCTCGTTGATGAAGATGATACTATGTATCTTGCCTCTGGAAAGTACGACATTGCCGTCACACAGCTGTCAGAGGACGGCTTCTCGCCTGTCCGCACAGAGGTACGTTGGCTGGCGGATGCACGAAACCACGAAAGGATACTGACGTAGTTAGCTCGTTTGGCAAGATAGCGAACGGTACCTAGAGGGCGCTCGCTTTTACAACATCAATGGGCGCTACTACATCTGGCTGACCAAACCTGCCGATGAGCAGCACGTTCTCATTGCCGAAGCCCCTTTTGGCACGTACCAAACCCACTCTGTACTTGAGCGGATGGGCTCTCCTATTCCCTCCTCTGGTACTACTCATCAAGGAAGTCTCATCGACACTCCTAATGGTGATTGGTACTATACCGCGTTTCTTGACGCGTACCCGCTCGGCAGGATCCCAGTGCTGGCCCCTATCACGTTCGACGACCAAGGCGTGCCGACCGTGGTGACTGACGCAAATGGCGCCTGGGCGTCCTCGTATCCCGTTCCTGGTATTCAGACCGATAAATCAGTGACCCCAATCGGCCCATACACGACAAATTTCGACTCGGCACCGCTCGGCGCGGAGTGGGAGTGGAATCACAACCCTGACAATAGTGCCTGGGATATCGGCGGCGGTCTCACACTGCGCACCGCAACAGTCACGACGGATTTGTATGCAGCGCGTAACACTCTGAGCCACCGCATCGTTGGCCCCAAGAGCTCTGCCACGATTCGTCTAAACCTAGCCGGCATGGGCTCTGGAGATATCGCGGGCATCGCTCTCTTGCGTGACGAATCGGCCTACCTAGGCGTTCGCAAAGCTTCTGACGGCTCCCTCACCCTCCAAGCCGTGTACGATATCACCATGGTGGAACAAGATGGCGCCTGGCAAACGACAAGCGAGGGAAACGTCGTAGCCTCGTTGACATCAGGTTTGGAAGGGGTAGCCTCCGGGGACGCAGATATCTGGCTGCGGCTGACGGCTGATGCGACGCCGACATTTGGAGTTGATAATGCCGGTCGCAATCCAGCCATTTTCGAATGGAGCACTGATGGCGAAAGCTGGTCTCAGCTCGGTGAAATTCATAACCTACACAACCGATGGCAGTTCTTCATGGCTTTCCGGTTCGCCATTTTCAATTTTGCGACGGAGGCTTTGGGTGGAGAGGCGCTGGTCAAGGAGTTTAGCTTACAACTAGCTTGATTCATAACTTATGAATAGCGAAGCGAATTATTATAAGCTGCCATCAAATGCACCCCGTAAAGTTAGTACTTAGCCCTCATTCAGAAGAAACGGATGTATCCGGGTTTCCGACCCTGATTTATATCTCATCGGAGCTTTCCCGTCATCCATCAACGGCTAAAGTAAATGCGGTCCGGCAATGTGTCCGCGTGGTGGATGCATGCAACCAACCAACAACACGCCTGTGGAGAATCACTATGCTTCGGCAAAACGCCGATGAGAAAATCTTTCGGCCGCATTTTCGCATTCTTTCGTTCGGTCAATTCAGTACAATATGGGACCTTCTCCTCTGTGCGGGAACTTTGCCCCTTTCACCGCCGCTCGAGGCCCGGGATCGGAGCATGCCACGCAGATCGCAGGGGTCCAATCTTTGTCTTGATCATTGCCCATCCCTGTTTTGCTCTCCTTCTGATATGTACAACATTCCTAAATGATGATGATATTTTGACGGCAGAAACACAATCATGGCCGAGGCAATGCTCGAAAAAGAGCTCCCACCAAAACCCAATGGCAACATCCCCCAAGACGTTGAGGATCAAGTAGAACACCCAGCCGTTCCGGGGACCAAAGATGTTGCGACTGGGGACGGCGCAGTCAGCAGTGCCAACATGGGCACTGCACCGGCTGGCGATGGCGACCCGAATGCCCTCAGAAACGTAGACTCGCACGCTATCTACGGTCGCTTCACCCGAGGCCGCAAGAACGTCATTATGGCAGTCCTCTGTTACGTCGGTTTCCTCACACAAATGGCCGGCGTCGCCATCCTGCCTGCCATCCCCGAGGTAGCAGAGACATTGCAGACTAGCGGAGTAGTTATCAACATCTCCAACGGTCTCTTCTTCGTCTTCATGTCACTCTCGTCTGCATTCTGGGGTCGGCTGGCTCAGACGTCCGTGGGGAGACGCAACGCGTTGAGAGCGGCCTCGGTGCTGCTAACGGCTTTCAGTGCGGGAGCAGCAGCGGCACCCAACGTTGGGAGTTATTTCGCTTTTCGCATGCTGATGGCGTTCCAAAACACATGTCTCCTCGTGGTGAGCATCGTCGTCATTGGAGATATATTCCACCCCACGGAGAGGGGGTCTGCTCTGGGGCTATTCATGGCTGGCATCTTGGTCGGTCCGTCCCTGGCGCCTTTGTTAGGTGGTGTAATCATCACATTTACCAGCTGGAGAGTAATTTATTGGGTTGTCGCAGGCATGTCGGGGCTGTCCATCCTCTCCATCTTCACTCTCATCCCTGAGACGATGTATGAACGCCCCGACACCTTCGCGTCTCTCTCGTATGGGCGAAGAACTCTCAAGATTGTCGGGTTGCTGAACCCTTGGGAAGTGCTGCGACCACTGCTTGCTTACCCCAACCTCTGGATCAGTGCTTTGGCGGTATCATCCCTTGTTTGGAACCAGTATTCTCTCCTAACACCGATTCGATACGTTATCAACCCTCGGTTCAACCTCACGACTCCCATACAATCGGCATTATTCTTCCTACCGCCCGGCGCCGGCTATTTCAGCGGGGTATTCGTCGGAGGTCGCTGGTCGGATTGGATCGTCGCGCGGTATATACGTAAACGTGGCCGCCGCGTGCCTGAGGATCGGTTGTGGGCAGCAGTGATTTGGATGGCGCTGGTTTGCCCAGGTTTCATGGTAATATACGGTTGGTCTGTGCAAAAGCGATTTGGAGGAATACCATTAGTCGTCATAAGCATGTTTATGCAGGGCTTCTCGCAGCAGCTTGCCTTTCCCAGCCTCAACACCTACCTTGTGGACGTCTTTCAAGATAAGGGAGGAAGCTCGGTGGCTGTTGCAGGAAATTACATGACGAGGTTTTTGTTCACTGCCGGGGCGTCTGCAGCTTGTTTACCTGCTATCAGAGTCATTGGCGTCGGGTGGTTCAGCACCATGTCTGGTCTGTTTATTAGTTTTTGCTCTGGTCTGCTTTGGTTGTGTGCTCGCTACGGCGAAAGTTGGCGCACCTGAGGACACCGAGTTTGCCAGGGTTGATTTCAAAATTTGGCGAAAAAACATCTGCCGCTCGTTTCTTGCCCGGCATAATGTACAAAATGGGAAAGATGGGGTGATTGGAGGGTGATTGGAAGGTGACGTCGAAAGTGACAGTACCGTTACACCGACCTGCACGTCGAAACCCTCGTGCAACGGTGCAAGCACACAAACATTCATCTCCCGAAGGACCAAGTTACCCCTCTACTCCGTAAAGTCGGTTACAATAGCATACTACTACTACCCAATTTCTCGCGTTTTGTCCTTCTACGAAAATTATATTTTATCAACCCTCGTCGGCACGATGAAATTAGTGTCACCCGTCATAACAGTTCTAATAGCCCTGGCCTGCCTTTTATCAGTCAAGCAGTCTACTTGCCACGCTGCTTCAACTATGGCCCACGATCATCGTTGCATTATGTACCTCACTGGGTTCGTTCGCACTTCTCTTCCTGTGCTAAAGGGGAGTTATTCGAGCTCATGCTGTATAGCCAACATAAGTTGCTTCCTGACGACCAACACATCATCGCCGGCATTACACACATATTTCTCGCTTTTGTCCGCTCAGATATCTTTCACCTGGATAGACTCCCTGCCGATTATGATCTTCCGATGTCCATCGACGAGATTCGCGAAAGAACATCTGCCGGCACAAAAGTCTCTGTTGCCATCGGCGGTTGGGGTGATTCAAAGGGGTTCGAAACCGCGGCCAAGGACGAGGTTTCACGACGTAAATGGGCACGAAAGGTCAAAGAAATGGTGGAATTCACTGGTATTGACGGTGTTGATATTGATTGGGAGTATCCGGGGTAAGACGAGGACAAGGAACGCTTCGAAACAAAGGAATAGAAAGCTGATGTATTGAGCAGGGGTAACCGAGACGACTACAAGCTTATACCCAACACAGAGCGCGAATGGGAGATTGAAGCATTCATGCTGCTCATGGAAGAGCTTCGGGCGACTCTAGGACCTGATAAGCTGCTCACCGTCGCTGTGCCTGGTGCGGAGGTTGACCTCATTGCGTTTACACCAGCAACGATGCCAAGAGTCGCTCAGGCTGTCGACTTCATCAATGTCATGACGTACGAAATGATGAATCGCCGGGCCACCGAAATAATGCACGCTACTGGAGTCAACGCATCAATGGCTGCGGTACAACGCTACATTAATCGTGGAGCGCCACCTGAGAAGTGCAACCTAGGTCTAGCATTCTATCTCAAATGGTACAAAACTACAGCGAACTGTGATTTGGAACATCCCCTTGGATGTCCAACGGTCTTGATGGAGGACCCTGATACAGGAGCAGATCTTGGTGGTACCGGTGGTTTCAGCTGGCACGATGAGACACCCGAAGAACTTGTAGAGTCATTCGAACGAGCAAAGGAACACGGCCGCTATGATGATGACGGAAGCTATGGGTATTGGGACATGAAAAAAAGGCTCTGGTGGTCATTCGATACTGCACGCGTCATACGCCATAGCAAGATCCCAAAGTTGGTTGATGGGATGGGTCTTGGAGGCGTATTTGCCTGGGGCGTAGGAGAGGATGCCACCCAGTTCACGCATCTCAAGGCAGCTGTTGATGGCCTCAACGACCTCAAGGCACTCAGGAATAAGGATGAACTTTGAGGCGGATGGTCGTCGATGTGTGCCAATTGTGTGCAAAGAGTTTATTGGAAAGCGTCTTGCCCTGTTTCGAACGCGGTTGTCATCGTATCTCGACAGTTTTGCCAATTCTACGGAGCAATCAAGTTGTATAGATTACCAGGAGCGATAGGCGAATTGATTTCACGGACGCCGCAACGATCAGAGCTTCCCACGTAGCAACAAACAGCAAGCCATTATTTTCTTTCCTCTACAGTACTGATCCGTACATAGTATTACTGGTATGTCCCCTACTATGCCTTTTTTCTATTTTCCCCTCTCACCGCGTATCAAGCATGCTTCCCGCCACGACTCAACGCGGATTACGGAACTATAGACCTATAGAGATACCTATACTGACTTTTATATAGTCAAGGAGCCTTGTGTAACGCCTGCCTCCACTCACCCCTTTCGAAAAGGGCTTCATTGAACTTCCTTTCTCCTTCTTATTCTTCTTTTCCTCTATGGGTTTGGCATTGTGCGACGTTGGGTTACACGCGCACATGCAATCCGACACCATGGATAAGCCGTACTGCGTACTCCGTACTGCCAGCCCAGTGGGTGTAAAGAGTATGTGCCGTGATAGTGCATTGGTCACCACACCACTGCATTTTATATCCACCCAGCCTGTCAAATACGCGTCCCTGTTGCTGATTGCATATGCACCTAAGTACCCTGAGGGTTGCATTCATCTACAAAAGTCGCTAATTTCAACGCTGAGGTCGGAACGGACGTTTTGAGAGCAACTCGGACAAATCCCGATTCTTCCCGGCCTTGTCTTCTGCGTGATATTCAACTCACTCTCGTTCCGCGTACCTACACTTCTTCCCACCCTCTCTCCGCATCCTGCCCTACGTCAGGTTTCCCATTCTCTACAAAGTACGGAGTACCAATGCTCGTCAGACTCTCATTCTCCACCATCGCGAGCTAAGATCATCAAGAAAAAAAAACTTGCTAGCCAACCTCGCCTCTTAGGTAAAATATGGCCTTCAAACTAGCGGCTGCAGCGTCGCGGGGCCTCGCGGACGTTGGCAGCATGGCTCTGTCTCTTGAATGGTCGGCGCCCTTGCTTGCGGTGCTCATCTGGCGTCCAGCTTTGGCTGACAATATCTGCGGCTACATCGCCAAAGCCTTTTCCACTACAGCCCGTCCCGGGGTGATCACTCGTATGCTTAGCGTCCGGGGCACGGCGGCGACACTCCTCGTGTTCTTCGTTGGTCGCCAGGCTAATCGTATCCTGAGCACCATGGCCGCAAACTCGTGGGGCATCAAACCTCGTGAGGATTGGACATGGTCCGAGGAGATCGCCGTTGTGACGGGCGGTTGCAGCGGTATCGGCGAGGCCATAACCCTGAGGCTAGCGGCCATGGGCGTCAAAGTGGCAGTGCTTGATGTTCAAGATTTGCCCGTCAACATGCAGGCCAGCGAACGCATCAGGTATTATCGATGCGATGTATCATCGGCGTCGTCTGTAGGCGAGGCCGCCAAAACCATTCGGTCAGAGCTTGGTCACCCGTCGATACTCGTAAACAATGCGGGTACGCTGAAGTCGGCCCCCATCATGGCGGTAGCCGAGGAGGACCTCCGGAGGGTCAATGGCGTCAATACCCTGGCACTATGGTTCACGACACAGCAGTTTGGGCAAGAAATGGTGCGTTTGAACAAGGGGCACATCGTCACCGTCGCCAGCCTAGCCTCATTCGTCGCCGCGTCGAGCTCCGCACCCTATGCCGCATCTAAGGCGGCCGCCCTCGCATTCCATGAATCTCTCGCAGGTGAGATCAAGCACGTCTACAAGACCCCGGGGGTCTTGACCACCATTGTGCACCCTCACTGGGTTCGGACGCCGCTTGTGGCGGAGAGAATGGACCAGTTCAAGGATTCAGGCGTCGATGTCCTCGAGAGCGACCATGTCGCCAAGGCGGTCGTCGACCAGATACAGAGCAGGCGGGGGGCGCAGCTCATCATGCCCTCACGGATGGGCTTCGTGACGGGTATGAGGGGTTGGCCGGTGTGGATGCAGGAGATACTGAGGGACTCTGTGAGGCGAAATACCGCCTTCAAAGACCCTGCTCAGTAAGCATCTGGGCCTTGAACCAGGCAGTCCTAGTCTTGTACTCGGTACATGTACCTACGCCTATCACGGTCACGACGATTGGGGATAATGCAACCTCGCAGGCTGCCGTAAGGAGTAAGCATATCTTGCATCGTACTTGATCTCGCATGCACAGAATCCCGCGCGTGGAACGAGGGTCATGGGACTGACGCAAGATGGGGTAATCACTACTGCCGCGCACTAACTACGACAGATGGGCGAACTCGAGCTTCCCATAGCCCCATATGTGTCAAAGTTGGACAGAGCACCGAGTACTCCGTAGAGCTGCGTACTTTGTACTCCGTATTGTACATCATATAACCCGGTATGTCCTACTACGACTACTGCTACTATATAGTGCTTACGCTATCCTACCAAGTACCATGAATTATTTCGTACCCTGCACTCCACGATGCCGCCATAAACGCCCGTCCCAAAGTGATGCAACTGTCTTGACCTGTCAAATAATCATCACGTAAGAACCAAAGGGCAAAACTCTTCAACCAAACAGCGCGACCACGAGGGTCTGTTCCCCCTCGGGATCCACCGCAAGCTGTCGTGTGGCCACACCAAGAAGGACAGGGTCAAGGATCTTCGAGGAAGCCAAGAACGGCCAGAAGGGGGAGGCGATTGGGGCTCGGGGCCCCGCTTCTGCCAGAAGTCAACTTGCTCAAAAGGCAAGATACCGGAAATAAACTGCAATGTAGCATCGAAGGCAGCAGCGCTGATGGGAGAGGGCCCTGAAGGGAGGAGAGGGAGATCCACGTGTGCGGTAACGCGCTCGGCGTGGTGATGTTGCATTCGAACCATCTTTTCGCCTAGGGACTCATGCAGCGTATGCAGTCAAGCGGCGTTGCATGTATGTACAGATTGCAGCAAAACGTACCGATTACTCCGTAGGCAAAGGGTTCATACATGGTAACTGGTGTGAGCGATCCGCTCTCCCCTTTTCTTGATCCGCACAGGTATGTGATTGATCATTGACGGCAGTTACATATTTGCATCTTCGTAGTAGGTATTACTCTGTACGGAGTACAGAGAATGGCGTACTCTACGGAGGAGTACATTTCCGTAGCTCGGCTTCTGTTCCTATCACCAACCCATGCTTTGAGCGTAGTAACCCCCTCGTCGAGCCCCCCTTCAGCCTACAGTATTTCTCCGCACGTGATTATCACGATCTAGGAATCCGAGAAGGAATACCATTTTGCCCTTTTTTTTCTCGCTCTCTCTCTCTCGTACGGAGTACTCCGTACATCGCATCACTTTCCGTATGCGAGTGTTTATCTTTTCTTATCCCCAGGGTCTACTCCGTACGGAGTACGCCCAAAGAAGTGTTGAGATTAAGCCTCGTAGTGTCAACCAGGCCAGGGGTGGTGTGTGCGTCTGTCCACCTTGCATTTCCCTCCCCACCTACTCCGTAGTGTAATTATACTAATTGTGGCATGACAATGCCTATCGGTACTCCGTATTAACATGTGGCCCTCAAAAAGACGGCCCGGCTTGTTTAGTATAGAGACGGCGAAGGAAGCGCTCTGTAGGCATTCGGGCGCTTGCATTATGGTTCGATGAGAAATCGTAAGAAGGAAAAAAAAATAGGGTACTATTGGGAAACGGGACGGCTCGCGGTATGTACTTGCAAGCAAGGGGCTTTTCCTTGCCAAACCTTGCTTCTGCTCAAGCACTATACACACACACAACACATAATTGGTACTCCGTACACCGTCTGAGTATGCTATTATCGATTAAATGTGCGGCCCTACTACAAGACTACTACAAGACGACCGTTGCAGAAGAAAAGCAATACATAGTACTCCGTAGAGGCTAATTAATTCACTCGGTAGTCCGTTTCTTAGCCTCGATTTGCATTGTCACGATGGCCAAGTTGTCTTTGCCGATTTGGGTATAACGGTTGAGGTTGGAGGACCCGCTTGGTGTATTGGACTTTGATCTTTGCTCTTTTTTCTCCTGACCAGGTGGTGGATCTGACATGACAGACTTGCAGGGGAGGGGTGGGTTAGCATAGGCAGGGGTCCATTTTGTTGATTACAATTGGTATTATTCTGCGCGTGTTGTTGGCTGCAAGGCTTGCAAGGCTCAATGGGCCTGACTAGCATCGCCTCCATGCAAGAGGGAGAGAGACAGGAGAGGAAAAACAGACCATTGGGTCAAGACCGAAACCGAATGAGAAAGAGAGGTGGCGGAAACGGAGAGAGAGTCATGGTTCAATGCAGTTGTTCGGTTTATCGAGTCAGACCTCATCAAAGAGAAAATAGCAAGCATACAGGGTTGAAAAATTATATTTGTCGTCATGGTCATTTAGGTATATCTGCTCTGGCGATGATGATGCTATGTATGATGATAAAAAAACAAAAAAGGAGCTTGAAAGGGGGAAGAGAATGGCGGGGCGTAAAACAGTTGGTATCTTATGCACATGGTGAGTAGTAGGTGAAATGGCCCCTGAAAAAAAAAATACAAAGCGTAAGCCCCAAAGGCATGAAGAACAAGCCAGTACAGGGGGGAAACCGATTGAATGCAATGAATCCCGCAACGAAAAAAACCAAAGGGGGGGTTTTTTGGCCCAAAAAAATAAATAATAAAACAAAATGAGAGACGCCCGGAATTTATGCTGATGCTTTATCGTCCGTCATGCCGAGTGAAAAGAGGACATAAAATGAATACAGATAGGTGCGCGTACAACAGTCGGGGGGAGGCCGATGACGCTTTTTTCGGATTTTGTTCATCGGCCTCCCTTACAGCTTCCTAATCTTCTCGAAAAAGTCACCGATTTGCGGTTCAAAGGGGGCGAGGGGGTGCTCCTCGCCGAGGCCGAGGTCTGTGAGCTTGTAGCGGGCGTTTGTCGTGTGCATGGCCATGTAGCCGCGGACGCTGTCGGTCCAGGATTGGGCGTACTTGCCCCTGCCGGCGAGGATGGCGTCGACCCTGCCGGCGGCGTCGAGGCTCTCCTGGGCCACGTCGGCGAGGACCGTCATGACCCTTTTGCCCTCGGCATTGGCGCGGTTGTGGATGTAGTTTCTGACGTCGCCTCCTAGTTCCTCCTTGTAGAATCTGTTCGCCCCCTGAATGTTAGTATACATATATACACACACGCATATATATATATATATATATATATATGGATATTACAGCTCCCACATTGCTGTGTAGGTTCATCGAAGGAGGGTTAAGAGCAGACTTACGATAGCACGTCGTTGGAAATGTCGATAAATTTGGCCATGTCAGGGATGGCCTCGAGAAACTGCCCCACGTCCGGGTACATGTCCTTCGGGTAGCAAAAGGCGGCGTAGGCCACGTTCATGCCCGACAGGTCCCGGTAGAAGTCGGGAAACTTGCGGCCCGCCGAGGTGACGGGCATCTTCTGGAAGCCGTCGTGGCGCTCGAGCAGGTTGCTGGTGAGGAACTTGAGAACGGAGAGCTGCAGCATGTTGGCGATGACGGGGTCAAAGTGGTCGTTGGCCTCGCGGATCAGCGTGGCGATGCCCTCGAGCAGGTTGTTGGGTTGCTTCTCGCCCGTGAAGAGGCGGTGGTGGAAGAGCTGGGCCTCCTCGACCATCTCGTCATTTTGACCGACGATGTCGTCGTACTGAACGACTAGCCAGGTGAAGAGGCCGACGTAACCCTGAACCTGGATAGGATGATTCGGATGGGCAAGCTATTTTTCTCCTATGTTAGCTAACATTCTCTTTTTCTTGAACTCACTTCAACACAAAAAAAAATGGCACTAGTGCAAAAAAGGAGATATGAAGAGAGTAGGGGGGAAGGGGGAGGGGGCAAGAATTTACCAGTCCCTCCGCGTAGCCCAGGCGGAACCCCTTGGCCGATATGGGAGTGTCAAGCGGAACTCCGATCTCGACGGCCCTCCCGTGCATGTACCCGAGTAGGGCCTCGACGGCCTCGAGCCGGAGCTGGGGTGCACCGGGGTAGTTGAGCTGCGTGAGCATTTGACTACAGATTGGGCCTACGAGGGAGGCGAGCTCGGCCGGCTGCTCGGGGGCCGGCAGGTCTTTTGCCGTGCCGTCCGTGATCCCCTTCTGCCGCTGCTGCTGTTGCTGCTGTTGCTGCTGCTGGAAAAAGGCCCCTCTCAGGGAACTTAGTAGTTTCCGCCAGGGGTTGTCACCAGCAACCGTGTGCATCTTTGGCGTAAACATAGTTTTTCCTCTTCTTCTTCTTCTTCTTCTTCTTCTCGGTGCTCCTGGTAATTAGAGAAGGGGGAACGTTGCAAATCCTAGAGCCAGGAAAGGTTAAGATATCGAGTGGGTAGGGAAAGAAAAGCAAGAAAGGGGGCTTTTGAAACGGCCTTTCTTCGTATTCCCCTTAACCCAGGCCTTTTGAGCAGAAACGTAAGGGCAATCGTCGAGATGGTATATGAAAAGAATACTAGTGCAAGACGGGGATTTTTTTTTTTAGAGAAATAAAGACGGAATAGGGAGGGGCAAGGGGGGGAAAGAGGACAGGGCGGCAGGCTAGAGAACTAATAAACGTTATGTATCTGTGTGTTCCTCCCAATCCATGAAGGCAAGGGAAGAAGCAATGAGACGGGGAAAGCGGGAATCTTTATGGACGGGAAACTAAAATGGTTCGCCTTGAGATGCCAGGGGTATGAGAGAGGTGCGAGGAGGGGGGCTTGCTTGGAAGAACGACCACGAGGCAACGGGGTGGATACTCCTTCTGCATACACATCAAAGCTTCGGGATTAGAGCCTGTCATACAGGATGAGGAAAAATCGCGACCGCGGTTGCCGTCGAAATATTACTACCTCGATTATAAAGAAAAAAACAGGTGATGTAGGCAGTTTAGGTGGCTCGTGGGGTCCAGGTACCGGGGAAAGGATAGGCGAAGCTACCGCGAGAAGAGAAGAAAGAAACGTTGTTGGTTGGCTTAGCTTGTTGGCAGCATGTAAGTACTCCGTAGTTTGTAATTCGTTTGTGGGCCGGAAAGCACGGGAATAGTACGAGATAGAGTGAGACCTGCAGTTGGACAAGAATGCTCCGTACTCCGTAAAAGAAGAGTGAGAGAGAGAGAACCTTGCGAACGTTAGAACCAACAACGACATGCGGGAACCCCCTCCTATGAGCATGGTTTGGTTCCAATCACCTGCTCAAGATGAACCTGGCATCATGCGTGGAGGGAGCGTTTTAAAATGAAGAGTTGCCGGGAACCCTTGGTAAAAGAAAGCCTAAAAAGGTGAAGAAAGAGAGCAAACAGCAAGGACGGAGTAGGATAGTGGGAAAAAGAGAGAGACAAGACATATGGTACGAGGTATGGTACGGAGTACGTAAAGAAGTGTTGGTCGTTGATGAAAATCCGTGGCAATACCCGCATTTAATCCTCGCCCATTGTTCTAGTACAATTTCTCTATTTGGTAGTATGATGCTCGAACCTCTTCCGGGGGGAGGGGGGAGCAGCAAGGAAGAAGGAAAGGGTAAAGAGGGTTAAATGTTCCATGTACATAATACAAGGTAGTACTACCATGTCTACTCCGCATGGGCACTAACTATACAGAGTACATGCTGCGTTGATTACTTGGACAAAGCAACAAGACACAGAGAGAAAGAGAGAGGCGAGAGAGGGTATATGTCACGCCTTTTTTAAGTTAGCTTCCCCAGCTAATGGAAACTATCCGATGGCCGCGCCGGCGCTTAGGGCGAGAGAGGAGGAAGATAGTACGGTGCTATAGACGACTAGCTGCGATTCGGCATTTGGCCAAATTGGACTAAATGAACCGCTAGGGCAAAAAAAACACTTGTTCGTTCTGGTGCCCCTATACAGTTTTACGCGCCAAAAAGCATGTGCTTAATTAACAGGTTCACACCAGTAGTAGTACATAGTAGTAGTAGCAGTAGTAGTAGTACAACGGAGAAACTTCCGCCAGCCGCTCCATAATAAAAGGGATCTAATACTCCGGACTGCTACACCGTTTACTGACTACGGAGTACGGGGTAGTAGGTACCTAGTAGCATGCCATACAGAGTGGCCACTACGGGGTACAATAACGATGTCTCTTGTGTACGGAATACGGAGTACATGTGCGTGTGTGTGTTTATTCAGAAGAAGTTGCCGTCCGTCCGGCCGCCGTGGCGCGCTCGCCAACAACGGAAAGCTCCTTTTCCTTTCCCCTTCCCGCCACCACCACCGCCAACCCTTTCCCCCCTCTCAAAGAATCCCTGACGCCGGGCTCCGCAGCGTATTATGGAGCAAAAAAGCGGCCGCAACAACGCACATATTCTTTTCTTACCAGGACCATTGGAGAGAGGGAACGGAGATACGGTATAAGAAACAATGACCCGCCGCCGGGAGGCGGAGAGAAGGGGAGGGGAAGGGGTTAAGAAGATGTGATGATGTAGAACCAACACATGGATTGAAAGATGGATGCTACTTTCTTTCTTGGCTTTTTGCGGTGTTTGTTTCCCAAAACAAATAGAAAAAAATCTAGACCGCAATGCTCAATGGAAGTTTCCCGTTCGGATCAGCATAGCTATCATTTTTTCTGCTTGTTGGTCATGCACGTGGCCATGGCGTGCATTCTTATGATATACCCCCCCTTAAGGTAAGAATAGCGGACAAAGATGAGCGGGATGACGAATGGAAAGAAGGAGAACACGTCTTTTATTCGAGAAGGAAAAAGTTTTGGGCTTTCGGTTGAGAAATTCGTCACCGTACGGAGTCGATCTCGTCTAATATGCCAGATTGAAGGGAAAGGAGTGATAAGAAGGAGCGGGACAAGGGGGGGGGAGAGAGGAGGAGTAGGGAAGGGCCTGGAAGTGCAGAATATGATATATGAGAGACAACGCGAGAACAAGAGGTGAGAGGAGGATGCACGTAGGGCAGGGAGAGAACAGTCCAGATGCCGAGAGAGCACGGAGCAAGAGAGGGAGTTGACAGAATAAAAAAAGAGGTGGTGAGGGTAAAGCACACGCCATCGGTAGCTACGTGGCGGCGGTCCTATGTGGTACGGTACGAAATAACACATAATGCTACGTGAAAGACAAGGCAAGGACCAGCAGTAAAAGTCAAGGTACTGTTATTTGCCGATTGCGCGGGTACAGCGAAGGCGTGTGCGAGCAAGAGAATACGGAGTGGCAGCAGTACAGGATTATGATGGTATGTTGTTGTTGTCGTTGTTGTCGCTGGAGTACTCCGTAGCAGCGCATATGCATGGAGCCTGCAGTATGTAGGTACGAGGTAGTATTCTTGCACCTTTTGACAGGCCAAGATGGCGGATGACAGGCGATGGGGTTTAGTGGGTGGGGGAGAGGAGAAGAGAGGGTGTCAAGGTGTGTGTACGCCGTATGTGTGAGGCGAGTGAGGAGGCAAGGAAAAAGGGTGAGAAGGGACCGTCCCAGCAAACAATTGCTTGTTATTTGGGTCAAGGGACCCATTCAAATGGTGGAAAGAAAACATGGACCAGCCCACACCCAACTTTATAGTGTGCATGCGGCCCAAGTTTTATCCCCTTTTTTGCTCTCTTGGTTTTCTTTTTCTCTTTCTTTCTTTTCCACAGCATAGCATTGTCCCGAGAACACGGAGAGCTAACAAAGAAGTGTGCAATGCGAGTCAATGGAAAGAAACGGACGAGTGCTACTAGGGTAGAAGAGGGTTTTCCTAGCCGAAAAAGAAAAAAGGACGAAAAAAACCGTTACGACTTTTCATGCACGAAAACCTTGCGTTGACTATTTTAGCGGGTCCCACGAAGCTACTAGGTTTACTGGGCCACTAGGCTAGGGGTCCCCTTCCCCTCTTCTCTCCTCTCTCTCTCACTTTTCCCTCTAGCTAGGCTAGGGATGGCCTCTCTCTCTCGCTGGAGTCTCACTCGACCCCTTTCGCTTCCCACACACACAGGACACACTAGCAGCAGCACTTAAGTCGTAACTAGCAAACTAGTCGCGCGACCACACTGCACATATGGAATATGGTCTCCGTACACACACATAACCACACAACGACCTGCTAGGCATTAGCCCTGCGCCTCCATGAGCGGCTTGAAACAAAGCCAGACCCATTTATAAATAAAGGGGACGAAGAGGGTCCCCCCCGCCGGGGGAAGAGAGGAGAGAAGACGTGAAAGGGCAAGAGGGCGCGGGCGGGTGCTCTTAAGAGGAACCTGTTATATGTGTTGGGGGCACGCCAAAGAAAAAAAGGAGATTGCCAAGGGAGGGCCGTGGGAGAAGAAAATAAGACTGAGGGAAAACTAAGAGGAAAATCTGGGCGTCGGGAAAAAAAAGGGCTGCACGTTCCAAACCGCATATGCGTTCCAGTATTGGATGGATTTCGGGGTCGTGTTCCTTTATTTCGTCGGTTACTTCTCCGTGCTCAGCATCACTATTTTCACCAACGTCTGCCAATGGTGATGGTGATCTATCCACACTGGTACTTTCAGAAACTGGGCCCTTACTATCGTCCACGCATTGTTTGCGCACTATGACATACTCCGTAGGAGGATATTAAGAGCCCACAAAGCCCACAATGATACTTCCGTACCATCAGACACACTATTGTCGGCTACAACTCCCCCATGTTCGCCCTACCCGTACGTAGTAGCAAACGGCGAGATATCAATGGCTACGCGTTTGACGCTTGCTCGACAAGTTGAAACATGTCGCCAATTCCTCCTAGTTCCCCGGTATCAGCAGTTCAGCACGTTGAAGCCCCTTTCGTTTACCACACACATATACACACACACACACTCTCTCTCTCTCTCTCTCTCTCTCTCTCGTCCACTGACTGACCGCCTGCCGCTCGTTTGCTACCCTCTTTTTTTTCTTCTTTGCTTCTTCTTCAACCGCGCCAAGATATGCGCCAGTCGTGTTTCCGCCTCCAGGTCATCGGGAGCCCATCAAACTAACCAACGTGCAGTCGTAACGGCGTTTGCCAACCAACGGTCACGGATTGACGGTTTCAGGACCCCTGCATACCGTATGAAGTGCTGTGACGTGTAGTGCGATACGGAAAAAATTCTATTAATATTCTATATTGCTTTTTTCTGAGCTCAACTCATCTTACCGTTGGGCCACAAACTAATCTGTAAACACGATCGATGGCCATGTGTCGTGCTAGTGTACGGAGTAGCAATACTACATAGCAGTTTGGTAGTGATAGTCGGCAGTTTGCATAAATTGGGGGGTGTGTGTGAGAAATGCGACTTCATAACAGCTAGTCACGTAGCCGCCAGCCATTGCGGTGTGAATATGTACTTTCGTGGTACTATGTACGGAGTATGTCGAGGGGAGATATGAGCAGAGACCGCCTATTCAACCCGAAAGACACGGACACTATAATATGGAGTATGTCACTGCATATGCATACACGCACACAGACACAGACACGCCCAGGTCAACACCTACTATTCGGCCTCCCCGCAGACGAGGAAAAAGAAAAGACGATAGGAAAAAAAAGGGTACCATTAATAAACGAAATAGGAAAAGAAGAAGAAGAAAAGAAGGTCAGAATGCAACTTGGGGCGGGACTTGGTATTTGCGAAGGACACACACCACACACGCACGCACAGAGAAAGAGAGAGTGTGTGTCACAGAGTTGCACACACACACCCTCTCAAACACGTCCGCTCACAAACGCGGTCTATACCTTGGCTGGGGATCTTTAGTGTGCTTCCCTATGACTTTGCTCGGCCTGTCCTTTCCTCTGTTCATGGGTCTTGGCTATATGCCCTGAAAAGAGCGTCAGAGGTCATTTCGACTTTTGGGAAAATCTGTTGCGTCCCAAATTAACCCGGAGTGGTAGTAGCGCAGATGCTTGCACGCTTCCTCTCTCACACACACTCATACGCACACTCACGCAGGCAGGCAGGCACGCACCCCTAAACATAAACGTGCACGTATAACTCTTGCTTTTTTCCCGTTCCCGACCCTTTTTAGGATATATACATAACATATTGGGCCTTATTCTGGTGTATTGCTTTTTTTATACAATAAACCAAACATATCCACACCCCTTTCCCTCCCTTTTTATTCCCCTTCCTCTCCCCCCCCCTTATTAATTACTACTACTACATACTACGACCCAAGTCTCAGACAACGAACTCACTTTAGTTTTAAACGGAGCACGGAGCGTGTACCCTTACACTCATTACCCACATTGCTTGCTTGCATTGCATTGCTGCGAAGGATAAGAAAAGAGAGACATTAAGCCGGGAAATAATTTTTTCTTTCTTTCCTTTTGCTCGTTGGCCCTACTCTTTTTATTACCCAAGACCACCGCCACCACCACCCACACCTGAACCGTTCCAGCGGATCTCTCTTCCCATCCCACACAAACCTTTTTTAGCAACCAACACGCATAACCAACATCCCGAAAAAAGAGGACACTATTGCCGAATATACGGTGTGTAACAACGACTGCGCGCACCACCCGCACACCCGCAAACCCGGGAAGCGAACGACAACAGCTACCGAAGCCCACTACTGTCCAACTACTACGGAGCATCACCTGCTACTGGCCAGAACATTGCGTGCTGGCTGGCTGCTGTGACCTTTTTTTGGTTTAACGGAGTAACGGAGTTTTACAAACGCACGACACACGCACCACAGGGGCACTAAGGGAGAAGGGGAAAAAAGAGCTATTACC
Organism: Trichothecium roseum; assembly: GCA_026184415.1. Taxonomy (NCBI): domain Eukaryota; kingdom Fungi; phylum Ascomycota; class Sordariomycetes; order Hypocreales; genus Trichothecium; species Trichothecium roseum. The sequence goes on from CM047948.1 coordinate 755,562, forward strand.
TAAGGAGAGGGGAACAGAGCAGCAGCAGCAGCAGCAGAAAGAAGAGAAAAGTGATAGAGGGAGAATTATAATAATAGGGTAAATAATGGCGAACCCGTACCGGCGCCTCGATCCCGCAAAGCGGGAAATCCGCCTCCTCGAGATCCAACCGGCACGCAACATCAACGACCCGGTCGAGTGCCGGCTCACGACGGTCAGGCTGGGGGACAACCCGGATTTCATCGCGCTCTCGTCGCTGTACGGCAGCCCCAGCGAGACGGACAAGGTGTGGCTCAACGGGCGGGCCATCACCATCACCCTCCACCTAGTGCAGGCGCTCAAGAACGTCCGCGCCGTCTTCTTCCCGACTATATCGCAGCGGTACCAGCGCACGCCCGCGCGCAAGCCGCACGGGGCGCCGCGCTGGCTGCGAGCCCTCTTCGGCATCTCCTCGTCGTCCTCGTCCTCGCTCTCCTCCTCCCTAGACGGCAGCGACAAGAACAGGACTCTACGCGTCTGGCTCGATGTCCTCTGCGTCAACCAGCGCGACGACACCGAGAAGTCGAGGCAGCTCACCGAGATGAGGGCCATCTACCGCTCCGCCGAGCTCGTCGTCGGCTGGCTGGGCGCAAAGGCCGAGTACACCGACGTGGCCATGCAGACCCTCGCCGAGATCGAGGACGCCATGCCCGCCGGCTGGGGCGACCCGGGCGACCGCGAGAAGAACCCTCAGGACTACGCCCCGACGCACAAGTGGGCAGAGTCCATCGCCCACATCTGGGCCGACGGCCCCGGAGGTCAGATCCCCTTCACCCTGCCGCACTGGATCGGCTGCAACGACTTCATGGGCCGCCAGTACTTCCAGCGCCGCTGGATCCTCGAGGAGCTCGCCATGGCCCGCTTCCCGGCCTTTTTGCTCGGCGACACCATCATCCCCTGGAAGCAGGTCCTCCGGTTGAACAGAATGATGGAGGAGTTCAAGTATCACAAGTCTGACATTATGAAGCCGGTAAGTTTTAGTCTTTTTTCTAACCCAACGTTTAAACCCACCCATCCAATCACATATTAGACTATCAGAGACTAACACCATATTCCTAGCACCTGAGCGACATGATTGCCGACCTACCCCTAGAAACCGCACACAAGCTACTAGACGAGTTTGCGCGGAGGGAACTACTAGAGGAGGCCAAGATTCTAAAGGAAACGTCGTCTTCGACCAGATCGATTGACAAGTATTCCGACGCGTCATGATGGATCATGAAATGAATCAAGAAGAACAAGGCGAGGGGAAGGGGGTGAAAAACTCGTTCTCTCTCCCTCCCTCTCTATCTCTTTTTCTCCCTGTCTCTCTTATCTATACCAAACTTATACCAAAACACCGCATGACCTGTATGATACTTATAGACTTTTTTCTTTCTTTCTTTCATCTCTTGGGGCAATACGTGTGTATGGCGAGGTCTGGAAACTCAGAAAGGGTGTGGTTTTTTATTCATTATACTATTTTATTTGTCCTTTTTTTTTCTTACTACAAACAACCCCCTTATTATTTTGTATTTGATACATATAGAGAGAGAACACTTTTTGTGTGTTCATGTGTATGTGTATGTCAGTGTAAGTACGGAGACAGAACCTTTAATTTACGTAACAGAGCCAACCTGCAGCACAAATCTGGGGTGGTTTTATTTCTTCTCCAAGATGACAACAAGCAATCTAGATCTGACTTCCTTTTCTGGTAACAAAAATCTGAACGCCGCGGGCGAGCTTGAGAATTGGCGGCACAGCAGCAGCCCTATGACTGTGGCCGGGACCCATCTTATTAATTAGGTGGTCTTAGATTCTACATAGATAGTCCTTACGGAGGATTAAACATATGTACCATTTTATCCATGCCTCAGACAGGAGTCTCAAGGAAACAAAAACGTATATATTTCACCATCCTTACTACCCCCGTGATTGGTGATGCCTTTGTGTGCCCTAAGAAGCCCCCTATCGGGACTCAGCAACTACTGAGCCTGCACATCTACCCCATTGGGGTACGCTGATCAGGCGGCTGTTGTCCCTTGCAGCCCAACAACGCCCAAGAGAGAAAAAAATCAAGGCGGCAATACAAAATTGCGATGCTACTACCGAGTTTCTCCGTAACCCCCCTACTTGTTCTCAAACAGCACATCTCGCGTCTGCATCTCACCATCGCAGCAGTCAAGTTCCTCGCTCGACGTCATGGCCCGGTTTACGTAAAAAGAAAAAGAAAACATTTGCTTTTTTAGAATTGCAGCTCTGATCCCTCCTTCAAAGGTCCCTTTTCCAACCCCCAAACCCCAGGGCAACGCTCGCACACATTGCCAAGTCTTCCCAAACCCGATCCCTTCGCATCCACTGACCCTTGCCCCGTAGACTGGGGTTCACTGACCGCCTCGTCCCGGGAGGGAAATCTAAGACACGGGTATGCGTCCACTACCGTTCTAGAGCGATGACTTTTTTTCTTTCCTTCTTTCTCACCCGCTCTCTCTCTCTCTCTCTCGGCTCCACGGATAGGGTATACTATGTACTTTACTACCCACACAATATGAGATATGACGGCTGAACCCAGCTGCCAACACGGACAACATCTGCTTCGTACGTTGACATAAGAGAGAGGCCTTTTTTGGCCCCCACTCTGTCAGACCGCTACGATGCTGCTGCGAGCAACCGCAGCAGCAGCAGCAATTCCAATCCTTAACACCGACAATAATAATATCTGACCGCGTCTCACTCCATGTTCCTGCGCGCCCCGTACTCCGTATATTTGGCTTGGATGACTTCATCATCTCCTGAGGCCCATGGAGTGATGCTGGATCCGGTAATGACAGGACCGGAACGTCCTCTTCGGGGGTCGGCCACCCTTGGATCGCCAACCCCTGAGGCAGGCCATCATCCCCCTGGTGCTGATGTTTCGGTTCCTGGCTTTTGAGCGGCTGAGCCAAGTACGGAGTACTATTCTGTAATACGCAATCCGTACTCCGTACGGAGTACATGGCTAACAAAAAAAACATGAACAACCAACCCGCTGGTCGAGAGGTCAACGCTCGATCCTGGAACTTCCCCCTCCCCCCGGTTCTTATCAGCCACTGCCACCGGTCTTCTTCCCCTGGTGCCGAAAGGCCTAGAAGAATCATGGAACATGTTCATGCTCAAGCGAGTTCTTCCATTTCGGTTCCATCAGAAAAGGAGCGTCCGTGGGTCCGACTTTTTCCTGCTGGCACTCTCTCGGTGTGGTTTCCCTTTTCGCGACCCTGCCTACCTCTGCTGATCTACCCGATCACATCGTCATCGTCGTCGTCGTCGTCGTCGTCGTCGTCGAGGTCTTGTTACTCCCCGAGAGACCGCATTCCAGTTAATGGATATCCGAGCTCCGTAACCGACTCGCTAAGCCGGCATCACGATTGCTTGCTCTTCTAGTAATGCGGATTACAAAGTACAGGGCACGTACGCAACACTTCGGAGTATATGCTCCTGTGTCCGTAACAATCATCAGGGGCGGCCTTCGTCAAGGACCGTGTAAAAGAGACGTTAGAGAGTCTCGGATAGAAAGCGAGCGTTGGAGCTACATCTCATGTACTCCGTACGAAGGAATCGGTATGTGTCTGACAATAGTACTATGTATTCAGCCTTAGCCCATCCACCACTGCCAAGGTACTTCATCAAAGGTATGTTCCGGGATTCGGGGCATCCTATACGCGTATCGTTAGTATCCCTCCTGATCAAGTTGGTGAGAACCTCGTCCTTCAAGAACACCTTTACGGAGAACCAACGGTTACTACCGCACATGCCAGCGCTTTTTTCTGTGCTTTCCAATCATAGCCACGCAACAAGCGTTCCGTGCATATAGCTCAGTGGTTAAACCGTCCACTTGATATGTGCATCAGCGCTGTCCAGATGGACTTGTAGTAATTCTCCGATACCAATGCTTTTTGGCGGGGTGTATTGCGGCGTAGCAGGAGAGAAACGCCATTGCAAATTCTCACGCTTAGTAACTAATATATTGTAACCCGACCACATCGAGATATGATCGTGATATCCTTTCTGAATTTACCTACTAGCCTACGGAGTAGTTTTCGTTTTGACGCTTTTCACTTTGTCCTAAGCTGAATTACACTTAGGTCTGACTTCTCTCAGCTATTAGTTCATGAGCTGCAGCTAAATCAATATTACCAAGCCTGCTCTGAAGATATGCAAAACCATGAATAGGGTGCCGGCAGGCCTTTGTTGATGTACCCCGTAGTAAACATCTTTTACAAAACCTCGTTGATATTACCGGGTAGGCTGACTGGCTTGTTTGGCAAGATGCAATTTCATCAAAAAAAGCCGCTATCGTACGAGAAGATCTCGGAGGTGAGCCGGGGGAGGATCCACGTCATCCTCCCAAGTCTTAGTATGAACCTTTAGCCCTTCTCATCCAACGCTAGGTGGTTCTTTTTGCTGGTCGCCGGCACCATATCCACCTGTAGAATATCCTTGACCATCCACCATTCGCGGGATAAAAAGAGAGCCCATCCTGCCGGGAACCGGGCTCTTCGGACGCCTCGGGCGGCCGCACAATCCTGCTCTTGTCCTGCGATGGAAGGCTAGAGTGTTTCGCGATTGTATAACGGCCCCCACTAGGAACGCTCTAGACGTTGACGGGAAGGGAGAGAGTGCGCGTGGGAGAGGGATAGAGAAGGACAAGAGGGGGGGGGATTCGGCAGGACCTTTTGTTTTTTTTTACCCATCTTCTTTTTTTTCCCTCCCCAAAACCTTATTTGCTGTTGTTGCCAGCGGCATGACCGACACCACCACCAGCGCGGTCGACGCAGAATGCTCCTCGTTAAGAGCGACACGATGGGGGACTCGGCTAGTCAAAATTACTCCATTATTCGCGAGTCCAGTAGGCCCTGCCCTCCGGTGAGAGAGAACAAGAGAGAGGGTCCAGAGGGAGATGGTTCCGCAAGCAGAAGACGGGACCGGAGACGAGAATGAGAAGCAAGATGGCGGAAAAGAAAGAAGAGTCCTCTGACACGTGTAAAAATATATAGACTCCCTAGAGCGTATGTGGTACCTCTACCACCGTCTTGGCATCCAGTCCAATATTGTGGTAGCCGCAGAGTACGCGCGCAACAAGAATAAGGACAGCGGCAACGACAGCGACGGGGATGATGATGATGATGATGATGATGATAAATTTCGGTTATGCAAGCCTGCCGTACTGAACGCTTTGCGCACAGTGGTCGAGGCCAATGCCGGGCTGCGACTGGTGGGTGTCGCGACCCCGTCGCCGCGAAACGGACGGCACACGATGCATATTGCTATGCTCCACGAAATTGATCTCGAAGGCTGCGTCGAATTCATCGAGGAAGAGAGCTCCGGCATCACTGCAGAGCAGATTGAACGGGCGCATAATCAATGGTACTTTGACGAGCCGGACCGTCCGTGGTTCAAGTTGTGGGTTATCAATGGCAAGACTCTCATCTTCATATTCCATCATTTGGTGGCTGATGGGCGCTCGGGGTACACCTTTCACCAACAATTTCTCGCCAGCCTCAACTCCACGCGGACAAGCGATGATACTGTTCGTGCTGCCGCACCTGCGCCGGCTCCGTCTTGGATAGTCAGCGCCAATGCGACCACGGCAGATATCCCCCAGGACTACTGCGACTTGATACGACAGGGCCAGAAGCTTGGGAAACCATGGAAACCGTCTACACTGGAGGCTTTTTGGCCAGTTCTTGTAACGTGGGTTCTGCAGCTACTGTTTGCCAGCCGGTTCGTATTGGCGGGGTTACCCCCTACCAAGCCGTACCCGAAGTCGGCGACTGCAGTGGCCGAGGTATCGCAAAGGACGGAATCAAGGATATCTCTGGGGCGTATCCCGGCAGAAGAGATGAACAAAATCCTGTCGGCTTGCAGAGCCAACAACACCACTTTCACGCCGCTCCTGGCGACCATGATTATGATCACTCTGGTTGCTGACTACTATCCCGACGCCGCTCTAGGAGGCACCCGTATTGCCTACGATTTACGACGCCACCTCCCAGAGCCTCTGGCAAGCGAGGAACGGTTCAGAATCGGAAACCGGGTCGGGGGAATAACAAAAGGGGAACGCGTGGGAAAATTTAAACGAGTTGTTAACAAGTTCGCCGCCACCACTGCCGCCAAAGTAGACGACACAAAGCAGCATGTACCTGAGCTGGACGCAGCAGGTGTTTGGGAGCTCACGCGATCGTGCAGGGAATGGCTAGAGGCAGGTATCGACGGCAACGCGAGGACGCAGTCATCTAGTAGCAATATAGCACCAGATCTCGAGGACTACCTGTCCAATATAATGCCCATGGTCGGTGTTTCTCTGAGGACAACCTTTCTCGTTTCCAATACAGGCGTTTTTGCGCCGCACGAGGAAACGAGCAAGGGCACAGATCGGTGGAAAATTGTCGATGTTGTCTTCTCGGCCGCTCCCACCAACGGAAATCAGGGAAGCCGTGGTCCCATCTTCTCCGCGGCCACTCTCCTGGGCGGCGATGTCGCCATCATTGCTGGCTACGAGGAGGGCGTCGTGAGCCGGGAGATGGGCCAGGCTATCATCGATGCAACTATCAGGAGGATGATGGCCCTGGCAGGTTGAGTGAGGTGGATTTTTGACTATCGAAGCGGCATCGCGAAGACCTGCCCATGTGTTGAGCAGTCAAATGGTGATATACCTCTGGTGGTATGGACAACCGCGAAGATGACGTGTGTATTGAAACTCTTGGGCTGTAATAAAACGCCACTAATATCAGTAATGTCGAGCATATCGGATGGGAAAAGAGAGATGTACGAATGGGAAATGGATGAGCACTGTACACATACTAAAGGGTTGATTTGGATAGAGGGATAGTATAGATATAAGCTGTCAATAAATGAATATCGACAAACTGTATTAATAATATATTATAGCATCAAAGATATCGAAGATAGTAAAGATGACTGTGGTGTATGTGCCAAGTTAAGGAAAGAAAGTCGAATAGGTTGAAGTACGTCATCTGCAAATGAATGCGCCTTTCATTTATAGTAGTCAAGCCATTGTTACAGCGTTTAGGGTTGAGACCATGTCGTTGGTTGTTGAATTCGTTTCCGGGCCATCTAGTTGGGTTGACTATAGTCATTGGAAGCTTGTAAATGTCAATCCTTCGACGTACGTGTCTGAAAAGGCACAGAAACAGTCGATATGGGTCGTGTCAGTACCGACGATGAGGAAGAAGGAGAGTCTGGCAATGATCTTGTGATCTTTCCTTCCATCTCTAATGGACGACCTAGGTAGTGCCTTCCTCATGAGCTGATCCCTTCCTTCCTCGCAGGATAGTTCCTTTATAATACTTGATGTAATGTATGTAAAAGGCAAGAACAGGAGAAAAAGAGGCAAGGGGATATCTCGGGATGGAAGAAGGAGCGGGTTTCTTAGGTAGAGAAGGAACCAAGAGCTCGTCAGTGGACCTGACGAACAAGTGTGTATACTGTGCGTATGTCCTCTTTGACCCTGTACTGCCTGCTGCTGGCTGTCTTTTCGCCTTGACTTAATTTGTGTACACAATATGGTATTAAAGTCACAACGTGGATTGAGCAACATGAGCAAGATTGCCAGAAGTGAATGTCTTTTGAGAGGCAACGCAAGTCGACCATCTAAGCCTTGTTAGTAGTATATCCCTCTACTGGTATGTACCGTTAAAATGGAATCCAAGTAGAGTATTAATGCATGTTACTTAAGCAGCTTTGAGATGAGCGTCGCCGTGCGTCACGTTTGACAGAGATTACCAGGTGGCTAATAAGGTATCAACCCTATGGAAACAAACATTCGACAAAATATCAGCACTCGGCTCCGAGTACTAAAGCACAGCACAATTTACTCATAACATTTATATTGCCGTGTAGAATGTCCGTCGCCGATAACGGATCCGACCGAACAACGTCGACGGTTTGGATATGACCGCCAAGTTCTGACGAACGACTCTATGCCTATGCCGCTAAACGGCTTCCCGCACATGAACTGGCAGGCTAAACGGCGTCGAATCTCCTCACCGCGACCCCACCAATAGATAAGGTGCCGTGTTAGATTGTGCGGGATCGGTTTATCAGATATTACGGCATTACGCTATTGATCATTTCCGCGGGTGTGCTGCTCTTATCAATTACCTGATGTAGACGACGAACCCATTGAGTTGGGGTTTAGTGGTTTAGGGGGTTGAAGGCAAAAAACTATTAAGCTTTCGCCGTATTCGAGTTTTTTTCTCTTTCTTTTTGGCTTCCTTCTCATTTCTGAAGGAAGAAAGATTGAAGGTTTAGGCGCGGCGTCAATTGAATGCGACTTGCAGAGTATTACGGAGTACGGCACGGAGTACTCCGTATATGCAACGGGAATTCCTTGTTGAGCTTTTGTCCCTCTGTATCGTTGGCTTTGCTGATAGACTTTTTCTTTTTTTCCCCAGTCCTCTTTAGGGCTGAACCGTTCAATCACTACAGTCATAACTACTTCTGCGACGACTTCGTTCTCAATACCGATAGACCCTTCGTGTTTCATCGCCGGGGTTGGAAGTCATCAAGGAGATAGGAAAGAAAAAAAGGCGACATGGATGAGGATGCGCCAACCGCGCTCCCGGGTCTTCAGCCCGCCAAGAAGCCTATACTACAACGGCTGAGACACGCCGTCACGACTCGCGACGGCCTCATCGGCAGTTATGACTACGGGGCGCTGTTCCGGCCCAACTTGCCCTTCATGCGCAAGGGCCAAAGGAGCGGGAGCCCGTTCTTCGGCCTACACGATAAGATGCCTGTCTTGCTCGCTGCCCTGCTTGGCTTCCAGCACGCCCTCGCCATGTTGGCCGGCGTTATAACACCGCCCATACTCCTCAGCGGTGCCGGCGGTGCCAACTTTGGCGGTTCGGACCAGCAGTACCTCGTCTCGGCTTCGTTGATTGTGAGTGGGATCCTGTCCGCAGTACAGATCACCCGCTTTCACATATACAAGACTCCGTGAGGTCCCCCTTTCTCCCATGCGTAATCGCTCATTGGAGTTCTCCCCTAATACTTGATAGATATTACATCGGGACCGGGCTCATTTCCGTGGTCGGCGTCTCGTTCGCCATAATACCCATTGCCCAGGGCGGCTTTGACCAGATGTATAGCAACGGCTTTTGCCCCGTCGACCCGGATACCCAGGGCCGCCTTCCTTGCCCACGAGGTTATGGTGCCCTTCTGGGCACCTGCGCCGTTTGCGCTCTGCTCGAGATCCTTATCTCATTCCTTCCACCTCGGATATTGCTAGCCATGTTTCCGCCTGTGGTCACAGGCCCAACAGTCATGCTCATGGGTGTTAAGCTCATTCAGTCAGGCTTCTCGGACTGGATGGGCGGCACGGGACCATGCAGCGTTACGGCCACCGCCGTCGACTTTTTCGCCAAGTGTCCCAACGTCGACGCTCCTCACTCACTGCCGTGGGGAAGCGCTGAGTACCTCGGGTTGGGGTTCTCCGTTTTCGTCACCATTATTCTTGCGGAGCGTTTCGGATCACCCATCATGAAGTCAACATCTGTCGTCATCGGTCTGCTGGTGGGTTGCATTGTCGCCGCCGCGTGCGGTTACTTCGACCGGTCTGGTATCGACGCAGCCCCCGTTGCCAGTTTCATATGGGTTGAGACTTTTCCGTTGACCGTTTATGGCCCGCTCGTGCTACCCATCCTGGCTGTCTATGTCATTCTCGCGACCGAGGCGACTGGCGATATTACGGCCACCTGCGATGTGTCAAGGGTTGAGGTTGATGGCCCCGCGTACGAGAGTAGGGTACAGGGCGGAATCCTCGCTGACGGCCTGGCTGGCGTTCTTGCCTCGCTCATGACCGTCACGCCCATGTCATGCTTTGCTCAAAACAACGGCGTCATTGCCTTGACGCGCTGTGCCAATCGCAAGGCCGGGTATGCCTGTTGCCTCTTTCTCGTCGTCATGGGCATCTTTGCCAAGTTTGCCGCCGCTCTTGTCGCCATTCCTTCGTCTGTGCTAGGCGGCATGACAACGTTCCTGTTCTGCGCCGTCGTCGTGTCGGGTATGGCCATCATCTCCCGCTCTCAGGGCTCGTTCGACCGACGAAACCGCTTTATTTTGACGGCCGGCCTCGCGCTGGGATACGGGGCTACTCTGGTACCAACTTACTTCGACAGCATCTTCTCCTACACGGGAGATAACAGCGCCCTGCGGGGGTTCCTCGACGCCATCACTTTGGTTATGGAGACGGGCTTTGCTGTATGCGCCATTGCATGCATGATCTTGAATCTGATTTTGCCTATGGAGGTGGAGGAGGACATTGACGCCACCAACGCGACTTTCATGCGGCGGCGGTCGCAGCACCAGGGGCGCGCTGAGGAGGATTTAACTAAGTAGAGTTCGGGACGGGATGACGGCGACGAGATCTCTAAAGTCGCCGACAGTGGTGAGCAGCAGTAGCAGCAGAACGCTGAGAAAAGCGACAAGCAAGTTTAGACGCTTGAAAGCGGCACAGCGGTGGCGAATATTATGTGGTAAAACTAGGGCATATTTATTTTACTAGTCTGGTCGTGTACATTTTCGGCGCAACACCTGACTCTTCACTGTCTCTAACTGGCCTTCTCTTTGGTAAAATAGAAAAGGAGAAAAAAGGAAGAGGATTTCAGAAAGGGCACGTACCTGGAGCCTAGGCGTGGGCGCAGCTCGTCAGGACAAGAGAGGGATCTGGTAGATGCCGACTTGACTATCTCGGCATCTCGTACTCTGCTTCTCTAAGATGCGTCGGGAGTACGTGAGAATAAGGCGGTCATCGAACTAAAGACATAGTCCTGTTCACTACGGAGTAACGAGTAGTATGCCTTACATGTCCCAAACACATAGTTGCCGATTCTTACGCATAATACGGAGTACCATCAGCTTTGACAAGGGCTTCGGCTCTCTGACAGCGAGCTGAGATTACCCAAAGCGGCAGGTAAGCTATTTCTGCTAGTAGTAAAGCGTATTGGCACAAATCCGCTAATGAAGCAGCTCGCGAAGTGCCGAAGTTGACACACAAATATAGGGATTACCATACACGGCCGATCGTTGAGGACATGATCCGTGATATATCCCCACTACTGACGGACCTACACGGCTTTAAGTCTCTTCCTTCCACCTTGTTTCGTCTTCTCTCGACTTCGAACCCACATCTGTTTAGTTTTATTTTATTTTTTTTCGCCTGTAAGCTGAACGGAGAATTAACGTGCCGTGAGCTTTGGCGGTTCGTCGGGCCCATGCTCGGCCGGATGCGCAGCTCTAGTTGCCTCCTTAGCTCGCCTCGTAGCGGACCAAGGCCTTGCCGGAACAAGTAGCTGGAGTACGATTGATCATCGCGGGGGAGGAGGAACAGGCGAGAGAGCCTTTCCAGGAGCGACAACTCGTAATAACTGGTGGAAAAATAGACGATAATCGACGAGGCTAAGCCTGATAGGATGTCGGTTAGGGGGTTATGTTCGTTCAGCCTCACTAGAGTATAGATATAAAAAGGATAGGACGGAGGAACAAGTCTGGGAAAGGGCTATTCTCAAAATCCTCAACACTTGCTCACTCACATCTGGCAAGGACAGCCAAAGAAAAGAACAAGATGGCCATCAACAAGCACCTCGCCCTCCTGGCCACCGCCGCCAGCACCACGTTCGCCGCGGCCCAGGACCTCAACGCCATGGCCGAGGGCGCCTGCAACCCCACCCAGGGCGGCGAAGGCGCCTGCGGCCCCAACGGTTCCGAGGAGTGGCTCAACTCGGGCCTCCGCGGCGACGGCTGGGAACCCCCGTTCCTCGACATCAACAACCTGACGCACATCTCCCTCGAGGACTACTACTCGGGCGTGGGATCGGCCTGCGCGCAGTACGACTCGGCCTTCCAGGCCTCGGGCTCCAAGTACGACATCGACCCGGCGGTGCTGGCCTTCATCGCCATGCAGGAGTCGTCGTGCAACAACGACGCCGGCGGGCCCACGCCGGGCCTCATGCAGTGCCACCCGGGCAACTGCCAGAACGGCCAGGACAGCTGCTGGTACCCGGTCGAGGACAACGTCGACTGCGGCGCCTTCTTCCTCCGCTCCGCCCTCGACGGGGCCGACGGCAACGCCGTCCGCGCCCTGGGCCGCTACAACGGCTGGTTCACGGCCGAGGACGGCAACGGCATGAACGGCGGCCGCGGCATCACCGTGGACTACCCCTGCTCCGACGAGGGCAAGGGCAACGGCTACCCCCAGAACCTGGACTACATCCACGAGACGCTCAACGGCTGGTTCCAGGGCTACGACATCTACGGCGACGACGCCGGGCTCGGGGGCTCGTACGACTGCCAAGGCAACTGCGACGCCAACGTCTGCTAGCGGGAGGAGGCAAAGAAAAGATGTTTACGATGGATGGCTTTCATGATGGATTTTTTTATTTAAAATTGCTATGATGACCTTGTCAGTCCGAGGCAGCGTATATATATAAATACCGTATAGACGAGTGTTGAACGAATTGGACTTGATTATAGATTATTATAGGTCTTTGGGCCATTACGTAAATATATGTATACATGTATGTCTCATTTCAACAATTCGGAAGCGCTGGTGGCCGTCAGGCATCCGGATCTCTACCAGCTATAGCACTCCTCCACCAGCCTCACCACGCGACTCCCCCCCATCCTCCTATTCGCCCTCACCACCTCCCACCGCACATCATCCGCCATACCCGCCGGCCCACACGAAACCACCACCACATCACCTCCCCCATCATCATCATCATCGCCATAACCGCCACCCACCTCCCTCGTCACGACGTGCCCGACATCCCACCTCCTCCCCGTCCGGACATTGACCTCCACCCCGCGACCCCTCATCTCCCCCACCCCGGACGCCCGCACCAGCTCCTCGGAGCGGCTGCTAAAGTACAGCGCCGTGCGGCCCAGCCCCGCTGACGCCCGCGCGCGGAGCAGCGGTAGTAGGGCGGTTATGCCGGACCCGCCGGCTATGCAGACCACGTGGGCGGCCGAGGTGGAGAGGTAGCGCGGGGTCGTGGCGGGGGAGGAGGAGGAGGCATAGGGGGTTTCGACGAGGACTTTTATCGCGGTTTGGGTGTTGTTGTTGTTGGTATTGTTGAAGAGGCGGCGGGTCAGGCCGCGGTTCCGGCGGATGAGAAACGTTAGGCCGGTGGCGGAGGGATTGTCGGAGGGGAAGAGGGCGGTGGTGTCGCCGGGTTTCTCGTGGGGGTCTTCTTCTTCTCCTTCTTCAGGGGTATTTTCATAATCAATATTCGCGTCGTCTTCTCGTTGAAGGAGAGGTTGAGACGATGATCCTTTTGCTCCCGATCCGGACGCCGCGTTGATGGCGGCGGCGGGCGGCATGGATTCCATCTCGAATTCGGCGTTACCACCACCGGCGTCGTAGCTGTCTGAGCTCGTGCGTACCGCGTTGTCACGCTTGCTCTCGGACGAGTCTCGCTCGGACGACACGTCGGATCCCAGCTCAAACATCTCGTGCCCGGCGAGGGGTTGATGCCCGCTGGCTAACAGCCGGTGACGGCCCTTCCCTCCTCCGCGGCTGCTGGGGACCGCCGACTTGGCTATCGAGAACGGGTGGTTCTCCCACAGCCTCCACCGGCCCTGGGGGAAATAGAGATACGCGTGGCCCGTGGCGGAGACGCCCTCGATGAACACCTGGCAGTACTCGTGGTCTATAATCTCCACCGTCGCCTCGCGCAAGCCGTTGCTCGCCACCTTGATCATCCGGACCGCCCTCTCGGCGACCCAGACAAACGCCGCCAGCACGACCCAATTCTCGTAGCCCCAGCGGTACGAAAACTCGATATTCAGATGCAGATACGCGCCGACGAGGACGACGGCGGCAAACACGATGTGAACGTCCAGGAACAGCTCGTACCAGCGCCTGCGCAAAGGGAGGAGCGAGAGCGGGACGATGAGGAACATGGCCAGCATCGTGGCCGAGCCCGCGATCCAGTAGGCCTGCGTGAGCTTGTGCCATATGACGTCCAGGTGCGAGACGAACTTGATGCCCGAGTGCAGCGCGCCCTGGAAGACGCAGACGTACGCGACCCAGCGGTGCAGCAGCAGAAACGTCCCCCGGCTCCAGCCCGTGAGCGCGACGAGGGGGTTGTTGCGGCCGCTGAAGAGGAGCAGGACGGAGAGGTTGGCGACGCACAGGATGGCCTGGCGGTTAGAGAAGTACGACGCCAAGGCCTCGCGGGCCGAGGCGTAGGAGCCGTTGGGCAGGGGCCCGCCGCGGTAAGTGACGACGGACAGGACGGCGTTGACGGCTGTGATGGCGAGGATGAGGAGGGCTTGGCCGCGGGTGGGGGCGAGGCCGATGGACATGGGGAGGCTGACGAGGTGGCGCTTGCCGTAGAGGGCCGGGTCGACGACGTAGGCTAGGAGGAGGCGCTCGCCGCGCGGCCAGAAGGAGGCGATGAGGAAGTGCCAGAAGGTTAGGGCGAGGGGAAACAGGAGCATGAATGCGACCAGCACAATCCTACAAACTCTTTTCTTTAGCACGGCGGTTTGCACGCTTTTACCCTCCCCCCTTTGCTCTCTTTTCGGGGGATAAGAAATTTGGATGAATAAGTCTTACCCATATCTCGAGTGTTGCTCCTCAACACGGGCAAAGTCCCTGTGATGCCCCTCGACAGGGTCATACTCCTCGTCCGGCCACCAAGCCGGCGCGTCCACCACCTTTCCCGCCTCGTACTTTTTGACCGGCCCCCGCCCGCACATGATCATGGCAACATCATACGAGTACTTGGGCTCGTGGGCCCCTCCCGGCACGGCGTTGGACTCCCAGAAGCGCTCGACCTCCCACTGCTTGACGTGAGAGTTGCTGTCTTGGAGACAGCGCAGCTTGATGCACCAGGCCAGGGACATGAGGTACGCGTCGTCGTTGGCGTAGCATTCCGAGGAGGTACTGTATCCTTCTTCCTCGTCCTCGTGGTCACCACCACCACCACCCCCGTGACGGCGTCGGTCATGGTGTTCGTCGTCGTCGGTTGTGGAGCAGCTCAGCCGGGCGGCGGAGATGATTTCCTGGCAGGCGTAGGCGCAGGGCGGATCGTACATGGAGATGCCGTAGCCGATGAGCCCATGTTGGCGGTTGATCTTGGATGGAGTTGCCGAACTGCTATGCGCCGAGACGGAGTCTGCTGCGAGGAGGATGACGAAAAGGCCCACCACCAGGGCAGATGCTCGACGACGCAGCATCCGAACAATACTATTATTATTGCTCCCTCTCGAAACTGTCTAAAAGAAAAGGAAAAACAATGATGATGAGGAAACTGGCCTGTGTGGCATTTGTATCGATGAGAACAAGAGATGAAATGAAAAGAAAAAATTGAGATGATGTTGGATGTGATTGTGCTGATGAGCGAGGTTGTATTTTCATTTCTCACCATTTCCAAGCCCGAGCTTTCCGTGGATGGGATCGTCGGCGCTTTTTCTTGGCGGTCCTACCATATGGTCCATGGTAACTAGACGGATATGATTTGATTTCCCACGGGCGGCCTTTTTTTTACCTTCGCAAACTTGCTCTTGCTCTCTGTGCTTACTAAGGCCCTAATAGCGAGTGTCTACTCTGTACGTTATGCCTGCATGTCGAGTATACTCAGCCACCTGCAGGGTTATACGACCAATATACCGGCTATTATCCTGTGGCGCCTATGATTTCTAGTGAGCACGAGGAATAAGTATTTGTACCTGCTTAGTAGTAGTAGTAGTAGTAGTAGTAGCTGACGGGCTTTTGGTACAAGTAACTTTGTAAGCGAGCCTCTTGCCTGGTTGTCCGTAGCTCTTACTCGAGGAAGTAGAAAGAGGCATGAAGAGGCAGGAGCTGCAACAGCCATCGTAGCTGCCCTCTCGATAGCCCTCGCGGCCGACAAAAAGCAGCCTGAGGCAGAATGCACACTCTGACAGCCCTCTCAAATGCCCTGGTAGCAGCATTGAACTCAACCTAGACTGTCACAGCCGCCCTCACAGTTGACAAAAGAAGCCTCCGAAAACAGTTTTGCATACCCTTTGGATACTACAAGGTACGTTGAGTGATAGAACTTTATGATGGATAGAGCATAGTTATAAATTACTAAGTCATCCACCTGCTTGCTTTTTCTACTCAACAACCGCAACGAATTTCATTTGTGACACTATACACCAAGTAGGAACCTAGGGTAACATCACCTGCGAAGCCAATTTATTACCCCGCGATGTTTTGTGCGGAGAACATGGCTTTCGGCGCCAAGACCGACGTCGGGAGCAAGTCCGGAAAAGCCGAGCCCGCCAGAGAGGAGTAGTAGCTGGATTACTCACATCGGGTCGGGTAGCAGAGCTTCAAAGAGTCTAGAAGCCGAGACTTAGACAGGAGTTGCTTTCGGATCAAATAACATCGGGTTGCAAAATATTCAACATTTAGAATAAAAAGCGTACCCTTGCTGACCTCCTTTTCACAATCATCATCATCATCATCACCATCAGTAGCAGCAGCAGAAATCAACAACACGCCCATACGGCATAAGCTCAAGATTACATATTGAACATTAGATATACCGTCAGCTTCATATCTTCAATCATGGCCCCCAACCGCTTGATCCTGGGCCTCATGACCCTCGGCCCGGACGAGGCCACCGGAGCCCGCATCACCTCCATGGACGTGTACAAGCAGTGCCTCGACTACCTCACCTCCAAGGGCTACAATGAGCTCGATACCGCCGCCATGTACGTCGGTGGCAAGCAGGAGGGCTTCACGAAGGACGCCGGCTACCGGGAGCGCGGCTTCGAGATCGCTTCCAAGATCTTCCCCGTCAACCCCGGCGACCACTCGGCCGAGAACCTGCCCAAGTTGTGGGACGTCAGCCTCGGCCGCCTCGGTGCTGAGTCCACCGACATCTTCTACCTGCACGCGCCGGACCGCAGCGTTAGCTTCGAGGAGACCCTCGAGGCCGCGGACAAGTTGTACCGTGCCGGCAAGTTTAAGCGCCTGGGCCTGAGCAACTACGCCGCGTGGGAGGTTGCTGAGATTGTGGGCATCTGCGAGCGGAGGTACGTTCTTTCCAGCAAGGCCTTTTCTTTTTTTCTTCTCAAGGGTCTCGTTGCTGACTTTTGTGTGCTTGAACAGGGGTTTCGTGAAGCCGACAATCTACCAGGGCATGTACAACGCCATCAGTAAGTACTCTTCCCTAACCCCTCATGTGCCATGATCCGGATTCTGAGACGGGAGCAAATTAGCACGAGCGCTAGAGTCTGAGCTGGAGCCCTGTCTGCGCAAGTACGGCATCTCCCTCGTCGTCTACAACCCCCTGGCCGGCGGCCTGTTCTCTGGAAAGTACACCACCCTCGACGTCCCCAACGAGGGGCGCTTCAGCCAGAAGCTCAGCTACGGCAAGATGTACCAGGACAGGTACTTCAAGCAGTCCGTCCTGGACGCGCTGGCCATCATCGAGCCCGCGGCCAAGAAGCACGGCATCCCCCTCATCGAGGTGGCCCTGCGGTGGTGCGTCCACCACAGCAAGCTGAAGATGAGGGCCACCGGCGGCGACGACGGCATCATCCTCGGCATCAGCTCGTTCCAGCAGCTGGAGCAGAATGTCGAGGCCTGCGAGAAGGGTCCCCTGCCCGAAGAGGTGGTCAAGGCTCTGGACGAGGCGTGGGAGCGGGCGCGCGGAGATGCCCCTACCTACTGGCGGTAAGCACGAGACCCGTAGTCCATACAGGTAATCAGAAACAGCTTTACGGAATACAGTTCGAAGGCCATGTATATTCGCCGTGCTGGGAACCAAGATGTGAGCTTGAAAGTGAATTTCATCATTGCCCAGTCTATTTCATCATTGTGACACTGCACCGATACATACTTCTATACTCTGTAGCAGACTGCGCCTTTTTCTACACAATGTCCACGCCGAACCCAATTTCTAGAATGGTTCATTTGAAACCTGCCTCGAGATACTGCCGGGAAAACGGATAGTCGACGTAACCCTCAGGCGCCATGGGAACATAGAACGTCGACCTGTCGTAGCCCTCGAGAGCGACGCCCTCGCGCACCCGATATACCAGATCCGGATTCGACACAAAGTGACGCCCAAACGCCACGGCCACGTCCCTTCCGGGCCCGGACCCGTACGTGTCCCCATCCACCGCGCGCCTCGCCGTCTCCGGCGTGAACCCGCCGGCCACAATCACCGGCGACGCCCCGTCCCACAGGTCCACCATCCACCGCACCGTGCGCGCGCCCCCGCACTCGGCGTCGTCGTTGCCCCGGATGCGCGCCTCGACGAGGTGCAGGTACGCCAACCCCAGGGGTCTCAACCCCTCGAGCAGGCACCGGAAAGTCGGCTCGGGGTCCTCCATCAGCATGCCCTGAAAATCCGAGTACGGGCTGAGCCGGACGCCCACCTTGTCCGCGCCCACGGCCTCGGCCACGGCCCTGGCCACCTCGACGTGCAGCCTCGTCCTGTTCTCGGCGGACCCGCCCCAGCGGTCCGCCCGCCGGTTGCACGTGTCCTGCAGGAACTGGTCCAGCAGGTAGCCGTTGGCCCCGTGCACCTCGACGCCGTCGAACCCCGCGGCGACGGCGTTTTCCGCCGCGGCCACGTGGTCCCGGATCGCGCGCTCGATGTCCCCCTCCGTCATCGCCCGCGGCACGTGCGCCCCGGGACGCATAGGCACGGCGCTGCTCGACAGCACCTCGAAGCCGCCAGCGGCTAGAAGCTCCGGGTCGTTGGCGCGGCCCCGGTCCAGGATCTGGCAGAAGATCTTGCATCCCCTGGCGTGCACGGCGTCGGTCACGCGTTTCCACGCCGCGATCTGGGCCTCGGACCACAGGCCCGGGACGTGGGCCTCGCCGGCCACGCGGTGCGCCGTCATGGTGGCTTCGCCGATGATGAGCGTTCCCGGGACGCAGGCCCGCTGCTCATAGTATTCTTTGAGAAGACACCGTTAGGGAACCCGTTCATCTTGAAAGTCGTAGGTAGTTCTTGAAGAAAAGATTAAGAATAAATAAATACCTTTGACGAGCTCGGTGGGCACCCAGTTCTCGTCGCACCGGTTCCTCGTCAGCGGGGCCATGACCACGCGGTGCTGGAGCTCCGTGGCGCCGATGCGTAGAGGCTGGAACAACTTTGTCATGTTCGAGATGTGAGTTCGTAAATCCTTTTTCTTTGTTTCAGTAACTACTAATGCTGTTTAAAAAACCCTATTGTAGTATGTACATGCATCATGGTAATGCAAAACGTGCTTTTTATAGGAAATAGATATAAAGAGGTGGGGGGGGGGGGGTTGTGCAAGGCACGTATTATTCATCTTGCATGGCTAAAACAAACAAAAACGTTGTACAAAAACTGATGTGTAATCATCAGGCCAAATTTTGAATCAAATACCCAATACTTCCTAACAAATGTTCAGGAACCTATGGAGCGCCATGGCAGTTGCGTCGGCATAGGCCATCAATAGGAAAAAAGAAGAACGATGCGGCGGCGTGAGATATATAGTTGCATTTCCTATCTAGGTAAAACAGTCACTCCGAAACTCCGAAACTCCGGAGACGTGGAGAGGCACAGAGGCCGAGTCGTCCCACTCCGTGCTCCCAAAAGTTGATTCTTCGGGGGTACTGCCGGTTTCTGCTGGACAGGTGGTAGGCAAGGGCAAGGTGCGAATCCCGTATATATTTCAAACCTCAGATTTGTCGTATATTATCCTGCATGTAAAGGCTACGCCTTGTAAGAGCCGACCTCACTTCTGCCTCGTCACACCCACCTCCCTGAATGGCCGGGCGACTGAACAGAGGATAGGGGACAGAAAGAAAGAAAGAAAGGAGAGGGAACAAAAGACGAGTGAAGGAATGTGTTGTCGACATAGTAACTTCAGTCTAACCAAGGTCCGGATCCATGTTCTTCCATGTATAACTGCGCAACTGTTCTAGCTTCCACACCGTCTGTCAAATTCAGCAACAAATCGTCCATATCCTCAAATCATTCATGCCCATACCAAATTCCCCTCGATTGCAGCCAAGACGAGAGACTTAGCATTGTACCGGACGATAGTACGTGACTCTGCGCATAAAGTCATGGTCCTGTAGTATATCCTCCAACATTTTGTCTACTGTCAGCTGGCTCATCATCCGAGCAGTCGGAATATCGGCTTGGACTGCTTGGGTCTTTTCGCGCATCTTGCCTGCGAGTAATTTCTTGTCCACGGAGCCGGAATTGTGCAGAGCCTCCATAAAGCGCTTCTCCAAGGGATCGAGCGGATATCTCCGCTCGCAGCCGATCGATTGGCACCATACCTCGTACATATATGGGCGCAAAAGATTCTTGGAAAAGCTATCGAGTCCCTCGTCAGTATCCCCGTAAAGGTCCTGCTGCATGTGCGACCGACCCTCCTCCTTGCGGAAGCTGATGACGGCCGGGTCAACGGGAAGAGAGAGGAGGCTTTGGGCCAAGTGAAACATGCATGCCCGGTTGCCTTCGTTGAGGAGAAGACGTCTTCGGCCAAGACAGGCTGCAATCGCATCAAGTGACTGCGGAGAATGGCTCCAGACGCCGTCCAGCCAATCTGTGAAGAATTCTGCCATGCCAAAGTTTGCCTGGTCAAGGGCCCGAACAATGATTGGATTACGCTGGGCCATGGCAGTGGGCACATAACACAGGGATTCTGCATTAGTACTCGACTCCCTTACCAACGGCCTCATATCATCTCCGGACCCGGCATATGCGGCTTGAGCAAAGTAGTGCGCTACCTTGTGATACATTTTGGCCTGTCGCCTCATCACCTTGAGCCCCACCTCTCGGGCCTCTTTGTACGTCACTTGTGTGCTATATGTCTGGAATATTGTCAAGTTGCTTGGTGAAGGCAGGTACTTGGCATGTAGCCTTGGTAAAATTGAATCAAGGAACTCTTCTTTGCAGTACTGGATGCTGAGTCGAACAAATGTCTCTATGATGCCCGGTGATAATTCCTGTATCTGCTGCAACTGCCTTTGCAGCTGGGGCAGCAGACTCACATCGCCCCGCTGGATCATTGTCTCGATAAGGACAATATTCACAGGCACGGCTTGATCTTCCTGTTCGAAGAGGTACTTGAATATTCGGCTTTGGTCTGCCCAAAAAGCTGTAAACAACGCCGGGCGGATGATGCCACGGTCAAGAGGGTTTCTGACTGTAGTCAGTGGATAGCTTAGTTTGACGTAGGCGGTTACTACGTCGAATTCGCCGGCTTCGTTGGCTTTACCCAAAGCCTTGGCTTGTTCGTATTCAGTTGCCATTTGTTTGCCAAAAAGAAAAACGAAGCCAGGAGCAGTGTCAGCTTCATCTGAATGGTACTTCTTCAAATGCTCAGCCAACGCCACTTGATTCGGAAACCCAACAGTGTCGAGCGGACAGCTAGTGCATCCACACAGGAACGGTCTTTCGTGTTCCTTTTGGTGAAATTCTTGCTGACTTTGATGCAGAAACCCAGAGGCATACTTGTGGCAGAGCTGTCTCCTACATTTGAACTGAATCTTTCCGTCGAGACTGAAGAAGGCAACCTGTTCGGGACCAGTCATGGTATCTATATTGGTAGTCTCAACGGCCTTGCGAATGAATTTTATCCTCTCAAGAATATTAATGGTTCCGTGACTCTGTCCAACCGTTTCGTTTAATGTGCACTGGTTGCCATTATTCGCGTAGATAAGCCTATTGCTCTCTGGTGTCACAGTGGTGGCGAGAAATATCCGGTCGAGGACTCTCTTCGCTTCACTGAAATCCTGTTGCTCCTTGGCGCCAAGTTGGGAGATTCCGTCAGAGGCATGCTTGATATAATGGCTCCAATGGGCAGACACGTAATCAAGCAGAGCAAAGTACCCGGTTACTGCGGATTTCCGCGTGGGTAATTCTTCATTACTGGCCTGGAAAGGATCAGAAGACAGATATTTGGCAGAGAAGATGGTTTTCGAGGCATGTTTAGCGGCGAGATTAAATTATCCGTCCTTTTCCAAATACCTATGATAATGCCAGAATGGCTTTTAATTTTGATTCAGGAGCAATAGGTAGAGAAGACTTACTCGCGGGCTGTGCGGTGAACTATGGTGACTCGCTGCTCGCCAGGGAGACCCGGAAACATCTCACTGTCTTCAACTTCGACGAATGAGCTACATATGGCTTTGCAGAAATCTTTGCGCATATTCTCGGGATCGCAAAAATGATCATTGTCGAGCATGATGCAGAATGTTGCTTGAAGCTCTCGCCAGCATAAAGGCCGCTCAGTATACAAAACCCAGCCGAGGATTGCTTTTGCCGAAGTCCTTTTGGGAGACGCACGGAGAACCCAGCCTACAATATAACAATATATGAACTCGAAATGTAAGCATGTGGTGCAAGGAAAGCATCTCTGCGTTGATTCAACGTACGCATCCTCCAGACCACTGGGAAACCGATCCAGCCTCAGCTCTTGGTCCAAGTCTCTCCGATAACCTTGTAAAAGAAAGTTTTCTAGGACGACCTTGGCATACATAAACATGCCTACATCATGTGTTGGCCCAGTAGATCCGGGATATTAGGCATCTTTTGGGGTACTCTTGACAGATGTAGACCTCACCTTCTGCTTTCTGCGCAACTGTACGAGCGAGAGTCAATTCCTGTTGTTCATCCAATCCAAACTCCATCTTGATATCTCGCGTCATGAGGCTAATATAGTTCTCGATATCAATTCGGTGCCTCTCTTCCTTGTCTATATTGATTTGAGCACATCCGGTAAGGTTCTGGTCAATATGTCCGTCTCGTCGTCCTGATATCAGGAGGCGTATTGGGCTTCGACCAGAGTTAATCTCGCCTTTGAACCAATTGATAATATTGATAGAATGAAGTGTACGTTGATGCATCGACATTTCGCATTCGTCAATTCCATCAAGTATGATGAGAACTGGCCGATTCTGCATAGCGATACACTCTGCAACCAGAAGCATCAGAAAACTCTCACACATAAGTTCCGACTTGTCCTTTGGACCGAGCTCAACTCGCAGATGAGGAATCAGCTTGTCATCCGCATCCCAAATTTGAGCAATAAGCGCTCGCAGCATCAAGATAGTATCTGACACGTTGCCCTGAGTTGGAGATGACGGTTTCTTGAAGTACCAATAAAGGCAAATGCCGTTAGAAGACGAGTTTGCCTCTGAACAGATATACTGCGTGATACCTGAGACAAGAGTTGTTTTGCCTTGGAACTATTTATCGGTTTACTAAGTAGCAGGCGAGCGTAAGGAATGGGTTGACGGGGTATCCTCACCTGAGCCTGGCTTCCCATGTATATAGAGGATGGGAGACTTGCCTTGACCACTAAGCCAGGCCGACTCGGGTGGTTTCCTGGCCGGAAATAGTTTTCATCTGCTAATAGACGCAATAAGTAGCTTCAGAACGGGCCTTTTTGTGCGGTGAGCGGGTAGGGGAAAGACAAGAAGTTTGATGGCAAGTACTACTGAGCTGCAATGCGCAGAAGCACATCATCAATGGGTTCAAGGCCCTCCACTAAAGGATATATTGTATATGGTATGTTGTGAATAGGATTTGTCCACAGCGGCAAGTGTTCAGAAAGGCCCAGGACCAGGGAACCCTACTATTTTCTGTTTAGGTAGGTATACGTTCTATCATTAATTCAATACTAATACTGTCCCGAGACTTCGCTAGGGTGAATATGCAAGCTAGAGCGTGTGATAAAATGGACCTACCTGAGCAACCCGGATATGTAGGTTGCATCAATACTGTGCAGAGCGCAATATGCTAGACCATCTGCTGAAGCTACATGAGGGTAACGGCGTCGATCATTCAAACCCAAAGTTCATATTCCAGCAGATGCTGACGGGATATCTTTCCATATTTCCCTATTCCCAAACCAGGTATGCAGATATATCCAAAAACGGAACGAAAAGAAGATCAGACTCGGGCCTACTCCCTTTGCCTGTTTCGCACGTTGGGGCCGGGCGAGATTACCAACTTCTTCAAGTCGCCTCGGTCTGGGCTGTTCGATGGTGATATCCAGACGCAGCGGTCCCGTAACAGGGCGCGTTGCGAGCCATCGATGGACGACACGTCAAAGGTATGACTTGCCCCTTGAAGCTGGCCAAGAGGAGCATGAACAGCATCCTCGCGTTCAAAGGTCTGTCCGTTATCGTGGTTAGATTCGGTTTTCTCAGCCGATGGCCGCGCGCACGTACCTGTTTCCCTGCGTTTCCGAGCATGTCTTGCAGGCGGGACGTTGCCTGAACGTATCCCGGGGAGCACGCGCCATCGAACTTGATGACGCCAAAGTGGTCTTCGGCGAGCGGGTGCTTGCTCTCCATGCTATCGGGCAGCCCGAGAGTGGCACTCTCCATATCCGTGACCATCACCGGCTCTCCTGCGTGGGCGAACGACCCGTCGGGGTTCTGGAGACCTGTTCAGCACGGGGTAACCAGCCTGTCACGGCCAGTTCCAAGGACTCACCTGGACGAGTCTTTTCGTGAGGGCGGTTTCGTAGAAGCTCGCAACCTGGACGTTGGGCCGGACGGTTTCCCTGAACCTGTCCAGGCGCGCACGCCACTCGGAGCCATCCTTGCTGATCTGGGCGAGGCGCTGGCCCGTAGCGGAGAATGTCACCGCGCCCAGCATGTCCGATACGTTCATCCCGCGATGCGGGACGGCGAAGAAAAGGATGCCCTGGGTAGCGGTCGATATGCTCGAAGCCCCACGCACGTATTCGGAGATGAGAAGCTGCGCGTGGGTTGAGAAAGGCGTCGGAACTCGGGGAGATGCGGAAACAAACATACCTCCTGTAGAATAATGCCACCAAAGCCATGCGCCACGAAAACCAAAGGCCGGTGGGGTTCCTAACGCAATCAGGGCACGAACACCATGTGCCGAGCGCGAGGGTCTCACTTACGTCTCTGCGAGCTTGCTTCAGCGCGTTTCCGAGTCCCCGAGCATAGTCCAGTACGTGGGCGGCGTCGGTCCCCGCGAGCGCGGACCCGTGTCCGAATACCATGGCCCTGGCGTTTGGGAAATCGTGCCGGAGAAAGTGG
The DNA here is from genome assembly GCA_026184415.1 of Trichothecium roseum. Lineage (NCBI taxonomy): Eukaryota > Fungi > Ascomycota > Sordariomycetes > Hypocreales > Trichothecium > Trichothecium roseum. Next base: position 780,613 of record CM047948.1, read on the forward strand.
CGAGGCCACATGCGTCGGTGCCGAGCTTCGTTGGCCCACGAGTCGTACGCGTGGCCTCCGATTCCGGGGATGAAGACGATGCTGATGGGAGGGGGTCTGAGCTAATGGTCATACGGGAGTGTCGGCGGCGTCTGACTTACTCGGCGGATGGCTGTCCCGTGGTCGGATACGTCTGCGTGAGGCCGAGGAATTCGGCGTCAAAGGTGACGTCGCTATCCGAGTCTGGGGACTGGGGAACTGATATCCTCCCCCGCGACTCCCTCAACCCCGACAAGAAAGGGGGAAGGTATTTCAAGTCTAGGAGAGCGCTGTGGCTATTCCTGTTGCTGCAAGACGGTACGACGGTGGTGCTGTCGATGCAGTTGTCGTCGTTGGTGGTCGAATGCCTCTCCACGATTTCCCGAATGCACGCCTCCGCTTGCTGAGCATCTCTGGTGCGAATATTATTTACGCGAACGGTGAGACGCCTGCTTCTCTCCTCATCTGCGACGGTGAAATTTGATCAGCAGGTGGCCTAACACTTCGCCATTTCACCCCTTGCACGCACGATCACGCAACCAAGGGTTTCGTTTACGCGGTGGACCATCTACATGCTGCCTGTCTCTACTCCGGCAGCGCAAGGCCGCAGATGATCAATGTCCACCACGCGTAGCTTATGAAAAGGAATTTCAAGGTGGGGGGGGTTTTGTTCGGGAAGTATAACTGGCGGGGAGGGATAGACAAGTAATATCGGCTGACCACTGCCACAGGAGACTGAACAACACGTACCGTGGATTTCTTGGGAGCTCATCTCGTATATAGTATATCTGACAGAGGGGAAGCAGTTATGAGAGGGAACATGGCGTATTCACAATCGAGGAAAGGGGGGTTGGGCGGGCTTAGAATAAATTAAATACATACCAACACAGCAACTACAAAAAAATAAATCTGGGCTATCCGCACGGAGTACACGCAATGTGCATATATACCTAGTAATCACCATGCGCAGGGGCAACCAACAGCTAACCTACTGGGCAAAACCGCTTCAAGTGCATATTTGAACGTCTCATACTCCATACAATAGCCAGTGTAGAAATGATTTGCGGTGTGAAGTACCGGGGAGGTATGGGAGTCTCTCTTTTCTTCCTAGATCATTAATTGGTTGAGGGAAACTATTCCTGGAGTAGGTACCCCATAGGATTAGTATAAATTTCCGAACCTGATTGGTCATGGCGCTAAGCGCCCTCTTCACGGCGCCAAGGTCCTACCACGACCGCGGCTACGGCTGCGGCTACGGAAGCTACCTACCTATAGGGAATAATCTATAGACTATCTGCTTGACGTTTTGTCCTCCCGGTGGAAGAAATCGGACTCTACGGAGTACTTTTAGGTCAGTCGTTGTGGGTTAAGGGGGCTATCGGTCTTGTTATCCACAGAATTAGCAAGCTATATAAAACGAGTGACGACCTTTTTACCTGAAGCCGTGAGAAGAGTTGACACTCCTGCAGACACTTTCTCAATATCAGGCGACAGAAACTAAGAAGCCGCTTCTGGGCTGAGGCAAGACCTTTCGAGGTCAAACCGAAGGTTGGATACCTACCCGCCAAGATCCTCGACAAGATCCTCGACAAAATCCTGCAGAGGCCCTTGGATATGCGCAGTCCGTCCGTCCTTAGCCAACACAAGATTACCAATTTCAAGACATCCAGGGAACCTCAGGCTGCTGCACCTTCTGCTCTTGCAACAACTCTCATAAGGATGAGCAGTGTTGCAGCCCCTTTGACGGCCATGTCCTGAATACTAGGCAGGAGTTTGCATCCCCCTCCCCCTCCCCCTTTCCTTTCCTTCACGTCTGGTATAAGCTTGCGCATGCACCCACGGCGGTCCATCCAAGATGAAGCCACTTCTTTGCCACGACTGGGTTCAAATCAGCACCACTATTTATTTTTTTTGACAGAGCGTCAATAAAAAGAAAAACCGCTTGACAACGTCTTTACGAGGCCAGAATTTTAGCATATGAAAGGAGATGGCGGCACTTTTCGCATGGCCGCCAACCACAGCAAGACCTGAAAATGGGATTCATGCATGGAATCAATAGACGAAAATCCATAGAAGCAAAGAAAGGCCTTCAGTGCTCCATGTAGGCGATGTTGGCGGGGTGCTATTCAGCTTAAGCGGTCTCTCCGAGCAGATGCCCATAAGTGGCGTATCCGTTGCTACCCGACCGTGCATTTTCCTTTCTTTCTTTCTTTCTTTTTTTTTTCTCTTCTTCACCATCATGGTTGCACAGGACGAAAATCTTGCGCAGATCCCACCCGCCCTTCCACAAATCCAGACCTGGCTTCAGAGTCTTCACGACATCTGGCTGTGAGAAGCACTCTTAGTCTCTTCCCACTTCAGGTCGACTGCGTGATCATGAATATGGTTGTTCATTTCAGCCACTACTTTTTTCTTTTTTGTCGTCTGATCTCCGTTATACGAGAGCATGCACGTCGTCGGCACAGACTGGGGGCGACTCTTGGGTTGTGACAAATACGATGGAAGCCACGTTGAAGGAGGGGATTAGAAGACTACTTTGTCTGACAAGTGTGGTTGATACCGGTGTTTGTTGGCTGAGTTGTATTTTCGCATTCTCAGATTGCTTCAACACCATATATAAACGCCATATTCTACTAATTTCATGCCTTGTGCCTTTTCTCCACTAACACATAAAGTGCAGTTCGTTTTCGTGACCATTGGTACTAAGCATAGTAAAAAAGAAATATACAAATTAAAACTACGATGAGAGTTTTATGAGCGGTCGAGGTTGGGTCCGGTACGACCAGTATCCGTTGACTATGCGTAGATCGCCTCTCTAGGGTGGCAATCGGGGGGAGAAGGAGGGGAGAGAAGGAGGGGAGAGAAGGTGCATAAAATAATGAGCCTGTTTTAGTGCGAATTTTCGTACAAAAGGGACCAGACCTTTCTGTCCTCCTGCTAATGGGGAGAGGGCGTCGGAGGCGTTGGAGGCGTAGTCGGTCGGTCACTTCTCTCCTCCTTAAACCGTCGTTGGCAGCATCGGAGGAAGAGATGTCGCCATCGACGGGCTCCATTTTTCCAACGCTTCCCCTTCGCTTATCTCTCCTCGCCTCATCGCAATCTGCTGCTTCCGTACCATAACCCCCCCTTTACCCCCTACTTGACAGCCGAGAGAGAGAGAAAAAAGTTCCTTTCGACTGAGCGAATCAGACGAGGTCAAATTGATACAACGTACCATAATTGGCAAGGGCCAAGGCCTTTCGGCAAAAACGGCTTCAAGACGGCCGTATGCTACTAGTAGTAGTAGCAGTAGTATGTATACCCTAGTCGTGCCGCACCGGGCTTGTTCGAGAACTCCCTCACCAACGACCGCCATCACCACCACCACTACTACTATCATCACCACTACCAACACGGTAAATCCGTCCCTTTAGTATGGAGTAGGAAAACTGTCGATCAAATCATTGGCCGCTGTCGTTATCGACAAAATGTCTACGACAACAGGCGGAACAGGTTTTTGGTCCCCACACGGGCATGCATGTGGCTTGCAGACAAAAGATCCCGAACGGTAGCATTCTGGTTGTCGCCACATAGCAGATAGATGGTCGAGGTCAACAAGGGGGGAGGAGAAGCGGGGGTAGATAGTAGTACCCCGTACCGTTGCAGGTAAAGGACACAACCAACATTGGCATGTACATATCCTCCCCCCGCGCTGTTACCTTGTACGAGGAATTGCCCAAATGGCACCAAGAATGGTGTCACAAGCCTCCCGGCCTTTTTATTCCCTCCTGGTTCTGTAAACAAAAAAAAACGTGCCGGTTCCCGGCATGCCAGCCAATGCCACCATGTGCGAGGCCCGGGCACTTTGGCTCTCGCCCATCTTTTTATAAATGGCAGCCGTCCGCAAGGGAATCAGGCAAAGAAAAGACCTGGTCCCTTCAGGTTGCGATAAAAGATTTGCCAATTGACCGGTCAAGTCTTCTCGATTTGATGAGGTTAAACGGAAATGCCTGCCATCACCGAGGATAACCCCCTCGCCCTCGAGAAGCCCTCCGGCCTCGAGGGCCACGTCTTCCCGGCCCCCAGCCACGACGACGCGATTATCAACGAAAAGGACGATGCTGCCGCCGTCAAGGAAGGGGTCCTCGCTCCCAAAGTCACTGACGCGACCTCTTCCTCCCGCAGCGACCCGGGTGATCGCGACCGTGACCGTGATCGCGACAGCGACAGTGACGACGCCATCATCATCACCGGTGCCGACGCGGCTGCGCACCTGCTCCCGCTCCGTGACGACGGGGACCCCGTCATTACCTTTAGGAGCATTCTCCTGGCTTCGGGGCTCGCGTGCTTCCAGGCCGTAATGACCCAGATCTACACGGTAACCACAGCCAACAAGCCCAAACCGCTAACCGGTTCAATCTTCTTTCTTCTGCGGTCAAGTATCTGATTCTTGCTCCGTGTCTAGTTCAAACCCACCCTCGTCACCATCCAGGGGACCTTCATCGTCCTCATCTCCTACTTCCTCGGTAACGCCTGGGCGGCCTTCCTCCCCCGCGGGGACAAGCTCGAGGCGCGCTGGAGAGCCAAGGGCGGAAGAACCGGCAGCCTCCCCCTCTGGCTCAAGGTCGTCAAGTTCATCAACCCCCGGCCCTGGACCCTCAAGGAGCACGCCATCTGCTCCATCACCGCCACCTCGGCCTCCAACGCCTCGGCCAGCGTCCAGGTCTTCGCCGCCCAGGACCTCTTCTACGACCTGCCCCTGAGCGCCGCCACCGTCATCCTCAGCGTCATCTCCATCGGCCTCTTCGGCTACGGCATCTGCGGCGTCATGCGGCCCATCGCCGTCTGGCACGTCGACGCCGTCTACTGGAGCACCCTCCCCACCGTCAAGACCCTGCAGGGGCTCCACTGGCAGGACGTCAAGGACTCGAAGCCGCTCCGCTACTTCTGGTACAGCTTCACCGGCATGTCCTTGTACGAGTTCTTCCCCGCCTACATCTTTCCCTGGCTGAACTCGGTTTCCATTCCGGTATGTTGATCCTTGGAAACGTGTATATAATATTAGAGAGAGGGGAGAAGGTCCGCTAACGTAGAGCTCAAAAATTAGTGTCTGGCAGCCATGAAGGCAACGGGGGATAAAGCCACCATGCTGACCAACGTATTCGGCGGTGCCACCAACAACGAAGGCATGGGCCTCTTCAGTCTCTCCTTCGACTGGCAATACGTACGTGGACACCAGCTCTTGATTCGGCATCGTCGCCTTAGTTGACAAACAATACCAGATCACTTCGTTCAACACCTCCCTCCCCCTGGTCCTGCAAGCTCATTCAGCCATTGGCTATCTCGCTTGCTTCATTGCCATGTCCGCAATCTACTACACCAACAACAGCTGGAACTCCAAGAACCTCCCCTTCATGTCCACGAGGCTTCTCCAGGAGAACGGCACGACCTACCCCGTCTCGGAAGTCTTTGTTGGCGGTGTGCTTGACGAGGACGCACTGGCGGAATACGGCATCCCCAAGCTCACCGGCACCTTTGCCTTTGCCATGTTCATGGCGAATGCCGCTGTGAGTACATCGAGAGTCATGTCTCTTTCTCCTTATGTATAAAGCTGACCAACTGTGTTAGATTGGCGCGCTGGTCTTCCACTGCTTCTTGTTCTGGGGAGGCGACATCCTCCGATCCTACAGGAACGCCAGGGAGGGCCGCTTCGACGACCGTCACCACGAGCACATGGCCAAGACCTACAAGGAGGCCCCATGGTGGTGGTACATGGTGGTGCTCGTCGGAAGCTTCGTGCTGGGCCTCATCGTCGTGGCCAAGGAGAACATCACCCTGCCCATCTGGGCATACATTGTCTCTCTCCTTATCGGCATGTTCATCGCGCCTATTGTACGTTCAGACACCTTGGACAACCGCAATCTTTCAAAACATTGATTAACCTTCTCTATAGAGCACCCTGCTCTATTCCCGCTTCGGCAACGGCATCGCCACCAATAACCTGTCCAAAATGTTGGCTGGGCTCATGCTTCCGGGGCGCCCCATCGGCAACATGTACTTTGCCGCTTGGTCGCACAACGTCATCTCCAACGCCGTCAACCTATCCAATGATCTAAAGATGGGAGAATACCGTGAGAACAGCATACCCCCCCCAAAAGACCTTGCTATCCGTGATACAAATAATGCTGACGTATCCGATAACAGTCAAGATCCCTCCCCGTGCCATGTTCTTGACCCAGATATATGGCACCATCCTCGGTGGCTTCATCAACTACGCAGTGATGATCTCCATCGTGGGGAGTAATCGTGAGCTTCTCGTCGACGGGAACGGCAACGCCTCCTGGAGCGGCGCGACCCTCCAGTCCTACAACACCAACGCGACATCCTGGGCCCTGGCCGGCCACCTGTACAAGATCGGGAAGCAGTACGAGCTGGTTCCGATTGGTATCGCGGTGGGCGCAGGCGTGGTCCTCCTTCACCGGATCTTTTACCACGTGGGTCACACCAATATTCTCCTCCCCCCCCTTTACCACCGAAATCATATTCTAACAAACCACTCGCTCCACAGTTCGTCCCCAAGATCAGAAACTTCGACGTCTCCGACATCAACATGCCCCAGTTCATCCAGTACGCCGGCTACATCCCCTACAACCAGAGCCAGACCTGCGTCATCTTCAGCCAGCTCATCTGCGGCTTCTTCGTCCAGTTCTACCTCCGCAACTACCGCCCCCGCGTCTTCAGGGACTACTCGTACCTCATCACCGGCGCCTTCGACGGCGCCAGCCTGACGGTGCTCTTCGTCCTGTCCTTTGCCGTCTTCGGCGCCGGCGGCCGCCCGCATCCCTTCCCGTCGTGGTGGGGTAACAATGTGAATGGCAACTACGATCTTTGCCCCGTCGGAGAGGAGTAGATGTCGGGGACTCGGCGATGGTGGGATATATGATTTGTTGGATACTCGCATCTTGAATAATAGCTCGTTGGGCCGTGTTTGATTGGCGGGCTGGCTCCGCTAGAAGAGTGATGCATGAAATGACGATTTGATGTAGCAAGGATGAACAAAGTGAATACAAGATACCCGGATCGTTCTATATACACCATGCTAGTACTTTCCGTCTCCAACGCTCTTTTATAGTACCGTCAAGCCTTGGTCTCTTGCAAGTCCTTTGCGTGAAGCCCAACCCCTGTTCACCAAACAATCTTTGCGGGAAGCACCAACATTCCTGCACAGAAGAGAAATTTCGATTAAACACCGCACTGAGAGACAAGAAAAGCGCAGTACTAGACTACGAGGCAAAAACAAACGCCTCATAGGAAGAGCAAATCAAGCAAGCACGCTTTGAACCTCTGCGTATGAATTTGTAGTCCCATACTCGACACTACCACCTAGCTTGTCCCCTTGAACAAACAGATTCAATGTGCTTGGCGAAACCTGACAAAGAATTTAGACAAATAAAAATTCATATTCATCGAGTAGACTTCCTCGCGTGTCTCCCACGGCAGGAGGGGATCGCCTCCGTCTTCGTTGGGCAAGGACAGTTGACGACTTCATTCTCCCGACGGGAAAAGGGGCGAAGAAGAAGAAGAAGGCTAATCCACCTACCATCTTTCTCGGTTAGAGAGAGTCGTACGCATGTGTGTCGAGGCAGATTGCATTCAGTAGAAAACTACTACATATTGATGGTATAGGCATACGACACCTAACCCAAAAAGCCCTGCTCATCTTGCACCAGTCTAATCCCACCTCTCGTCGGTGTGCGTGTCACACCTTTAGTCCTTCATTTTTTCGTCACAGGCTTCGACCAGCCAATACATTGACAGGTTAGTTCTTAGAATCACCCCGCCTCCTATCTAGTCGTCTGAATGTCCAAGACTCACACTCTCTCGCGAGATTGGCCGGCACGCATTGCCATCCGCTGGTCTAGGGCAGCATGAGCTACGGAGCGGTGTCAGGCCGCGACGTTTGCACGCAGACACTTGCTGCTAAAGCAATCACTCAACAGAGCCCGACAAATGCGCACCCTCAGCCGCAAGGACAAGCCCGGCCTCTCGATATCATCGGCGGAGAAGTTGAGCGGGTGCGCCACGACGGCCTCGGCCAGCATCTCGTGCAGGTCCTCGCAGTCGCCTAACGCGTCCGCCCCCTCACCGGCGAGGTACGCCAGGATCGCGCGGCTCTCCGACCCGAGCCGCACCGCCGGCGGCGGGCAGATGCTCAGCCCCACGTTGTCCATGGCCGCCTCGGCCAGCCCCGGCAGCCCGTAAACGTCGGCGACGGCGTAGACACCAAGGTGGCGGAACCAGCAGGGGGCGGAACCCGCCTTTGCCTCGTACACCTTTCGTCTCTTGGCCGGCGGCACTATTTTTTTTCGAGACAAGGGGGGAGGTCAGACAAACTTCTTTTTTTGACTCAAGAGGATTTGATGGTAAAAGGGTGGAGAGGGGGGACGAGAAGGAGGAGGAAAAGAGATGCAACATACGTCTGGCCACTTCCTCGTCCCTCATCGTAGAGAATCCCAGTGGTTCGCCAACGGTGCATATATCGATATCGTACGTGCCCGTATACATGAATTCCACCATGCACGCCACACTGAATACGTTCTGCTCGCTGATGGTGTATGTATTGGTGGTGGCTTCCTGCGCCAGCGTTAGCCCCCCTTCAACCTCCAAACCCTTCATCTTTATATCCAAGCTAATGCATGTGTTTACGTATGCATGCGTATATGTGTACTAACCGTAAAAGGGCCCCTCATGGCGGCAGCAATCACCGGGCTCTGGAGGCAAACGATAACCTTGTGCACGCGAAAGCAGAAGTCCTGGCATACCAGCCTCATGTCGCTGAAGGACGTATCCCCCCGTTTCCAGGCCTCGGCGACTGGTTCCGGGACCCTGCTCCAGGTTTGTTGTTGTGTAGTTGACGGCGGCATGTTTGATGCGTCTGTACCACCAACCAGTATTCGATATCTGACGGAATACGGGATGCGAGAGACGAAAGAAGAAAGTAAAAGAAAGAATAGAAAAAGAAGCAGATGCCCTTGAATGACGTTTTGGGTTTAATAGCTATACGCCAGACAAACGTCAGCAGAGTGCCAAGTTGGAGAGACACGAGGTGGAAGGGTCTCAGTGAGGGAAAAGAAGGGGAAAAAAAGATGACGGCCCTTGGAAAGCCCCCACGCGTTTGTATAGGCTTTGGAACGACTTCAGATTCAACAACATGGCCCAGCTGGCCGAGAAGAGGGGGCGTGTTTGTGCGCGTTTGTGCCTTGGCCGCGTTGAGCGCGCGAACTGAACATTCTTAGCGCCCTCTGGGTACCTTTCCGCCTGTCCGTCTCCCAGTCGACAGTAGTAAGTACTGTCGTAGTACGTACGTATAACCGTACCGCGGGCGAGCATTCATGCTGCAAGAGAAATGAGCCTGTGTCAGCGCCCTGAACTCCATGTTCCCCTACCCACAGCAGGAGCCCAACCTAGGGATGTCCTCAGAATGAACAAGTACAAAACCAAACGTTCCCAATCAAGCACAGATTAGAACGGGATTTGTGGTACCCGGTTAAGATCAGACACTTGGAAAGATATACTTGTTCGGTAGGTTCGCTGCTAGTAGAAACACACTTGGTCCCCTATCCTATCGGCACAAAAAGAACATCCACCACAACTTGGCAAATTTGTCATTACATTAGAATATCCATCTTGAGGAACATCTACTATTCATTCCTATTTTTACCAAGGTTTGTTGTTCCTTTGGAAGAATGCAACCGACCAGTGACTCGACCACAACCGCCAAATCAGCCCTCCGAACCCACCTCACGGCATCACTCCTCATACCACGCAAGACACTCTTTTCTACAAGCAAAAATAAAACTCACATACAGCAATGACTTACCACCATCCATTATTCTATCCTTACGATAGTGCAAAAAAAAAAACATACAACAGCCGGGATTCGCTGGTCGTCACCGACCCAACTACTAATCGGCCGCTTCTCAGCTTATCTATGGGAGAGCGGACGGGATCCCGAGTTCTCTGAGAGCTGTGGTCGTATGTGGGAGTAAGAGGGACAGTTGGTGCCTATAAGAAGATGCAGCTTGCTTTCCCTTGGAAGGCGGGTGCGCACGTGCTGGCCGGGGATGGGTCAATGCTGGAAGAGATCAAGTCGTCTCGAACTCAGGGAAGCATCCATGCTTATCGCTTATCAGAGTGCGTCAAAAATTTATAGCTCATATCTCATCAACACACGAGGTAACCGTGCCATTACTCAACATGCCCGCATGTGTCGGAGCCGGTGCTATGCATGGCATTTGTCTACTCTTGCCAACATAGGCAGCTGAGGTTTTCGATAAGAATATTACTAGCACACGTTCAGGTGCTACAAAATCGCCATTGCTCATTCAACCACGTATGCTTAGGACACCGTGCGGAATTAACTCGTGAATGCCTAGATCATTGAAACTAAAACCAGACCCCCCGTGACAATCGACAACTGGACTATAGCGGCATGAGGAAAAGCCATACTCGTCAGAGGATCACCGAAGCTACTTCCAATACCAGGGCCGGCTCGTTGTTGAATACATTACCTGTCTCTCCAACGTCGACGCCAGACCTCAACGCTCGCAACAGGGCCAGCAAGAAAAAGAGAGAAGACAAAAGGCCCCAACACCCTTGTCCAGGGAGAGAGTTGACCGACGTACTTTGGCTGCGAAAAGAGTGCGGTGGTTCCATCCAGAAAGGTTATGGCATAAGATTCAAGCATTATTAATAAGAGAGACTCCGCAAGACACCAGTAGCCAACTCCCGCGGTGAGCAGAACAGGAACGTTTTGTACCAACTTGTGCTTGAAAAGTGAGAGGCATCTCTGACGACGACGGCAATCAATCAATGTATACCTTTCAACGTAATACATTCACCAACGTAATCGAGGCAAAGGACAAGGATTTCATCATCCTACTCTGGTAAATTGCGAGGGCGTGCTCATCTTGATATCCAATCGAGGTAAGAAATGACCAACGATGGCGTCTCATCTCTCCAACCCAAGAAGCCCTATTCTTCACGGTTCTGAGAAGTATACTAAAGAAACAGGAACGTGGCCAATTTTAAACATTTGACTTAGATGTCAACACTTGATTCACGTCCAACGTATGAATGACAGGAACTGTTGCAGTGTTTGCCACGGATTCATCGGTGCACTTATCAACTGCAGGGCATATATCATTTTGACAGCTTGGATCTTTTACCAAGACATCGTAGATGATACCTCAATTTCTTAACGTATCATATTGGTTATATATATCTTCCTATGCATTACTATTTGCATGACATAACACGCTTGAGGCTATTTGATGAAATCTCTCGCGCGAATCCAACATCTCTACTGTCAAGTTTTGCATGAGACAGTAGAAGAGGCTTCTATTATCTTCTATGTAATTAAAGTCTGACGACTGAATGTATAATGCACGCCACACGCTTGATACCCATGCTGCTTGGCTTCAAGGCCAAATCAGTCCATGCACACTACGAACCCAGAGACGACAGATAGGTGACACAATCGAGAGCAAAAAGGGCAAAAAGTAAACATACAACAGCCGGGATTCGCTGGTCGTCACCGACCCAACTACTAATCGGCCGCTTCTCAGCTTATCTATGGGAGAGCGGACGGGATCCCGAGTTTTCTAAGAGCTATGGTCGTATGTACCAGACTCTGAACCAAACCGGTCTATATACCCGACTACACACCAACGAGTAAGCAAAAAAAGAAACAAAAATAGGAAACAAAAAAGAATAAAAAAGAACCGAGAGTAGGCCAAAAGAAAAACACCAAAAAAGGAAACACACATACAACAGCCGGGATTCGCTGGTCGTCACCGACCCAACTACTAGTCGGCCGCTTCTCAGCTTATCTATGGGAGAGCGAACGGGATCCCGAGTTCTCTGAGAGCTATGGTCGTATGTGCTCGGTGTTCGGAGCAAAGCGGTTTATGTAGGTTTTCCGAGGCAAGAGTAACAAGGCAAGGGAACAGGATGCTGGCCCCTTTTGACAATATGCCGCGAAGTAGACGACTAATATAAAACTCCCGATACTGCTCGAAACAAGTCAAAGAGACCCCAAATCAATCCCGATACATAATACGAAATACGCTACCAGCAGACCCATAACAAAAGATCCAAATCCTTTTTTTTTCTCCTTCTTCCTTCACACTCATATAACACAATCCCCCTTTCCCGAATTCACCCTCCCGCCACTCCTGCTGTAGCATATCATGCGCTGAGCTTCTTGGCCAGCCTATCCGCCTCGGCAATCACCCCCGCCATGTCCTCCAGGCTCAGCTCCGGGCTCAGCGCGCATATCCGCAGCGCCACCTTGCCCCTGACCTTTGTCGTCAGTATCCCGGCCACGTTACTCGCGATGAGCTCCTTCGAAACAGCAGCGTTGACCCGGTCCACTTCATCCTCCCCTTTCCCCCGCAGTCCCTCCGGCGCGTACCGAAACGTCACCACGCCGAGGCTCGCGGCGCTGGTAATCTCCCACCCGTCCCTCCGCCGCAGCTCCTCCTCGGCCCTCTCCGCCAGCCCGAACCCGTGGTCCAGCATCCCGCCCACCCTCTCCGTCCCCAGCACCCGTAGCGTGAACCACAGCTTCATCGCCCGGTGCGCCGGCCTCGTCAGCTCCACGCTGTAGTTCCAGAAGTTGGGCACGTCCTCGTCCTCGATGGCCGCCCCGTCCCGCAGGTAGTCCCCGTCGTTGGCGAAGCTCCGCACCAGGTTGCCCCGGTCCCGCGCCAGCAGGATCCCGCAGCTGTACGTCTGGAACAGCCACTTGTGCGCGTCCCACGACACGCTATCCGCGCACCCCAGCTCCGACACCACGGCGGACCTCGACGCCGAGAGCGCCGCCGAGGCGCCGTACGCCCCGTCCACGTGCATCCACACCCCCTTCCTCCTGCACACCTCCGACACCGACGCCAGCGGGTCCACGGCCCCGACGTTGGTCGTCCCGCACGTGGCCACCACGACGAAGGGCACGAGCCCCGCCGCCCGATCCTCCTCGATGGCCCCCTCCAGCACCGCGGGCACCATCCGGAACTCCTCGTCCGACGGCAGCCACCTGATCTGGTCCTTGCGGAAACCCAGTATCCGCAGCGCCTTGGCCACGGAGTAGTGCGTCTGGTCCGACATGTACGCCACGGCCCTGTCCTGCTGGCCCGGGGCAACGTGGCGGTCGCGCGCCATGACGAGGGCCATCATGTTGGCCATGGACCCGCCCGAGACGAAGATGCCTCCCGCCGTCTCCCGCGGGAGGCCAACCTGCGAGGCCAGCCACTCCGTCAGCGTCTTCTCCGTGACCACGGGGCCCGACGCCTGCAGCTTCGAGGCGCCGAGGGCGTTGAAGGCGCTGGCTATGACGTCGCCCAGCCAGGCAACCGGCAGCGTTGGCGAGGGGATCAGGCCCATGAAGCGGGGGTGGTTGACCCGCATGCGTCGGTCAAAGATCTCGAAGGCTTCGTCGATGACCTTTTCTACTTCTCGAGATCCTTTCATGGGAGTGGCGAGGTCTCGTATCATGGGCACATCCTCGGGCGTGGCAACCTTGATGATGGGATCTTCCGCCACGTCCTGCGTCGCGGACACGAGGCGCTGAGCGAGACTCTGGATAACGGAGCTGACGCTGTCGAGCTGCTCCCGGAGCTCGGGACTAGCCGTGCTGCTGACAAGGGGTTGCATGCTACCCATGATGACTGATATGAAGGAGAAAAACTAGTAATGACCCTCTCTCTCAAAAACAAAAACAAAAAAAACAAAAAAAAAGGTGAGGTAGGAAGGAGGAGGTTTGCTGCCTGCTAGAAAGATGATGTATGTAGCCCTTCCATAGTTCCAATTCACAGGCGTTCCTGCCTCCCCCTTTTTATACCCGTCTTTTTCATGTTTTTTGCCTGAACACGCACGCACACACACCAAAAAAAGAAAAAGAAAAAAAAAGATGCTCGTGCGCTCTCGCTTTAGCGAGTGTGTTCGTTTCCTCTTTTCTGTTTAGCTGCGTCAAAAAACGGATTCACAGAATGGAGGACATACACACTACACGACCTTAGCGGCCGGGGCGGGGACCCACGCCGCGCATAATCGGTACACAAGTTGAAGATGTCGCCGGTGCGCCCTTGGCCGCTCCGCCCTCCGATCATGTTCCGATATCTCTCTCCCTTCTTTTTCTCCACTCCTTCCCGCGCGCTTTCAGAACCAGGGGGGGGGGTGGGGGGGTAAGAATTCAGAGCAGCAGTTCCGGGATTCTGGAAAGCGGGTGTTGTTCATACATGTCAGCACTCTACCCCAACCCCCAGCCGCATGGCTCTCTACCTACATTCAAAGTACTAGTACTTTGTACATACATGACCATTCATTCACTAAATGAAGACATCTTTTCCAAATACATGCACTCTACCATATTCAGTACACAGGCAGTACCAGCAATAGTAATATTATACTGCATGCTTGAAGTCAATTGAAGCCCAAGTAATGAATTTTGCTCAACGATAGAATCCTTCGACTAATGCCCCGAATCGATATAAACGACGACACAAAATACCTCTTAAGGAGTAAAATAAAGCAAGCACGCGGCCAGTGTCCCTATATCCTCTCCTCGAGTGTCTCATAACCTCGTATATGATCAACCCCCACCCCCCATGATCACACATAATATACCATGTCAGGGCCCCACAGATAGAAAATACTGCATAGTATGTTCCGGCATATGGATTTCAAACCACATGGTTCCCGCAGTACCAAACATGCTTATTCTACGCACCACCAGTGCCCCTGTTGACATGAAGGGCGTACTCCGTACGTTCAGAAATCTCTCCCAGTTGTAGCTTATTGACCAGATTCGGTTTAGACCCGGATAGACCCTTGATCTCACAGTATATATCACAGACCGTATTACCGACGATATCCGCCTCGGACAACATCATACCATAAATCGTTCGTAACTTGACTGATGTTTATATGAATTTCAAGACTGTAAATCACCCGAGACCACTCAGACAATAATCCCAGATGTGACATAGTCCAAGCGGCTGCACAGTGTAAGCTGTTCGTCCAACCCCGACTAACATCATGACAAGATCCTCAAATTACACTATACCAGCTCAGTACCAGCTCATAAATTCATACGCGGCACGCGACTACCATTAAAACTCTAGCAAGTCGTTCCCGTCTTCAAGCCATCACTCTCCCTTTCGACAAGCACACTACTCCCCAAAATCACCACCGCCGTCATCACCGTCATAATCACTCCCGCCAGGATCCGAAGAACTAGGACTGCTACCGCCGCCACCACCATCCCCGTCGCCATAGTAGTAATTATTGGTATCATGGTGATCCGAGCCCATAATACCTCCGAGAGCCGCACCACCCAGCAGACCCGCGCCCGCACCAGCAGCGAGAGGGAGGCCGAATTTGCTCTTCTTCTTCTTGCCGTGGCCGCCGCCGAGCCCAAGAGGCATCCCATGCCCGCCACCGTGACCCCCACCGTGACTATGAGCACCGTAGGCTGTGCCGGCGGCAGCTCCGCCCGCGGCCGGCTTAGTAAGCTTGCCCAAGAGCTTTCCTAGAGTGCCGCCCTTGCCTTTACTCGAACCGCCAAACGTTTGCTGCTGCGGCTGCTGGCCACCGTACGGGGGCTGTCCGTACGGGGCTTGCCCGCCGTATGGTGGTTGAGGGCTAGGCGGGTAAGGGTTATGCTGCTGCGAGTAATCGCCGTACTGGCCCTGGCCCTGGCCGGGTCCGGGACCATGGTTGTATTGAGGGGGATAAGGGCCGCCCTGCTGGTGCGACCCATAAGCGTATGCATTATTACCGTCGGGTCGGGGCGGCTCTCCCCTCCTCCTTGCGTCTTCCTCCGCCTGCAACTTAGCAGCCAGAGCAGCATCGGCAGACTCCTGGCCGTAATCATTTTGCCTTGGGGGGGCATTGTAGCTGCCCCCATGGCCACCCCCGTGACGAGCATCCTCCTCAGCCTGTAATCGCGCTGCGAGCGCAGCATCGCTCTCAATATTCTGAGGGGCATGCGACTGGCCGTGAGCATTGTAGGGGTTGTTGCTCCCAAGGCTCGGTGAGGGAGCGTGATTCGGAGGCGGCGGCATTGGGGAGCCGCCGGGTCGCTCGGCGGGGTGCTGGGGAGCCTCCCACTGGGAGACGCTGGTGTAGGTGTTCACATAGTACCTACGAATCAATTAGCCACCTCGGGATCTCACTGTCTAGGTATCCTCCTGCGAATCATCATCACTTACCATGTCTTATACTGGTCGTTCCAGAGAGCCTGCCAGCCGGGGGGGACCTGAGGGGCACCAGGCGGGCCCCCAGAGCTGGGCGCGCCGTGGCCTTGCGCCTGCGGCTGCGATCCGTAGTAGCTCATTACAGTGGGACTCCTAACGAATGTCGGATTTTTGTCCTCAGCAAATCGTCGTCGATACTGATGCGGAAATTTCGTGATAGGATCCTAGGTGATGAATAAGTTCTGGCCTTCGGAGGAAAGCAAGCGATGGTTGTAAATGACGAAGGGCGGAAAGATAGAAAGATGGATGGGCGGAAGAATGAACTCTGAATCTAGTAGTAAGTGGAAACGAGCAGGAATTTAATTGTCGCTACTACTATTACGACCACTGCCACTTTTAACTCCAACACGGGACTACGTGTGACTTAGTACATACGTAGTCGTAGTCGCCAGCCGTTATATCCCTGGAGAGGGGGGCGAAGTAATTAGAAACATCTCCTCCCCCCCTCATTGCTCTGGCAGCCGGCCATACTAGACTGTCGACGAGTTTTACCTGCATTGCGACGCCGTTACATCCGAAAGGGCAAGGGATCAGATGGGGATGCAACCCTTCCGCGCTGCTCCATGCAGAACAGAGTAGCATCGGCAGTAGAAGCAGCAGAAGCAGCAAAAGAAAACCTTGATGTCGACAATGAACCGCCAGTCTTGCGGGATGTGGCTGCATACGTCATGCAGGTTGCCAGTCGTGCGATTCGCCTCCGATCCGAAAACCCGCAGAGCGCTCAGATCCGAGGGTGCGATTGTGGCTGCTGTGGCGGAGCGGCCACAAGCCACACCTTCATCCAGTGTCAGTGCTAACGTCAAGTCTAAGCAAGCTGAAATAACACGGCTTTTTGGGGGAATTCGGCACAGTTGCGAAGAAAAAATACCGATCAATTTGCATATGGGGAAACACGCACAAAGATAGAACTCGCTTCCTGTTTTCACTACACCGGGTCATTTAAGGCGGGTTTTGTAGAAAAAAAAAGGTTACTATATGGTGGGACGTGATGCAAGCACTCAAATAGACCGAAAGCCGATTGGCCGCGCCAGATCGAGCAACACCGAAAGTAACGGGCTGGCTGGCCTACGGAGCCCGTCCTCCGTACATACAAGCAAACCCAACTTTTTTTTTTTTGACTATCGACAATCTTGCTCCCGCAGGAAAATCTTGGAGAAGCTTGGGTAGTACCACTAGTAAGGTAAAATCTCTATCAGTAGGGCACCAGGGGGGGGGGGGGGGGGCAAAACCAAAAGAAGAAAAAGAAAAGTTTATAGATTCTCTAATTACCTTCCAGGTGTCATTCTTTCCAGATCCAGTGTTACAACATCCCGACTTTCATGAATAATCTCTCGTTCTTCGGGAACCTCGTAACGAAAAAGCTCATCCCCACGTGCATTGCTACGACTCATTGTCATCCACGTGTAACCATTCGAGACAGGAAAAAAAAATTAAATGTATGCGTCATGGCTTTTTCCGGCGGCACGAGACACATCAGAGACCGCATCAAGCACGTCCCTGACCGCCGCATCAGCTCCATAGGAACAAAAAGAAATATTGGTCCTCACAGAAACAAAACAAAAATATTCGCACAGGTGTCATTGAAACGTTTTTTGTTCGTAAAAAAGAGTTGAATAGAAGTCCCATAAAAGGAGCGCGGCTTTTTTTTTTATGCGCCTCTGCTAAAGCCTGACAAAGTAGTCTATATAGTACAATCGCCATGTTCTCCCCCCCCCCCCCCGTCTATCGGATGCCCATATCATAACAAAATTCTAGTAATACAAGCCCGTTTAGGCAGTGGAGTCCTTGAGGTAGCTGTGATATGTTTGTTAGAAAAAAAAGAAAAGTGATTTCCTCAACCCCGGGGGGGTCTTTCTCTATATGTAGAGCCGGGGGTGGGGGGAATACGTACGCAATCAGGTCGTTCCTGTCCTTCTCCTTCTTGAGACCGCCGAAAGCCATCTTGGTTCCGGGGATGTACTTCTTGGGGTTCTCGAGGTACTCGAAGAGGGTCTTCTCGTTCCACTCGATGCCCTTCTGCTTGTTGGCGTCGGTGTAGGCGTAACCCTCGACGGAGCCGGTCTTGCGGCCGAAGAGGCCGTGCAGGGCGGGGCCGATCTTGTTGCCGCCGGCCTTGTCGACGGTGTGGCACTGAGCGCAGCGGGTCTTGAAGAGGCCAGCACCCTTCTTAGCATCACCTGAGAGGGGAGGGCGTTGTTAGCTTTGTGGGCTCAAATCGAGTCGCCGTCGTGGGGAGAGAGGAGGCTGGCTGCGGCAGCGAGGGTCCATGCGTGCGACCAGTCTGTTTGTGAGGAAAGATATGCTGGGCCTCCTGTTGTGTCTAGGAGAGTATGAGGGCGTTGGTCGAGGGTGTGGACAAAGGTGAAAATGGCGCAGCACAAACAGTCCTGCAAAGTGCCGCCCACTTCATCCACGTCTTCCCAAACGGCAACCGTACTCGTAAACTCTCTCAAGTGGCCCAGCAGGATCCCCAGTGTGGTCTTCCAAACCGCGGCGCACTCGCAATGGCATGTCGATCACCTTGCACTCGCAGCCCGCCCTTTCCCACCGTAAATTTACTTACCACCAGCCATTTTGACGGATTAGAGTATTAAAGGTTGAAAAAGGTCGTAAGAGACGTTCGTGAGGAGCGTTAGCTCGAGAGCGGATTCAAGAGGATATGTAAAGAAAAAGAGTTGGTAAAGAGGAGCAAAAAAAAGAGAGCTTTGTTAGGAGGAAAAGAAGGGGGAGAGAGAAAGTTGGAAAAAATTCCTGCTCGGGATTATCATTTATGACGAGCAAGCTTGATTGCTGCGTTTTCCCACCAGCACAACCAACCTGCCCCCCCCCCTGCGACCAAGGAAAACTCGATGGAGCCCGAGCCACATTGTGGCTGCTTCGTTTATGCATTTCGACCAATAAGAAGCTCCTAATTACTACGGTGTCTGAGTTTGATCCGGGAGAAGTCGGAAGAGTGGATACCCCAATTGGGGCAGAAAACCCGAGCCCTTTCGGCCGGGGGGATATTCCTGTCCCGGGCAAAGTTCGGATTGAGGATATCGAAAGGGCTTGGGGAAGGAGAGAAGAAAAAAATTGGAACGCCGGAATTCGATGGTTTGGAGGCACGAGATTCCGGCGATTACCAGTCCACGATTTTATTCCCCCCAACATCTATGATGGCGTCAAAGTCGGTCATACCGAGAGTTCTGCTCCCACAGCAGAGCTCGCTCCGGCAAGGTGCCCGGGTTGCCGCATCGCGAACTGCGCCCCTCCCCCTCGTCCGTCACGCCTCCGACAAAGCTGGCCCCGGCAACAACAACAACAACAACAACAACAACAACAAGCCCATCGTGCTCGAGAAGCCGGCCAGGTTCAACCCGCCCTCGCACGGGTCGAGGCTCAGGAAAAACGCGCTGCCGAGGCACTACGCCCCCGAGCTGACGCCGATGGAGAGGGACATACAGAACAAGAAGCACTACCCCGGGATGATGGCCCCGGAAGGGACCTGGCAGCACTTTTTCTGGCACAACCGCCTCCTCCATACCTTCATCACGCTAGTAGGTCCCCCCCCCTTTTTTTTTCCCACTTTGAAAATGTTTTTCCTCCGTCGCAACTCGGTAGTAAGATCTCTAACGCGGAATCAGGGCACGCTCTTCGGTCTGGCCTTGGCGACGTTCTTCCTCAACTACTCCCAGAACTCCCCCTTCAAGGAGCTAATTCCTCCCGTTTCCGACCTCTGGCGCCAGCCCCTGCAGTTCGTAAACACATGGGTCTCCGTCATCGCCATGCACGAGCGGGACAAGGCCTTGCGCGTCTACGAGAAGCACATCGAGGTGCAAAACGACGCCGCTAAGCGTCGTTATTATATGAAGATGCACGGAATCGAGCCGACAAACCCCATCAACGTCGTTTTCGGAAAGGGTGATGACGGCAAGAGCGATGCCGAGATCGAGGCCGAGGCGCTAGGCTACGAAGTCCCTGAGGAGGAGAAGACGACGCCGCCGAGGAGGAAATGGTTTGGCATCTTCTAATCGTGAGCTTGGTGGGTGGGAAATCACCATTAAAAAAAAGTGTAAATCAGGCAGAGTGGGTTATCGCATACCCCAGCCAAATGTATCATAACAAAACCTGTGAAACCATGCAACCATCATGTCCCTGCTTATGAAATCATACGCCAACTCTATGCCAACTCGACGCCTTCCAGGCCATCTAGTACCTCGTGCGCGACGCCCCCTTGTTCCAGCACAGTCTGGATAATGCCGTCCAACACCGCAAACTTTGTTCCTCCCAGCGGCGCTTTCCATACTCCCTCGGGTGTCTCGCCTTCTTTTGCCTGTGGTTTCGCGGCCGGAGCCCCATCAGCCGCGGCGCCATCGTGCGGTACTCCCGGTGGTGTCAACCTTGATGGAGGATCGATCATTCGTATTGACAATAGTCTGAGCTGACGAGCAGCGCCCTCAACAGCTTTTGATCCACTGCCCTTTCCTTTCCAAACCTCGGATACTGATACAGCCAAAGCTGACTCGGCAACCGTGAGTTCTTCCCTCGTTGGGTCAAAGATTATGTTGTTTCCCACGGCGATAACGAGCAGCGTGATCGGTGGTCTTGATGAACCCCCGCGTTGCTCACTCGGGTCACCTTGACGGGGGTAGAGAAACCGAGATGATTCCCAATCGTCATCAAACATGGGGTCTTCATCTCCTTCTGATTTGAGTCTGGGCAACCTCGTAGCTAGCAAAGCTAAATGTGTCGTAAGAGAGAGGAGGGGTAAGGGATATGATAGCGGTGGTGAAATGAGCAGGATCTGTCCGCTGTTAGCTTCTTGGGTACACCCACGGAGCGTTGCCCTGGGCGATAAACGTACGTCAATATACAACCTCCAGTGAAAACGACTGTTGATCCACAGCTTCTTTGCAAATTCTCCGTCGCCCAGCATCGCCTCTCTCAACATCTCCCCCAAGTAAATCGTCGCAGCATCGTCGTCCCTGACGCCGGGGATTTCGACCGCAATCTCGACCCAGTCCCCCCTCACGCGCCCTGCCCTCGCCTTCCTGCTCTCCTCGTCTGCATCGTCGTCCCGCAGAGGGTCCACCGTCTTCTCGATCTCAGCCTTGATGCCCACGATTGCTTCTGTTCCGTCGGCAAAGCACACGCGCGCGCTACCGTTGGTACCGGGGAGAATCCCCGTTTCAGCTGTGAGCGGACGAAATTGTGTCGGCGTGCGGCCATCGGTGCGGATGGGAGGATTGAGGGAGAGCGTGTTATGAAGGTAGGCAAGCTCAGCCGGCGAGAGGCTCTGGGCTGCTGCCATGGCGCAATTAAGCTAGGCAGAGGTAGTGCGTACGTATGTGACCAGATATGTGTGTGAACAACCTCAATCGAGCACAATGTAGCTTCGTGTGTGGACGTCGTAGTATTTGCAACAAATTTCTTGCTAATTTTTTTGGTGAAGCTTGATGAAAGCTGCCGTCTATTCCACTGCACGATCAGCCTAGTGGGGTTAACAAGCGGGCTGGCTCACAAGTCTTTCCAGTAGGGAGTCTGTGTACTCCGTACTCCGTACCTACCATACTCCTTGCCTAGGTAGGTAGGATGTGGGGCCGGACAATGATGGCAGAGTCTAAATGTCGATTGGGTTGTTTGTTAAGTATCGTCTTACGGCAGTCCAAATGTCTATATCTACGGAGTACAATCCGTGTAAAATTCAACATTACCCTGGACAAACGATAGACGACGACCAAATGCACAATTTTCCTCCCCTTGGATTACGCACGTATATATATATAACATATGCCAAAAATGAACCCTACGTCTGAAGACATTCCAATCTCTTTCGCTATTTACATTGAGCAGAGAAGAAAATTAGCAATTTCAACTCTCGTTTATACACGGAGTATACACGTCACATACGCTATTTCCAACATCCACTTCCGGACCGCCATCAGCAACGTCTTGTTCCATTACCCCTCCCACCACTTTAACCTTATTCGCGTGTGAAATCCAGACATAGCACGTCAATACACTCGGGTCCCAGAGCAGCTACCAGCTCTGCGACACCAGCCTTGATGCTAGGCCACTGAGAGACACTGCTCGACTCCCATCCGACAAGGTCGCTCGTTTTGAAGAGCGGGCCATGACGCATTCCCTTTAATGCAATATGGTCGAGGTTAAGCGTCTGAATGAAGTAGATCGGAGGGAGGCCGGGCATGCTAGAGTTGAAGAGCGAATGATCGCCATCATCATACTTATCTTCCTCTTGCACAAGCTCCACCTGGTTCTTACCGTTAGTAACTCCAATGGTCGCGGATGCCTCATCGGACTCAGAAGACGTCTTTTGTTGCTCATCGTGCAAGCTGACGTAGGAATTTGCGTCTAGAAGTGCCAGGACTTTTTTATCAAGAAAGTCCCACTTGTACGTTTCAGGATCAAGAATGTACTGAGGGCCGTAGTCGATCTTGTAGCGCATCTTTGGGCAGCTGTGGATGTAATACCCAGGATACCAGTACTGATATCCGCCTTCCAGGGCTAGTCCAATCTCAAAAAGCGCCCCAAGCTTCCCTGGAGTGAACTTGTGGATGTCCTCATGGTAGAGGAAATACACAGAACTGACGCAGTCGGGAAGCAAATCCAACACACCAATAGCCATCAGCTTCCCGTCAATACGATAGCATTGATGAAAAGATCCCAGCTTTCTCTTGCGACCATCTGGACCCGTTATCTCCTGCTGCCGCAGGGGCGAGCTGCAGAGAAAGCGCGTAAAACCACTTCGAGTTCTATCCTCAGGGGGGTCGTTATGGACAACCCTCTGATAGTTGCTATAGACTTGGAACTTTTCCTCGGTGAATTCATCAGACTCCAAAGTAACCTCGAGTTTGTGAGCAGGCTGAGGCGGAGTTTGGATGCGGTCATGCAAAGCCTCGTGTACTCGCTCAGTCATGTTGAACTCATTGTCGCGTTTCTTGGCCTCGGCCTTGGTTTTGGGGTAAAGACGTGCCGCCTGCTCGATGTACTCTTCTCCCAATATGTACTTGTTGAAGCGATTGATTGTTTGCCGTTGAGCCCTCGAAGGCTTGAAATCCTTGCAGTCTAATCGAATGGTGTAGTGAGGGCAACACGCTCGTCGCTGGTCAGGCTTGTACAAAAGCTTGCCCGATCGTCGCCAGCAACGGTCAAGAATATGCTGATAAAAGCCAGGAGTAATAGATGATGATCTTGCGTAATAAGAAAAACCTATATTTAGTATCGAAAATGGTTAGTTCTCCGGCACGGATTGCAGGGGGGAGGGGGTATCATCTGTTGTGAAACAATGTGATGAATAGGAAATCGCAACTTTGCGTCGTCTTTGTGTAACATCTTGTCGAAGCTACAGTAAGAGCATCTCAGCAAAAAGTCGTCTGCCCAGCCACGAACAAGGGGCCGCTGGTTTGTCGACATGAAAGCACTGAGCTAAGTGTGTTGTGGAGGGAAGTATATACGTTTTGACTGACTCTTCCCACGCATTCCGCAATAACCGCACCTAGCCGAGTTGGAATAACCTGCGATCTTGTTAGTATTGTTAAGCTTTGATAAATTTTCGTGTCATCCAATGCTATGAACTTCAAGCCATCTTCAACTTTGCCACCATCAGCTCTGATGGGGCGGACGGCACATGCGGGCATCGTACATGGTGTTCACCAAAACAGCATCATCCCCTTGGGAAACAGGCCAAGCATTGAATCGGGTGCTAAAATCATTGAACAGATAGTTCCCAGGGGCCCTCGAGAAAAATTGTTGGTCCCATATGGATGCACCCCATTTACCCTCTAGTTTGACAGAATAAATCGTGTCAACGACCTATCTAGAAGCTCACGCGACTTCAGATAGGAAATGGAGCCATGGCATGCGCGGAGCATTGCAGGGAAAGATTTTCATTGGGCGGCATCAGTGGTACTGGAACGGCCGCCACTAGGCTGTATAAAGATTCTGCTTTCCGAAGAGGCGATGGAAGACGGGAGGAAGAAGGGAAAGACGGCCGGGTCCGTAAGGCCCCATCTGCACAGTCACACAATGGTGTTGTTGGGAGGAGCCAACGGCTGACGTCGAAGCAAGCACGTGTGTGGGGAGTGAAAAGGCCGGGGAGGACCAGATACAGAGAGGTGTGTCCAAGGTGCAGAAATAGAAGCAGGGTTGATGACGGATGCGCAGGATGGGAGAATAGAAATACCACTCACCGACGGGGGTAATGTATTCGTATTCGCCAGGAGTCCGCTGAAACGACGGCTGTCGTGTGCCACTTGAATCCATCTTTGGGGGGGGGGGGACTTTTTGTTGACCTTGACAAGGCAAAGTTATCTGCTCCAAGTGCACTGAGTGTTTGCGGAGGGGTTCCTCAGCCCGAGAGGAGGGCCGAAGTAAAGTTGGAGAAGTAAAATTATTCCGGAGTCGAGAAAGAATAGAAGTGAGTGAGCAAAGACGAAGCTACAGAGGATGGATATCTTGCGAGCCAATCATAACAGGGTTGCCAGAAGGAAGATATGGTGATGACGCCTGACGATCCTTGGCAAATGGTGGTGGTGGTGGTTGTGGTAATGGCGATGGTGCTAGTGATGTTCCCGTTATGGATAACAGTGGCAATGAGTGTTGCCAACTCTTGCAGAAAACGTTGAGTAAAAAATGGATAGCTTGAGAGGATGACAATGATGGATGTATAGAAGTGACGCTGAAGTCAAGCCGCCGGGCTGCGAGCTACAAAGGCGGGATGGAAAGCTTGTGGCGCCGACGAGCTTGAGATTGTAAAAACAGGGTGATCTGGATAGAAAAGAGGGGAGATCCGGATGAAGATTAGAGTCGTGGAGGGGAAGATCTGGTGGTATGGAGTACTAAAAGTACTGTGGTATTAGTAGTACGGAGTAGTACTGGTAGTCGAGTATAGAATGAGAACCTTTCTCGAGTTTCTCCCCCATGGGTTTGAAAGACTCCAAAAACTGCCAGCTGTCGTGTCGAGTCCGTCCTCGAAGTATGAATGCCCTATTATGGGGGTGGAAAGTGTAAGGGGTGGGGTGAGGGGTTGCACTGGACCCGACTATGTATGCTGGACAGCAGCAATAGCAGCGACAGCAGCAGCAGCAGCAGCAGCAGCGCCAGTGATTGACAGCCCAGCCATTAGAAGGGTCGAGTGTGAGTAGCCCACCTCCCCCTCCCCCCAGCCACACAGAGCAGGGCTACCCTCCACTAACTATGGGTAGGTACCTACCGCCTATGGTACTCCGTAGGTACGCAGCGACTGGATGCCTTCCACCCAACAGAAGTTTACTTTATTGACCGCCAAAATCCCCAAGCTTCAATACGGAGTATGTCGAAACATATATGTGAAAGTCAGCTAGAGGTATATTTCCTCCCAAGTCAACTCTTCTTATCGAGAGGGGCTATACCAAGGGAAACCCTAGAATCCCCGCAGATTGGCAAATAATCCTGCCATTTTCTAGTCCCGAATCGCCAAGGACAACATCAACTACTACTACTACTACTACTACTACTACTCCGTACTCTAAGTAGTAGTAGTGGTGGTGGTATCGAGTCACTACGCATTGATTTACCATCTGCCGCAGCAGCTTGAGCATCACCGCCTGCGTGACCCTTACCTTTGCCAGATCTGATCGTCTACATTTTCTTCTACGACACATATAGTTGCAGCCATTCAGTAGCTTCCATGTGTCTAGTGTTGTTCTTTACGGTATCCTCAGAGCCTGAAAGTCCCTCGTCAGTCATGGGTATATGATGGTCTGTTCCACTCAGGTGCGTGATGAAGATGCCGCTTGTACCCCGTAGCGGTCGCCAGTATCGGTCTACGCCTACCACAAGGAGAACAACAGCAGGCATCTTGGTTGGCTTGGAAGTTGTAAATTCTCTCTTCTTATGTGGGGGGGCCGAGATCCGGCAACGACCGTCTGTACGGATTAGTACGGAGCAGTATTATATAGTAGCAGTACGGAGTACGGAGTAACCGGTAGTGTCATAGAATATACACACTATGGAAAGTACTGCCTAATTCATGGAAGAATATGAACACATAGGGTGGCGGCGAGGATGCTGTTTCAGCTTGACCGACTTGCAATTCAAATCTTGCACCACATCCGACGTGAGGTTTGCGTCGCGCGCATCAATTGCCCAGGCGCCAGCCCCACTAAAGGGCGAAAGCATCATGACAGCATCCCAAGGTTCGTTGGGAGACCCAAACTCTACGATGCAGGTCGATAGTGACGCATAATGCAGACTACCCAGATGGACGTTCTCCAATCATTCGTCTTTATGGGATTTTTTGATGCCACACGCCTTGCCGGGGGTGTGGTAGAGTGGCAGGCCCTTGCAGCACATCAGCCTCTTCAGTGTAACATACCTTGACGCCTTTGGCATGGTGGTGTAACTTTCTGGGCCCAAGAGGGAAATGTATCGAACGTTGTATTATGTACGGAGCACTCCGTACGGAGTATGGAGTGTGTATGGAGCAGTGTGATGGATGTTGGTCCCAAGTCACCCGTTCCCTGTCGTAATGACGGAGAGGTTGCGAGAGATTCCATCATGCGAAAAACGAAGCCCGGAAGCGAGGAGTTCTTGTTCGCCTCCTACATATGATAGTAGGCCTCGAAAAGAAAGATGCAATGTCTTCCCAATCTCTCACGCGAGCACTCCGTAATATCAGCCAGCAGGGGGATGCCTATGGTAGGACCCTTGCTCCGTAATCCGTAGGGAGCGTGAGCAAAGTTAATTGTCACGACTCGTACGGAGCGGGCTCACCAACTCCCCATTACCCTCCTCCCCTTTTGATCATGACAACGGATCAGAATGATGCATCACTTGGCTGCCGTCACCGGATGCAACTCATATCTCACCATGCTTACTCCGTACAAGAAGTGGTGAGACGTGGACCCGGGGAGTTGGTCAAGAGTGAGAAGGGGCCATACCATACCATACCATACTCCGTACTCCGTACTCCGTAGTCTAAGTTTAGTCTAAAGTTCCTATAGCGCTTCGTACCTCCGATCTTGATTCCGAAAGAACTTTGGAAGCTTTGGAAGAGGTGTGTCCAAGTTGAGAAAGGCATTGACACACTGCCCGCCAGCAAAGTAACAGATGGCTTATTAGCTTCGTAACCTGGACCCTGAGGATGACTACTATGTATTACAATCACGAGCATGTCTCATTATCCCTTCTCCTTCTCCTTTCCCTTTTACCATTCTTGGATGTGCTTGGAAGTGTGCTTTGCGGTGGAAATTAGGTTCGAAATTACTCCGTACTCCAGTGATTTCAGTTGCCCCCCGGTTGATTATGTGCCTATTGCACTGTATAGAGTACAGTGTACCTGAGATAGTGTGTAGAATGCTGCAAAAACATAGTCAGTGTAATAGGAGGTAGAAGGTACCTTGTACCTCGGCTTTACATTGCTTGCCTGAGGCGATTACGGAGTACGGAGTACATCCATCCTATCCATCCTCTAACCCGGGCTACTTTTGCCTGCCCGAAGGAACCTTCCTTGCAAGTGACCGTGGCCCGCCCAACGTGCTGCTTCAGCGCTCGTTGTTTAGTGCTTTGGGTAGGTGCGTACTCCGTATGGTAGGTTAGTATGGAGTGCTTCCTGTCTACCGCCCACTCACCCGTTGAGACGGAAAGACAGGCTGTTCCAACTTGCTTACTCCGTATGGTACGGAGTATGGTACCGATTAGAAGGTAAGAGCTTTTGCTGCTCAGGCCCGTCTGCAGACCCGACGCCCTGAGATGCTGGCTGGCCAGTGGTACCCGCTCGACCTTATTACTATAGTGGTGCTCCGTACTGTATCCAGTCGGCCAGTGTGGCAGGTAGAAAAGATTAGTGCTAGTAGCAGTAGCAGGTACTTCCCTCCTCCCCCCCCCCTAAGCTGGATCCAAGCTAGAACCAGGCAGGGCCCTTCAGGTTCGTCTAATTAAAAACTCGCGTGTCATCCCGCCGCAACTTCAACTTTTTGCCCTGCAGCAAACCTTCTTCAAGGCTTGCCCTGCGCTGAGCGCCGGGGCTTTTCGCAGAACATTCTCAATACCTTTACTCTACACAACAACCAAGTTGTCTTGTTTCTCGAGGCTTGCCTCTTACCCTTTATATTTTCTCTGAATTCCGGGAACAAGAGTTGTCAAAAATGGCGCTTTGATCTTTCGACACCCACCCTCCCCCCGCGACGTCGCAACTTTTCGACTTGGGGAAAACACCCATTGGTTTCCTCCCGCAGAAAAACGAACCCATTCACAAAAGCGCCTCCCAACACTACGACACGCCCGCAGCCTTCCTTCTGGGGCCTTATATAAAGACACAGAAAATTTCTTCCTCGTCTCTTGAAATAAGCCTTTTAGCTCTAGCATACCCATCACAAGTCCCTCATTGCAATGTCGGGTTCCGATGGCAATGGTTCCAACGGACGGTCGATGCAGTCTCGGACCGGGAGGAGTAACCAACGTAAGTTCCATGCTGCCCGGGCTAGTTCTAGTTTGAGGAAGCTTCTCCAATTTGCCTGCATCTGTTTGGCTGCATGCGCTGCCATTTTTTCCCCTGCCCTCCTGAGTTTTCCTTCATCTGTCACTGTTTTCGCATAACCCACGTGCTTGCTCCGCTTTGTCTCTGCGCACCTCTATTGCGACTTCGGAAAACTGACCCTCTGCCCTTGCCGTACCTTCCAGGTTACAATTCAGCAGGCGAACGACTTGTCGCGGGTGTCGTCCCCTTGACGGCTGACCTCAACTACGTATTGTTGATACAGTCAACAAGACGTAAAGGCTGGGTCCTTCCCAAAGGTGGATGGGAGTCTGATGAGACGTCGGAGGAGGCTGCCTCGCGTGAGGCATGGGAGGAGGCCGGTATCAGTGTGCAGATCGACTATGACCTTCAGTCCATTGAGGAGAAGCGAGCACCCAAAGGCACCAAAGAGAGGGCAAAGTACTACTTCTTTCAGGCTACAGTCCTGGAAGAGTATGCTGAATGGCCCGAAAGACATAAGCGTGACCGTCAGTGGTTCACCTATAGCCAGGCTCACGAGCAGTTGAGCTCAAGACCAGAACTGCAAGAGGCGCTGGAACGGTCAACAATGAACCGACTATAGGGTGCATGGATATCCGTGCAATGTTCAACATCAGCCTCTCCTTGACTTTTAGCGACTTGGCTAGCTCATTGGCCGGACCTGCTGCAACAAAGATAATTCTATTCGAACCCCCACAAGTGCTCATTGAAGCAACGGGTATGGCTGGCGTTTTCGGGAGTGCATTCAAAACATAGAGATTTGGTCGACAACAAAGACCGAGAGGGGTAAAGGGAGCATATCTGTTGGTCCGGTATATGGCAAGAGACCAGCAGCGGCGCTATTACAGAACGCGGAGCCTCTTTAGGGGGGAGCAAACCCCGGCTATCACCCATGAACGTCCGCATAGAGACATATGTCACTTTGATAGACTAGAGACGCAAAGTTCCCGTTCGATGCACTTGCACCGCGGAGTCTTGCCCTCGCATTCCCCTTTGTGCGGTAGATCCGATTCTTACCCATTCATCGTACATCGTAGTACCTACTAATAGTAGTTGTAAACCGTAGTCAAGGCTCGACAGTCATGGTTTCAATCGTTCTACATCCCTATAAAACGAGTACAGCGATATTCGCGGGTTGTAGCTTAAATGGGTCCCAGTCACTCGCGAACTGTTGACTATGATAAATCTATCGCAATAGGTACCGAGACGGAGGCCGTCAATGGCCAGGGCCTTCATGTCGCATCTGCAGCTGCCCCTCCACTAGTCTGATTGTTACCCAAAGAGGAAGTGCCCCATGCTACGTCCTTTAACCTCTGACGTTTTGTCACATCTGGAGTCGATCTCACGTGATAGATCTCTTATCGATACGTTGCTTGTGTCGACAACGTCTTGCGACTCCCTTGCGAAACTCGAGGGGCCGAATAAGCTTTTGCAAACACCAGCTTTTTTTTCATCTGTGCCGAATGGCCATGATTTTATGACAAGTGGCCTGACCAAGCATTCAAGTAGCATATGATTAGCGAAACGTCCTGACTCTTTTCCCACGCCCGCCTATGAAATAATGGAAAATATTCCCATAATGGCAGATGCCCCTCCTCAAGGGGGCGGGCTCGGAGGTCCCCAGGGTCCTCCGGTGCCTCAGCTACCGCCGCAGATGTTCACGACCGCTGCGCAGCTGCTCGACCTCACAGATAGTATGGCCTGAAACCAGACCCGAGCGCCCTGAGTCGGGGCTTTTTTTCTCCTCCCTCGGGATGCAACTTGGCTGACGCTGACTGCGGCGCAGAGAAGCTGATGATCGCTCTACGTGACGGGAGAAAACTCATCGGAGTGCTGAGGAGCTGGGACCAGTTCGGTGAATTCTGCCTTTTGAAACTGCATGAGAGAGAGAGAGAGAAAGAAAAGGCCCCGAATCTAATGCGAAAGCAGCGAACCTTGTCTTGCAGTCCACGACGGAACGAATATTCGCGCCGCGGCAGAATATGGAGGGGGGCGACGCGCCGGGGGGTCTCTACGCCGACGAGCACCACGGGATATTCCTCGTCCGCGGGGAGAACGTGCTGCTGCTGGGCGAGATCGACCTGGACCGCGACGACGACCCCCCGCCGGGGTACGAGAAGGCGGAGCTGGAGGCCGTCAAGAAGCTGGCGGAGGGGAAGAAGGCGGCCGACCGGGCCAAGGAGAAGAGCCGGCTGAAGAAGCTTGCCAAGATTGGATTCGAGGGCGAAGGCATGGGTGATATGGTCCTCTGAGTAGCCCTCGTTTTGCTCGACCAACCTTGTTCCTTTTTTTTCTTCCTCTTTTTTTTGGCAATATGGCAAGTGGAGAGGGGGGCGTGCCCGGCTAGAAGCTTGGAGAAGGGGGAGGAAGCCTGTTTTTGTCGTTTACATAGCCGCGGCCGCGGGAGGTCTCTGGGGCAGAATATTGTGAAATGCCCCGAGGCCGGCCAAGTTAACAGGCCGATGCCTGGTGCTTGGTAAATGCCCGCCATATTATTATGCAATGTAGGGAGTGGGCAATACATTTTATCTCACCAGATATGACGGGAATCTTCATGGCTTGATGATCGGCTGTCGGTGCCGAGAAGTTACATCAGTGTTCCGCACCGCACTGACAGATCAGAGGTAAAGATATCGGCATCATACGCGGGAGGCAAACCTGATATATGTCAGCGGAAAGGGGTAACAGAAATGCCCCTTCTACATACGATGATACGTAATACAGAGTATGGTCACACAGCTCAGGGGCAATTCATAGGACTGCCCCGGTTCGGGAAAGCGGTTTCTCTACCTTTTTTCTTATTTTAACACATCTCCTTACGAAGACGAAGGGCAAAACAGGGTATCACTGCGGGGTATTCGAAACTGATCTTAATTTAAACAAGCTTATCGTCCATTAGTGCTCGCCGTCGTGTACAAGATGCTATGCCTGAGGCGTAGTATCCGCCCCTTTTATTCGGGATTTCTCATATATTTATCTCTTCTTGATTGTGAACTTGATGGCGCACGCACCAAGTAGGGAGGCGATGAGCCCGCTCCATGGCGTGGAGAGTATGCACTTGCACGCCTTCCATGGCCGTTCATCCGAGGAGACGTAGCGACCGGTGCAAGGCCGTGACCCAGATCAGTCTTCCTTGGTTCCTCCCTCCCCCACCCATATTTCAAGATTCCCTCGCAGTTCCCTAAAGGCTTGTATATAAGTTGGACGCTAGATGGGCCGTGGCGCCTTGCTCTTAAAGGAGAATCGTAAAAGGTATCAATTAGGTGGGGAGTCTCGTAAGCCCGTAATCGTACATCGGCCACCCTTGGCCAAGCCCAACGTATACAGTAATAGTACACGGGAAAGCGACCCTTGGTCATGGTCACCTCCTGCGCTCCCTCTCCAGCTCTTGGAACGTGGGCACCGTATCCCCCGGATCTTTGATACCGCCGAGCAATCGATCCGTCAGGCTTACCATTTTTGCTCCCACACCCTCGTCCCAACCGCCCCCGGCTTGCGCTCTCTCGATGGTATGACTCAGTATCCTTCCCTGCTTATCGAAATCAAAGATGAAAAGACCGGTAAACGCCTTGCTCTTGTCCACCCCGTCCCTCCCGAACCGCAGGCTCTTCCCTATCACGCCAAACGAGTTCTTGGCGGGGCTGTCGTCGCACTTGATTTTCTCGGTCCAGCGGACGATGAGCTGCTCGCTCTGGGCACCGAGCCTCCGGGGCAGGAATGTGAGCGGCTCCGAGGTCATGCGTTCGGCGAGGATCTCAAGGTGGACGTTGCCAATGATCGGCACGCGGTTCCAGGCTATCGGCGACGTCCAGAGGGCGGCAGTATAAGCCACGCGACCGGTGACCGTTGGGAGATGCGGGTGCGTCGAAGGAAAGAGGTGGAGGGCGATGTCAGGTGATAATATGTGCTGCGGGAGCGGATTCTGCAGAAGAGTCGGCATCCGTTGCTTCAAGATCCGGAGCGCTGCGGGGATGTTAGCAAAACGATACCAAAGAATCGCCTGTCAACAGGACGAGATTTAAATTATTCCTCACTTTCCCCGAGATTTGCATTGTTCGGGTCCGGATCTCCCTTTCCGCCTTGGTTGGGGACATATGGCTCGGGATCAGGACCGGAATCAGGGTCTTTCCATACTCGTTTCGGGGATTTCGAACCCTCCTGCTCCGCATACAGGGGGAAATTCCCATGTATCCCTGACGGTCGATGAACCTCAATCTCCTGCAGTTTGTGCCTCGTGCTCTTCCATGGCCGCGACGAGGCCACGGAAGATGTAACCCGTGTGGATGCTGCAGAGGTCGTGGACGAATTCGCAGGCAGTGTCGAGCGTGCCGCGCTTCTCAACGCAGTGCGCAAGGGCGCAGACATGGCTCGTGGCCGGCTATAATGAAGACTTCATCAATTCACTAGGCTCGGAGCGAGACTTGGCAGGCGCATGTGAATAATGCGCTCGAGATGATTGGGTTTGGGTTTTATTTTATTTTAATGTATTTTGGATGTGTTGAAAATCGTAAGTGCCACGGCGGGTATCGGGCGTCATGGTGGGGGGGGGGGGGGGGGGGGGGAGAGAGAGACCTTGCTGGCTCGGGTTAGACTTTGATTTTTATTAATGTACCTGTTCTGTCTCGTGCGGTAGTAGTAGTACTTACAGTACAGTAAAGGCTACTAGAGGTACGGAGTAGTATTGTACCATGGTCTTGGGAATTGGGGCTCGGCTTGGCTGGGCTCTCTGGGCTCTGGACTGGCGTGACCGGACCGGACTGGGCTGGACCACATCTAGGACTGGAACTGGGACTGGGACCCGGTGTGGCGGAAATGCAAAACGTGGATCACACCACGAGGGCCCTTTTGACGTGATGGTCAGGCACATAAAACATGACGCTTGACTTGATTGGGGTTTTTATATGTGTACTTGGCGAACGAGTTTGTAGGACTTATTTCAAAATGGCTTCGAGACTCGAGTCCGAGATGCTCTAGGATGATGAGAATACATCTACCTCTGTTCCCCTCCCCCATTATCCAAACGGGCGTGTCCTGCGATACTGTGACGGACACCGAGTATTGCGCATGACATGAAAAAGGGCCGTGTGTGAGCCCAAAGCCAGTACTCTAGACAGAGTCACACCCTACTAATGCTTATTAAGCCGCTATTGTGAAACTGTCGATTGCAGTGATATTATTTTGGCGGATAGCTGGCAATTATGCATCACCGAAGTCGGTGCCGCTCGCATGGATACGAGTGTTGCTGTAGGGTATTGATTGGGCATTTTGCCTGTGATTTGTACTCTGTTATAAATACACAGTTTGAACGTCGCAATAATGATTAAAACAATGCATAAAATGATGAGATATTTTCATACCAGTAAGCGGCAACGGATCTCTTCCTGCGCTCTGACAGTAGCTTGGATGAGCATTTTCGTCACTTTTGATAACTACTACTAGCACCGAGGTATCCGTAGCAATGTTGTAGCCCCTCGTGGGGGGGGGGATGACCATTGACGCGCGCGCGCCGAGGTATGGATATATATGATGGATCGATCCAGTGCCACACTGCCATTAAATGTTACCGCTTGCATTCACGTGACCCTCCTTGCTCCGGGTCTCTGCCTGTCCCACCGCCCATTCACGAATTTCGGTCAGCTGGCTAGCTGGCGTCTCCCCGGCACAGAAGACGCACCGCCTGAAGCCACCTGCCTGACGTACTCCGCCCGTACTGCACGCACCACTAACCACTGGCCCATGGGCCACCAAACCACGGGCCACTAACCAAACTTCCTGAAGCCTGAATCCGTGGGCTAAACCCACTGACCCTTTGACCCTTCCTACACATCATCACAACAACCGCCACTCCGTTTGTCCTCCCGCAATAAACGCATCGCACCCACTGGCCGCTTCGACGACTTCTTCGAATCCCTAGCCTCCTGCACTCCCTTTTCCCTTCGCCTTCATCTGCATTCATCTGACGAACAATCCGTCGCCGACAACATGAACCCTGAGTAGTATGCGCACCACCCCCATCGATACCCTCGCCCGGGCACTCGTATTGCGATAGCGTAGTCTTCTCCTCATATTAGAAATACCTTCTGACCAGATTTGCAGAGTTTCCCCGCTTGAAATGCCCATGTTTCGCCATCCGCCAACCAATGAATCGCGATTGAAATCCCTCCTCTCATCTCCCACGCTATCTCCCACGAATCTTGCCTCCTAACCCACCTCGTACAGATACGATTATCTCTTCAAGCTCCTCCTCATCGGTGACTCCGGTGTTGGAAAGTCTTGCTTGCTGTTGCGTTTTGCCGACGACACCTACACTGAGTCCTACATCTCAACCATCGGTGTCGACTTTGTACGTTCACTCGCCTGAACAATTATCATGAAATCTCCCCCCGCTAAACGGTGTCGAAATATAGAAAATCCGCACGATAGAGCTCGAGAGCAAGACTGTGAAGCTCCAGATCGTACGTACTTGGCCCCGGAGTATTAAACTACCACCAGCGTCTAACCAGCAGTTATAGTGGGACACCGCTGGTCAAGAGCGTTTCCGTACCATCACCTCGTCCTACTACCGTGGCGCTCACGGTATCTGCGTTGTCTACGATGTTACCGACATGGACTCGTTCAACAACGTCAAGCAGTGGCTTCAGGAGATTGATAGATACGCTACCGAGGGTGTCAATAAGCTGCTTGTCGGTAACAAGAGCGACATGTCCGACAAGAAGGTTGTCGAGTACACTGTAGCCAAGGTAAGTACCCAGAGCCACGCTTTTCGATACGCCAGGCAGCACACTCGCAGTGCCTAGTATATACCTACTTTGGCTGGTGCCTATTGATTTGCGTCTTATCTAAGCAATAACGTGCTAATCCTTTGTGTAGGAATTTGCCGACAGCCTGGGCATTCCCTTCCTCGAGACCTCAGCCAAGAATGCCAGCAATGTTGAACAGGCGTTCCTTACCATGGCTCGTCAGATCAAGGAGCGCATGGGCACCACAACGGCAAACAACACCAAGCCCAGCGTCCAAGTCGGCCAGGGCCAAGGTGTCGGCAACTCATCCAACCAGGGTTGCTGCTAGATTCGCTCGTCTTTTCTTCCGTTCCGGAGCTAGGGATACACGGGTCCCCAGAAAGTGGCTCTCGCTGCGTGAGAGCGATCTTATCCAATGGCGCTGGGGAGTCGTTGCAATGACTAAAGGAGGGGCAGTGGGAGAGTCCAAATATTGGGTTAGGGATCCAACGGGGACTAGCTTGTGGTCGAGTCTACTTCCCGGCCTCAAGTGTCCAGCCTCTTCCCACGCCGCCCTTGAGTCCCCCATTTTCTTTGTCTTTTACGTATAGACACGAAATCATGTTCAAACTTTTTTTTGACTTGGATCTTTTTCTCTCCGACGTTGGGAAGCTGCTTTCTTTTTTTCACCAACCACCAAGGGTGTAGGACTGCGAGACAGATGGAGGCTTCTTTTTTATTTCCACGACGGTCGTGAAGGGCAATCGAGCAGGATGAGGGAGGAAAACCGCCCTCACCCGCCCCCCCCCCTCTTTGTTTGGGTTTGGCCTGTGCGGTTGTGGTTGCGGTTGCCCTACTTGCTGAGACTCTCTGTCTACCACACTCTAGCTTGACTCGGGGGGTTTTGGGTTTCTCTTCTTGCTTTTCTTGCACTTATGTAGGTATCTAGGGATAGGGGGAGTGGGTCGCATTAATACGTAAGATGGGAGACTTTTTATTCTATCTTGCGTGGTACTATTCTAAGCCTCTAACCGGTGCATGGAGTATGACTACTTGAATGTTTCGTACTTTCTAGTATGGTAGTACTATAGTAGCGTTCACTTCACTTCACTTCACTTCACTAATCGGTAGCACTACAGCACGGCTCGAAAACGGTAAGAAGAGATTCCACTGATCATGGTCATGAATTACTAAAGTTTTTGGTTTTGAGACTAAAATAAAAATCCCTAATCCCTCACAAATGGAGGGTGTGTGACAAATGCCCAACTCCCCTTTTACCGAGAGGGAAGCGATTCCCCCCTCCCCTTGGGAGAGTTCCACTACATTACTGAGAAATGACAAAATGGCAAAATACGAAGAAAAAAAATGACGGCGAAAGGAAAGGAAAAGTCGGAGGCTTGGCCGACCGGGAGCCCGATTCTTAACACCAGGTTTTCAACGAGCTTCCGTGTGTGTATCCATGCAGAAAGCAAATAGCAGAGACTGGCTGAGAGTACTAAAAGGAAAATATGTGTGGTAGTGAGTGTTGGTAATAAGGAAAAGAGCCGCGTTTGGCGAGAGTATCATGTCTCATAGAGAGTTGGTGGTGATGGTGGTGGTGGTGGTAGATCGGGTGTAGTTCCGATTTACTGCGAAACAAGAATTCGGCGAGAGGGAAGAAGAATGTGTCGGCATGTGTGTTTACGCCAATCCCAGGAACTTGAGGGCTTTCCGGCTGTTTGGTTTCTGAAGCGTCTTGGGCTTCTGAATGAATATTGGCATCAGACGACGCTCCTCCATGTCGTAATCGCTGTCATCGGCAGGATCATACGTCATGATACTCACACCATCCGCAGTAGGAGGGCGTCGTCTACTCTTAGTAGATCGGCGCGTGACCCTGCTTTTGGCAGATTTGAAAGTCTTGATCGTTTCTGCAATTGAGGCTGGCCGCGTCGAGGCTACAGGGGATGACAACGCCGAAGCCATAGGCCTGATGGTGTGCATACTAGCCGGTGACTGGGGGCCGTTTGTCTTTGGGAATGGCGAAAAGCTGGATGTCAAAGGGGGCGGGCGATGCTTCGTCTTCGTTGGCGTAGGCTTCGTCTCTTGCTTGGGCTCAGGCTCCGGCTGCGACTGCGCAGTCTTCGGTGGCGGCTGCGGCTTGTTGGGGACTGGTGGAGGCGGCGGGATATACTGCTCCTTATACTGCTCCTTAGGTTGCGACTGCTTCTTGGGGACCTCTTCCAGCTTGTAAAAGCTCGATGAGTCCATCAAAAGTTTGCGCACAGTCGCAATGAAGGATGCTATCTCAGTATCGCTCGCACTTGATGTCAAGATGAAGTTGGCCTTTGACATGCCAACGTCGATGCTCCCTGGTCTCACGGGCTTGCTGCGTGGGCTACTTGTTTTGTCTGTGCCGTTGCTGCTGATGCTTTGTCCGCGAATATGTGTGAATGGCGACTTTTCTGCGCTCTTGGAGTCGACGATCTGTGCCACCTTGAGCAGATCAACACCTACAAGCTTCTGCAAAGCCAAAACTGTGGGAAGGTGCTCAGGAGGATACTCCAATAGGAGGTATCTAACCTCGGAGTGTAGTGCTAGGTATGTTTCCAAATGGGGAATGATTAGGGTTGCCAGAAGTTGTGTATTCTGGAAAGGGTTGTCCGTGGTTTGAAGAGCGAGGGGTTGTGTTGTATAAGCTTGCATAGCGTTGGCAAGGAGATACCTGGAAATGTTAGCAAGAGTGCAAGTAAATGGCTACGGGTTGCCTTACCTAAAGTCCAGCCTTCCGCTACGGCTAATACCGCTAGATTTAACCCCAAGCTTCTCCAGCAAGCCATTGATAGCAGACGAGTATTCCTTCTTTACTCCCCTTTGAGAGCCAATTGCCAGTATCTGGTCCATCTTACTCCTATCAGATCTGGGGCTGCCATGCTCAGCATCGTGGAAGATGGGATTCCAGAGGCCGTCCAGTTCAGGCAAGAGAGAGAAAGAGAATTGGCGGTAACCCTGAGTCTCTGGAGGGAAGTATATATTGAGAACAGCGCGAAGGGAGTTTTGTATGGCCACAGCTGTTTGACCTTCGGCGACTCTAAACTCGTGAAACTTATCATCCTTTTCTGCCACCGAGGGCGTGGGTGTTTGCTCGGGTGTAGGTGGTGTTTCAACCTTCTTGACCGGTTTAACCTGCTTGATTGGCTTTGGCTTGGGCCACGTTTGCTGAACATATGCAAAAGGATCATACTCGTCCATGTCGACGGATGGTGAAATAATGGTGAGCTCCTCCTGTGGCTCCTCCGGCTGCTCCTCGGCCTCGAGAATAGTATCGTTGGTTGGCGTCGCCGGTGTTTGGTCTCGAATCGTGTCCCCATCGCTGTCGTCTGGAGAATCGACTATGAGCGGGTAGTTTCCATCTTTGTAACCCTTGACCATCTTGTCGATGAAGGTATCGGGTATATCATCCTTGAAATAAACAACCAAATCTTCCAGTACTGGGAGTACAGGCACGAAGACTACCGGCTTTGCCTTTGCCTTCTCCTTCACGACTACCTTTAAAGGCTCCTCAAAAACTCCAACATCGGTACCTCGATCGACATACGAGCTTCGGGAAACCTTGCGTTTCTTGTCCTTAGGTACCGAACCAATAGTAACACCCTGCTTTGGTCGTACCACAATGGTGCGAGGACCCTCGATCATGTCGATGCGGCTAGATGCGGCATCCTTCCCATCCCTAACTACCATACAGGAGTGAGGCCGGGCAGGCAGGTGAATGGGACTCTCGACTTCGGCAGGAAGGCAGATATCCCGAAACTTGGCGCTCTCTGAATAGAAACGGTCGACAGACTTGATACGCGGGAGACTGTGACGGCCTTGACGCATGTCAATAAGCGATGCCTCACCAAAAGTCACATCGGCAGGTGTGGCAAGATACATGTCTGACTTTGCAGTCAGAAGACCGTTGGGCATGGGCGTGTGAAGGAGATCGGGCGCATATGCCTCGCCAGTGCACATAGGGGGCGATGGTGCGGGATCCGTAAATCCTGTCAAGGCAGGCTGATCGAAATCCTCATCATAGTGCGTGATCGAAAATTGTGGTGTGATGGGAGGGATGAGGGCATCCTCCTGCTCCTCCTCAACTGAGGCATCGCTATTGGCACGCCGCCTATTCCCGGCACCAAAAACATAGAAGGGCGCGGTCTCGTCTGCGTTTTCTGTGTAGCCATACATCGGCAAGCTCATGCTCCTAGGACGAGATCGCATCGGAGTCAGGTCAAGATCAGTAGACGGCTGAAGGCTAGCAGTTGAGCGATCCAGTGCCTCGGCAGCTCGCATGGCCCTTGTTATGGGATCATCGTGCTCCTCGGACTGATAAGTGCTCGACGTTGTAGCCCTCGGGGTTGTGACGGCATCCTCAACAGCACATTCGTTGACCTTCTCCCCCATCCCTTCTAAACCTCCTCGTACTAGGTCGTTGAAAATACTTTCGGCTTCCGCCATGTTGCCCATGGTTTCGTGCTTCATGATGGCCTTGAGGCAAAGAGCTTGAGCGCTGGGAGTACCGCCATTGAGAAAAACCAGTCGTTTACTAGTAGGTGTAGACCCCTTCAGGAACTGTCTAGCACTTTCATATCGTTTCTGTGCAGCTTCGTGTGTCTGGCGAATATACGTTGAAGGGTTGAATTCGGCAATCAGGTTTCCTGACTCGGCTGTTGCATCAGAAGGTAGGTAAGATTGCACGGTCGGGAGGACCAGGATTTGAGGAGAGGTCGGCAGAAGTCGTAGTTGGGTTGAAATAACTTCGGACTGGCCTTCAAAAGCAACGATGCTTCCCATTGCATCTTCTACCACCGAGGAACCAGACATAGTTGACGAACGAGGAGGCATAATGGCCAACTATAGCGGGTGACCAGTTCGCGAGCACGTTGAGTCTCCGTTGGATTGGATGCAAATAATATTCTCAGCGCGGAATTTTGAAACTGTGCAAGCAAGATAAGTTGGGAATCGAAAGTGAGAAAAATGTGAGAGAATGTAGGTGGCTCGCAAATGACCGAA
The DNA here is from genome assembly GCA_026184415.1 of Trichothecium roseum. Taxonomy (NCBI): domain Eukaryota; kingdom Fungi; phylum Ascomycota; class Sordariomycetes; order Hypocreales; genus Trichothecium; species Trichothecium roseum. Next base: position 821,172 of record CM047948.1, read on the forward strand.
ATGATTAGTGAAGAAATGATGCAAGCCTCAGCTCGCACAACCTGGCTGTCCCTTGTCAAGGCTTCGCTTGCACTTCAGCTCAGGAATTTATTTGTGCCATGTAGAACGATAACACCAATAAAGATTGAGAAGAAATGATTCGATACGCAGCGCCTGGGAAAAGGAAGTAACAAAAGTAGAAGCAAGACGTGAAGAGCAAAGATGGAGGGGACAGAAAGTGGGAAGAAGGATAATGCCTTACTCCGTATTCAGAACATGATTTGCCTGGTTACAGAAAAAAAATGATAGGCGAGGGTAGGGAGAAAAGATGATGAGATGAGGGAGGACTGGGAATGGAGAATGGGAGGACCAGGTTAACTCGGGGCAAGTAGCCAGGCCAGGTACGTACATATGGAGAGGTGCTGCAAGTATTCCGTAGGCCGAAAGAAAAGAAGCGAGAAACACCATGGACATCTAGGGATAAGGGAGTACAGATGGGAACTTGGCTGTGCTTGGATGCTGCCCGTATCCGTGCTGCTCCTAAAGATGAAGCCCTGGAGCTTTTCTTCCCTGCTCCTTTTCCTGCAAAGAAGAAAGTTAGTACTGGCAAGGATACTACAGTCTGCGCGTAGTGCTTGCTGCGGCGTATTACCTTTGAATGGATGGGCGCTAGGCCACTAGCAGGAAAATACCATTAATACGGAGTACTATGTACCATCCATTACCATAAAATCTACCTACGAGAGATCTTCCCAAGTACGGAGTACGATCCAGTAAGTGACAGACCAGTGAGACGCGTCGACGCAAGCTTCAGCTCCAGGTACCGAGTGGAGCTCGAGAGCTGCAGGCTTGCAGCTGGCAGGGGTGCAAGCCTTCCGGGGTGACGGTTGCCCCTGCCATTTTGTTTTAGCGCCTTCTAATCTGGAAAGAGCGACGAGCAAAAACGAATTTATGGAAGGGACGATGCTCACTTGTTGGTGCTCCTATTCGTAAAGAAGGTAAGAACCTATTGCCTCCGTACCTGCTCCGTACTTTGCAATTCCCATTTCACCAAGAAATGGAAGGAACCAACAACAGGTCATCCTCGAGGGATTCTCTTAGTGACCGTAAGTACGGAGTACTGCTACTTAGTAGTACTGCTACTAGTACTCCGTACTCCCTACTACGTACTGGACGTAGCTTGAGGTAGTGGTACTAAGTAGGATGATGAAGGGGGAGGGAAGACCCGGATAAGACTTCCAACCGTTGCTAGTTCTTACCCGCCGGTGTTATCCAAACCTATCCATTCACCCATCCATCCATCATTCACCTTTGCTCAACGCACTTGTCCACCCACCTCGCAAGATTTTCTAGCTGTCCAATCAATCAACGCTGTCAGCGCACTGTATTGATGTCGTTCAACTTCACGCAGCACAGCTGTGTTCCACGAAGCGGCAATATGCTATGCCAATACCCGATTACCCTATTTCGCATTCCTGCCTGCACCGGACGATGAATCCGAAGATACATACCATGAATCCAAGGCGAAACAACGACCACGTTCACATCATCATTTCTTTCGCTCTAGCCTTCGGGGCTCATGGTTAGGTACAGTAGTGGTTGGGTCTAAGTGGGCAAGCTCATCAAAAGCAACAACCAAACTAAATGACAGCAATTCCCGCGCGACTCCATGTGGAGACTATTATTAACCTGGGGACGTGAGACAACAAGAGAGAAAACCCTCCAAAGATGGCGGAGCTAAGCTGCCGGCTTCTCTGGTACAAGACTTTATTCTGCACGGCCGGTTGGCCAGCGACCTGCTACTAGCGATTTGTACGTACAAGGTGGGTTTACACATTTTAGACTCTCTGACAACCTTGTCCACGGCTACCTCTCCGTGCCACCCAGGAGTTGGTGTGCCACCAATACCTATTTACATGTGTACTCCGTACCTGTAGGCAGAATGCATTTCCGTAGGCTAACGAAGCACAAATATAGCCTCCTACAGGGCATCGGGGACACAGGCATACATACGGAGTAGTCTGCACATCCTTGCGCAGAAATTCCCCAACGAGCTACAGTTTTTAAGCAGAACACTGCTAATCTCCGACCCGATCGTGAACAAGACAAAGAATAGCCGATGTTTATTCTCTAATGGCTTGCCAGTTGATAATATCAGATCAACTAAGGACAGCGGTTATTCAGCTCTTTGACCCCCTGAGCCCGATCGCCGGAAGGGGTGGGCTATAGCCGCGTCTACTATTCACATAGTCCAATCACCCAAGCTCTCTATTGGAAGAGTGTCGGCCCTGAGGTACGGAGTCAGCTGTATACAGGGGTAGGGCCGAAGCTGGAGCAACAAGGCGAGCAAATCACATCACATCACACATCACCACACCCAATGGAAATGACCGCAGCTGCCGGCCGTGATAATTCAGATGTTGAATGACACGCACGTATATTTCTTACAAGCAAAGAAGTTTACCACATAACCGCAATCCTGATTTTTTTCTTTCTCGAGAGTGAAATGGCAGATGTTCCCAGACCCCTCCGGCGAGTCCGGTAGTTGTGCAAGAGTGGAGGGCACCAGGCATAACCCTTGAATCGAGAAGACGAAGTGCCAAAGCCTACCGTAACCCGAAACCCTTAGGCTGGAGCTTCTTTACGGTGATACGTACGGAGTACTGTCCAGGTGTGTTGAGTAATGCTAAAACATTGTGGCGACCGGGTAAAACCTCCATTTAGCGGTAGCCGTTCCACTACGGAATACAGAGTGCGAGTACCGGTGTGAAGGGTTCGCATCTACAGCACAGATTTGGCAACCAGGGACGGTAGTTTTCGGGCCCTCACCACGTTTTCATACCAGGCCAAACCCGTTCTTCTGGGTTTGGAAAGCAATCGCTTTCAAACGTCAACAGCACTTTTTGAAGAATGATTGTGATGATGGGGACTGGGGTATGTTCCCGCCTTCGGAATTTCAGATCGATAAGCGAAGTTGAACCCTATCTACGGAATACGCATTCTAAAGTATAGCCTCCCATTGCAGGTGTTGATTTTGTCGCTAATGCTTACTACAGCAATTGATCGAGGCCGAAATATATCGCCAGCGGGGGTACGGAGTACTCCATCTAATCCATACGACGGGTAGAATTCGAGAAAAGCATGCAATAAGAGAGAGTGGGCCATAATAGCACATGGATGGCACAGACTTTGCTTAACGCTATCCCCGTGTCGATCACACCACGCGTTGCTTGCAACTGTCTCGACGTTCCAAGCTGCTGGGGCTGGGCCCAAGAAATACAAATCGAAGATTTCAAGAGACAGAACAAGTGCAACTTGTTCCGGGAGTATGAGAATCCGAAACTCAGCATCTCGTAACAATTCCCGGGCTACAGCATACGCGTCCGCTCGGGCGCATGCCGAAAGATATACACCGTACCCTACGAAGTATACAAGCTGTGTATCTACGTCTACACCATTGCTTTGAACTTGAAAAACACTGACATATGTGCGCTTTGGCTACGATCCGAATACCTACCGTGTTCCTGAGTGCGGAATGCTAACGTAAAGAAAGTGGCAAGACTCGATTTTCAATCAAAGGTCAATACTCGGCGCCACGTGCAAAGCAGCTTAGTTCAGCCGCCTCGGAATACACCTTCAAACGAAGTTTACATAGTAGACCGACCCATGAGGAGTGTCATGAGTGCAGTGTGTGCTATTATCCAAAACTTGGTATGGAGTACTAGACTTGGTAAGAAGGCTCGCCCGAATGGCGCGTGGAACAGTAACACATCTGCCGGGACGACTGCCACCTACGGGGTGCTGAACTGCACGAAACGAGGCTCCATGAAGAAGAAAAAGGGGGACCAAAATCCAAGCCCCTGTTCCGTATATGTATTTCGAGGTTGTACCTCGAGGTTGTCACTTCCGTCTGGATTCGAATACAGATATTTCACTGGACCCTGTTGGTACCATCTGGGCAGGTACAAGGCACATGTGCACAGTCGTGAAACTGCTGTGTTACGCTCATCTTCGTCACCCATCGGCAAGGCAGGCAAATATGACACTCTTGGCCGCTTGTAGGTCTTCCAACATTGAGGTCACAGATTTCACCGGAATAGAGTCTGGGCTTCGTGTCTGTAAATCCAGAAGGAAATGAAGCGGCGGGAATACCTCCAATGCCAACGTACCATAGTGACATAAGAATAGAGGGCCTAAGATTTAGGATAAGATGATGAAGAAGGCTCCAAACGTCTTTCCACTAGTGAGGTGTGTTTCAGAATATCCGCGCCTATCGGCAATCGCTGGTAGAAGCTATGAATGCTTAATAGATCTCTAGCTTTTCTTTTTGCACGCTGGTTGCCAAGAAATACCCGGCTTTTGCGGATACGAAATAGCACAACCGCTCCTTGGCAATAGTATCTGGCGTGCCTACGGAGTACCCAGTACTGTAATCGGCATATGTCATACAGTCCTGAAGCATTAGACGTCGGGAAGTCCCACGGCATGACTGATATTCTAGCGTCGAAGATTTGAAATGTTGAAGAGTTGTTCTCCTCCCTACGAAACAGGGGACTGAACACTGGGTTATTATACCGACTTCCGTTTTACCAATATTACAGAGTACTCCGTACTCCGTATGTATGCCTATTTGCAGCAGGATTCGAGCCCCTCATCAATCTTTCCGAGAGGGCACAGACCCGATGTTGGTCATGCGAGTGTCACCTACATAGTAGTACCCCGAACCTCCCCTCATAATTTCAACGAGGGATCTGGATTTGCGAGTAATATCTGGAAGGAAGTCCTAACCTGGGCTGCGTAAATTATGAGTCGTGCAGAGCACAACGCGGAAGGAGGCAATCGTCATGAAAGCCGGTCAGGCTCTACGGAGTACAGAGCATACGAACCAGATCTCGGCGCCCAGCACTGTTCATGCCAACGTCGCCGTACGAAGAACTGGTTTACTCTCTGTTATGTTATTTTTGTTTTGTTTTGCAAAGGAGTATTTCCAATAAGGAGACTGGTAATAAGATTCTGGTACCTACTGTCAATAGGGTGCTGACGTACGTGTAATATGGGAAAGGGGTCTCTGTTGTTTATACGACCGTGCCCTATTTATGCTCTCTGAACTCCTTGCTACTGGAATGTGATCCTGTTGTACTATGTAGCAGCCTACGGCAAATGCCAAGTTCAATTATTCAGACGGGAGCAAACATGAAGAAGAAATCTCGTCCGGGTATGGGGAGGGGGGAGCTATTCGACCTGGACATAGGTATTAGCGCTGGGGGAGGACCTATATGAGGACATGTACGCCGCACATATCATATGGACTTGGCTCTGCTTCTTGTGGAGAGGGGTTTCATTGTCAACATTGACAGAATCTCGGTCCCCTCCCCCCCCTCCCCACAAACGAGGATGAAGGCGTGTCAAAGATTGCAATACCTTGCGTTTCATAGACTTGCACCACCCCCTTCTTTAGCCCTCCCGTCTGTTCCATCAACAAGCAAGGCGGATGGGAAAGGGTAACGTCGAGTTTCTGTTCAGATGCTACTTGCCATCTATGGGTGAAAGTAACTCTGTGAGTATCAATCGGGGAGTGTACCCTCGGCCCAGCACTGTTGCAAGTACGGTACCAGTCTCACCCTTGGTAATCCTGCTGTTTAGAAGCAAATAGAAATAGCTACGGAGTAGATGTCATCATGAATATACGAATCTTTTCCTTGTGCCTCGGAAGGCACCGGCTCGCCTGTTACGTAGCATTACACCATTCCTTTCTTTAACCCCCCTCCCCTTTTTCTCTTTCACATTATTTTCTAATGACCGATCTCTTCCGGAAAATCACCGCAAAATCCGGGACACAAAACATTGGCAGTAGTACTAGTAGCACTGACTCTTCCATCTACAGGGTACTAACTCGAGAAAAAGGAAAAGAAGAAGAACGAAAAAAAGAAGGAAAGAATAGAAGAAAATGAGTATTCCTTCTATGGGATGAAATTTCCGGCTTGGATCTTTGTTGACCGACGGGGTGGGGGGAAGGGAGAGAGAAGGGAAACGCCCAGAACCGTGCCCAGACCGAAGCGCACTGCCACGACGGGATTTCCTCGCGGCTTCGGCTGCTTGGCTTATTTTCCCTTCGGGGTCCTGGATCTTTCCGAGACCCTTTCTCTATTTTGAGGGGATGGTATGGGACCCCGTGATAGTCGTCGGTCAAGAAATGTCGTTGTGCGCGTGGCCATGTCGTGGACGTTGTGGTGGCAGTGGGTGCCGTACCCATCTATCGACATCCCCCCCCCCCCCTCCTCCCTCCTAGGAGCATGTGTTCACTATAGAGGAATATGCAATGGTCCCATTTCCTTTTACTTCATCTAAGAGCTCAAGTTTTTGTTTAACGATGATTCTTGGTGTGCGTACATATGGAGTATGGAGATGGAAGCAGGATTGTTTCTGCAAAGCGGGAGGCAAGTAACGTGGTTGACAACTAAGACGTTTGCGATTGGGGCTTCTAATTTTTTATATCATGTTCCTGATAATAATTATCCTGGATGTTGCCCTTTCATATAAAACTGACTATTGATGGCAGGTAGTGACTTTATTTATACATAGGTTCTCAATCACCGATATCAAACGACATGTTTTCCCCCCAATGCTCCAGGGAACAGGAAAAAAAAAACCCCGTGTATACGCCAAGAATAGTGTTTCAATACTTTTGTGCCGGATTGTATCTTCATCCAAAAAACTGGGAGTGAACAATTGTGAGCATTGTTTGTTCAACCGGGTAGCACACGATGAAAAAAACGAGGGGCCTCATTACAAGACGAGCCAGCGTGTGTGGTGGTGGGTAATTGGCAGCGGTTGAGGCAGCATCCCTACTTAGTATACATTACGTCGCCCACCAATCATCCGTCAAGATCAGCCCACTGATCTATTCCTCCTGATGGTGTAGTTGGTTTATCACGTTTGACTGTAATTGGTGCCATTCGGCGCATACTTTCATCAAAAGGTCCCTAGTTCGATTCTGGGTCGGGAGACGCGATTCTTTTTTTGCTCTTTTCTTCTACTTTTTTCTTTCATTTTTTCACTGTCCTTTAATAACCTAGGTAGGACATGTGAACAATAGATCGGAGTTTTCTTTTGCGTCTTGCTTTTCTCTTTTTGTTAATTTCCGTTTTTATTGCGTGCTCTCTAATTGATCGCCTCTCTTTGCTCTCTAGCAGAGTCAATTATCTCGATATAAAAAAAGTATAATGGTGATCTTCTATTCTTTTTCTCTTTCTCTTTTCTCTTTCCTCTTTCCTTTTATCTTATTCCTAATATCTACCTCGTGGTCCATGTCATGGTTCTTTCCCACGGGGACTGGTTCGCATCTTGTCGAAATATAGAGTCGTTGCGGGTACCAACCAGTACATTGGCCCTTTTTTTAATGTATTCTTATCTTACTTGAGCAACGGTAACCCGGATAATGGATAACAGCGAGTTGATGTCGGTCACTTATTATTCTTAGACGGATCCTTCTTATTATTATTTTTGTAGATCCTCCTCTTAGGGTTGTATAAGAGGATCTATGTGATGGCTGGCAGCGGGCTGTATATATACATATATATATTGAGTCCTCGGTAGCAGGAACTTTTTTGTCTGTTGATGTTGTTCGATTCTCCTGGGAGTTGATATCTTTCTCCCCAGATCACTATTTGCACTCAACTTGTTTATGTTATATATATATATATATATGCGTATGCGTGCGCCTGCTTGTTCTAAACCCTCCACCGAAAGCCTCGTCTTTTCAGATGATGGGGTGAAGTCGCTGTTTGCCAATGTACGTTGCATGAACCACCTGCTTTCGCTGGAATCTTACGTACGTGCCTGGCATTAGTCCATGAGGGGTTCGATAATCAAATCGCAAGATTCAAGTTGCCCACCTTTCGGAGAAGTGGTTGATGGTAGAATGATGTTGGCCAAACCCTCACATTATTCAATCATGAAACACGTGTGACAGTCACTCAGATCGTAACTTCCTGATCATACGTGGCTAGTCTGATGAAGCGGGATATTATATCATCATGTTCGTCATAAATGCTACATGACCCTATGTCCCTTGTGAATATGGACCGAGCCTCGTATATCCAGATACACGCTACTTCAAGCAGTCGCGCTGAGGGCGGCGAGGTCCACTTCTGGTATCCTCTGCCTCATCTGCACTTGCACGTCCCTGAACAGCGCATTCGTAGCCTCGAGCGTCAGGACAGGGCGCCTGCCCTCTCCCGGGATAAACCTCCAGTCGTAGTGGAGCAGGAGGAAACAGAGCGCGATCTTGAGCTCGTTGGAGGCGAGGAAGCGCCCGGGGCAAGCGTGCCTCCCGTGGCCGAACGCCATGTACTCGGGGCTCGTGGTGACGAACTGCCACTTGCCGTCCTCGCCGGGCTGCTCTCTCAAGCGCAGGTAGCGCTCGGCATCAAACTCTTCCGGCTCTGCCCCCGGCTCCATGAAGTCACCGGCAACCATAATGCGGCTGTCCTTGGGAAGAACGGTGCCGTCGGCGAGGGGAATATCCTTCTCGACGTATCGCTGCATAGAGATGGAAACGAAGGGGTGGACTCGCTGCCCTTCCCGCAGGAAGCTGTCCATGAGCTTCAGCTCATTGAGCGAAGCCTTGTTCCAGCCACTCTTGCCGACGACGGCAACAATTTCCTTGCGCATCTTCTCGGCCACATCGGGATAGTCACAGATGTCGATTAGCGAAGAGGTAAGAGTCTCGACGGTGTTGTTGATGGATGCGAAGGCGAGAGTCAGCTGGCCGGCAACGTAGTCGGTATCAAGGCGGCCCTTGGACAGTTCATACATCCACCCGAGGGTATCCGCCACACGAGGAGGCTTCTCACCAGCAGCCTGAGCCTTCTCAACAATATTCTTTCGACGCTCAACCTCGGGGTCGATGAGAGCGTGAGCGTCCCTGACGGCCTTGCGAAGCCGGGTGGCCTGGGGGTAAAACCAATAGGCAATCGGCTGGAAGGGCGCAAAAACCGTGCGCAAGAGGTAGGACAGTTCGACAGAGTCAATGGTATAGGCCTTGGAGATTTCGAGCCAGCGCTCGTTGCGACATAGCTCCTCGCCGAGGAAAACACGAGATGTGAGGCGAGCGACCAGGTCTTCGGTGTCCTCTCTGATCGTGCGCGTGGTCCATTCATTGCCTACGCCGCGGAAGACGTGACGAGAAGCCCACGAGGTCTCGTCTACAAGATCCTCCATGACTAGCCCGAGAGAGGGCGTGAGCCTATTCTTCACGGTGTCTTGGATAATGCTGCTTCCTGCAAGGCCGATACGATGCCCCTCAAACCCAGGATAGCTAATGAATAGATCCTAGCGTCCCTTGTTAGCTTGTTGGCTCATAGATACTGCTTGTTCTGGAAATCTTTAGTTCTCTTCTTACCTTAGCAAACGCCTTGTCTAAGCTCAGATTTGGGTTGGTCTTGACTTCGTTGGCATAACTATTGGGCAGGAGAATCTTGGGCCCTGTTCCCGTCATGACTTGAAAAGGTCCCTTGAACTGTGTGCGTTTGGCTGTCAGTAGGACACCTTGTGTGTATATTCCCCAACGAGAAGACAACATACCTGCCTCAACCCCTCAGTGATTGCCCTGTTGCCTTGCAGTAGCCATGTTTCCTTTGCACTCTTCCCATCGAGCGTGATGACGGGAAATCCTTTCAAAGGACGGTCCTTCCGATACTCCTTGACGGTGTAAGCAACAATACCTAAACTGGCTCCCACTCCTGCTACCTGTAGCCACGCAGGATAGTCATCAGAGAGGAGCTGTGATAACAGCATCTTCTTCCTTCAGCGCCTATAACCGTATGGAATCGTCTCCTCCCTCAGAACCCCTTTTCCCTTTCCTTACGTCCTCTTTCTCGGTCCCTGCTTTTATTCTTTAGAATAGGCGTATGAGCTCCGTATCAACTTTGCTTGACCGCAAGAGCAGCGCTTTTGGACAGCTGTTGTGGGGTCGCGACGGAGATACCCCTCCAAAGACGGCTATAATCACAAGAACCGGGTGGTATCTTGTATCTCAACTTCGCCGGTTTTGCACACCTGCTGGTAATTACGCAACGTCTGTAGATACTGAGTGATTAAGGGGATCCAACGGTATTCCGGGGTAGGGGGTAGTAGTATGGCAGCTCATACTGACACTCGGTAGTATGAGGCACGGAGTGGAACGGAGCAACAACCAATGCTTCAACGGGTATTAGCATTACTGCTATGTAAGGAGTACCTACTTGGTACTTGGAACTCCGTACTCCGCGTTGCGCCGGCTATCGTTCCCTGCTGGCAGCTTTGCGATCTGTAAGCTTGTTCGCTGGGGGCATCTTACACATGGGGTCAACGCAGAGCTTAGAGCAGGGTGGATGGTAACGGAGTAGTGGATGGTGGTGGATAGCAGTAGCAGTGGTGGATAGTAGTGGTCGATGAAGGGGGTAGCGGTCCACGTTGGATTTCTCCCCCTGCGTTGGGGGTGAGGCCAGAGGAGGAGTAGATGGGGAGTCAAAGTGCAGTGCGGAATAGCCTACGAACACTGTGCCGAGACTTGCACCCAAAGTTCCAAGGTTCTCAAGTGCCCAGCCGCCATCCACCGCTGTGGAACAGGGTACTCCGTACAGCAGGTATAGTGCTGGCCCAAGCCTTGGCTAGGTAACTCGGGGGAGCATCACGTCATTAGTCCTTTTCTAGCATCGCTCCATAATCCTAACTTTCTACCCCATTATTCTTCCAACAAACCACACCACCACACCATTACTATGTACTACCGGCACTGCTACCACGTATACGGGTTATTCACAGAAGAAACTTGAAGCCTCGCGAAAAGTGCCGGGCTGACAGCATCCACATTTTCCATCTCCAAATGCGTATGTATCTTCGTACGGAAATACTTACGGAATGATACTCCGCGACCGCGCCCGAGATGACATGCCAGCGCAGAGCCAAGATGAGCTTAACCAACTTGCTGTACGCCAGAGCGGAACTCGAAAGCTAAGACACACCATCAAATGCAGATCACGTTACCAAAATCGAAACCGCCTTCGGGTCTTGCTGGCTACTAGGTAGCACCGAGGGTGCGAGCGTATGTGTCCGTACCGGTACCCATTACTCCGTATTTGGGGCATGCCTGGTTTGACAGCTTGATATCGCCATCACCTTTTGGTGTTCCTGGCTAGTCCAAAAATCATCACAGCCTCTCATCATGCGGGGCGTGGAGGGAAGAGGGGGCCATGAGAGCACAGGCTCTTCTCGTCTCCGGATTCAGCACGAATCGCATCAACCAAGTGCAGCCCTAGCCGCCCTACACATGTGCCATAGTCACTCGACCGAGATAGTAATACCTTCGCCTCCGACAAGAGCTGCCGCCGAAGGAATAGGTGCATCTTCATCGAGCGGCAGGAATCCTCCAACTCTGACCCCTCCCGGCACCGAGTATCCGTGGTTAAAGTGCGAAGTGCGGATTACGGATTACGGGGTATGAGGGGAAAACACGAGCTGAAGAAGCGCAGCAAAGCTTGGGTTGGCTGAGATGAGAACTTTTTTGTTGAAGCAGATGCGACCCTCGCAACTTGTTAGCCTATGCCATATTGCACTCCGTACGGAGTACATATGCAGGAGGTCTAGGCAACTACATTTCACACCACCACCCAACCACCCTTCCCCAGCTCCATGCATTTTCGGGGTACCCCGATTTCCGAATGCTACTGGACATGATGATCTGACACATTCTTTCACAATGTTTCCCTGTCTTTTGGTCTTGCTGCTAATGCTCTGCAGTAAAAGCACGATTTGGTGTTTTGCCGATGATCTAGGGAAGATTATTTGCACTGCACATACATGTCGTACTTACAGTACTAGTACTGCATGTACATGTACGGCCAGAGCACGCACAGAGTGGTATCCAGTCCCAGAACTTGACCAACGGCCGACATGCAAACCTTTTCTTTCTACGGATTACGCCCCATATCTTAAATCCTGTCCCCACAGTCCGCCCTCCTACCCTTCTGCTTCGGCGTAAGCATGGGAAACAAGGTGAGGTGGGGGGGAGGGGGGCTCTTTATTGCGAGCCCAGTATCCCGTACTTACGGGGTATGGAAAAAGATTGGAGAATTAATACGGGGTACGGAGCATTAGGACCAAGGAAAGGAATAATATTTCTGGACCGCGGAGTACGGGAGTACGACGTACTACTACGGAGTACTTATCGAGATCGATGCGGCTGAACGGTCACCGACCGTTTATCGGAATCCCGATAGCGTCTTGAAATACGCATGAAGCCATGGACTATTACCAGGTATGTATGGTACTCCGTATGTTGAAAAGGGAAAGAAAATAAGACTGGCGTGGGCCGGGGGACGTGCACATGAAGACGAACCAAAATACCGATTACTCCGTACCGAGTATGGAGTATGCAAGCTAATGCTTAATAACTGCCAACTCTCAACGGACCTTAACAAGCCTTGTCGTCACTTTGCACGAGCCCTACACTGAGTTTGGACTGATGAATGTTACAACGGCTAGAATAATACGGAAAGTTGTAGTCTCGTGATGCACTGCGGCACGACAGTTGCCGAGAGTTGAGAGGGTGATACCGTGAGAGGCAGCAGCACCAGACAGTATTACGGAGTATCAATTAAGTCGAGGCTCGACATGGATGGTGGATGGTAGCTCAAGTCAGTCAAGGCGGCAAACCCTCGCCCCTCGATCTTTGGTCATCCCTTTTGGACCTTGTCTTACTGATTTTGTTTTCGAAGAAACCCTGAAAGACGGCTCCGCAAAATGCGGCCACGAGTATGGAGCACGACTGCGCCAAAGGTCCTATGCTAACAAGTTCACTGCCTTATCAATTTGCACAGCAACATCCATCAATCCATTATTGACTGTGCCTTTCAAATGCACACCCCTCCCCCCTGGTCTGCGTCGAAAATCAAGTTGTGTCATAATACCGTGTACCTTTATGGGCAAACCCCGATTTTTATTTTTATTTTTATTTTTATTTTTTTTATACTTCACATGTACCTTGCATGTGTCTTGCGTGCTTATTTCACATCCCGCGCGCGAGAGTGAGAGGGACGTGGTGAGAGAGAGAAAGGAGAGAGAGGATGATTCTGGGATACCATACGGTTGCGGCTCCATAATGGGCGTGTCGCAACAAGGCACCACATGGAAATCTGAGACCAGCTCTATGTTGATCTTTGAGCTATGTCCCTTTTCGAACGACCTTTCTTTCTTTTTCTTTCCACACCTTCTTTTTTCTTTCGATACCATTGTTCCATTTCAAACTCCATGGTTTATACCTCAACTCGATCGTGATAAACTCACTACTTCCCACACTACCAGTTTTGCTGTACACGGTTGCCCTCCCGTCCTCTATCTTCAGCGATACCTCTTTTTTCCTCTTATTTAACCGGACACCTCGCTACTTCTCTAATCTTTGTTATACTTTTATGGAGAATATTGTTCTACATTTTGAAGGATAAGTAAACAAAGAGTTTGGCATCTTGTCTCATCTGGTTTCTTGTTTGGCGTTATATTATATATATATACGTGCAACCAAAAGTCCAAGTTTGGCACGATGCTGGCCATCGCCATAGACAAAAAGGGAGACATGGAGAAGCCAATGAAGACGGCCGTGTACGAAGCTCAGGTCGCCATTGAGCGCGAAGAAGCGGCGAGGAGTTACAGGAAAAACCAGATCGCGAGCCTGGTCGGCCTCCCTCTGGTCACCGGCATTGGGCATCTGGCGCCTTCGGTCGGTGCTGCGAGGGCGATGCTGGGCTATTGGTATTTCGACTGGCCCATTCTCATTGCCACTTCGACCATTACAGCATTCATCGATGGTAAGTTGAAGAACATGTTTCCCTCGTTGATATTCAAGATTTCGTCAAAATTACACTGGTTCATTTTCTTCTTTGTTTTCTTCTTTATTTTTGGCTTTTTGGTTTCGTATATTAACAGAATTCCGGGTGTTAGGTTACGACAAGTACAGAGATATACCCAAGGCTGAGCGTCCCTCGGCGCTGGCCACGGCCTGCTGGCTAATCCCACTACTCGGCTCAACCCTCGTCGCCTCGTACGCGGCGGGCCTCGACACGTCGGTCCGCCTGCACCGCTGGCTTCTGTACGGCTTCGTCTACGGCAACCCCCTGATCCCCTACTACAGCTTCAAGACGAAGGCCCTCCGACTGGCCAAGCCCAAAGTCGTCCTCTCCTGGCTCAAGAGCGCCTCGATAGCCCTCGTCATGGCCAACGTCGACGCCGACATTGGCGCCACACACGCCTGCATGGTCATGGACGGGGCGCACTGCCCCCGCTGGGACCTTGAAGCCGACGGTTCGGCCGTGGGCACCGCGGACACCTACTGGCGCAGCTTCGCCGTCGCCTTCCTGTACAACTGGGTGCGGGAGACCATGTGCGACGTGCGCGACCTGGACGAGGACACGGAAGAGGGCGTCCCCACGCTGCCCGTCGCCTTCGGCAAGAACGGCACCCTCGCCCTGATACTCTTCGTCACCGTCGTCGCCGAGCAGGTCTTCATGGGGTCCGGCCTGCTGCGGCCCATGCCCCTCGACTCGGTGCTCAGGGTCGCCGTCACCTTTGTCGGCTGCGTGCTCATCAAGGATCGCCCTCGCGAGGACACTTTCGCCTGGGGTCTCATTGCTCTCATCGGTCTCTGTCCCGCGACATGGGCACAGGCAAGGCTGTGATGGGAATCATATCTTCCTCCTTTTTTCCACCCCTCTTCTATTCAGCACAGCGCGCGCCGGCATTCTTTTCTTCTCCTCGCTGTAAACGAGTACTCGGTTTGTCTTCCGCGGAACCTTTTTTCCTTTCCCTTTTTTTCTTTTTCTTCACACAAACTTTTGATTCGGTGCGCGGAGTATTCGGAATTTTTCAGATGGAGGGGGAGGGGGAGGGGGGGAGCATCTTAGGATTCGACGGGTCCTTTCTTGTACATGAAATAAATGAATATATGATAACCTATATGACTATTTTATTATTATTTTTTTAACAAAAAAAAACCAATTCTTTTTGTAAAAAAAAATGAAGAAGAAGAAGAAGAAGAAGAAGAAGAAGAAGAAAAAAGCCAAGAGAAAATAAAAACGAAAATAAAAAGGGACTATAAAAAGCAAAGAGAAAAAGGAGAAATAGAAAAAAAGTTACGTTGATGCGGAATAATATATATATATCTGCAATGCGGAGGGGACGCTGCGAAATCGGACATCCCTACTGGAAACGACATTCGCGAATACAGCTACGTAGTTCTCACGAATCGCGTGCGCAAATCTTATTCTATTGGCGTTTCTGCGTGCATGTTTGTGTGTGTATGTGTGTGTGTATGTGTGTGTGTACGCCTCCCCCCCCCCTACGCCTCCTTCCGCCTCCGGACCCTCAGCGTCGCCCCCGAGGGCGGCATGACGGTGTCGAGCATCCACTTGCTCGGCGGCCGCCGGGCCAGCGGCTCGATCTCGTAGTCCTTGACCATGGAGGCCACCATGAGCCGCATGACGTCGGCGGCGAAGTACCGCCCGGGGCAGGCCCGCTTGCCGTGGCCCCAGCCGAGGAAGGTCTCGCCCGTGGTGTTGAGGGAGCTGGCCTTGTCCGCGGCCACGGCGGCCTCTAGCCTCTGCGCCGCGCTCGTCGTGTCGTTCTTTGTCTCGTCTCCTTCTTCTGTAGCAGCAGCAGCAGCAGCAGCAGCAGCCTCTTCCCTGGGCCTAGAAAAGCGAAAAGCGTCGTACCGGTGCGGGTCGTCGTAAAAGTCCTCGTCGTGGTGCACCGAGTAGGCCGAGGTGCCGACGTTGTAGCCGGGAGGCAGGAGGACGTCGGGCGTGGCCTGGTAACCACCCGGGCGGACGACCTTGCGCATGGCGCCGCGGTAGAAGATGCCCGTGTGGCGCATGCTCTCCCGTATGGCGCTGTCCACGCGGACGAGGCGCTCCAGGCCGGCCTTTGTCCAGCAGCCGCCCTCCTCGTCGTTATAGACGCGGAGGACCTCTTCGCGGAGGCTGTCGAGCGGCGTGGTAGTGGTAGTAGTTCCATCTGCGGAGGAGGAGGAGGAGGATGGAGGGGAGCTGGCAATGTCGAGGAGGGCGTTGGTCGAGGTAAAGGATGAGGTGTGGATGGCGGCAAAGTTGACGTCGATGATGCGGAAGGATATGACTTCCGGGTCGAGGCCGCGGGGGTCGCCATGCTTGATGGCGTCCTCGATGATCCAGGTGATGAAGTCGTTGTGCTTCTCGGCGGTCTCTCCCTCCTTCTCGCCGCTATCGCTTTCGCGATACTGCTCCAGGCGCTCCTTGATGTGCGGCACGAGCCACTGCGACGCCCGCCTGTAGTGCAACCGGTTCGGAATCGTCACCAGCCTGCCGACGACGGGCTTCATCCACGCCGGCACGACGTTGATGATCTTGCCCGCCACGGCCACGTCACGCGCGAAGCCGACCGCGTTCCCCAGGTACCCGGCGTCGCGGCACAGCGGCAGGCCCACGAAGACCCTGTTGTCGGCGCGGGCGAGTATGTGCTCGGCCGTCTCGAGCACGGGCACCTCGCGGAACGCCTCCGTGTCGGTCCCCCACTCGTCGCGCAGCGCCGCCTCGACCTCGTCGGCCGTCGACGCCGTCAGCTCGGGAAGCCTGCGGGTGAGGTAGCGGCGGATCACGTTCTCGTGCGTCGGGTGCGCGACGAAGGGCATCGTGTAGAAGGTGGCGAAGTTCTGGTCCAGGTTGGCCGACACGCTGAGCACGTCCTCGGGCTCGCGCATCAGCCGCTTCACCTCGCTCTGGGGGAGCACCAGGTCCGGCTTGAGCGGCCAGTTGTTCATCCAAAAGGCCTTGCCATTCTTCGAGCACTAGAGATACATGGTCTGGTTAGCAACACACTTATTCGGAAACAGAGGTAGGTGGTCGGACGTTCTCCTAGCCGGGGGTTTTTGCGAAACTCACCTCGTAGTAGCCATTCTCCAGCGCCCGCCGCGTCTCGTTGTCGAGGCCGACGTCCTGGACAATGTCCCGGATGGTGAACCGCGATCCGTACTCCGGCGTCGGGTCCGGATATATGAGCCTGTGTATGAGGGCGTAGGATCCCTTGGCCACGGTCCAGGACGATATGAGGACCACGCCGGCGAGGGCGGCGCCCTTGGGCGTTGACAACGCCTCCTTTACGTCCGATATCGTGACGGACATGGCGGTGCGAGATGGCTCCCCTCCTATAACGCCTTCAAGTATCGCCCTTTTCTGTCGTTCTCACACACACTTTCTCTCTGTCTTTCACTCTCTCCTAGTAATGACCACCTTGAGAGCCTCGATATCGTCGATATACCAATGGTACGTTCCTCAAGATAATACCGATAACATCTCACTTCCATAGTGGAAGCATGGCATCACGTCACATACAAAGTCCGTTTTGCGTTTCTCTCCAATGAGATAACAAGGCTTTCAAACATCGGAAATCCTACCATCCATCCAGCCAGAGTTTCAAGTCCCACCATGCCAATCCACACACACACACATACACACACACATACACTCACTCACTCACTCACGCATGCAGGCGTACTACACACCCCACACCACTTCACGGATATACATAGTAAGCACTGCGTCTGCCGAATACCACCCCTCCCCCTACCTTAGTGCCCAAGGCGGGGTTCCCTGGCCGGCAATCGCGAAGAGCACTCCGTAAAGTGGTCTGAGTCAGTGAAGAAACACGAGCATGAAGTCATAGACGAGAAGTACATATGCTTCCCAGTAGGAACGCTGCACGCCCAGCGGTGACTCCGTATGTACGTCTGTACAAGTCGCTATCCCTCTCTGCTACAGGGAGACACCCGCCCCTCCGGGGGCTAATATGGGACGATCCTCCTCGATCGAAACCGACGGATGCGGTGTTTTTTGAGAGAGAGGGAGACATGGCTGACGCTTTGGCAGGTTCCCATTCCCACACTAACGGGTAGTGCGGTAGGGCTACGTTAGTAAAACAAGATGATAGGATAAAGATAGAGAGGAGCATGTGCATGGTAGAAGGCGAAGGCGAGCGGTGAGACTTCTTGCCCCAAGTCCCATTACAGGGGTCACCACCATACTCTCGTGGCACCGTACCGCAGCACCGTACCGTAACGCCACCAGCTGCACGGTGCTGGTACTTCTGCCTTTTGGTGCGGCCATCTTCCCTCTTCCCCATCCCTCCCTTCCCAGGAGACGACTTGCTCCGCCAAGGGGGGCTAGGGGGGTCTCCTCCACAAAGTAAAAAAGTAAGACACCAGGCAGAAGCTTCGACCCCGACTTCTACCCCCCACCCGCTGCCAATTCTTACTAGCAGTATTACTCCGTACTGCCGGCTCGGAGGGGCAAGCTAGAGTAGTCCCTAGAGAGAGGCCTTTTTAGTACCGAGCAAATCCTCTCCGTCTATTACCCCACATTCTCCGCATCAAAGAGCAGCAGCGTCCCCCCCCCCCCGTGCCCCCTCACCAAAGAATAATGTCGAGCGTACTCCGTACTCCGTATTTAATGCGTAAAACGGTAGCCTCTTAGGGTACCTTGTGCCCAAGCTCCCATCCAACAAACAATCGAGCAGTTGTGACACGGAACTCATGCAGCAGGCCTAGGTTTCAAAACGCTGTTCGCTCAGTATGGTATGCTAGCATGGTCTGGCCAGCGTGTGGGATTGGTAGAAATGTGCGTGCCAAAAAAAAACATGCCACCCAGCACCAAGTCCCATTGTCGTGTGGCCGCCGAGGGAGAAGAGGCTTGATGCGTAGTACTCCGTAGTAGCCTACCCTAGTAGGTACCATAGTCATTCCCAGAGCAGGGCAAAGCGTCTTGGGGTAGGTATTTAGTCCTTGATCCAAATTCGGCAAAATAGATATCCTTGGCAAACCCCCGTCCTCCACGCCATACTCCGTAGATGCCTCTCGGATGCACGCACCACCTCTCAAATCACCTTCTCCTTGAGCTTGAAGTATCCCCCAATTCGCTAGCCAATTTGCCGACCCATGAAAAAGTAACATCGTGGCATCATGGACAAGTTCAACGTAAACAGCCTCTTCTCCGTCCAGGACTACAACGTCGTCATCACGGGAGGCGGCACCGGGATAGGGGGCTCCATGGCCCGGGGCCTGGCCGCCAACGGCGCGACCGTCTTCGTCCTCGGCAGGCGGATGGAGCCTCTCAAAGAAACGGCCAAGGAGGTCGCAGCAGCTGGGGTCAAAGGAACCATCGTCCCTGTGGTATGCGACGTCACGTCCAAGGACAGCCTCCAGGCCGCAGCGCGCCAGGTCGGGGAAAAGGTGGCGCACGTGGACGCCCTCATCGCGAGCTCGGGGGCGACGGGGCCTGCCCTCCCGTTTCCCACGGCGCCGAGCGGACCGAGCCTGCAAGCCCTGTGCGACGAGCTCTGGAAGACGTCCATGGAGGACTTCACGGACACGTACAACACCAACGTTACCGCTGTCCTCTACACGGCGGTGGCCTTCCTACCGCTGCTGTACGCCGCCAACTCCGAGGCCGTGCGGGGGCCTGGGAGCAGTGACCGGCCACGGCCTCAGATCATCGGCGTCAGCAGCATCGCCTCTTACGCCAAGGGCACCGCTTCGGGATATGCCTACAACTCATCCAAAGCAGCGCTGAACCAGATGCTAAAACAGCTGGGCAACCTGCTTGTGCCCTACGACGTCCGATCAAATGTATTCTGCGCTGGCATCTGGCTCACTCCCATGACGCAGGGGACCACGCTGACAGATGCTGCTGCTGGTAACGACCCCGTCATCGAAGGCGCTTACCCGCGAGAGATTGTACCGGCGATGAGGATAGGCGGAGAAACAGACGCCGCCGGGGTGATCCTATGGCTGTGCTCCAAGGCCGGGAGCTTCGTCAACGGCAGTGTCATCATGTCTGACGGAGGTGCGCTCTCTATTCGGCCATCGAGCTATTAGATTAATGAAATCCACTTCGGAATCCGCAGATCCCGGCAGGCTAAAACAATAAACATCTAACTTTTAATGCTGCCCGAGCAAACCAAGAATCGTCTGGGCTGCAATGTCCCTTCCTGTGCCCCGCTCCTTGGACTTTGCCGCCACCATGCGCGAGTTGGCTGCGTAGTGCGCGTGGTTGTCAATGACGACGTCCTTCAGGATGGGAGTCAGCTCGGGCGCCGACCACCTTGGGCACGCTGACTTGTTTCCCCAGCGGCCAATGCCCATCATCTCGGCCCTGTTTGCGTAATCATAAGTGTCTGCCCATACCGGCAAGACAATTTGTGGAACTCCAGCCCTGTCAAATTCACCATATTAGCTTCTAGTGTCACTCCTACAAAGGACATGGGAGAAGGGATTGGAAAGGGGCAAGGACGCAACGTACAAAACAGCTTCGTAAAACGAGCTGGCGCCACCATGTGTAATCGCACAGGTAACCAATCCTGATTCCAATAACGAGGCCGGCTGGGTTCGGATCCAATCCACTATCCGGACACGATCCTGGGTGATCTCCTTCCCCAGGATCTCGTACACTGCCGATCCGGGACCCGTGCCGTATTCGGGCGCCCTTTTAGTCTCCTTAGCCAGTTTCCACAGGATGCGGAGGTTAGGGTCCCCTTTATCTAGCAGCGCCCTCAGCGCCCTTGACATCTCAACTACCTCGCTCTCCTGCAGCCTGCACAGCGTGCCAAAGTTAATGTAAACCACCGGCCCCTGCCCGGCCCAGCTCGTAAGCTCGGGATCCGATTCTCTAAGAGAGACTGCCGAGTTAAGAATCGGGCCGCAGCACACAATTTTGTCTCGATATTCTTTCGGTCCGCATTCAAGGTCCAGATTCGGGAAGTCAACCTCGGGAGCAGAACTCAGCAGGACGCGATCCATCAAGGCAGCGCCGCCGCCAACCAGCGTCATCATGGATGCAACCTCAAGCCCGGGGAGCCCCAGTTTTTGCTTGATGTCCTCGGTCCACGCAGGCACTTCCGTGTTTCTCGGGAGCTCATACATGATTCGCTTGAGAAAATACCAGTTTAGCAGCACAGATGGCCAGGTCAGGGGCATGGGGAGAGCCGCGCCGTGGACGGGCCATTTCATCCAGTTCGAATTCCCTCCCTCGAGATGACACGTAAAGTCTTTTAAGGAGTTTGGGGACAGCACAGCAAGTTTGAACCCGGACCCGTCTGCTGCTTTTTGCTTTTTCAAATGCTGGACTGCAGATAGAGCAGGGCTAAACAGGCCATCAATAACGATAACGTCGGGGGATACTTGATCAACTATCCGAGAGACTTGCTCAAAGATATCCACGTATTCTCCGGTCGTCCAAGACGAAGCCATTTTCAGCAAGAAGAATCTAATGGCTCTGGGGGTATTCCAGAACCCCGGCGCCAGCCTCGCGACGTCCAGCATGCGGCGGTCGGGGTCCGGATCCCTGTCGAGGACCTCGAATATAGGCGGGCCTCGGATTGGATGAAAAACGGGCTTCTTCTTCTCGCTGCAATTGTGCGTTTCCACAGCTTCTCTGAACGTATCCTCCAGGCGTGCAAAAGACCCCAGGTGCAGCTCGACAGACGGATCCTGTTTCAGCAGGGAATGGACGGTGGCCATGTACACATTGGAGTGACCGGACTCGGAGCAGCAGAGCATTAGAACCTTTTTGCCCGTCATATTGCCTGGTTTTCTTTACTCAAGCCGAATATATAAATAAATCTAGCCGGTAGGATTGAAGTTTGTCGTGATGGTTCGTCGGTGAGCTTTTACCGCCATAGTCGGAACAGGAGGGCGTCATGCTGAGGCTAACCGTCCCTGAGACCATAGTATTTAGCTCCAAATTTGGGCAGCATATCTGAAAACATGGCCCGCATTCCAACACCATGATTACTAGTGCTAAACAGCAGCTTGGTGCGTGGTAGGTAACAACAGGAGGCGAGCCAAGAGAACCAAGAGCTTGGAAGTGTTGGCTTTCTTACCGAGCGGCCGCTCAGGACTTTGCATACTCCATGAGAAGCCGTGATATCCACTAGATGGATGCTAGGAAACAAGTAAAAGTACAATAGAAAAGGGACATGGCCCAATCGTTACCACGGCCAAGTGTGCATTGAGCATGGAGTACGGTGCGGAGCGAGTGCGGAGCGAGTTTTCTTAGCTGCTGCTTAGGAGAGAAAAAGAAAAAATTCCGTGCGGGGAATCCTGAGCGCTACCCCGTCACCCGGATGCTAGTCTGCTTTAGGTAATATCTTAGGTCTTGCTCCCCCACCAAAAGTCCACTTTGCTCCAGTAACTAAGCTCGTGTGTGGAGAGACGCAACTGGCAGGGGTGGATCCAGTGGCATCAATCAGTTTTCGGCGTCTTGCTTCGCTTGCTCAACTGGTCTCCCTCCGGCTAGTAAGGCCAAAGTGCAAAAAAACGAGGACAGTAAGAAAAGCGAAACAGAGCTGCACCCCGTCGTCATCCCATGGCTACAAAGGATTCGTATACTAGGTAAAGTATACTACTAGTATGTACTCCATACTCCGTACAAAGTATGTACGTACTGACCAGCACACACCAGGAAGTAAATGACGCACAACCTGCAAGACAATGCGACATCCGGATGGCATTTTCCACCTTGTCCAACTCCACTGGCTATATTCTGACAATGTCGGGTCCGAGACTTAAGCTTTTCGACACTTGGTCGGGTTGGTTTCCCTGTCCTTGTTCCTGGTGCCTTGGTGTGTGTGGACACTGGATTATTGGTGCTGCGTTCGTCGACGCCCATCTATCCACCATTGCATCCGAGGTTGAGGTCGACAAGAGGAATGAAGAAGAGGGTGGCGGAGGGACGGGGAGGGGGGGGGGGCGTGAAATCATACCACAGCTTAGCCTAGAACATTGGTGCATGCGATCCAAATCCTCTACAAAAGTGACATATTAATCACGGCTGACGCGTGGGCCTCTTCTTTTCTCGTACCCCCATATACTGAGTCTGAAGCTTCAAACACCCCACCAAGGAGCATGAGCATGCAAATAACATCACATTCTGCTACAAGTTGAAATCAAACATCGTCAATCATGGCCGCCCAAGTTAGTTCCAACGCCGCGACAGCACCGCAGGTGGCAGAAGGGAAGAACGATGTGGCTCAGGCAGAGCATATATACATGGGAGGGTCAGTCTACCTACAAAGACCCCCCGTCTCCTCTCGATGCCGCGTATGCCAGGTGCTAAAATATACAATCATGTAGGCATGAGACGGCTTTGATGACTGGAGATGACTATGCCTTCTGGAGAGAGCAATGCCTCCCATCCTTCTCTTCCCTGCTCAGGAGCACAGGCTCCTACACGCCAGAGCAGACGGAATCGCACATCAACTTCTTCAAGGAGCATGTGATCCCTCACATCGGGCCGCGCCCAACCAGCGGCGGCGCCTACCTGATGGCGCACACGGGATCCGTCCTCGAGAACAGCATCAACTTCAGCGACACCAGCGACCCCGTCATCCGCTTCATCTTCCAGCCCATGGGCATCAAGGGCATCCCCGAGGCCACCAACGCCGACGTCGGGTGGTTCCACCAGACGTCGACCACTTTCTGCCTCACCGAGCCCGAGATGACCATGATCAAGGAAAAGGTGCCCTCGCTCTCCAACATCCCCCAGTTCCTCATCGGCTTCGACCTGGACAAGGAGGACCGGACGCTCAAGGCCTACTACTGCCCCCTGTACAAGTCCATCATCGACGGGTCGGACACGGATCAGATGATCTACGACCTCGTGCGGCGGCTCACCAAGGGCGAGAAGCTCGTCCCCGCGCTGGAGAAGCTCGAAAAGTTCCGCAGGGACGAGCCGCAGCGGGCGGTCGACTGCATCGGCATCGACTGCATCAAGCCCGAGGACGGCGCCAGGTTCAAGCTGTACACGCGGCTCCCCGAGAGCCAGAACAGCTTCGGCTTCATCAAGCACCAGATGACGCTGGGCGGCGCCCTGACCGACGCCACCCTCCACGAGGGCCTCGAGCACCTCAGGGGCATCTGGCACCTCCTGTTCGACGAGCCCGAGGACTGGACGGCCAAGGACGAGCACAAGAAGGAGGTCATGCTCGAGGGCAGCCCGCACTTTGGACTACTCCTCAGCTGGGAGCTCGTCCCCGGCAACGACGCCCCCATCCCCAAGCTGTACGTGCCGCTGTGGAAGTTTTCTCGGAGCAACAAGGACATTACGGCGAACTACGAGAAGATCTTCCAGAAGTGGGGGTGGGCCTGGGGGAACAATGGCACATACAGCAAAGCCATCGAGGATGCCTAGTAAGTCGGAAAAAAAAACCTCCCGAGACCAAAAGAAAGGAAGGGAAAAAGGCATTGTTGCGAGAAGCAAGTAGGTGAACCAGGCTGACAATTTTGGTGCAGTGGCAAGGATGGAGTCTCCGATGGGACACCGCTTATCCATACGTACGCATCATTCAACTTTTCCAAGAAAAAGGGCAAGTACATGACATCCTACAACTCACCGGCCATGATGGAAAAGTTTGGCCTAAAGGACCTATAGAAGCGAAATGGAGCCAGTAGATGATCCAAAGATACCAACTATCATGTATATTAAAAAAAGACAATTTTCGTCTAGGCAATTTTGACCCACCCGATAGTTAAACGTAGTACAAAAACAAAGGATGCGCTGGGCAAGGTCGCGATGTTCTGGTCGAAAAGGCGTCTAAAAAGGAATCCTCCTCTGCATGTCTGCCCTGTATGTATGATATCGGTCGAAAAAACGAGCTGTCTGTCACCGTCAAGATCAGAAAACTGGTCTATCCTCCTGATGGTGTAGTTGGTTTATCACGTTTGACTGTAATTGGTGCTTCGGCGCATACTTTCATCAAAAGGTCCCTAGTTCGATTCTGGGTCGGGAGACGTTTTTTTTTACTTTTTGTTTTGTATAACGACAGAGATGCCTCCTTGATACTATGTATATTTTGCTTTTAAGGCGTTGTTTTAGCCTTTACTTTTAGAATTTGTTCGAGACCCTATGCTACCGACCAGTCGCCTTCACTATATATTTGGCCGTCTGAGGTTTTTTATATACTCTTTGGCCCTGTTGAAGTGGCCAAGCCACCTATTTCAGTACCTCGACATGCTCAGATAATAAGTCTGATAAAGCAGCATTCATCAGGGGAATAGCTGATTAATTACGAGGTCGATGTCATCCATTTATATATACACTTACTAGTATCGTGTACCCTCAACAATTCGAACAACTCTTGGCCATCAGATATTCTTTCTTCTTACTATTTTTTTTAAATTTCTTTTTTTACATAAACATCATTCTGTTTCCCAAAGACAAAAAAAAAAAAGAAGAGTGTTGGCTTTGATTAGAAACCCTCATCTGGGCTATAAAAAGAGGAGGAGAGGGAGGATAGGACAGTTTTTTTCTTCTTTTTTCTTGAGGAGCTTTCTTCTACTGAACCACCCCTAACAACTACTCAGGTCAACAGATGATAAGATATCGTCGGAGAGGGCATCTTGAACCGCAACTGCGTGCTATAAAGGATATGCATGTGCCTTGAATAATAAGTCGAGACTCCCCTTTTCCACTCACCTAAGATCAGGTGCACTGCAAGGTCTTGCGCTTCATGTTCCCTAGTCACCACTCCGCCTCGTGGTCCGGACAATATCAACATCACCAGACGACGCGGTGCTGATGCGAACCAACGTTAAACCTAGAGACACGCCGTGTTTGTTGTATATACGGAGACGTATCACATATATTCCACGGGTCTCTAGGTCCTGTAAGCCATTTTCCTCGTTGAACTAGGCATGGCTTCTGTAATACTATGTATGCATACGGGTTGGGACTCACGCCGCCCCATATCCAGAAGCAACACGGACACACAGCCCCGAAGAGGCGAAACGGGAGGGGGGGACCTCCAGACTGGGCAGGCCCCCTTTTTCGTCTTACTCCGTAGAACAAATCGAGTTTGCGGCCATCTCTCAGGGGCTAGTGTTCAACCTGTTCCTGGAACATCCCGATGGCCGTTGGACTCGCGCAGGCATCGAATCTAAGGCACGCACGAGTCGTAGAAATCATAGTGGATGGCGTTGTTCAGTACGCTCACGTCATCACCTCACACGACAAATATGATAAACCCAAAGATACAAGAGAAGTTTAGAAAGGTGTAGATTTTATGTCTCGCATTGAATAAACCATTAATAGTAAATATCCGTTACCCGCTGTCCATCGTACTCATTTCACATGCACATCTAAATATTATCGACCATGAAGATCATAACACCACCATAATGCCTCCTCCCCCGCAAAAGAACGTGCCGATTCGAGACCGGGGTGATTTCTCTGCACTTCCCACTTCCCATCTGTCCTTTGTCTATCCTCCGTTTGTCCTTCCGTCCTCTGCCTTACAGAGCAGCAAGCATGGCGGAGAGGAGGAGGGTGCCGACGGCAAGGGTAGCAGCGCCAGCGCCCGAGCGGGGAGCAGAGCTGTCGTCGTCGTCTTTGCTGTCATCGCTGCTGCTATCGCCATCATCCTTGCCATCGTCCTTGCCACCATCGTCGTTCGAGTCGTCGCTGTCGTCATCGTCGCCGTCAATGACCCTCGATGTGGAGCTGGGCAGGGGCTCCCCGTCGCCCGTGGCGGTGGCGTTCTTCTTGCCCGAGCAGAAGACGCCCTCGTACGCGGCGCCCTCGTCGTACAGGCAGTCCGTCAGGTCCTCGATGGACTGGCCCACGGCCGCGCAGTACACGCCGCAGTCGTCGTAGTAGCTCACGATGTCGGCGCCCTTGCAGCACGTCTTCATGTACCCGACGCTGTCGTCGCTGTACGCCATGGCGCAGACGGCGTCTTCCACCGGCATCTGGAAGAGGAAGACGCCGCAGTCGTTCGTGGGCGTCGGGGCGACCGAGGTGGTGGTGGTGGACATTGTGGTGTTTGGGGGGGAGTGTGTGTTGTAAAGTAGGTAGGGGGGTTGATGTACAGAGTACGTCTCGGGTTGCTTTTCCGAGCGCGACCTTTTGGTGCTTAGACTTTGTTGAAGATGTTTCTTCTAAGAATGCTACAGTATTACTAGTAGTGTAGATGGTTGCAAGAATTGTAAGACAACGCGTGGGGGAGAGGAGTAATAAGCGGAAGAAAAATGGAAAAAAGAAGAAGGGGGAAAAGAAAAATAAAAGGAAGAAAAAAATTGTCGGTGAGAGAGGGACTGTCCAGGACCGTTTCTTCCTTCAGCTCGTATTCCTTTCGGTGCAATCTGGTAGGGGTCCTACTACTCCGTAATGTTTATGCGTCCGCTGTCCAGGGAACCTCGTATCGCTCCGTATTTACTTTTCCCACAGCCGCGTTCTCGCGCGTTGCCCCGTGCATCCACACCTACACACCCAGGAACCGGCCAAGTCGAGCCTTGGCATGCACCCGTTGAACTCCTGCATGGTAGATCTGACACTACGGCGGCGTAGTACTCCATAGTAGACAACAAGTACGGGAATGCTACGATGAAAGAAAAAGAAGTATCTTTCTCTTTCTTTCTCTCTCTCTCTCTCTCTCTGTATGTGTGATAAGCGTTGTACTCCCTACAGAAATAAAGTCGGATGATGGGTGGCTGACATGTCAAGCTTCAGGGAATTGATATCTCCAGAGGCCATGTAGCAAAAAAGCAAACACGAAGCGTCCCCCAACAGTACGGAGTAGCAGGCACGCAAAGCAGGTGATTGAGAGTGTGTATTCCAGACACAATATAACCGGTGCTCCGTTTTGACAAGTCATTGCCTTACCACAGCTTCTTGTTCTATGGTAGTAAAAGGAGAGCCCGGTTCACTCGCCCAACTAGTAGTATGCTTACCACCCTCATCGTACCCCTTTTTTCCCCTTACACACAAACTCATCAACACCGCGATGCAACGTTCAGTAACTACACATTCGCGAACAACCAAAAGACTTAACCAAAAACTCACCATGTCATCATCTTCCAATACATCACTAGAACCAGAGCAGTCCAGTCCATACTCGTTTTCATCATAGCAGCTCCCCCCCCCCCCCCTTTGCTGACGCCACCACCCGAGGAGTTAAACAGTTAACACCGTCCATCGTGCATATGCTCCACACGCCAAATCTCGACCGTAAAGGCTGGGCAACCATGCCTTTGGTAATACAACCATCGCATGCACGTCGTCCACGCGGGATGACCTTTTTCGGAATTAAACCTCAGACCCAAAAAACGCACATGGATGAAATGGCATGTATAAAAATGGTCAAAAAGAGCCAGAGGGAAGCGAGTTGGCGGACCTCAGCATCACAAAACAGAACAAACAAACACATCATCCCTTTCCACTTCCCCCTCAGCTATAAAGCATATAATATTTTTCTTAGCCAAGTATAAAGGGCAATGGCGAGAATCTGGTTCGTCACCGGCTCTTCCAGGGGCCTCGGCCTGGCCCTCGTCAACCGGATCCTCGACTCGGGCGACTCCGTCGTGGCCACGGCCCGCGACTCCAGCTCCCTCGGCAAGAAGCTAACCGAGCGGTACGGCGGCGACCGCGTGCTGCCGCTCGACCTCGACGTCACCGACGCCGCCCAGGTCTCCGACGCGGTGCAAAAGGCAAAGGCCAGGTTCGGCCGCCTCGACGTTGTCGTCAACAACGCCGGCTGGGCCGACACCTGCTCCGTCGAGGACGTCACCCTCGACTCGTTCCGCGACCAGATGGACACCAACTTCCTCGGCGTCGTCTACGTCACCAAGGCCGTCCTGCCCCTGATGCGCGAGCAAGGCTCCGGCCGCATCCTCCAGGTCTCGTCCCTGGGCGGCCGCATGGGCTCCCCGGGCCTCTCGGCCTACCAGAGTGCCAAGTGGGCTGTCAACGGCTTCTCCACCGTTCTGGCCGCCGAGGTGGCGCCCCTCGGCATCAAGGTCACTTCGCTCGAGCCCGGCGGTATCAAGACGGACTGGGCTGGCTCATCCATGGCTAACCCGCCCGTCAGCGAGTGCTATGAGCAGACCGTCGGAGCATTCAGGGCTTATAGAGATCAGCTCATGTCCGGCTGGACCCCGCCTGAAGACGTTGCCCGGGCAATCTACCACATTTCTCAAGTTTCTGACCCTCCCGTCAGGTTGCTGCTGGGCAAGGACACTGTTGAGCATAGCAAAGGGGCTTCGGAGGCGCTTGCTCAGTCCGACGAGAAGTGGCGACACGTTACCACCTTTGATTTCTAACTGATAATATGGAGTTGAAGTGGCATGAAGATTATGGAACTTCATTATCGAAGGGCAAAGGCTAGAAAAATGGGTTCAGGGGTTGAGGGGTTGTACTCATCTCTCTTCGTCAATATACAGCAATAAAATTACAGCTAGTCGTCCATCAACTCGGCCAGCTCCGCTTCCTCCTCTGCCGTCATCATACCGCCGCTCGCTTTCTCTTCCTCCTTCTTCGGGGGCTCCTTGATCTTCTTGATGACCTCGTCCAGTTCCCCCCGAGCCAATGGCCAGACTCTGACTGTCCTGTCAATCGAAACGCTACAGACCCGGTCCGGGATACCGCCTCCACCTTGTAACAGTACCAGATCCGTGACTTCCTCGAAATGACCCTCTATCGTAGCATGCAGCTTGCCCGTCGACCTATCCCAGACCTTGATATCCTCGTTACGCCCAGCTGTTATGGCCCAGGCCTCAGTCACCACCACAGCACGCACGTAGTCACCATGCTGTAGCGTCTCGTCGGCCACGAAGTTTCTGGAGCGCGAAAGGCACTTTGTCGTGCCGTCCGCGCTGGCAGTCCAGAGGTCGCCTTGATCACTAGTGTTGTCGTACACGAGTCGATAGATGCTTGTGTCGTGCTCTTGGATGGTGAGTCGCTCAGTGTCCGGGTGGTCTGAGAATAATTCTGGAAGCTGTTCAGAAGAATCAAGGGTGATCTTCCACCGTCTGATGTGCGGATCGCTGCTGGCGCTCGCGAACACTACGGCGTCCGGTGTGCTCAGGACAAGATCAATGGCAAGGTGCTGAACAGCGAGCATAGTCGTTGTGGGATCCTGCAGGGTGTGCAGGCGCTTTCCGGTCTCAACATCCCAGATAAAGATTTTCTTATCGGCACCGCCGCTGATGAGAATCTCCTTGCCGGAAAGAGTCGTGGAGATGAGCGCCTTGACAAAGTCGGAGTGGCCGCTGTACTTGCGTCCAGGTGCAGAGGATTCAATATCCCAGGACCAGATGTCTTTGTCCCATGACCCCGCAAAGATGGTCGAAGCCCCTTTTCCACCAACCGCGAGGCATGTTACCGGCGCTTTGGGACCTTTGTAGGTCGCCGTGGGCTCGGAAGTCTGCATAAAGTTAGTATTATGTCGATATGCCTGTCAACCGAGACTTCAAACCTTCAAGTTCAAACGTCGAACATAGCCAGCAGACTCGGCAACGAAGATGGTGGAAGACGGCGAGGCAGGGTCCAAGACGGCTGCGAGGATCTTGGACTTTAATGAAATGGGATTTCCATGCTTGTTGCTGGCTTTGGCGGCCTTGCGCTCCCTCTGAGCCACCTGATCGCTGGAGTTCCGAGTTAGTAAGGGGATCGATGTACACCTATTTCATGCAGTACGTTGTTTCTTTCTTGGTACTCACTCGGTCTCGAAGAAATTATCCCTATCCGTAGACTGCATTTTTGATGCCGTTTGTGACCACGGACCGTTGAAAATCAAACTTTTGAAGAAAAGAGAAGAAGATGAGATTAAATAGCAGTGTCGTGCCAAATATGTCTGCCTGGGGAAAAACCCGTTCACAAAACCTGCCTTTTACTGACGATAATTACTAATGCTAGGCAATAGGGTATCAAGGTGGGATGGATGCAGGTAGAAAGCTAGGCACGGAGCACTCCTCCATCCTCCGTACAGCAGATCGCGGGGTCCTTTTGAGACCCACCTCGGCAAGGTATACATTTGCATTTGGCGTTTCAATTAATCCGCGACGCGCCCTCAACGCGTCTCCCTCCCTATGGTCACTGTACATACGCAGTACCTACAGGCTACCTACCCAACCTTGACCAGGCCCATCCATCACCACCGAATCGAATCCGCACAGCCGCTCAACTACATCTTCTTCCAGTGACAATAAAGCTGTCATCAGATTTGGCGAACTGCTCGTAGATACGGTCGAGTCAGAATGGACTCTACAATGGCCCCAAGGCCACGGCCTCGTCCCGCCCACACCCAGGGCGTCACCCGCTGCGCCTACACCACCGACGGCAGCCGCCTCGTCACCGTCGGCTCCAACAACACAATCCGCCTCTACCGGACAGGCTCTGATGGCGAACCCACGAATATCGACGATTGCCCCGAACAAAATGTTGCTGTCGCCGCTGGCAAGGATATGTTCGTGGCGGGCTCGGAAGATGGCACTGTCAGCATGTATTCCATCGCCTCCTCGACCTTTGAAAAGTTCCTCCTCCGTACATCTTTACCAATCCGCGACATTGCACTGAGCCAGGACGGCAATTGGTGTGCGGTAGCCAGCGACGAGTTGACCGTCAAGGTCGTAAACACACAAGACACCACAAAGGTCAAGCACCTGCGAGAGCACGGAAAGCAGGCGCGGCATGTCAGCTTCGACCCTCCGGCCGGACTGGTCACAATCTCGGCTACGGACGGCGTCATATACGTCTACTCTCTCACATCAGACGAGCCTGAGCTCATTAGAAAGCTCGACGGCATCATTGGTCCTGCAGATAGCGAAAGCGATGTGTCTACGGAGGCGGTCTGGCACCCGGACGGGCGAGCATTTGCTGTGGCCACGCCGACTAGGGATATCCAGGTTGTATCCAAGAATGACTGGGAGAAGCAAAGATCCTTCCCCAATGGACACTTGGAGAATATCACGGCAGTTGCCTGGTCTCCTAATGGCGGTATGCTTGCGTCGGCGAGTAAGGACGGGAAATTGCTCGTCTGGGAGACCAAGACACAGAGTGTCATTGCTCGATATGACTACTCCAACGTCATCGATCTAAAGTGGCACCCCACCAAGAACATTCTCTCCTTCACCACGGCAGATGGTGAAGTCTATATCTATCCCGATTTCCTCTCGGATCAATATTCCCCGCTGTTAAAACTCCCCAAGCAATACTCCCCTTTTATCCACGACCCGCTCCTGGAGACCTCGGGTAACAAGCGGCCGCCGCAGCTCAACGGCGCAAAACAGACTCTACCCTCTCGCACGCGCAGGGACTCTCTTGGGAGTCTGGACTCATTCCTGGAAGGTGAGGGCGATGGCTACGGGGATGGTGACGATTTCGTCGTAGATGATGATGGCGCAGGCTACGTATCCGGCCAGAAAAGGGCCCGCGACGGAGAAGATGGCACTGAACTTGCTCGCAAACGTCGCCATCTCGAAACCGAGTACCACGAAGCCTTCCAGCCCGGCTCTACGCCCTGGCGAGGCAACCGCAAGTACCTGTGCTTGAACCTCATCGGGTTTGTCTGGACCATCGACCAGGATTCGCACTACACCGTTACCGTAGAGTTCTACGATCACGACTTTCAGCGCGATTTCCATTTCACTGACACCTATCTCTACGACAAAGCCTGTCTGAACGAGCACGGCACCCTGTTTTCTTGCCCGCCAAAAGACGATGCTCCGTCTTCCGTCTTCTACCGCCCCCACGAGACCTGGACGCAGAGATCGGACTGGCGCATTGAGCTACCAAAGGGGGAAGGAGTCACAGCCATGTCCCTCAGCGACTCCTTCATCACTGTTGTTACCAGCATGGGCTACGTCCGCGTTTACACCCTGTTTGGCATGCCCTTCCGTGTTTACCGGCCTAAGAGCTCCCCGATGGTTACATGCGCAAGCTGGAGAGACTACGTGATGACTATTGGCAATGGCCCCGTAGG
The DNA here is from genome assembly GCA_026184415.1 of Trichothecium roseum. NCBI lineage: Eukaryota > Fungi > Ascomycota > Sordariomycetes > Hypocreales > Trichothecium > Trichothecium roseum. The sequence continues at coordinate 853,959 of CM047948.1, forward strand.
TGGCGATGGCAGCACCCGCCTGCTCTACACCATCGAGAACGTCAAGCGCGACGAGATCTGTCAGAATGAAGACACCGTCGCTTTACCCCCAGGCGCCACGCTCAAGAGCGTCTTCTTCTCCGACGAAGGTGACCCGTGCATCTACGATTCCACGGGGACGCTGCTCACCTTGCTTCACTGGCGCCAGCCGTCCCGCGCGAGCTGGGTGCCCCTCCTGGACACCAGGCTCCTCGACCGACTCGCCTCGGGCCGCAAGTCGGAGTCGTACTACCCCGTCGCGGTGGCCGACTCCAAGTTCCACTGCATCATCCTCAAGGGCGGCGACCAGTACCCCTACTTCCCCCGCCCCCTGCTGTCCGAGTTTGACTTTAGCATCCCGGCCCACCCGGCGAAGCCGCCGAAGAAGACGAAGAACGGCGCCGGCGACGACGACGCGATGGACGAAGATGAGGACGACGATGACGGCGACGCCGAGACGCGGAAGCTCGAGAAGGCGTTCCTCCTGCACAGCGTCCGCTTCAGGCAGCTCAGGGACCTGGTCGACTCGACGTCGTCCTCGCACACCCAGCGCACGGCCCTCGCGAGGCTGCAGGTGGAGATCGACAAGACGCTGCTCCAGCTGCTGGCCGTCGAGTGCAGGGAGGGCGAGGAGAGGGGCATGAAGGCCCTCGAGATCGTCAGGCTCATGGGCGACGGCTCCGGCCGCATGATTGAGGCCGCCGGCAAGGTAGCCGAGCGCTACAACCGGTCGATTCTCGGCGAGAAGATCCGCGAGGTTGGGGAGAAGCGGGTTGCCGGGTTGGATGACGATGACGAGCTGTAACAAAATAAAAGGGAAACCAAGAGCACACAAAAGGAGGGAGTGCGAGAGACACGAGCGAGTGGTAATGAGGGGATACATTTCTTGGATAACTAAGCGAAAGGGGCTTTTGGCGGACTTGCTACCTACTGTAAGAAGTATAGTAGTGAATGGTGGTCGAGTCTCAAAACTTTTAAAACCACGTAGATAATCTATAATGAGGCATGAATATGGATGAAATCCCGCCATCTCTTTCGCGACGTGACAATCCTGGAGCGAATATGTATGTGTATGCCTGGCACGCTGGGACATCCTACCCATCACCCCCTAAATATTACAAAAAACCCTTTTGGCTACTACTGGTAGTACTACTTTGGCACTATAATTGCCACTTTTTCTTTTAATTCTCTATTCCCTCCCCCCTCCCCCCCCTTTTCCAACGCCTTCATTTCACAGCCATGAGGGAAAACGCGGGAGAGGAGAAGGGGAGGAGGAGGAGGAGGGGCAAGTAGCTTTAGTGTACGCTCAATGCCGCCATGATGAGCGACGTAGAACAGGAAGAACAGGAAGAACTAAGAAGTAAAAGAAGTAGCACTCGGTGGTGGAAAGTGTGTGTGTGTGTGTGCGAGCACAAGAAAAGGTACCCGACAGCTCGTCTGACGGAATAGGGGTTTTTTTAAGTACCAAAGGTACACAATGGGGAAGAGAGAAAGAAAGAATTGATGCGGCAAGCACTCGCGCATCAAAGCCAACAGTGGGAAGAAAGGGGGGAAGAGATGTGCTCTTCTCGAGACAATTCACCCAGTAGTCCGCTAACGCATTACGAAGCCCCCCTCCCCCATCGTTGCATCCAAAGAGGTATATTTCCAGCGACTCGGTCACGTCGACAATAAGAAGGTGTTCGACCGTCTGACTGGTTGAGACTTGAGAGCGGAACTGCAGATTGTTATGTAGCATCCGTCAGGTGTGGGTGGGCTCAGACTTGAGCCCGCCAGTAATACGCACCCAGCCAGCTCAGAAAGATGCAAGTATTTCTACGGAGTAACTGATTTCGAAATGTCGTCGAATAACATTAATCATAAGCTGCAAGTGGGCGGCGTACGAGTTTCCTGCTTCGGTCATGTCACCAGATGATAAATTAGCAGCAGTACGTACCTAGTATATGCCATAGGGCGCAGTTCGATGTGTACTGCGTACTCCTTATGCAACAGCAAAAATTAAAAGAAAGGAAAAAATGAAAAAGAAAGAAAAGAAAAACAAGCCGGGATTGCATCTATCCGAGATCGGGGCACGCTGCAGTAGCAACGGGTTGACGTAGCAGTAGATTCGACCTGCAGGAAGCCGAGTTAGATCAAATTCCCGGTTTTATGGTGTTGGTCCGGCACTGCCATCACAGACATGCATACGCCACCGGTGGTGATGTGACCCAGGAATGCTCCAGATCCCTACACCCTCCTTGCTTCCCTGTCGTCGGATTGTTGGTGAGATCTCCCAGTGCAACACAACAAGCAGCGGGTTTTGTGACAAGTCAAGCATCTATTTTGCCTAGAAGCTTGCCCAAAGTTCAAGCCAGGGGCCAAGTTCGGTCGCCCGCGTATAAAGGTTAACACTTGTACTCTGTACTCCGTACTCCGTAGAGGAGGAGGTGGTGGCGGCGGCGGCTACCTTGCTCCCAAGTCTAAAAGAAGAAGCACAAAGACATACACCCCCGGCCGTTGCCGAGCAGGTCGTCGCACAGCTCCCCTCTCATCATTTACCTGTTTAGAAGATCTGAACCAGCTGCTCGGGACGCCCTCTGCTTATTGTTAGTGTCCCTTCGTCTGCTTCTGCCTCGATGGCTGGGATGTCACACGTGCTTGCTGACTGATGCGCGATCATAAGATCTAGTAGGACTTTGAGATTTCATTGCGCAACAAGTCGAAAAAGGGTTGAGGCTGCCGAACCCTTCCCCTCTTGCTAAACTATTCAGCAAAGAGGTGGATCGCGTGGATATCTGCTTGTTGCCGATAGGATTGCCGTCGTGCTTTAGCCGCCACCAGTTCCAGTCCATCAACATCCCGAAAGGCAGTGCTAATACAGCGCTTGGTCCCAGTAGCTCGAGGAGGGGGGGGGGGAGGGGGGCTGTCACGTTTGTGCTATGTGTTGGGGGAGGTGAGACAAGTCGAGTCCGGCCAAGTTTCTAGCAGACGGGCTTACTTCGCTGCTAAATGGGTAGATTATCCTTTATGTCCTCATCCCGCAATCACGGGGCGTAGGCTAACGTTAGGGAACCAGTCGGATGCAGTGGCCGTTCAGGCCCTCTGCGACCTACTTACTATTTAGGTAGGGGACTTATGGATAGCAGTACCACCACATAGGTACTCCCTAGGGTGCTCCGTAGGGTACTCCGTACTCCGTCCGCACCTACCATATGGTAGGTACTAAGGTAGTAGTAGTACTCCGTACGTGGTCAATGGAAACTGACGCCTCACCATCGCTGCTGGCAGTGCACCATGTTCCGCATTTCTTCGCTCTGTGTGTATAATCTGTGATCTGTACTCGCGATCGGAGAGCCTTGATAACGGATACGCACGTCGTAACTTCCAGACAATGCATCATGCCAAGGGAACCTTGACTTGGGTGTCTGCAGCACATAGCGGCATGATGCCATCCAAGAGGCTACCATATGGGCCGGGCCGGAAAGGGCACATGCAAATGATAAGGATCGTAAAGGATCGAAGCCGATGTACAGTTGCGCGACAGCAGTACGGAGCACGGAGGTCCCAGACTCCCAGTACAACGCACCTCTGCGACCTGGAGCCGAACCCTAGTCTTCCGGTTATTTTTGCCCCCTCATCAATCCCCGTCAACCCGCTCAAGGGAATTGAGGCCCAAAACAAGCCTACGGAATACCATTATACCATGTACGGAGTACGCAGTAGTAATAGTGCTCGGTATCCACCTCGAGTGCGTGAATGACTCTGGAATATGCAACGGCCTGGATAGGATCGTTGTTGCTGAGGAAAGCGATACGATAGGTACTCCGTAATAAGGGAAAACGGATGGCGACTTGTGTGGCCTTGTGAGGGGAATAAGGAATAAGCCCAGGCAGTGCGAGACTTGAATCGGTTTAGTCGAGGTCTAGATTCCGATCCAATTGGAAGGGATGGAAAGCTAGGAGAGTACGGAGTATGCAAAGAAGCTTCTCAAGCCGCCACGGCAGCGCGCAGTTGTCCAGCGTCCAGTCAGTCGGGAGATATCCATCTGTCCATTACGGAGTACCATACCCTAATGATTAGTGGAAGGAGGTGCAGGTGCTCGTTAATCGTTCTAGTACTCCTTAATTGGTCTAGTAGTACTCCGTACAGTACAACCTCCCCGCTGACCCGCAAGTGCAGTACTAGCTCCTACCGTACCTGCTACGGGTACAATAACCAAGCTTCCCGAGGTGAAGGTACTGCCCCGGTTAGTACTCCGTACAGTCTCGGTACTGCCCATAGCGTTCAAGATACCTGGTACGGAGTACATGCCTCTAGGTAGTGCTCCACCACCTTTCAGTGGTCAGAGTCGATACGGCGTAATTAGGTAGTGAGAGCAGCCCGGCAGCAAGGCTCCAAGGGGTTCAGTTGGGCTTTGATGATGCGGGTAGGAAATTGAGGGAGAAGGAGAAAGAAGAACAAGGAGAAGGAAAAGAAGAAGGGGGGGGGAAACGCGAGTAGAGTCGAAAAACGCCAAACATGTCGAGTTCATAACCTACGAGATACAGAGTAATGATGACCTATGTGTTACAAAATTGAAAACCATCCATACATCGATAAGCCATACCCAAACATAGGCATTAAAAAAGGCCTGGCTTGGTTCTGCTTGGGCACATACTTGACGCCTCTTACGACGTACCTCATCACTGCATGATCCGCCGGTAGTCGGGTAGTAATGCTAGGCAAGAGGTACTCCATGCTCTGTTGTAAGTAAGAATACAGTAGTAGTGGCGGTGGGTGTACGGAGTATCAGAAGGTACTGATCTCAACGAATGCACATCACCTGCTGCTATTAATATTATCTCATCTCGTCTGCGCGCGCTCCTATTTGCAACTGGCAAGTGCCAACCTCGACTTGCAGAATTTTTCTCTACCACCTCCTTAGGTACGGATTACCCTACCTGCTTATTACTTTAGTCCAAGCCCACCTGGCTACGGAGTACGGAGTGCTACTAGCAGGTATGTAGGTTACTAGGTACATAAGGTTGGAGCTGGAGGTAACAGGAGGTAATGCCGTTGACACCACCGCAGTCTGTACCATACGGAGTACGGATTGCAGGTACCACTACTAGGTAATCATGTATGTATTCCCGTAATCCGTGCTGGGCACACCTTTCCACCTCCTTCTTCTCTAGTCCCAAATACTCCTGAACCCCCAGGTCGAGTTAGTACTCCGTAGTGGAAAGTGCATCCAGGTCATCAAGCACCTCAGTCCTAAGATCCATTCATTCCATTCCATCCATGATCCATCCAACCACCAAGGGCTCACAGGCTCAAACTCCACCCTGCTGTTCGGCCTATTTCCACCTCTGTTTGCCAGTGGGTAATGAGACGAATTCCCTCTGAGCTCAACTAACAATTGTCCCGGCTGGATTGACTCTTGTATCCTTATCCATCCATCTGGTTACCTCTACGGAGTAACACCTATTGCTGTTGCTACTACTACTGCTACTACCACTACCACTACTACCACTACTACTACTGGCACTCTACCACCACTCCGGACCTTCACCCTTACCTACCATACTCACCTTCTTTCGGCACTCCGTATGCACTCGCGTTGCATTCGGCCACCCCCCAACGAACCAGCGTTTTCGGAGCGTACCATGTACCACAACTAGCATGGTAGCAGCAGTAGCTTCAACACCCGTACCTTACCTCACGTAGCCTTACCTTGTCCGGATCTCAAGTCCCTCCCCCCCCCAAGCTTGGTCTGAATTGCACGTGCACGAACCCGAAGCCCTGTGGCAGCGACCAAGACGTCTTCAGATTTTGAAGCTCTTGAACTCAAGACAGCTTAGGGAAAGCTACATTTACATGCGCCAGTGATATTGCGCCAGCTCACGACTGCCGCGGACCTCGCACAAACATTTGCGCACTCGCAAACCACGGCCGTCGAATCCTTATCTACCGAGACCGCCCTTTCTCTGCCTCCAGTTTTCTCCTTGCACACCAAGCGCAATCGTATCCGCGTTGCGAATCGCGATTTTTCTTTTTTCTCGTGCTGAGCGCGACGCTTGTGGAGGACTAAAAACCGATACCTTGGGGAGGGATATGGGAGCTTGAGGTACGTATAGGCGCGAAAAGAGTATCTGCGTGTCACAGACAGTTGCTTTAGAGTTCCGTGGACCCAAGCTTGCGCTCCGGTATGCGCGCCGCTGCGACGGCCCCTTCCATCCATCTTTCCCGTTCCCAGCACACACAGCACACACACGACATGACCGCCCACCCCTTCGATACTTTTCATGAATTTACCCACGCTGTCGAGTTTTTTCTTCTTCCTCTGTGGCCTGTCTTCCTCCGATGCTCTTTGCCCCTTACAGATCCGGAACCATCCGTGGCTACTGTGCTCTAGCGAGCGCATTCGTTTCCCTCTCAGTACCATCCTTTCCCGGCTATTCCTTCAATGCACCCACCACCTCGTTCTTTTACCAACCTCAGTTTCAATGTGGCAAAAAGAGCTGGCTGATGCTGACCTTATAAACTTCGGATAGTATACATGGTATCTCGAACTGTATACTCTTGGAACGACGATAGCTTGCCTGAATCAAGGGCCAAACACCCTTGGCCATACCCTCGAACGTCCGCCTTTTAAGAAGCCTCTGGCAAACAGTTGCGCTGTTGTTGACATGTCTGCATCGGCTACATCTACGGCGCCCGCCGTACATCTCGGTGGCGAGCCCATGGATATCGGCTCCCCACCGCACCACAACCACCGAGATGCCGGCCGTGAGAACAGAAACTCTCCTGGTCCGGCCACATCCAGTAATAATATGCAATACGACTCCGAAGCCGACCATGGACGATCCGATAACGAACGATCAAAGAACTCGTCTCCGCCGGACCAGAACACGGGCAGGGATCAGAATAACACCAATATGCCAGCACCGCCGACGGCAGCTGCGGCGGCCATCCACCAACCCAAGATTGTACAAACGGCTTTCATCCATAAGCTCTACAAGTCAGAAACCCTGCATGTCCCCTTGCCTGCACTCGGCTGACCCTAAACCAGCATGCTTGAGGATCCAAACATCCAGCACCTAATATCATGGTCTGCTACGGCAGACAGCTTTGTCATGTCGCCTTCCCCTGACTTCTCCAAAGTTCTATCGTAAGTGATTTGAAATTTCTACCCCGTACCCCCTAGCATTAGCTTACATATATCATAGGCAATATTTCAAGCATACCAATATTTCCTCGTTTGTTCGGCAGCTCAACATGTATGGCTTCCATAAAGGTCAGTCGCTCGTTATCATAAGTATACGCCATCATCTCTAATATAAAATCCAGAACGCGACGTATTTCATACTGGGAGCCCCGAGTCAACTCTTTGGGAATTCAAACATGGAGGTGGCAATTTCAAACGTGGTGATTTGGTTGGGCTGCGAGAGATCAAGAGAAGAGCCAGTCGGCATGCACTCGTGCATCGGGAAAACAACTATCAGAAGCCAGTACCATCGCAGCCTGGTACTCCTGCTGAGCCTATCCACATGCCGCCCGAAACTACAGATTCTCGGCTCAGCAGCCTCGAGCATTCTCTGTACGACATGAGTGCGCGGCTTCAGCGGAGCGAAGAGGCGGTCTACCAGTTGCAGTTCAAAAACCAGTCAGCTATGGAGGCTATGAACAGGATGCTCTCCTTCAGTCAAGATATGTCTCGGTTTCTGCTCGCCATTATCCATACAGACAGCCCCGTTCATCGAGATGGTTTGTAAGCCCGAGTGTTGTGTTGGGATTTCTGCTAACTCTAAAATAGTAATCACTCTTCAGGCAGAGATGCACAGGCAAGCAGACGTGCTCCGGTCAATGGACGAGCCACCTCCAGAGCCGCCCATGTCCAGCCGTCAGCAATACTTTGGCAACATCGAGAACCCCCCGGTTTCACCTCGGCAAATGGCTCAAGATGATGGGAGGAGGAATTTGACTGTACCAGGACGACATAATTTGTACAAACCAACTGTCCCCTCGAACTTATCGGCAGGTACTCGTCGCGCATTCGGATCCATCAGCGGAGCCAGCCCTGGACAGGCCTCGCCTTCGCGGCATGCGCCTCAAGCCGCACCGCCACATCCGCTATCCAATGTCGAGCCGCCCCCCAGTAGTGCGCTGGGGAGGAGGCATACAGCAGCAGATATTCGGGCGCATGGATGGAACCCTGGTCTGACACCTCCCGCCTTCCCATCATCCCACGCACTTACATCTAGTGCCTGGCCACCATCTCCAAACCGCCCTCCTCCCGAAGACCAACGCCTACGGGAATCGTTATCAGCCTATTCCCTGAACAATGCCACACGTACTCATCCGAATTCTCGACCCACAACACCACCGCCTCCCCCTTTTTCCAACGGCAACAGCAACGGAGGGGACACTTTTGGCAACTGGTCCTGGTCATCGGCAAGCAACAGGGCAGTTGGAGGGCTAAGGGACTCCTCTGCCCCGCCTACGAGACGGGGAAGCATGGCACATATACTGAATCCCACGGATACGGCAGAACGATCTGACGAAGATGAGGACCCGCGTGGAGAGGAGGATCGCAAGCGGAAACGCTTAGGGTGAATTTCACCAAAAATAAGAAGTTGAATGATGCAATGTTGGATTTAGCATGGGGATCTTCCCAATCTCAAGTACATAACTACCACGGCATAGGGAGGATTATGAGGGAGTTTACGCATCTCCCTCTATTCTGTCAAACGCTGCCCGGCGATTTCCCGTTCGAGGGCGGGACGGCGGCGTATTTCTTGATACATATTTCACAGCGGACATTTGAAAAGTAATTATATGGGGGTTAATATCTTGCTTGCATTTGGCGTCTTTTTGCTTTGATGGGGGAGGACATTGTTGCGGCGCCCGATGTCCACAGCGTGGGAATCGCAGGCGCGCTAGGTATGGCGTTGCCTTGTTATTTCTGGATAGGTACTGTACATGTACATGCAGTATTGGTCGTCGCGCGGAGAACTTGAGTCAGCGTCTTTTCGAATTATATGGAGTAAGGGTCCTTTGCATATATTATTAGTTCATATCCATAATTGCCAACCTGATACGAATGAAGACTCACGAGCAAACAATATTCCTTCGTGGACCACTTGGGAGTTTGCAGTTCGCATGGAACCATGTTGTGTGCCCTGACTTGGTATTGAGTGATGATGACGATGGCCATTGGAAAGAAAAGGCGTCTCAGGGCAACCCCTGCTTTCTCTTCTTCTTGTTCTTGTTCTTCTTGTTCTTCTTCTGCTTTTCCCGGAGTGGCACCTCTGTTGTTTCGTTATGGGCTGCAGTAGGTGCCTGGGTACACGTCGCCATGCCTGGCTCGCCGCCTGATGCTGCTTCCTGCGGCGGACTGTACGTGTCGTCCGCGACACCAGACCGACCTACTGCTTCGGCACTGGCAGCACCAGAAGCCGTCCCCTCCCCATCATTATTATCATTAGCACCGTCGTCGTCGTCGTCGTTGTCGTCATCCTCGCCAGCAACAGGCCGCTTCCTCTTCTTCCCGCCGCCCCCCGCCGCCTTGCTCCTCCCCAGCGCGCTCCTGCCCAAATCCTCGTCGTCGCTCTCCTCCCCCGCCCGGCGCAGCAGGCCCTTCCCATTTGCCTTGTCGTCGCCGTTGCGCCCTTTCCCTAGCATCCTGCCCCTGAGGACCTTGTCCTGCGCCCTGGCGGCCTGGGCGGCGACGGCATCTTTGCCCTCGGGGACGTAGCCCACGCCGGCGTTGGCGTCGCCTAGGGAGCGCAGGTCTGGTTCTTCGGCGATGGACGGCGACGATGTTGCGTGTTGTTGCTGTGCGCTCCTCGGCGTTGGGGCGGATGAGGAGGAGGATGGTGGCTGCGGACGGGATTTGGAGAGGAGGGAGGCGCGGGCCGATAGGGAGAGGGCGATGCGGTTCTGGAGGGCGTGTAGGTTGGGCGGCGTCGGGAGGGGAGGGGGTTTGTCTGCCGGCATTGTCGTTGTGTGTGTCGGTGGTGTTTTTTTGTTTTTTTTGAGGGGTGGTTTTGGTTCTCTTGTCGCTTGTCGTCTTCTACCCTTTCTCCGTCCTTTCTCTCTCTCTCGCTCTCTTTTTTTTCTTCTTCTCCTTCTTCGTCTCTTACTCTTCCTAGTCCCTTTCTTTTCCCTTTTTTTTTTCTTTTCTTTTTGTGTTTTTAAGTTTCGGTAGAATCGGCGGCTTGCTTCGGAAGAATAGATTTTCTATTTTATTTTATTTTTTATGAGAGGAAAAAAGAAAAAAATTTATCGACGGGAATTAAGAACTGAAAGGATTTCCACGCGGAAAGTTTCAGTGTGAATTTGTCTAATGAATAAATAAAAAAATCAACCAAGTCGTCGTAATAGATATATCTGTTTTAGTACTCCGTAGTATGAAAGAAGAAGAAGAAAAATTGCACAATAAGCTCTTTTTGCTCCCTTTTTTTTTGGTTCTTTTCGCGACGAAACGGATACTACCGTATTACTTTTTACTCCCGATTTATTAGCAATGAGCTTTTCTACGGCGTGGTACTACATCTTGGCGTCGATCTTTTGGAGTGCGGCCTGTCCACACAAACTCACACACATACGTACATACGCATATACCCCTTGGTCCTTTTTTACAAATAAAGAGATAGTAGTCAATTTCTTTCCGGCGCGTTTCCTTTTCGAATAGAGCGGAGACGGAATGTCCATGAACAAAAAAAATGAATAAATAAACAAACGGAAATAGATCTGTTACCACTACCTAGTAGGGTAATGGATAGGCTTTTGATGGGCGTTGGAAACTTGCCGGACCTGCAGGGTGGCGAAACGGGGGGTGAGGTGAGGCCCATTTCAGTCCATCGACTCCCCCCAGCTGGTTGGGGAAAAAGGGGCAAGGCGACAGCGGGGTTTTGGACCAATTCATGTATTGATGTACATGTAAATAATGAACACACTTGGCAGCAGTACTACACTCAACGACCACTCACTTCACGTATTCGCGCTCTGACTGATACTCGCATGTAATGGGAAACCAGGGTGAACCTACTAGGCTAGAATGCCGTGGTGTTATTATTATTAATATCCCAAACCCTTTAAAAACATACATGCCGCTTCTATTGTACATGGTGATATCGACAAAAAACACTTTTCCTTTTTTTCCTTTTTTTTCCTCACCGTGTGGGCTCGACAACGGGACCTCTATACACCTCCCAGGCTGTCCGTCGTCCTCGTCAGGCTCAGCACGTACGGCAGCACCTCGCCGTCGTCGCTCGTCGCCAGTCGAATCACGCTCCCGTCGGCAGAGTCGGAGCGGAGGCTCCGCCCGCTCGAGGAGCTCGAGTCGGGCAGCTGGTACGGCCTCCTCGTCTGCGCAAACGTGTCCCTGCTGTCGCCGCTGCTGCTGCTGCTCCTCCTCGTGGACTTGCGGGACGGGCTGTTCCGCGACGTCGGCGCGCGCCTGCTCAGGGGCGTATTCGGCGCCGTGCGGTACTGGGCCCACGACGAGGAACGCAGCGGCGTCTGGCGAAGGACCGAGTCCTGGGTGCTGACGGTGCTGGTGGGGGACCGGGGGCGGACGCTGCGCCTCGTCGCCTCGTCGCCGAACCGTCCGTCGAACCCGTATCCGCTCAGCGTGGAGGCCGAGTCCGCATCGAGAAGCGAGAAATCCATGCTCGTCATGAGGCGGAGGAGCTCGGCGAAGAGGTGCATCAGCTCGCGGAAACCGGCGTCGGAGAGCGGCTGTGTCGAGAAGCGCGCGCCCTCGTACTTCTGCAGAAAAGAGTTTGTGGGATCGCCGGGGGCCAACACGCCAAGAGAGATGAGATGATCGATGTAGCCCCTCAGACTCAAGTTTGGCGGCCGCTGCAGCAAACCCACCGCCTCGGGGTCAAGCGCGGATCCCGGAGGACCCTGCACCATCGGGTCCGGCGGCGCGAGCGTGAGAGCCTTGGCCTCGATTAGGTTCGGTAGTTCGGCGAGGACGGTGGTGTATTGGAGGTTCGGAAGATCTGGGGACTCGGGCGATGCCCATCCCTTGTGCTCGATGCCCCCCCATATCTTCCTTTGCAGGTCCCTCTCCACCACCAGCTGCCCTGCCGCGGTCTGGGTCCCCTCTCTTCCGCCGATCCTGGGCCGTGCCTCGAACGCGACGAGCGCGCTCCTCTGCAGCCCCTCGCCAATCATGGCATGCACATGCTTCTTGACATCACCTAGCTCGATGGGCATCCGCGTCTTGGGGATGGAGGCTAGGATGGTCCGGTTGACATACAGCCGAACAAAGTACACGAAGCAAATGACAAGTATGGTGACGGCCGAGACGATGATGAGCAGCCAGACGTTGTAGATTTGTCCATTTTTCAGGGAGCGCTCAATCGCATCAGCAGGAGTGATGAGCAGCAGTCCTAGGAGTATTATGTAGAGGATGAAGTAAAAAGAACGGTAAATCCATTGGAAGAAGCGACTTGTCGGCGACATGTTTCTGACAAGAAGCACCTGGAGGTGCGTAGACGAAGGAGAGGGAGGATATGAACGGTCGGGCGCCGGGCGCGGATCAAGTGGGTGGTCGCGACGCGAATGTTTGTAGTCGTATCGATATTCGAGGTCGCATGGCTAAGATTGATGACGGCGCATAGAGGGCGTACGCGCTATTATTACTGATCGAAAAATGTCGATGTTGGCTTGCGTGGGTGTTGTTGAGGGACGGAGGAGAAAAGGAAAGGAAAGGAAAGGAGTTGAGGAAGCGATGATCACTTGGAAATTACATGGGGCCTCGTCAATCCCTCGGCACGAGCCGACAACCAAGCCAATGACGCATCTGGACTTTTTACGTACAACACCTCACACGCAACGTGCATACTCCGTACATTCAATGTACATTAACAGCGTACAAAACACGATACAGAATCCTCCGTGACGGATGCGAAATAATGTTAATGATTAGATCCATGACCTACTATTCCCTTTCATCCATTGTCTATTCAGATTGGTATCATATTTCCCTTACAGGCCCGTGATGACTGCTTGTCTACGCTTTAGCTGTACAATTATTTTTTAACATGGCTCCCTTCACCTGACTTGCTCCATCTCTGGCTTTCTACGGCGAGAGCGGCCTTCTTGTCTGCGCTCTTCTCGTGGCCTAATCTCAAATCTGGGCTGCTCAATTCTTGGCTCAATGGCAGCCCTTGGCTCAGGGGCAGAAGGCAAAGGAGCGGGTTCCGGCTTCGCAATCGCCTCCTTGGCTTGGCGTAGATCCGTTTGAGAAAGCTTCAGATCGTGGGCATAGGGCTCAAAGGCTTCCACAACATCCTTTAACCCGCTGCGTAGCGCCTCAAGCACGTCCTCGACCTCAGGCGAAATACTCGAGAAGTTGCTCCCCGGAGTGGAAACAGGAAAGGCTTTCTTGAAAGACTCTACTTTCAAGATCACCAACGAGAACGTTCGGATGATACTGGGCACATCCCGATGAACATTGCCATATTGATCTTCCTTGAGACTGTGCACGGCCAATCGGCTCAGCGCCTTTGCCGCGTTGCAATAGAGGGTCGGGTCAGCATATGGCTTGTCCAGCACGATGCCAGTGATCTCTAAGCTAGGATTTTGTCCAAACAAGGTACTCAACAAGGGATATTCCATGAGTTTGGAGGTGACAATTTGTTCCTGGTTGGAAAGTTGACTCTTGGCCTGATCCCAGTGCTTCTTGGCCATCGGACTGAGTGACCTTGTCGGCGAAGCACCAGGCGCATACACAGCGTCCCCGACGGCTTTCCTAATGTCCGATCCTAGTGTCTTCGGCCTTGGCTTGCTGGGGCTTAAAATTCCATCATCCCGCAAGGGACCACGAGCCCGCTGCCTCTCATCAATAACATGGGCCGGTGCCTGAACTGGAGCGGCCGGAGGCTTGTTGTAATCATCTATACGGCTATCGATGCTTCGGAGAACTTCCATGCACACAGCGTAGACCTGCGACCACATTGGCCCGTTCTTGCGATCAATGTCGGCATAAATAGCCTGTCGTCGGGGCTCGAATGATTCAGATATATGTGCTAGCTCCCACATAGCGAAAGACTGGGAAAATTAGCACAAGTATTCAATCTTCGTAAAACATTGACTAACCTTGATCGATAGCTTCTTGTTCTTAAGCCCGTTGAGAAGACTGCCGTTCGGGTCTTTCGACTCTGACGTTAGCGGTTGATTGTTCTTGAGCGGATCTTTCACCATGAACACGGAAAAAGCCTTGTTCCCTGCAGTCCACAGAAGGAGTAGACAAGTCCCCGCCACGAACGATCGGAAAAGCAAGTAAATGTCGGTGGGCCACGTTGAGGGTAGCAGATCCGTCTTCTGAATGGAGTAGAAGTTGCGCATGAACCAAAGGGCCTTGGCCCAAAGAAACGATCTCAGGAAAACATAGTATATGATCAATGCTGTAACCAACGCAGCAAGGGCTCTTTTCATCGTTGCGATGAAGACGAGTGGCACCTGCACACCGATATCGTGCAAGGTGAAATACGCATCTTGGCCATTCTGCTTCCTCTTCTTAGCCCAACCCAGGTCCAAGTGATCGATGTCACAGATATAGTGCTCTGCAGCCTGCATAAGCCCGCAGATTCCGAGATAGGTTGCCATGAAAATTGGTCTTTCGTTGAGTCTAGAGCGATCGACGGAGAACCATTTGATCAATCCAAGGTTTGCCGACTCGGGCATAGCCGAGACATAGATGGGGAAAAACAACGCGCTTGAAACGCTGTACCAAAGAATCGTCTCGAACGTTTGAAATCGCGTAAGGATCGAGCATGCAGTCTGGACGTTGGAGCCTGTCGTTCGGACGCCGGCATGGTAATTCGCGATGCGGAGGATGAGGATAAAGAGACCGCAGAGAAAAAAGAACGAGGCACGGAAACCGGTTGGACCTATGGGAAACCAGGACCAGAATACTATTACGCGCAATCAGTGAATGCTGCCCAATGTTGGACGTAGCGGGGAAAGGAAGCTCACAGGAACTGAAGCCCGACAATAGGATGGCTTCCACATATGACACCGCTAGCAGCACTAAAGCTGTTGATGCGAATCGGCGTTGAAGAGCGGGCTGGAGAAAGTCCTTGTAAGGAGCTCTACGGATAGGAAGCCCCGCCATTGTAAAATGGCATCGTCCGGTGAACGAGGTGATGTGAGAAGCGGGAAGAAGAATGTGGACAAAGGCTTGGTTGGAGTAGGCGTAGTATAGAGCAAACGTTGTAAATAAAATCACCAGCTCCCGAGCCTAGCAACGTTCATAGCGCGCCGGGCTGCAGCTACCGGGATATCTTATCTTATCGGTCACGTGCGGCTCTGCAAGTATACTCCGTACCAACATTGATGAGGATGAAAGCCCATGGTAGCCCCCGCGGTGATTCACCAGGAGTAGGTTGATACGATGGGTGTAATGCGAAACTGGAGTGTATAGCGGCTTCATAGAGACAGTGGCTGTTATTTCTTGTCACTGTCCGCGCCTTTGAAGTGTTTTACGAACGGAAGAGGGTACTTCTTCCATATCATGTCCAGGAACCAGTGCTAACTGCAGGGTCCCCTACTCCGTACACGTGATGGAGTGACGTCTTCAGCCGCAGGCACCCGCCTGATCTTGTCGATAGGTACCATACCATGCACACACACCAGCCACTTCCCCATCGCCCTTGTCGCAAACCATCAACTGTCCTTCGCTCAACTTGCGCATTTACATGAAGCGATCTGCATCGAAATTCAACAAACATAAATCACAATCAGGATGTCTTACGATCGCCTTTCGAGCTTAGAAACCGGCCGCGGCGGTTACAGCGATAACCCCGAATTCCAGGACCTCCAGTATTCGTTGAAGAACAAGTTACAGTCGCTACTCGCAGGCAATCGCAAACTCGCCAACGATGTCAACGTCCTGGGCACCAAGAAGGATACTCCGCGCCTGAGGGAGAGGGTGCATAATTCCATGGATAAAGCGCGCGAGGCGTGCAGGGAGATTGCCGAAGGAGTCAAGAAGCTGCAGACATGGGATGATCTCACGGTAAGCACACATCCCTTGAGTTTGGCGATCTTCAACGTTACTAAGACGTAGTAGAAACAACAAAAGTATGAGCAGACCAAGATATCGAGCGACTTTCAGACCGCTCTCCAGGACTTCCAAGGCCTCCAGAGACGAGCCTTGGACAAAGAAAAGGCCTCCGTTTCAGCCGCTCGCGCCGCACAAGATACAGAACCCAATCCTGATGGCGGGAGCGCGCCACTTCAGCAATTCCAACAGCAGGAACAACTTCCTCAGCTAGCGAGCCAGGATGAGGTGGACTTCCAGGAGGCGCTCATCATCGAGCGCGAGGAAGAGATTCGCAACATTGAGCAGGGCGTTGGCGATCTCAATGTGCTGTTCAGACAGGTCGCACAAATTGTCGACGAGCAAGGGGAGCAGCTGGATGATATTGCCAACAACGTGGAAAATGTTCACACCGATACTCGGCAGGCCGACGTCGAAAACCGGCAGGCAGCGCGGTACCAGAAGGCAGCCCGCAACAAGAGCTGTTGTCTGTTGTTGATCCTCGCCGTCATCGTGACCATAGTCGTGCTGGCGATCGTTGTTGGTTAGGTTTGTTTCATCTGGCGTTTCCATTGCATTCGTTGCATTGTCTCCTTTTGGGCGGATATATTCATTTTCTCTCTCTTTCTTTTACGACTGGCGTTTTGGTGGTTTGCCCGGGTATATGAAGCTAAAGTACATATTATACACATGATCATGACTCAGGGGCCGTGAGTTGCAGTAATGGTACTCGTTTTCCTTTCATTTTTGCTTCCGCACGAATTTCCCAGATTCATCATAATCAAGACCGGTCATGGCGTCCACGCTGGTACTGGCAAGTTTTAGACCTTCCTTTCGTTTTTCTTCTTGCTTTTTGGCTGCGTTGGTAGCTATCTCCTTTAAGGGGTCTTTCCGCCGGGGATGGAGTCTCTGGATGAAGAATCTGTTTACACGGTTCATACTAAATGTAGTCAACCAGTATAAAAATATCACACTGGGAAAATGTGAAAACGCCAAAGGGAGGAAGGGCATCGCCAGCTGAAGCCGCCCGAAGACGTTGGCTAGCCTCTGTTGCAGAGTTTGCGGCAGGGCGGTGCTGGGCTGAACGTGCAGGAGCTCGCGTATCCTTTCCCGAGAGACCCCAAACCAAGAATCTGCTGCGAGGACGGCGGAGCACATGGCCGGCAGGACGTAGTAGGGGTCCATGACGGTGAGATCTTGGAACCAAGCCAGCCCCCCTTGGGTCAAGGACTGGTCAAAAGAGGCCGCAGACATTTCCGCGCTGAGGTATCTCGAGTACCCTGCCAAGCGACGCAGGGCCTCAGAAGCCAGTATGAAGGGGACCATGGCGCTGAGGCCGCTGGCGTACGTCTTCCAGCTTTGGCAGCCAAACTCCTTGTCCACCTCCGCCCATCGTTTGGCGACGAGCGGCTCGGCAAGCTTCCTCATCTGCTCGGCCGAGGGCCTCCCTTTGGGATTCCGGGCAAGCAGCGAGTAGATTCGGCTGGACCATGCTGCCTTTACGCTGAACGTGTCCAAGCTGACGAGTGCACGCTTGTGGTTTGCTCGTTGAACCGGGAAACGGACCACGACGTTGACAGCGGTGGCGAAGAGGGGGATAGTGATGTACCAGGGCACACCAGCCACATGGTGAACGGAAGAGACGACTTGGGCGACAGAATTGACCGTCTGATTAAAGGCTGCCGCGACCTCGGTGCCAAACCGTCGCTTACTACCCGGAGCGAGCGGCTGTCTATATACAACAACTCTCTGTTGAGGTATCTGCGGCACAGTGGGACGGTAGAGACCGCGCAACGAGGCGGCCGCTGCCACTGGACGTTGCAGATTAAGGAGCGACATTTGCGGCGGCGACGGCGACAACAACCAGGCACCGGTGCCTTGTCCTCACGAGTGCAACCCTGCAAGACGAGGTTTGATTTGCCTGGTGTAGTGATACCGCGCGCTGAACTGGCTACTAAGGTGCTCTACAGGCTGCAAGCTATTAGACGGGCGAATAGCTTGGAGTGGGCCTTTAGAATTATCCGGGTATCATCAGAGCCGGAGATATCCATGGGCGGATCAGATTTTGGATGTGCCCGATGGATAGGTGGATGTGCAGGCTGACCTGCAGGTGGTGGTGCCCGGTTGAGTCACGGCCTGAACGTTCTGCAGTGAAGCCCGGATAGCGGAATGGTGGTAAAAAATGATAGGGACAGGAAGACGAAGTCGATATTTACCAAACTAACGATATCCATCCATACTGTATAGGATGCTCATCGTAATGTAGATGCTAGTGCTAGTACTTAGTGCTAAACATCTAATTAGCCTTGCCAAGGGTCAATTCTACAGTGGTAGAATCTACTGTAGATATTCAAGTTTGTGCCCCTCTCATCTCTTTTCTTCTCGGTGTGGCTGATTTCTTTTTTTTACTCCCCCCTCTACGAGTAGCGGGGCACGCCACCACTATACAGAGCCGTTCGGATGGACCCTTTACTGCACGTTTTAGGGGACGTGGAAGCTTAATGCCCCTCCACTTACTCCTTAGCTTTCTCCAACTCTACAGCTCTCTCCCCCTCTCACTGGACAGATTGAGCAATCAACCTCTCCTGGGCGTTCGCGTAAAGGTGACACGACGACACCCTCATTTATTTCCAGCAACAGCAGCAGCGGCAGTACCATATCTGCCTTGCACCAACTCTCTGCCCCTCCCATTATTGCCTCCTAGTTTTCCCCCGTGGATAGACATGTGCGAGCACGCCATTTACTCCTAATTCCCCTGCCTATTCTTCCCTTCTCTTTTTTTGCATCTTGTTGAGATATCTCTGCGTCACCTTGCAAAACGTCGTCACCGAACCCCCCTCCCCCCCCTCCCCCCCAACCCCACCCCTCTATCTCTCTCTCTCTCTCTCTCTCTCTCACGTCTACTTAAGCTCCCCCAACAGTTCGCACCTATAAAACCTACACCTGCGTTCTTGAGGAGACTACACAGCTTCGGCCAAAATGGCGGATCCCACGGATGACGCCTCCAACGGTGCCCCGGTCTTTAGTTGGAAGTTTACCATAACCATAATTACTCTTTTGGTGTCATTCGCCTCGCTTGAACTCACGCCCCGGATCATTAGGTTCGTTGGCTCTGTAGCGGGCTGGATGCTGCGTAAGAAGACGGATGGCAGACGGACCCTCCTGGTGAACCTCATGGACAAGGAGCAGCAAAAGTCCGCCGAATCCTCCCCAGATTCGAAGAGCGCATCTGGAAGCGAGTGGGAAAAGGCCCAGGCCGGCGAGCCCGGGAACGGAGACCAGGACTGGTCCGGGATCGTGGGCTTTTTCCACCCCTTCTGCAACGCCGGCGGCGGCGGCGAGCGCGTGCTCTGGGCCGCCATCAGGGCGACGCAGGACCGGTGGCCCCGCGCAAGGTGCATAGTCTACACCGGGGACCACGACGTGACCAAGGAGCAGATCCTCAGGCGCGTCAAGACCCGGTTCAACATCCAGCTCGACTCCCCGACGGTGCAGTTCCTCTATCTTTCCAAGCGCCGCTGGGTCCTGAGCTCGACGTGGCCTCGCTTCACGCTCCTCGGCCAGTCCGTCGGGTCCATGGTCCTCGCCTGGGACGCCTTCTCCCTGCTCGTCCCTGACATCTTTGTCGATACCATGGGCTACGCTTTCGCGCTTGGGCTGTGCCGCCTTCTATTCCCCAAGGTCCCCACTGGCGCCTATGTTCACTACCCTACCATCTCGACCGACATGCTCGACTCGCTGGACCCCTCCGGCGCTACCGCGAAGCAAGGTCTCCACGCAGGTCAAGGTGTCGGTCTCCGGGGCTCCGCGAAGAAGGCGTACTGGCAACTGTTCGCCCGCTTATACTCATGGATGGGCGCTTCCATCGACGTGGTCATGGCAAACTCGACCTGGACGAGGACCCACGTCGAGAGGCTCTGGAGCCCCTATCGCAGCGACAAGGACAAGGACCACCCCATAAAAGCTCTCTACCCTCCCTGCGCGGTGGAAGAGATGGAGCAGGAAGTCGAAGTATCCGAGGAGAGCGAGAAGGCGCGCCAGCCGCTCCTGGTCTACATCGCCCAGTTCCGCCCGGAGAAGGACCACCCCCTCATCATCGAGTCTTTCGCCAAGTTCGTCAAGACGGGCACTAAGGCCGCCGGCGAGGCCAAGCTCGTCCTCATAGGCAGCGTCAGGGATGACCACGATTCCAAGCGAGTGTACCAGCTTAGGCTCCTGGTCAACGAGCTGCGCATCAGGGACAGGGTCATCTTCCGCCTCGACGAGCCGTGGCCGGACATCCTGGGGTGGCTGCGCAAGGCGTCCGTCGGGGTCAACGGCATGTGGAACGAGCACTTCGGCATCGGCGTCGTGGAGTACCAGGCCGCCGGGCTGATTTCCGTGGTTCACGACAGCGGAGGGCCGAAGCTGGACATTGTCGTCGAGATTGATGGCCAACCCACTGGTAAAGCCAACCCCTGCCGAATACAAGAGAGATATATATCTTCTGCTAACCTCGTATTCTAGGCTTCCACGCGAACACGGTGGACGAATTCGCAGCTGGGTACGAAAAGGCCCTTTCCATCCCCAACCCTCTCGAAGTTCGTCTGCGCGCCCGCAAATCGGCGAAGCGATTTACCGAAGAAGTATTTGCGCGCGGTTGGCTTATTGAGATGGAGCGACTCGTAGCTCTGACTAAATGATCTCCAAGAGTTGCGTACGCACGTAATCACTGGTCTGCAAACGCAAGAGAGGAATATTAAAAAAAACGTCTAGACTGGTGAAATATGATACCCCTGGAGAAAGAATAGAATGTTAATGTTCTAACAGTGTATTCCGTAAAAGCTACACGTGAAGCAAAAGTCTAATCCATCATAGAAAGGTATGAAAGGAAGCAAGCGCGTGTCCTGGACTCCGTAATATGCTATCTGCAACAAGGTCGTGTCACCTTTTGACTCCTTCTAATCAATAGCCTACATCTCATACATCTCATCTAAAGCGTGTATCCGCCGCTGTTCTGTTGTCTTGGCTCACTGGCCGCCTCAAACTGCCCGTCCTCATACCTCCAGACGCCTTGGACGGCGCTTGGGAACCCGTTGACCTTCAAGTCGATCTCGTGGCCCCGGGACACTAGCGCTTCCTTGAGGTCCTCTTCGAATGATGTCTCCAGCATGGTGCGGTTAGGCATGAGCTGGTCATGTAGCCTGGGCTGGGCAAGCGCATCGGTGAGAGTGAGGTTGTGCTCTACGGCATGCCAGAGGACAAGCGCGGTAGAGGAGATGATGCGGGAGCCGCCAGCTGTGCCGACGGCGGCGATGAGGACATCGGGTCCGGTAGCAGAGGGTCGCGAGGCGATTATAGGCGTTATCGAGGAAAGGGGCCGCTTCTTAGGGCGGATGAAGTTGGCCTCGGAGGGTTCGAAGCCGAACTCGTTCTTGGTGTTTGGGATGGAGAAGTCGTTCATCTCATTATTACTAACGTTCTCTTGTGTTAGACTGTGAGGCTTGAAGGCGGATACTACGTACATGATGACCCCAGAAAGGGGGTCCATGATCTGGGCGCCAAAGAGGAGATTGACGGTCGTCGTCAATGACGCAGCCATCCCCGCAGCGTCAGCCGAGACGATATGCGACGTTCCGTGGCTTTCACTCGCATAGATACCCTCACTGTCGTATGCCTCCACGGGCATAGTCTGGTTATCCATGATCCTCTCCCTGACAGACCTCGCCTTGTCCTCGCTCACAAGACTATCCTCAACTTCGGTCACACCGTCTACGAAGCTAGGGTCGCCGAGATTCAGACGCGCGCTATAGGCGAATCGCATAGCCTCATCAAAACGGTGCACGGTGAGGCCGCGGTCCTCGCGCCAGCCGGCTGGGTCATACTGCTCCATAATTTTGAGGATATTGAGGGAGACGGCTCCGCCAGCGGGGGAGCCGATCCCGTGGAGCTTGAGACCGCGGTAGGGGGTCGCGATGACAGGGCGGGATATGACCTCGTAGTCTCGCAGGTCTTCGAGGGTCATGGTGCCGTTTGTGGCCTGAATGGTGTTGATGATGGATTCGGCGATGGGGCCAGTATAGAATGCAGAGGAACCCTCATCGGCTATTCTCTCCAGGGTTCTACGGCACCTTATGTCAGGAAAGATATTGGGATGGGATGCCGGTGTGCTTACCTTGCATAGCGCTCGCGCTTCATGATATCTCCTACTTTAACCAAGGTCCCTAACACAAGCAATTAGCGGCAAGCACCTTTCCGAGGACACGATCTCACATACCGTCTGGTGCAAACTCTTCGGCCCAGATAGGATCTTCCACGAGGAAGTTGTTACCCTTCTTTGTCGCAGAATTCACGTATCTGATCAGATCGTCGGACACTAACACCAAGCTACCGTCAGCAATGTGCTTTGATCGAGGCTGCACTGTTCGTGGACGTACCTCGGAATCCTTCTCGCGCAATGTATACAGCGCCCTGCATGACCGTCTTCCAAGGGAGAGCCTATGGATGCCGTTAGCGCCAAACCTTTTCATCCGTTAAGATGTGTATAAAATGGACATACACCGTATTTCATGTGGACGTACTCCAGCCCCTTGACCTCGCTGGGTACGCCGGCGGCCAGACCACCATAAATGCTACCGTTGACATTTCCCTGGTACATGTCCTGGAACGCCGCGGCCGGGGCGCTCTCTCGGAAGTCAATGGCCTCGTACTCGCCCTCGGCATCCCTGACCACCATGAAGCCGCCTCCTCCAATGCCGGAGTGGTACATGCCAATCACGCCGACGCAAAACGTCGTCCCCACGAGCGCATCTATCGCATTTCCCTATTGACAAGTTGTCCCGTCAGTAAAGGTAAGAAATGAATACGGCGAGCCACCCGGCTTGTGCCCGAGACGGCATCGGCTTGATGGGTAGTTAGAAAAGATGACATACACCCCTTGCCAGCAGGTCACGCCCTATGGCGCTGCATTCTTTGGCCTCGCTCGCCACGCCGCCCTTGTAGCCATGGCGAGGGCCGAGGCAGGTCTCTGATATCGGACTCGCCGCCGCGAAACCGTGGTATAGCGACGCCGATATGAGGATCTCAAGGATCTGGGACGAAAGAAAGTTTGACGGCCCTTGAGTGATAAAAAAAAAGAAGAAAAAGAGAGAGAGAAAAGTTAGCTTGCGGTTGGTCCGTCGTAAGGCGATGAATAATAAAAACTGGAAAGCATCGCAAAAGATAAGAGCCCCCCTTGGACTGCTCTCGTTGGACGGGAAAGCGCCAAATCCGGAAACTCACTCATCGTTTCGAGGTTGTGCTTGCTTTCCCCCCTGGGGACGAACCGGAAAGCCGGGACAGCGATTCTGGGGGAGGGGAACTGCTCCAGCTGCTTGTAAAAATGCCCAATGATAACTAGAGGAGCCTGCAGATATGAACCGCGCGATACTGTTGCAGAGGGCGAAAACGGTCAATTATTCTGTACGGGTTCTCACGGAGATAAAAGTAACGAAATGTGTGGGAACACGTAGCGAGTAAATTGTACAGGAGGACAAGCCACAGTAAAGTATATTAGGGCAACGAAGCGAAAGAAGTGAAAGAAGAGAAAGAAAAAGGGGAAACCCGTGGATGATTTCTGAATCGCTCGGGGGAGAGGTCATCAGAGCCCACACGCCGGAGCCGCCTCTATGTAGCCTCCATCTATATTGCCGACCATGACCAATACCGACCGAACAAAGCGCGCAGACAAGGTTGCTTGCACCTGACTAGCGATGCGCGGGAGGTGTCTGCTGATGCCCGCGCATACATCCATCCATCAATGGATCCATGGATACACACTACACACCCCGCCGCCGATAACGCGCCGGCCGGCACCTCTACTCCCGTGGCGGATTACGGATTACGGATTGCTGTTCAGGCGGTGATGAATGCCTACTTAGTAGTATTCCTTACCTAGGCACCTAACCTGTATCTTATCGGTCCCGACGATTTGGGGAACTTTGTGCCCCCCTCCCCCCCGCCAAGTTCCCCAGTGGAAGACCAAAAGAGGTGCGGAAGCATAGCCGCTGGAAGACCATAATTGACCAACCAGAGCACACCTTTTTCACATCTATCTTTTGTCTTTGGTGTAGGCCTAAGGACCTGAAAGGCGGAAAGGCTCCGTCGACCCGCATGATAGCCCTCCAATTCTTTGCTACAATTTTTTTTTTCCGGTTTGGTTTTTTTTTTGCATGTGCATTTCGCAAGTTTGATATACAAAAACAAAGGTTCGAATTCAGCCCAATCTTGCCGCTGCCATTGGGGTTTTTTTTCTTCGTCGTTCGATGAGGGCCTGGAAATCCGCCTCTGGGGCTGCAGCATTCAGACCACCGATATCCATACAGAGTCGCTTCACCGGACCCATCGCACCATTCGCCGCGGCGAGCTCGTCATCGTTATCGCCGTCGACAAC
The DNA here is from genome assembly GCA_026184415.1 of Trichothecium roseum. Taxonomy (NCBI): domain Eukaryota; kingdom Fungi; phylum Ascomycota; class Sordariomycetes; order Hypocreales; genus Trichothecium; species Trichothecium roseum. Next base: position 878,408 of record CM047948.1, read on the forward strand.
ACCCCGCCAAGCCTGGTCGCCGCCGCGCACGAGGAGGTTCGCGACGAACACCACGAGGATGGCGTCGACGACGGAGGCCAGTGCCGGCGCCGCCTTCGAGGACAAGTTTGCGGCGAGGAAGAGGGACCGGACCGACGACCCCGCGGCCCAGAACGTCCGCAAGGGGAATAACAGCAGTCACAACGGCAGCAGGTTCCAGAAGAAGAAGAAGCCGAAGCGCGAGAGGAACACCACCGAGGCCTCGTCCGAGGACGTGCTGGCCAAGGACATCAAGAACCTTTACCTGAGCCGCAACCCGGACTTGCTGCAGCAGCAGCGGGAGGAGGTGGTGGAAGGGGATGGAGAGGGGAGCGCCACCAGCCTGCCCGCCCCGGACTTCGATAGCCTGCCGGCCGAGGGCTCCGAGATCGAGGTCGAGGTCGTCGACATCTCATCCACCTCGGACGGCCTGGCCTTCGTACCGGGCGACACCTCCCGCATCTACACAGTCCCCTTCACCGTCCCCGGCGACGTCGTCCGCGTAAAAGTCTTCCGGCACCTGAGGGCCGAGGGCTACTCCGTCGCCGACTTCATCTCGATCGTCAAGCCGAGCCCGCAGCGCGACGACTCCCGCATTCAATGCAAGTACTTCGGCGCCTGCGGCGGGTGCCAGTTCCAGATGCTCGGCTACGGCGACCAGCTCGCGCTCAAGCGCCGCGTCGTCGAGAAGGCCTTCCGCAACTTCGCCGACCTGCCGCCGGAGCTGGTCCCCGCCGTCGCCGACACCATCGGCAGCCCGCTGCAGTACGGCTACCGGACCAAGCTGACGCCGCACTTTGACGGCCCCCCCGGCTTCAACGCCCACAGGAAGAGGGCCCGCCGCGACAAGAACTACGAGAGACCCGGCTTCGACAAGTGCCCCGAGGTAGGGTTCATGGTCAAGGGGAAGCGGCAGACGATGGATATCGAGGAGTGCCCCATCGGCACCGAGGTCCTCAACATAGGCATGACGCGTGAGCGCGAGCGCATGAAGGAGGAGTACACCAAGTACAAGGCCGGATCGACGATTCTGCTCCGCGAGTCCACGACCCGCTACCCCAAGGACAAGGCGCCCCCGCTAGGGGAGCAGGCCCCCTCCACCGTGCGCAGCGAGACCGAGGACGGCGAGTCCGTGGACGTCAAGTACTACGAGACCAACCACAAGAACATCACGACCGAGTACATCGGCAAGTACGAATTCACCAACCCCGCGGGCTCCTTCTTCCAGAACAACAACTCCATCCTCCCCCGCTTCACCGACTACGTCCGCGACCACATTCTTCCCGCTCAGGACCCCTCCTCCCCCTCCTCCGCCCCCCGACCCAAGTACCTCATCGACGCCTACTCGGGCTCCGGCCTCTTCACCATCACTCTATCCACCCTGTTTGAGGACTCGGTGGGCATCGACATCGCCGCCGACTCCATCCGTTCCGCGGGCGACAACGCCAAGCGCAACGGCCTCGAGGGCCGCTGCCGTTTCATCGCCGCCGACGCCAAGGAGCTCTTCAAGAGCGTCACGTACAACCCCGACGAGACCGTCGTCGTCCTCGACCCGCCCCGGAAAGGCTGCGACAACGACTTCTTGCGCCAGCTCCGCGAGTTTGGGCCCAGGAGGGTCCTCTACGTTAGCTGCAACGTTCACACGCAAGCTAGGGACGTTGGGTATCTGGTCCGAGGCGATGGAGGTGCGGGGGCGAGGTATGAGATCGAGAGCCTCGTGGGTTTCGACTTCTTCCCTCAAACTGGCCACGTCGAAGGCGTCGCCATCCTCAACCGCGCGGCTGAGTCGAAGTAGTAGATTATGAGCACCATGGGTTCGATACGTACATATTTCATTTTTTTCCCTTGTGTTTAGCAAGAATGGATGATACCAAGTGTCTTGAATAAGTTTCTCAACCTCTAAATGCAATCCCGGTATACCAAAAAGCCATATGCCACAAAAGAAAAAAGAGGCAAGACAAAAAGATATCGTATCCCTCCTCTCCTCCCCATCCTCGTGCAGCCCAACAACCTCCTAACGTTTATTTGGTCTGCCCCAAAAGCGCCTTGAGGTTCTGCACCGTGACCTGCAACACTTCCGGTCTGCGGCTCAGCTTTAGGCACTCCTTCATGATATCGACGCCGCCTTGGCCCGAGATAATCTCCCGCGCCCTTTTGCCCGTCTCGCTCTCCAGCGCAATCATGTTGTAGACTACGTACACACCGCGGTGGCGCAAATCCTCGTTTTTGTCGATACACATGGCCAGGATCACGGCCACGCCCCGGTCCCTCTCCATGACGGCCTGTACAACGGGCTCGAAACTAGTGATCGATGCCAGCGCGCCGCCCGCAGCGCTGCGTGTTCCCTCGTCTTCCGCATCAGCTAGCGCAAGCAGGATGTGCAGTCTATTCTTGGCTTGCGGGCTGCCATCTGCGTACAGGGCGATACCCTCGGGCGCCTGCATGAGGTTGCAGACAAGCTCGACTGCAGCCTTGCAGATTCGCGTATTCGTAGAAAGAAGCTGTTCCTCGATCTGAGACCAGGCGGTACGGATGATGGACTTGCGTGTGTCCTCATCCTCTAGGGATGCCAAGTTGGTTAATGCCATCAGACTTTCGAAGCTTGGTAACAAATCTCGTACTTCCGCCGCTGGGTCAGGTGGTAGGATAGAGATGAGAGGCCGCAAGGCCGCATTGATGGCATTAGACCTATTTCCACCGAAAACAAGCGCCGGGTTTGTACTTATGAGGATGCGAGCGAGTGCCTGGGCCGCCGTTCGACGGGAGAGCTCTTCCTTTTCGGTCAAGGCGAGCCACACGGATAGTAGTAGCTTGACTGCACCTTGCTGTGCCAGGGGCCCACGGAGACTTTTTGTGACTGCCAGTGCGTGGACGATAGATATGACGAGCGCCAGCGCACCCGGAGAACTATTCTTGCTGTGTGCCACGAGAACAGATGTGATGCCAGCGTCAAAGACTGCCTTGCATCGCCGTTCAACATGCTCGTCGTCATCTAAAGGATCTGGCCCGGGCAGTTTACCAGCAGCATTGGCGTACGCTTTGAGCTGGTCCAGCTTCTTTTCTTCCTCTGTCATCATGGGCCTATACTTGGTCAAATTAACAAAGATGCTCAGCGCTCCATAGGTCGATGGTGACCTCGGCTGGGCATCAGACAGCGTCTTGACCAATCTCTTCAACAACTCTGCATTGTCCACAACACTCTCTTTGATCTTTGGTTGCAGCGTAGCATACGCAAGGCCTTCGATGGAGTGTTTCTTGGCGTCATCGCCGTCTCGAAGGATCATCTTGGTGAATATTCCCGAGAGGTCTTCAATGGTGGAAACCGCAGACGACACTCTCGCGTGGTTGAGATCATTCGTTGACGGTTTCGCGGGTACTGCCTTGGTTCTGGGTCAGTCAGCCATCAACGACGGGGTTGATAGGAAGTATCAAGATACTCACCCTTAGCTTCGCCAGGATTACAGCCGCAAGGTGCTGGACCTGTTCAGAGTGTCTTCTCATGTTAATAGAGCCCCCTTCGCTCTGGACATTGGGGTCGTGGTTCATGCTGCGCACGACCTCGGTGGGGTCTTGGTCGACCACTTCTTCCAACCATTCTACGCAGTACTTTTGGATAGCCTCACGGCAGTGCGAGTTCATGCAGGCAGCGTTGAGCATCTCCAGGCAGGCCGTCTCGACCTTGCGGCTCTTCCATTTTCTCCTCATCAGGGGGCCCAGGGAGGGAAGGAACCCTTCGTTGAGGAAAAGCTGAGCAGTCAGCTCCGGAACGATGGGAAACATGGATGATGCGACGCAGAATGCGACGATGTAGTCATCGTATGTCCCGCGTTGGACGCGGTCGAAGAAGAATGTCGACAAGGCTTGGGAGCCTCCCTCTCCAGCAGCCTTGAGGTATGCCGAAGAGGCAAGTGTAGCGTGTCCCCGTACAACGTCTTGTTGTCTCATATCCAGATAGGCCAGTAAGGTATCAACACAGTCGTTATCAATAACGCTGCAGATGCTGCTGTGGGACTTGTCCTTGTTGCGTGCCTCGAAGTCGTCATCTAGGAGTTTGGTGAGCTGCGAAAGGTCTCTGCACGTTTCTTCATCCTCCTGCCCCCCTTCCATCAACCTAGCGAAGACGATTAGGGTTTGGTCTTCGACAGAAGCCGGAGGTCCTGCCTGCTGCTGTAGCGTCTCGGCTGCCTCCATCATGTCTGGTAGAGAGTCGGACTCTGGGAGTTGTACTTGTACAAAACCGAGAGAGTTATAGAAGGGGCAAGAGGCCTGAATAGATAAATAGGTAGAGGGCGTTGATGAAACCCTTTCCCTATGCAATACGCAGAAGACAGGGGTCTGTTAAACTCTATAAGTGCTATTATGTAGTTCAAAGACTTGGTGAGCGGGCCAGTGCTCCAGAAGCTTTTTGTGTAACGGGTTGGTCCAAGAAGATGAGGTAGGTTTTTACGGCATGCAACTCGATGATGGATGCTGCCGATGAAAGAAAAGAAAAAAAAGGTTGTTATTTTCGAGGAGCTGGAAGTATGAAGTGCAACGGAAAAGTTGTATGAGGTGCTGGCGATGATGAAATTAACATTAGTCTTGGCCGTCTGTGAGTGGTTCGTCTGCGTTCTTTACTCCTCACTCGGAGGCAGCGGGCAGCAGGTAGCGGGCAGCCTTGCTCGCGTCTATCAACTCAAGCCTTCCCGCTCCTCACCTTCATAGTGACACCTGTGGACGCATAGAGCGCGCGAAAAAAAAAAATTAATAGAAGGGTTCAGTACTCCGTAGTAAAAGGTGGCCCGTGCTGAGATCATCGGGTCCCCATCTGGGCAGTGGAGGGGCAATAAAGGTGGGGTCGGTCGACCACCCAACTTTCCAGGTCTGCGGGTGTCAAAAAAGACACTGGAATTACTACCGCAGTCACATGCGAAAGGGATTCCTGTGCTTTTCTGTGCTTTTTTTTTAACTCCATCTTTAACAGGTGGTTTCATAAAATTGAAACCTTTTAAAACATCTCTACATGCCCTATACCGACATTGTAGCCATGAATAACAGAGCGACGGGTCCCATCACATTTAGATCATACTGATTTGACCATAAATGCTTCAAATATTCAAGATTGAACATCATAAACCTAGAAATGTGGTAACCAACGCTGGATAGTTCATCGGATAATTTGTATATACAATTTCACGAGAATTAAACATGAAAATAAAAAAGAATCCCAGTTTGTACCAATCCTATCAATTTAGAAAAAAAAACATACAGACGTTGTGGAAAAACACCAACTGTTCAAGTCAACTGCACTGATATTCCGAGTTTATCAATCTTTGATATGGATTTTCTGGTATAGGTATAGAATGTCAAAGCGTTGCGGCATCCAACATGCCACCGTATGTACCGAGTTGTGATGTAGCTCAACACCAAGTCTGATAGTATCGAGAGAGGAATATTCGTAATTTGTGACTAAGTGCTTGATATATGAGGTATGTGTAGACAATCATCGAGCCTGGTAAAACGACTACTGATTCTGCACTATATTGAAAGCACGGAGTACAGGTTTTGTACTTTGTGCTGCTGGTGATGTTGGTAACGCCCCGTTATCCGGATATACGGATATACGGTCTTTCCAGCAACGACTCGGATTTCCGACCTCATCCCTTACTCCCATTCTTACATGCTATTATTTGACAGCGCGCAGCGTCAATTGCCTAAACGTCGTGCATCTATTTATTGTATAGATTTGTTTGAGCCCGCTTTGCGCTGCATCCTTGCCAAAAATGGCAATTTCCCAAGCTCCTGGAGATCACCCCCTGCCAAGCCGAAAGCGGATATCCAAGGCCTGCGAAGAATGTCGCAACAGGAAGATTAGATGCGACGGAAATACGCCTTGTTCGTATTGTACGAGAAAAAAGGTTGAATGCCTGGTTAGAAATAAGGCTCGGCTGCGTGGGTCGAAGCGGCATGAGGCGGGCGTCGTCAAGTCTCCCGCATCAGCGAGAGCTAGCATCAACAATCCGGCCCCTTCACAATCGGAAGGGACGACTGATGATAGCCATGCCACCGCATCGGAGACAGACTCGGCACGCGGAGGATTTACCGGGCCAACTTCACATAGGCCACCTTCAGGATCCGCGCCCTTCTCTAGTTCCACTGCCCAGCGCAGCATCCACGATTACAGTGTGGCGGCTACGCACCAGACTTCACCTTCCCGGATCCTGCAAGTCTACTATGGTCCATCATCCAACTTTACGTTGTTCCACCTGATTCATCTGCAGGTGGAAGGACACTTTCCCGCTTCGGAGCGTGAAGGCGTGGAGGAGGCCAGCCCTAGCTTGGACCGATTCAAGCATCGGAAACTGTTCTTTGGAGATTTAGGGGATGGGACGCCTACTATCAAAGAGAATTCATTCCTGATAGTTGACCCCGGAAGAATTGGCGTCTATCTCGAAAGGTTTCTATCTACGTACTGGCACATAATCCCGGTTGTCAGCAAGGCCACCTACAGACGCTGGCTCGCGCAGCTCGTTACTGATCCTTCGAACATAGAAGTTGATTCTCCAGAGAGTATTTCTCTGATGGTGGCACTTTGCACTGGTGCCAACATGGAGAACGATGAAGCCATGGGTGATTTCTTCTTACAGAAAGCCAAGATGGGCATTGTACAGCTAGACGAAGTGGTCAACGTTCAAATGGTGCATGCCTTTTTGATGCTTATAAGTTCCCTATATACCTTCTTGATCGATAAACGCTAATATCATGAAACGGTGTGGTGCAGGTAGAAAGGGCCAAGCTCAACGCACACTTTTTATACCTGGGCATGGCAGTCAGAAGAGCCGTTGCAACGGGCCTTCATAAAGGGGCGCCATCCTGCCGCAGCCAGTCATCTGAGGAGATTGCCTATCATGAAACGCTATTTTGGTGTTTATACTTTTTAGAAACGTGAGGCGCAGCCACACGAGATGCTTTCCACTGCTAACTGTATTTATTAGTTGGGGCTGCTTCACGATTGGTAGGCCCAGCTCTGTCCCTGAGCCAGACCCGTCCCTCCCCCTGCCAAAAGAGGGGTCTTTCCTGAACGCTCTTGTCAAGCTGTCAAAGATAATGAAGGATTGTGTATCGAGTATATACATGGCTCGACACGACAGTATTGTACCTGTCTGGCATGCTGCCACAGAGATCAAGGGCAGACTGCAGCGACTGGCTGAGGATGAGCTGAAAGAGCTAGCGTTTGGGGCTGGCGAGCCTTTCGACAGTACAGAAAAAAGGGGAAGCCAGGCTTTCTTGTCTGCGAGTAAGTAATCCGGTTCAACACCCCCCCACCCCATTTCACGAGTCGAATCTTAACCGCCATGTTATTTATAGTGTACCACCACGTTATTATTTTGACTTTTCGACCATTCATCATCATGCGGACCAAGCTCAGAAATGAGATGGCAAAGAAGAAGCCTCAATCGTCCAAGACTCTGCAGCAGCTCTTGCCGTGGCTGGATCGTGCGTGTGATGACTGCATAGAGGCCTCGAGAAACACGATAGGGTTTCTTGCTGGGGCATGTGCCGCGGACCCTGTCTGTCAAAAAGTGCATTATTTTGGCTTCTTCATAGAAGGAGCAGCTTATCTCTTGCTATTGGATATGCTGCAGGATGCGCAATCGGCCGAGAAGAATAAGGCGTGGATATTGACAGGTCTCGACTGCATGCGGTTAATCGCAGGGAACTGCAAGGGGACGGGAAAACAGTGCGCTGTTACTGTTGCGGCTATCGAGCAGATGCTTCAATGCGTTTTCCCTACAGGAGCTACGAACAATGGCGAAGTTAACAAGCCATACCCGGATGTCCGGCGAGCCGATGTTGTACGGCAAAGACCGCCTACTACTCGTGCGCATTTGGAGCGCGAACCGCCGCAGCAACCTCTGCTCGCGACATGGCCGGGGCCGGAACCGGCTTTCGATGACCAACATGCGCCCGCATGGATATATCCGTCTATGCCATTTGGCCCAGGGATTCGCAGCCAACCGACCGACTCACCCAACATACTTCCGGGCACAAGGCCTACCGATGGAGCAGGTATGGAGTTTTTGTCAGCCGAGGCGGGACTCGACCTCAGCTTCGGAAATACGGATATAGAGGCCTTTCTGTCATTGGATCCCAACCTCACCTTTGATTTCGGGCTTTGAGGATAGCTACCACTCAACGCTAGGACGGAAGAAAAGAATAGGCAAAGTTCGTTGTCAGCCTTTACTAAATAGGCACGAGTTTTCTACAACCGCGTTCGCGTTTACTGACCTCCCACGAAGCCCCTGGCGGATATACGGATTAAGTGCACGGCCATGGTTACCCACATCCATATCAGTAGCAGATGGCATAGAGATTGAGTAAAAAGATTAGACATTAGTAAACCCTGATTGATCAGTATTTGTTGCTTACTGTAATCAAAAAGTTTGGTATAAGTAGGAGGCATACGGTTGCAATGGCATCCTTGGGTCGAATCTCACAAGTTCCAACTTCGCTTCGAGGACAGTAACCTTACAATGGAAAACACCGAGGATTACCGCGGTCAAACCCCTATAGCCATGGAATCAGCAGAAACAACGGATATGGATGTTCCGTCTTCGTCGGGCACGGAGATTGGAAGCCCAGGATATGTCGACGAGGAGAGCGGGAAGGACCCCATCGAAAAGCGACTGACCCTGACTTTCAAGAATTTGACAGTCAACGTAGAGTCTTCAGACCAGGCTCTGGGAGAGACACTGTTATCTCGCGTTGATCCAAGGGAGTGGGGGCGGCAGCTGTTGAAGCGAGGCTACAGTCCTGCTCGCTCAAAAGTGAGACCCGACGTTCTCTTACTTGATTTGTTTACATGTCTGACGCTCGACCATAGACGATTCTTCGCAACGTTTCAGGGCAAATCAAACCGGGAGAAATGGTGAGTTTATATGGTGATGGTGTAGAAGCAAAGTACGGATAAGCTGGGCTAATTGTTGGTGTGTAGCTTTTGGTGTTGGGGAGGCCAGGTTCAGGATGCACCTCCTTATTCTACATTCTCGCCAACCACCGGGAAAGCTTTCCTGATGTTAGCGGAGAGACGTACTATGGTAGCCTAAGCCATAAGGAAGCCAAGAGGTATAGGCAACAGATTGTCTTCAACACTGAAGGTTTGTCCGCCATCAACGCTTAGCACCATACGTTACTTTGGCTAACCAGCGGGAAACAAAAGATGATACCCATTTCCCTACCCTGACTGTTAACCAGACAATGAAGTTTGCCTTGCGAAACAAAGTACCTCGAGATCGGCCGGAGGGGTTGGAGAACAAGGATGAGTTTGTAGGATCCGCGCGCGACAGCATCCTGGAAAGCCTTTCCATGGATCATACGAAGAAGACCTTGGTCGGAAACGAATATATCAGAGGAGTTTCTGGAGGCGAAAGAAAGCGCGTCTCTCTGGCCGAAACAATGGCCGCCAAGGTAGGCCCCCCGTGATCCCATTCAGTCCCGAGACCCCTTTCGACTGACAGTATCACACCCTGTTCTCAAGGCCCCCATCCAGTTTTGGGACCAACCCACCAGAGGACTCGACTCACGGACAGCCTTGGAAGTCACGAGAACACTACGCCGCGACGCCACAGTCAACCGGAAGACGATTGCTGTGACAACTTACCAAGCCGGCAATGACTTGTATGAGAATTTTGACAAGGTCCTCGTCCTAGCTGACGGGCACGTAATCTACTACGGGCCCCGTGGTGCTGCGAAGGGGTACTTTGAAGATCTAGGCTTCATCTGCCCCCGCGGTGCCAACGTGGCCGACTTCTTGACCTCGGTAACCGTCGAGACCGAGCGCCAGATCAGACCCAGCCACGAGCACTCGACGCCCAAGACGGCGGCTGATTTAGCCCAAGCCTACGTGGAGAGTTCAATTGCCGAGGAGATGGAAAGGCAGATGGATGACCCAAGCCAGTTAGAGGACGAGGTTGAAGACCTTCGCATTGCCGTGGATCGCGAGAAGAGAAGCCGCAAGCTCATTTTGGGTAGCAGATCAGTCTACACTGCTGGACTGACGGAGCAAATCATGGCTTGCACCAAAAGGTAAGTGAACTTTGCTCACGCCATACATCAGGCCTTGCTTTACTTACTAGCGTTGCAGACAGTGGCAGATTATTCTCGGAGACAAGCTTTCCTTGGTCATACGGATTGTATCTGCCATCATTCAGGCTTTGGTGACGGGCAGCCTTTTTTACAATCTACCGATGGATAGCCGTTCTGTATTCTTACGTCCCGGTGCTCTATTCTTCCCGGTTCTCTACTTCCTCCTGGAGGGAATGTCAGAGACCACAGCTTCCTTCATGGGCCGTCCGATTCTATCCCGGCATAAGCGTTTCGGCTACTATAGGCCAACTGCATTCTGCGTGGCAAACGCAATCACCGACATCCCCGTCGTCATTGTTCAGATAACTTGCTTCTCGCTCATACTATACTTTATGTGCGCCTTGCAACAAGAAGCTGGCAAGTTTTTCATCTTTTGGCTGGCTACCATCGTCAACACCCTCTGCTTCCTTCAGTTGTTTAGAGCCATTGGCGCCATGATGAGCCATTTCGGCACGGCGAGCCTGGTCTCTGGCCTGCTTTCTACCGTCTTTTTTGTATACGGAGGTGAGTTTCGGATGCTTATGAATTTTGTATTTTCCTTCTTCTGGCGTTGCTTCTTGTGGGTGTCGTGGTGTGTCTTATCGTTCTGACTTGTGTGCAGGCTACTTGATTCCTTTTGGAAAGATGCACCCGTGGTTCCGCTGGATCTTCTATCTTAACCCGGCATCGTATACATTTGAGACATTGATGGTAAATGAGTTCTCGGGTCTTCAGCTTGACTGCGTGGCTCCTCAGTATATTCCCTACGGGGAAGGATATGAGTCCATGTCCACGGACAATAGGGGCTGCACCGTTGTGGGCAGCAACGCGGATACTGGTATCAACGGTATGGACTATGTCAGTCAGCAATACAACTACGCGGCTGGCCACCTATGGCGTGGTATCGGGGTAGTAATTGGTCTCTGGATCTTCTTCGTTTGTCTTACCTCGCTTGGGTTTGAGCTCAAGTCCAGCAACGCGCAGTCCTCGGTTCGGCTCTTCAGAAGGGGGCTCAGCACAAAGAAAAACGCACAACCGTCAACAACCACCAGCTCTGGCAATATCAAGGCAGAGGATGACGCTGGATCCTTGTCATCCCAGGCCACGCACCAATCAACCTTTACATGGCATGACCTGGACTACTTTGTGCGCTACCAAGGCGCTGACAAACAACTCCTCAACAAGGTGTTTGGCTACGTGCAGCCAGGGAGTCTTGTGGCACTGATGGGCGCTTCTGGAGCCGGAAAGACAACGTAAGACCTCCCCTTTTCTCTTTTCATACTGCCCGTGGGATGGTTTACACGAGATGAACGCTTGCTGATAATTATTCTTCTTCAGACTCTTGGATGTCCTTGCTCAGCGCAAAGACGCTGGCGTCATCAAAGGCTCCATCCTGATTGATGGCAAGCCTCAGGGTGTCTCCTTCCAGCGTACGACGGGCTACTGTGAGCAAATGGATGTTCATGAGGCTACGTCTACCGTAAGAGAGGCTTTGGTATTCTCTGCTCTGCTTCGGCAGCCCCGAGAGGTTTCCCGCGAGGAGAAAATTGCCTACGTTGATTTCATCATTGACCTTTTAGAGCTTACGGATATTTGCGATGCACTCATCGGCGGTAAGTAAAAGACCCCCCCCCCCCCCCCCCATCAACGAAGATTATTCTGTAGCGTATACTGAAAGTTTTTGACCAGTCCCTGGTGCTGGCCTATCCATCGAACAGCGTAAGCGCGTCACCCTAGGTGTCGAGCTCGTCGCTAAACCCACGCTTCTGTTCCTGGATGAGCCTACTTCGGGTCTTGACGGCCAGTCTGCTTACAATATTGTGCGGTTCATGAGGCGGCTCGTCAGCGGCGGCCAGGCAGTTCTTTGCACCATCCACCAGCCTTCCGCCGTCTTATTCAACTCCTTTGACTCGCTTCTCCTCCTCGCTAAAGGAGGACACATGGCGTATTTCGGCGAAAGTGAGTATATGAACTTCTTCTTGTCAGATCTTTTCAGGATAGGGGCAACGAAACTGATGTAATGAACTACTAGCTGGCCACGAATCGGCCACGATTCTCGACTACTTTGCTCGCAACAACGCACCCTGCCCAGAGGGAACCAATCCTGCCGAGCACATCGTAGAAACCATCCAGAACAAGTCGGGTGCCCAAATTGACTGGGTAGATATCTGGAACCAGTCACCTGAGCGCGAGAAGGAGCTGCGCAAGCTTCATGAGCTGAACCAAGAAGCCCTGAGCCTCTCTGCCCACGGAGAGGAAGATACTGCTAGTTTCGCTACTCCGTTGTCGACCCAGCTGCGAATTGTTCTGGAGAGACAGATGATCAAGCTCTGGCGCTCACCTGTAAGCTTTTCCCCTCTCAACTATGAAAGAAGAAGTCTACGATGCAGAGACAAACCCCCTCCTCCCCCCCCCCCCCCTTTCCCCCTATACGCTAACATTTAGGACAGGACTACGTATGGAACAAGTTTAATCTACACATCTTTGCGGCATTATTCAGCGGCTTCACCTTTTGGATGATTGGCAACGGAACCTTTGACCTTCAGCTCCGGCTCTTCGCCGTCTTCAACTTCATTTTTGTCGCGCCTGGCTGCATCAACCAGATGCAGCCGTTTTTCCTGCACAACAGGGACATCTTTGAGACGCGGGAGAAAAAGGCAAGTGAAAAAACACGAGAGGTTTACTTGCCGGATCGTCGGAGGATGCTCTTGGTTCTATTTGCCTTGCTAACTGATATATATAGTCAAAAACGTACCATTGGTCGGCGTTTGTCGGTGCCCAGATCATATCGGAGATTCCTTACCTCATCATCTGCGCGACACTGTACTTTGGCTGCTGGTACTTTACGTGCGGGTTCCCGGTCGAAGCCAGCACTTCAGGGCATGTTTACCTGCAAATGATATGTGAGTGGAACAGCAATCAGCAACCGTAATCACCCAACCCTCGCCTATGCGTGAGGATGGGCGTAATGGAACAAGGCTCTCTACACTAGGTGTTTCCCTTTTTAAACCTTTCGAGCTTCCCACTAACAAGCATGGGACCCGGCGCAGTCTACGAATTCCTCTACACGTCCATCGGCCAGGCCATCGCGGCCTACGCGCCAAACGAGTACTTCGCCGCCATCATGAACCCGCTCCTGATCGGCGCCGGCCTCGTGTCCTTCTGCGGCGTCGTCGTGCCGTACGAGGCCATGCAGCCCTTCTGGAAGTACTGGATCTACTGGCTCGACCCCTTCCACTACCTCTTCGGCGGCCTCCTGACCCCCGTCATCTGGGACGTGGCCGTCGAGTGCGCGGCCGCCGAGCTGGTCTCGTTTGACGCCCCCGGCAACCAAACCTGCGGCGAGTACATGTCCGGCTTCCTCTCCTCGAACCCCGGGTACCTCGTCGACCCCGGCGCCACCTCGGGCTGCCAGTACTGCGCTTACTCCAAGGGCTCCGAGTACGTGCGGACCTTTTCCATCAACGCCAGGTACTACGGCTGGCGAGATGTAAGTTTCCACCCTCCCATTCTCCCCAGCTACGTGTCTGCGTACCTACACTCAGCGTTTTCTCAAGCGCGCATGCTGACCTCCTTTTCTCTTTCGTAGACCGGCATCACAGCCCTGTTCTGCCTGTCATCTTATACCCTCGTCGTCATCATGATGAAGCTCAGAAGTAAGAAGACCAAGAGCGCCCGTCAAGAGTAGAAAATACTATCGCTCTTCCTTCTTCGGCTTTCCTTTTCCTTTCTTCTTTTTTTTTTGAACGAAAGAAGAGAACAGCTCACACGAAGCCGTTCCCACCCGATGCCCCTTGCCCTCAGCTCTCTCCATCCTTGATCTTTAATCTTGTTATCTGTCATTTCTCTCTTCTCATCCTTTATTTTTTTAATCTTATTTTGGGAGCACACCTCCTCGTTCCGGATTCGCGGCCTGCACGTTTTGCATAGATTAGATGGATAGAATATCGCCAGATGTACGGAGTAGCGTATAGAAAAATAAACACCAAACACCAACAATCGTCCTATGTCACTTCATCTAAACCGCCATTCTTCCTGTATCTGTCTTAAAAAGAAGAAGAAGAAGAAGAAGAAGAAGAAGAAGAAGAAGAAGAAGAAGAAGAAGAAAATCGCCATTGAGATTTTATCAATGGCAGGCCATCACTTGGTGTTCGGACACAGCCATCAAGAGGCGGAATCACGTGTTTTGGCGTTCAACCCGTGGTGACTCTCCCTCCCCCACCAGCCAGTCCACCTCTTTTTCAACGTCGCACCAAGGTGCCGCCGGCCTTGACGACGCCGGAAACACCAACTTCCAAAGCGTGTTCCAACGACTCCACCACTACCTAGCACCTAACCTCCCGTACATACAACTGCCTTTTTTTTTCTTTCCGATTTCGGGCCAAGAAAATAATCATTTCTGCCCTCCCATCATTTCCAAGAGGAGGGCAAATCCCCACCCAGTCATGCGCCCGTAGTATTACCATCTTTCTTTTTTGCACAGGGCGGAGCGAACGGCAGATGGGCTGACGTGCCTCTCTGCCGAATTTGCCATTCATCAACGAGCCGATACAACCTCGACACTTCTGACCGCGAAAAGCCGAAGCCTAGGGGGGGAACAGATCATTGGCGGGTGCGAAAAATAAAAGCGAAACCAGGCCCGTAAGGAGAAGAAGGAGAAGAAGAAGAAGAAGAAGAAAAGAAGAAAGGGTAGCTGGAAAGGGGAGAAAGATCGTGAGAGAGAAAGACAGAGATAGAGTGAGAGTGAATGAGAGAGAGAGACAATGGACGCCGTCGACAGCTCGGACCGGTACGACGTGTCCACGGCCGAGGACACGCCCTCGCTGCTGACCATCGTCCTCGACACCAACCCGCGCGCCTGGGCCTCGCTCGCCCCGGTCCTGCCCCTCTCCCGCGCCATCGCCAACGTCCTCGTCCTCGTAAACGCCCACCTCTCCTTCAGCAACGTCAACCAGGTCGCCCTCATCGCCGCCCACAACAGCCGCGCCTCCTGGCTCTACCCAGAGCACCATCAGCCCTCTTCTTCCTCCTCGTCGGCCCCGCCTCCACCCCCGGCCACTGCTGCTACTACCACAACCACAACCACAACCACAACCACAGGTGCGGCCAACACTGACCATGCTGGCGACACCGAGATGGCAGAGGCACCTCCCGGCGGAAGTGGCAGCGCCGGCGCCGGCGCCCAAAAAGCTTCGGCGAACAAGTACCCCCAGTTCGCCCAGATCGAAGCCATAGTCCTCCGCTCCATCAAGCGCATCATCGAGGAGACTACGAGCCAGGACCTCGCCTGCGAGACGACCAAGCTCTCGGGCGCCCTGACCCTCGCCCTGTCCCACATCAACAAGGTATCCCAGTCCCTCACCTCGTCCGCCTCCGCCACGGCCACCACCCTCCCCGGCTCCACAACCGCGGCCACCGAGGCCGCCGCCGCCGCCGCCCAGGCCCAGGCCTCGACCTTCCGCGCCCGCATCCTCGTCCTCTCCGTCTCCGACTCGGAGCCCTCGCAGTACATACCCACCATGAACGCCGTCTTCGCCGCCGCCCACAACGGTGTCGCCGTCGACACCCTCTCCCTCTGCGGCGACTCCGCCTTCCTCCAGCAGGCCTCCTTCAACACCGGCGGCTCCTTCATCACCGCCCGCAACCCCCAGGGCCTCCTCTCCTACCTCATGTTCGGCCTCATCGCCGACACCGAGGCCCGCGCCTCCCTCATCATACCCACAAACGACACCGTCGACTTCCGCGCCGCCTGCTTCTGCCACGGCAACGTCGTCGACACCGGCTTTGTCTGCTCCGTGTGCCTCAGCATCTTCTGCGAGCTCCCCGCCGACGCCGAGTGCCTCACCTGCGGCACCACCCTCTCCCTCGGCAACTACGGTGCCAAGCCCGCCGTGGTACCCCGAAAGAAGAAGAAGAAGAAGAGGGTCATCAACGGTGTCACGCGCGAGGAGACGGGCAGTGCTACCGCAACCCCAATGAGATGACGGGGGAAAACCAGGGACTTCATTTCCCATCAGAATAAAATGGCACTATAATTCGTTTTTGGGAAGCATATTATGTTATAAGGATATCCATAAGTCTTGGACGGCGTTTGATAGGTTCAAGGGATCGGCTTTTTTTCCCCTTGTATGAAAAAAGATTCAAACTACCCCATCTTCAATTCCCCCAACGCCCGTGGTGCTATGATACGCCAGTACTCGCATACAAACTCCCCCAGGACCACTCGTGTTACCCCCATGCAAAATATCTTCCACTCGCGCGATACCGTTTCGTCCGCCGCCCTCAGTCAACCCGGATCTTCCGCCCTCCTTTGGCAATCTTAGCACCCTTAGATAGCCGAGACATTGTGCACAGGGGCTCCTTTTCCGCCCCGCCGTACGATGCCAGAGCAAATGAATCCGTATTGTGGGCAAAGTAAAAGTAGTAGCCACTACGCATCTTCTTAATTACCATAACACCGATTGCCCCCGCCGAATGGCAATTCCTCACTCCGGGGTGGTCCATGAAATCTTCGGTGATGAATGACTCCATGATGGCATCCTCGTCATCATCTTGAACATCACCACCGCCAGCAGCTCGGCGGGTCCCGCGATAGATACGTTCGGCACACCTCTGCGAGGCCATGGTGGTTGCCATGTGCTCCCCCGTACCGCTCGTGACTGCCGCTACTGTGACCCCGTCCTCGTCATCAGCCGCGGTAGGGACCACTGCCGTGCCAATGCCCACCAAGGCAGCGGGACCGAGGCGTCCCTGATGCTTCATCCCGATGCCACCGGAGGACGAACCTGCTGCAATGTGTCCTTTTTCATCAATAGCGATGGCACCGATAGTGTCTGTGATGACGTCGTCCAGTTCTTCTTCAGGTCTATCAGTGCGAAAAGGGAGCCTTCCGGGACGTCGTTTGAGCTCATCACTGTTTGTGCCCGAGCTCCGCCGGCGCTTAGCAGTCTCAGTAAAGCTGATATGGCTTTTTTCATCAGGAGGAGACTCATTCGGGATGCTATCCGCTTGCTTCGGGCGCCGGGTGTGTCCTATGACGGCATCGCGATAGGTCTGTGTCGGACTGACTATTGGTGCGGCTTTGGCGTCCTGAACTGTGAGAATCTGGCCTCGTGAGGTCACCGGCGCTGCCACGTCAGAATTCTTCGCATGCCCTGCCATTCTGGGTACCGCCACACCCTCCCGAACGCTATATGGCATTGTTGTCACCTTTGTTCGATCGGGCGAATGGTTCAAAGGTGATCTTCCAACCGGGCCTGAGGGAGAGGCAACCTTAAAGTATGAAGGCAAGGGATCTGTGGAGAGTCCGTCGGGTACAGGAGTGCCAGGGGTTCCGGCGTAAGGGGAATCCGGCTGACCCTCATTCCAAGTACCAGCCATGACAGCAGCTGCATGGTCTCTATGAATAGAGCGCTGGGGGTTCCTAGTGGCAACTTCATACCCATACGTTCCACCCAGTTTGACCTCCTGGGCTTTGCCTTCAGCACGATTGAGGTCATCCTGCCATCGAAGGAATCGATCTCGCGCATTCTTCGACACCAGGTATTCGTTGCCGAGAGTCGCCATGCCGTTCTCAATAGCAAACACCCGGGCGCCTTCGCCCACCAGTGCGTTCGGTGGGACTCGGCGAAGACTCAAAGGTTTGTTACTCAAGTCCAATATGAGCTTGGCCAAGGAGATGGGGTTACGTATATCTGAGTCCCATGATCAGTAAGAAATTTTCAATTGGGAACAGATAGAGTACGGACTTGGAACAGCACCACATGCGCCGCTCCGGCCTAGGTGATCAACAATGGTGGCATCACATTCGACATTGCCGTCGATGGATAGGTTTGAGCCATAGCCAGCATTGGTGATCTCCTTGTCTTCGAGAACTCGTAAAGAAGCTTCGATGGCCTCGGTGGCTGTGCCACCGGCCTTGAGGAGTCTCATGCCCATTTCCGCGGCCCTTGTAACGTTAGCCCAGCGTCAAGGTGCTGATCAGTTATAACATACGCTACGCAAGCTTCCAGATGGATATGCTCGTTCTGGTGGCTATGGAAACCTGCGCCAGCATGGATGAATATGGCCGGCACAAACTTCGACTTGTGTCCCATGCGGAGGACTCGATCGAAAGCGCCATCGTTGCCATGCTGGGGGTATGCCATGGCCGAAACATCAGCAGATTGGGCATCATGGCGATTGTTCATGCTCGACCGGGCGTTGGGGAGTCGAAGGACATATCCACATATGATATTGCAGTAATTATTTTATTCGTAACGTATAGTTTGGCGTAAGTACTAGTAATTGACGTATTGCATAGAGAGAGGTTCTTTTTTTTTTCGGGGGTACCGATGTGTGGGTGTCACTGCGGACACTTTAGGGAGCAAATATGAGGAAACACAGAACAAAGTCGTCTGTGAAAGCAAGGAATGTAGAAGAAACAAGTCCAATTATTGCCAGGAAGCTGGTAATAGCAATCAGTGTCACCGCCCGGTAACATCAACTACCGGTTTGGCAGAAAATAGGCTCTCATTCCTGCTTTTGTCCTCCCTGGTGATGAGTTGTGTAAGCTAAAGAGGCCTCAAGCCGCACTGAGGCTTCCATGAGGGCAACATGTCTCCATTTATGAGTGTGCCGCAGCTTCCTCTGAATTGAAGGGAAATCAGAAAATCAAGCATAGAGGCAAGTGGGTCTTTGAAATCAATATTCCGTGCTCCCTACTCCATACTTTCAAGTTAAAAATCAAGATAGCGTAGATGAATACTACTACCAAGTACTAAGTAAACACTACTAAGTAGTACTTGTATACCATTGGCACAAAACACTAACAGGGTGTTCTTGGTTGCTAGAAAACAGTATCCAAATAATAGATGCTTCTCCGGAATCGGATAGAACTTGGATTGCTACCGAATGATATCCTACCCTATGGACGGTATGGACCTGCGTTTTTTAGAAAGATGCAGCTCGTTGATGGACGATGACGTCGGCGGAATATTGGTCGCGCCGACAATATCTACTGTGGAGGGGCGTCCCTTCTCACCACCCCGTGCGGACCACCCGTACCTACGGATTACCAGTGGGTGGAGTCGTGTAAACCAACTGCGCTGGTAATCCGTACGTACTGTCTGCTGCCAGCTAGAGCCCCCACCGCTGGTCGTATCTCCTACTGGCCGCTGGTGAGCTCCAACCCGTCGCCTGGCTGTGCAATCGTCAACGCCTCCTAGGCACGTACCTATCTGCGGTGGCCGGTATCCTCCTTTCCTCCGCTCCGACTTCAATTACCATACACCAAACACCGAAACCTTTCCAACGACGAGTCCACGTCTCGGGTATTCCATCGCAGCCATGGCGAACCAAACTCCCGCCGTTGTCATGGACAAGTGAGCTCCCAACCTACCTCCCCGCATTCTGACTGAGCTTCAGGCTGACCACAACTACGCAGCGGCACCGGCTTTTCTAAGCTAGGTACGACGAATATTTGCCGATATCCTCAGTCATAAACTCATACATTACGCAGGTTTTGCCGGAAACGACTCCCCGTCTTTCGTCTTCCCTACCGCCATTGCAACAAAGGGCCCAGCAGGCGGTGCTGGAGGCTCCGGGTCAGGGCGTCCGGCCGTCGCGAATAAGCCATCTTTCCTCACCGGAGGAGCTGGGTCGGGGGGCCATCTGGGTGCGAAGCGAGGGACTGAGGACCTAGATTTCTTCATTGGTGATGAAGCAATTGGAGCCTCGTCGGGTCCTGGTACGTTGATCAAACAATCGACCCAAATCGGCACGAGCTAATCAGCCTCAGGATACGGTCTACATTATCCTATCCGCCATGGTCAGATTGAGAATTGGGTAGGATCTCACATATGTTATATGGAACGAAGTCTAAAGCTTATATTATATAGGATCATATGGAACGATTTTGGTCCAACTCCATCTTCAAATACCTCCGCGTCGAGCCAGAGGACCACTACTTCCTCCTCACCGAGCCTGTAAGTCTATCCCCTGGACCACCAACGTCTAGATGAAGCACTAACACGTTCAAGCCCTTGAACCCCCCCGAGAACCGCGAGAACACCGCCGAGATCTTCTTCGAATCCTTCAACTG
Organism: Trichothecium roseum; assembly: GCA_026184415.1. NCBI lineage: Eukaryota > Fungi > Ascomycota > Sordariomycetes > Hypocreales > Trichothecium > Trichothecium roseum. Next base: position 898,611 of record CM047948.1, read on the forward strand.
TGCGGGCATGTATATTGCCGTACAAGCCGTCCTCGCCCTTGCAGCCTCCTGGACATCGTCCAAGGTGACGGATAGGTCACTGACGGGCACAGTCATTGATTCTGGCGATGGTGTCACCCACGTCATTCCCGTTGCTGAGGGTTACGTCATTGGCTCGTCCATCAAGTCCATCCCCATCGCCGGCCGAGACATTACCTACTTTGTCCAGTCGCTCCTCCGTGACCGCGGGGAGGCTGATTCATCCTTGAAAACGGCCCAGGAGATCAAGGAGGAGCACTGCTATGTCTGCCCAGATATTGTCAAAGAGTTTGCCAAATACGATAGGGACAGGACCAAGTTCACCAAGCATGTCGTAACCCAGCCCGGTGGACGCCAAGCTACCGTCGATGTTGGCTACGAGCGGTTCTTGGCCCCCGAGATCTTCTTCAACCCCGAAATCTACAGCTCTGATTTCCTCACGCCCCTCCCCAACGTCGTCGACACTGTGATTCAGCAGTCGCCGATCGATGTTCGCCGTGGTCTTTACAAGAACATCGTCCTGTCCGGCGGCAGCACGTTGTACAAGGACTTTGGCAGGAGGCTGCAGCGAGACATCAAGCAGCTGGTGGACGCAAGAATCAGAGCCAGCGAGGTGCGCAGTGGTGGCGCCAGGAGCGGTGGTTTGGAGGTTCAGGTTATCACACACAAAAGGCAAAGGCACGGTCCCTGGTTCGGCGGCAGCCTCCTGGGTCAAACGCCCGAGTTCCGCTCGTACTGCCACACCAAGGCAGAGGTAAGCCCATTATACGTATTCACGGGAATTTCGCCCACTAACTACTGGATAGTACGACGAGTATGGACCGGGCATTGTGCGGAGATTCGCTCTCCTTGGTGGCCCTGGCAGTTCTTAAGCTTTACCGAGCGTTTATGTTTCAAATATATTGAATTGATGGATTTGCAAAAGTCGTTTGATGAGCGTAAAATTAGATGTGGAATAAACTCACTCAAATATGCGATGCTATCGTGGGTACTCCGTATATATATCCAAAGGGGAAAGTGATTTCGTAAGTAGTAGACGACTCCGGGAGAGCAGCAATCACATTAATTTAAAGGCAACTAGCAGGATGTATGTAGACAGATCACTGAATGGGTAAAAAAGAAAAAGAAAAAGAGTAGAGAGCGGTCACCAGTAGAGCACCAAGAGTATAAGGATAAGATTTGTTCATCATTGTTATCAGTTCAATGCTATCAACTTTCGGACCCATACAATACATGCGATCAGCATTCTCTGCCAACATCGTCCGCCTTGCGCCCAATTCAACAAATAGTAAAATAAATAAAAAAGAAAACTTGACCCGCTCAGGAATTTCCCATCATCTCTCAAAAAGAAATTTATTTGGAGGTGTCAACGACATAACGACCGGCAATCTTGCCTTCCAGCATCAGCTGGAACACGTCCTGGAGTTTGCTCAGGCCAACGGTCTTGAAGGGGACCTTGATCAGCCCGCGGCGGTAGAAGTCGAGGGCCTCGGCGGTGTCGGCGCGGTTCCCGACGTAGGAGCCGCGGATGTTGATCATGCGGACGACGGTGTCGAAGACAGGGGCGGTGATGTTGGCGTTGGCGGGAAGACCAATACACACGACGGCACCGCGAGAGCGGACGTATTGCGTGGCCTGCTGGAAAGGCTTCTCCTGAACGGCGACCAGGAGGACGGCCGCGGGGCCGAGACCGTCAGGGGTGGCGGCCTTGACCTCCGAGACGATATCCTTGGAGGACATGAAGTCGACGAAAGTGTCGGCGCCGAGATCCTTGCACAGCTTTCCCTTCTCAGCACCACCGTCGATGGCAATGGCATGGAGGCCCATGGCCTTGGCGTACTGCACAGCCAAGGTTCCCAGACCACCGCCAGCACCGACAATGGCAACGGTGTCACCGGCGCGGGCACCAGACTCCTTGAGGCCCTTGTAGACAGTGATACCGGCGCACAGAATAGGGGAGACGGCCTCGAGGTCACACTCCTTGGGGATGTGGGCGACGTGGGCAGCCTTGGCAACGGCGTACTGCTGGAAGGAGCCATCGACAGTGTAACCGCTCATGGTGGCCTTGCCGCAAAGGGGCTCGTCGGAGCGCTGGCAGTAGGAGCACTGCAGGCAGGTACCGTTGATCCACTTGATGCCGACCTTTTCGCCAATCTCGACATCCTGAACGAGCTCGCCGCGGGAGACGACGATGCCTGCACCCTCGTGGCCGCCGACGAGGGGCATCTTGGTGGGAAGGGGCCAATCGCCCATCATGGCGTGCAGGTCGGTGTGGCAGACACCCGAGAACTTGACGTTGACGAGAACCTCATCAGGTCCGGGGGTGGGGACGGGGATCTCCTTGTAGTTGGTGGCTGAGAGGCAATGTTAGTCAATGCTGTCATGGGTTATTGGAGGCTGCTAGCAAAAAAAGAAAAGCTTGCAGTTGGAAAGTAGTGAAGGTAACTTACGACCACCGGTCTTCTCAATGACCTGAGCCCACTGCTTCTGGGGAATCTGCGCGGAAGACATATTTATTGTAGTGAGGTATGGGTTGGGTGTTGGTATCTTTGGGTTTTAGGTTGTGGGTTGCACCGGGGTGGGAAAAGGAATTGAGTTTGGGAGGTGTGGTAAGATGAGGAATGAATTGTAAGATGAAGAAGCAAGAAAGAGCTTTGGAAAAGAAGAAGAAGCAACCTTATATATACCAGATAGGCGGAGCCGGACAAGAGGAGGCTATAAGACAGGATATGTTATGAAGTCAGTCCCGGATCTGGAGAAAACTCCATGACCCTCTCTTTCTTTTCCGGATGCATGATGATGGGGGAGGGGAGCCACTGGATTAGTGGAACAAACAGACGTGGTGGGGGAGTAAGAGAGAGAGAGAGAAAGGTGGGAGGGGTTGAAGGAGAAGTCGAAGAGAAGGTCATCGTACGTAGCAGCGATTAGGAGAGCCGGCGCAAGGGGGCCTCCCAGTTCAGGGTTCATGACATAGTCGTACGACAGCAAAGCAGGAGCTTTCTTCACGTTATTCGGTACAAACCACGAGACGGAGGCGAAAGCACCTAAAGATGGAAGAGACCGAACAAGGGGAAAGAAAGCGCACCTTAGCCTTTGCCGTAGTGCCTACAGAGTTGTACTCCGTACTCCGTAAACCTGGGTTAGCTTCGAGATGTGTGTGCGTGTGTGTGTGGAGACAAGGCACCTGAGCGCAGCAGTACTATGGGCATTGGTAACTACTTGCTCCGTCATCCGTGCTCCGTATCGTTACCGTTGAATAGGTGGTGGTGGTAGTAGTAGTAGTAGTAGTAGTAGTAGTAGAAGTGATGGTTGTTCCCCGGATTCATCGGTGCCGCGGGGCGGCGATCTCCCCCCCCCCCCCTGTTACTCTTAGCCCGTCGAAGAGAGCCAGTCGATCAAAGGAAAAAAGAAAAGAAAAAAGGACCAAAACACCCGTTTGTCCATTGCCATCCTTCCGCTTGCCCCTACACACATCAAGGCCAACCAAAGCGGGGGTCCACTAGGTACTTTCCCCATGGTTGAGAGGATGAGAGGATGAAGAAGCGGGTTTCTCTTGCCCTACCATACTAGTAGCAGTATCGTAATGACCATATGTTGGTAAGAACGATCTAGGTTGCATGGAAAGAGTGAGCGGACTATTGGGGAAAGAGGGGAATCAAGCAGAATCAAGGGGAATCCACCGGAGTTGGGTCTGGATTTAGAGCAGATTCAGGTGAAAAGGCCCAACCCCGATCTACAATCCATTGATCCTAGCCCATGATGTGTCTTTTGATGCCGTGAAAATACTTCACATTCCCACGCCTTGCAAAAAACGCACAGAAAAAGTGGCATTTCAGTAACGTCACGAGATTGTGGCTGCACACTCTGTTTGGATCTATGGCAGGGTATAGCTATGTAACGGATCTCATGCGGAGCTCTCACGCCTCCAACAACCGCCAAGCATGCACAGCGCGGCAAACAGCCGTACGTCGAGGAAGCAAGCAAGCAGGCACAGTTTAAGCGAGCCAAACAGCAAAACACCCATCTTTTGGCTTTCGCTTTCCAACCTGGAGCCAATCGGACTTTAATTGTTGCCCGCGAGGAGGTGCTACGAAAAGAGTTGACTGGGATATTGTCTGCATTCCAGGTAACTTCTTCCCCCCCCCCCATCCCTCCTGCAATTCGGCCCAATAATAGTGCCGCAGGTGCAGATTTTGCCTCAACCCTCCCAGCCATTGTGGCCTGATTTCCCGTACTGCATTCCCTCTTCGCATTTACGTACCTGCACAAACGTTCATCCTCATCCTCATCTTGAACGCTTCTAATTTTCTTTTTTTGAGGCTGAAGCTGTGGAACTTGGCTGGCGGGTCCTTGGTCGTCTCTCGCCCCCCGCCCCAAGCTGATCGTAAGAGGCTAACTGCGCAACTAAAGTATGCAGGTCATGGCATTCCCTTTCGCCGAGGCTAATCTTCGCTCGAAGGGAATTGCTTGTCCAGCTTTCCCACCCCACGGGGCGCAAGGGGTTTCAGACTATTGACAGCCTTGCACAGGGATACGGCCTTTTGGTGGGCTGCACCCTTCTGTAGCACCACTAGAAGAAACAAGAGTGGCATGATGATTGCTGCTACTCTGTACATGGGGTTACTATGCTGTTCAAGGTGCATTAGACTTTCAATCCGGTTCCGAAGGCGAAGGGTGGGACCAAGGACAACTCTCCCCCCCTCTTCCATCTGCGTCTTCTCACTGGCTTACCTGTGAAAGCGCCGGCCCAAAGTCTGCTAAGCATACCGATTACTGAGGCACGGCGTGGGCCTCGAGACCACCATATGGGGCGGTTATTACTATTCCCCATAATGCCCGGCCGGACGGAAAATCGAGAGAAGAAAGGGACCTTCGTTTCACAGAAGGCTCTTGCAACCGCTGGCATATCCGCATGTTTGCAGAACTATCTTCTACTGTGGATTTTCTCAAGGTTTATTCCCGTGGAAGCATGGGGATGGCGGGGGACGAGGGGCTTGGGAGATTATGCGGTTGCCTATTACCGGATCTCGTAAATCTCAGATGGCGATGTTCCTCCTCCCCCTCCCCCGTTTATCCCCAGGTTCTACGATGAAAGCGCCCTTGAAAAAGTGCCGCGGGCTGTTGTACGTGGCAATCTGTGCTCTGGTACTATTACTAGAGTTTCGATAGCTCAGCGAGGGGTCCACAAGCTGGCGGGCTACCCCAGATGTACATCTTCTACTTGTCCAGGACGAATTCGCCCACCACCACGTCCAAGTCGCAATCGTCACGGAGTCGGCATCAAGAATTGTACTCGGTAAGGTGAATCAAATCCGCATTTTCCGCTAAGAACCAAGCATGAAGGCGCGCCCTAGGCGGCCCCGTATGCAATAAGAAAACCCCATACCCGGCCGTGTACCAAAAGCTTCCACAATATGTTCATACTGCCCCTTTCTTTTCGAGCCTTTTCCTTCTATGCAGCAGCGGGAACCTCGATGGACTTATCGACGCCGTCAGCCTTGCCCGAGTTGACCTTCTTGCCTGTCTTGGCAATCTTCTCGAGGACCGTCTCGTAGGGGAGAGCGGTGACGACCTTGACGGTCTGGTTGTCGAGGGAAACATCGTGAGAGTCGACGCCTGCATTTGGTTTTGTCAGTCACTTGTTCTTGGCGCGCATGCTCAGCGGCCAAAGGCCAACAATGCTTATTCAGGAGTGTTCCATTATCTAGAGTTCGATTCCACACGTCTGGAAGAGCTTCGCTAGAATTGGGCTGCGCTAGGGAGTAGGCCGCTTCGACTTGGGACAGTTATGCGCCAGCTGACCCCAAACGTTGCGACCAGTTACCGGGCACAGTTGGGTAAAAGAGTGTGCTGCTTACCCTCAAGCTTGGTCAGGACGCGGTTGATGGCGCCGGAGCAACCACCGCAGGTCATTGTAACATTGAACTCGTAAGTGTGAAGGTCCGACATGTTTGCGTTTCTTCGTTTTAGTTTGTGACTTTTTTTCGTTGGCCTTTTTGTTCTCGTCGTCTTTTGTGTCGCAAAGCTGGAAAAAGGGGAGGTTTGGTGGTTGATGAGGGGTAGAAAAAGGTGGAGGGGAGGAGTGCGTGCAATGCGAACCGAACTCGTTCCTTTTGTACGGAGTAATAGGCCCTATTATACGGAATATGGCTAATAACGAAAAAGGGTCGATTCAGCAATGGCAAAGAGATCTGGCTAATGTCGCACAGATGTGACCTGCTTATTAATGCGCGATTGAAGAAACGATACGGAGTACAGTACCGAGGAGAAGAATAGGTGAGCGAGTTTGCGACATTTGTCTCAAGAGCTGCTTCCCGGACGGGATTGCGCCATAATAACTACTTGTGTACTCCGTATGCACGGAATCTGGAACAGCCAAGAAGATTCCCTCCCTCCCGTCCGCCAAGCCAGGGTCCTCGACATGTTTCATAGAAGCAACTCCTGGCCGCTTTTGTCACAACATCGTCAACAATGCATCGCTTACGGATTACAGTGTACACGTTACCAAAGAGTACTTATTAACATTATCATTGTGTATGTTTTTTTTTGCCGCGATCAAATCATATCTTCATCCAGGACGGGATGATTACCCCGGTCGGGTAGTACTGGTAGCAGTAGCAGTAGCTATGCCTTTTCCATGCTCTCGTCGTCCCAATCACCCTCACCCCTCATCCTCGCCGCTTTCGCTGTCACTCTCGCTGTGCCTGACGAGATTCTCGTCGACAGGGCCCCCAGGCGCCGGCCGCAGCCCTGAGGCGGAGGCGTAGGTGAAGGAGGTCACCGACCCGGCGCGCGCTCGTCGAGGAGGGTCGCCCAGGACTAACATCGCATCACCATCGCCTTTATCCTCATGTTACGCCTTCTAGGGGGCGGAAACTTGCACGGGAAACTGTAGATTCGATGGTGCGTAACTACATCATGCGTGTTGCGTGCCACATTTTTGCAATGCTCTTCGCTTCTAGGGTCCTAACGTGGCTAACACAGCTTGCGTGTGAAAGAGAGGTTACAGAAAAAGAAAAAAATAGGTGATATATTTTTTCATTACTACATGTGCCAATTTAAAATATTGAGCGTGTCCAGTTATTCCTTCACATCGGGACCAGCTGGGGAAAAAGAAAAACCCGACTCAGAACCTCGACTCGACCTTGGTCTGCGTGTCCTGCAGCGCCCACTCGCTCAGGTGCGTCTTGCTCCGGGCGCGGGCGGCCTGCTCCTTGGTGAAGCCCTTGGCCTGGGTGGCGGGGTTGTAGCCCAGGCCGTTGGCCCTGCCGACGGCGGCGTCATCGAGTTTCGGGGCGACCTTGCCGTCGGGGCGGCGGTAGACGGTGACGACGACGGCGCCGCCGAGGCCGAGGTTGTGCTGCAGGCAGTACCTGGTGCCGGGGGCGTTGCGATTGTTGGCCCAGCCGCGGAGGTGCCAGACGAGCTCGGCGCACTGGGCGATGCCGGTGGCGCCGAGGGGGTGGCCCTTGGAGATGAGGCCGCCCGAGGGGTTGACGACGTATTTGCCGCCGTAGGTGATGTCGCCGGCGCGGACGAGCTCGTGCGCCTTGCCCTTGTCGCAGAGGCCGAGGGCATCGAGGACCACCATCTCGTTGGCGCTGAAGCAGTCGTGCAGCTCCACCACTTTGGCGTCCCGGGGGCTAATACCGGCCTCCTCGGTGGCCACTTTGACGGCCTTTTGCGTCATCTCGTAGCCCATGAGGTCGATGGCGCTGCGGGAGAAGAGGCTCGGCGCGTCCGTGGCCAGGCACTGCCCGGCGATCTCGACGGCGTGCTCCCACAGGTGCGGCCTGGCGTCGAGGAAGGCCTTGGAGACGACGACGGCCGCCGCCCCGCCGTCCGACGTCGGGCAGCACTGCAGCTTGGTCAGGGGCTCGTGGATCAGGGCCGACTTCTGGATCTGCTCGAGGGTGTAGACGTCCTGGAACTGCGAGTAGGGGTTCTTGGGCGAGTGCAGGTGGTTGATGCGGGCGATTTCGGCAAAGTCCTCGGCCTTGGCTCCGTACCTTTTTTTCGCATGCTGTTAGTCGTGATGCTCGCGCTTGGCTTGCTTTTTTCTTTTCTCTTGACATTGGGAAACTCACTTCTCCATGTACTCCCTGCCGGCGTTGCCAAACATCTGGGCGGCGCCGGGGGCGTTTGTGACGCCCCTCGTCTCGGCCATCATCTTGCCCGTGGTGCCGGTGGGGTTCTCCCGGTCGTTGAAGAAGCTCTGCAGGCTCCCCGGCATCATCTTCTCGAAGCCGACGACCATGACGCAGTCGGCGGCGCCGCTGGCGCACAGGGTGCGGGCCATGGCGAGGCCGGTGCTCCCCGTGGAGCAGTTGTTGTTGACGTTGTAGATGGGTATCTGGGTCATACCGAACTGGTAGAAGACGCGCTGGCCGCAGGTGCTGTCGCCGTAGCAGTAGCAGGCGACGCCCTGGTCGACGTCGTCGTAGCCGACGCCCGCGTCGAGGAGGGCCTTGACGCCCGCCTCGAAGCCCAGCTCCGTGTAGTCGACCTTGCCGCGGGGCTTGATGAACTTGGTCATGCCCACGCCCAGGACGTAGACGGGCGACTTTTGCTTGGAAGGCATGGCGGGCGGTATGTGTGTGTAAAGTACGTATTTAAAAACAGGGTGCTGGGTATCAAGTATGGGCGGCTGGGTATATATTTACGTCAAAAGGGAATAGATGGAAGGATGATGACGGAGATGGCATGCAGAAAAAGAGTCGAGTCGCAAAGATGCAAAGGCAGAAAAAGTTGAAGCAATGGCTCTTTTTAAAGGATAAATTCGGGATATGATGATGAGGAGAAGAAGAAGAAGAGGAGGAGGAAGGGAAGAGTTTAGCCCGCGGCTCATCAACGGGCTCGCAAAGAGGGATCCCTTTCGAGTACAAGTACTACTCCGTACGCAGTACTGTACGTACTGGAATATGGAGGACCTCGTTTCGCAGAAAAAGGAAACCAACTCGGCATGAAATAATGGAAACCAAAAAACCAGCGATCCAATCACGTATCAACATTTGAGCTTTCCCCAGGTTTTTCTTTTTTTCGTTCTCCTCTTTCTTTCTTCTCCAAGGGCGACAGGTTGGGTGGTGCCGAGACATGACAAGCTTGGGGGGGGGGTCCCGCCCTAGAGGTAGTGGTACAGCGGTACCTAGCCGTGGCCATCCACCACCGCCGCAGAGTGTCTGGGTGTGCGGTGTGGGTGTGCAGTGCGGGGAGACTTGCCGAGGTATTTCAACCTTGCCGCGGCTCCACCCTTTTCCAAGGTACTCCATCTGCACTCCATACGCACTCCGTATGCACTCCGAGTGCACTCCGTACCTCCAAGCCGCAGAAGACGGATATATGTATATATCACCATCTAGACATCGAATCCAGTAATACGGTTATTCACATCCAATTCGAATCATCAAATACCCATCACTCCTTCGTGCCGTACATATAGCCCATTTCTCACCCTCGGTCGTAACGAAACCGGACAATTCCACTCGGAGCGGTCTCGGACCCGGCCGAGTTAGACTCTCTGCTTACACAATCGCCCCCCAAGCCTCGAATTCACCGAGCCTATAGAGAACGGTTTGCATCCCTCATCGAAACCTCTCTCAACATTTGCTCTCTCGATATTTGGAATTCGCGAAGCCCTCGTCGTCGAATTCGCCATTATTCATCATCGGACAATTCACATTAGACAGAAACAAACATACTAGCAATTTGGTCTCTCTCTCTCTCTCTCACTACATATATATATATATATATATATTCATGCGTACAATGCCCGATTCTCAAAAGTGACATGAATTAGACACATACAACAAGCAGCTTCATAACAACAGCCAAGACCAAAACAAAGAACCAAAATCATCCCAAGTTACGCCTCTTCACCTTATTAAAAAAAAACTTCCCCTACTACTACAAAAAAAAACATGCACTTTTACGTCGCCGGCGGAACTGGCCAAAACGGCCGTCTGATCATCAAGGAAGCCCTCGGGCGAGGCCACACCGTCACGGCACTCGCCCGGGACCCGTCATCCCTCGAGCCGCACCCCAACCTCACCGTGGTCCAAGGTAAGTAAATATAAACATCCTTCCCCCTCAAACAAAAACCCAAACAGCCATCCCATACCCCCCCCCCTCCCCCGCCAAAAAAAAAAAAAAACCTCCTATCCCATATCCCCTCGCTGACCCTTTACATCAAAACAGGAACGCCAACTTCCAGCCAAGACGTCAAGAAAGCCCTCCGCACCCCCCGCGCCCCTGACGCCGCCCTCTCCGCCCTGGCCATAACCCGCACCTCCGGCAGCCCCTTCTCGCCCATATCCCCCGGCACACCCCCGGACCTCCTCTCCTCCGCCGCCTCCGTCCTCCTCGAAGCCCTCGACGAAGCCCGCCTTTCCCCCGCCGTCAAGGTCGTATACAACTCCTCCGTCGGCACCCCTCCCTCCGCGCCCTCGCTCAACTTCCTCATGCGCCTCGTCTTCGCCCACGCCCGGTCCATGCGCCTCGCCCTCGAGGACCACGCCCGCGCCGAGGCCCGCCTCAGGGACAGCGGGAGGAACTACGTGGCCGCCAAGGCCGTCGCCCTTGTCGGCGAGGGGAGGAAGCGGGTAAACGTCCTCGGCGAGGACGGGAAGGGGGCCGGGTTTTTCCCCACCATCTCCAGGGAAAGCTTGGCCGCTTTCATGATCGACGCCGCGGAAAAGGGGACCTGGGACAGGACGTCTCCCGTCGTCACTAATTAAAACGACATGTTGCGGAGGCAACAAGATATGAGCCATGTCTGGGCCTAGGGCCCCAGTACTTATATCGACCAAAGGGTGGAAATGTTGGGTATAAATCTCTGTTGTACTAGAATAGAAAGTATAAGTAATAATACGTCTTCTATAAAAGTTTGCCCTGCCTCTGGGCCCCATGTTTGCACCGATTTAATGTCAACCCACCATACAAATGCGCCCCGTGTACAAGAATCATACAACCATCAACACCGCTTCGAAACCGCCACCCCTTTTTCACCCACCAAAAACCCCCAGCTCCACGCTAGAAATGTTCATACACATCATCCATCACCGGCCGTTTCCTCGGCCTTTCATGTAAGTGATTTGTAAATCAAAGTCGCCCGACTTTATTCCCAACCATTCCCCCAAAAGTCCCACCCGTCCTCGGGTGCTGACGGGACTTCGGCCTGCACTGGCGCCTGAGGCTGCACGTATGTGGACTGCCGTGACATGCCGGGTATCTCATTCTGATACGGGTCTGGCGGCGCGGCCGCCAGTTTCTCGAGGCTGAAATTGGCTGCATGCAGACAGCGGTCCAAGACAACACGAAGCCCATGAGCTATGTCCTCCTTCGATGGGTGCAATCGCTTAACGCTCTCCAACACGACCGAGACACAAATTATATCCTTGGTGTCTGTATTCTTGATATTCTGGACGAGAAAATCGAGACACGTTTCCGCGGTGCGAACAAGTCGTGTGGTAGACCACGGCATTGCCTCACCCATGCCCTCAGTCCCTCCGTTCACGCCCATATTCGGGGCAGGTGATTCTGGTGTATTGTTTCGATTATGGAGCGGCCCGGTCAAGGCATGGCCTATCGATGTATTGTTATTGACATTATGACGAATGTAGTGGCAGATACCCATCCCGGCCTGCATCATGTCGCCCTTGAGAGTGATATGAGACAGATCGAGTACGTGTCTCCAATCCGGCATCTGGGGGTCAATCTCCTCAATCATCTGTGTCAAGGCGATTGTAGCTTTGATGTAACCACGTACAATCTGCGGAGGGCAGTCCGGCACGCCCATTGCAAAAGGTCGGTAAAGAGCAATCAATGGCCTGCGGAGAGCCATGTCAAGCACGGAACGGGCCCTGTATAGCGCATTTCGATGTTGGTGGCCAGATGGGTCGTTCGGACGTGCATGTCGCGGGAATATGTAGTTCAGCTCGTCGAGATGGCTCTCAAGCTTAGTCCCCACGTCCAGCACCTCGTTAAAATCGCGAAGTTGATCGATGTGGTGAATCAAGTAACCAGCCCGCATGCGGAGTGGAAGCGACATGGCTGCGTACGCTTGCGTGTGCCCATCCCCGGGTTCATCCAACGGCCTTGGTGGCGGCAGATGCTGCATGCCAGGATACAAATCAACATCGTCTAAACTCCGGGGAGGCCTGGTGGTGAAATCTCCTTCGCGAACGGTGCTTGGCATGTTGCAGTCCGTCGAGACGAAAAAGTCCAGATCCGCCACGGTGTACCACAATCTCCTGCGCATCTCGGCATTGAAAGGATCAATGGCCGGCTCGAATTCCGAAGGGTCGCGATGTAACCCCATGGCTTGCGCCAGCCGCACGACATACCCCATCTGCGTCCATCCGTCACGCGTATGAGCCTTAATCATTCGCTTCGTTAGCACCAGCAGAATCTCAGCCTGCAGAGTGGGCAGCTCAATCTGCTGCTTTCCCTGCAGCGTGTTGAGCCAGGCTCTGATGAGAGCACACGCCGTTGGAATATGAACACCCTCAACCCTCTCATGCCCAAGGCCCCTGGACTTGGTCTCAAACCTTGACGCAATTGACAGAACGGCAAGCAACTGCGGAAGATAGTAGTCTGATGTCAAAGTTCCATCCCAATACCTATTGTACTGCTCGAGAAATGTTGGCGTGTGGATGACGCGGAAAAGCGTCTCGCAAGTCCCCATGTACGATGAAATGAGTGCGTCGCAAACTGGCTTTTTGGGGAGGATATCCTGCATGCGTTTCTTGACAGGCATCATAGAGTCGGCGAATACCGTGATCGGGGAAAGTGACTTCTTATACTCCGCTTGAAGAAGCTTATGCATCTTCCTAAAGCTAGATAGGATATCGCTGGCTTCGGGATCCTTGACATGCTCACGAAGGAACTTTTTTGCGTCTTCGAACTGGATAAGAAGTTAGCACATGCGAGCTTTCACCATTGCATCTTTTCCAACACAGGGTTGCGCTTACCAAGTTCAACATGACGCGGGGACTCGCCGGCCCATGCAGTCTCGATCGTTGTAGCAACAGTCCGCCTTGCTTGACAGCCAGTGTCCGCAGCGTACTGCGATCTGCGTCTGAGGGTTTGGGTCCATGGTTTGAAGTCCGATCAATATCAGGAGGCGTTGGGCCAGTCAGGTGCCTCTCCAGCTGCTTCATCCTTCCCGACAAATGCTCCAAGAAAGGCAAGCTTGTCATTTCGTAGCCACTCAGCTGAGGGAAGTCCCCATTATCTCCACAGACCTTCTTCGACGGTCTCCCATCTTCAGCGTCGCTATCGTCCGAGTTGTTACCATCCTTGTCCGCGGCATACTTGCAGCTACGGCCCGACTTTTGGCACTGCGAACATGGACAGAGCCTGTCGCACTTGAGTTTGCGCTTCCGGCACTCGGTACACGACTTTACGGGACGGGGCCGCTTGACACTCTTGGGCTGTGGGTGTGAAGTCAACCCATGGATCTGGTGTTGCTGCGGTACTGAGTTTTGCTTTGCATGATGCGATGTAGATTGTTGTTGAGAATGAGTGGACTGTTGCGTCGTGCTTGCTTGCCCGACGGACTGAGGTGTGTGTCCAGAGGTGGAAGGCGTGTGATGTTGGAGGTCAGGGGGCGTCTGCTGCTGCAGAGGCACGTCGTAGAATCCCGTTGGTGTTGTCATGGTCGCGCTGGGCGGGATGCCGCTCAAGTCATCGGTCGGGGAGTTATACATTGATATCACGGCGCCAACCGCGCTGTGTCACTGTCGCAATGCAGTAAAAATAGCCAAGCCAGATTACCCTCCGCAAGTAGGGTTATAGCAGTGATCGGTAGACTGCAGCAAGTCGCAATATCAAATGCGCTATCAACTAGAATCGCACCTTGACGAAGGCATGAGAACGAATCGCCCTAGAGTTGGAGGATACCTCGAGTATTGCGAGGTTGGCAAAGGCGAAAACCGTAAGCAGTACTCCGTAGTGGGAGTAAACTGTGAGGGTCAACGCCAAACAATCCGCTGGTAAGAGGGCGGACCAAGGTTTCTAGAAACTAGGGTGGACGCGTGGGAAGAGCAAATGATTAGTAGTAACTCGGAATGAATCGTTACGTCGTCGAGATTGGGTTCGAATGATCAGGTCGCTATTATTGAATGCGTGGTGTAGGGGAAGAGGGATCGAAACGGGGAAGATGCAAACTTCCAGCGTTCGGGGCGGAAGGGAAGAAACAGTTTGGAAGGCTTCGGTCGTCCGTAGTAAGTGCAAGTAGGTATCTACTCCGTACCAGCAAGTGCCTTGGTGGCTTGGGTAGTACTAGTAGTAATAGTACCTACCTCCAGCGGCTCCAGCCTAGGGCCCTAGGGTAGAGTACGGAGTATGTACAGGCGTACACCTCCAGCGGCCTGGGTAATGGCCCCTGCACCTCCTCCTCCTAGCTGTGCATGCACTCCGTACTCCGTAATGGTGGATGAAACCCTTGTGCCCGCGTACGGGGTGACGATGCTTGAAGCCTTGGGGGGCAGCGGGCTAACACCCAGCGGGCTACACCACCCATCCACCATTAGCGAATCTGCGACGGAGAAGACCTTCAGCATTACGCTAATGGGATCCTGCCCCCCGACGTGCAGAAGCACTACCGCTACTACTACTAATACGCTACCCCACCAAGCCACACACCCATCCACCCACTACCAACATCACCACTCGCGATAAAAGCGGACGCACGCACACGCGCGCACACACACCCAACCCGCCGAAGTTTGCTGTTAGCAAAAGGTTTATTAGACTCGTGGCACTACTCCGTACCGTAGTACCGACTTGAGAGGAACGCTGAACCCAGCAGCCAATTCGCCAATCCCGCCCCGAATCACACCCACACATCACATATCAAACAAGGTTGCAAGGTTGCAAGGTTACAGGGCATGAGAGAAAAAAAACGTGGGCGAGTTGTTTATTACGAGCTCCTCCATTCGTTACTTGTCGCATTTACCAGATGCGACTATAAGATCAAGAGGCTTCTTCTCCCTCGCGTCCCATAAATACGAAGCATCCTGAACGATATATATATAAAAAAGGCACCCAAGGTTAGTTCCCTCTTTCCCGACGTGTGAAGAACGGGGTACTACGATGAAAGCATGCATGGGATCCAAATGTATCTGGATACATAGAATTATTCTGCCCTTGAGGTTCGTCGGGGCACCAACCACCCCCGCCCACTTGTCCCCCAGGGCTACGGAGTAACTGTCAAGAAAGCCCTGATAGAGCACGGCTCGCTACTATGTACATACTACTACACCTAAATTGCCCGTAGTCGCAAGATTTCACAGCCAAGTACGGAATACGGAGTACGGAAAAGGCACGTACGTACCTTGGAGTACAAGAGAACAACAATGGCCGTGGCGGAGCGCGGCAGTTATCAATCTTCACCAAAGAGAATAGCGGTCGAAGATACCCATGCATGCATGTATGTACAATACCAACGGAGTAATCGGTACTTGTGCATATAATAACCTCACGTTGCTCACTAGGCCTAATAGTTCTAATACAATCGCTCCATCATCGTCATCATCTCAAACACACGACAGACGAAGAAATTAGAATCCCTCCCACCATGACGGAATATAGAAGGGAGGGGGTGAAAAAAGAAAAGAAAGTAGTATGACGAGCAGCTCATCCTCAACCCTGGGCCGGGCCTGGGAACACGAATGCACAACTGAGGCACAGCCCGGTAGTAAAAACCCTTTGGACCCTGCTGCTACATGAAAATTGGGAAGAACATGAAGAAAGAAGAAAAAAAAAGCCCGCCCAGACTTGACTAAGACTTTCTGGTGCTGACCCATGCAGGAAAAGAGAGAGAAAAAAAGAGCCAGAAATACAGCCATCGCGCGCTGCAAATGCCCCTTCGTCATCTATATATAGCAATCAACGAAAGCGCAATCCCATCGCCAGCATCCACAGGTCTAGGGAAAACAGACGTCAGCCGAAGCATGGAAACACGTGTAATGTTACTTAGCATATATACCAATTATGAACCGATGTAGTCCATGGTATTCCGTATAATTATCTAACCACAGACATGCTCTATACGGAAATCCGGCATCTTGATATCAAAAAGAAAGAGGCCGCGATGACAAGCCTTGACCAGTTGACTGCCCGGGGGGGAATCTATTGTACCAGACAGATGGCCAGGCCAGGTACGCTGCTGGCACCTGGACAGCCCGCCCGCCTAGCCCACTTGCCAACGTCAGCGGGCGCGCATCCTGCCCCGAGCCCCTGACGGAGCCTTTTTAGTAATCCTCGCGCACCACTCCTCTATCCGGTGTAGATCGTCAAACCCACCATCCCCCAAAACGCCTTCAATGCCGAAGCTTGGCTTTGCTTGCGTCCGCGATCCTTTTTGACGCATCTTCCTAGTAATAATTGCTTCCTCATTGTTTTGATGCTTGTTGTTCCTTCTTCCCCAAAAATCGCTTTTTTTTTTTTCAATGCAGCACGATTCAACGCTGCATGATGTGACAATCCCCGGTCTTGAGTCCCCGCCGTTCATGATTTTAGTCTAGATCAATCTTCAACCCCCATCGCTACCTACTCCGTACATTTAAATACCCATCATTACCATGCTCCGTAGCAATCTATACTTGCCTGCTGCCAGCAGGGTTTAAAGAGTAGGAAATGCCTGAATATATACGGAATAGATGGTTTTTGCAGCCGCTGAAAATATCCATTCCCTACCGTTGCAGCTTATGATGCTCTGTAATAATACACCTTGACTGACGGAGTAGCATTGCGTGCATATATTGGCAGCACACGGATGAGAGAGAGGGAGAGAGAGAGAGAGAAAGTTTCATTTACTGCATACAGCCCATCAGGGAGAAATGTCATATAACCTTTCCTTCTCATCATACCGCTTTCCTATGCTCCTTGGCGTTGATCATCATCGTTACCGCTGTCATCGTCATCGTCATAGTCTTCGGGCCAAGCACCCGGAAACTCCGCTTCCTCAAGACCATGCGTAGCAGCTACTTCATTCATGAGAGCATCGACATCTATCGTGTCTTCCGAACTTCCTCCAAACATCTGCATCAATGTCTGTAAGAGCCCGGGCGCATTGATCCTTCTAGCATGCTCCTCGATATCTCTCCTCAGTTCTTCATCGTCGAGGGCGTTTATCTCGTCCTCTCCCTCGCCCTCATCGCCGCCGCCTAAAGCGCCTCCAAAAGCAGCCGCGCCGGCACCGCCTCCGGCACCACCTCCGGCAGCTGCGGCCATGGCAAGTCGCTGGTCGATCAAGTTGCGCAATTGAACTTCCATCTGGGTTTCCACGGCCCTAGTGCCTTGGTGGCTCTCGGTCCACGGCAGACGGCAACCTTCTGTAGTGAAGATATTTTCCCCTTCCGGGGGTGGCAAAGGGTCAAATTCAAAATTTGGTTGACGCTCCAGGTATTCTCGTGGGGAGCAAGCAATGAGAGCGGTATCGCCCTCGAGGAATGCGAGCCTTGTGGCACCAAGATCCGCAGGCGGGTCAGACTGTGATAACGAGCCCAGGTCACACTTGGGCATGTCCTTTGCCGCCTCTTTCAGCAAGCTAATCGCCTGGGGAGTGTTCCAAAGAGCCTTCGTCTGGTGCACGTAGAGCTTGACCCAGAACTCGCGGTTCGGGCAGTCTATGCGAATGCCCCAGATAGATGGGGGAGCATCCAGGCCCAGCTCTTGAAAGAGCGCGCAGTACAGCCATGGGACCTGCTTGATCCCGGCGCATATATTTTCCTTGGCGAGCTTATCATCTCCCATCTGTAATAGAGCAAGCGAGATGGTCTGTTGTAAGTATATCATATCACCGTGAGCTTCGTTTGATTGCAACTTCTTCCCCAACTCTGTCAACCAGACACTTTGGTGTGCCCTTATTGCCAAAGGGAAAATATAGTGCCTCATAGCGTAAGGGTCACTGTCATCCAAGGCATAGAGGACTTTGGCCCATTCCAAGGCCGTCCTATATGTGCCTTTCCTGATCAGACTTCGTAGGTAGTGATAACCTGCAAGCCAGAACTGACGATTTTCGGGTCTTCGGAAATCTAGTCGTGCGCGTCCTTGTTCTAGGTCTTGCCGGAACGCAGATGTTGCCACGCGGCCGAATGTGAAGAGCGCACGCTCACAAAGCTCAGATGCTAGTGCCATATTCTGATCTTGCTTGGCTACGCTACTGACCTGGAGCAGTGTTGATACATGGTACGCTGGACAGCCGACATTAGTTCAAGCATAAACAGACCGAGTCAGGAAACAACTCACGCAGCTCGAATAGTAGCCAAACCATCCTCATGGGATCGCCTTGTCCCACAAATTTGAAAAATGTCTTTTGGGCGTCGTCGTATTGTGTGTCGTGTACATACGCATACTCCGTCTTCTCGGCACTTTTCTCGATTTGCTTCATCTGTAAGCCACCGGCCGTTTTCCTAGGCCAATGCTCCCGTCCCTGGATGAAAACGTTCCGCCGTAGGGAGACTTCAGGTAACTTCTTTTGGCCTGGAGGGCCCCTCAGAAACGTTTCCAAGTCAACATTCTGTCCCATTTGCCCACGGTGGTTTCTGTTGCGTTGCTCCTCCTCCTCCTCCGCTGTCGCTGACTCGATAACATCTTGGCCAAACAGCCTTCGCATCTCATTCATGACCTTCAGGTTGTTGATATTGACGCTCAAAAGGTCATCCGTTTTCCTGGTGGTCTTTAGTGAGGTACTTTCATTCGAGGCAGACTGCCCGCTCAGCCTTAACTCCTTGATAGCCTTGTCGATCTCGTCCTCCTCATCCCCATCCCTTACCCCTGTATTACTGCCGTTAGGACCAGAACCCACAGCCTGGGCCTTTTGCTTCTTCTTCTTCTTCTTCTTTTTGCTCTTCTTTGAACTTTGTGGTGCTGGGGGCCCCTCATCCTTGTCACTCGTCTCCGGTGCTTCTCTTTCTTCTTCGACTTGATCATCATCGTCATCTTCGCCCTCGCCTCCCAAGGCTGCGAAAAGGCTTACCCGCGGCTTAGCTGGGGCTGCAGGCTCGTCATCGCTCCCGTCACTCTCGCCTTGACTTGCAACATCTTTGACCTGCTCCAGCTCGCGCTGCTTCTGCAGCTTGCGAAGCTGTCGACTAGACATGCTGGCTTTAACCTATCCTCTGTTGCTGATTCGATACTGTGAGGGACGAAATTAAGCTTGAAGGTTCGCTGCAAAATTCAAGCAGACTCACACAACCTATCACAGATTGGAAAATCACAGGTGATAGTTAGAGATGGTTCGAGCCCTGAATGAGAATGAACATTGTTGAAGTTTTCTGGTGACTTGACCTGTTGATGACGTTTAGTGGGTCCTGTACAACCACCTCCTCTCCTCAGGTAGGAGCATTGGGAGAGAGGAGATACATCAACACCACTCCTACGTAATAAAAAGCAAAGTGACAGCGACAGCGACAGTAGTGGACCTCAGTTAAAACGCAACCAGGAAAGATTTGATTAACCGTGGGATATACTAGTAGTTCTAGGGAGCAAAAATTGTTTGTTTCAAAACAACACCTGATCAATTCCTAAGATGAAATAGCATCATGTTACGCCGAAACGGCCATTGCTTGATATCTTGCATTTTAATACATATAACGCTGTAAAAGCTGTGCGTTCTCACCACACAAGCACAATGCGCTTGAGTCATCAAGCAATTATTTTGTTTTGCTATCTTTTCTTGCGTTTGAATGTTCGTTGTCTTTGTACTCATGAATTGTCATATCATGTTGTGCGGAAGATTGTTCACGCACAAATCCGGGTTCAAACACCCGCCACATCCTCCAGTCGGTTCTTCCAGAATGAACCACCCAACTTGAGAATGCAAATGATCCCTAAACCTCCATAGTCCCTGAAAACCGGGTGCCGGTAAATAAACTCCATAAGCTCCTAGCTAGGTGAACAAGGTGACAAAATGCATTTGTATAAGCCTCACCGGCGGTTGAAAAAAGAGAAAAAAAACTAAAGTCCATGCCAAGGTCATGATTCGAGGACTGAGTGACAGTCTGCGATATCCCTCGAGGTTTTGTTGTAGCCTCATGGACTGTATTCGCGTGCATAGCTCGTCAGTTCGCGCTGAACCAAAATCGGTATATATGCAACATTGACACGTGCAGCCGAACAAGGCGTGGTGAGGGCTTACGGGGCGGCCGCGGCACTACCATATGGCGGCCTGTTACCGCCACGGTTCCCACGCCCGAAGCCACGTCCTCTTCCTCCACGACCTCCGCGCCCACGGCCACGGCCACGGGGACCACCGTCAACGCTGCCTTGGCCGAAGGTTTCCATATTCCTTCGCTGCTCCTCGCCACGCCATTCGCGGCCGCCTGATTTCTGACCGCCGTTATCAGCCCGATCCTTTGCTTCGCTAGAGATGTTGTCAAAGAACGATCTCGTCTTGTTATAAGCAGCGGGGTTACTCTCAGGTTCAAGATCCTCAGGGTCGGCATCATTCGATGTTTCTGGTAATGGGGATCCACCAGCAATAGCCTCCTTCACAACGTCTTCTTTATTGAACTTGGCATTTGATTGCATGAAGTCAAAGTCGGAGTCGGGCACCTCAACCTTGTGCCCTGGGCCTTTACCACCGCGGCCGCGACCACGGTTGGGGGGACCTCCGCCTCTCACTGCGTTGACCCTCATCTCATTAACTTTGTTGGTCAGATTGTCCATAGCATTGCCACCATTGTTTCCTCCCAGTTGAGCCATGGCAACTGCAACTGCGGCGCGTGCAGCGCTTGTGGCATCTTGAACACTATTCGGAGGGGCTGCTGCGACAGTTGTTTGTACGCTAGTCTGGCCAGCTTTCTCCATAGATGCCGGTGTCTGGAAAGGCTTGTTCAATGAGCCTGAGAGCGGCACAACAGGGTGAACGCGGTTACTCTTGGGACCTGAAGGCGTGGCCTTGAGGGGTTCCTGAGACTTTGCAGACTGGTCCAGTCCTGCTGCTGCTGCCTTAACCTCGTCTTTGGACGGCTTTGATTCTACTGGAGGAGTGGGTGCATTTTGGGGCGGCCGAGCCAGCGACTTCTGCTCCGTAGGCTGGGCGGGTGTTGCGGGCTTTGATGTGCTAGAGCCAGTGGGTGCAGGTCTTCCCTCTTGAGGAGGACCGGTAGCCTCAGGGCCTCGCTGGTTATTTTGACCGTCAGGTCCTGGTGGTCCACCAGGTCCAGGGGGGAAGGGCTGAGCTTGCCAAGGTCCAGGACCGCCAGGACCGCCAGGACCTCCAGGACCTCCAGGACCTCCAGGACCACCTGGACCATGAGGAAATCCTTGGCCCGGGGGGAACCAGCCTGGGGGAGGAGGGTAGGGCATGTTACCGCCGAATCCAGGGCCCGGCATAGGTCCAGGACCTCCTCCTCGGCCCCAGGCTCCTGGGGGGCCATAGAACTGTCCCGGAGGATATTGACCGAAAGGCCCAGGCCCGGGTCCGGGTCCAGGCCCTGGCGGTTGGGGATTTTGGTTCTGATTAGGCCCCTGCGGAGGGCGTGATCGTGCTGCCTTGAGCCTTGTTAGCTTGGACCAGGCAAATCAAACAAGATGTGAGATCTTTTATAAATTCTCCATGATCAGAAGGAAGGCAACGGAAAATATCAACAGATTGTTTTTTGCGCTTCAGACATGACAATAGGTTTACATCCGCAATAGTTCATCATAAGGGAGATCGTAGGGGGAGGGGAGGGGAAACAACTTACTCCTACAATAGCAGGGTCATCAGGCATCGGTGGCTTATTTTCCTTGATGCCAGGGTGCTCTTCGATGCGAAGGTCCTTCACATCGCTGCCACGAAAGACGATATACTCGTATACCTGATCCGAGGGACCAATCTCATCTTTCCCCCGGCGGCCCTCTGTACCGAACGACCGAACGTTCTCGAGAGAAACTGTGGACTCGTCCGAATTGATCTCGTGGAGCACGCCAACGTAGCTAATACGAGGTAAGCAGGAGTTGACGGCGCATTCCTAGCGGCGCATACCGGATATCACTCTTCGAGATAAGCGAGATGCGAGACCTATTGAGGCGTTAGCAGCTTGCTCGAAGCTTAACAGAAAACGAATCCTGTTCATAATTACGCACCCTAGAAATTCTGACATGGTGGGCCACCAACACCACGTTCAGCACGCAGCAAGCTATAAAAAACGCCGAAGTAACTTATAAATACAATCGAGCAGTAAATTATACGGAAGAGCAGCTACTTTGTAGGCGTAGAAGCTCTGCGAGTTGTTGGGGAAAGGGTGAGATAAGTGGGGTGTGGTGAGGAAGAAGAGGAAAGTTTGCGTTTGTGTGAAGTCGAATTGTGAGATAGAGGCGAAGGTTTGGTAGGTGCGCGGCTCTTCTCCGGATGATCTTCGGCTCGCGCCATGAGCGCCCTAAGATACTCCGTACGTGGCACTGGGTACCTAGCTTCCGAGCAACTGTTTGTGGATAAGGGTTTGCACATTACCCTACATTCTACTACGGGACGACAAGGCAGTATCCGTTTTCAGCAGTTCTTATCAACACGTATTTCAGGGTGTACAAATACAATATGTTCTCAATTTTCATCCAGTTTCTAAATGAAAATTAGGACGGGTATTTAAATATAGTTAAATATTTCGTAATCGTTAGGAGCTTACTTCTTGTCAGGCCTTCTCATTTCATGACTATTTATGACCGTTGACCAAGAAGGATAAAATGAGGACCCCAGTGGTATAACGGTATCGAAATCATGCCATACGCAAGGGAAAGGAAAAGAAATCTCAATAGAAACCACCAAGGAACTGGGCGGCGATTCAGAAAAACACATAGGAACTAGGACGAATATTATATCAAGGCACCAGAGCTTAGCGGCTTTCTCTTCGATCAAAGGTCTCATATTAAGTAGTCGCAAGGCTGATCTATGTCAACGTAATGTCGCATTGGACATAATGCTTACTGTATTGCATCGTCAAGGAGTAGTTGTAATTCAAATGCATGCCAACACTACACGAACTCGTGTCCCAAAACTGCCAAACTCCTGAAGCTTCAAGGTATGAATCACCTAAACTTACTGTAAATCACCAGAATAATCAGCAGAACCAGTGCCGTGATGATAGCAATAGTGATCAACCGATTTGTAGCCATCCTATGACGGCATTAGTGGACGCGGACGATGTGCTATGTTTGGAGGGGTTGACAGTACCTACGCGCCATGCCGCGCAACGTTTTGACACTTCTGTCGACGTAGCCTTCGCTTTCCAACAGTCTCCCGTGAGTATGCTGGATAGTCTCACGCTGCCTTCCCAAGTTCCCAAGCGTTTCAGCACCAATCGCCTCGGTCTCGCTGGCTAGCTGCTGGCTCGCCTTGAGTCGTTGTGTGCTGCGGTCGAGGCGATCGGTGCCCGACAGTAGCTGCTGACGTTGCTCAATGTGCGCATCCGAAGCACCAGCAGGTTCATCTGTATAGCGGGAGCCGAAGAGGGCTGAGCGATCGGAGGATAAGTTGGTAAACTTGCGACGGGCTTTGTCTGTATCAGACTCGAAATTTCGGAAGCGTTGGTTAACCTGGCCGCGGGAGGACGTCGGGATGTTTTGTTTCTCCAGTCTCATCTGCCCAAGCTAGAAGAACACGATGTTAGTATTCGACTGCTAGCATGTATTAGGGTGATGATGCCATACTAGCTCGTCGGCTTCCTCCAAAGCTCGCTCCGCCTGGCTAAGGGCAGCTTTGCGCGGTTCGCCGGATAGCTCCGGAATTTGATCCAGCTTTTGTGTCAAGTCGGCCTGAACCAACTTGAACTCTGCTTCGTAAGAGCTAAAAAGCTCAGAGCCAGCATCGGCCTCGAGAGGATTCGACATCGTGTATATGGAAGCAGAGTGCGGAGTAGGGGTCGGAGGCCGTGGTCTATTAAAGAGGTCGCAGAGTCGCGTCGCAAGTTTGAAGGGAGCCTATTTACAATCGCAGAGTGGTTGCGCTGAGTTAATGTGTGGTGGCGAAGTGAATGTGGTGTTGATGAAGTTGGAGGTTGATGGTTTACGAATGCAGCGGCATCTTCATAGGTATTGGATTGGCCTTCTGATACTCAGGTATGTCATCTGGTTGCCGATGACTGCCTTGTTAGGGGGGCGGCTATTGCCTAGCGGTACAGTAGCACCTTGCAGCGGCGGGGACTTCCAGCAGTTCTATCACGTGATAACGGACGCCCAGCCACGAGCGATGGCACATTTCTCTCCCACTGTCGGTGGGCTTTTTCTTCTTTTTCTCTTTTCTCCTCAAAGTTGATTTTACCCCCGCGAGAAGAAATTGCCTCGACGTTCACAACCGAAAGGTCCATGGACGTAGAGCTGAACATATGACGGGCAGATGAACTGCGGAACTTGTTTCTGCTCGGCGCTTTTAAGAATTGGTGATTCGTATCTTACGTTAATCGATCCCGTTGAGTGTCCGACATGCCTATGCAAAACTTTGCTCTTTGAGTAGCTACCAGTAGCAGTAGTGCTATGATGATACTGCTATTCTTTAGTAGTAGAACTATGGTACTGAAACTACATGCGGATGATACCCGTATGTATAATACAATGGGTGAAAGAGATCTTAGAGAGCCGTGCACAAACTTGAGTTTCAGCTCACTTGGAAAGTCAACCTTTCTCATGTTGGCCGAATGAATCTAAACATCCCCCTTGGCTACTGGTACTACTACTACCATTACTCCATACGGTCCATACCTACCTCTGGTTTACCCAAAGCAGTACGGAGCATCCATACGGAGTATTTGTGTGGAATCTTTGCACAACTTGTACGGAGTAGCAAAATCTTCACCAGCCACCTGTGGCCCGGGCATTGGTGGAACCCCCAACCGCTCAACAGTTCTAGCGCAACAGTCCTGCCGAGGACCAGGCTGTCACCATGCATAAAGAATGGACAAAAAGGATGGTCCCATGGGCTGCCATTCGCTTTTCCCTCTCTTCCCAGTATTATTCCCTGCGGCATAATACGACAGCGTACCTACCTATATCCATATCCCCCGTCAAGCCCTCCTTACCTGTGAGACATTTCAGCCTGCATCTCAAGGTCCAGGCTCTCCTTGGCGGCTAGTCGTGACCGGTCCAACTCAATCGTCCCCCCCTCCCCCCCCCCCCCCCCCCCTTTACGGCTCTACAGGAGAATGGCACCCTCGGCCACGCATGTGTAAGTACAGACGGACATGCAGGTTTCTTTGCCCCCGACGTCGAATCAGGTTTAGGACGACAGCACTGAACCAGCTGTACATGTTATCCATGGCGCCACGCAGTCTCGTGCGTCAGGATAAGAGCTCCGCTGCAAACGTCAGCCTGTAGAACTGCCATGGGTTTCTTGCTATCGTTTTTTCGCCTCCGGTGAAGTTGCAAGCTTGTGAAAGTGGAAAATTTCCCTTCAACGACCTTCGTATAAGAGCGGCCTGAGCTCTCTGGTCGAGCTCACACCGCAAATTCTCATAACCATACACTATCCTTACCTTCATTCATTTTTGCCTTGCATCGTGCGATCAATCATCTCATCCATGAGCCGCTCAATTAACTCGGTCACTAGGAAGAAAGTGGCCATTGTCGGAAGTGGATCCGCCGGCATTGCGGCTCTGTGGGCTTTGAACAGAACATATCACGATGTTTACCTTTACGAGGCTGACAATCGCCTGGGTGGTCATACCAACACGGTGACTTTTCGTAATGGCAAATACACAACGTCCGTCGACACAGGCTTCATTGTATTGAATGAGGCAACGTATCGTAAGTCGGTATGATGAGGCAATGGCTGCTAGATACTAACGTCATCCAGCCAACTTTATCAATTTTTTGAAAAAGGTCGGCGTTGAGACGGAACCATCCGAAACAACCTTTTCTGTTTCACGAGACCATGGTTCCTTTGAATGGGCCGGCACCAGCCTTAAGACACTCTTCTGCCAGCGAAGGAATTTCTTTTCGCCCAGGTTCTGGAGGATGATGTTCGATGTAGTGCGCTTCAATCAATTTGCTCTCGATTTGCTAATGCAGGACGAGGAAGACCCGCGCTATGATGGCAAGGGCATGTTGAACGGCACGGCCAAAACTGAGACTATCGGGGAGTACTTGTCTCGGGAAGGCTACTCGGATGCCTTTAGGGACGATTACCTTTTACCCATGACGGCTGCAGTCTGGAGCACTAGCCCGGATAAGTGCTCTCTTGAATTTCCCGCCGTGACATTGGTTAGGTTTCTGTAAGTGCGTCTCTGCTAGTGTTCCTCGCGGCTGCTAACCTACTACAGGTGGAACCATCACCTTCTGTCAGTAGTATCGTCAAGGCCACGATGCCTCACGCTTAAGAACGGGTCAAAGTCATACATTGACGCTGTCATGAAGGGTTTCCCGCCAAACCATCTGTTCTTGAACACCGCAGTCAGGCACGTGTCAAATTCCAGTGATGGCCGCGTTCAGTTGCACTTGGAAAATGGCAGAGTGGAGAGGTTCGACCATGTCATCATTGCAGCTCATGGGGACCAGGCTTTTAGTATGATAAAGGCCTCGTCAAGTGAACACGAACGCTCGATATTATCGTGCTTCCAGACTTCCAACAATGAGGTTATTCTTCACTCAGACACGGCCTTGATGCCGGTGAATCGCAAGGCTTGGTCGAGCTGGAATTACCTTACCATGTCCTCCCAGTCGACAGGCAAAGGCAATATCGACAAGGTTTCCTTGACATACAATATGAACAAACTGCAGCATATCCCGCGAGAGCCTTTTGGAGATGTCTTGGTCACCTTGAACCCTCTCCAAAAACCACGACGGGACAAGATACACGGCCAGTACTTTTACACGCATCCTCTCTACACGCCATCTGCCGTACGCGCCCAAAAGCTGTTGCGGACAATTCAGAACAAGCGGGGTATAAGTTACGCTGGTGCATGGACGAAGTATGGCTTCCACGAGGACGGCTTCAGCAGCGGCTTGCACGTGGCACAAGAGCATTTAGGTGCCAGGCTGCCGTTTGAGTACCGGGATTCAACATACAGCAGAGGCGTTCGCCCAAGCCTTGGTATGCTCGATTACCTCCTGCGACTCATTATTTTGGTCATCCAAATCTTTGTAATTCAGGTTCTTGAACGAGCCATTGCTTCCGTCAAGCGGAGGACGAGGCCGTTTTTGAACAGGTCATCGGTCAAAAAGATGAATGGGAAGCACTACTGATTTAGCTGGTTATTATATTTGGTAAAACAGGCCGGGAGTTGGGCGTTTATGCGGGATTGGTAGCAATTTTTGGATATGTAGATGAACTTAAATCACATACTTCGTTGAAGCATCAAAGTCATGTCTCACCCGTGCCGGGCTGCAAAGAACTCGGTCCCCACCGTCCCGAACTCCGACGTCACCCCACGAAAAATAGCTGAGCAGTTCCCATAGCAAAACATAAGCTCTTCCCTCGACAACCTCACACCACGCGAGTACCGACACAATGAACATAACAGCCCGATTAATACGCGGGACATCACCATGGGCGTGCTTCTTTTGCCAGCGCACGCAGCCCCAGCGCAACACGCCGTCGATATTCTTCAGCATTAGCCGAAACGTATCGAGCACGGCACGGAGGAGAGCGCAGCAGTACTCGCCTCAGATGCAGCGCGTGAGGGACCAGTACAGCATGAGGAACAGAACAGTAGCGTACGGCAGCACGTGCATCACCGAGGCGATATGGCGCGGAGGCTTACCAAGAGCTGTTCCAGGTACTACACGTTGAGCTTGATTTTTGGAACAGTGGCGTTGTCCTACGGCTCCGTACCGATGTACAAAATGGTACGACACCACATCATTTTCGCATGCGAGATGCGATTGAAGAGCTCACACCACTGCCAGATTTGCCAGACGACCGGCTGGGGCGGGCAACCCGTCCGCGCACACGGCACGAACCCCGGGGACGGCACCGACATCTCGTCCCGCGTGATCCCAGTCACCTCGGCCAACCGCATCCGCGTAACCTTCAGCTCGTCCATCTCCGACACCCTGCCCTGGAAGTTCACGCCCCAGCAGCGCGAGGTGCGCGTGCTGCCGGGCGAGACGGCCCTCGCCTTCTACACGGCCACCAACAAGAGCGACAAGGACATCATCGGCGTCGCAACGTATAGCGTCACCCCGGCGCAGTGCGCCCCGTACTTTAGCAAGATCCAGTGCTTCTGCTTCGAGGAGCAGCGGCTGAACGCAGGCGAGACGGTGGATATGCCCGTCTTCTTTTACCTGGACCCGGATCTACTGAACGATCTCAATATGAAGGGCGTCGAGACCGTGACGCTCAACTACACCTTCTTCAGTAAGTGGCCTGACATATCGGCCGGCATGGAGAAGCTAACCCCGAGCAGAGGCACGTTACGACAACAACGGGAGGTTCAAGGCACCTTCCTCGGGATGATTAGGATGCCTATCATATCACATGTAAAATATATCAGACATACAAGCATCCCCAGACATTATAAACATGTAAAATCAGCAGCGAAACGTTTCATGAATCGCACGCAATACTACTAGCACTCTGCGCCCCTCTTGAGATAACATGGCATCAAACTGGCGGTGACCACGTAGACAAGGCCTGCATGTTGTACACGAAGAAAAAACGCGATACTTGCAGCACTAGCTTTTGGCATGTGATAACAAGAACGTCTCCAATAATTCCAGGGCCGGGATGAGCTATCTTGAGTGTGGTGGTATAATGTGGGTTCAATGGACAGCCACCACTTATGTACGGAGTACCTTGATAAGGTTCCCCGTAGGATGGAACGTTGAATGACTAATCGAGTCTGCAGTGGCTGAATCGTCAGGGTCAAGCGAGTACACACCACCGGTAGCAAAGTGGCAGCAGCTTGGCCGCAGACCCCGATCACGTGCACACCAACCGCAAAAATTTCCCACCGCCCACAGGCACACACACCACCACAAAATTTCCAATCGGCCGTCTTTTTTCTCTCCCCCCCCCTTCAGCGTCTCTTGTCAATTCCAGCACCTCGCAACAACCCACCCAATCCCCTTTTTCCTCTTCAAACGTCTCACTAACCCGCCAGGATGAAGTTCAACAACTGTATGTTTTTGTCCCCGGGGGCCCCTTGAGCCCCTCACCTCCGAAAAACCAAAGAAACATGAAAGAGGAACCGGGCGGGAGGAAAATATTTACTGACATGGCATGCACAGCCGTTGCGTCTTCTCGCCGCAAGAGCCGCGCCGCTCACTTCAAGGCGCCCTCTGACAAGCGCCGTGTCATCATGAGCGCCCCCCTCAGCAAGGAGCTCCGCGAGCAGTACAACGTACGTTTTTTTCCTCCTCCCGCGAAACCCCGTGGCCCGCCATCTTCCCCCCCCAAGAGAAAAAAACAACCGCCCTAACAAGCTTATCAACAGGTCCGCTCGATCCCCATCCGCAAGGACGACGAGGTCACCATCGTCCGCGGCTCCAACAAGGGTCGCGAGGGCAAGGTCACCTCCGTCTACCGTCTCAAATACGTCATCCACATCGAGCGCGTCACCCGCGACAAGGCCTCCGGCCAGTCCGTCCCCCTCGGCATCCACCCTTCCAACGTCGTCATCACCAAGCTCAAGACCGACAAGGACCGCGAGGACATCCTGGCCCGCTCCAAGCGCGGCCGTGAGCTCAGGGCCAAGGGCACCGTCACTGCTTAAGTTGAGCACCTTGACTTGAGTGAAAAAACAAAATACCAAGCCTGTAAAGGTTGAAAAAGAAATAAATCGGCCGACGTACCGAGACGAATCTTCTTCCACGAGCGAGAGACATTTGAACGCATCAAAGGGCGGAACAAAATGGGAAATGGGGCATCACGGCGTTAACACGGCTCCTTCGAACTCTTTCCCCCGGCAGTCAGTTCTTGGAACAAGTCTCCCGGGGGCTTAGATAACAACAATATGAGAATTTCATCGTTCTCAATGGCCATTTCTCACAAAGCTCCCTTTGTGTACGAAATGCTCCATGGGAGGCGTTTCCCGAAGCTCTTGCTCACCCCAAACTGAGTGTTGCGATTGTGATCACCATCATCTTTTGGATTGGAACGCAAGTGTGTTCCTCAGGTCTGCATGCCACAGTCCTCGTAGGCACCCTTGGCTATCTATTATAGCAAGCTGCAACATTGTAGTACGTGATGTACGTGTACCTTTTCAGTGACATGTCTACCCGCTAGGATATCTCCGCGTCAACCACTTAGCTCAATGGTTTTCGAGGTATACGACTGGCGAAGAGTAAACCAAGCAAGGAGAACCTAAGTTATCATCAAAACTCCTTGCTCTCGCTTGAAGATTTCTTCCTAGGCTTTGCTATGATGTAGGAAATTTGAAGGCGAGGAACATTTTATGATCCATCGCGGATTGCCAATTCGTGCAAACTATGAATTGCATAATAACCTTGAGCACGGGTTGACAAGCTCTGATATACCACGCAATACGGAGAACAATGATAACATTGATTGTTCTAGATAGCTCTAGTGTCCCTAAGTATTTGTACAATTCATAATGTCGCAAAAAGCGTCCGTGTCAAAACCCCCCGTCTGTCTACCTTCGTAGTATTGTTTCTCGATAGTCTGCGTTGTCAACAACAGTTTGGTCACAGCCTGTTCGAGTATCCTCAACCCTTCTTGCTTCCTTCGCACACCACCTTGCTATTTTATAAAACCTAAAGTCAAATACAGTACTGCGAGTAGTGTTGATAGTTTATTCTTCATTTTCGACGGGGCTGCTCAGCGAAATCTGCCAAATGCTAAATCCATACGTTCATTATTTATGCAGCTGGTAAACATGTCGTCCATTACACTGCCCCCTTCTTGGGATCTGAAAGGGTTGTGTGCCATGTTAGGTGCCAAAATCGATAGAAATGCGATGATTGGAGCTTCACAGAGTGCCGAGAGAGCTTCTGGCCAATTATCCAGTCTGAAAAGAGCTGTGAGTGTTCGCATCACCTGGCGGACGATTTTCTCCACGCTTATCTGGCCCGGGTGGACCAGTCCGAGAGTCACCCATCTCGGCAATCTTAGAAGATATAGCACGCTGGTTTCCTGCACCCAAAGTAGGCGTGAGGGATGCTGTAGCATGACCGGCGTAGTGAGGAAGGAGGCCGTGGGCTGTTGTCGAGGAAACAGTACCTGGGACGGCATGGCCAACAGTGTGACCACCCTTCTTGGAGGAGCCGTGCCATATGTCACCATGGAATTTGTTATTGAGGCTGTGACGAGTCAGTGGACCTATTGCGGTAAACCCAGAAAGTTGGTATACTCACCGAGTTTGGCTTAGAGCTCGGCGACCAACGAAGATGATCTCCTTGTCGTCATCGTCCTCGGATGATGACTTGTCCTTGGTGCCCTTCGGCATGCTAGGAGTTGTAGGATGCGCTTTGGGAGGCTCGTCAACACTGCGGAACACCTGTCTGAGGTCTGACCTGAATCGCTTTGGGGTTGATGCCTCTGACTCGGTTCCTTTGCCCGGGAGTGCTTCGGATTGAGTAGAATGCCCAGGGCCATTGCGTGCAGCGAGCTTGCCCTTGAGAGTCAAACCTTGGAACGGATCATTGCTGATCTTGTTGAGCGTATTATTGACGTGTTGAAGAGTCCCATGTTCCGCCATTTCATCAGAGGACTGTCCTCTGATAGGGGACGGCGGGTAAAAGTCTTTACCATCATACTTGGGAAGACCTGCTCGAAGGCTCCGGGATGCCTTGCCCCAGTACAATAATCGGGCTCGACGCTCGTCATCTGCGAGCTCTCGTTCATAGATGTAATCTGTCTCCTTTGCAAGATCAGGATTCATACCCTGAGGTAAATGGCCAACTAGATAAGGCATCTGCATACTTCCATAGACTCCATTCCCATATGAGGACAAGTCTTCCCATCCAGTGTAGCCACCAGCTTTGAGCTGATCCATGGGTACAGTATACTGTACTGGCCACCCGAAACTATTGCCTACAAAGCTGTGCTGGCTTGGAGTAGAGGCAATCACAGCTTCGTTTGAGCGGGGTTGGAAGGGAGTGGCTAGTGCTGCACCTGCCGGCAGACTTGAGCTTCTGCTGGGCTGGTCTACTTTGACGGGCGTCTCAGATGGATTGACCCAAGCTGATGGTTGGCGCTTAGTCGAGTTGAGCTCAGCGGGCCATCGAGGACTTGTGCTTTTTTCCTTTCGCGAAGCAGGAGACTTGAATTGTCCAATAGCGGTGTTAGGTGCCGCGCTGTAAAAGCGCGCCTCATCGGCAAGCTGAAGAGGAAGAATTGATTCCTCGAGGTGTCGAATATTCTCACCTAGCTGGTTAACTAGTGCCTGCATTCGGGCCTCATCGATCTGGTGCTTATTATATTGAAGCTGGTCCTTAGCCCATTTCATCTGCTTTTTGAGACCAGGAATTTGATTCTTTGTGATCTCGCTCATTTTGATGGACGAGGCGTGTTGTGGTTGGTTGCGGTGTGAAAGGTGTGCGGTCGGGCTGGGTGTGGGTGCTGGTAGCTCCTCGGATCGATGGTCAGATTTCATTACCCCCTTTCGAGACTTTGACTGGATATCCTGGGGTACTCCAGGGGGTCCAGCCTGTGCTGAAGAAGAATGAGAAGGTGTTGCCGTAGAACCTGGCTGTAAGCGAACAGTGGATATGGGCACACTTGTATGTCCGTAGTATGGAGCAAACTTTGTCTCGAACTTCTCAGTAGCCGGGGTCTGAGGACCCAAAGGCTTCTCGAATATGCTCGAGTCGCTATTTTTATCAGGGCGTGATGACTCTCTGCCCTGTTCAGTACGTATTTTGCCCGGTATAGCCTCGGGCATAGCGAAAGCAGGGCCCATAGGGGCCATCATAGGCCAGGGGAACATAGCATATGGTGGCATACCGTGAGTGTACGGTGGTGAAAAGGTGGGATACATTTGGGGCGGCGGGAACCCTGGGAAAGCAGGCGGCTGGTAGTGGTACATGTGCTGGGCTGGAACGTAGCTCGGCTTGAAAGCAGCGGGCTCTTCTTCAGTAGCTGCTTTGGCCCATTTAGCTGTCGGAGAGATAGAGCCGCGAGGGTTGGGGACAATCCGACCACCGGCAGTAACACGAACATGGGTCGGAGATACAACAGCTTTGTAGAAACGTTGGAAGCCCTCATCTCGCTGTGCAATCATGCCAGATGGAGCCGAAATGGGCTGAGGATCCGCCTCTTCGGAGCTGGTGCGCCCGCGGTATTTCCACTCCCACTCGGTGCCATCCAACTGGCTCGTGGCAATTTTCTTGTCATTTGCACGCCTTCCCATGTCATCAGGGATCTCAGTCACTTCCTCTTGAATGCGAGGAAGCTTGTTGTTGGCTGGGCGCACGATATCTCCTGGAGTTGTTAGTACATGGCGAGTCAACAGTGCCTAAAATTGATACGTACCAATGTCCGAATTATCTCGAAGCCGGGCGCGAAGCTTGGCTTGAACGTCTCCAGACTCACCCCATACCGGGGCCTTGGCAACGCATAACAGCTCCCTGGGAGAATACTTACGGTTTGGCATTTTGAGAAAATCAAGCCTATGCAACCTGGTGCCCTGCTTGAATAAAGCTTCGTGTGCAAGTCGAAAGAAAGCCCAAAAGCTGTCTGTTCGGGAGGCGAGGGTGGGCTGGAGGCTTTAGCTTAATGCTGTCAACTGTTCATGAGTTAGCACCCGAGTCGAGGAGCTGTAAGATGCATTGGCGTTTAATTAGTAATATAGATGAATATAGTTGGAAGATTGTCTATGATTTGCCCGGAAAGGGTATTGCTGGAGGCTTCCTCTTGTTGATCCTGCTTCGAAACCGAAACCAAGCAAGCGCTCGGGTACATTTTCGATCAATCTGGCAACGAGAGTCCTCGCGGGCCAACCATACAAATGATAAGGAAGAAAAAGGGATGTACTCGAATGCATGTAGAGCAGCAGAGTGAACAAGAGGAATGCTTACCAAAGGACAGTGAGGTTGTGACAGAAGCAACAGGAACTGAAACAATGCAGAGCTCGAAACCGATGGGCTTCAGTAGGAAATGTGCCACAGAGAACAAGATGGAGTCTACCAGCGATGGTCGAGTTGCCAGAGAAGCAGAAGGATAGAAGATTGGCGAAGTCTGAAGCCGAGCAAGATTTGAGACGGCAATCTCGCCTGCAGAAGAAGCCAGAGGAGCTGCCAAAACACAGCTTAAGGTGTCGTGTGTGAGCTAGAAGAGAGCAAAAGAAAAAGAAGAAGCGAAGATGGCACAGAATACCGGCAGCACAGAAAGAGGGTTATCCGGGATGGAAAAGCAATCTGAAAAGACTGGAGGGGACGCCAACCTGTCAAACCTCTGGAGCGCGTGTAGGTAGGTAACGACGTGCGGGAGGGATGTTGACGAAGAAGAAGAAGAGGAAGAAGGAAGAAGAAGGAGGAAGAGGAAGTTGATGGGTCGAATATTTTGTGGCGATTCTAAAATAAAAAACGTAAATGGCTCTTTCAGGTTTGAATGGATCTGCCCGGTTTCTTAGGCGATGCGGCCCTCAACTTGAAGTGAACTTGGTAACTGCCAACAAGAACCTGGCATGTAGGCGAGTACCCCCAAGTACTGCATACTGCCACCAGCGGTAACTTGAGTACTGGGCAGGTAGTCACCTCTACTTGAAGCAACCAAGCTTGGAAGATAAGATGGAAGTCGCGCCTTGTGTGATGACTGTGAACTTCTCAAGAAGGTGCGACGTAAATTTTATTTGGATATCCATACAAAATGGATGGAGGTTATGATTTGCAGTCAAGGGAAGGGACGGCCCTCTGTAGGAACGTCATGTCATGCCAATAGCAGTGCCTCTTCATGTGCAAGAGTCAAGCTCCAATGTATCGAGAGTGTCACCACACGCTGGTAGAGAGGTAAATGAATAGATGCGCTGTTATATTGGTTGCACTTTGCCACGTCAAACTTGGTATTATTCGCTGCCTCCATAGGTATATGTATTGTTATTCAATTAATGTGCTATTGTTACACTTCCATGTGTGACTTCAGATGAGCTGGGGACTTTGGGAGAACAATGACCCCCTATTTATTACCACCGCCGCCGGCAGAAGTAGTAGTCCCGCAATCTATTATTTTTCTATCCTATATGACGGTACGTAGTCGATACAGAAAACGACAACAACAGTTAACCTTCTCTGGGTTGTGCTAAGTAGATAGACCTGAGGCCCCGAGACGGTTCAGAACATGTACTGCTAGAGCGGAGCTTTATCCTAGACTGCGTATTCTTTACTACCAGTAATCTCTACCTTCTATGATGCTATGAAATTGGTAGTGGAAGCACATCTTATCCAACTTTCTAGGCTGGGTATCTGGACACGGCACTTGGTATCTTGAAATACATTTTGCCTATAAGACACTGACCATTGTTTGGCGAATTACTGGTCCCGTTCGGCTATCAGTTTGCTTTGTGTTTTATGCCAAGGCGAAAGTAGCTCATGACTGGGGACTTGGCGGCATTTATTTGATGCTAGAAATAGAGCAACCTCGGTTCATTGTGGAGAGTTGCTGTTAATTAACTGGGCAGTCAGTCAAGTCTGTCGATTCACGGAATCTACTACGATAGGTGCAATCTAGAACTTGTAAAAGGATATACGGCGTTGGGCAAAAGAATCAAAGCACACGCACATAATTATAAATCTACCTACTACTACTAAGCATATGCCACTTGCCATCTTTGGACTGGGAATTATCGCTTATTGGAGAACATGAGACATGCATTTTGACAGTTGGAGGAGGACCCTCATTCCATGTTCCCATTCCTGGTGCTACCCCGCGCGCGCCTATTACAGCTACTACTCCTTAGTACTACTAGTACTGCTAGTGGTATCTTCTCCTCGCCTCTTAGCCAAACGCCTCCTTTGACCCGCCAAAGTGGATTTGCCTCCAAGAAATGAAGCCCAGACCCTGCGATTCCAACGGATGTCTTGAAACGTGATTATGGGGGTCATTGGGGAAGAATATATGCAAAATCCAGTTTTCCGAGGGGCAGCTGGCCCTCGGCTGTACGGAGCCTTGCTATCACGGCCCCCCCTTCCCTCAATGGCAAGATTGGCCGTAGGGGACAAAGTATAACTTAAAGCCTCGTCGAACAAAGAAACTTGCTACTGATATACTGCCGCTATTTCTATTCTGACCTCGTTTGCGCCGATACCTCGTAATTCTCAACTTTCACCTGGTCAGCGTCCTCTGTTCCGTGATTCTATTTATCATGGCACCTATCAAACCCCACTGGGATCAGCCCTCGCACCCCGAGATCCAAGACGTTGTGATCAACCTAGGGGAATTCACTTCGAAAAGCCTATCCAAGGTGGCGCTCCCGCCGTTTGCTGTTTATGCCAAGTTGTCGTTCCCCCCTTGCACCGTGGTACCAGAGGCAACGTACGCGACGGTTCAGATGGCCAAGGACCAGCACCTCATGCTGAACAGCGACCTGCTGTACATCAATCACTCATGCGAGCCTTCCCTTGTGAGTCCCCCCCCCTTCAAGCTTTACTCTTCTCAGCGGTTTAGTACGGGTGCTGTCAGAGCTAACAGAACCAGATATTCGACATGGACAGTTTGAATGTCCTTGCTGGACCCAAGGGCCTCCAACCAGGTGACGAACTAACAGTATGTCACCAATGCCGCACTCCCCCTTTTGCGAGGGGGGATTTAAGATATCTAACGTGTGTGCTATACTAGTTTTTCTACCCCTCAACTGAATGGTCAATGGCCCAGCCCTTCGCATGTCTTTGTGGGACACCTTCCTGCAAGAGAACCATCGCTGGCGCAGGTCAGATGTCGCCTACTCAATTAGAGGGTAATTGGTTAAGCGGCCACATTCGGAGGTTACTCGAGGAAAAGAGCACCGAGGAAGCCAAGAGGAGAATAGGAGTCTCCAGTCGCGCGTTGAAAAATGAGATAGGCGGCGATACCGCCATGAAAGCCTAGGCGCAAACGAAACAAATAGCGCGAACCTGCAGTCCTTTTCTTGAATCGCTAAAGAGAGTTGTATCATTAAAGTGTTCTTGTATGTACATAAATGAAAATGATGCAGAGCAGCATCTAAGTG
This sequence comes from Trichothecium roseum, assembly GCA_026184415.1. Taxonomy (NCBI): domain Eukaryota; kingdom Fungi; phylum Ascomycota; class Sordariomycetes; order Hypocreales; genus Trichothecium; species Trichothecium roseum. The sequence continues at coordinate 935,651 of CM047948.1, forward strand.
TCATGGCTGGCTTAAACCTGGAAGTATACATAGTGAAGCTCATGCTCATGCACATTGGGTAGATTCATCACTGGGCATGATCTTGCCACCTATTCCACGTGCTTCGTCCTTTCTCCGTCCCGGCTCCTTGGCTGTACTTCCCCTCCGCTTTATCCCACTGTTCCCATACCATTCTTCTCCTTGCCGCAAATGCACGAGCAAACTTCCAGGCCTCGGTGTCGGCCATACTCCAAGCCTCAAGCGAGGCTCTTGTCTTCGTCTGGTCGGTTGATCGAGTTTGCGCAACGACCTCCTTGGCCGCTGCGAGGAGTGGGGGCTCCAGGGCGATATCCTCCTCCGAGGCCACTGGGCCATCAGAGTTGACATGGGGTTCGTCAGCGGGCTTGATACGGTCCGCTGGGACAGGCGATAGCGACTTCCCGTCATCTATGGCGGAATGAGGAATCATGAATCCAAAGTGCCAGTCAAGATCCTGTGGTGTATCTGACTCGGCGGAAAGCCAGAGAGTCCTTGCTGATGCGGCCTCTCCAGCCACGGCCTGCTTGAAATGTGTGATGCGACCATGGCCCGCTACTCCAGTGCCAAGCATTCGCTCCGTCACGATACTAAGCCACGGGTCGCGGTCAGATTCTCGCCGGATCCAGGACACGTCGATATTTTCACGAAGATTTGCAAGCGCAGCCAGTGTCCAGGGGTGAGGAACAGTGCCGATGGTAAAACGCTCGCTGCTATTGTGGTACGAGGCAGGCGTGGAGATTCTTAGCTGGGTTCCAAGCGCCGAGCAAGGAGTACATCTCGGGTTGTTTGGGGGACAGCTTGAAGGCATTGGGCTTTCGGGGCACATGGCCAGCGTTTTTGCCAAGGTCAGGGAGTCGTTGATCATGACAGTGGTGTGCTCGGGGAAAGGCTTGAGAACCTCAATTCCTTTCGAGAAGCGATTCTGCCAGGTGACTTGAAGATGGGCATTTATAAGCTTCGTGAGGGAGCGAGTGCCTTTGAATTTGCTTTCAGCCACTTTCTTAGCCACTTCTGGGTATTTATGCTTGATGACCTCGGGGATATAATGGGCGAGCGACGACTGGGGATCGTCTGTCCTCAGGACACTAGCCTTGAGTTTCGACAATACGGTACTACCGAACTCGATAGGCGGCACATCCAATAGAGAGCGCACAGCGACACGGACGGCATCGAAATGGCCTGCGTAAAGGCCATCTCCGGTACCATTCCAATTCGTTAGTTGAGGATATTCCCCTCGTCGAAGATAGGAAAGGAACGGGTCCTCCCAAGAAGCCATAGGAAAGAGAGTCCAATCTGAGAGTAGACCACCCTTCATGGTTTCCCATGCAAGCCATTTCATCATATCATTTTTGACATGAGGCTCCAGATCTATTCTCTGCACCTGATCGTAGGCTGGGTTGCTCATGGCTTCAGCGGGACTGAGAATAGTAGGCCGGAATCCTTGAGCCCACCAAGCACGCCTCCAAGCCAAAAGCATATCGCTTTCTGCGTCTTTCTCTTCTCGTGGCTTTTTCGAGGTGGCGTCGTAGTAGCAGTATATAGGAGGCCTCCCGAGTAGTGGCGGTAGCAATGCTCGATCTTCATCCAGGGTCATTGAGCTGGAAAATGGCACCGCAAGCCATTTCCAGTCAGACCACCAAGATGAGCCTCCGTACTCGTCATTCTCCTTGCGTGGAGGCGGATGCGACGGTTGTCGGAAGGGGTTCAATGCGCTTTTTGAAAGGGACTCACGGATGTGCGGGATCGCATTATCGGGTACGGCGGCGAGTCGCGCGTTATCGGGGAGGGAGCCCGTCAAGGCGAATACGAAGCATATGGCGACAAGACAAAAGAAGCCAATAAGTGTTGTCAAGCGACGACTGCCGAGGCGAATTGGTCGGCCAAAAAAGACTAGTTTTCTGGGCATTTTGGTTCCTAGCGATTACTGCCAGTTAAGTATGGCTGCTAGTATAGTAGCTAGAGTAGTAGCCCTGCTACTGCTACAGACTGCTACTAATCGCAGTCTGACCTGGGAGGCGTGTCGAGGTGGGGGAGGGGTCAAGTTGCGATTGAGGGCCTGTCGGTGCGCGCAGAGGCTATTCGCACCTGAGTATTGTCAAACATTACATATTTGAAGAAAAGAGCGCAAGGAAACAAGTGGAAGGAGAGCAGGTAAATGTTGTAGGCGATAAAGGAAATTGGGATCAAGATAACCCCAGGTCGCAAGAAGGTGGACTTCTTTCTTGGTACTAGTAGTACTCCGTAGTCCCCGGGTAGTATCCTGGGACTTGGAGATGCGGAAGCAGGTACGGAATACTATGTACAGTACATGCCTAAATGTGGGGGAGCGAGGGCCCCCCGTAGCGTACCTACTAAGGCACCCACCCTCCCCGCAGCGGATGCCAAGGCAGGTCGACACTGTAGACAGCTATGACAACATCCGTATTTTGCATCCTCGATCTATCAAACTCCGCTACAGTCTTTTTGTCCTTGACATTACTAGTAGCAGTACGGAGTAATTGTCTAGTCAAAACTCGAGTTTTTCACTTTTCGGTAAACTCGGCATTACTACTACTACTACTACCGCTACTACTTCTACGGAGTAGTAGGTTAGATACCTGTGCCCAGACCATGATGAAGCACTAAACGAGGTGGCTTTAGCTTATTGGAACTTGAGTGTTTATTATAGTACTACTATTTTCACACACTTGGCCGACTACGGACTACTAATTATTATCGATTACTTAGAGTAGCTAGAAGTAGTATTTGCAATATGGAATTTCAAAAAATACGGATATATGAGCTGAGGGTTTTGGGGTTTATTACTGGGCTAGATGTCGCAAATGATCCTTACTTTTGAACAGAGCTCGGGCTCGGGTCAGAACCTCCGGCTATTCAGGTGCGAACGTGACCGTATATTATGGTACCCAGTTTCTGGACCTGGTGTTAAATCACAACTCACGGATGGAATTGATGCTAAACCTCCCAACTTCCAGTGTTCAACGTCTCATGTACTTGGCATCACACGACCCGATCATCAAGCTTTCTTGATAATACAACAGACTGCGAGCACACAGCTGATCAGCTGCTCTGTGCCCAGTAGTAATTCATAGCTGTTCTAGAGCACACGCAGAGCAGGTTGCCATTCGCCGTCAGACTATAAAACACTAGGTTTGTGTAGTTAACCTTTCTTGTTGCGACTTAAGAGATGATGCGCCTCATTGCCCGATGTCCAGGTACCAAGTCCAAACATGTATGCCTGAGTTGCAGTTGTCACCAACTGGCCCTCTCCGAAAATCTTGCCATGCTTCACCGATACTGATTTACGCAACTGAACATAGCGACCATGCGAATTACTCGCAATTATACTAATGGCAGTATGACCTACTACTATACTTCTACTAAGCAGTGAGAGCATAGAGCTTAATATCGTGGATGGAAACTCAAATACCGTATGCTTCCGTTCTTAACGCTCTGCTGCTGTTGCTGCTGCTAGGCGGTCACGCTGGGCAGGGTGTCTTACGGGCTGTTCTGACAGGTAGCCCAGGTTTTATACCAGCGAGAACTGGAAGCTTGAGGAACCTTATACTCCGGTGTATACTTGCAATTGCTCTAGCTATCAGTCACGGTTGTACCTACTTTCATTTGGTCACCCGCACTTTTCCAGGCAGGTGCCAGCAATTGCAATCCCAGGACTACAAACCAGCAAACTTGATTTATCGGCTCACTCTCCAATTTCTATAGCCATTGCTTATTGCTATCCATCCCTACCTACTATTCCTCAACGGAACGCCCAGTAGACACCTGCGATTCAGCCGTCACTCACCTTCCGCAGCCTGTGCTGTGCTCGTGAATCTGCACATCTTCCATATTGGTAGCCTGATAGCCTGATCGAACTGCGAGGCCGCCGCGTCATTCTTTTCCGTGAATCACGTTACTTCTTCCATTTTATCAACGCGGTTGCCTATTCACCGTGATTTCATGCATTCAATTGGCTTCATCATGCTAATCTGCTCAGGCCATGCCGCTGCAATATTAGCATTTTCATCAGCATCACCAAAAGAGGCACATTTATTATCGTCTTCGCTACCATCTTAATGCCATCATGGGCGGCTATAAGGACTTCATCCGAGATTTGAAGTCAGCACAATTATGTCGCATCGAAAGGGTGACGGATATCTGTAGAGGAGACTCAGATGGGGAGATTAGCTTCCTGTACTCTCACCCAGGGTTGCCCGAGCCCCTCCAGGTACTTGCCCTGGCACAAGGTAAGACAGAGTGCGCTTTAGAAAGTATTTTACATCCACATAACTTACCTTGGCTCGTTAGACATATCGTCCTATCCTAAAAAACCTGCCTTCATGGTATTTACGGGCTCTGGGACGTTAGGAAAAGGCTTCGACGATGTCCTCGAAAAGCTTCCATCTCACCTTAACGATAAATTGGTTGATAACGTCATTACAACAATCTCACGAGAATTGACAGCTAAGCTGGACAATCAGCCATCTGAGCTTGATAGCAGACATGAATTGGAGGTTTCTCCCAGTGACAATGGCATAAGCGACACCGATGAATACGATGGAACCGTTTACGAAGACGAAGATGAAGACGATACAGATTATTATATGGAGTTTCTACCGATCAGGGGAAGAGAGAAACCGAAGCTAAAAGTCGGGCAAGATGGTTTAACAACGCGGCTACGACAAAAGCACGATTTTCGGGCTGCTAAAGATGCGGGCTACCATATCGGTGTTTATGGAAGTGGTACTGATAACGGACAACTTGGCTGTTTGTTTTCCGTGGCCCTTGAAGTTCAGTACCTGGGATTATCAGAAGACACTCTCGAAGCATGTGATATCCAAGCCTCAGAGTTCCTCGTCCTTTTAATGGAATTCAAGCATGGATATCCGAATTTGGCCGAGCTTTGTGCATCCAAACAAACTGACGAACTCGTATCATTTTATCTGGGAAAATGCCAGAGGCCAAAACCTTCCCTGGCATCAGTTAAGAGGTCCCTCAACCTCGCCATCGCAGATAATGACGACGATGAGAAAGTCCCCATGGCAACCGCCAAAGAGGCAGAATTTGTCCGACTATACCCCATGGAGTCTGTTCAAAGGTTCCTCACTAAAGACTTCCCGACCCTGCTACGCACCCGTAGAGAACATGCATGCTCATGGGACGCAGCTCAAGCTCATGTTACGCAGATGGAAAAGTCTTCACATTTGGCGAGCGTTAGTTCGCATGACAAAAAGGAATTTTCTAACAGTATCGTCAGAGAAAGGGAATGGCCACCGACTTCAAAGAGATTCGCCTTGTCCGAACAGGATCATGCGCTGGAGAAAGAGGAAGACTTTAGCCTTCCGCTTGTTGCCATGGAGTTTGCGCTATATTACCTGACACGCTGTGGTCAATACTGTGTAAATTGTCACAAGAGGATGACATCTATCTTCGAATCAATCAAGCCATTTGTGTGCACGGATACCCTCTGCATCGACCAGTACTTCTGCCTCGGCCTCGGCCCCCCTATCGAACACGAGGTTCTCTTCAACCCCTATGTGGTTGATTTGCTCATCAGCTTCTTCTACGATGCAGCGGCTTACAATACTCTCTGTGCAAGACCTCAAGGTCTCCATAGACCTCAAGGTCTCCATCTAAAGGTTATGGACAAGAGCGCCACAGCTATAGGTGCCCGAATAGATCTGGGAGACAACAAGGTGCACCACATTGATCTCAAACAAGGAGTTGAAGCAATGTTCCGCAAGGATGACAAGGTCCTCATCCTTGTAGAGATGCCCATGAGTAGTGAGTATACAAAGTCTTTCCCGCATAATTCGTAGTACTAATGGTAACAGGTTATCGATATATTTGTCGCATCGTATCATCCAACATCGTAGAGTTCACCTACGAGATCATCACAAACGAGACGGCTCCTGAGAGAAAAGGGAAGAATAAAGAACAATCTTTCTCCGCAAAGATATTCCCTTGGCGTTCCGACTTGGACGAAATGGATAATGAGACAGCCTCATTTGCGCTGCTGTGTGTAACCGAATGCATACCTTCTGTTCTGACTATGCGGAAGAAATTACTTGAGCATCCTGGATCCCAACTATCTAAATTCTTGGATAGGGATGCCCATAAACTTTTGAATTGGATCGTGGCTTCAAACAGGTCCTACATTGTACAGGACGAGCCTATCACTCCGAGCAGCGGTGCGGGGCGTAGCTCTGAAGAGTCGACATCGCCTACAAAGGTTCAAGGGCTCAGCTCAGACTGGATACAGTTCCGATTTGTTCAAGGGTCACCAGAGAAGGAAGTGAGGTTCCTCAAAGAGGTAGTGGCGGCCAAACCATTAATCCTTAAAAAGGGCGCTGAAGTGCGTAGGCCGACGTTGTTCGCGTGGCACGGAAGCCCTCTTCAAAACTGGCACAGTATCATCCGCATGGGGCTAAACTTTGACCAGACCCTTCATGGCCGAAGCTATGGAAACGGTGTATACCTGAGTCGTTCATCCAGCGTTAGCCAGGCCTACGCAGCGGAGAGGGTAGGCAGCTTTGAATATCAACTTGGTGGGCTTTGGCCCAATTCAGAGCTGAGAATTACCGCTAGCATGGCGATGTGTGAAATTGTCAATTCTCCAAGGAAATTTGTTTCTGCAAGTCCTCACTACGTTTTGAATAACATTGAATGGATTCAATGTCGTTATCTCATGGTGAAGACAAAGCCGACTTCCGCGGCCCTGGAAAACCCTTTCCCAGGCCGTCACGCTGGCTCACGCACGCAAAAGCACTTGGGCTATGTGGAGCAACAGGCCAGTTACCCTCTGATGGCCGACGATTCTCGCAAGGGGGAATCCCGCGCTGTGCATATCCCTTTAGCTGGCGTGCCTGAAATTCGACGAAGGGCATTATACTCGTCAACAAGCAATATTGCAAGCGAAAAGCCCCCGGAACTTAAGTCGTGCCAAGGCCGAGATATTGACGGTATACTGAAATTTGAAGAAGGAGAAGACGAGAGACGTCTCGGCAGCAAAAGGCGTCAAAGTTCTTTGAATAGTACATCCCGGAAAATGACAAACGCCCAGCATGGTCTTAAGGACCCCGCGTCCGAAGGGGCTCAGAGTGCTATATTCAGGCCGAAACCCGTGGATAACCAGCTTATACCGCGGCTTACACCTCCTTCGTGGCAGTCGACGGTGCCTGGTACGCTGGCGGTCCTATCACGGGAGGTGAGGTCATTAGAAAAGCTCCAGGCTAAGAGTGACCCAATATCATTGGGGTGGTCTATTGATTTCAACAAAGTTGAAAATCTATTTCAATGGATCGTGCAGTTACATAGTTTCGATGCGAGTCTCCCAGTCGCCGAGGATATGAGGTCCATGGGCATTGACAGCATCGTGATTGAGCTGCGGTTCGGCGCCAACTTCCCCGTGTCGCCTCCCTTTGTTCGCGTCATCGCACCTCGTTTTATCCCTTTCCATGAAGGCGGCGGCGGGCACGTCACGGCTGGCGGTGCGATTTGCTCCGAGATGCTGACCAGCAGCGGTTGGACTCCTGCCTTGAGCATGGACAAGGTCCTTTTGGAAGTACGTCTGAGGATCAGCGACACAGAACGACCTGCACGACTGGACAAGAGTGTTGGAAACGCATCCTACGGGGCCATGGAGGCTATGCAGGCCTATCGTCGATCCGCAGCCGCACACGGTTGGAAAATACCCGACGACTTTGCTGGTATCGAGCAGTGGCTCTCTTAGCTGTTGTATATGATTAGGCCTCTACTGAGAGGGGGGAGGAGGGCAAGCGTTGAAACAAAAATAGTATGCTGAATGCGGTTTAATAAAGCGGTACATGGCAGGGTTTATACAAGTAGCCATTTACAGAGGGGGGAGGTTGAGGAGACAGGATAGGTACCATTAGAAGTCATAATATTCAAGCGAGGTTGCCTCTTTTATTTGACCAATTTCTAATCCTAGATTTAGGTTTACGATGGACTACAACGACTCGAGGTACAGAACTATTAGTACTACCTTTTATATCCTGCCATGATACAATGATCCCCACCGCAGTAAATAAGGATGGTTCTAGTCAAAGAGAAGGTAAGCTGCCACGATGTCAGGCATTGACATTGATGCTGGAAGAAATAGCCCTGGGTAGCTCGTTCGAGTCTACGATGATCCATGCTCACTGCTAATATGACGACGCTCTTCCCATCCCCTCCACTCCTTTCTGCTCTCTCTATAGAATCCATGCCATGGGGGGAGGTATCTTTCATGTGGTATATATTTTTTTTGGCACCCCCTCTCATCTTTTTAGAAGTCGGCCATGGCTGTATGCACCGGGTGGGAAAGGGGAGTGTAAGGGGGGGGGGGGGGGGAGGGGGTAAGTAATAATAATAGCATGGAAAATGAGGCGAAAAGCGAAAAGATGGGGATAAAAAAAACCACACATGACCTGTCCGTAACACCTAAAAACCCTCGTACCGCGATTGGGGAAACAAAAATATGCGTTATGCGTGAAATTTCCCTCCCTTTTTTTTTAATCAGTTGCTGCGTTTTGCTTGTTTGCTTGCTTGTTTATTTCCTTTTTTTTTCTTCTTTGATCATCTTTCTTTCACATTCGAAAGATTTGGTTCACACCTTTTTCTCTCTTTTTTCATGGTCCATTACTTTACCTCGTAAATCCGCATTTGAAGGCATGTGTTCAACTGGTGATTGGAAAAAGCCGTATGAGTAAAGTTATTCCGGCGATCAGTACTGGAACAGCACGCTGATGGACTCTCCGTGGTGCACGCGGCGGATGCTCTCGGCGAAGACGGGCGAGATGTCGAGGACGTCGAGCTTGGGGCACAGCCGCTTGTGCTCCTCCTGGGGGACCGAGTTGGTGACGATGACGCGGTCGATGGCCGAGGCGTTGATGCGGGGGATGGCGTCGCCCGAGAAGACGCCGTGGGTGATGAGGGCGTAGACCTGCGTGGCGCCCTCGCGCTTGAGGAGCTTGGCGGCGCGGGTGATGGTGTTGCCCGTGTCGATGAGGTCGTCCACGAGGATGCAGACGCGGTTCGAGACGTCGCCGACGAGCATCATGCTCGCGTTGCGGTTTTCGCTGAACTTGATGGGGCGGCGCTCCTAGAATGTCTGTGAGGGGAGAGCTTCCAGGGGGGAGAGAGAGAGAGAGAGAGAGAGGGGGGTGGGGGTTACCTTGTGGATGAGAGCAAAGTCAATGTCAAGAGTGTCGCGCAAAAGAGAGGCACGCTTGGCGCCTCCAGCATCGGGTGATACCAGCACGGCTTCTCTCCATTCGGGAATGGCGGATTGGATGTATTTTTGGATCAGGGGTTTGCCGTATAGATTGTCTACGGGGATGTCGAAGAAGCCTTGGTACTGGGGATCGTGCAGGTCCATGGTGATGACGTGGTCGGCCCCGGCGCACGTCAAAAGGTCGGCGACGAGGGTGCCGGCGAGGGCAACCCACTGCTTGTACCCGGGCTTGGGGTTGAAGCCGGTGATGCTGCTCTGGTTCCCGTAGTCGTGCGTGGTGAAGCTGCGCTGGGCGCTGTTGGTGGAGCCGCCGGTGTCGGACCGCCGGGGAGGGAAGTAGTCGCCGTTGCGCTCGCCCACGGCGCTCTTGGAGAGCCTCTCGGCCAAGTTGGCGGCTCCGTTGGAGAGCCCGTGGCTCTTGGGGCCTCCGGGGCGCGGCGTCGCAGGGACGCTCTCGAAGGTGTAGTCTTTGGGCTGCGATTGCCCGCCTGCGTTGCCGGCGCCGCCGTTTTGTTGACTGCCCGAGAGCGGTGCGCCCGCCTTGTTGTATGGGAAATCGGGCTGGCGGGAGTAAGGGAAGAGAGGTACGACGGCGGTGACGCGTTTGGCGGAGCCCGTCTTGCAAGCCGAGATCATGATGCAGAGCTCCATGAGGTTGTCGTTGACGCTCCCGGAACCGGTCTGGATGATGTAGACATCCTTCCCGCGGACCGAGTCCTTAATCTCGCACCGCGATTCGCCGCCGGAGAACTTGGAGAGGATGCGCTTGCACTGAGGCAGGCCGAGAATATTGGCGACGTTGTCCGTGAGCTCGGGGTGGGAGTTGCCGCCCAGCAGAACGATGTTGCGGACCATGGTGGAACGTGTCGTTTATTTGTTCTTGCGGATTATTCCCCTCTTAACTAAGTCTATACGGCCGATTGTCGTGTTTTTGAAGAAAGATTTGGTCGTTGCGACAACTCGTCTTGTGCATATAATAGCCTCAACAAGGCAGTGGGATCAGTTTTTTTTTCCTGCTTCAGCCTTGGAGGGGGGTGTTTTTTTTCTTCTTTTTTTCCCCTTTCGATCGAGAGCCGATGTAGACCTAAGCTAGAGCTTGATCTTCTGAGGCAAAAGGCGAGGGAAAAGGCCTAGCAAAACAACCGCCTTGCGAAATATCGATATCTGAGTTAAGAATGCCAGCTGGCCTTGAAATTATTTGAGTTACGTCTATAAGAGAGAAAAAATCTCTTAGAAAAGGCGGATGTGGTAAATGGGGTGGGATCTTGCATGTGCTCACCAGGAAGAAAAAAAAGTTAAATGGGACGAACTAAAAAGCTTGTGGGGGTGACGAAAGAGAGCAGCGAGGCGGGAGATCTAAAGAGTACTGAATAGAAGAAAAAATTAATCAGTCGGCGCCGATTCGTCCTCTTTTTTTTTGGTGTCAAAAGTAGGTTCAAGCTTCCAATCCCACCGCCCCGGGCTACGGCATAGAGAGTTGCAGTCGGTCTGAAAAAAGAAGGGGGGGCCTGTTCATTGGCTTTTTTTGACGTGCTTTGTGTAGTTGAGAGACCTGGAGCCGGGCTGAGTAGTTCCTGCTGCGAGACTTATTGGTAGAAGGGAGTTGTGGTTTTTTTTCTTGTTCTTATTCTTCCGCAATAAGTAGAATATGAGATCCCTTTCCGATCTCCTATTACGTGATCGTCCCTCGTCAGATCTGTTTGAGAAGGAACAAAAAAAAGTCGAGGACTAGATGATTTTATGGATACATTATAATCCGTACATACCTGCTACGTCAGTGCCCCAATGCCCGATGTCGGCAAATGCAGGCAGGCAGTTTCTTCTATTTGCAGGCAAGATCGATGCTTCTTGTGCCTGGGGAACTACTACTCCATACAAGCACGCGACATATGTAAAGGATGGGGTCAGTAACGGTCAATGAGAATCAATCAGGATTCAACCGGTATTCGCGAGGTCAACTGCTACTAGTAATACCACCTCAGCTGCGATACGGATCACGAGCGGCAGGCGGTGTTGGTCAATTGCGTATTCATAGCCGAAATCCCGGGCCTGAGCGCCGAATCACGGGTAGAGTTGGGGGAGCGCAATGCATTGGATGCTGCGACTTAATAATGATAGCAGTGTTCCGTAGAACTACTCCGTAGTGGTAGTAGTATTTCCCCCCTTCCCGGTAGGGCAACGTACGCAGCCGTCTGAATTTCCAATGGACAAGGCGTCCAATCAACCAGACCACCTGTTTGCGAGGGGGGGTTGCACGGCGGCACGTCAGCGCATGCGGGCTATTACTTGGGCGGCCATAGGGCCCTACCATAGGCCTTACCACGCTGCCGCATGCTGCGGCCTGGTGGTCGTAGTGGGCTCCAGCCCAGTACGTCCTTGGCTGCAGGCCGCTAATACACCTCACCGCGCTGTGCTCTTTGCGGGCACACGGTGGGAAAGCAAGAAGCACTAATATACAGCTAACATATTGTTATGTTCATGGTCTAATTGGATTTTTCTTGTTGTAGAGGAAGAAGTTCACATACAAAGCTCTCCTTCACAATTTATAGATATAATTACACTTAGCAATAACTAAAGCTTAGAATTACTGAGAAAAGCGTCATGATAGACATGGTAATTTGATGAAGCTGACCTATGATAGTCCTTTATTTTTTTTACCACTTGACGAGGTATGATGCCCGTAATAAGCCTCAGGATGGTGGGGGTGGTGCTTTGGCTGGTGCTTTCAAGCCACACCACTGTGACCTGCCTATTATTACTGCCGCAGCTGCGTACTGCTTTCCCCGGCCGCCATTAAGGGACGAAAAATATCAGACCGGCTACTGGAAATGACATCCAAACCAACACGGTTTGAAAACACATCACCACGAATCCCATAGCACTGTCAAGGCACCCGACCCCGTTGCATGTTTCTTTAGACACCATCTCAAGCCTCAATTCGCTCCCCAACCAGCGCGCTCTGGCACATCACAGAAAACCTCAACCATGCAGGTCCTCGAATCGCAAAACGCGATATTGACAAACTATGAGGTTTACAAGCACGTCACCGAGCAAAAGGCACGCCTTTACAAGCGCCCAAAGGAGAAGCACCACAAGGGGCCACGCAACTTTTACTCGGCCGTCAACGGAGTGAGTCTTCCTTCCCCCTTGACAAAGGGAAAAAGAAAAAAAAAACCAGAAAAAGGAAGAAAAAAAAGTCCTCTGCTGACCATATCAACCCCCCCGTACGTAAAGGTCTTGGAGGCGTTCAAGCAAAAGGAGAACCCCCTGAGCCAGCGGCCCATGACGTACAAGCCTGCCGTCTTCGACAAATTACTGAAGCGGCTTGAGCCGTATGATCTCTCCAAGGGCGAGATGCTCATGCTGTTCAACCTGCGGCCTCCCAGCATCGCCGTTCTCAATGTCATTATCGAGGACATGGGGGGTCGCTTCACAGACGATGAGCATGAAGATATCCTCAACGGCATAGCGGAAGTTCTGGGGCAACGTCCGGAGCAGGAACATGCCGAAGAGAACGGGGAGGGGGATGTCTCCATGGCCGAAGCGGCTTGAGGCGAAAGAAACGCGTTTCGGATACTGGTATTGCACACTCACGGTACATGACGAAGTTTTGAGAGCAAAAAAAGTCCACATCTTTACCATTGCCTGCCGCTCTCTCTCTCGTACAAAAACTTATTTGACGCGAAAGGAAAAAAAAAAGATATTCTCACGATATTACGCAACCGGCGCCGCCCTGTCCGCCGTCGGAGCTTGTTGACTGGATTGCCGTCTTGCACAGGTCCTCAAACGCCAGTTTCAGCAACTCGCCCGTCATGGCCGAGCACTCGACGTAGCGATCTGCCCTCATCTCCTGGGCCACCCGGTACGCCTCCTGCGGGAGGATAATGCCGTTGGGGTCGTCTTCCGAACGGAGATCTCTCTTGAGGCCGAGGACGATGAGGGGGAGAGTGTCGATGCGCTCGAAACTCCTCTTGACCTCATCTTTCCACTGTATTTTTTCGCAAAACTCGGTTAGAGAGGGTAAAGGAAAAAAAGACTGGCTTACAAGGAGAGGGGGTGTGGAAAGAGGGGTGGATAGGGTTCGCATACGTATCGCGTCATGTTGATGAGGCTCAGCCGCTGGCCGATGTCGTAGCATATCGTCACGGCGTCGGGGTCCAGGAGGCGCCAGTTGTCGGGGCTGGAGGTGTCGAAGAACTCCAGCCTGTATTGCTGCTGCTTCGCGCCGACTTTGATCTCGAAGATGAAGGGTTGGTCATGGTCACGCAGCATTGGTATCGGGTTGACGTTTTCACCCGCGCTCAGGCGGCTATTTGGTAAATCAGGAATTGTTTTTTTTTCATGAATTAGGCACATGGTTTCCATTGATCGGTCTTTTCTTGTCTTTTTTTTCTCTCTCTCTTTTTTGTGGAATTGAAAAACTACGTACGATAGAAATGTTGTCTTTCCACATTTTTCATCTCCTACGAGCAATATGCGTATCGTGTGCGTTTCCATGTCTGTTGGGCAGTAAGAGGGAGTGAGTAAGTAGTAGTAGTAGTAGTAAATAAGTAAGTAAGCACAGTTGATGTTGAGGATGTAAGTCGTAGCAGTTCACAAGACTTCATTGCCGCGAGCCATCCTGACAGTACTCTGTATATCAGCGCGGATTACGGAGCACGGGAGACAGCACGGAGAGTACTGATAAGTACAGAGCCGCGCCACGAATAATTGATTGTATGAGTCACCAGCCACACCTGGGTTTCCTCCACATGGATACCCTACTCTCACTTGAGCTGAGAACTTTGTTTCTGTGTAAAACTAGCAGCTGCAGATGAAGCATCTGGGCGAGTGACATCTAAATTCAAGAAATAAATTCGTCGGCGTATATGAAATTATCGTCTGGATTTTACAACTGCCTCCGAGCGAACTTTCTGCGCCGTCGGCTCACGTCGAGATCTAATTCTATTTTGTCATCGGGTGCTGCTTCGAGGAGGGGCACCGGAACCGACGCCATGGCCGGCGCCGCCGACGATTACGCATCATGGAGCAAAGAGAACTTGATAGAGAAGCTGCGGGAGACGGAAGGACAGCTCCGGGCGCGGCAGTCAGCACAGCCAGTCGCCGCCGCCGCCGCCGCCGCCGGCCCCGCGGCCAAGCGCAAGCAGCAGAAGAGGATAGACCCCTCCATGTACAGCACCCGCCACATCGCCCTCAAGTTCGCCTACCTGGGCAAGAACTACGGCGGGCTCGAGTACGCCGACTCGGGGGTGCTGCCGTCGATAGAGTCGGAGCTCTGGAAGGCGCTCACCAAGGCGTGCCTCGTCTTCCCCCCCGCGGGGCAGGACCCGGATGCGGTGGATTTTAGTTGTTGCGACTACTCCAAGTGCGGGAGGACGGACAGGGGCGTGAGCGCGTTCGGGCAGGTCGTCGCGCTCAGGGTGCGCAGCTCGAGGCCTACGGAGGAGAGGAGGAGGAGGGCTCAGGAGAAAGAAAGGGCTAGGTTGGAGAAGGAAGGGAAAGGGGGCGAGGCGGCAACGCAGGCTGGGAAGCAGAAGCAGGGGCAAGCGGAGGAGGAGGAGGAGAAGGAGTGGGATCCCATCGCCGATGAGCTCTGCTACCCGAGGCTACTCAACAAGATCCTGCCCAAGGACATACGCGTCCTCGCGTGGTGCCCGGCGCCGTCGCCCGACTTCTCGGCGAGGTTCTCCTGCGTCGAGAGGCGGTACCGGTACTTCTTCACCCAGCCGGCCGTGCTGCCCCTCCCCGCGCGCGACTCGGGGGATTACCAGCAGCAGCAGCAGCAGCCGGCGGCGTGGCTAGACCTGGACGCGATGCGCGACGCCGCGGCGCGCTTCGAGGGCGAGCACGACTTCCGCAACTTCTGCAAGGTGGACGCGGGCAAGGCCATGACGGACTTTAGGCGCAAGATCCTGTCCGCGACCATCGAGGAGGTACCGCACGCCGAGTCCCCCTTACCGGTCGTGTCGCAGTCGGCTGGTGCGGCGGAGGGGGGCGGCGGCGGACCGCACCCCAAGGTGTACTGCTTCTACGTGCGCGGGACGGCGTTCCTCTGGCACCAGATCCGGCACATGGTGGCCGTGCTGTTCCTCGTGGCGCAGGGGCTCGAGGCGCCCGAGGTGGTGACGCGGCTGCTGGACCACGGCGCCGAGCCCCGGAAGCCCGTGTACAACATGGCCGACGACGCGCCCCTGGTGCTGTGGGACTGCGTCTTCAGGGGCGGCGGCGAGGAGGGCGGCCTGGACTGGATCTACGCCGACGACGACGGGAGCACCGTCGGCTTGCTGCAGAGCTCCTGGGCCCTGTGGAGGGAGAGGAAGATGGACGAGGTGCTCTCTACGGGGTTCATGAACGTCGCGTCCGGGAGGGACCCGTCGGCGAGGCTGCAGGCGGATAAGAAGGGCGGCGGAGGCACGGGGGCCGCTAGCTTTAGGGTCTTTGAGGGAGGGGACGCCGCGAGGTCGGTCGGGAAGTACACGCCCCTGATGAAGAGGGCGAGGATGGAGACGGTCGAGGAGCAGAACGACAAGTACGCCAAGCGCAAGGGCTTCGCGGACGCCGAGGACATGAGGAGGCAGCGCACGGCCAAGTGGGAGGAGGAAAATGGGGGCGGCGGAGACGAATAGTTTTACCGTAGTCCAAAGCCGTATGAAAGGACGGACACAAAGAATGAAGAAAAGAAAAAACATCAAAGCTTGCGAGGGTATCATATGATAGCATAAAGCGTAGGCCGAGGAGGTGGGATGCAAAACGACTCAATGGGAAGAAGAAGAAAGACGAGTGCTTGTCTGGTCGGGGCCTATAAAGTATGGATGCCAATGTTACCCCTCGGACTTCTCGTACAGGCACTCCCTGACCCCCCTCCAGACCTCCTCCACGATGGCCTTGCGCGGCAACAGGGTGGGGAAGACGACGACGAGGTCGGCCTCGCCCTCGACGACGATGACGAGGTAGTACCTGACCTCGAAGCCGCGGAAGGCCTCGTTGATGAGCACGTCGCGGATCTTCTCGGTGGGTATGAAGCGCGTGGGGCGGGAGACGAGGTAGCTCCCCGGGCTCCCGCTCATCTGCACGCCGAGCCCGCGGAGAACGAGCAGCGACTCCGAGGCGTGTGCGCGCAGGGACAGGGCGCCGAGCAGGGCGGCGGCGAGGACGGCGAGGGCGGCGGCGGGGAGGGAGGCTGCGAGGCGGGGGACGAGGGTGCCCGGCCAGGAGGCGTAGAGGCGCAGCAGGCCGTGGCGGAGGGCGTCGGCGCTCAGGACCGAGTCGAAGGATTCGGGGGGAGGGCCGGCGAGACCGGAGTCTTCCCAACGGGCGTGTAGGACGAGGAGGGTCGTGAGGGAGAGGACCAGGCGGGCCGCACCGAGGATGGCGCCGAGGATGCGGAGGGGCGTCGTCGAGGGGGGTAGGGTGGTGACGGTGAATTCGGCCGTGGTGGGCGAGGGCCGGCGGATGCGCAGCCGGGGGCTTGTCGTGAACATTGTTTTGCGGGGCGCGTCGTCTTTTTCTCCCCGCACCCCTTAAACGTTTTGGGGAAGATTGAGGGTGGAGAGAAGGAGGTCTTTGCTCGGGGTTGTTGCTACCTCGCGGTGCTGATCATGGTTGGTGATGCTTGCTGGCAGCTCTCTCTGTAGCCCGGCGGGTTGTCTTTGCGAAATTGGAGTTTTTCTGGAAAGTTGTGTATATATACGGGTGCGAAATATATATAGCGGAGAGACTGCAATGGACTTTTCGTCTCTATACCTGGGTTATCAATTGGCTTTTGTAAATAAGTGCATGGAGAGTTGTCAACCGCAACGCTACAGAGTGGACGGCCAGATAATGATGCAGGGCGGAGCACCAGCTTTCTGGGCAGTAACTACCTTGACACCCGCTACCATACCATATCACCCCTCCCGACATTTCCCCGACCCGGAACCGCGCCATACCTTTATTAATCCTAATAACGGAAAAAATCTCGACTGTAATGGTCTAACGGGGAAGACCCTCGACGTTCGCCTGCCGACCGAATTCCCACCCATTCCGTAAGATCCCCACCCCAGCAGCCGCCCAGCCCGAACGCCCGCGGTGGCCGCCCACTCGCGCAGGCAACTCGCGATGTTTGGACAATAGCTTTACCGCTTGCGGCCCTAAGCACTGGAGACGACACTTGAGGGAGGCTTCACTCTGCAGAGGCATCTCCCCCGTGGCGTGGCGGGCTGGATTACGTGCAGCGGGGGGGTTATGATGGGGGTTCGTCGTCGGCGGGACGGAGGTGTTCGACTCCAACTATTATTTTTTGCTTTTTTTTTTTAGTTGCACATTCTTGTTATTGACCAACTGGCCGTTGTATGATAAAAGAAAATCATTGCTAGTAATGCCGGTTTGCTATCATTTATGCTCATATTGTCCTACTCAGGGTTCTCCGTACGATGGAATCAGTGGTCGTCGGAGTATATGTACCACATCTCTCGCACTAGGCCCTCTACCTCAGTCACCCACATGAAGCACATTTAGTCGAGACCGGCAAGTAATAAGTAAAATCTCTGTTCAGTCCACACGATACTATAAATATTCTCTCTCCCCTTTCAACTAAGAGAAGAAGAACAAGAAGAAAAAGAGCCCGCCAAGAATTGTAAAGAAGTAGTAACAACAAGGAAGTCGAGACGTCAAACAAGTTGCCGCGAGGCAGCATTGTAAAATCACCCTTCCCTAGGCCAAAAAAGAAAAAGGGAAGAAAGAAAAAAGGGTGTGATGTAAAACAGACAAAGAAGGGGGGCCCATTAGGGAATCAACCCCCCGCTGTTTATAAACTAAGCCAAGCGATAAGAAAGAAAAGAAGAAAAAAAAAGATCTCCATGATATCCCCTCCACCGAACGTGAAAGACACGGAATAATAAGGAAAAGAGAGCCCGCCTTTTTTGCCTTGCCGTTTGTTTTCCCTTCAGAACCTTGCTCCTCTCCCTCCATCTTGTAGTCATGAAATCGTGAAGTGAATAGTCGTTAAAATGAGAAAGAAATGCTTAATGAATAAAGGTTAAAAAAAAGAAAAATGGAAATATGTTCCCGAGGTAGAAGAATACATGCAAAAGATGAGCCCATCTCGCAGTGGTCGTTATTTTATGAAGGGCCATGTCCAGGTCGCCCCAATGTTCCTCTCCGTCTTTTGTCGTGAATGTCGTAAAAAAGAAAAGAAGAAGAAAAAAAGACTATATAAGTGAAACAACTTTCAAGGTAAACGTATGTATATGGACAAGGTCTCTACTCTTGAAATTTGTCAACTAGAGACCAAGGATGGCGGGTATCAACTTCAGTATGGCCAGTTCAGTTCATGTGATCGCTAAAAATAGAGAGTATGTTGAGCAAAGCATGCGGAAGCCGAATATGAAATTTGTGATGAAAATTGGGACGCAAGGTTGCGGTAGACCTAGATCATTTCGCTCTTATGAAGCCCCGTAGACATACGCCCCGTATTGTTTTCGATAGGGGACCTGATGGCGTCTTGATCGTACATGACAGGCGGCGGGGCTTTGGCGAAATACGAGTTGGGAATGCTCTCGTAAGGAGCCTCGACGGGGGGAGACTTTGCTCCCCTCTCTTTGCGCCCGCGGCTAGCGGATCTGAGGCGCTCAGTGGCCTTGGAAAAACGGCCTGAGATACTGATACTGTCACCATTGCTGCGACCGCGATTGTGGCCCTTGGAAGGGGGAGCCGGCGGAGGCAGAACAGGAACCATATGGTCGTTGGGTGCTGCAACAGGAGCAGATTCTTCTTCGTCCTCATCCATGACGATTTCAATCATGCCCGCGCTGAGCGCCGACTGTTGGGGACGCTGAGCATGCTGCAGAGGGGGTGGGGGTGGGGGAGGGGGTGTGGCCAGATGCTGAAGCTCCCTGAGCATAGGAGGGACCATTTGGGGAGGAGCAGGAGGAGGCGGAGGAGGCGGCGGAATCATCTCCTCTTGGGACTTGCGGCGGCTTCCAACAACCTCGTCAATCGTCTGGATATCTGCACTTCCCTTGCGTCGGAAGTGAGGAGGGTCATCAGGGATAGGTGCCGACATACTGCGAGGGATGTTAGGGCGCGGAGGGGGCTGGTAGACGCTTGAAGGTAATAGTGTTAACAGCGGCGCATCACCCTGTCCCTTTTCCTCTGGAGAGCGGTCCGGGCTTGCCTGCGGCGAATGTCTCTGAGCAAAAGTCGCGGGGATGGGAGGCACATCAGGAAGCTTTCCCTTCCCCTGAGAATCATTGTCCGTCTCGATGATAAGCCTCATGGCCTTGGGTGTGGCTGGAAGTCCAACATGAGGCCCGTTCCTGGCATACATACTCCTAGGCGGCTCGGTAGCGGAGCGAGGTGGCAGGTTCTCGTCCGACTTGCTGTCGGACATTTCGACACCAATGCGGAAGGCTGGAGATAGAGCACTAGGGTGGGTAATTTGAGGGGCTTGGGGGCGTTTAGCAAGAGACTTGCGACGTTCCTCAAGATCTCGTGCAGCCTGCTCCTTCTTTCGTTGTCTCTCTTCCTTTGTCCTTCGTAGGTCGCCAGCGTGTTCCGTCGAGGTTGCGCGCAAGTGGGACATGAGGGGTGCAACCGTGTCACGAGCTTCAGAGGTATCGCGGAGGCGACTCTTGGATCGATCACGTCTGGTAACTACAGGCGAGTTAAGACCTCGGTTGGCACTTCGACTGTGTTTAGCTCGGAAAATTTCCTGCTCGAACATAGCCCTCTGGTAATCCTCTTCGTCTTCAGAGCCTTGATAATGACGATTTGAAGCAGACAGCGGAACAGGAGAAGAAGGGGAGCGCTGCACAGAGCCGTCACGGCCCTGACTCCTACCTCGAATGTCCAGCGGTGGTGGGCGTGATCGCCCATCCGGGCTTCGGCGGCGGCTGCGGCTCGAGTTCCGGCTTGTTGTCCTGTTGTATCCGCTAACCTTCCTGATGGTACTTGGCTCGCTAGGCTCCTGGTAGCGAGCATTGCCCAGATTGGCAAGATCCTCGGGAGACATGGGGACGGGAGAAGTGGGCGATCTTTTGGGCTTGTGCCACTGGCGCGAGCGTGCGCGACTGCGGTCCTCGGACGCTTCGCGCGATTTCATTGACCTTTCTTTACTTCCATGTCGCCCTCGGGATTCCTGCCTAGTTCTATCTCTGCTTTGGTGCCGACTCCGCGGCTTCTTATCGTTGCTTACAGCGTCGAGGCTGTGAATATAGTCGTCCTGGCGACGAGTATTTGCACGATAGCTGCGGCCGGTGCTGGATGCTGACGTAACAGAGCTGGCAATGGAACCAGGGCCGCGGCGACGACTTGGCCATTGAGGACGGGATGATGCAACGGACGCGTCGGGTGAGGTAATTTCCATCTCTGCCTGTCCCAAGGGAAGTTGCAAGTCAATACCAGTGGGGATGCGATCACGCGACCCGTTGTGACGACTATGATGAGCGTGCTTCATCTTGGCCATGAAGCTCTGATCAGGGGAGGGGGGTCTTTCATCACCCTGGGTTCTGATAGCACGCTGTTTATCGCGCATCATCATGGGACTAGCTGTTGAGGCTCGTGGAAGCGCATTTCCCATAGAAAGATTACCCTCATCTTGTGAAGCCTTGCGACTATGAGCGCGGCGAGGGTCAGCAGTCTTGAGTGGTTCCTCGTACTGAAGTTTTGCGCGGTTCAGATCCGATGTCATCTCGCCAATAGACGGCAGTCGTCCTCTTCCAAAGCTTGGGCCATTCCCACGTGCAGTCGTTGGTGTATTGAATCTGCTATTATTGGAAGGGCGGAGGAAGGCCGTAGAGGCCTCATATGTTCCACCAGGTGAGATGGCAGATTCGGCAATGGGGGTAACACCACCGGCAATAGGTGTCTGCCCGTCATCATTTTGGGAGTAGAACTTGGACTTGGACGTATCACCAAATGTGGTAACGAGCTTAAGCGCAGACGCCTTAGCAATGCTGCGTTGAGGCCCCCGTTGAACTCCTGGGGGAGATAAAGGAGGGCTCAGCACCTCAGGGATACTCGGGTTGACACCTTGGAAGGTAAGTTGAGCCGCCGAGGGAGAGGTCCAAGGTTCAGTGGACTCCTGATCAGTACAGGCGAAGCATCGAATCGCGAGCTGTTGTTGACCATGCTGAACGGCCCATTCTCCCCACTTCTTGATGATGGATACCTGACGCTCCCAAACACTTGGGGAAACTAAGCAGGTCAGGATAAGGGCTTCCATGTAGCGTTTGTGGGAGATGTAGATCTCGATCGCATCATTGTGATCGCCCATGCCAAGCATGATAGTGACAGCAACATGGACATCACCGGACTCAAGCAGTCTCTGAACGAAAGCTCGTCCTAATTTGTGTTGCGAAGCTTGTCCACCGATGCCGCTCAAAGCAAGGAGCATCCAGTCGGAAGATGTCATATTCTGCGAGCTGGCCGCCATGATATCTGTTTCCATGTCTCCAAGCCACTTGGCCAAAAGAATTCTTGTCGGTGAACCATTGGGATGCCTGGTCATCTCATCCCGGATCATGTCCTCAACTTCCTGGTGCCAACCAAAGATAGTGCTTAACATTTGCCGGCGAAGGTCGTCATTCGTGAGGCGGGAGTTGTTGGAGTTAGTTGGGTGCCTGTAAGGAATGTCGCTTAGGCGAGTGCGAGTGAACTTGAAGAGGTCATGAACTTTGTTGTCCTCGTCCGGGCTTCTTGGAATTTCGTTGCGAAGACGCGACGGTCGCTGTCGCGAGCGGCTTGCCGACGACATCGATGACACGCTGGTGTTGCTGAAAGTGTAGCCCATAGAATACTGGTCGATATCCTGCTGATTATATCCGTCTTGCCTGCGATTGCCTACAGTCGTTGATTTGAGGGATGACCCAGCGGAGATGTAAGTGTTCTCGGTCATACCGCGAGATCGAAGCGAGCTAGGATATCCGCCAGGAGTGCGTGAACCGGACGAAGACACGTTGTTGCTTAGCATCTCCTTGCGGTTACTGACTGGATGAGCCATCTCGTAGGAGTCATCTCCAGAGGATTCAGGACCAGCCTGGTTAGCGATACGGGCAAAAGGCGTCATATGATCCTCATCACTCTCCGAAACGCCAATCATATCAATAGGTATCGAAGAATTGCTCTCAGATTCCGACGTATTGATCGTGGTCGATGAGTGAACTGACTTATCAGCACCAGGCTCCTCTATCGAGTTGGGTGGGGAAGGAGGCAGCAGGTTAACAGGGTGTTGTATGTTGGCCACCATGATGGAGGGTGAGTTAAGGTCGAATTGTTGAACCGTACTATTGGGGCCCAAAGTGAACAGGCTTGCACCAGGGCCGTAGACGGCAAGGCCTTTGACATGCTCCAATGTAGGGATGTTATCCGAAGTGACGTGCTTTGTCCTAACATCCCACGACAGTGTTTGGCTGCAATAGTGTTAGTAAGTATGTCATCACGCATGGATACTTAAGCGCGCGCGTAGATGCTGGTGGCAATTGCGGTGTGTATGTACAGAGATGTACTTACGAGTCGGAGAATTGAATGACACGCCCGTTTTTTGACCAACCCATCCAATTGGGACCCTCTGAGAAGTTGTCAGACCGCTTGAGGATACGAACCACCTTTGCAGCATCCTCTGCCGTGTGCGACTTGGCTATGCTCCACACGCGAAGGTCACCGTTGTGAGTTTGGGTCGCTAGCATGTCTGACTTTTGCCTAGATGACGAGGCATGCCAGGACAGTGTGACTATAGGTGAAGGCCCTCGAGACGTAGTGAGATTGTGTAAGATGGTGAAATGAGGATGAAGAGTCGCTATGAGTAACGACCCATTCTGGTATCTGTCGAGTACGAATGAGCATAGAACACAAGCAACACGCAGTCCATGATTTCGGTAACTTACCCAATCGCGAAAGTTCTACAGTCGGCTGATGGTGCCAAAGCTGTTACTGCTATCTGATCCAACGTCCTTACAGACATGTGCTCTGATGTCTGTGGTTCGAAGGTGATGATGCTACCTTGGGCGTTACCTGAGGCTGGTCAGTTACGGAATCGCGTGCACGTCAGGGGATAAGTTTGTCACATACCAAAGGCGACATTACCACTGCGCATCCATGCTGCAGCTGTGAGATGTTCATAGGATGCGAACCGTGCGACTTCGTCCCCCGTCATCAAGTCCCACACGATCGCCGTCTGGCCTGCATCATAACTTACCACCAAGCGACCTGCGCCACCTTCACTGTGATTGTCGACAGCAAGAAGTTGAACCTCGTCCGAGTGTCGAGAGAATCTTCTATCAATAGTCAAAGTATCGTGATGGCACACAACGATAGATGAGCCCTGAGAATATAGGAACATAGAGCCGGTGGCGGCACATGGGTCAAAATATTTCGGTGCCGGCATGGCGCTGAAATCTTGCACGGTGTGTCCAGGTCGCTTCCCGGCAGACCTTCCCGAACCCTTTGAGAGGGCTCGACTCCGCGAAGGTGCGGACATGGTGAGCTTGATATCCTTGTTGATCGCTCAATCCAGATTGGAGACGAGGTACGCCAGAAAAGGTGCGTAGCCTGACAAGAGCAACAGTACTCGGGAAGAGAGCAGGTCCTGCAGGAACTGTCCTCCCCGGACGCTCTCCTGTGAAAACAAGTCGTGCGATGCGACTGTGCACACAGACTGTTCCACGAAAGCTGAGAGCGAGTTCTTGGAGGGTGCCGGTCCGCAGATACAGCACTTTTCAGCTCCTCCGTTTCAATGGTGCACCAACGGCTAACGACAAGAACAGTAGTCTTTCAACTTCAAATCATGCCTCGAGTCTCCTTAGACTATAATGGTCCAGGCCGCTTTGGGGGGGCGGTTTTCGTCGTGGCCGCGGGTACGAAGGATGTAAGCGTTGAAGCTACGGTTTTCGAAATATTAAGCCGCTGCAACAGAACACAAACAGGAAATTGCGCAGCTGAAAAATTGGGCCTTTGTGTTCCTTATGTCTCGGGCTTCGATATGTAATGGGTCGGTCGAAAAAGGGGGAGAGTATTGGAAAAAATGCAGGAGTAGATAGGCGATGGTCAAGGGTGGATGTTGTAGCGGTTTTGCACTAGACGCGGGTGAATGGGAGTACAAGAAGCTTGCGTGAGGCCGTTGAACGGTAGAAAAAGACCATGCAGACCCAAGGATGAGAGGGGTGGGTCGGCGCTTGTGAGTGGAATGTGGTTCTGTGTGTCTGCGCGCGTGAATGCAGCTTAAGATCCGGGGGTGGTCTTTTTTCTTTGCTTTTTTCCCTCTCTCTTCCTCTGTTTGGTGTCGTTAGGGGTGGTTGATGGTGTACCACAACAGATGGTGTGTAAGAGATGAATGTACGTAGCCCAAAACTACGGAAAGTTGATGAGAGGGGGGGGAGACAATGTGAAACAGACAAGCTGGATCAAACACGAAAATAAAAGGAGAAAAAAAAGGGAAAGAAACCAAAGAAGGAGGGAGGTATTCGAGTAGAGTAAAGCAGAACAGAGCAGTATTCGGGGGGGGGGAGAAGTGTAAAGAAAGGTGTGGTGTGAGGCGTGAGGTGTGAGGTACATTAGACACAGATGGTGCCCGTTACGGGAACTGGTGCGTGTGATGGACATTAAACCTGTCCAGCATGGCGCCTAAACGACCGAGGTGTGGCCTGTTAGCGGTCGATTTGGATATACCATATAAATTTAGAGGCCAGTCTGCGGCCGGAGACTCGACGACTCGACAAGAAAGCGGATACGGAGCGGATGGCCAAGGATAGTAGCATGCAGCGTCTAGGGCCCCCCTCTCTTCCCCTCCCCTTGCCCTTCAAGGCTTCAACCCACTGTCATCCAAAGACGTGCCGGGCATGGGCTTTGTTGCTGTGAATGGGTGATCGGAGAGGGACTAAACGGCGGTTGCGAATCCACGCGGTGGATCTCTCTCCACATTCAACCGTCATGGTCTTGACTTATCGTCTTCCTTTCCCCAATTACTGGTGAGAATGAGGCCGATTGATAGGAAATGATATCGAGGCTGGCGCCCGATCAATTGCAATGGACGTTTGTATTGGGCCCTAAAAGAAATAACTCTCATCACAAAACCCTCCCCGTCGCTTCGCTTGGCCTCAATCTCTCTCCTGGCGTCCTGGCCCGGCATCCCGGCTCGCGCATGGTAATATACGTAGCAGGTACGGAGTAGGGTTACTTACATATTACATTACCACGCCGCCAACGCACCAACACTGCCATGCCCTCCCATTCAGAATTTAGCCATGCTGTGGCTTGCCTGCTGCAGGCTTTGGTGGTGGCATGTCACATTGGATGTGGTCGCACGGAAGCCCGTCCTGCAGGTGCTAGAAGCCAGCATGAACACGACTTCTCTGGTGCCTGGCATGGAACAATGCCGGTCCAGCGTATAGCAGCGAAGCAAGAGCGTGGTGGTGGTGGGTGGGTGGCGTGCCCTGCAAAGGCTAGCTCGGTTTGCTTGGTTTGCTTGCTTGCTTAGTTGCCCAGTTGCTTGGTTGCTTGCTTGGGTCGGACTCGAATGAAACCCCACGCATGTCGCCCCTCTCTCGATTCCTCGCTCGCTCAGGATTACGGAGTACCATAGTGCCATGGAAAAAGGAATTAAAACAAGAGGTCTCTCTCCGTATGGAGAAGGAAGAATATGTGCGCCTTGTCTGGTTGGGCACCTTGAATGTTGTCGACCTGGAGAGTGCGGGGCTCGAGAAAAGGCGACGTTCAATCGAAGTTGTCGACGTAGCGCCGGGCTCGTAGAGGCCATATGATTGGTCTCGGCTTATGCAAGTCGTTTCGACCATTGAGCCAATAGGAACTCAAATCACCCACGTTACCGCAGGGGTCCACCATGGCTGCCCCGCTCCCTGCCCCTAGATTTTTTTCTTCTAGCGACCCCAGAGTTGCGCTAGCCCCTTTTAGGTCCAGCAGCACTTCTGTCACTGACTGAGTTTGGCTCTCCTCGCCCATCACCACTGGTCACACCTTACGGAGTGCGCATTATCACTTGTTGTTGGTAGATCCCATTATTGAGCTTTGGTCTTATCACTACTCCATACTCCATGAAAACACATCTCGTGAGCATCCCGCCATCCCCACGACGGGCCGGTCCAGTCATCACTATCCAAATGGTTTTTCCCCTATCGTACGTACTCCGTAGTTGTTGAGTAACAAAGGGATGTGGGGAGGCTGCCATTGTCCTACCAGTTTCCCTTCGTCTAATGTCAACATGACATGCAACTTGAGCAGTGGTACTCCGTAAACAGTACGAAGGACGGAGTACGGGTTAGCATGGTTGCAGTTGCAGGACATACTCCATAGGTTTCCTGAAACAATCAATTCGAAGCAGAATGCCACACCGATGAGAACTGTGTGTGAACCTGCATACACGTGTATGCAGAGTCGGAGCTGGGTATCCCTTGCAAAGCGGCCATTTTGTTCCCATCGCGGCTTAGGCAGAATGTGACGACTTTGCAGATGCAACTCTGTCCGTGACACATCCGAATCATCACGCGGCGTGATATGTGCTATTCTTTGAAGCTTGG
The DNA here is from genome assembly GCA_026184415.1 of Trichothecium roseum. NCBI lineage: Eukaryota > Fungi > Ascomycota > Sordariomycetes > Hypocreales > Trichothecium > Trichothecium roseum. The sequence goes on from CM047948.1 coordinate 962,411, forward strand.
GAGCGGGGATGCGTTAATTCCCGGATGCGCCCGGTACATACGAGCCAAACACACTCCCAGTAATCGGATAGTCACAGCCAACAGCATATTTGCCAATGAATTCAAGGCGGGAAGTAGAAAACGGTGCGTCCCTGCAGGACTAGGCGAGCAAACAGCAAACCTACGCGGAGTACCATGCTTCCGATGCATTTTCATGCACTGCCCTTCACAGTGCAATAATTGGGCTGTAGGTATGAAGTAGACACTGCCATCAATTCCTGCAACAGCACAAACAGTATGGGATATATTAAACTCATGCGCCTCAAAAAGCTTCTAACCTTGGAGAATTTTCCACGTATAGAATATGCAGATGGGTGACCCCAGATGCTGTGTGTGGGGTTGACTTCGTCCGGATAAAGGCATGCGTTGTCAACATAGGTAGATTTAACGATCTCCACGTAGGTACTCCGTGGATGTGTCAAAGCCAAAGTTGTATGCACGTCCAGATGGTGACATTCTTCAATCCTACCTTCATATTTAAACGCTATGTCAACGCGGCTCTCGCTTGATGCCAAGTGTATTGCAGATCATACACAGCCTCGCGGCTATTTCATCCGATGGTTAGGACCCAAGGTTATTTTAAGACGCAGCATTCGTGCTACCCATCCAGACCTGCAAACTTAGCCTCGCTGAAATAAAAAAAAGTTGGAGCCGGGTTTGCAGAGGGGTGGGCATCGAGCCCTTGCGCCAGAAGACACAGACTTTGGCCTTGGAGAGCTAGTTTGAAGAAGAATATACTAATTAAATAACCACATACTTCTAAGGGTCGGCATAGTTGCATACCTTGTTGTTATTTTCTTCGTAGTTGTGAACAGGCACAAGTTCTTATTCGCAAGATGAGGGTCTATGATTATTTTGATAGCCAACTAATACTGGTGCTTCCCCATCGTCAACAGGCGACTGTGCATACGGCATCTCCGAATTAAATCAAATTCGTTTAATGAATAACTATATATGTATGGCCGAATTGTACTTGACTAGATTTTATTTGCTGTTTCCACTGCTATTCCATGCGATATGACGTTTTAGCCGTTAGAACCACCGCACCTATCCTATGTTCCTAACATGAAGCGTGATTGTAGACCAGTAATCCGCCGCCACGTCCCAGCAATACGTTGATTAATTTCGACAATCGTCATTAGGATTGAGCACTGACATTAGGGGATGTTGTTTCCATGCAAGTTTACGTTCTGGCTGCTTCTCCTATTGTTGACTGTTGTAGAGGACCTTTTTTAGTGATAACTGTCATTGCATTTTTAGGCGGCAAGAATTGAGTTGCGGGGAATGTTATGAGTCTATTATGGCAAATGCTGCTATCCTTTAGTATATCAGTTTGAATTTACCTAGCTTTAGAGGTAGCACTATCTACTGGTAGCGGCAAGCCACTCCTAGTGACTACAATCAATGTAAAGGTCAGGACGAGAATAAAGAGAGTCATGATGCGGTGGAAATTCAAGAAAAGAAAGTGGTGGACCCGCCTGTAGGTTGTGCTCCGGCGAGTTGGTTGTGCGTCTTACGGAGTGCGGATTACACGTACGGAGTAGGATTGTACGGAATGCTCAATCTCCGCACTCCGTAATCCGTCCTGACCATGGCTGCCAAGGCGTGTTCCTGGATTGACGTCATGACAATTGGAAGCTGAATTGCGTTGAGCTGAACAAATTCGTCAACGACCATGGAAGACGCCAAGCTATTCCTTTGAGCTTATGACGGGGATTTGGAGTGTTCCACTATCCAACTACCTTGAATATCACTCACTTTCTATGCTTTGCGTTTCATCAGAGCCTAGGGTTCACTGCTACTCCGTACAAAAACGACACCAAAGCGCGACCCCATATCCCGATATCCCACAACCCGAATTTCTCTCACGCGGGACTCTAAACATCATAACTTCCTCGACGCGATGAACTATGTCTCTTGTAGGGTAGCATCGCGCTTTACGCAACGAACAACGGCCTTGAAAGTGTGTACTCAGTCGTCGACGCTCCGTCCCCGAGCGCAAGCGCAATGGAGCTCGTTGCGGGCTCAAGCATCAGCAGTTCGCCCTCTAGGTGCTTCGATCTCAGGGTGTCGACCATTCACGACATCCAATAAAGGTAGTCGCGAAGCTGAGACATCAAACCCAGCGAGTCAAGAATTCCAGGACAAGAATTACGTAGCCAGTGGTACCGCCCAAAGAAAGGTCAATGACAGACCATGGCAACGAGAAAATACTGGAGCACATCCAGAGCCGACGCCGGAATATGCTTCACCAGCGGGAGATTCAAAAGGTATCTAATCACCTTGTTACTATGCCCCGTCATTCTAAAGGGCGATGGCCTGTTGCAAGAATGCCGGCAACTGACTTTAAACTTGTTTTAGGCCGGCTTTTGACCACGCCTACCCGTCTGCTGAAGCTTATCCTGCCTATGCCTTTTGATCCCGATCAACGATACATTAACGCACCAGTACAAAAGAATAGCCGGGATGATGGGGCCAAAGTTGAACCTCTGGCACTTCTCGTTCATCCGCAACAACCGCTATCTTATCTTGAACGACTTATCCAGGCAGAGATTCCGCCTCTGGATGCCGATGGAAGAGAAAAACTTCCCGAGGTTGTCTTCCGAGCCGAGGCAGATCGGGACGAATCTCATACACGCAAAAGCAGCGACAATGTAGCATCTTATTCTGGCCTGGGTCGCGAAGGTCCCGAGAGAAGTGAAGCGAACTGGGTCCGCTGGAGTGGTAGCACTGAAGTCGGGGATTTCATTCGAGACGCGGCAAGGGGGAAGGAGTTTGCGATCCATATCGAAGGCCTTGGGCAGGAGTTGAGGGTCGCGGTCCCAAGTTTCAAGGACAGAACACATTACATGCGAGTAAGGCTACGAAGGATGTCGCAGCAGATTGATCAGATGGCCAAGCTCAAGAACGAGTGTGACCAGCTTGCCCATAAGTCAGCTCACCGTTTGGCACAAGGTGGATTCGCCGCCCTCGCCGGATGGTGGGGGATCGTTTACTACGTTACTTTCCACACCGACATGGGATGGGACTTGGTCGAGCCAGTAACTTATCTTGCTGGTTTGACAACTATCATGGGTGGTTATCTGTGGTTCTTGTACATGAGCCGAGATCTGAGTTACAAGGCAGCCATGAACCTAACGGTATCCCGGCGTCAGAATGCTTTGTACCAAGAGCGAGGGTTTGATGTGTCATCATGGGAGCACCATGTTCACGAGGCTAATATGTTGCGGAGAGAGATAAAGATCGTTGCCAACGAGTACGATGTTGAGTGGAATGAGATGAAGGACCTCGGTGGCGAAGAGGTCAGAGAAGTGTTGGAGAGTGAGGAGAAGGATGATGAGAAGGATAAGAAAGATAAGAAGAAGGGAAACAAAGAGCATGAGAAAAATACCAAGAGTAACTAAGACTCTATAATGGTGGGTGTAGGGGGAATATGTTTCAACCTGGTGTCTACCTCTGTGTGGTACTACTAAGTATTGTTTATCGAGCGAGGAATCTACCGTTGGGAATACATTCGAATATATTTTTTCTGAAGAAGATAAAAGTAATAAGATGCCAACAACCATAATTGCCCTGTCTTGCGCTCACGGGGAGCAGATCGCGTGGCATGGCCAGAAAGAAAGGCGACAGTGGTTAAGGAAACCATCCCGACTTATTATCGGTCCGCGTGAGGCTGCTTGGCGACGAAAAGATTCGGATTTCATTTTTATCAGCTGGCTAAACGCTAATAACAGGGAATGACAAATGTTCAAGAAACAAAGATTCTCTGCGGGTATACTACTAGGCAGACTGCAAGTCATCCATTCATTCCTTTTCTTTTTCCTTTCCTTTTAGTACTTTTCATCATCGGAGGCTCTGTACCCAGTGGGTGGGTGGTGCCGTGATGGCACTCCCGTCCACTTACATGCTCGCGAATGGTAATCACTGAAACGGAGCCGGCCGCCTGTAAAGTTAGAGTAAATGGCCTGACATGACGGCTGGAGCTGCTCGTCCCGATGCGCTACGATAACTTGATCCCGGTGCGATTTCGTTTTCTCTCAGGCTCATGTTGGACGAAGAGAGACCTTCAGTACTTTGGTTCCCGATCTGTTACTTATAGCCATCATTCGACTCTTATTTTCCGATTCCTCTTATTTCCTCTCCCCCCCCCCCTCCCCCCCCCCCCCCCCCCAAAGATTCATTTTCCCAGTCATTCGGCCCCCAACGACGGCATCTCCGTTGCCATTGCCCATTGTCGCAAAAAGGGCAAGTAATGCGCCCAGTGCCCAGTACCCAGTGCCCACCACCAACACCCCGCGTTTGGTGACACTGGAGCTCTGACATCGAGCTACCCCTCCACCTACACAGTCGCACAGTCGCACCTACATACCTAAATAGCCGTCACTAGAAATCAGCGCAACATAATAAACCTACCGCAAACAATGCCGCCACAGATTCTACACCTTCCGGACGGGCAGACCTTTACAGTCTCGCCTGTCTTTGGTGGCGTCGGCTTTCGAAGCCACGAGCTGAACGCGAACCACCATCACCCATTCCCTGTCGGCTGGACTATTATCCTCCACAGTGAGTGGGATGCGCCTCAGGATGAGATCTGCGATGAGAAGGATATGCTCGAAGGCGAAGATGAGCGATTGAAACCCCAGAAAAAGATCAAGTCTTTCAATAAGCCGACGCTGCAAAACGACTGCATGTTCATCTCATCCATGTCGCAACCTTCCAGTAACGAGTATAAACCTGCTGCGAGTCCTACCCGTCAAATTGCCATGATGCTGTGGGTATCGCTTTATTGGTATTTTCACCAGCCACAGCCCTCGCCGTACCTAGAGACGGAGGCTTCGAAACATACGCCGGAAAAGGCTCGGCCAAGAGGAGAGTGGAAGGTCCGAATCAGGAGAGACGGCGTGCTTAGGGGACGCAACCTGATTCCTAAGCTGGAGAGGATGGGACTGATTGCTTCCGAGGATACGGCGGTCGGAACTTCCATGGATGACAGTGGTACAGGTTGGCAGGACATGTTCGTGTCCAAGTGCATGTTCTGGCAGATACCGGGAAGGCTATTCCTCTTCACGTTGCAGCCAAATAGAGCTATGGCATCGTATCCCGGGTCTCCAGTCTCAAGCCGGCCTGGCTCGCCGACCAGGGAATCATCATGGCGTCACAGTCAGGGCAGCTCGCCTCACGGACACCAGAGGATGGAGAGCGACCTGCCCGGAGGCACGATACCTACCACGATGCTGAGTGCTCCTGGAACCCCCGTGGGTCCCTTCTACTCTACATCCCATTTGCCCACGTACTATCCACCTCCGCCAATGCAGTTTACTTATACCAACGGCATCAAACACCCACTGAGACCCAAGCCGCCGAGGATGGGAGAGACGTTCTATTCTCGCTTCGTGCCGAGCGTTGGGCAATTCCTGTCCTTTCGTGTTGCCTCGGCATCGCCAAAGCCCGTCCCTCATCTAGGTCCGGTCGGACCAGCACCCCAGGAGAATGGCCATCTAAGCACTATGAGCGATACGTCTCTGCTTCAGACTTGGCTTTCCAAACCTAGGGTCAGTGCGTTTTGGGGAGGCTATACCCCAAGCTTTTTGACGGATGCGCTCAACCAGAAGAACTCGTTCCCCGTGATTGGTCTTTGGGACGGCGTTCCCTTTGGATACTTTGAGGTATACTGGGTGAAAGAGGACACCCTGGGACAGGTCTTGGGTAACGATGCAGAGGCCTGGGATAGGGGTCTTCACGTCCTTATTGGTGAAGAGTGGGCCCGAGGAAAGGTGCCCGTCTGGCTCACCGGCTTGGTTCACTGGGCTTTCTGCGTGGACTATCGCACTCAGAATGTGTGCATGGAGCCGCGAGTAGACAATGACAGGTATGTACACGCTCCAGGGATACTAGTTAGGGCATACTGACGAGTACGACAGGTTCCTGACACGACTGCAAGAATGTGGCTTCTCAAAGGAGAAACAGGTTTCTCTACCGCATAAGCAGTCCTGGTACGTTAAGCTACGGAGGGATGCGTGGGAAGGACCAGCGCTTTAGATGAGAACATATCAAAGGGGCAATGATTTGTAGATTCGTTGATGATCTCTATGCCATATTTCTAGCATACTATCCATGATAAATGACCGTTACGACATGCACATTATTTGGTGGTGAAGATTGAATTTCTACGATATTGATTCTCTCCGGGGAAAAGAACAACACCGCAGGGCGAGCGAGTATGATGCTTGTATGCACGTCTGCATGCATATATATATATGCTTGCATACTTGGATACAGGAAAAACCCCTACCAGTACGTTAGTTATTGCATAACAATTCAGGCCTAGTCGTCTCTTCTCCTTTTCTTCTCTCCAAACCTTTTTTCCCACCTATACTTGCACGCCTTGCTTCCTTTCTTGCTTCGCTGGCGGGTCCTCTATGGATAGAAGCTACGCATGGGCAAACGATCTGCAACAAGACTGACATAAGATTAAAAGACCACTGGGTGCGTATGTGTGTGTACTGAAGAAGAACAGGACTAGATATATTTGTTACGATGGCAGAGTGACGGGTTGCAAAAGACTGCACGTCATAGGGGGAGTGAGCTGCGGGGTATCATACGACGTGAGATAATACAGCCCTCGGAAGTGACGGAGTGACGGGGGAAGGGGGACTTGCAATTCTGCCATGTCCCATTTCTCATTCAAACCGACGATTTCATACAGATCAACTGATTCGGCACACTCAGGGCAGGACCGTAGCAAGTCACTTTTTACCCTTGCTTGAAGAGATTCCGATTTTCTTTTTTTTTTAATAAAATAGCCAGCGCTTTGGATAAAAGACGGAAAAAAAAAGATGTCGAAGCCAGGAGCTCATGGAACCAAGTACATTCCCCCCACACGCAAACACGCACGTCTTGAGTACTTTACTTTTACAAATCAGGACTAACAGCGACTTACGTTTCTTTTCCCCGTCTTTCCACGAAACGTGAAGCCTCGTCGAGCTCGCGCAATATATTCTCAGGGAGGGGCCTAAAAAGGTCCTGCCCGCCACCCGCCGCGTCCGCGTGCTGCATAACCGCGCCTTTGTGGTGGACACGGTCCGCGCCGCGCACGTGTGGGAGCACGACGCGTACCCGCAGTTCTACGTCCCGGAGGGGGAGATCAGGGCCGGCGAGTGCACGCTGAGCGACAAGACGTCCATCTATCACCACGACGACGATGACGACGACGACGGCGGCGGCCGCGAGAGGCGGGAGGGAGGTGCGGTGCCAGCGGCCGTGTGCGAGTTGACGGTCCCGGGGGCTTCGCGGGGCTTGCCCGAGGTCAGGACGGACAGGGTGCTGCGCTTCACGGATGAGTGCGGGTTGCGGGAGCTGGCCGGCATGGTGAGGCTCGAATTCGGAAGTATGGGTAAGTGAGCTGACGGGAACCCCCCCTTTTTTTTAATTCAAACACACACACACACACACACAAATATACACGCACAGAGAGAGAGAGAAGGAGAGGGAATTCGACTAACCGCAGACCCGCTATCGAGGGAAACAATCAACAGACCAGTGGCTGGAAGAAGACGTACCCATATACGTCCACCCCAAAGACCCCTTCAAGCGCATCGACATACTCCCCTCCCAGCGCCCCATCGAGGTCCGCGTAGCGGGCCAGACCGTCGCCAGCGCCGCAGGCTCGACGCACCTCCTCGAGACGGGCCTGCCGACGCGGTACTACGTGCCCCTGACCGCCGTCGCCGACCAGGCCAGCCTGCGGCCCAGCGAGCTCGTCACCAGGTGCCCGTATAAAGGTGAGGCGCAGTACTACCACGTCGTCGTCGGGGGGCAGGAATACGAGGACCTGGCGTGGTATTACCGGTTTCCGACGCACGAGAGCGCGGGGGTGGCGGGGCTGGTGTGCTTTTACAACGAGAAGGTTGATATCCTGCTCGACGGGGAGTTGCTGGAGCGGCCGACGACGTGGTTCTCCTGAGTTTTGCGAGGAGCTGTAGGGCCGGCTGCTTTCGTATCCCCATCTACATGCACGGCAAAAGGGCCGCGTTCACGCTCTTCTCTCAGTACAGATTGAAAGCCATGGATTATGTGTCATTAAAAAAATACTTGAGGTTTGTCTATATACGAAGGGCCTACGCGGTCCTGGTGTTGAGTGTGGTGTATCCCGTTGTTCATTACAATCCGTATTCGCCCCTGCGAAGCCCGTATCCCAGCCGTTTTCCAAGGTTATCCTGACCGCTCGCTGATAATATACAATAAAAAAAAGATTAGTCGCATATGGGTATAAATTGCGGTGCCCATGGTCTAGCTGGGAGATATCAGCTGTCGGTAATTTTCATCGCCTCCGGTCAGCTCTTGATGCCCAGTCGCGCCGATAACCGCTTCTGCCCCGGCTTGTTCCCGCCGCGGCGGGCGCCATGTTTGCCGCCGACGGCAGGCTTCTTCAGGCCCAGGGCCAGCATGATGGGCTCGTTCTTCCGCTTCATGTTGGCCTCGGCGATGTCGGCGAGGGCGGCGTCGACCGAGGCGCAGTAGTCAGGGGTGTAAAAGCGGCCGTTCTTGAGCTCGGCGGCGTGTATGGGGAGGGGCACGAGCGAGAGGGCGGGCAGGTCGGCGAGGTCGAGGCCGCTGAAGATGGTGCGGCCGTCGCAGCCGACGCCGACCGGGTGGCTCGAGAGGTCGCCGGCCGTGGTGGCGCTGTAGTCGGGCAGCTCCTCGCCCGCCGGGTCCCGCGAGGGGCCGTACATGCCCCGGGAGCGGATGCCCACCTCGTGCAGCCGGTCGTAGGCGACCATGGCCCTGGCGCCGTACTCGTCGCCCATCTGCTCCAGCCTGTCGGACAGGACGATGTCCGAGTCCACCAGGCTGGCTACCCTTTCTTGTACCTGCGAGCGGTGGCGCTGTGCTTCGAATTCGTCACCCCTGCGAACACACGCCATGGTCAGAAACTGATTTGGACTTGCATGAAGAAGAACAAAGGAAGAAAAAGAGGGCGTTGGAAGAGGTTTGAGGGTTGAAGTTTGAGGGGGTTCTTCTTACACTCTGAGTACGCTGAGTATCTTGGTCATGAGAAACTCGGTGACCCGCAGGCGATCGCTGTGCTCCCTTAGCTGCGGCTCGTGCCGGCGGCAGACCGACTCGGGGCCTGGCAGACCCATGTAGGCGGCGTCGACGCGCATCTGCACGAGCTGGGTGCCCAGCTCCGACAGGGCGAGGATGGACTCGGCGAGGACGACGATGACGTCGTCCAGGGCCACGAGGGCGGCCCTCCCGGGGTACTGCAGGCGCCCGCGCTCGGCGTGCCGCAGGTACTTGTACAGGACCTGGGCCGTCAGCTTGAGCGACTGCACCGCCCGCCCGGCACGGTCGAGCCCGGCCGTGGCCCCCGCCGGGTCAAGGTTCATCCCCGCGATGTCGCTGTGCGTCTGGAAGGCGTCGGCGATGAGGCCGATAGCGCCGTTGGACGCGGTCACGACGTCCGAGGCCGAGTCGAAGTCAGGCGGCAGCTCCAGCTCCGATCCCACCGGCGAGCCATGGTCGATGGCGGCGGCGGCGGCGGTGGTGGTGGTGATGGGCTCCGGCGAGGAGGCTTCGCTCTGGAAATTTAGTAATCTGGAAAACATTCTGATGTGTGTGCGAGTTTGCTGCCGGGACAGCCCGGCGCAGGACAGGCTCATATTATAAGTTCGGACCAAAGAAGAGGCGAATTCCAAGAATGGACGACAAAAAAAGGGACCTAATGGCCTAGATCCCGCCCCTCCGGAAACAGCGGGACCAGTAGAGGCTAGGGGGACAGTGGAGGGGCACTGTTGGTGGTGGTGGGGTTGATTGATTTGCCCACTAACAGGCCCTAGGGAGGATTTTTTCTTGTTGGTGACTGATGTGATCGGGATAGAGGAGGGGCACGCCGGGGGTGGCGGTTTGTGCGCAAGTGCATGCGCTGGAGCGCCTGTTACAATCTGTGCCGAGCCAAAGCGCCAGGCTGTGTAAAACGGGTAGCGGACGTGCAAAAAAAAAAAGAAGAAGTAAAAAATCAACGACCTTCCATTCCAGCTACAGAAGCGGTCGGGTTAATCTGTCCCCCGAATCAGGCGAGGGGGGTTTTCGCTTCCCGGCAGGAGAAAGCACGGGGGGAGAAATGGGCGAATATGATGTATCGATGACACTTCCAAGGTTACAGTCGCTACTAGTAACAACGGAGTAAAAGAACTCGCCTCTGTTGGTGTTTTTTTTTGGTGACTCTGCCAAGGCCGACAGAAACCTCGAACACGAAGAGAGAGAGAGAGAGAGAGGGAGAGAAAAGACAAGGATCTTTGTGGCGGCTATTCGGAGAGCCTCAATGGGGGAACTTGATTTATATTTTATGTTTTGGTCAAATAGGTAGATGGAGTATGACACTTCTTTAGGCAGTGAGCCATCCCATAGATGTAGAGACATCATCTGGGGGATTAGCAGGGTCTATGAATCAACTATGACTGGCAGTCCTTGGTAGCCTTGGAAAGAGGCGTGGTTGCTGTACCCTATGACTCTCGAGTGATGTGATGAGATTCTGCTGGTCGGCAGGCACACACACACACACATACATATGCGATACTATATCTATCCAATGCCATGGAATGGAATGGATGGAGGTCTGCAGCTTGGCCTACCACGACTCCGTATAGCAAGTACTAGCTGCGGCGGTAGTGTGTGTGTTTACTCTTAGTGCTACCCGGGGGGGTGACAGAAGGCGAGCTTTTAGGACATACTAAAACGCCCTTCAACTCACTAGCAGCCAGAAAGAAACGCTTTCCCCCCATTTGCCTCTTTGCCTTTTTGCCTTTTTCTTTCCCTTGCATGCGGAATACTTACTACTTAGTAGTAAGTAATAGCAGATGGTGACCTGGTGTGGGTGCTATGGATGGAGCCGATCGGCTCCGAATCTAGGCAGGGCTGAAAGTGTTTTTTTTCTTCTGCTTTCTTTTTCCAACTTTCTGTTCAACCACACACTTTCATCCAGTCTGTTGACTCAACGGTGCTGCATGCTACTCACCAATAGTGAGTAAGAAAAGGAGTGAGAAAGAGGAAAGAAAAAAAGGAAAGAGGAAAGAGGAAGAAAAAGTTGAAAAGGCACGGGACCACCTGTTGTTGGTCTGCAGACATTGGTGACAAATGAAGGGGGGTCAGTTTACTCCATACTGCTGTTGTAGGCTCTATGCTCCGTGCCTCTTTTGTTGGTCGGTGACGGGTTGATGCCAGTTGCTTCAATGGGGTTGGTCGTTTGGTCGGGGCGGTTCGCGCTGGTCGCCGTCCCTTGCACTTGTTCTACGGATACGCATGCATACGCATACGAGCGGCCGCCTCGACCGGTGCTATTGTTGGCCACGGTTATCCGTAGGTGGTGCATCAAAGCCGATGTGAATAACTCGGTAGTGCATATTTGATTTTATACTACGGAGTACAAACTGCATTTACCTCCATACATTTATTCCCTTCTGAACTGCCAGCTATTACACTCCTTACACCCGTGCCGCAAAAAAATCGAACAGACCCTGAGAAAACAAAACAAGAAAAGCACATTTCGAGCTCTTGACATTACCCTCATTTTCAACTCCCATCCAAGCTCCGAACCGAATGGGAAACTCGCCGGCCCTTCTCACTCTGGCGGCACCATCTTGTACGCAACCCCCCCGGCGGGATTCTCCCTGCCCCCGTTCAGGTCCCGGCAGCTGTTGCAGGGCCCGCTCCTCAGCTGCACCTGCGGCGGGGCCACGTCCCCCCAAAAGGTGAAGCCCCTGCTGTCAAACTCCTCGGCCCCCTTGGGCTGGAAGCAGGTGCGGCACTGGAACTTCCACCCGACGAAGCCGAGCAGCTGCTGCTTCTGCGCCACCGTGAGCCGGTCCCTGATGGCCGCCTCGACGGCCTGCACCAGCGTCGCCGAGGGCTGGTGGCCCGCCTCTGACAGCGGCACGTTTCTCAGCTTCGCCGCCTGGATGACCGTGATGCGGCGGCCGCCTAGGTCGATCTCGCTCTTGAGTACCTCCTGAACGACTTCGTCCAGAGGGCCCATGCTGCTTCTGCTGCTGCCGCTGCTTCTGGGTACGGTGCAACTATCTCCCCGGGTCGTCCAAGCTTCTTTGTCAATCTGCAGCGGGCGAACAACCCCACAGCTCTGACTGGAAAACGGTTTGCTGTTCGGCACAATTGAAAACCGATCCTCGTGAACCTAGTTGGCGTTTTACATGGAAGACTCTGAAGGCCTCGAGCGTCTGGGGGCATCTTGGCTGAGTTGAACCTTTTTTTCTATTTTCTTTTCTTAATGTTATATAGGTAATATGGCCGAAGTGATTCATGCCATCGTCAGCTGTGAATGAGAAACCACCAAGGGCTAAGAAGATGAATAATATTCAGGATTATATCAGGATAGCCAAGGGTGTTTTTAAGCTCTAACAGCCATCTTCGTAAATCCAAAACCTAACCGCTTGTACAACAGTCTCTCGGGCCGTCCAGGTCGGACACAGAGTATCACAACGGCTACACAACATCTTCCCCCCTTTTCAGATATCCTTCATTTTCCTTCTTCAAGGAGGGTGGTAGCTCGCCATTGCGTTTCACTAGGAGAGGTAGGACGCCCTGTCTTCAATCTCATACGTCTCCCTCACGGCCTTCTTCTGATGCATGTACCTGACCAGCTTGGCGTAGTTGGGAAACTTGGTCTCCATGTCCCAGCCCTGCTCTACGCCCCACACCCAAAAGACGGCGACGTAGTAGTCGGCCGTCGTCTCCGCCTCCCCGACCATGAAGCTGCGACCTTCCAGCCTGTCGTTGACCATGCCAAAGCATCTTTCAATGACCGTGCGGCCTCTGCCCTTGATGAGCTCGTACAAGTTCTCGTCGTCGACGAAGCGGACGGGCCTGAAGAGCATGCCGAAGCCCATGCCGTGCAGGGTGCCAGAAAGCCATGCCATCCACTGCGCAACCTGGGCCTTCTCGACGTCGTTCGTGCCCAAGAGCTTCTTCTCCGGGACCTGCGAGGCGATATAGCTCAGGATGGCCGGGTTCTCGGTGATGACCGTCCCGCCAACGTCGAGGGCAGGGACGTACCCGGAATGGTGGATCTTGCGGTACTCTTCCGCGGACATGCTGCCGTCCGCGGCGACCGCGCCCTGGGGGGACATGGTTATCAGGCGGGTCTCATGAGGGATGCCATACTCGCGCAAGATCATATGCGCTGCGATGGAGCAGGCGCCATTGCTTCTGTAGAGCGTAATCGTGCCAGCCATTGTGGTTGATTTGAGACTCGGGTGATATGGGCTGTTACTTGCAGTTGGTGATGTTGGTGGTGGGATGGCGGTTTAGTCAGGTGGGATATACTGAGTGGGATACTGATTCTCGACTAACTGGTTCTTCAAATCATCCCCTGGCCGTGATTTATAAAGATATCAACAGCCAGGGGCCAGGTGTTCTTGTTGCTGCCTTCCTCCCTTTGCTTAGCAATCGCGATGCTCTTCGGGTCGGGATGAAGGAAGGAACACTGCAGTCGCAGTCTCCCACTTGCAATTACCATGTACCTACGCCTAAGATGACAAATGCTTCAAAACACCCTGGGCCGTGGTTCTGAGTAATCTGAATTGTAGAAAAGCCAACGTGTCCTTCACGATGCTTCGTCATCTAATTGCATCTCTAATCCATCTTTGGGGCGCGCGCCTCTTGCCTGATCCGTACAAAACATCAACCCTACCAGGGTCGCTCCTCGACGACAAACCACATCAGCGAGTTAATTTATATCTTATTCAAACTGAAAATCACAAAAGCCTCTCAATGCTTCACTATGTACTACACTACCTGTCGTTTTCTTCTTCTTTCAGCCGGAACTCTTACTGCGATGCGCCTGTAGATTGCCAGCAATCACTCCGCTCAACTCCCACCGTCCAGATCCCTGCAACATTGCCGACATGAAGCGATCGAGCCAGGCACCTGCGCTGCACTTGCAGAGCATCACCCCGTCCATGGCGATACTTCCGCCATGTATAATCCACTGATCTTGCTCGCTGCTTCTCACGAGACCCAAGGTCGACACTGCCGTCACGAATTGCGGCGTAGAGTGCTGGCACGTACACGCATCAGATCTGTAGGTGATCCAGGCATGTACGACCATTGCTGCTTGGGCTAGCGATACATGGGAAATAGGATCCATTGTCTCGCCTTGCTGATAATGCTTATTGGTTAGGAATCGCTCGTAAGCTGCCAGCGCGGCAATTGCCTCCGTCAGAGCTATTCTTCCCTTCTGGGATAACGCCCATTGGTAAACTTGACTGCCAGTGTTCCGATCCTCGGGGATGGACATGGTCAGCGGGCGCTGGAGGTCCCAAATGCCATGGGTGACGAGGCTCAGAGTTCTCGTGTCGGCGTAAAGCTGCAGGCTGAGGAGATGACAGAGCATCGTCGCATTAAAGAAGAGAAAAGACAGCCTTGCCAAGCTATCTTCTCTCCATGCAGAATCTCTTTCGTCATTAATCTCACTTCTGTAGAACCTGAGGTATTTGTTCAATTCTAGGTTCTCGTCGCTGGGCTCCCTTATCAGATTTTCAATGCTGCAGAGTTGCATCCTGAACGCTTCAAGCCGTTGGGCGAGGAGTTCAGACTCTTGCAAAGCGACTGCCGAAATCTCATTACGCCGCCGGATCTGACCCGTACGCCAAAGGCCCGGAAAAGTGCCACATAAGCTAAGGCAGACGTCTTCGACCAGGAAGATGGAGCTCCTCAGTGGCCGAGTGCCGAAGACCATGTCGGCCATTGTGCATTGCCTGCGGTCTGTCGGCTCTTCAGCATTACGGCTGAAGTAGATGGGGATCCCAAAGGCGTTCCACACGCAAAAGGCAGTCGGGAGTGATAATTCGAGCTCTTCGGGTTGAAGAAAGGGACTTTGTCCGAAGATGATGCCATAGTAGACATCTACTTGAAACGTGCAAAGGGCGATGCTACATGTGTCGTGCATTAGGAACAAAGGCTTCCCATGATGACTGGCAGGCCTACTTACCGCTTGACGCCTTCACATTTTGCATGTATCCACGGAGGAAAGTTCCCTGGGTGATGGACTCTTTGATGCCTCTCGTTGGCGAGGGGTAACAGTGCTCCGCTATCTCGTATGGCCGTGACAAGAAGACCCAAGAGTCGCCTTGCTCTGGACATTAGGTCTTCCCTCTGTTTTATACAATTAGCCACCTACAATGGCGTGGTGGGGATACACAGCCTCTCACTTACACCAATCTCGAAGGCGAGGATAATTTGGATCAAGGCTGACTGCCAAATCTCGGTAGGCCAAGGCTCTGCTTCGCCAAATTTCTTTGGCGGTTCCAGCTGGGAAATTTATTAGCATTGGAGCTAATCAGAGGATAAAACAGCCCGTCGGGTTCCACTAACCATGATGGCCATGAGCTGGTTAACCATGAATTGATGAATATCAACAGTGGTCTTCCTCACGATATCGGGATCATTGAACCAGGATCCAGCAACCATGACACTACTGACCACAATGGCGTGGTCTGTTTTCTCGTCAAAGGTGCAGGCATGAACAAAAGGCCAACGCTCATGGAAACGAGCAAAAACGGTTTGTAGACACTTGGAAAGCCATCTCTTACCTGCCTCGGTGATTTCGGTCTGCTGAACAGACTTGTTGGCACGAAAGGCGGCAACAGCCTTGACGATGGACCGCAGGCCGTTGCGGGCTGCCAGCACGTCCTCGGCAAATTGTGGTGGCAGTGAGGCGGGTGCTGGCGAAGTCACCGGGAAGACGGGCCCTTCAGGGATGGAGAGGGGCCCTGTCGACAGCGAATGGGTTTGCGAAGATGAAGTTTCCGATGCTTGGTCATCGTTATCCTGCTGACCGGAATCCCCATCGCCGTCTTGCGCTACCATGCGATCGTAGGTACAAGGCACACCCCTCCTGGCACATAGGGAGCACTGACCGTCGCCGCCGTCGCCGCCGTCACACTTGGTCTTGTTCTCGTGACACGAGTCACAGGCCTTTTCACTCCTGGACGGGGGCGGTTGGACAACATTCTCATGCAAGTTGAGGTGGCGCCGGAGTAGATCACTGTTTTTTGCATGATGAGAAAAAGCCCGTAAACCCCTTGGAACAGCGCCCCGTCGTTGGGAGGGGAGGAAGGAAAAGAAAAGAAGAAAAAAAGCTTACTTTCTTGTAAAGGATCTCGAGCATACATGGCATACGTGGGCCCGCTCACCATGTGTGGCCTGGTGCCTGCGCAGGTGCTCTTTTCTAAGGAAGCCCTTTCCGCAGTGGCACATGTGTCTCTGAGGTGCTTGAGCCTGCCCTTGGTCCCCAGAGCTAGCAGTATCCATGGCGTTTGTTTGTCGTCGACTCTCTGCTATCGAAGGTACGTTTTCTTTCTCTTTTGTCTCTACAGACTCCAAATGATGTCCTACCCACAATTTTTTTTCTTCAGGGGACTATTAATATGATTTCTATACAAAAATGAACGTTAGGAATCAAACTCGAAGACAATAATAGTAATGGCTTTTTAGAAAGAGAATTTCTTGAATTGTGGACAGGGAAAATATGGCTTAACAAGTGCTTGTCACTATAAAAAGAATAGGATCGGACATGGAAGCCCCCTTTGATATTCTTTTTTTTTTCTTCCCCCCCCCCCCCCTTTTTTTTTGCCCCCTTTACCAGAGTTGTCTAATACTAAGAAAAAAAGATAGAAGAAGAAGGAAAAAAAGAAGTCTGAGCGAGCTACATGCAGCAGCGATCATGGAGGAAAATTACCTGTTTGGGTTTTCATACCACGACGAAAAGAGGAAGAAGAAAAAACAAAAGGCGACTTGGGTTGTGGGGTTCCGGGATACGGGATACGGAATACTGTACAGAGTATTCCGGTTGGGCCTGTTTTTTTGCCCTTTTCTTCTTCTTTTTCGGCTCTCTGCGAAGAGGGCAAAGAAAGAGGTAAATTTGTATGGGATGGATGCCCCTGAATGGAAATGGAACGTCGCAGGTGGCAACGGGTCATGCTGCTGCTGCAGTTGAAAAAGAGAGAATCCGGCGAGCCCTAGGAGAGAGGGCAAGGTGGTTGGGGGTTTTTTTTTTTTGTGATTTTGTGATGTACGAGATGAAGGTTGACGACGCTAATTGTTTATTACTAGTACTCCGTAGTAGTAGTAGCTTTTTCGACTGAATACGGGGTACCTCGGTAGCAAGTCTGGGGATGCCCTCGTTTCGTGTCCCCCGCCAGTAGTATGTATTCAGTCTCGCATTTCTCTCCCTCTCCCTCGAACGCTTGACTATTACGGAGTACTATTAAACGCCAGAGGATGGATGGACCCTTGGAATCTTGGATTACAGAGTACGACTACGGGGCACTACGGAGTACTGGGACTGGGCCAACCTGCCATCCCACTCGGACGGCATCCCGCCTCGTCCCCACCCCGTCATCTATCCCACTTGGCATCCCACTGAATGATCCCACCACTGCATGTCAAGCAATATTACGGGGTGCTCCGTACTCCGTACAGACTGTCTATTGCCATGTGCGGAATTGAAACTGCAGCAGCTGGGGAAATGTTCTAGGGATCGAGGAGGCGATGCACATTTCGGGGATAAGCGGATGGTGCTCTTTGAAAAAAGAGAGATTGACGTGATGATACAATTGCTATGGTACCATAAACTCTCGTTGAGCGTACGCCTGTATCCCACCCTGTTATCGATTACGAAGCCGAGTGGGATGCAACTGGAAGGGATCAAAGCGGTAATACCCCGTGCTCCACGCACACACACGAAGCCCCCCTCGTCATCCTACATTGGTCGCCCGCCATCCCGCTCGGCAAGTCTCGGCATCCCACACCAGAAAAGCAAGTTTGGCTCGAAAGGGATGATGGTTTTCTAAGCCATGTTGTCGGAAAGGGGGGGGGGATGGCGTTTTCTGACTTGCGCATTGGGTGTTCTAGCACGCATCATGTTTCCTTTCGGTGGTGTGTTGTACGGATTATGTATTGGTGCGGTAAGCATTCGCTTGCCGCCGAGCGGGTGACGGAGCCAACGACTTGGGCTACCCCCCCCCCCCCGAGCGAGCACGTCAAAGTTGCTGAGCAATGATGAGATATCCCAAGGAGGCGGGAACTTGTTCTAAGCAAGACAGAAGTGGCATTGCGTGCTCGATGACTAGGTGTATGCGGTGATGGTTGTCTTGGACATATAAAGGGGACCACGGCGTCGAGCATCTTTTTCGGGAGTTGTTGAGATCATCACCAAACAGCACACACTCACGCACACACTCACACACGCTCATACACACACACTCACACGCAAAGAAGCTCTTCACTTGATTACCATTTCAGCAAGAGGAGAAAAGAAAAGAAAAGAAGAGAAAAGAAGAGCTTATACAAAACCTCATCTCCCCAACATGTCCACCATCAAAAACGTCGCCATCGTCGGCGCCTCGGGCTCCCTCGGCGCCCCCGTCTTCGAGAAGCTCGTGGCGTCGGGCAAGTTCAACGTGACCGTCATCCGCCGCCACGGCTCCAAGTCGACGTACCCGGCGGGCACCGCCGTCGTCGACGTCGACTTTGACGATGCGGCCGCCCTGACCGAGGCCTTGAAGGGGCAGGACGCCGTCGTCTCCACCGTCGCCAGCCTGGCCACGGACCAGCAGCCCAAGCTCATCGACGCGGCCGTGGCCGCCGGCGTCAAGCGCTTCCTCCCCTCCGACTTCGGCTCCGACCTGTCCAACCCTAAGACGCGGAAGCTGCCCGTCTTCGGCCACAAGGTCGCCACCCAGGAGCACCTCATCAAGGCCGCGGCCGAGGGCCCCATCACCTACACCTTCGTGCAGAACAGCGCCTTCCTGGACTGGGGCCTCGAGCGCGACTTCATCCTCCGCGTGTCCGAGGGCACGCAGCCGATCCTGTATGACGGCGGCGACGGCGTCTTCAGCGCCACCACGCTCGCCACCGTAGGCGACGCCGTCGTCGGCGTCCTCGACCGCCCGGACGAGACGCGGAACCGCACCGTCTTCGTCGAGGACGCCAAGCTCACGCAGAACCAGCTGCTGCGCCTGGCCAAGGAGGTGGCGCCGGAGCGCGACTGGACGCCCGAGCACGTAAAGATTGACGACCTCACGACGAAATCGGACCGGGAGCTGGCCGAGGGGAATATCGGCCCTACCACGTTTGTGAACTACCTCTTCCGCGCCGTGCTGGACCCCGAGTACGGCGGTAATTTCCGGGAGACGGACAATGAGTTGTTGGGGCTGAAGGGAAAGACGGAGGAGGACGTCAAGGCCATCCTGGCCAAGATTCTGAAGAAGCAGTAGGCCTTTCCTCCTTTCCTACTCATTTTATTTACGGCTACGAGGGAATGTGGTTTGTGTAGTAGTTTAGGCTAGGTTGATTATTTGTGTCAATTTTAGCAATGGATAATCGATATATGTTTTTGAGTTAGTTCTCTCTCTCTCTATCTCTCTTCTTTATGATGATTTTTTTTTATAAAAAGTTTGCCTTGTATATTTGTGATTCTATTTGATACTGCTGCGAAATCGGATACGCAAGTTATTCAAAACAGAAAACGCCTCTATGAATAACACATCCACACGTCCCCTTTTCCTCGACCCAACAGACAGAGAAAGAAAAAAAGAAAAAAAGGGGCGGGGATTTTCCAAGCGCGGTATTGAATAACGACGGGATGCTTCTTACCTTTATTGAAGCCTTTTCTTTTTGTGGTTCAAACTATAACGGCCTCGCAGTATCCCCCGGCCATGACGGCCACGTCGTCCTGGAACGCCTGGAGGTCGTGGTCCAGGCCGACCAGGGCGTCCAGGACGAGCTCGTCATCGTGGCCGTGGCCGTCGGGGAAGGTAGAAGTAGAGGAGGAGGAGGAGGAGGAGGACGGGGCGAGATACTTTTGCTGCACGTCGGCGCGTAGGCCGGTCAGGATGTGCAGGACCTCGTCGTAAGGGTTCTCGTCGACGCCGCGGCCCTGCTGCCGCCGCGCGTGGTCCCAGTCGAAGCCGGGGGTGAAGACTTTGTCCTGGATGTCCTGGAGGAGGCGGCGCATGGATTGGATCTCGGCCATGCGGGGGTCAGCGGCAGCAGCGGTGGTAGTAGTAGTAGACATGCTAATAGTGATGATTAAAAGGGGGTTTGGTACACGACCTTTTTTTGTTGTTGTTGTTTGAATGAATTCTTGATGGTGACGACGAGCTTTTGTTGGGTTTCGAGGCTTTTTTCTTTTTCTTTTTCTTTCTGTTTTTTTTGGGAGTAGATGAGTTGGATTTGGATACTGGAAATATTCAACACTCGTGGCTGAATATATAGATATATATGCTTTGCTTTCTTATTATACCGTTCAACTACGCAGTCCCCTTTGAGGAACTAAATTTTGAAACTCCTACTGTTCAGTCGTTTTGTTCGTAGACTGATAGTCGTGTTCTTTGTGGACATGCCTGTGAAGGAGGGTGCTGGTTAGGGAGTTGTACGGATTCAACACTTTATTGCGTCGACGTGAACATACCAGGCAGGGGAGAACAGCCTCATCTTACCGCGGAAAGGATATTGTTTTCCTTTTTCCCTTTTTCTTTGTTAAAAAAAATGTATGTTTCGTGTTTTGGAGAAGCAGCCGATTCGATTGGGGGGAGTGAAAGTACGAGTTTAATTCGGTATAAAAGGAGGTTTGGGTCTATTCGTCTACGCTGGCATTCTCCCTTCTGCTCGGCCTGTGACGATGATGCACGCTCTTATGGTATTCATTGTCCAGTAACGGATTCTTTCCTTTTTTTTGTCTCTTCTTTTTCAATCAACATTCTTGCAGTGACCTTTTCCTGCTTGTCGTTTTAAGGGGGAAAAAACAAACAGAGAAATCCCGAAACGCTTCATCAGTCAGGGAAACGATGAGACAAAGCAAACCACGTCTCTTTGTCATCCGCTGCACAAAGACGACGCGCACACACGCACATATACACACACATACGACCGTACACGCCACTTCCCTTACAACCTCATCGCCGGTAAAAAGTACGAAGAAGAAGAAAAAAACTTGTCCAATAATCCCGGGTGCGAGCTCAAGACTACAGAAGCAAAGAAAGTAGCCACCACTAACGAACCCCCTGGTGAATCCTAAAAATGTGCATACCCATCACCCCCTCCTCCCCTTTCTACATCTCCATGTGCATTTTACTTTCGCAGACCAGCCCCCTTTCTAAACCCGCCACGCCACGACACAAAGGAAAGCCTCTCTCTCTCTCCTTCGCTCCATATCTCCTTCACTCTAACCCCCTCTTGGCCGCCAACCCCACGGCCAACCTGTGCGCAACAACCGCCACCTCCCTCCACGCCACGCCCTCCAAGCCCGCCCCCATCATCACCGCCGTCGTAACCGCCGCCCCCTGACCGCGATCCTCCCCGGTCCCCGTCCCGACAACAACCTCCCGGCACCGCCCGCAAGCCTGCCCGTGCATCCTGTGCAGCAGCCGCCCCGGCACCATCTGCATCCCCAGGCACGGGTCCAGCTCGTCGTCGGCCCGCTTGCGGCCGCACCGGCTGTGCAGGCGGACCGCGACGTGGCTGCAGGCGAAGAGGAACGTCTCCCAGACGCACATTTGGGGCTTTTGGTGTGTGTGTTTGTGACAAGGAAGAAGTAGAGGAGGAGGAGGAGGAGGAGGACGGCGATGTACGCAACTTGTCGCTTCTTTGTTTTCTTCTACTTCTTCTTTTGGCGGGTGAATGTCTTTCGTTGTCTGATTTTGTCTAGTGACCTGTCTGTCTCTCTGTCTGTGTAGATGTGCTGCTGGTAGTGGTACGCAGTGTAATGTATATAGATGAACATATCCGTCCGTCCGTCCGTCCGTATGCGTGCGTGCGTGCGTGCTCGTGTGCTTGCGTTGCTGTACAGAATCAAGGTGGGAAAACAGCGTCCTTGCGGTGACCTCGAAGCCGATGTAAATACATCTGCCTGTCTTTTTTCTTCTTCTTCTTCTTCTTCTTCTTTTTTTTTTCGCCCCCGACGTTACTTTTTATAAGGGCTTCGGTGTTCGAAATGATGTCGACTTGCTTTGGTTTTTCCCCGGCGCCGGGCGCGATGGTAGGATGGGATACCAGATTTGTCGGCCGGACAGGACGAGGTAGAAGATGAAAGGCAGAGGGAGATACGGGTCGGGAAAGAAGTAGAAACCCCCGATAAATAAAAACCCGAGGCTTCGGCGAGAGCGGGAGAATGGGCATTCTTCCGGATTCTCGTGGCAGATCAGATACCACCTGGGCACCCCACGAGCAAGCAAACCAGCCCCCCCTCCCCTCTCTCTCTCTCTCTCCTTCTTGTGTGACACTGCTGCCACTGCTGCCACGCCAGCGCAAGGCGTGGCGTGAATGTCCCTTTTCCCCTTCTTCCTCCTCGATTGTGATTCATGGAATATCGTGACGCGGCAGCAGGAAGAACCTCGTTGGTCCTCTCTCTATGTCTTTCTCTCTCGCTTTATCACCTGCCACGTCGCAGCTCTCCCTCTCCCAAAGAAAAAAATAGATAACCATACATCATTCGACGTGAAGATCCTCAACTAGCAATACCATATATACTATCTAAAAAGCACACATGGTCCGATACGTGTTCACGCCTCGATTGAGCAGAGGGTAAAAAAAAAAAAAAGGTCCAGGGCATGACCCGAATCACATCATCACATCCATCAGCCCTGCCCAAGCACTCGGCAACGCCACGTAGTAAAAAGGGACTATGCTACCTCTCGAACCCCCCCCCCCCCCCCCCCCGCGTCCCAATCCTTCTGGCTGCGTTAAGCGGAGCCCAACGCGACACCTTCGTGTACTGCCCTCTTTACCACGGACCTACTTTCCGTGCCCAAAGGCCGGTACGCATCATGTAGCACAGCGCCAGAGCAGCAAATCATGCGGTTCGAAGGGGGGGGTTGGGGGGGGGTTGGCGAGGTATGCTGCAGCGGCGTCTCGACTGGATCATAGGCACCCAAGTCTGCCAGATGTGAGTGCTCTTTCGAGCAGTGATGCCCAGTTCGGGCAAATTATTCACTTCAAGCCTGAGGTCCACCCAGTTCTTACATATCAAGCGTCAATTTACACAAAGGGACATGCTTAGTACTACACTTTCAACGGTGCAGTCGTGTCTATGATGCCACGACCAAGCCACAGGTAGTACACGCTTCACTCGTGCAAACGCGCCAGCTCGTGGTAAATATTCAGTATTAATAGTACTCCTCTCATTAAACATGCTTCATATTCTATTTTTTGGTATCCCATGAATCCCGTACATGTTCGTTGTTCCGCGTCATCGTGCAAATTACTCAACTCTTCGCCTCCGCGAGGGTATTATTATTCTCTGTCGCCGGCTTGCTGAGCACCTTGCTGCTCCGGGAGTCCCGTTCCGACTCCGTCTCGCCCCCGCTCTTGCTCTTGGAGTCCTTGTTGCGCTTCTCCTCCATCTCTTTGATCGCGTCGCCCGTCAGCTCCTGGCGGTTGAGCAGGCTGAAGACGTCCTTCTTCCTCGTCTTGCGATCGCCGATGCTGATGATGACTCCGGCCGTGATGTTGCATGTTATGCTCACGCAGAGAATCACTGTCGTGAGCGCAAACGGCCGCGTCCTGTAGTCGATGCCCCAGGTGGTGGAGCTGAGAGCAATCTGCAGGCACGAGTGTGCGTCGCAGAGAATGATGATGGCGATGAGATAGTTGAGGGGGAAGGCGTAGTGGGTAAACGTCTCGTGAGGCTTGTAATAGGTGTGTGATTTGGCCAACTTCATCTGGTGGTGATGCAAACGCTCCTGCTGCTCTGGAGTGAGAGGCGTGTTCTCGTACGCCAGAATCCCCGACTTGGCATCGTCGACATCAACGATATTATTCCGCATAGTGTGCGGATCATTAGAGGCGTTGCTGTCAGCGTCGCCATCGCCGTCCTCTCTTTGGGGCGGCTCAGTCTCATGGGTGGTACGCACAAACGATTCACCCGGCTCTTCCCCCTGTGCTGCAGAGTCGACCCTGATACTTTGCTCCACGTCCGGGGGAAGCTGCTTCTTCCTCAACCTGTTACGTTTCGGTTTTCCAGCATTCTTGACAAGGTGCGCGTAGTAAAGAATAAAGCCTGTGTGGTAGGTATCCACCACTCGAAAAGGGGCAAGTCCTCCGCCCATGACGAGGAACAGAGCAACCAAAACGCTGTCGATGATATGAATGACATATACCTGTTTCTCTCCCACATAAATCCATCCAATAAGAAATAGAACCCAAGCCAAACCAAAAAGCGTGATTAATGTGGCATAAAGCGTAACGAGGAAGCCGAGAGGTCGTCTCAGGTACTGGCCAAAGCCTTTCATCCGGCGTTTGAACTTGGACCTTCTCGAATGCAGCATGTGCCGCACGTGGTCGTCGAGCTCCTGCTTCTCTTCTGCAGTCCATCCCTCCAAGCTCGCACCGTGTGGGAGGGCAGCGTAATGAGATTCCGTAAGGCGCGAGCTGATCGTGTTAGATCGGCCCATAGCCGGACGGTCTTCTTGTTCATCCGCCGCTTCCGCCTCCGCCTCCGCCTCCTGCCGCTCCCCAACGGTACCCATCCTGCCCGGCAGCAGTGGCCGGGTTTGCCCGATCTCAGGATCGTGTTGAGACAGGTTATACGTTGGGCGCCGGTTCAACCAATGGCCGACGTTGGGGACAAACAGTGAGTTTTGAACATTGGTGAGGGTAGACAGGGTCTGAACTTCCGGGTCTAGCAGGCATTCGTTAGTATAAATGGAAATCAAATGACAATGGATAATGATGATTCTCACCGATTGTATCCAGGTAGTCGACAAGAGCGTCATCATACGCAGCCGCCCTCTCTGCTTCTTCAACAGACATTTGACTCCCCTGCTCCTGCTCCTGCTTGCCACGGCCAGGCCACAAGAACTTGCTCACCTTGCGTCGAACCCCTCTCCCGTTTCTATAAGCGCCGCCGGGCGGCACCGGATGCCCCATGGATTCTTCGGGCAACGATTGTGTCGGCGAGAGTGGCTCATTTACGCCCAGCTCCTGCATGCTCGGACGTCCACCCTCTTCAGTGAGACGGGGCATGGCAGCCTGGGGCGCCGCTCTCCTCGAGTGCCTCGCGACATTGGGTACATCACCCGGAATGTAGGAACGTTCGGGCTGCGAAATACTTCGGGGCCGGTTGCTGTCGCTGAGCGTCGACGTAGTGCGCGAAGCTCCCAGATGTCCAACGGGAGCATTGCTACTTCCCGATGAGCCAGGGCGATTCGAGCCTGTCGAGGTACCTCGTCGGCGAATCCGGATACTGGGGACACTGGGTTGTCGGGGTATCCTGGAGGTCGGACGTTCGGGTCCCAACAGCGACGATGGAGGAGGGGGATTGCTGGTCGAGGGTGTCCGGTTCGGGCCAGGGCCAGGGCCACGAGAGGCGCTGCGCGTCGACTGGTTCGTGAGCGCCGGAACGTTGGAAATTGTCGGGAACGGCTCCGTCTCGAAATACTCGCCTCCACCAATTTCGCTCACGGCCGCAGGAGTGCTTGGCTCATTATCTAGTTGTAGAGAGAGCGGGCTCACTGCCCGGTTATCGCCAACGGTAGCCGCAGTGCTTTGCACATCTGTATCCACCCAATCATGATCAGATACGGTGGATGTGAGATTCCTGCTCCCTGGTTGCTCCTGCGATGGTGGCTGGCGACGGCCTTGATCATCCCTGGGATCCATCGGCGCGCACGGGGACGCAGGCGACTAAACCGCCAGACGTCGTTTGAAGGGTAACTCGATGTGCCAAGGGTGGGATAGCGGTTAGGCAGGGAGAGTCGTGGGTATGCCCTAGAAATGTCCGTCGTATGTTGGGCGTCGCACGTGTCGACGACAATTCCAGTCGTTGAGAATAATACGTTCGACGATGGGATGAGAAAGCGGGAAATGTCGCAAATCTGTGTATCACAGGGCAAGTCTGCTACTTGGGTCGAATGTTTTTTTTGTTGTCGCCTCGACTAATAAACAAGAAAAGTGACGAGCAAAGTGGGCATGGGGGGGTGGGAGGTGTGGGAGGTGGTTCAATCTGGTATGGACGTATGCCAAGCTTTTCACACTTCCGCGTTCTCCAACAATGGGGTGGTTGTCGATCGCTTAAAAATCAAGGCGGAATCCCGGATCGTAGCTCTGTTATGGTCCTATTAATTGGGTATAATTATGGAGGACAAGATGAGATGCTGGCAGCAAATTGAATCAAGAGAGACAGAGAGAGAAAGAGGGAGAAAGAGAAGAGAGGCGAGTCGGATGTTGAAGCCTCGCACAAACTCAACAAGCTCCCGCCGACAGAACTTAATCACAGAGATGGGCCGAGAATTGGAAGAGAGGGAGGAAAACATCATGGCCAAACACACGTTCCCTCCCACCACCCACTGGAGGCTTCCGGGTGGTGGTCCCAAGGGACTACTACTACTCCGTACCTAGAGTATCAACCCGGAAAATCGTGTTCGGTCCACCGACGGGACTTGCTAGCTCGCCGAAGCCGCCTGTCTAATGCGTCTAATATTGCTAGATGACCACCAAAGGATGACGAGTTACGTCACAATACTCCGTACTACTACTCTCCGTACTCCGTACACAAGCCTAACTCAATCAGAGCCCGTAATTTCCACACAACAAAACTTGATTCAAAAGTGTCCAATATCTCTCCTGCTGCCGCTAAAATACAATACTCCGTGAGACAAAACCTACAGCCCGCTTATTATTAGGTTGTATGTCTCTCTCTCTCTCTTTTCTCTCTCTCTCTGTGTGTGTGTGTGTGTCTGAAGGCTGCATTGAATGTTTTGTTTTCCAACGTCCATCAGACGCGAGATTATCATCGCCATTGATAGATGCTCTCCCCGCAGCATCAACTTCGCGACAAGCTGTTCCTCACTTGTGCTCAAGCGCCTCTTCGCACGATGATATCCCCATACCTCGACAGATGATTCCACCATCTTGTTGCATGTACTGGTAGCCTCCGTGTGCATCGTCACCGCTTGCACCACAATCTACTAGGGCATAAACTATCCACGGGGCCAAGATATCAGCCTCCTTTCGCAGCATTCAACACGTTGCGAAAGGTAGCCAATTGCTGCTCGTCACACACGGATCAGCACAGGCTCTTGCGACATCCTTCGCGGCTATCGCGATCTTGCATGGCCCCAAGACCGCTGTCCCGTACTAACTCCACAGCTCATCGCGATTCTTCCGATCACCATCATTCTTTACCAGCCAGCCCAGAGCGTAGCCAGTCCAGTTAAACACCCTCCCCCCAGCAATAGCCGTCAACAGCATCTATTATTCTCTTTACCCCCAATTATCGCGACAGTACCGACGAGCCCGCAAATGGTAGCCAAATGCTCTCCCTCACGGGACGCGCGAGCCACCACTCACATGCCACACACGTGGTCTCGTCGGTTGCCACTAGCAGTTCCCCTAGTTAAACAAGCAATGACCTCCAGTAATTACAAAGGACAAGCTTTGTTGGTGAATTAGAGTGCGCAATACCTATGATGGCTCTGCCGCCAGAATTATGGCCTGCCTACCCACGTATCCAATGCGGCCCGATGCCGAAAGGATCACTACTAAGTAGTAGTAATACGGTGCGTAAGTCGTCCTCGTTCTCACCACAACGAGAGCTCTCTCCATCTTTTCATTATCTCCATTAATTTCGCCTACCATGCCATAAAGCTACAAGACGCTTTTTGGGTATCAGGATCGCAAATCTGAATAGTCCTACCCAATGAGAACCTTCCGAGTTGCCGGCTAGTATAGAGGACACCACTCTCTACTTACTAGTGAAATCATTCGTCTAAAAACTCAGACATGATGGATTTTGGGATTGAAACAGTTCTTTATCGTCAGTAATTAGAAAGCGACATCCTTTACTGAACAATATAATAGCGAGCAAGCCAATGACACCCAGTACACTGCTTTACATGATGGCTCGAAGGGGATACCATGTGTAGCAGTGTTGAGAATGCCGGGTAGGTCCGGCTTACACCCGAAGCAGTAGCGAGGTCGTGGATTTGATGCGATCAATAGAGGTTGCGATAGATGAAGAACTACGTAGGTATACAGCATTTCGTGCAAGATCTTTTTGCACCGGGGTACTGTGTTAGAAAGATCTGAGGCGCCGACCCTTTGGAGCGACAAGAACGTCGTACGATTAGAAACACCAAGGTTCAGAATTTTCACGCATCACAGATCTGTTCCAGCACCCATTGAAAACGTGCCATCAACAGCGTTCACGACGAAAAGAGGAAATAGTAAAACTCGGACATGAAGTCTTGCGTGACTGTTTATGCTTTTGCGTTTGCCTATGCATTACAATATCTGTTACGATCACGTCACACATCTCGACATTATTCAAAAAAGAACTACATGCATCGGTGGGTATCTTCGCCGGCAAACCCCGTCGTGCAAACATCACGCCCATCCTCTCCACATACAGCTGGGCGTTCAAAGTAGAATAGCCGAGCGACTGAATTGCAACATCATTACGATCCGCCAGTGAACTGGTTGATCTGGGTCGTGATGACCATGCCAGCGATGCTGGCCGATGTAAGAGTGGAGAAAACGCCAGAGATGAGGGCAGAGACGGCGAGACGGGAGACATCGCCGCCACGAGAGGGGGCAAGTTGGCCAAGGATACCAATCTGAATACCCAGAGAACCAACGTTGCCGAAGCCGCATACAGCATAGGTGGCAATGAGCTTGGAGCGCTGGGAGAGGTGGTCGGCGTAATACGGATCGTTGGCAAGAGCAAAGAAGGCGTTGTACTCGTTCTGGGGGATGCGGATGTTATCTCTGGAACCTTTTTCATAGAAACGGAGGGAAAACTTACGGTAATTACTTTCTCAGCAATGAGTCTCGACACCCTAAGGATATTACCATTCTCGCGAGACACACCCAAGAGGGCAGCTACGGGGTAGAGAAGGTAACCAAGAATGAGCTGAAGAGTCAACGGACGGCGATTGATATTCAGGTAATGTCCCCACCAGGTGAGGAGACCGTTGATGAGGCCAACAGCAGCGAGGATGCAGAGGATAGAGGCAACAATGGTGCCGGCAATCCTGATTCCGAGCACAGCACCCTGAGCGAACGAGTGCAGAGAGTTCTCGGCCTTGTGCTCATCATCGTCGGGAATAACCACGCGACCGGCAGTTAGCGTCTCCTCGGTCTCGGGGTAACGCAACTTGGAGATGGCCAGCGAAGCCGGAATAGACATGATGCACGAGGAGACCAGGGCTTCGGGGTTCAGACCGAGGCCGATATAACCGACGAGGACGGACCCGGAAATAGTGGCAAAGCCGCAAGTCAAGATCTGGTGAATCTCGGCGTTGGTCATGTGAGGAACAAAGGGGCGGACAAGCATAGCAGACTCGCCCTGGCCGATGAAAGGGGTAGCCGCAGCAACGACAGCCTCAGCACCGGAAACACCGAGAGCCCAGAAGACAAAAGAGGCAAACTTTCGAATGAACCACTGCAGGAATCCAATGAAGTAAAGGACCTGAACCAGGGAGATGAAGAAAATAATGGCGGGGATGACACCGAAGAAGAACATGCCCAGGTTAGCCGTGTCTTTGTCGGTTAGGAAAGCAACACCATCCCTGGCAAAGCCGAGGAGGTCGGCAGCACGATCCGCAATAAACTTGAAAATATCGTAACCAGCCTGGGTGCGCAGAACGAAGAGACCAATGATGTACTGAGAGAGCATACCGCCAAAGACAGTACGCCAGTTAACATGCCTGCGGTGTCTGCTGGTAAGCCAGAAGAAGGCCAGGATGATGATGAGGCCAGCGATACTGACCACGCGGTTCTCTCGAGTATTGTCGTCGGTTTCCTCGGACGCCATTGATCCTGCGATAATGACACTAACCGTGAGGAGGCCACCAGCCAAGCTGCGGAACTTTTCCGGGATGAGGTCGTAGATGCGGACGGCTGTGTGATGCCAAACGAGCTTGATCGGCTTGGATACATACTTTGCAGAAATGTAAAAGGTAATAATGCGCAGCGTGATAGAAAGCCACAGGATGAAAGGAACAATCCAGTTTTTGTCGTTGCGATGGAGGATCAGTGATGCCATCCACCAGCCGGTGAAGAGGCAGAGGAGGAAGACATGGATGATGGGGCGACGATGGCGGTAAACCACAGCGCCGAATGCGCTTTGCGCCCAGCGAGGGATGGGCTTCTCATGGGCAGCTTCATGGCTCTGCATGACACCGGTATGCCCCTTTTCTTGATCGCTGTAGTCCGGGGGTGTGTTGGACCGCAAATCCTTCTCTATGCCATGCTCGCTGCTCAGCTTGTGAGCATGAGGGTGATGCTGGTTCGGGACATTGGAGGGGTCGACCGTGGTGCCGGTGGTGTAGATGATTTCGTCTTCATCGGCGACGCCAGGAGCATGATTCCTGTGCGCATGGTGGTGCTGGTGTGAGGGCTCGAGAGCAGGATCGGCCGCGACATGCGGCTGGGCCGAATTTTGTTCAGCCATGACAACGTACGACTCGATGGGCAAGCGATCGATCGCAAACGAGGTCAAGAGTTCGAATTGGGTTCTGGAAAAGAAGAAAATAGCTCCCCTATTCGGAGGAGTATTCTATACTTGATTTTCTCCTTCTTCTTCTTCTTCTTGCTTTTTTCCTGTACCCTTCTTTACGGCTCGCGTATTCTGGTGTGATCGGTTGGTCGGTGGCGCCGAAAAGGATTGACAATTGCACCGAGGAAGCGCGAAGCGGGGACACCCACTTGCTTTTTTTCCCCCCTTCTCTTTGCGACTCTCTCTACACTCACTCTCAAAGCACACAATTGTGTGTGTTTTGAGGGATGCGGCCCAAAGTGGTTATGAGCGAGAGGAGTGAAGGGACGTCGAGTCTTGTCTTTGATGAAAAGACAAGAAGGTCGGAGGAGACAGACTGTTGAACAGCTGGGGAGGGAAAGGGAGGAAGGGAAGGAAGGAGGATTTGTGCCAATGGGCTACTGCCTATTATTTGTATCTACCTTACATTACAGATGGAGTACCTACAGTTGGTAGTAGTAGTACTTGCGTACCAGTAGTAATCTGCGATGGGAACTGCTGCTCTGCTGCTCTGCTGCTCTACTGCTCTGTTTAGAAGCCGATAATGTCAATCTTGGCCCGTACCTGCCCGTTAGGATTCCCCATATCTTTTAAGGCAAGAGGTCAGGGACCAATGACCGGGTGCGATTTGCTCGTTTGACAAAAGGGAAATCGCGAACCCCGGACGCCGCTCACACGACAGGAAAGTGCGCTAGGGGTCCGGAGTACCTAGGTATGCACGTACTCCGTACCTAGCTGGAGGTATTGCTACCAAGTAACAGCCCCAAAGAACCCGAGGCCAGAAAAGCTGAAATGCAAAACGCGGCAAGGGTCCGTGTGCGTGTGTGTGTCCTCCACTCCCACAACTTGCATCCGAGTCTCCCCACACATCCAAATCATCGCCCTTTATCTTTTTTCTTCTTTTTTTCTATTCCAGCCTTTTTACGGAGTGGCATCTTCCCGTTTTGAACCTTGTGCTAACAGAGTCGAAGTGTATAACTAGCTCACAACGCCCTTCGCCAGTTCGTAGGCAACGGTCCAACACCTATGTATTAGATGAGGAACTCTAAAAAAGTACCTCTAGCAACAGAACTCGTCAAGGCAGCTTTTTTAGTCCCCGGCCGGCCAGGTATCCTAACACGGAGTAGCGGCATACCCCCCGTCTATCATTTGATAACCGTGCCAAAGCGGCCGTGGGCACCTTTCAACGCAGGTCTCTCGTAAGTTGCAACCAAAAGTGCCTACTAGAATAAGCAGATAACAAGTCGTGTGGACGTTGTACTCCGTATCTTCGCCAAGGGTCTTCTTACCAACGCCACCCCACTCTTTAGCTCACCCACAGCCAGATGGTGGCCCGTCTGGAAGAGTTCGATGCATGGCATACGCGATAAAGCCCAGACAATCCAGTCCTGTGAGAGGCTAGAGTTTTCGTTTGCCGGGGAGGCGCTCGGCGTCTCCAGTCGCTCGATGCCCTTTCTGGAAGGACGCTGCAAACGGTCTCCAGGCCAATCCTAGCTCCTAAACCACGAATTCCACAGCATATTTATGAAACAGCGCGGTATCACAAATTTCATCTTGTTGGCGTAGTATTTCCGCTCCCACGGGTCGTCCACGATCGAAAAGAGATCAACGACGGACGAAGTGTACGGAGTACCGTCATCTGGACTATCACAGATGGTGCATCGGCGACGCACAAGTTCGGTACCAAGTTGGACAATAATCGGACGGACAAAAGTTTTCCTCTCTTCTTTTTACCTCCCCCTCTTCCTCGCCACCACCCACGAGACTCAGGCCCAGATGCGGCTATAGCGCCAAGCAACGTCCCATCCTCAATCTCGTGGCAAGGTTGTGAGGGGCTTCTTGGTGGTATTGGCAAACTAGATGGTGTCTCTGATAATGTGCGGCGTAGGTCGTAACCATCATTAGGTGCACATGCGAAGAAGTCTAATCGTCAACGGGCGCTCGATATCAACCATCCCGGGGTCTTTCGGTCAGCTCCATCCTGGCCCAAAAGGCCGGCTCGTCGCCGCCATGAGATTGCGATAAAATCGACATGGGGACAACAGATAACGAAACATGTCGTGCTTGGTTGTTGGCTCGGCTCAATTCCGAATGAAACCTTTTAACAGTCTCAGCCCAAGACATGGAGAGTTAAGCATGTGCTCTGTAGTACGGGGTACAGAGTGCGCTGTCTGGAAAGGGAGAGAGGTTTGTTTTGTGCGACCCTTCGAAAGCTGCATTGGATGCCAGACGTGGGAGACTTGACGTCGCCAACCCCAGAGTCCATGCACAGCAAAAGACGTTAACTAATACTGATTTCAAATACCCCGGATTCATGTCATTATTTCCCCAGCTGGGGAAAGCAAAGTTTCTCGTAATGATAATTCACTTCCCCCGCAAACGCGTCTGGTATTCAACCCTGCACAGGCTCGAGCTTGTCGATTCTTTACAAGATGTCGATGGTTCTCGCGCAGGACATCGGCGGATGCCGATGAACCAGATGCTGAGGGCTGACAGAATAGGTGGACAGCTTGTCGCGCAAGTTCAGCTTACGAACGGGGCTAGATTTATGTCGGATATTGCCCCCACATATCTCTGGCGAGTAAGCTTCGCCCGCCGTGCAACCCCGTGGACTCCGTTGCAGTGTCGCACTACCATGCTTACTACGGAGTACCTAAACAAGAGAAGACTACTGTCCCGAGCCGCCATTGATATTCGTATCTAGACACTCGATCATCCACGTGTTTATGTGGCATCCAGCCACCATTATTCCGTATGGTACATGCTCGAGTTTTATGGAAACGGGAAAAGTGACGACATAACGTAGGCGAGGACCAGATGCTTGCTTGGAGTCTCTTGAGACCGCCGTTGCCGTTGCAATAGTCCCCCGTCATATCCATATCACACCTCCTCACAATGACAGGAGTTTCTTGCGTTGGGGAATCAAATTTGGTAGGTTCTACCATGGCTTTCACGATAAGTTGTGGCTTAAACTTGGAATCTTTGCACCGGATCAATAATGTAGGCATAGTGGCGAATCATGTCTTCCTGTGTACCTCTTGTTCAGTCTTTATTGCTATGTGCAGGTAACTAAAAGAAAAATATACCTTTTTTTTAACAGAAAAAAAAAACGAATACGCAGACTTTTTCGTCTAAAAAATCACAGCTAGCTATCTATGCTTGTATAACAGATGCCCCCCTCCCCCTTCCGCCCTTCATCCTACTCTCCACTCCTAAATCTCCTATTAAACTCCTCAACGGCAACGCCAACCATTTTGTACAGGAAATTCCTCTCGCTGCCGCCGCCGACGGGGACGAACGGCCCGTTGGCGCCGCCGCGGAGCACCAGGCTCACGCCCGTCCTCTCCTTGGCGATGGTCTGTATGTCCTTGAGCGGCACGTCCCACTCGCTGGCCAGGCGGCGCGAGCGGATGAGCAGGATCCTCGCAAAGGTGACCATGACGACCATGTCCTCCTTGGGAAGCTCCAGGTGGCCAATGTACAGCTCGTCAAAGTACTTGCCGTTGTCGACCTGCTTGAGCCAGTACTGACCCAGCGCCTCGCGGGGGTTGTAGGGCCTCACGATGCCATCGTTGGGGATGAAACGAGGGAATCGCGAGCGATCAAGCTCAGAACCGTCAAAGACTGTAGTGGTGTTCCGAATGCCTTCGCTTACATTGCTCGCCATGTCAAGGACGCCGACGGCTGGCTTGGTGGCCAGGCCCAGCACACCCTTTCCGACGCCCTTGAAGAAGCCCAGGGCTCCCTCTTGCTCGGCGCCTTCCAGCGGTTTACGAGCCAAGCCCCCGACACCAGAAGCGACGCTGGTAAATAGACTGTTGGCGCCGGCGGTGACACCATAGATGGCATGCTTGGGTCTGTTTCTGGCTCTGGTGATGCGTCGACGGTCCTGGAACTGCTTGTCCAGAGACGCAGCTGCCAGACCCTTGCTGAGACTGCCAGTGAACTTGGAGAAGCTGTCACTGAATCCGAACACCGTCTTCTTCGCAAATGATGCGGCACCCTTGGCGATGCCCAGACCAAACTCTTCCGGCTTGTCGGAGAGAATGAGGCCTTGGTAAGGCTCGTAGAAGATATCCGTAACACCAGAAGAAATATTGTTGAACAGACCGACTGGATTACCCAGGAAATCCGCAGAACCCAGAATCTTATGGATTTGGTACATGACTTCTTGGCTGTAATGATTGGAGATATTTTGGACTAGCACTGGCGTTGAAACTCTCACGTTGTCAAGCATCAGTGCATTGAACCGAACCGGCGCATCATTGATGTTGCCGATTGCCATTGTCATCACGTTGAGGAAGAACATGATGGGGTTCCTAGATGATGTCTTGTCCTCTGCGTTGATCCGCTCTGTGCGCATGAAGCTCAAATCAATCTGCATCGGCTGGATGTTCAATACCTCGAAGTACATGTCTTGACCAGATTGCTGTCCTTTGGGCTCTGGGATGTCCAGGTCCTCGTCACAGAGCTTGCCTTCGGTGTCGACGATGGTCCATCGCGCTCCGGGAACGTTGGAGAAATCAAGTAGGGCGAAAACAAAGTCCTCATCGAGATCGACCGTCATCTGCTGTAGCAAGACTGAAGCATACTTGAAGTATAGCACGCCATACGAGTCATCCTTGACCCGACTGACCATGGCATGAAGTGACGGATGAGCATCTACTTCCTGTGCTTTCTTGGGGACGACACTAGGGTATAAAATCATTGGGAAGAGACCACCGTAAAGCTGGTTATCGATCTGTATCCACTTGATTGCCAAAGATACAGTCTGGATAGTCGGTGAGTCACTGTAACGCAGCTGAAGATCTTTGAACGTGATGTACGCCAATTCCTTGAGCTGCGCGTTTACAAGAGAAATGCCGATACCGGATAATTTGAGCTGCGCCAAAAATGTTGCTCCAGTGTCTTGGTCCTTGACCTCAAAGGCTTCAAGCCCCGTCTTGGTCCTCTCCAATGTTTTTGGCTTATACATACTCTTGCTGGGGCGGAACGTAGTCAGAATCAGCGTCTGCGTTGGACCATCTGCCGCGACGTTGATATCGATGATCTTTTGCCCATCTGGTGTAGGGAACTTCATTGGGATCTGGTTACCAATCTCGGCCAACTTGACGTGTCGCTCCTTATTGTTCGCAGAAATGACAACCTCGCGGAACTTTGCTGCTGGGAAGTCCCAGGCGTAGGGCATAATGCTCCTGGCTGGAAGACGATAACGGATCGGTTTCCACCCACTACGATCCTCGACACCGTCCTCATCGACGTTGGGATTGGCCTGGTAAAAGGTAAACTCCATACCGCTCTCATTGCGCATAGAGAAAGGCCAGTTCTTGGTCTCGAAGCTGAGGTTCAAGAAGATAGTTGAGTCCTCCATGAGGATTTCAATGCGAAGTAGGCGCTGGCGCTGCCCGGCCTTGGCAATCTTGACGTGAGTTGTGCCAATATCGGCAATGTTAAATGGCGAGGTCCACTGATTGTTTACGCCAGGGAAGCATAGACAAAGCTGTTTGACGGATGACTTTTGCATGAAGTGAAGGGGCTGTAGAGACCCGTTCTTGAGAGTCATGTACCCGGATGAACTGGATTCCCTCACTAGAATCTCTTCGTCAAGCCTGTTTTGCAGGACAAAGCGAGGTGCCAGCGTAACAACCTTGGTGAGCTTGTACTTCCCATCACCAGACTGTACAGTAAGCCCCAAGTGGATTTCCTTGTTGCTTTTTGTGCCCGAGTTCAACACCACTTCAGATGTGCTACCAATCGCGTCAAAACTCTGAGGCTTGCTCCATTCTGATTCGTCCACCTTGATCAAAGCACGATTGCGGGTGTCATCACTCCCGTATGAGAACATGAATGGCAGGGCCTTTGGACGTTCTTGATCTGAAGTGTCAACCATGGGGTGTTGACCTGCAGCAGCCCGGGCATGCTGCAGGAATGTCTTGGCTCGGACAGTCAAATCCAGACCCGTCTTATTGAGCACAACGTACGGGCTGTAAACGGTGATCTTGAAAGCACCTCCGCTGTCAGGTATTTTGAAGTACTGTAAGTTGAGGTGTAAGGGCAGGCCTTGATCGTCTTTGATGGTGATACGCCCTTCTTTCCTGAAGTCCTCCGAGTTGCCTGGGTTGATGATAGCAAAGTCGCTCGGTTTGAAGACCGTATCTTGCATATCAACACTTAAGAGAAGCAGATGGGAGAGTTCTACAACGTGAACGGGACTGACTCCTCCCTTCCGAAGGAAATTAGACCAATCTTTCTTGGTGTTCTTGTCGTAAATCCGATATTTGAAGTCGTACGGTAAGAGATTCTCAAGAGTGACAGGAGCTGACAGCTTGATCTTCATGTACGGATATGATCTAGGAGGGTTGTTAGCCTCTGCAGAGCAATTAAATTTGAACTAGACTTACCGTGTAAGAGGATTGGCCTTTTCATAACGAGCATGGACCTGGAAGTAGAACGGATCACCATTCTCGGCTCTGCAAACAATTTGCTTTGTCGGCCGTTTGAGCAAATCTCGCCACCACAACTGCTCACCACTCCACTCGTAACCGAAGCCAGCATCAGGTCGAATAAGAGCTCGTTTCTCGTATGCCGCACCGACTGGAGCAGGGCGCGCCTCGCCAGGAGCAATCTTCTCAATCTTCAACAGGTGCTCTTGCTGTGCGTCGTATATGCCGAGCTCAACTGGGATCTCAGTAGCGTTTTCGATTAAGAGGGGGGAACGCAACGTGACATATTTGACGTTGTCCGCACCCAGGCTGACTTCCACGCAGAGACGATGTTGGACATCAGTCCTCGGCCGCAGGTTATACAAGAACTCGCCCTCGCGGTTCAGACGTACGTTCTTGACTGTATCAAAACCGCTACCTTCAAGATCAACGCTGACGTCGTTTTGACTCGACTCAGGAATGAGATTCTCACGCATCTTCTCCCAATGCTCAAAGCTCCAAGGCGCTTCTGTCCCGTCTTCTAAATTGACAGTGATGGGTTCTTCACTCGTGGGGCTCTTCGAATTCACGACCACGTCGAAACCTGTATAATTCCGAATACGATAAGGGGCCTCATGTCCGCGGGGTTTCCCGAGAACATCTTGCTCTGTAGTAAGGAAATCAAACGATTTTGATGCAAGAGCAATGGATGCTGTAGTGATGGTGATATCGAACGTCTTTTTAGAAGCCAAGTCGACAGATAGAAGACCGGAATTAGGATCCTTGGCAACACCAAGACCAACTTGCCAAGGCTCAATCAAGGGTTCCCAGCTGGATTTCGAGAAGTTGTACACGCTCGAATACATATCAATGGCTACCTCTGCCTTCAGGTTTGATGACCAGTTCTTGGCCGAGGCCGTGAAGTTCTTGATACCAAGATCAAGAATTGGCAGTTCATGAAGGTCTCCAAGCAACACTATGCGGATACCTTCAACAGTGGCAGATAGCTCCTCATCCCTCTTGGGAGCAGCCTTTACCGGGCTCTTAACTTCTGCAGTTGGGGGTGCGATAGACTTAGAC
This sequence comes from Trichothecium roseum, assembly GCA_026184415.1. Lineage (NCBI taxonomy): Eukaryota > Fungi > Ascomycota > Sordariomycetes > Hypocreales > Trichothecium > Trichothecium roseum. The sequence continues at coordinate 1,000,502 of CM047948.1, forward strand.
GCCTTGGTTCGGGCTATCGTAGACTGTCTTCTGCCACTAGCAGAGCGTTGCTTGAAGCCCGAACCACGTAGTTCTTTAGCCTTTTGTTCCGCAGCAGAGTTTTTTGGTGGTTCTTCACTGTCACCGCCTGATAGTTCGCTAGCTTTGCTAATAATCTGCAGGGCCAGAAGAATATCTCGCAGAGAGAGTCTTAGAATCAAAGGCTCTATCTCCACATGAATTGACGTTGTAAGGGCGCGCGAGCTGTCCATGCTCATCTGAATCGAGAAGTCGTCGATGATTCGCAGCCTTGACGTCTCAAACTTATCCATGCGGCATAAGAACATGCCAATCTGAGAAACTTGAAAAGTAAGAGCATGTTGTTGGGACAGGAGCATCTGCCGAATACTTAAAACAATGGCTTCGGACTGCGACGTGAGAGGGTTGGCAATCAGGATAACCTGGGCGTCGACCAGGTTGACTCGGAAAGCAATGCTCATCGAAGATGCCTTCTTCTCTTTTTGTGCAACGTCATCAACATTACTTTGTTGTCGAGAAGCTATTGACTTGCTTCGCCGAGGTCTTGCTTCGCTATGTGTAATCTGCATGGATTCCGTGTCTGAATCCTCAGGTGTCTCCATGATGCTTTCATCGTCAACCTCCAAAGGTTCCTCCACGGCAAGAGATTCCATGGCGAACTTTTGAAGGGCAAAGAGATAATCAAGAGCGAAGATGACTCGGGGGCTGTCAATAGTGGCCATGGCGATCATGCTCCTATCCTTGCCTGCAGACATTGTCACAGAAGCCATCAGTTGCTGGACATCTTTGTTGGCAGAGGCCATGATTCTGCGGAACTTATTCGCTTCTCTTGGACGACTGTCATGAATAGTGAACGAGTGGATAAGGAGCTCAGCCTCCAAAGAGTTGTCGGACAGCACTCGTGTCTTGACTTTCGTATCATCGAGGGAGAAGCGCGACAAGCTTGATGAAGCTAAGTCCCCTACAGGTTCATCCTCCTTGGCATCTATCAGTTCCAGCCCGATGGTATTTACCTTGAAAATGAGGTCAAGTTTAGTCCACGATTCATCCACTGAGCCTAGCTCGGGACCGAGATCTGTCGATCGTTGCTCTTCGCGAGCCTGAATCTCGGAGTTGAAAGTTTGAGCTCTTTGCAAAGTTTCCTTATCAACTGCTTGCTCGGCTGCCTCGTCTCCAGCATTACCATCACCAGCCAAAGCAGCCGGCACTGACCTAGAAATTGCCAACAGAGATTTGATTTGATACTGTGTCAATCTCAGGTTGAAGTCCGACATCAAGCCTTCAATCTCGGTATCCGGTCGTTTCACGCCGTTTTGATGCTCAGCATGTGTGATGTTGAAGGTCAAGTCAACTGCATCAATCATCTCGAGTTCTTCTGACTTATCATCGGGGTAGTGAAAGTCAGAAGTAAGTCGAATGTTCCTGATTCCTGTTGAGATCTTCATGGCAATCAGAGAGTTTTCGCTATCGTCAAGGGGAGCAAATTTGTTCTGCGCGTAGATTTCACCAAGGTATGCGGTGATGAGATCGCGCTTCGGTCGGCCAGGAATGACGAGACGGGGGAAGACAACAATGGGGGTTTTGACGATGATATCGAACTTGAATCGGCTGGGACTTTGCTGAATCTGATTCGCTTGGTTCGCAGCGGCCTGTCTGGCAGCGTTGTAAAGCGCTTGCATTTTACCAAACTTGACGAGGAAATCGACAATCTTCCGGAACGGCTCTTCCACAAAGTTTACTTTGACTGATCCTGCTCTTAAGAAGATGGAACTGTCATAGCCAGGGTATGCTTTAGTGTTGCTTGAATCAAAAGTCTCATAGCGGAAGTCTGCCAGCTCATCTCCCTGAATAGTCACCAGCTTTCGCAAGTTGGAATCCTCTGAGACACCAAGGTTCACATCGTCAACCAGCGAAAGATCGCCTAATCTTGAGGAAATGCGCATTGTCTTCCCGCGCAGGAAGATACCGGTGTCAGCCTTATGGAGTGATAGTGTCGCCAATCGCATTCCGTCGTTATTTAAAATGAGCCGGACACTCTTCATTTCGATCTTGACACGAATAGAGCTTGCTTGGGCAGCTGGCTGTGGTGGTGGGACTGGCACCTCCCCTACCACGGCATCTTCTTCATCATCAGAATCAGAGATGGTTGCTTTATTGTTATTCTCAGCCTCATTCCCTCCCGTAAATGTGATGAGAATGAAGTCCAACAGTGTCAAAAGCGTCTTCCGAGTCACTATCAGATTGATAGTAGATACTTGCGCAGTGATATTCGTCTCGACGCCTTCATATTTGGGCATAAACTCGGGAGATGCCCTGTTAACTTTGAAGAATTTGACGTAAACAAGACTGCGACCAGAAGATCTATCTTCACTATCACCTGAGGAGACGATAGACTTGAAGTCACCTGATGGATTGTCAACGAAATCTTCCACAGTGACCGACCCAAGGGAAACCTCGGCCGACATATCGTATGGTCTCTGAACAAAATCAAGATTGAAGTGCTCTGCGATCAGCTCCACCAAGAGGGCATCCGGTCTGCGCCTGTCTGGGTCACTCTTATAAAGCGAGCCTTTCAAGGTGTCAACTTTAAACTTGAACTCGAAGTTCCGCTGTTGGATCTTCAGGTGCTCCCTATCTGTGCCGTCGGTAGCATCTTCAAAGTTGTCATCATCATCATCCATGTCGTCTAAAACAACAGCTGTCTGAGGCTGCATAAATGGGAAAGCACTCGACAAGCGGCGCTCTCTCTGAGATTTCCTGCGCGCTCTCGAAGACGATTCCGGTTGTAGGAACTGATGAGATTGCTTTCGACCTTCGCTTGAGTCGTGCGTGATCGCGTCATCCTGATGGAATCTCGGAATAGCGACCTCGATAACTTTCATCAGATTCTTGTATTTCGAATCAGAAACTGTTGCATGCAGCATAGGCAAATGCCCAGACACTTTCATCTTGGTCAAGTTGGGTGCTTTGGGCAGGATAGATGTTTCTACCACAAAGTCCACATTGATCTTCTCGACAACGTGGTAATGGGAGTTTTTGTCCTTATCCACCAGTTGCAATTTGGTCTGCTCGATGGACGGGCCGATCAGAACTTGTGTAGAAGTTAATTTGACCAGGAATTTGTCATACATGACAGATTCGAGTCGCTTGAAATCTTCATCGCTATATGCCTGACGTTGTTTTGACTGTATCTCCTTCATAGTCGACTGATCCACCAGCTCACTGTTGACGTGAATGTGGCCAGCATCTACAATGAGGCAGGTGGAGTCCTTTGTAGTAATGCTGACAGGGACTATGATTAGAGGTGCTTGCAAGTCCAGCTCAGCGTTGATCGTCTTGTGCTCTTCCAAGGCAAACTCAAGTCCGGCTCGAGTCTGTTCACGCAGGCCTTCGACTGTTGCACCAGCGGTTTCCATCAAAGCAGCAATGGATTCCATGTGCCTTTCAGGAGGTCGGAAGAAATCAGCAATACCAACTACGAAGTTGGGATTCCAGACAACCTCCAACGGCTTCATTTTTCCAGCCACCGCTATGTCACCCTTGCGTTCGATGGGATTCTTTTCAAACTCAAACTCGAAGAAGGGGTCATCGACTACATCTTCCAAGTCATTGAGTGTGAGCCTTTCGTGTTTCGTGCCGTCAGGAGCATCCTTGACTCGCACAATTTCGGGGTAGAGTGTGTTCGGGGTGGTGCCATCGTTGACGCGTAGGCCGCCTAGACTGAAGTTCGCTAAGAAGGAATCCTTCCTTTGAAGTGCTCTGGACTTGAGGACGTCAAAGTGCAAACTAAGAAGGTCCATGGGGTTTTTGTGTGGACTCTTTCTCAGAGTAAAACTTCCTGTGCCGAGGGATGCCTCAAGACAAAGCTTGACCGCGTCTCGAGGAACATCAACCTCCTCAGCCAATGCTGTCTTTTCATCCCAGTCTATCGCATCGTAGAGCTCTTTACGCTGCTCTTCTGTGATTTGTGTATTCTCCTCATTCTCCTGTATGTTCTCTTGCGGCTTAGAGCCCCACACCCAAGAAATCCAGCCTTGCTGCTGTTGTTGCTGGGGCTGCTTCTTAAGAGCCTCTGCGTTTTCTTTCTTCAGCTGGTTACGAGCCAAAGATCTCCAGAAACGAAGATCCTCATACTCCAATTTCCATTCAAGATTATTCAGATCGTCGGTTTCTTCTCCAGTAAGTTGTTGCTGTTGCTTCTTCTTCTTGAACAACTCCATGTAGCGTTGACGATCATCGCGACGCTCCTTAAAATAGTCCCACGTCCACCTGCGATTTCGGTCGTGGATCTTGCCAAGAACGGCATTACCAGCAAACTGGAACCATGCTCGCGGGTCTTCTTTCGGAGACACGTCTTTTGGCTGCAGTCGTTTATACTCTTGGTGTCGAATGAAGTAGTGGAACAGGTCGACCATCATGAGAGAGTCTCGGTACTGGTCATCATCGAGAACCACACCAATCTCTTCGAATAGAAGATTAGCCTTGAATTTGGCTGTTCGAGCATCGCCAGTCTTGTCGAGTTCGATTTTGGCCTGTCCGCTGACGGGTTTCAGGATATACTGATGTTTGGAGCTCGAATCCGTAACGGCTAATTCCTTGAACTTTTCTACCATCTCATCATGTCCCATTGCGTTTTCTGAGGAAGACAATGCTTCTCTTCCTGTACCAAGGAGTTCAGAGTCGGTATTCCAGTAAACAGCCAGCGCACCTAGCGTGGCGAGCTTATTGGTCTTGTCGCCCGAGATCTGGATGAAAGTCGGCTTCCATTCGCCGTCGGTACTGACAGCGCTGAATTCCTCGAGAATCATGCCGAGGGCGAAGGGATGGCCCGGGGCTGAAATGGAATCCTCGTATCGAAGATGAATGTTCTTCACAGTAACCTGGAGGTTATCAACGATCTTCGTGACGAGGCTTGAGGTGAAGCTTTGGTTCTTCTTCTGTTCTTCCTGGCTCAAGCCCTCTTGGTTTCTCTCTTTAAGCAACTCAGCGCTGTCCAGTTTCTCCATTTTAAGTCTCTGCTTCCTGCGATCCTCCTCATCGGCATCGTACTCGGCCTCTTCCTTTGGACTGGCGAGTAAGAAGACATCTTGGACAAAGACCTTGACGGGGGCGCCCCGCAGATTAGACCAAGGAATGACGAGTGTGAGCTCTCCAACATGACCTTCCAGGACATTAACCGGAAGCTTGAGCTGGTCGAGTGCCTCCCGGCGCAATTCAAGGTTTCGCAATTTGACGTCGCCCGACCAAATTCCGACTTTGAGTTGGGTAGGGTCGAAGTTCTTCACGTACATGCCTAGGAAGCGGTTAAGCAACCCGGCTACAAGACCCTCCAACATGGCGAGATGGGTTTGGCCGTAACCCTGGCCGGGAACGGTTGAATCCTGCTATGAGGGAAAGGGTATTTACGAGATCGACGACATTTGAAGTCTCTATATCGGTCGAAGGAAGGAGGGACGGTAGGGCGCGATGCAAGTCGCTGCGTCGTGCCGTTGTAGAGAAGGTTGTTCTTGCGCTACCGTGTCGGAAACAAATAGGAAGTTGTGAGAGGGCGTAAATGGAGAACGAGCGCTCAACGATGATAGAGTAACGCAGAACACCTGAGTACGGTATGTTAGCCATTAATCACAGGCGCGGGCGCCAATCAGAAACTAAGCCACAGCTGCATCCGTGGTCAGCACCAGTATGACATACCTGGACTCGAAGCAAATGGAAGTATTCAACTGGGGTAATGCCTTGCTGAGTGAAGGACTGAGGTTGATTTCTCTTTCAAACAAATGAAGTGGGCGTAAAGTCGTAAATGAAAAGCTACCCAGGAAAGAGGCGCCGTGAAGAATTTGGCTGATGGCAGAGCTGTATGACGATATCGTCCAGGATTGAGGGGCTAAACTTGGCTCGTTCAGGCTGGTGCTCTGTGTACAAAAGTACGGAGTATTGCGGGATCGGATTCGGCTCGGTGAGATGGCGATTGGCACCTGTGGGGACCTTGCTTCTTTTCCTTCGATCCAACTTGATTGAAATGTGGAAACTGTTAGATGTTGAATATTGCGCTCCGGCATGTCGAAACGCAACTCGATAGGGCTTAGGTATGGAATTATGGTGTCGTTTTCGTTACTTAATAAGGGGGGAGGGAGGTATGGTCAACAAAGATCATCACACGCGACGCGCAATACGGTGTACCACTGGAACTACCAAGTCATACGAGGGCATGTATTTCTAAATTCCATCTTTTAAATATATGCGTGATCAACCTTCATTTAACTTGTGCTGTTATTAAGTCAATAAATATGCCACGACTCTTGTCACTCCTGTTATTCAATATGTTCCGGGTAGGCAGCTTTTGTTCACAGTCCACTAAACTAGAGAAGACGGTCCATCAGCATGACGTCAGACTCCATGATTAAAACATAGAGAACACTCACTGACCAACCAAGCTTAGGCTGTCGCAAGCTCTCAGATCTTGGTTGCCAGTGTAAGTACGTAGTATGGCATCATAATATCGTCGACCTAGAATGTGTGACGAATACGCAGTATTCTAAGATTGTAGGAAATAAATAATACTTCCATCGACCCTCCAATATCTTTGGTTAACACCAACTCTCCTCAATTGACGTTTTCTTACTTCAATACAAGTCTTACAATCTCTCGCTTTCAGCCTGATTTAATTGCGATTCCAAGAGAGTATTTTGATCATGTTCCGTACCACCCAAGCTCTGTCGCGCATATCGCGACTTGGCGCCGTCAAAGATACGCCTCTCAAGGGATATAGGCAGGCTTTGTTGCCTCATCGGCATCACCCTCTAGCAGTGCTGCAAACTGTCCGTTTTGCAAGCTCTGATAATAAAGACAAAGATAAAGAAGCCCCGCCTCCTAAGCCCCAGATCGATCGCGAAGCAGAGCGCAAAATTGCTCAGGAGAAGCTAAAGCCTAATCCAAACGTGTCCGTGGATAGCACAACACGCGTGGGATGGGAGTCAACTCCGAGTCCCGGCCCTCCGGCCCAGGATATGGGCGCAAGCCTGAAGCATGATCTTGTGAGTCGGTCTACTAAGAAAGTGAGGCGACTTCTCTGACGCATAGCATAGAACATCATTAAAGATACTGCGAAGCTCAACACGGTCCCTCGAGAGTCCCATATACTGGGGCTTGCTGGAACAATACCATACTTTGGAACCTCTGTCGCAACAATTTATCTTGCCTGGGACCTTACCAAACAGCTCCCTACTGGCAGTGCTTTTGCAGACACCATTTTCTTAAACCATGATACAGCTCGCCACTTTCTAGGTCTGCTCGAGACCTTGCAGTTGGGATACGGTGCTGTCATCATATCGTTCTTGGGAGCTATTCACTGGGGACTCGAATATGCCGAGAAGGCCCCGCAGCGTGACCGAACGCGCTTCCGCTACGGTATGGGTGTTGCAGCTTCTATTGTGGCATGGCCAACAGTTCTTATGTCTATCGAGTACGGCCTCATCTCCCAATTTGCTGCTTTTATCGCCCTGTACTTTGCGGATGCGCGGGCGACCACGCGCGGTTGGGCGCCTCATTGGTACAGCACCTACCGCTTCCTACTTACAGCCATGGTGGGACTCGCCATTCTTGTCTCTCTTGTTGGCCGATCCGAGATTGAAAAATCAGAGCGTCTTGGTAAAGAGTACCTGAGTTCAAACATGAGCAGATCTGGCATTGCGGACACAGAGACAAACTGGTCAAAGCTCGAAGCGGAAGAGAAGAGAAGGATCAAGAAGGCCAAGGAAGAAGCCGAAAAGAAAAAGAAGCAGGATGAGAAGAAGTCTAATCAGGAGAAGCACAAGGCCAAAGCTTCTGGTGCCCAGAACACGAAGAATGAGGGTGACAAAGAGGAGAAGAAGGGGGATGACAAAGAGAACGAGGATGATGAGGGAGAGAAGAAGAATGAAGAAGATGAGAAGAAAGATGAGACAAGAGAGGACGACAAAAATGAGAAGGATAATGGAAATGAGGGTAAGAGTGACGATGAAGGAAAGGGTGACAAGGAAGGGGAGTCTAAAGAAAAGAAGGAGTAGTGATCCGTCTAGCTGAAGAGCTTGTTTTTTTTTAGCCGTTACGATTTGATGGAACAAGAATTATTTGGGAAGTAGAATTACATTTATTTAATGACTGAAGTTACCTAATCATTGTTATTTACTTTATGAAAAAGCTTTCTTTACACTGGTGGTCCTGTCTATGTGGTCTACGACACCTACCTGTATTCACTTTTGCATGGTGGTACTGGGATGGTGTCTAGCCAAAGCAGACTGGGTAAACACCAGAGACAAAAAGGTAAAACCATAGGAGTTTTAACCCAGAACAGAAATAAAGGAGAAGTATTATATAGATGTATATATATCTATGAATTTTACTACCTGTGTAGGGCCATACCATGATGATGAGAATATTGAGACTGGTCGCACATTGAATGAAACAACATTTTGAGGTGCAGATGCAGCTTGATCAGAATGACCTCACTTGAGCCCCGCATGAATGTGTGTAAGCCATCGGCATCCCTCACTGAACGTCACTAATCATCACATTGCTTTCTCATCTTTCTATTTAAACCCCCGCAGTTGGCCAAGAACTTCCCACCTCAGTCAAAATAACAACGACAACGACAACAACATCATCACCATCATCTCTGTAGTGCGAAATTGTGCCTCAACTTCCATCACGTCGCTCATCAAAGGTTACCATTTTATTCCAATATAACTCAAACACCATGTCTGCTCCCGAGTCCAAACGTGTCAAGACTGACGAGGCTCCGTATGAGCTAATCTACTGGCCTGCGCTCCCAGGACGCGGTGAATTCATCCGCCTTCTATTCGAAGAGGCCGGCGAGTCGTATGTCGACAAGGCAAAGCAGGATCCCGACAACGTCGTGCAGGAAGTTCTTGGTTTCATGGGATCCACCGACACGGGCAATAACCCGGCCATCTTTGCCAGTCCGATCCTGCGTCATGGTGATTTACTCCTTTCTCAGACGCCTGCCATCTTGCAGTACCTTGCTCCGAGGCTCGGCCTGTCGCCAAAGGAGGGAAACGGCGTGCATCACTTAAACGCGATTGTATTGACTCTCATCGACGGGTTCGTCACTGAGCTTCATGATACACATCATCCTATTGCCGTATCCCAGAACTATGAGGACCAGAAGCCGGAGGCGAAGAAAAGAGCAAAGGCCTTTATTGACGAGAGGATTCCCAAGTTCCTTGGGTACGCGCAGCGTGTCCTAGACTCCAAGAGTAGCGGCAACGGTCCATGGCTATACGGCGATAGCCTAACCTATGCCGACATCGTGCTCTTCCAGGTAGGGATCTCATTCCTCTTCTCTTAGTCCTCGAGGTAAACAAGTAAACTGACGAGTTATTAGGGGCTTGATGGTACAACTTTTGCGTTCCCAAAGACTATTGCTACGCTAAAGGAGTCTGGAAAGTACGCGGGGGTGTTTGCATTGTACGATGCAGTCAAGGAACGACCAAACATCAAGGCCTACCTTGAAAGTGGCAGGAGGCAGAAGTACAGTAACGGGATCTGGAGGCACTATCCTGAATTCGAAGAATAAGGGACTAATCCGCCGATGTGCTAAAGCTGCACAACTCAGTGTATATTGGTAAGGGACTCGCATAGTACAAGGGGTCCAAATCACTTGCGTCCTGCTGGCCGGCTCTTTCTTGCCACTACGAGTTGCCCCTGGTGATAGATACTGCGGTAACGTCTTGCATATACCTCCTTCAAGCTTCCCGGATCTGTGGTGCCTATTTAGGCATAGTAGTCAATCTCGAAATCACAAGTGCTTTCATCGTACGGGTGCCTCTAGGAACAACGACCAGTGTTTTTGTTACCGAAGCTCTCAGGTCCTCACATAAAGACCATTCCTACCTGACATATTATGAGAAATGCCCCAAAACAGCCCAAACATGAAGCTACCTACACGCAAGTGACCGGAGCGTTGGGCCGCTCGGTTTATTGTGGTTGGCCCCACGTGACTTGGTGCCCCAAAATGAAGCTTTTCACAGCTTTTCCACTCTTTAGGTTCTCTATTTTCCTCGATGCTGAACCAAGCACGCCCGTTACATCGCAAAATAAACAAATGAAAATGGATCTCAAAAACACTCAACGGCTGGAGCTGCCGGCCACAGCCGACATGCACGTCCATCTGAGGCAGGGCGAACTCATGGAGGTTGTGACGCCCACGGTTCGCCAGGGTGGGGTTGATACGGCATTTGTGTATGTCTCTTAAGACGGAAACTCTCAAGAAAGTTGCTGACAGTGGTAGAATGCCTAACCTCGTACGTGACAGCTTGGTGTGGGTTTCCTATATTTTTATATGTGCTCACCAGTCCAGGTCCCTCCTCTGACAGATGTCAAACGCGTACGTTATGCCCAACACACATCATCTGCAGAGCTCAGCTAATAAACAGCACAGGTCCTCGAGTATGAGTCGGAACTCAAGGCCCTTGCGCCAGGCGTCAAGTTCCTCATGTCCCTCTTTGTAAACCCCTCTCATCCACGGCACTGCATGCAACTGTACTGTCTAACGCGACAAGCTTCACCCTTCAGTCACACCCGAGGTCGTTTCTGAGGCTGCCAGCTCCGGTGTGACAGGCGTCAAGATGTACCCCCAAGGCAAGTATATCACTCCGGTATGTTTCGGTTACTTACATTCTCGCAGGCGTGACGACCAACTCCGAGAACGGCGTGTCAAAGCTGGAAGACTTTTATGCTACTTTCGAGGCCATGGAAAAGCACGACATGGGTGAAGACCCCTTTCCCGCACGACAAAAAGAACGAGCTGACAATCCAGTCCTGAATCTGCATGGAGAGGTTCTGGAGGCGCTTGCCCCGGCTGATACTTCGCTGGAGGAGGCTTTCCTCCCGACACTCAAGACCCTCCACGAGCGGTTCCCCAAGCTGCGCATCATTGTACGGTTCACCGAGCTAGATGAAGAGAGACGACGCTGACATGATCCAGCTGGAGCACTGCACTACAGCGGCTGCCGTTGAGGCCGTAAAATCTTGCGGTCCTACCGTTGGCGGTACGGTCGACATTACTTTGCCCCCCCCCCCCAAAAAAAAAACCTGAAAATGCTAACGGTTCCCAGCCACCATCACCGCTCACCACCTGTACCTGACTTCTCACGAGGCCTGCTGCGACCCATTTGCATTTTGCAAGCCTATCCCCAAGAAGCCCACCGACCGGGATGCCTTGGTCAAAGCCCTGGTCAGCGGCAACACCAAGTTCTTCTTGTGAGTGCTACTATCCCAACCAGGGGTCCCGATTCGAAACTTACAGCCTCTAGTGGAAGCGACAGCGCCCCGCATCCGATGCAGTCCAAGACGTCGGCCGAGCAGGGCAAAGCCCCGGCGGGCGTCTTTACGCAGCCCTACGTGACCCAGCTCGTCCTCCTCGCGCTCGAAGAGGCCGTCGAGCGCGGCGTCATCACCAACGACGACATCACCCAGGAGACCCTCGAGGGCTTCCTCAGCCGCAACGGCCGGCGCTTCTACAAGCTGCCCGAGCTCGCCGAGGGCAGGATTGTGCTGGAGAGAAAGGGGGAGAAGATCCCCGCCAGCATCAAGGGCGGGGAAAACGTAGAGGTCGGTGTTTCGAGATCGGGGTCAGAGGTGTTTAGCCTCACGTGGGCGTAACCCATCCCAAAATATGAGGGTAAAAAAAGCAACTGGGACGAATGCCAACTTATTGGTTCAATCCATCAGCCTATACTATATCTTAGTCTGCCGTAAACTCCCACGCACCCACCAAGTATATGCAAGACATGAAGGCGATCAACCAACATTCAAGAACTGTCCGCTCCGCAATATGGGCCCTTTTTGAGCAGGAGCGGCCCAACCCCTCACCTTCAGCTAGGCATCAAGTTCTACTTCTTCGAGCTGAAGCAGAATCCTGCAAGTGGCCTGAACTATGGATTCGTTGTCGGCGCTCTCTGTTGTCGCCGCCGTTATTCAGTTCGTCGACTTTGGCCAGCGCCTCTTCGTTGGAACATGGAGTATCTACCGCAGCGCGTCTGGCGAAAGTATGGTGCTCGGGGACCTTTCTACCGTGCCTCGTGACCTAGAGCAGCTATCGACAAGTGTGGAAAGGGCGCTGGAACACACTCAAGGAAGAGAAAATGGTCCTTCCATGTCACAATATGCGGATGAGTCGCTGCTGCGTGCCTGCGCTGAGTGCCGCGCCATGTCATCCGACATCCAGAACATCCTACTCGAAATTGGCCACAGCTTCCAGCCCATGGCCGTAGCTAACAAGAAGCTTGCAAAGAAGGGAGGGTTTCTATGGATTTCTCTTGTCACACAGACCATGTTGCAGGCTTTGATCGAGGGATCTAGTCTGTCACAGCTAAGGGCCATCTTGAATACGATGCCCGCTGAAATCGAGAAGTTATACGACGCTATCTACGAGTCAATTCCCAAAAATCTGCTGCCGGAGGTCTCGATCATGTTGCAAATATACCATTCCGCCTGTGGACCTGTGAACTGGCTCACTCTTTGGTTGGCCGATGAGTCACGGGGTACCAAACTGGAATTCAAGCTCAAAAAAATAGATATAGAGCAGGTTTATTTTCTCCTGAAGCGGAGACTCGGCACCAGGACACGCGGTATTCTCGGACTTGTCGGGGCCACGAAAAACGTGGAATACCTTCACCGTGCTGCCTCGGAGTGGATCGGGCAGCCTCGAGTATTGGAGCGGCTCCGGTGCGAATGCCCAAGTAACTTCGACCCATGCTTGTCCCTCCTACGCGCCGAAACCCTACAACTAGAGCACTTCAGAGTGCCGAAATTTGCCATTGACGATGACCACTTTTGGAAACGAATCATGAGGTCGCTGATGTACGCCTCTCTCGTGGACGGGGCTATCATTCCGGACAAAACGCTCAACGACGTCGTCAATGATTTCCGTCGTGCAGCCCACAAGTCAGCCTCTACAGTCCGCCGTAAATCATACACTGACGAGGGTATTTGGATGCGTTCACATCCTGAACTTGATAAACCCTCCTCAATCATCAGTAACGATTTCGCTGAACTGGCCGCGCAATTCGCAGTACTGCCCTTTATATATGAGGAGCATAGAAGAAAACCGCATAACCTAGAGTTAGATTACGAGAGGTCGGTCTACTCGAGCCGGTGGTGTTTAGTTTTGCCAGATATTTCCCGCTCGACATCGTAGATGGGGTCGATTCTGCCAGGATCCCCCCCCCCCCTCTTGGAGACTGGAACTATCATCCTTCCTTGTGGGAGAGGGGCTTCGACAGCCAGGTCTAACACGTATCATAGAGGAAGAGGAATCTCGGCCAACGTTCGGCGACGGGTGGCTGACCCATGAATACCTAGCAGAGGTGAGACGTGTCCTGAAAGAGCACAGGGCTACGGCCAAGAAAAGGAACGTCTTCCAGGTTCTTAAATGGGATTGGAAGAGGATACGGGCAAAGTCCTAGGTAGTAGATGAATCGCAGTGTGCGACGGCCAGCGCTGTAGTATGACTCTGTTATACTCCGTATATATATGTACGCGGGTAAAAATTCAGTCGCATATACTCCGTACTCCGTTTATATATATATATATATATATTCACATGTCGTGAACCCCAGCTGATAAGCTGACATCCCGGTGCTTTTCCAAATTCTCCAGAATCCCCGACTCCACATCAACGGAAAAAGAATCAAAAAGCCAACGCGGCAGAGTCCGACTTTTTTTTTTCCTCCGACGCTATAACCAGCGTCAACCGTAGTACGTCAACGTCTTACGCCTACGGAAAAACAAAACCCCTTCTTGTTTTTGCCCCAACGTGCGGTAAGAAAAAGAAGAAGAAGAAGAAGAAGAAGAAGAAGAAAAGTTCATGGCCATGGAACGTCACAAGCAGGCAGTGGGCAAGATCGCGGCGGCCGTCAAGGGCTTCTACGCCCGGTCGGAGCCGTACCGCATCAACCACGGCAGCACCAACTCGACGCGGCCCCGGCGCGGGGCGGCGCACGCCCGGGCGGTGGACATATCCTCGCTGAGCAACGTGCTCTCCGTGGACGCGGCGTCGAGGACGGCGCTGGTGGAGCCCAACGTGCCCATGGACAAGCTCGTGGCCAGCACGCTGCGCCACGGCCTGGTGCCCCCCGTGGTGATGGAGTTCCCGGGCATAACGGCGGGCGGGGGTTACGCGGGGACGGCGGGGGAGAGCTCGAGCTTCAGGCACGGCTTCTTCAACGACAACGTGAGGAGCGTGGAGATGGTGTTGGGTAACGGCGACGTGGTGACGGCGTCTAGGGAGGAGAGGAGGGACCTGTTCGAGGGCGCGGCGGGGGCCGTGGGCACCCTGGGCGTCACCACGCTGCTCGAGCTCGAGCTCATGGAGGCCAAGCGCTTCGTACGGACCACGTACCACCGCGTGAACTCGGTCGACGAGGCCGTCGCCCGCGTCCGCGAGGCCACGCTCGACCCGGACAACGACTACGTCGACGGCATCCTCTTCTCCCGCGACCACGGCGCCATCATCACCGGCCGCCTCACCGACGACAAGCCCCGGGACGCGAAGCCGCAGACCTTTAGCGGCGCCTGGGACCCCTGGTTCTACCTACACGTCCAGGAGCGCACCTCGGCCCCATCGTCATCATCCTCGTCTTCGTCGTCCGACTACGTGCCGCTGGCCGAGTACCTCTTCCGCTACGACCGCGGCGGCTTCTGGGTCGGCGCCTCGGCCTTTGCCTACTTCAAGTTCGTCCCCTTCACCCGCTTCTTCCGCTGGTTCCTCGACGACTTCCTGCACACCCGCATGCTCTACCGCGCCCTCCACGGCAGCGGCGAGTCGGCCCGCTTCGTCGTCCAGGACCTGGCCCTGCCCTACGCCTCGGCCCGCGACTTCGTCGACTACGCCGCCGACCACTTCGCCATCTGGCCCCTCTGGCTCTGCCCCCTCAAGCAGACGCCCGCGCCCACCTTCCACCCCCACCACGAGCGCTCCCGCTCCGGATCAGGCGCCGAGCCGGAGCAGCTCCTCAACGTCGGCCTCTGGGGCTGGGGTCCCGCCAACCCCGACGCCTTCGTCGCCAAGAACCGCGCCCTCGAGGACAAGCTCGCCCAGCTCGGCGGCATGAAGTGGCTCTACGCCCACACCTACTACTCCCGCGAGGAGTTCTGGCAGCAGTACGACGGCGCCTGGTACGAGGGCCTGAGGGCAAAGTACCACGCCGGCACGCTGCCCAGCGTCTACGACAAGGTGAAAGTCGACGTCCGCCACCGGGAGGCGGAGCTGCGCAGCTGGAGGCAGAGGGTTAAAGCCGTACAGCCCCTCGGCGGCCTCTACGGCATCTGGAAGAGCATCCAGAGCGGCGACTACTGGCTGCACCGCCGCGCCGAGTGGAAGTACAAGCCCAAGGACGAGTGACGAGCCGGCATAGCCACGGCATGAGAGAGACTCGTCCGTCCACGTAGAAAGGGGGCGGGCGTACAGGCACAAAAGCAAAGAGGCATACACGCACAAAAGGAGAAGAAAAAAAAGCCCAAGAGATTTAAATAAAGGTAATTTGTTCTTGTTATTCGTTATCAAGCACTTTCTATATCAAGGTGCACCATCATCCTCGTCTACCCGTCGGATTTCCCATCCAACCCCAAAGCGTTTAAAAAACAAAGGAAACAAAAAAAGAAAATATTTTAGCCCCCCTTCCGGCCCATCATGGGCCCCAAAAAAGGGATCAAACGCAAAAGTGCCCCATGTCAACTTCCGAACTAAATGCGTTCTAAGCGCCCTGTTCTTTTGCAGAAAAAAATAGGATGGCCATCCCATGCAACTCATATGTAAACAGTTATAAAAAAATCAGAAATCTGAGCAAGTTTTACTCATCATCACCACCGAGGGTATTATTTAGATGTCGCTTTAAGCCTTGACCTCATACTCGCGCCTGAACATGTCATCGACCTTAGTAAGGTAGTAGGTGCCCTGGGCCAGGGTAGAGACGTCGCCCTTGGGCTCAAAGTTCTTCTGGAGGTGAGCCTGGTGGCGGAGATCACAGAACTGGAAAATATTAGCACGTCATCATGCATGGGCTGATACGATGTTCACTTACCGACTCGTAGGTGGTGGGGGGAACGGCGCGGCGGGCCTCGAGGCGGGCGGGGATGTCAAGGGTCTTGGAGATAGTCTCGACGCTACCGTTGATGCGGAAAGACATGAAGGTGGCGGCGAGGCCAGAACCGTAGCTGAAGAGGCCGATACGCTTGCCCTCGAGATCCTGAGGGGCGGCGTGGCTGAGAAGAGAGGCGAGACCGCTCCAGACGGAACCGCAGTACATGTTGCCGCAGTTGGTAGCAACCTGGATGGCGGGGCCGACACGCTTCTCAAAGGCCTTCTTGTTAAGGGTCATGAAAGTCTTCTCGACGACCTTGTCGGTGAGGGACTTCTCGTAGTCCATGTCGCGCAGCTCAGGGGCGACTTCGGCAAAGTTGGGCGCATCAGCCTGGGCGAGGTAGTCGTGGTAGAGCAGACGGGCGTAGCTCTTCTGCACAAGCTTGCAGTTGGGGGCGTGGAAAGCCATGTAGTCGAAGCGGTCGAGAGTGACGGGCTTGGCGTTGCCGTTAGCCTGCTTGGCCTCGCGGCTGCAGTAGTCGCGGTAAGCAGCGTCGAGAGCCCTGATGTAGCAGGTGTTGGAGAAGTGGCCGTCGACGTAGGGGTACTCGCTCGAGAGGTCGGGCTTGTAGAAGTCGTAGGCGTGCTGCATGAAGGTGCCGCGCAGGCCGGGCTCGGCGACGATGGGGGCGTTGGGGCCAACGAGCATGGCGACGATGCCAGCACCACCAGTGGGGCGGGCGTTGCCCTTGGCGTAGAGGGCAATGTCACCGGCGATGACGATACCGTCACGACCATCCCAAGCAGAGGACTCGATCCAGTTGACAGTGTTGAGGAAAGCGTTGGTGCCGCCGTAGCAGGCGTTGAGGGTATCGACACCCTCAATATTGGTGTTGTCGCCGAAGAGCTGCATCAGGACAGTCTTGACGGACTTGGACTTGTCGAGGATGGTCTCGGTGCCGACCTCGAGACGGCCAATCGAGCTGGTGTCGATGTTGTAGTTCTTGATGAGGCGGGAGGTGACGGTCAGGGCGAACGAGTAGATATCCTCACGGTCGTCGCAGAAGGACATCTTGGTCTGGCCAAGACCGATGGTGTACTTGCCAGAGCTGGCGCCATCGTGCTTCTCGAGCTCGCTCTGCTCAACGTACTATAGGCCAATGCCATGTCAGTCCAAACAATTCAACGTATTCACGCTCCCAGAAATCTCCCAGAAATCGAGGGGTCACCGATATCGAGGGGCACTAGAGGGGCAGCAGCGCACGTACCTGGCTGGGGACATAGACCTCAATGGCCTTGATGCCAATGTTCTGAGGACGAGACATGATGTATGGCTGTGTGAAAGAGGAGTTATTTGGAAAATTGGAATTAAGAAGCAAAAGAAGCTGCAAACAGTAGGCAAAGATGAAAAGAAGAAGAGGAGGTTAAAAAGTAGAGGGTATCTCGAGAGAGGCAGAGTAGAAGAAGAGGAAAAGGGTGGGTTTGGTTTACTTTTTTAGTCGTTCAGCGGGATAGAATACTACTGGGGGGGAGAAGACTAGCAGACTTTGGCGGCGGTGTACTCTTTCCTCTTCCATCCGTCCCAAGTGGAGGAGGCGCACCACCAACGCTTTTATTCAATTTCCAGTGGCCTTCACCCAGTGAGCCAGTGAGCCAGTGAGCCAGTGAGCCAGTTAGCCAGTTAGCCAGTGTGCCAGTTGGTAGCCAGTTACTAACCACCACGATCGGAGGTCCAGATGTAGCCACCCCGGCGCCAAATCCGAATAGCACTTTTCACCGCCCTTTTCGACTTCTTTTTTTGCTTCCATGTTGTCTACAATACTTTACGGAGGGCCCTACGGCCTGAACCAATGCCCGTACCTTGATGTAATCGGTACCGTCTCGAACCAGTTCGCCATAAGCTTCTCCCCCCCGCCGGTCGTTAGGCTTTGTCTCTGCTGAGTTACCAAAGTTGCCTGAGCTACTCCCCATTGCCTACGGGATTGGGACCAGAAGAGGGTTCAAATCCGATCTAGGAACAGTGCCGGATCTAATCTATCTCATCAAAAAGCGTCGCCGGATCTGAGAATATTTTTCTCGCTCGTACGATTCCGCACAGCCTAGCATCCAATCTTTTTTGTCATTTCCGTTCCAATTTAATTTAGTCCGGTCGGCGGCGGGCTTGGTTGGTGGACATGAAGCTCAGAAGGGATGGATGGTTTTCCTGATGAAAAGAATTCAACGCACACCAGCAACGCTAATCCCCGCACTCGTGTGTCGGTCGTCTTTCTTCCATGGCCGTGGTGGTGGACTGGTGCCCCCCCCCCCCTTGGTGGGACATTCTGTCAGGGGCAAGCTGCAGACGGCGGAACCCAAGCTAATCCTGTTTGTGATTTCGGCATGGCGAATCTGCCAGTTTCTGCCCTGCGGCCGATGAAACATTATTGGATCTCCCGATACCACTATGTACCTTTTTTTTATCGACCATGGTTCCGCCAAAGAAAAATGTCTTGCGGCTTTTATGATACCGTACGTAAGCTATTACTACTACCTCGTAGTTCCACGTTCTTTTTGTTAAAAAAAAAACGTCTTCCCTAGACGTGTTCATGGCAAATATGAGGACAATACTGTAAATACTCTTGGCCAATCGTCACTTTGTATTGTTCCAGAAACGCTAAGACACACCCTCTATGTCTGCAGTTTAAAGTGGTGGCGTTTGGCTCGCGCTGCATCCATCCTTGCATGCCTATACATACTATGCAGCACCCTCCATCTACTCCGTACTCCGTATCGACAGGTAAAAAAAAAATCAGGAACCGGGGTCCTCTGCCGAGCTCGTTCATTGGTTGGAACGCCTTACACTTTAAAGTTCTGACGTCGGTGCTTGCTTCGGAATCCTTTCGGAGGTCCCTTTTTGCTTCCACGTCGACCGGGCTTGATAAGTCGACAAACTTGCTATCTAGAACCATCAATCCCGCGCCTACGGAGTACCAACCCCCCCTTGGACTGGAGCGTTTCTTTATCGCAAATGCCGCACATCACGCTGCACCAGGATCTACCCGGGCTAGCATGCTTGCCCTAGTGTTGCTTGCGACTTCTTTCTCCCACGGCTGGGATAAAGGTCAGGCCTGCGGGCAGCAGCCTTTCTCGTGAGAAGCATCTGTCCATATTTTGCCTCTCCGATGCACTGCCGGATTACTCCGTACAAGACCGATTTGCCCGCACAAGGCGCCCCGGCTACCCTTCGGGCCTTGCATCAGCGAAAGGCTGCCCACGCTGCGGGATTCATACAAGATCGGGATCGGCCCAGTACAGAAACCTGCCGAACCTCAGGCGATCCAAACAGGTGGACTCCGTACCTACGTGGGCAGCGTCTCAGTCTTGCATTATATCTGCGCTACTAGTATAGCCCTAAACACGGCAGCTAATGTCATGCGCTAAGAGAATGGATGTTTTTGAGAGGTAGTTGTCCGCTCCGGATCAGATGCATTGTGGCACAAGTTTGCCTCTACAGAGTACGGAGTACAACTTCTAAAGTAGTACGGAGTACTACTAGTAGTAGTAATCATTAGTATTTGTCGCCTCGAGACAACGAGGGCTAGCTCGGAGTATTTGTGAGTTATTCCGCCAACAACTGTGGTTACTCTCCAAGGTTCGTCGCCATTAACCACATGCGGGCACGTTCAAGCTACGAGTGGCTCCCAGCGTTGCATCAACATACTCCGTAAAGATGCAACCAGTTGCCAGTGTACGGAGTATGGAGTAATGTGCCACAGGTCACCAGTGAGACATACGTAGCAAAAGAGTGCCTGTGGCTGTTCAGGATTAAGACAAGTAATCTGTGCAAGCAAGTGACTTCTTCATAGGTCGTGGCCTGCTTCTTACCCTATACTCTACATCACAACTTCAATTGGACGGGGCGGAACAGTACCACTAGCTCTACTCGACACAAGATATTAAGCCATCGAGCAATGTATGATAAACTGTCATTAATTGTATGAAAGCTTTATTCATCACGCACAGTATTCCGTATTTTTGAAGCAGTTCTACAAAGTGCTTCGTTCTTGTGCTTCAAAAGTTTCACATCACCCACCTTGGCGATTGTACGAAATACTTCATACCTAGTACTCCCTTAGTATTCCGGACTCCGTTCAACCCAAACCACCACCAACTCTCATCACACTTATTATTACATAGTACTCCGTAGCATTCACAAGCTTAACCCGGGACGTGAACCTTGCGCGAAACCCTCGCCTGATGTTCCCCACACATGTTCAGGTCGCAATCTCTTGCAGGCATCAAAGCCACCCTACCCTGCCGGATGATCTCCGCGGGCCATGGTACACCGTACCGCGAACGCGACTGCGAACCAGATTGTCTTGGATAAGTACGGAGTACCCTGAGTTTTAGCCAGAAGGGGCAACGCCCTAGGAGAAAAAGGCGAATGAGGCCATAATGACGGCAAGCGGTGGTTGACAAGGGTTTGGAGTCGTTGTTGGCAGGAGCCCCCTTTAGCCCGTGAATCCCCAACTCCGACCACATCGTACGAGCCCAAAACTTGACTTCTGCAAACCAAACCACTAGTAGTACGGAGTAGTACCGCGACAAATCGTCCCTTTTCAGACGTTGCCATCCTTCTGGTTGCCTACCGCGAGCAGGGCTAAAGCGCTCAGCCTACGTGCCTGATGCCGCCAGCATGCAAATTGCGATCCCTGTGTGCATCATCCGGAGCCGCAATGCAGTCGCCCGCTGAACAACCACCATTCGTCCGGCTAGTCGCCTTGGCTCTGGGGTACTGGCTGCCAAGAGATGACATGATGCGTTTGCGCTCCTGGCTGGCTTGCTTGCTCGCTCGTTGCTTGCGGTCTACCCTGACGATAACATAACGATTGCTCTGATATCGAATACCAAATCATTCGGCTGCTCGACTATTACGGTCGTACGTGGGATCCGCGAGTCGAACCTAAACGCTGATATAGCCGTCGTTCTGCAAGGTGGATTTTAAAACCGTCAGCTTATCTTGCATCATCATCGAAATAGCCCTGGTGTGTATGGGGTATTATTAACAATTTGGGTATCTACGGAGTACTTAGGGCTACTTTCAAGTTAATCTTAGGGCCGCTTCCCATATGCCCTTGACCATGCAATCGTGCGGAGAAGTGTCTAGCCAGACGACCCTCCGCAGAGCTGACTTTGCATCTTGCCAGTTACTTGTGCCAGAAGCTTTACTCCAAGCGCGCAGGTATGCCTCGAAATGGTTCTGTAATATCTCGAGCCGGGGACTCCACGCTGCACCACCAACGCCCCTGTTTCTTGTCAGGCTGGCTGCCCCGCTGAATACTTTCCATAGCCATACGTCGGCCTGGGGCATGTACGGGCTGTTGAGAACGTCCTGGGTGTGCTCGATGTCTCGATTGAGGACTATAAGGATAAGTCCTAGCGTGCGAGCAGCCATAGGTTGACCGGCATTCCATACGCCAAGTACTGAATTCAAGTATAGGCCCGACGAAGAGGTCCAACCTGTCCAGGAGGAAGTTTTACCCTGAGATTTCGCCCAAGGTTCTGTCGGACCTATGCCTGCCACGCTATGTACGTTGGCCTTGACGACCAGGATGGACAGCTTGCCGATTCCTCCACCCATCCAGAGCTGGTTCCATATCTCCTGATACTCTTGGGTGCTCCTGACGCTCATCCTCTCCTCGACGAGTTGTGTTAGCTGTTGCAGTGTCGCAAGGATTTCGGTAATGTCAATATCAACGGGCGTAGTATCCTTGGGAATGGTGGCAAAGAAGTAGGGGATCAGCCTCATGAGCTGCAGCCGGCTGTGGATGCCTTCGCCCAGCTCCCTACGAAAATGCATGTGGATGAGGTTGCCGACGTCGTTGGGGGTGGCGGGACGTAACTGAGCTTCTGGTTCGTGCACCCAGTGAGTATCCATGATGTTGCTCACACGACTCTTCATCCCGTGGACAAAACTGTATACCCTGGAAAAAATATTAATATGCGTATCGTTATCATCGTGGCCATATTTCTCACGTCAACATGTAGCGAATGGCTAGCTCCGAGGTGATGGGCGATAAATTCGTGCTCTCTGGACGGGAGTACACGAAATCCATCAGAGCTACCAAACCGTCAAAATGGGCCTCGCCTTGTTCCAGATTACCAAAGGCGACCTTATGATATTAGCTTCATCCCTGACCATGTTTGACAGCTGCAACTCACCTCTACTAAAGCCAGGGTGGCGACCTGTTTCATGTTGTCAATGAAGAATTTGCCGCTAGCATCGACAATGTGCTGGTTGACGGCGCGGATACACTCGATCTTGTGGGCCAAAAACGTGGACTCATACTCGGACAAGCTGCCATGGTTCCAGGCGTAGTGGATCGAGGCGAGCAGAAGCGCACTGCGGAGGGACGAAGGGTCCTGCGTTATGGACTTGAAGCTGTGGAGGATAGCGGTCAGACCACGCAACGGCCACGCTGCCAAGAGCCTATTTCTCTTACCAGTCATACTTGTTTTGGTAGTGGGATATGCCGAGCGATTCGGCGGATTGGTAGTCTTTGCAGCGGCGCGCGGTCAGTTCGTGTATCAGTCCACATCCGTCCGGATACGCTTACAGTATAGGAAAAGCTGCTTGCTCTTAAATGGCATTTTTATAGCCATGGTTTCGAATGGGTTCACCGGATCGGCCTTGATGACCCTCCAGGCCAACCGGCCTTGTGAATTTGCAGCGACGACCTGCCCCTTGGACGTCGCGGCGGGCATCGCGTGAGGTGGAACGGGGGATTCGCTTGGTCGAGGAGTCGACGAGCTGCTGTCGACCGCCCACACATCTTGGGTTCCTGGTATAGCACTCCTTTCCCGTGCTCTCCTCTCACGCAGAGGGAGGCTCGTCTCGACGTAATGACATTCGCGGGAGCTGGACCTGCAGTTTTGACTAATCCGTGTAAGCCTACTACCTTGGTAGTTCGCAGCACCCGCGGCACAGCAATGACCCGGCGGCAATCTGTCCAAACGGCACCGAATAGACGACGAACGAAACTAAAAAGGGGCGGTGTCATGCGAAACTTACCAAACTGGACGCGCCTCGTCGCATCTAATATGCCTCTTTCTACATGTAGTGCACCCGGCCCGCGATCTCGTGTGAGCTTTACGAACCCGTTCCGTTTGAGGCTTTGTAGACGAGGAGGATGCGCTCATCTTCATGCAGGACAGCTCTTAGGGCTGTGATCTAACGACACCGTCGCAGCACTCGGTCGGTACTTCGATACACCAAGGGAATGTCACTCTTTCATATTCTCCGACCTGGGAGACGGGCCGCGGATAGAGTGTCCGGACGCTTTTCCTTGTTCGGGCAAGGCCGTCAAAGATAGCGACGGGCTAGAACTGGTTTCCGCCAGCTGGGCTTGCTGTTAGTTCTCGCAGCTCGAAGCTTCCCCCTGAATGAGTCAGTTTGCCACGCCACGCCTGTCCTGTTGAGTCATGGAGAGAGTCTTGATATCATTCAAACTTGGAGAAAACCGCCGGAATTCGTGCCAGTTTTCACGGAACAAGCGCACCTGATCTACTTTTTTGTAGACGGAATATCCCTTGCGGACTCAACATTGAGTTGGGAGCCCTGAGATGACGTATTATAGCCCCTAGAAGCTATAGCAAGGCCAAAATGCTCATAGTACCATGACTGCGGCTACGGAGTACGTACGCAGGCAGAGGACGTGGTGGGAAGGGTGGCGGGGGCCGAAGACTCGATATGAAATCTGCAGCAAATCTGCAGCAAATCTGTAAAGGCAAGTGCAGCGAGAGAACAACACTCCAGGGCTTGACTGACCACGTGGATCTGCTACTTAACGGTTTACAGGGTTGTTGGCGTGATAAGACAAATTGCCGTCTTAATAGTTCAAAGCCCACATAGCAGTGAGCACAGGGCTGGTTCACATATACTACCTTTGCGCTTATTTCCCGAGCGACTGAGGTCCATGGTGCCTGCTGATCCCTGAGGACAAGCAATAAAGGCGACGGAGCAGGCAGGGGACCTTGGGCACACGCCGAAGCAATCTCGACACCTCTCTATTGGAAATAATAATGTCGGAGAGCCCGGGGCAACATGATGGAAGAAGTTTTGGCGCCGGCTTGAGGCGGCTAGAGACTGAGGCATGTCATTGTGATGCATACTCGCTCTGCACTCAGGCATGTCCCATGCTTGAAAGGCTGTGGACCTCAAATACGGAGTACAGTAGCCCCCCCCCCCCCCCCCCCCCCCATCTGGACCGGGGAAAGTTCCTGCCAAGCAGGGCCGCAATTTTCTCATGTCTTTTCTGGGTTACAAACTAGAGAGAGGGCCCTCTAGGCTACATATCTCGAGGAGCTATACTGTTGCAGAGCACGGAGTATGCCTGTTAGGGTGACCCTTGCTTGTGGTGAATAGTGTTATCCTGTAGACGCAATGATCGGGCCGTTTGAAGAGAGAAGATATCTGCATGCGGCGGCGTGAATTCTCCGACCAAAGCACGTACGAGACGGTGCCCTTTTGGACATGATCAGTAAGTAATGGCTTAAGATGATATACTCCGGAGCACACAAAAGGCTACTGCCTCCGGGAAATAACACGGGGATTGATTGGACTGCTCGAAGTCGTTCAAGCAAGCACTGAGAAGATTTATAACGTAACGGGCTAGCCTAGACACTTGGACCTTTTCACAGGGTTCAGTTGAGGGGTAGAGCTTCCCAACATGGTTGTCTCGTGGTCGAGCACATCTAGTTGGGGACCGTGCTGAGCTAGGCGACCAAAGGCTGTTCGGCGGTATGTCACGCCAAGCACACTTGTATTTGACCTGTCGTTTTAAAGTCTGAGAGAACACGACGATGCGGATGACGAGTGGCTTCTCACTTCGACACGGCGTCGACATGGCGCATGCGGTAGTACCCGGGGAGGTTACCTGCACACCTTGCTCCTTGTCGCCGGTCGAGAAAAACTTGCTTGACAGGATGTATTCCGTACTCCGTACGGTATATCCCACGATGGACTTGGTGGCAATATACATACTACGGAGTACTATGTACCACATACATAGGATGACGGGGGCCCTGTTGCTAACGAAACGCCAAGACAAGATCCGGCATTCGCAATCACTTGCGGCAGGCAATATCTGAGCTGTCAAGAGGAAGACTTGTGCTGCTACTAGTGTCAAATGTGCAGCTGCTATCTAGCTTATGAAGGCATAGCTCTCGCGTTCGCCTTTTCGGAGAAAATGCCCCATCATCCTCGGTGCCCTCTTGAGCGGGCTCTTTCCCCCGCGCCCCCCCCCCCCCCCCCCCCCCCTTCCCCTTGCTCTACATTGTGGAAGGATGACTGACCCAGCCACAACCAATGGATTGACTGACTTGTGAGCTCGATATAGCTTCTGCCTTGAAGAATATGATATTCTTCAGAGTCCATGTAGCTTCTTGTTTGCTTTTTACTAAGCGACCTCTGAATGAAGGGAGGCGGAGAGCCGTGCTTGGTGCTGCAGCATATTGTCTCAGGACCTGTGCCTCGTGTATCGAAGGATGTCTGCTGCGCCGTACGCATGTAGTACTAGCAACTGAGATTATCGACTTCTGGCTCTGGTCCTCTGACAGCCCCCCCCCGAATAATAGCGACGTGCAGGACCGAGCGGGTTGGCAGACACTTTGCGTCTTTGCTACGTGGCCCCGACGGACGGCGTTGTGCTTCCGTGGGCCCCTTCTCAACGACTTTATGGGGCAGTCGAAATCACATGTGCTGCAGATAGGCTAACGAAGAGGTAACTGGATCGGGTTGGGCCCTTTGGTTTGTGTCCCTGGATGAGGAGTTGTTTCCTCACGGCCTTCTCCGGGTCTGTAGTAGTGGTACTCCGTAGTATACAGAGTACGGTTTTGATGCAACCGCGCGGTTGAAGATTGTCCCCAAAAGCAAAGACTCTCATAAAAGCTGAGATGAATGGAAAACCACCCTTCTCTCCGTATTCCGACATGGTGTGCGGTCAAACCATGTCATCTTCTCGCCCGTCAGGGTATCATTGCAGATGAAAGGTGAGTTTCGGGTATGCCTTGCGAAGCCGAACCCCTGCCTCGGACAGTCGTCGAGGTGTGTCGAGTTTGTCTGGGACCTTGGAACCGGGTTGGCTCATGTGCGGAGTTATTGACCGTTGCCTGGATGAACAACGCCAAGACGATGGATGTACTCTATACTCCGGACATCTCGCTGTTTCCCCTCGAATGGTCCGTTATTGCTTGCCAATTATGTGCAGCGGCCTTGCATGCATGCTAGTGTTGCCACTGACTGACTTGGCATGGGTGCAGAGGTGTGCAGAAGTGCAAAGCCGCGGAGGTATGCTCTCGGGCTGAGGGGAGATTCCGCAAGGGCACCCATGAATATTGACGATTACGCAGACATCTCGGTCGGACCCCCGTGGAGCCTATATCAGACATGTCACTGAGGATATTCGTAAGCGGAGACGGCCCTCGTATCTTGCTGGCTGGTACGCTGCAAGTTGCGAGAGTGTCTGCAATCTAGTTGATTCAATCAATTAATTTTGTTTGACTACTAAGGCTTTTTTTTAATAAATTTTTTTTTAAAATAGTAAGACGACTATTATTACAAAGAAGAGGAGGAGAAGTAGGAGGAGGAGGAAGAGGGAGAGAAAGGGGAAAGGAGCGGATGGATATTTGCCAGAGCGCACGATGCATTGGGATTAATTCGACTACCTACCCCGACCTGTGGGGACTCTCGTCTCTCTCTCTCCTCCCTCTCTCTCTTGTCTCTCTCTCTTTTCTCTCGCCTCTCTCTTTTTTTCTCTGTCGTTTCTCTCACTCACTCCCCGCCGATTTCCATTTTGTCAGCCGCCCACCGTTTCCCCAACACGAGCCTTGCCGACTTGTTCATCGGAAAAGACAGCCCTTGTTCTTCCTCGCTGCAATGGTTAGTGACGGCAAGTTCCTTGACGAGCTCGTCCAGTAGGACCCCGTGCTTCTCGAGCTCGAGCAACGGTCGGAACATCTGCGTCAAGCTGAAGTAAGGGATCTTCCCATCGACTTCGTCCCTCTCCCATCTCTGGCCGAGCAGCATGTTGGGTCCTTTCCAGCCGCCCTGCTGCAGGCCTTGGCGGCTTGTGTCGGCGAAAAGAGTTTTTCCGCCCTTGGTTCGGAAGTACCAGGTGTGCCTCATCTCGCGGATCAGCCAAAAGACCTGTTCCTTCTTGCGCTCGACCGTCTCGAGCTGAATGGCCATTTCCTCCAACGCATCGG
Organism: Trichothecium roseum; assembly: GCA_026184415.1. Lineage (NCBI taxonomy): Eukaryota > Fungi > Ascomycota > Sordariomycetes > Hypocreales > Trichothecium > Trichothecium roseum. Next base: position 1,027,842 of record CM047948.1, read on the forward strand.
GCAGAGTCTTGTTGAGGACGGCCATCCACCTCGCCTGGAAGGAAAGGGGCGCGTCTTCCTCCCAGTACCACCAATCGGTGTGGCGGATGGTAAGGGTGATGCTGCGAACCGAGAAGAAGGGTATCACCATGATCTCCGCCAACCCGTGGGTTTCTAGGCGGAACATCTGGGAGAAGACCTGCAGGTGCTTGAACTTCAGCTTGTCCCTGTGGACGGAGTGGCAGATCCTGAGTATCCTCGCCAGCTGGAGGTTGACGCTCTGCCAGTCCTTGGCGTCCCGACGCTCGGCGTGGCCCAGCCAGAACGTGTACTTCTTCCTGGTGACGGGAAAGGACCAGGCCTCCTGGTATATGGCCCGGCACGTCTTGAGGAGCCTGATGTCCAGGCGGCGCGGGTGAGTATATCCGGGACGGTAGTACGCCGCGTCCACCGGGAACGGTTCGGCGTCCTTGTCCTCAAAGTCCGACAACGCATACTCGTATATGTTGGCGCGGATCTCGGGCGGCAGCGTGAACAGGGGACAATCATCCTGGGACGCGGTCTTCACTCTGCAGAGTTCCTCTCTGCCTCGTCGTATCGCTTCCAACTCGAGCCGTTGATCTACACGGAATGCCGTTAGCCGCAGCAAGCAAGCGAGCGAATAGTCGTCCGATTTACCTTGGCAAGACTCACTCTTCACGTACCCTAGGAGCTCTTGCTCCAACTCGGCCGCCAGTTCGGCCAAACCGTCACGCATGGCGTGTTTCGTATCCGAAGAATATATTTCCGCGAGTCAGGTTCACAAGGTGCAACGTCGTCTGTTGTCTCATGGAGAGGAAGGAAGAGCACTGGATCCTGGGGTGTAGGACGGAGGGAAGGGAAGCGAAGTACGGACAACTTATACTTGAAATCTTGCCGACCGATCGAACCGAGAAGAGAAGGGGGAGAGAGGGGGTCAGGGAGGGCGGGGTTTGCGGGACAACCATGAATGGGCAGACTTGCTCGCCATGTCATGACCTCTTTCCCCGTGCCGTAACACCCCCGCGCCGCGGCCGTCCCCTTACAATACGTAACACTTTTTGACCCCTGGACCAACCATAATACCGCCGCCACCAGGTTGCTAGGGAGGTCAGGTCGAACGAGACCTGGGCTATCTATCCGAAGGAGGTCATTGACACATACATCGTTTCCCCTTTACGATACCGGGGGGAGGGGGGGGGGGGAAGCAGGATCACCCAATGATCAGGAGAATCAACCAATCCCCCCGATGATATCTCGCGTGGGGTGGGGGGTTACGGACAGGCGCTTCCTTTCGGCAAATGAGAGGACCTCGTAATTTTGTTACGAAAACGCCAGAGAAAGAAAAAAGGAAAGAGAAAAGAAGCAAGGAAAATATGCTACGATAACAGCTCATCCAGCCTGTCCAGCACACCATACCGCACCATACCGCACCGCACCGCATCATCGTTTTCGTGTTATTAGGTTTCGAAAGCGCGGCCGCGGGCCGTGGAGAGGAGGGGGAGGGAGGCGAAAAGGAAGAAGTTCTGGAACCCGTCACCCCCTCCCTCACTCTATCCGTTGATCTCGGCCGTGAGCGGATAGTGGACAGGCATTGGGCAATCAACTTGATGCCGTGGCTTGCATGTTCTGGACCAGAATTATCGTGGTCGAGACCGCATGTTTACTTTCCCCCCCGCGCTTTCGATGTCACACGGATCCCACACTCATCCCCATGCACTCCTCATTTTTTCTCACCCTCCGCCCCCTCTTTGGAAGACTTGCGGTGTTGTTGTGCGACGTTGGGCATTGCGGTGCGCATGCTACGCCGTAGTGCACTTTTCGTGTTGTCTTCGTGCTTACCTGTAGTGATACCCTCGCTTCGAGTTCCGCCCGCCGCCGCCGCCCTGCCGCCCTCCTCCTCGATGACATGATTTTTTTTGTGTTTTTCGTTTTCGTAAATTGATCATCTTGACCCCCACCAACGAGAATACCAACGAGAATAACAAATGACAGCAAAGCAAGAAGCAAGAAGCAAGAAGCAATGCGTTGTCGCGGCAGGCAATCTATTGGGAGGCGCAAAAGCGTGCCCGGGTGACTTTTCTGCCCGTCTTGATTGGGCCGGGGCGCGTTGCAACCATGGCCACCGGTGAGGGGAAAACTCGACGAGATTATACCGTATTACCTGTAACCGAAAGGGGGGGGCGAGCGAGTGGTCGCGGAGACTTCAAGTCGTAAGCCATGCGGACCTCGAAATTTAATTTAATTTAATATACTTTTTTGTAGAAAACAAATTGGAAGGGGAAAAAAAAAGAACAAAAAACTTGATTTTTAAACGTAAGTTTTGGTATTTCCAACTGGCATTGACGCCTGGTTGGACGATTTGTGATTATGATCACAATTATTACAAGAGACATGGTCGTTTGGTGCGGAGTACCTAGGTATCATCACATCCCGCGTTTTTCTTTTTCTTTTCCTCATTACTGGTTTGGTCCAGTCGGGATTCTGTAATAATAGATACGGAGTCTTCCGTTAGAGACATGGGCAACTCGGGAGGTGTCTCCCTGTCTTTCGGGGGGGGGGGGAAGGGGGGGGAAGGGGGGGGAAGACAGGGAGACTGAGAGACAGGGGGCAGCAGATCAGAGTTTGAAATCATGGTTGTCGCATCTTTATTGTGCGATGTGTGATGTGTCTTTTTTTTCTTCTTCTCTTCTTCTTTCGCTGGTTGTTGCTATTCTACCGAGTACCTTACCTTGCTACCTAGTATTGAACCCCCTCCCCCTTCCCCTCTTCCTCCCCTGTTTCGCTTTCCCGAGAGACGCATAGAGACAGACAGAGAGAAGAGGTAGAGAGACGTAGACAGAGACTATGGTATCTATCTCCTCCCCCGCCCCTCCCCGAAAAAAAAAAGAAAACAAAAGAAGAGCTTCTTCTCTCACTTACAACACTTATTCTTTCCCCAATATAATATAAAAAGAACGCCCAAACTTTATAGTATCCGCAACAGAACCAAAAAGAAAAAAACGGTTTCGTCCCAAAAAATTAAAACAGAGAATCCTGAAAAAAAAAAGAACGCACATTCCGTCTTTTTCCCCTGAGAGGGAGCCAGCAAGCACCCCAAGAAAGGGGAAGGTCCTCGTCGTTCCCTCTTCCCTTACTATTTGGCTTGTAAAGTGAACTTGCTTGCAAGAAGAGGAAGAACAAGAGTAAGAAGAAGTGGAGGAAGAAGGAGAATGAAACGCCCGAGGGGTGAAAAGGGGGGGAGGGGAGGACCAGACACCGCTTACGCATAAAACAACGACAATATAATATACGCCCTCCTCCCACCTTCCGGCATGGAGAAAAAAAAACAAGGAAAATTCCATTTCCTTTTCTTTGGTAATATGCTCCCCGCCTGAAAGAAAAACCCCGTCCATGCAAATGTCATTAAGCACGAGATCCAGCGTGTGTGTTGTGCGTGTGTATGTGCTTGTTTGTCTAATTGGGTGGCCGGCACCGTGTAAAAGATTTTTTTCTCTTTTTTTTTTCGTCTTCTTCCTTCTTTATAGTGACCACCACAGGCAACCGCAGTCAGTGAGCTCCGACACCTCCCTCTTCGTCAGGGATCTACTCTTCAGGGACTTTTTGCTCTTGGACGAGTCCCCGTGACGGTTTCGCGGCTGCTGGTTAAACTGCTCGCTTAGCGGAGTCTGCTTCTCGACGACTTTTACCACGATCGGCAGATCATCACCCCCAATCACGGGCTCGGTGTCCTGGCCGCCCTTGGTGACCTTGACTTTGCTGCAATACGCAACGGCGTCGTCGTCGGCCTCCAACCGTCGTTCCAGGAACTTAATGACCTGGGGATAGACGGGGGTCTGCTTCTTGTCGTTGTGGTCGTCATCGTCGTCCGTGTCGATGGCAATCTCCGTGATTGTCGGCGTAGGCGTAGCTGTCGACGTCGATCCCAATGGCAGGCTCGATTTCTTGTTGGGGTATATAAAAATCTCCATCGTAGTGTTGGGCCACGTGCAGATCCAGGGTATATCGCCATCCTCGGCCGCACGGCTCCCCTTTTGGAACTGCGTGGGGTCAAAGTTGAGCGACGGTCCGCTGTACTCCCAGTCGCCACGCTTCATCTTGGAGTTGAAGTTGTCCTCCGAGATGATAACCGTCTTGTTGCGGACGATTTGCACCCACCAAGCTGGCCCGAGGTTGGCGTCAAACGTGTCGTTTACCAAGCGCAGCCTAGTCGGCGTCGTTACGCTCGGGGGTTTTGTCCCCCAGATGTATTTTGAAATGGACTCGGTGCCATCAACCGCGTGCAGCATCATCTCGTGATTATCAACTTCCGAAGCGTTGGGTATTGTTGCGACATCCAGAGTGAAGTATTGAAACGGCATCTCGCAGCTCCAAGCCTGTAGTTGAGATGAATCGTTGAAGCAGGATCGCGGGCCTAACCAGGCATCCAGGGGTGGCAGGGCATAGAAGCCCGTGGCGAGTGGTAGTGTGTCGGTTGGTTTCGTAGGTAAGAGGTCGACATCGACTGCTGCCGGGACGTCGCCGAACGAGAAATCGCCGCTGTCAGAATTGTTAGTATAAACATACCAAAAAAGGGGGTAGGCCAGACTCACTCATCGGCACCCTCGCCAGCGCTATTGTCGTCCTTCAGAACCGTGCCAATCACGGCTCCCATGACAACGCCAACAATGATGAGCCCGATACACAGGAGTCCAATAGCCCAGTATGGGAAAATGCCAAACGCCCGCTTCTTTGCTCTCTGCTGCCACTTGCCCAAAGACTCCTTCTCTCGGACCCCTGGAACTCCTGGGACTCCTTGGGCCTCTTGGACCCCTTGGACCTCTTGGACCTGTCGGACCTGTCGGATCTCTTGGATCTCTTGGATCTCTTGAATCTCTTGAATCTCCGGTGACTCAGTGTCCCGCCGGCTGTAATCCGAATTCTCCCTACTCTGTTGGGTGCGAGGCGTTGTCAGGTCATCCTCCGTCGAAGAAAATTCTGGATTCCGAGTGGCGAGCCCCAGGCCACCTGCGCCCGGCACATCCGCGGGAGCGGGTTGCTGCGCGGGCTCGGGGGGTGGTTGAGGTGCGGCGGCTGGCGAGCCGCTACCATGCGAGCCGTCGGGGTATCGTGTATAAGGTGGTAGCTCCTCCATGTGGCCCATTGGCCCAACTAGGTCCCCGGCATCTTCTCCATCAGGGCCAATTTGCCGTTGATACCCTCCCCCCATTCCCGGGAACCCAATCGGGATATTCTGGTCGTGAGCCTCCTCCCCGGCGGTTGTGTTTTGAGGGTATAGCGAGTATGGGTGCGTGGGCCCTGGGTGAGAACCAGCTTGACTCGATCCATCGCTAGAGTTGCCCATAGCTCGCTGCATGTACATTTGAAAGGGGTTCGCGCCCATCCCACTCTGGCCTGATCCCAAGGTAAACTGCGTCGGGGCGCTGACGTCGGTGCCTGACTGATTGCTCAAACCATTGCTCGAACCATCATTCCCTAGGCTGAGAGATTCGTGTGGCCGACTTGTTTTTGAGCAGCTTGATGGTCGTTCCGGCGGCACGATGGGCCGGAGTTCGGACGACGTATTCGAATCCGCATCTGTCGGAGGTTGTTGCGGCGCGGGTGATGCCTCGTCAGTTTGGGATTGAGGTAGCTGTAGCGTTGGGTGTGGCGGCACGTCGGAGACGCTACTGGTCTCATCACTCGAGTAGACAACATCGTGCCCAGGTTCTGGCGAGGCTGTTGACGGAGATGGCTGAGGACGGAAGCCATCGGCAACGACGAGGTCGCTGAATGCGACGTCTTCCAATATTGAGTCCTGATCCGATACGCGATGAGAGGAAGCGGCCGTTGAGGAACGCCGGCTGGCGCTTGATGAAGCTCTTTGGTGGTTTGAATCCATGTCTTCGATGCGGGAAGGATCAACGCAGAGGCTGCGGCGGGTTTTAGGGGAAATGTCACAGCCAAAGCATAGAAGCTGAGGCTGTGACCTCGAAAGGTCGCGTTGATGCTAGAGGATGCCTCGGTCGGTCCGATTCTCTGCTCGATTTATCGACAATGGGGTCGGTTCTTGGGTTCGGGGGTTGTTGAGGAGCGTCGAGGGAGGGTGTTTGGAATTTCCGACGCAGATTTTCGACCTACGTCGTCGGAGGCGCTTGGCAGTCGTCGTTGTGGTTGGGGGGGGCTGTGTTGGTGTTGTGCTTTGTGGGTGGCGTTCAGAGATTTGGGAGGCAGCAATCGGACAGTGTCGTCGGAGTCGATAACCCCTTTACTTCCCTTGACGTGGTGAACCGGGTTGGGAACGCGTCGCTATCGCCAATTTCTCACTGGAGAATTATTTCGAGGAGCGGGTTGAGTTGCTTGCTAGTACGATTACTCCGTATTGATGATGATGATGGATTTGCAGGGAATTCCTTGATTGAATAGCAGGTATGGTAGAGAACGGGGCCTGGCGCTGGGCGGCAGTGGACCATTGAACCATTGGACTGCTGGACCGCCGGGACCACCGAGGCCGGTGGCCCTCCTCGTCCTCCTCGTCCTGTCTTTCCTCGCTGTGACTCTGTGAGGACTTGGTGGGCTTGGTGGGCTTGGTGGGCTTGGCCTAGCCAGCGGCCAAGGAATACCGGTGGAGACGGCCAAACGCTGATGCCAGTGAGGTGTTTCAACGTCAATCCACCATCGTACGGAGTAGTGCCCACTGGCCTTCCCCCCCAATAAACCACCCCCCAAGCAGAGAGTAAGAAGTTGGCACCGCACCAAGCCGTAGCGGGCAGAGAGGCTAGAGGGCAGTGCGCTAGAGGGGAGGGGAGGGGAGGGGAGGGGAGGGGGGAGGAAACGCTAACCATCATCCAGCATCCCAGGCCCTGTAGCGCACAGTAGTACCAGCAAAGCCAGCCCAGTCCATCTGCTAACCTTACCTAATGGAACTCATGTGAGTCCGGGAAGAGGGGGGAAGGTACTCCGTACTTTCCGAAGGGAGCGCGAAGAGGAGGGGAGGGGAGGGGGGGGAGAGAGGAGGAGAGAGGAGAAAAAAAAAGAAGAAAAAAGTTCCTGCAAGCTGGATGCATCTGCGCTTATTATCGTTGCCTAGGGCGCTGTAATACTTTACCACTACTATTAGCTACTACTTATCGTCTGGTGGCAGATAAAAGTATATAAAAAGGAGCCGTCTCGGTGATTTCGTGGTATTTCGAAAGAGCGTTGAAAATACTGCTAGTGGTACCAGTAGTAGTAGTACTACTACGGAGCACTATATGGTACATTGTAGGCCCTACTCCGTAGTGGCTGGAGTGCTGGAGCAGCTAATGAGGTCCAGTCTTGTCGTCTCTTTAGGTGGTGGAACGGGGAGACCGCGCGAACCAGGTACATAGTCCGGTCTCCGTAATTCACATTTCGTACATATACATTGTACTCTGTACGTACGGAATACTAGTACTACTTGGTAGTTGTAACTTGCACGGAGTGGGTGACGTCCACTTGGTATGTGTGCCCTCGCTCATCTCCTGAAGATCTTCCGTCATTGCTTTACCGAAACCCTGTGGGCAGAGGTGCCATCATCACCACTATTTTTTCTTTATTTTCTTCGTCTCTTGCATTTTCATTCATTACCCAAATCTACGCTTCTTTTTGTGTACGGAGTACGGAGGACTCCATACCATACTCCGCACAGGCTACAGATCTAGTTGCATTATGGCACTACTACTATACGGAGTACATTTTTTGACAGGAGAGAAAGAAGGGCTCTGCTGCTCCCAGTCACCAAGAAAACGGAGCTATACCTCGCATGCATGTATGTAGTAATTCGAGTAACAAGCTTCAACTACCGTCTGGCATGATTCGTGCATCGCGGTCCGAGCTACAACATCGCCACACTCAATTGGGCTCTCTTGAGCGATCGGGGGGGGACACCACACATTCAACCCATTTACCCACTACCTAGGGTACTACGGAGTACTATGTACTGGGCTCGCAACCCTCCCCGCAACATCTACCAATATCGGTTTGGTAATATGTATGTACTCCGTACGCCGCACCGCATGCATACTCGCGGAACAAAGGAGAGGGGGGGGGGGGGAGAGGGAGAGAGAAAAAGTCATCCGCCTCGTTCGGCTCGGCCAGGCTGCTTCCCTCCCACATCCGGGACAGTTGACAGCGTGAGCATTGGCTCAGCCCACAACGCACGCAACGCATGCCGGTTCTTACCAGCTTTTGCCAGCCCAGCCCAGCCCAGGCCCAACCAACGCTTCCCCTCCCACCACTTCTCCCCTTGGGCCAATAGGAACGAGCCCTCGGAATAGCGGTCGCCGCCAAGATCTGTGGTGTTGGCGTATCCAGAATTTCAGAGAGAGAGAGAGCCAGAGAGAGAGTGCGTGTGGGGGATCAACCTCCCTCTCGACATGCTTTCCTCGGTAAGATCGGCGCCTTTGCTTTCTGCAATGCCCCCCCTCCCCCCCGAACAATGCAGCATATAGCATATTCGGCTTGTTATAGATTGATTGCCAGCCAACCCTCCTGTTCCTCTTCCGCCTTTTTTCTTTCGACGAGTTTCGGTTACAGAGAGGCACACTGCTTGATGATACGTGAATAGTTGTGTGGCGCAATTTGGTTGTGCATCTTCCATATCAAGTCTACCGTCGATGGCCTAAAGCCACATTCTGTCTCACGGCCTCCTTTCAAAGTCGATACCTCGGGACGCGGGAACTCTACTTGCGAGTATTTATAGGTATTCCCGGAGCCCCGAGGGCGCCCGCCCGTGTGTGTGTGTGTGAAAGAGAGAGAGAGAGAGCGCCGTCTAAACTCTCCTGTGCCACGAGATGGAGCAAGCAGCCCCCCCGTTTCACCGTCTGCAGCGAGTTGATTTGCTCCTTGCTTTGTAATGAGATCAAGCAAGCAAGCAAGCAAGCAAACAATCCGCTCCATGCTACACCATTACCCAAAGTCGTAGCCGAATTCGGAGGACGGGGGGGGAGAGGGAGAGATGCCATGCGGACCACGCTTGCTCGCAGCAGCTTTGAAAAGAAAAAAAACGAGGCAGCATTCTGACTTGAGCCGCAGCGGTCCATCATTCGCCGGTCCTCCCCCTCCTCCTCCTTCTCCATCAAGAAAAGAAAATGCACATTACAAATCCACAGCTTCTTCTTCTTGTGCTTTCCGGTCAAGTCTCGACCATCACCCCTTGGGTTGGCAGACTCTTCGGCTAGGACAGCTTCAGCATGGCCCCGTCCCCGCATTCTCTAATACTGGGCTCCTTTCGTGTACTACGTACGCTTTGTAAAGACGAGATGATGCCCTCCATCATCTAGTATGCCAGCTGGTCAGCCTGACAGCACACACACTGCCCTTTTGATGCCTCATTCCCCCGCTCTGCTTCCGCGTGGATGGCGACTCTTCACCGTCGGGTACCACCCCAAAGTTCGCCCCGTTCCCTTTCTTCTTTTTCTTTGATGTTACCCCGGATAATAAGGCGCTCTCCCCCCCCCCCCCTCCTCCCCGTCTTTCTGACAAACTCATTGGGTAAGACTTGAGGTGACGAGGTGACGAGGGAGAGGGGAATGAGGAGGAGGAGCAAGGTATGGTAACCCGCAACCATTAGAAATGAATGTGGCGTGTAGCAGATATATAGCAGATAATTCGTTATTGGTCTTTGCTTGAGGGGGTGGTGCGCAACACGACATGTCGAGTTGCAGTTTTGCGCGGCTTTAAATGGTAGCAGGGCGAAGAAAAGCTGCATTTTTGGGGTGGTATCAGAATGGGCTATGAGTACCCGTTGTATGCTTTTTTTTCTTGTGGTTGTGTGCTGCCTTATGCATGAATGTGGCATACACACACACTCTCTCTCCCTCTCTGTGTGTCTGTCAATCTACCGTCGGTTGTGATAATACATAAGGATGCGATCCTCTCGCTGTATTTCGTTGCGAGCATCGCTTCTCCTCCCAACAATCCACTCGGCCCCCCTCTACCCACTCCCATAAAAACGAATCTCAGGGCCAAACAACATGTCATCAAGATCTTCTTCGTCTTCATCATCCTCCTCCAGCTCCTCATCTTCGAGAAGCTCGCGTTCCCGGAGGAGCGCCGCGAGATCCGAAGACTGGGACGTTTACTACACCCCCGTGGACCGGAAGCACAGCAAGTCGGTCGCCTTCATGGCGTGGGTGACGGGCGCGCCGCTCAAGGCGAACGGCATCAAGCGTAAATCGCGAGGCCACGCCGATGATGACTGGTCCATGGCGTCGGGCAGCTCGCACCACGGCGGCAAGGATGAGCAGCTGTACTGGTGCGCTCTTCCCAAGGGCGGCCGAAGGCCTCGCTCCGCCTTCCCTATACCGCCCGCCGGGGTTCGCCCCGGTGCCGCGCCGGCGCCTTTCCCGGGCCCACTGCCCGGACGGCCTGGGGCGGCGTTCGCACCAGCGGGTCTGCCTCCCCGAGGAGCGGTACCTGTCTACCCAGCTGGCGTGCCGCCGCCGCCTCTCCATCCTGGGGCTGTGCCTGCGGCCGTCCCGAGACCTCCCTTCGCCGCGGGAGGCATCCCCCCCGGTGTCCCCCCCGGTGTCCCTCCCGCGCCCCGTGCGCCAGTCATACCACTCGCCCCTGGTAGGCGATGAGAGATTGTAACTGCACAAAAATGTTCGGTACGACGTTTTCTGATGGGGGGGGGGCGCGTGGTGGGTTTTTGACCTAGGGGTCTGGGCGTTCTGGTGTTACCTATCCTATCCATGTTACTGGCCCATTTTTTTCATTCTGGGTTACATGATGTATTTTTATGAAGTGATGAAATTAATGATACCAAGAAAAAATCCCTGTTTGATGCCCATTGAAAATCCCCAAAGGCCAAAACTATGCAGTGTTGATCGCGGCGATGATGAGACCCAGAGCACGGTCGAGGTAGTCTCTCGGCTGGGAGAAGACGATCCTGAACCACCCGGGCTCCTCCGCGCCGAACGCCGCCCCCGAGGCGATGAACACCTTGTGCCGCAGCAGCCTTTCCATGACGGCCTCGCCGACGTCGTCGCCACCCCCGGCGCCGGGATGCCTCTTCTTCCAGGCTGCGCCCAGGTCGACCCACAGGAAAAACGCGGCGTTGACGCCGGGGGCGTAGGGGACGTCGTTTTCGCTCGCCCAAGCAGCGACGTGTTGGTAGTTGGCCGCCAGCTGGCGTCTGTTTTCTGAGATGTATCGCTCTACCCACCCGCGGTCGTCGAGGAAGTTTGCCACGATGTGGTCCGTAACAGCGGATGAAGAGCTATAAAGGGATACTGGTACCAGGGCAGTATGCAGGTCGGGGTTGTGCTGCGAGATCAGGGCCCCGAGGCGGAGGCCGTTGGCGCCAAAGTCCTTGGACACGCCCCAGACGGCGTGCACCAGGCCCGCGTCGATGACGCCGCCGGGGTCGATGGAAAGCACGGACACGAAGGGACTGGCCTCGGCGCCCGCGTCATGAGTGTTTGTAAACGTGGAGAGAGCGTATATCTCGTCGCTGATGAGGTGCACCTGGTACCTTTGGCAGAGCTTCATAAACTCGACCAGCACGGGCCGGGGATAGCATCGGCCTAGGGGGTTGTGAGGATGGCACAGGATGAGCCCGGCTACTCTGCCTCCGTTTCTCTGCGCCGCCAGTATCGCTTCCTCGTAAGCTCGCACTGCGTCGAGGCCGAGGGGGTCCTTGGCCCCAAAGTCAACCGCGATGAGCTTGGTGCCCATGCGGAGAGTGATATCGGGGACAAACGTCCCGTAGTACGGCCGGCCCAGCAGAAACGAATCGCCAGGGTTGCCAAACGCCCAGGCGGCGTGCTCTATGGCGGAGCTGCACCCGTTGGCCACGGTGATGTGCGCGGGCTCGATGGGCACGGCCGGCTCCAGGTGCCGCGTCAGGAAAGCCGACATGGACTGGCGGAGCCTCTTCTTCCCGTCGCCGTAGGTGAACGCGTCATTGGGCAGTACCATGTGCTTGTGGATGTGCTCGGACAGGTTGTCGTGCATGAGGCTGTTCTCCGCGAGACCTAGGCTGACGAAGCCGTTGGGGTTATCTTCGGGGTGCCACAGGTCCTGCAAGATGTCCCAGAACATGAATTTGGGGTCCGGCTTGGACAGTTCCTTTGCACGGTTCGACAGTGACATGGCGATGGTGAAGCGTATCTATCTTTGGTGTGACGTCGTAACTTTCTTTCTTTCTTGCCTAGACTTTGTTGAGGTTATGGTGTTTGAGGACTTCCAGCCGTCACCTTCCGGTATCGGATTGAGGGTGATGGCATCATAGCAGTAGTAGTACCCCCAAGCGCACCAGTGAAGAATCCCCATCAGCATTTTCTTCAAAGTTCCATTCCAATACATCCACCGGGTACGGCAGTGTACTATAGGTACTACTAGTAGTAATCTGTTGTTTCCGAAAAACTCGAATAGTCTTGGATAATTGTATAAATGGACAAACCATACCTTTTCACTAATTCGGGTATGACTATTTGACCCCGCCTACGCCTTGGCTGTTGCGAAACTACTGATCAGATCGTAGGTTTGTGTATATTGGCCGCAAAGCCCATCGCATCTATAAAAATCTTTCGTTTGCCCGGACTCTAAAGTATTTGCCCAAAAAAAAAAGAACAAAAATAACGCTACCTCAGATATCCTTGGCCAGCTCGCGCTCATACGTATCAACAAGATACTCAAGAAAGACTTCCCACTTCTTGTTCCACTCCTGCAGGACCACGTCCCTCTCTTCGTCTCTGAGACAAGAGTGCTCTATACTCCATAATATGAGCTGCTTCCACCCGGCCAAGCTCATATCTGCTTTGCCAACCATTACTTGATAAAAGTCGTGCGATAGAGACGATCTGTACGTGGTCAGCTTACGTCCGCCTCAGAGCAGTATCGTAGCTCACCTGAATAATGTCCCATTATCGGAGTTCACGGTACAATGCACACCATTTGCCAACAGCTCGTACATGGCGTGCCCACTGACACGGGGCGTCAATCCCAATACCTCGTTTGAGATGGGACACAGCTCCAGACACACGCCTTTCGACTTCATCTGCTGCATGATGTAAGGATGCTTGGCCAGTGCGAAGCCGTGTCCTATGCGCTTGCAGCCTAGCAGGAGGGCGTCCACGAGATTGCCGTCGGTGTCTGTGCCCAAGTCCAGTGTCTCGCCGCAGTGGAGGAGCAGTGGAATATCCACATCCTGGTCTCGGCAGTCTTGCTGGAAGGCCAAGATCTCTGGTATGAAATCTTTGAGCGGACGGCCCTTGGCTTCTTCGCCAACAAGATCAAATCCTAAGGAGTGTCAGCTGTGACGATGATTAAAATTACAGGGCAGACAAACCGGCGATCCATTGAGGCCATTCCTTCTTGAACTCGATGCATTCGTCAAGCGCAGATTTCACGAGGTCTGGGGAAAACGATCGTGGCGTGCAGTAAATGACCTTGATGCCACCAAAGAAGCGATCTTGACGCCTCATCTCCTCTTTGAAGTTCTCGGCCTCGTTGATGATTATGCGCATGATCCCCCAATTGTCAATAGGACCCGTGCCATCGTCGTGGTACAGCTGGTTACTCGTCATGAAATTAGGCCGGATCTCGGCGTATTGAATATTGTCCTTCATAAAGTCCTCGAGGCACAGGCGTGTGTATTTCCGGTACGCCGTCTCGTAGTTGAACAGGCCCTTCATCATGCGCGTCCGGCCATTGAATTTCTCCCAGGCTCTGCGGTACGTTAGTAGGCAACATGCATACTAATAGCCATTCAACTCACCCCGAGGCGGTTTGGAAGCAGTTGTGCGCCTCCTGGTCGTGAAAGATGATTTTACCCATTAACCAGTCGTCGGCTGTCTTGTGTGGGTAATGGCTAGGAAAGTGCGAGAGAAAGTCCTTGAATCTCATCGTCTGTCTTGCCTGATAATGGGGAGAGAAGATATTCCCCGGCTTCTCTTTTTCCGGGCACAGAATTGAAAACTGAATCTCGCAGCGGTCAAAATGCTCGTGGGCGTTTTCGGCCGTCAGCGGCAAGTCGCTCGTGATGAACATGCGGTTCATAGACTTGGCGATGTTTAGCAGGACCCTGGGGTCAAGGCAAGCGTTGAAGTGAATATGAAGATGTGCGCCCTTGGGCATGCGCCGGGCGGCATCCAGCAGCCTGGTCTGGTCGATGAGATCAACGTTTGTTAGAAAGTGATCCCCGGCGAAGCGCTTATGCTTCTGCCCGCCGTAGCCCTTCTTGTAATGCGCAGCATCGTAAACCGTCTCCTTGTCTTGCCGCCTTAGATATTGGATGACCCTGTCGGCACGATGCTCCAATGAGGTGGCGCGCGAACGGCAGCGATAGTCGAAATCGAGTTTCCTTTCCTTATCCAAGAGCTCCTGTCTTGACCGCATGTACTCTTGGTGGGGGTCAGGGGGACTCATCATGGAGCTCATCGCTACGGCTCGCACCATTGGCTGTGGCCGCGAAGAGTCCAGCCCCCGGATCGCATCATCGTGGGCTTGGACCAGCCGTTGCGCGGCATCCTTGTCAGCCTGCCCATCGCTCTTTTGCTGGGCCATTATTGTTGTATTCATGGTGGTGTTGTCCTGAAAAGGTTGCCCGATATCATCCTCCGTCTGAGAGCGAGAGCAGAGCACGCCCATAGAGAGCGTCAGGTCCTCGCCCAGGACCTCTTATCCAAGGTATCCACGTAGAGTTCGCCACGGCTGCTATAGGCTCCGTGACGGGTGGATCACAGCCTCCTTGCGTTTTGAGCTCCCGTTGCCGATGTGCTAGACGCTGGCGATGGCATGAATCGTTGCCGTTTACCTAGGGCTTCCAAGGCCCTATATATGTTTCTCTATCACGTCGTCATTGGCGACATGGACAAGGATTCGTGAACTATTGCGCCGATTTAGACAGAACCTGTCAGTCGGTTTTTTGCACAAGTCCCAATTTGGCAAACGGTTCCTAGCAAGAAATAGTAGCGAATGCAGCTCAAATGAAACTGTAACAAGGCAGTTTACAATTCGGTAGGTGTTGTTGAGGTGCGGTGAAATCAAGGTAATCGTTTGCGCGCGGCTTTAGGTGAGCTATGGGGTCGACGAGGCTGACTGGAGGGTAGACTTGCCATGATTGCATGCCGTACCACGAGGGGCAGGAAAAAAAGCCAACACCGTTCTAGTGCGCCCCGTACTACCATAGGGTATCATCCTCAAAAGAATGGCTGGCTTCTTTTGTCCACCATCAGCCGTAGCATTCAGGGCACGTCACACTTGGTGCGGGGCACATGAGCAGCATCTTGAATATCCATTTTCTCCATGCATGCGCCAACAAAGGCCGATTGGAAGGCCTTCAAAGCCCCCAAGGAACTGAAACGGCAGAGCCTATCAACGTTCATCTAAACCCACCAGACGCCATCGCATGCAGCCAACTAACCTCACCATGTCATTCCCAAGCTTCTGAAAATGCGTTTCAAGCCTTATTGGTACTCCGTACTCAACCCAGCGCTATTGATCCGGGTTTCCACCTCTTTTCCTTCGTTAGATTAGAATGGCTCCATACCACATTTGTCAATCCTCCCACATGCATCTACCACGTTGAGAGGCGCAGCATGTCAACTTGTCAAAAAATGGTCTTCACCGAACAGTCATGGGCTTCACTTAAGCGCTCCTACACCCTACACTACTAACGGTGTCTGCCACCGAGCACAACTACTGGCTGCCATAGCCCAGCCGCAAAACCACTAAATAACCCTGCCTTTGTTGGCCATGGTGTTGGGCCATGGTGTTGTGAGGCAGCCTCGGCGTGCCATTTTCTGCCGATAATTGTGCCTGACCATATGGCAAATATTCTTCGACCACGATACTATCTCTGGGTCAAAGTGTAATCATCTCAGAGGCTGTGTCATGTGCAAGGGTCATGAAAACGAGAGCAAAAATGCCCCGATAAAAAAAAGCGAAAAAGATGTTGATGATCAAATGTGCCATCGCTCCGAAGAATGCGCCGCTTTGCCCGCTTGAAGCCATATGAGAAACCTCGAATCCCGCCGTACCGAAAAAAAATAAAAATACAAGATGCATACTACATACTATGTAAAATGCCAGATCCGTTGCGATTCCTCCTCTTCGTTGCCTTACCAACATCGCCTTTTATAGGAAGCCGAACCCTTGCGCATGTTTCAGCGCCATCGCCAGCTGTTCCCTCAATATCTCCTTGCTGCTGTAGTTGGGGAGCATCAAAATGCCAAAACAAGTATAAGCGCTAGGAAGCCTCGAATCCTTTTCCTCACTGCCCCGATGAATTACAAATTGCACATTGCTAATCCCACCAGTGGGTACCCGATCTGACGCCGTCACAAACTCGAGGAGTTTGCGCTTCGTGGGCATATCGTAGCGTTTCACGATAGACCAGAAGTCCTTGATGACCCGATCACTTGGCGAGTAGTCCACGTACTTAACGTGGCGGCGCAGCTCGGAAATGTCAATCTCCTGCTCGCCTTCAACGATGGATTGAAGAAGCTCTGGCGATAGCAGTGTGAGTGACTTGGATGAAAGGCAAGCATTGAAGCCTTTTTGAAAAGCCTCAAACTGGGGCCGGACCGATATATCGGTTAGATAGCGGATATAGTCGGATATATATTCGTCTCGATTGGCGCCTGTAACATCAGCAGCCTCGTCCTGGTCATTTCTAGAACCGCCAGTGTTTAGCTCCGTCCCTGTTTGAGGCCAAGAGGCTTCTTCTTTGTCCATCGTTCTTGTGACGTGACTGCCAAAGTTCTCAAGGGAAAACTCATACGTCCTAGCAAAGACGTCCTCAACCAAGCCGTCGGCCTCGTCCCATTGTCCAAGAGTGGACAGCCCATTCGCTAGATCCGGCCATCCATCGTCAATATGGGCTAATTCGGTGACTGGCCAACCGAGAAGCTTTCGGTACAGAGCAAGTGGGAATGTGACGGGCAGCGTTAACCCATTGAAAATGGCTAGCGACACCAGCAGCCCGATGAGCTCGTACCTCCACGGTTCAACTACAGACCCAGGCATGAACCATGCCATGCGTGTCCTATCGTCTGTGATAAATGCACCGTACTTGGGGTCCAGACACTCTCCCAAGACAAGGCGGAAGAATTCCTGCTGAACACCACCCGAGTCAAATCCCAACTCACCACTCTCCTCGCCCAGATGAACCTTGAGTGGCCGCAAAAGCTCACGACGCTCGCGCCGGAGGAGCTCGTCGAACGCATCTCTTAAAACATGCTCCCGGCTTACTGAGAGGACAAGATATTTGTCCGAAGCTGTTTGCAATAAATCTTGCAGCACTAACTTGTGGTGAGGGTTGGTAATAAGGCTTCCAGTATCGACGATTGCATCCATGCGAGATCTTAGACTACTAGCCTCTTCATAAGAACGACTCATCCGAGAGAAATTGATACAGCGGAAATATTTGACGATAGAGTCTTTGTTGAATAGGAGCGGATAGTCCAGGATGTGCTGCATTTTGGGACTTGGGTTAAATTCTAGCCACTCTAGGGGTATCTCGATGGCTTCCAACCGGTCGGGCATATAGTCCATGCGACACAATGAATCCGGCGAAAACGAACGTGAATCGTCATCTGCAAAATCTGTCAGCGGAGCCTTTTTGGTCGGAACATTATACTCACGCATGGCACAAATGATCATCAGGGCACCGTGTAATGCTGTCCCAGTAGCAATGGCTGGTTGCCCATCCCATTCGTGCATGATCACTGTTTTCGCCCAGTCAAGTACCAAGACTTGCATATTCCCTAGGTGCCGTACACCATCTAGGCCTTCGATGTTCAGATGGGTCGGTTCCTTGAGTGAGGCCAAGTCCATTTGACTACAGAAAGTATTCAAAATAAGGTCCGGAGGTGTTGGATTCTCAGATGGCGTGTTGAAAGTCAGATCGGAAAATCTACGTTGGGCCACCATCGAGCAGCAGATCCTACGAGCCAGCCTAAGAGCCAGATCGTTGGAAAAGGCGTCATCGTACTTCTCGCGCATCCACGAGGGTAGGTCCCCATCAAAAGAATAGCTACTCAAAGAATAACCCCGCGACCGTATCTTGGACATCCTCACCATCATTTCCTGGGATACAGACGACGCAGGTGCCAAAGCTGCAAGTGCGTGTAGGCAGATTGATAGCAGGCACTCAGACTCGATCTGCGATAAGCGAGGATGGTGTTTCCCCGACGTATGATTATCAGGACTATCAGCGCCACTTGGTGGTGAGAATAGAGCCAATGCAGATATCCACAGGCTATGGAGAATAAGGCTCGGGACTGTCCTTGTCAAGCGAACCATGCAATACCAGAGGGATGGCGAGTCTAGGAGCTCTCCATTCTCGGTGCTGAACGTGGCGACTAGGGCCCGAGGGTTGCTAAGGACATCGAACAGGGCTTGTTCATTGAATAGTTTCCAGCGGCGATATGAGCGTTCATGTCGTCGACGCTCCGTTCTGCGTAGTCGCACTGTAGGTTCCTCGCATAGTCGTAGATTATCATGGAGGCCTAGTTGCCATTCGTCTAGCTCTTGGGTTCCGTCCTCCTCGAAAATGTCGCACATGAAGTTGATGATCCTAGGCGAGAGTCGGGAGAGCGACTGGGGTGCCGGCAGTGCAAGGGATATCGAGGCATCTTTAGGCTCTGGTTTTGTCCCGGCAGTCTCCCCAGTATCGATACTCGAAGGGCGTTGTTGCTGTTTCGGTGAGCGTATGCCATCTTCGTTGACCTTTTGGCGTAGTGAAGTGGGCTGCTTTGGTCTTATGTTTTCATATGCACCTGGAGGCGTAACGTTTTCGAAAAACGGCGGTCGAGACGTGATTTCAGTAACAGTGCGAGCTACTTTCTGAGCACTTGGCTTGAGATGAAGGGTCCTATCCTTTGGCAAAGAATTAGCCTTGGCCAACGCCTTTGCGTCCGGAACTTTATTCTCGTCCCCGGCCGGCGGTGACGTAGTGTCCAGGGATGTCTTCCTTCTAGGATTAGCCAACGTCTTGGCCCGGAAGAAGTCATCAGCAACCATCTCTGCGGTTCGAGTGACGCGAGATGGTTCCCTAGATCCGATGTTTGGAACCTCGTTTGGCTTTTGATTTATGGATTCCGTGGCCATGGTCTCTTGGGGGAAAGGCGTCCTGTCCGTTATCCCTGATCTCGGCTCGAGTTTTGTTATCGCGGGGCCGTCATCATGTTTTTCGCTACTCGAGTCAACATTAATTCTTTCCCGAGGCTCCAAAGCAGATATTTTCCCACCGATCTCCGACACACCCTTTGGCGTGAGCCATGACAGCATTCTGAACGGGGCTGTGCTGAAGAGATTGGCCGAGAACGACCTGTGGTCAACATTGCTCTCTGATGGCGGAACAGCTGATATTTGTATGGATGCAGCGCCGAGGCCTTGGTCCTTTCGATTCGTGGTTTTCTGGTCCGGTATACTTGGCTGACTCCGAGATGAGGATGCCTCACCCTTACGTTGCGTGGCCACGCTGGTCTCTTGTATCGAAAGGTTGCCTATCAGAGATTCGGTTCGGTCTTTGGGTGTCGGTATTCGTGGCGAAGAGCATAACGAACGCTCCGGATTGTCCTGACTTGCAAGGTAGACGGCTAGAGTCCTTGCGCTCGAGGGGCTATACCTCCGGACCGGAGCCTTTCCCGCCAGGCGCTTTCTGCAGGTGAAGCAAGAAGCATTTGTACATTGCTTGTTGCCGCATCCTGACCGGAGCTGATGCGTAAACCTAAAAGATGTTTAATATTTGTACCTCTGAGCTCTGACTGGAGCCGCCATACTTGTCTACCAAGGTCTGGAAATTGTGCCGGCGCGCAGCGCAATGAATGGTGTACACGCGAGTCGGGTCCTCGACTTCAACGAGGAGCTCTCGAAGCTCTTCCGGCGCATCGAGGGGTAGTCGGGCAAATGGCGCTTCTTGCCAGAGCCCGGCGAGGAGATCGAGCCAAGGCTCAGCCATCGCCACGGCAGGTTGGCGCGATGGCTATAGAGGACACGCAGGAGGCGTAGATGCGAGCGATTGGTTCGGGGAGGTTGGCGTTATGCAGACGCTGAGAAAGATGTGTGGTCAAGTTGAACGGCGAAATATATTTCTAAGGCGATAAGATATACAGGCAACCGCTGTGCTAACAAGGGACATGGAAATATGCGAGACTGTAAAGTTTCGGGAGGCTTGATGATGATATTTGGGTGTTCCAGCCTGCCCGTCGTGCCGACCAAGGGCGGTCCGTCACCACGTCGGCAGCCCAAGCCGCGCTGCTAAGATAAGATAGAGGAGTCGATGCTAGTACGGTTGAAGCTAGCGCAAGAACTTAAAGCCGGGCATGCCAAAAAGTCCTACTAACCTGCATTAAGGGTCGACTGATGGAATCACCCCGGGTCAAATGAGTCACTATTATGAGAATTTTAATTTTTACGTAGCGATCGTGTATTCCATGGTACAAGCCGTGGAGTACGGAGTGCATTCCTTTTTTTTTTTCGAGGCTCGTGTGTGCCTTGTAAATCCAGGATTTGCAACGGTTGGTCGGCTAAACAGAGCATGAAACCTGGAGGGGGTCAAGGGAGTCGCCGCAACGGCAGGGCCGCAGCGTTCAACGCCACTCATTTAATCCATGGCATTACTCATTTGTAAGCCTGTCATATGGTCCAGCGTGGGGAATACGGACAGGGAATCAACCAGAATAGGGAGGAATATGGATAGATGTGCGCTCGAGAGAGAAAAAAATGAACACATAATGACGAGTAGCCGTAGCAGATAAATACTGAGCGCCTGCCCGACGCTTTTCACAAATTCGAGGTTCGTCGCATTTCATCATATTTCCTTTATCGTGCCTTATCGCAAGCCAAAGCCCCCGCTACAAGGGAACCCCGCCACCCACCAAAAAACTAACATTCTGCGACTGGCAATCCTCAATTTTCTTCCACCTTTGCGATTGCAATTTCGCATCGCATTCATTTCACCATAATATACTGAGACGATCGTAGGACGAAATCAGTGAATATGGCGAGTGCTGCTGCTCAGCCGGCGACGGCCGCCACGTCGGCCTCTCATCCCTACACCTGCAACACCTGCCAGGTAGCCTACCGCAACACGGATCTGCAGAAGACTCACATGAAGAGCGATTGGCAGCAAGTTCACATGCGCACCGTTTCGTTGTTGTATATATCCTAATGCATGCCTAGTCGCTATAACCTAAAGCGTCGTGTCGCCTCTCTCCCGCCCATTTCTTCCGAGACTTTTACCGACAAGGTCCTGCAAGCCCGAGCCGCCACGACGGCCGAGGCCGACAAGGCCTACTTTGAGCGCAAGTGCGATGCTTGCCAAAAGACATACTACAGCGAGAATGCCTACCAGAACCACCTATTAAGCCAGAAGCACAAGGCGAACCAGGCCGCTGCCACCCGAGGTGGCGACGAGTCTGCCTCGGTCATCAGCTCTACATTTACCCTTGGCGAACCCCTACCCAAGAGCCATCGCGACTCGGATTCCGTCGACGCCGCTGCGGAGGAAGAATTCAACCACGTCATCGAGGGTCTGCAGCAGGCAAACCTGGACACCGACCAACGTCCTTCGCCCGTCAAGAGACCGTCGCACCCTCAGCCTAAAGGTGAAGCCAGCGCTGAAGCTGCCGAAGCCACCGGCCGCGAGTCAAACTCCGCCACACCCGTGCCCGCACAAGCCGAGCCGGCCTGGTCGGTCAACACCTGCCTGTTCTGCAACTATAACTCTCCCACGCTGGACCTCAATACTCAGCACATGGAGCGCTTCCACGGCATGTTCATCCCCGAGAAGACGTACCTGGTGAACATGGAAGGCCTGATTGACCAGTTGCAACGCAAGGTCCACGAGGACCACGAGTGTCTCTCGTGCGGAAAGTTCAAGACGACCGTGTTCGGCGTCCAGACGCACATGCGCGACAAGGGGCACTGCAAGATTCCCTTTGGCACGGAGGAGGAGCAGCTAGAAATTGGAGACCACTACGACTTCCGCAGCACGTACTCGGATGACGAGGAGGAGCTCTCTGACGACGAACAGGATGGTGAAGACAAGGGAGGTGCTCGCCTGGGAGCCCGCCGCGCTGCCAAGACCGTAGGTGAGGATGGCCAGGAGGTTGAAGAGCAGGGCGACGGCGAGGGGTGGGAGACGGACAGCGACGAGTCGTCTCTCGACTCTGAGGATCTCACTAGTGTTCCGGCAGAGGGCCACCAGCACCAGTATGACCGTCTCAAGAACCACCCGCATCACTCGAGCCAAGACGCCGGCAGCCGGCACAAGGTGGACGGCTGGCACTCGCATGCCCACAAGCACACCCACGCCGTCTTCCACGACGAATACGAGCTCCACCTGCCCTCAGGCAAGTCCGTCGGCCACCGTTCTCTCAACAAGTACTACAGGCAGAACCTCACAAACTACCCCACGCCCGAGGAGCGCGCCGAGCAGAAGCTGCTGGAAGAGGCGGCCGCCGAGGACGGTGACAACGAGGTTGCCGGCCGCGAGGAGGAGCGTGGTCGGGCGATGGTGCCCCGCGGCGCCGTGGGCATGGCCGGCGTGCCGGACCACGAGCGCAGGCTGGTGGCCAAGTCGGAGCAGAAGGCCCGGACGCAGCAGAACGCCTACAACAAAAAGGCCGACTACATAGTGGGCAAGAAGCTCAACAACCACAAGAACTACTATTACCGCGAGAAGGGCGGCGGTTAGTTGTAGATTTGCTAGAAAATAAGTAAACGTAACACTTTTTTTTTCAAAGCTCAACTTATCTCCGATGTTATGCACTGTTTCATGGTACTTATCGGCAGTTGTTGCGTGTATGCATGTTGTAGATCTATGATTTTGTCGATCCTGTCATGTTTTGCCTAGCCCAGTCCTATGGCATGATGAATATCTTTCCGAGGCCACTCTCCCCCACCATAAATACTGCCCCCGCGGTTAGGTCAAGATTTTAACAGGGCTCCGTATTGTATTGTCCATTTGGGCACACCAGCTACTACTCTTGGCCTGTCAACCTTTGTGCAATACCTATCCAAGGGAGAGGGAGGGCGGCTACCAACGCTCCAAACCCGTCTTCGGCCATGCCATGCACAGAGATGATGTATCATCATTTGGGCGGGATCAACAGGATTAATCATCATTCCCATCTCGGAAGTCTTTGACTCTCGGATCCGAACGTTCACACCTTGGTTGGCTTTGGCTTTCCACCGCCCTTGACGACAATCAACATGTTACTTTGTTTGCCCCTTCCCTCCTCCCCCGGGCGCCTTTTCACCAACATCGTAATCTTGATGGGAATAAAGGAGGGCATGAGGGAGGGAGGAGCCGAGAAAACTAAGATGCGAGATGCGGAGGCTAGCTCACAAGGCAGTACTACTACTACTACACTACTACTACTACCCCGTACTCCAGCTTCTATACTAGTAATAGCACCACAGCATATCAAAATCCGGGGTAAGACGCATGCATGCGGGGGGTGTCCCCATGTGGCGGTCCATATCACGCGGGTGGGAACGTCTACATAGTAGACTGCATATGGTATCGTACTTTTCGTTCAGAGATAGCTATAAAATGGCTTTTGGTGGTGGGAGGTGTGTGGGGGAGCGTTGCCCCCTCGGCTGCCGAACCAACCCCCCCCACGGAAAACCATCTCCGGGAACTCAACGCTCCATCTACAACAAGCAACAAGGCTGCCTCTCGTACATTCGACTCGAGCACCCCCCCCCCCCCCCCCCCCCCCGCCGTAGCCGCAGCCGCAGTTGCTGGTGATGAAGGGGGGGGGGAGGGGGGAGTGGTGCCTCGGTGAAAGAGGGACCAAAAAAAGGTCGTCTTGACCTAGAAACGACGACGGTGATTCCTGGCGCCGACAAAGCCTCGAGCTATCATCGGAGCGGCAGCGCAGCCTCAGCGCGGCGGGCCCATCGGGGTTTCGACCCGGCCTACCGGTTTACGCGTAACATGTACATTGCCCGCGGCTCCTGTTCACACCGGCGAGGCCGCCATCCTCTCGGCATCAAATCGCCGACCATGGGATGATCCTATGTACGGAGTACGGGGTACGGTAGGGCTAAGTTTGGCGCTGCTCGCAGATGACACGATGTCAAAGTACGGTGGTACTTTGGTTCGCCTTTAATGAAACGAGCAGTCAGAAATTTAAGGACGACATAAGACATACCTGAAAGAGATACTCCTTCATCCAGTCCCGTCGGGGCCAAAGTGTTTTTTTCGTACTTGCTCAAGCAAAGTGCAAGTGAGGAACGGGCGACGTCTGATTCTTCGAAAAAGGTTGCTCAGCAAGTTTCACAGAGTCTCTGCTCACGTCAAAATTTAAACTCTAAATACTTCCGTAATGCCAAAGAGTTTATATCACCACCCGCGTTCCCCCTAGCCCCTTGACAGATCTTCTGCACTGATCAACTCTGCCCGGTACCATATCAGATCAAAATGAAGTCTCCAGGGTACGACCCTTTTTATAGATTGTTGGAGTGGAGATGAGGCGGCAAGCGGAGGATTACTTATGGACCACCGTAGGCTTAGCGTCAACGAGAGCGGTGCCACGTCCAATCAGAAATAGGGGGGACCGTCGTCAACTAGGCCCGTGCGCCAACAAAGTGAGCAGGAAGTCAGCGAGAGATGTGGGAAAAGAGGAAAAGAGGAAAATAGCAGGGGGAAAAGTCGAGAAACTCGGCCTTCCACTAATAGGAGGGTTCCACCGGGCCTGCCGCTCGACATCCTCCTCTCCAACAGTCCCACCCGGCCCTGTCTCTCCAAGAGTCCAAATACAGTAGCATGCAACCTCACCGTGCTTGCTGACACGTCTGGCATTGAAATCCGGATCCTAAGCGGTTTCAATGTCATTATACGTTGGCTTGCCACATTGGCGCTCATAATTGGACCATGTCGACCGGGCTGGTGGCCAGGCGGACCCAATTCTCAAGTTGCGATGAGTGTCGGAGATCACGCGTTGCTTGTGATGCCTCAACTAAGAACAAGAGCGGTGATGGTGCTGAAAATGACAGGGCGCCGTGCACGAGATGCTCAAACCGTCGGAAGCAGTGTACCTTCAAGGTGAGAATGAGTCCCGACAACCCCCCCCCCTCCCCCCCCTCCATCAAATTGCGACGTCGTCTGACCTTCGGGACAGTGGATGAAGGAAACGAGTAAGACCGCGCTCGTAAAGAGTAGGCCGGCATCGAGAAAGACGAGGGATAAGCAGCAGTACCAGAGGAGAGACTCCCCCGGGTCCAGTGAGACCACCACCACAACTCAAAATGACCTGCCGGATGCGCCTGGGCAAGTGCAGCAGTCCCAACGTGTATCCGACTGGTTAGTACCGCAGCCACCGCCAGCGTTGTCGGTTTGCGAGTCGTCGTCAAGTTTAGCCACATCGCCGTTTACTGCCGGGATAGGATCTATTTCCTCGGAACAGCTGAGCCCCATAGATGCTTCCTGGCTGTCCACCATCTACCGCAGCGGGTTTGACGTCCTGTTTGGGTCCTGGATGGGCAGCTATAGCTGCCCTTTTACCTTTGGCCAGGTGGTACAGATGGAAAAGTACGTCAATATCATTGAGCTTTGTAGCCAACTCGACATGTGGATGGCCAACGATGCCAACAAGGACCGCAAGCAATGGGCGCTCAACGCAAATGGGCAACGGGAGTCGGAGTCGGATTCGCGAATCAACCAGTCCCTGCAACGTGTGGTGGCTTCTTTTTCCGCGCGATGGCTTCCTCTCACGTACAAGAACGTTGACGATGACCAGGGGGAGTGTGCCGTTGCCCTGAGTCTGTGGAGACACGCTCGTAGGGATATGCTCCGAGTCATCAACCGCCCTTGTTACCGGTCCATGATCACCTTGCTGCTGTTTGCACTGACCCCGATTCCGTCGGGCGTGACAGACGAGGAGGAAATGGATGGAATATCTGGCCAGAGCTGTGTTCACGCGTCCTTGCAACAAATCCAAATTCTGCGCGCGCGCCAGAGAAACCTTCAGTTTAGCGGCAGCAAGGTCTCGCTCGCCACCAAGAACCAAGCCACCCATGCAAGCCCCGAGTCTCTGGGCACGCCTGACTTTATAAACGCCGAGAGCACGGCTCACTGGACCGCCCTGACATTCGATACGTCGGCATCCCTGACACTGAACTGCAGGTCGCTCTTATCGTCAGGGTTATTTGGGTTCGAAGAAGAGCTGTCGTGGAAACTCGTCAGAGCGTCGGCAAGGATATTGAGAGAGACCGCGCAGGGCTGGAACCAGACGAGTCTGGACATGACGGACGACAGGGCAAATCAGGTCATTGGCGCCGGGGCATCTTGGAAGCTGCTGGGGTGGAAGCTAACCTCCGTCTTCAAGGAGGCTCTCCGTGACGGGCACGAGGAGGCCAACGTTCTGAGGGCGTATAATCTAGTCATCGACTCCATCAAGGACTTCAACACCACCTTCCGGCCACTTCTAGAAGCATGCCAGAAGCGCATGCATTTCCTCAGCCAACAAACACGGCTGCGCTGGTGTAAGTAACGTGATACTCCCTTCCTGCTTCAGCTGCTGACCACAAAAACGAAAAAAAAAAGACTCACTGATGCTGCATTACCACCTGAGCATTCTAATGTTTTACGACATCATCGAGGCGTCCAATAGGTACGACCTACTCGCCGATGTGTCCGAGATGAGCACGGAGTCTGAGACCACGGTGCTCAACACGATGGTCTTTGGTCTCCAAAACACGTACACGCTTAATATCAAGCCTCACCAGGAAGAAACAGAGATTCAGCGAACGTCCATCACCGTACCTATATTGGCGGTGGATCCGTATCCGCACCACGTGGTGGCCGGAGTACAGTTGGTTCGAAAGGCAATAGATCGGGACTTTGGCCTTGGTAAGATCGCGGAAGACTCATACGCGAGCCTGCAGGCGACGCTCGAGAGCACACTCTCGCATCTGCCACAGAGTTCCAAATCGGTGCAATCGGCGCGAATGAAGCTGTCTGAGAAGATTGCACACGACGCCATGGCTCCCTATCAGGATCCGTATAGCCTGTTTCATGCCCAATATGCCGAGTAGTAAGGGGATGAATTTTAACAAGAGTCAATATACCCTATCTTTACCCTTTTGCAAGGTTTCAACACCAAAGATAGCGCCTACTGGCCCTACTGCTCGTATCCATTTATACCCCGTCTTCGGGATCCATACGGAGTACACGGTCGATATCCGCAGTTGCCGGGACGAAGATCCCTTTGGCTAGGCGCTTTGTCCGGCGCGCAATTAGAGTGGCCTTCCCACCGCTACCTTTTCGGATCCGAGGCGTCCATTTCGGAAACTCCGTGCAGATAAACACTTCCCCCAACTTCCCCGCAATAAGCGCAAATGACCGGATCCGAGCAGGGACCCTGGGGAATTTGATCTGGCGGTGCCTATTTGGACTCCTCCCGTGCAATCTAGTAATCTCTAAAGTTATTGTGATATCTCTTCCTTTCGACAGATCTTCATCTTCATGTCTCTTCCTTCAAACGCGCCCAAAATGAAAGAAGAGGTTATGCCGACCACTATCCTCTCCGCGGGAGCTGGACCAGGCCATCGGACTGCCGTTTCCGTCCTCGGAGCCGGGACTCAAGGACGGCGGCTGGCGTTTATGGTACGCGATCCCGCACTCGTCCCCGCGTATACCGTGTATCCACGCGGGCCGGGCTGACATTCTATAGTGGTCAAGTCTCGGGAATGATGTCCACCTGATAGACGCGCAAAAGACGCAACTCGATGCCAGTCTAGAAGCTGTCGAGGATTTCCGCACATCATGGTCGACTCCTGAGGCGAAACGGGGAAGTATCACCACACATCTTCCCGAGACACTAAGTGCAGCGTTACAAAGTTCGTGGCTGGTGGTCGAGGTGAGATATGACAGTGCGAGAGCGATGAGGCGCTAGGCTGATTACCCATGAATAGTGTGTCCCTGAAAGGCTGCCCCTGAAGAGGGAAATCATCCAGAAACTCGACTCTCTAGCTCCGGAAAATGTCATCATCGCCTCCAATTCGAGCAGCTACTCCTGCGGGGAGATCATCGATGGCTTGGACCTGAAGGATAGAACGCGCGTTCTCAGCGCCCATACCTGTATGTACTTTTTTATGCTCGAACGATCTAGTCTAACAAGAGAGCCAGACTGGCCCCCAGAGACACCCGGTAAGCTGTCCTTGCGACAGTGATCGGCGGTAATTGTTGACGCGGATACAGCAATCGAGATCATGGGCCACGACGCCACCAACAAGGCACACGTGGACACCATGATGAAGCAATGTGCAGCCCATGGCTTCCAGCCTTTCCACGTGAAAAGCCCATCTATGGGCTACCTTTACAACCGGTACGATGATAGCCGTATCGTTTGAGCGCCGACTGACGATTACAGCATCTGGGCCGCGATTAAGCGCGAAGCTCTCCTTGCTGCCTCTGAAGGTGCAGGCACACCTGAAGAGATTGACGCGATATTCAAGGGAATCCTGAAGACCCCCAAGGGACCATTCGAACAAATGGATGTTGTCGGGCTAGATGTCGTCTTGGATATCGAGGAGCATTACGCTGAGGCCAGAAAGGACGTGCCGACTGAACCGAGAGAATACCTCAAGAGCTACCTGGACCGTGGACACCTGGGCGTCAAGAGTGGCAAGGGATTTTATGAGTATTCTGGCGCCAACAACAATTGACCTTTTGGAACAACGGCGCGCTGGATGATGTGTACATAAGAAAAGCTGCGGCAACTATTTCTTACAATTTAGCGTCACCTTGACAGGCACCCATCGTGGGACAGATGATGCATGGGAGCGTCACAATCAGTGGGCAGAGGACCCGGGAGAATATATGATATATTTCAAAACGGAGCCAGGTAAGAAGTGAAGGATTGATACAACAGCATTGTGCCATCGGCTCGGGTGACCAACAACTCCTGGCGAGTGGCAAGTCGGGCATGGAACAAGAATTTCGGCTTAGAATTTCCATTGCATGATTTCGCTGCCGAGAGGACTTATCCCCATGGTTTTGGACAGAAACGATTTTGCGTCGTCCATTCCATATGGTGACACCATGCCGTGGCCCCCGTTGGCATACTCGTTCCATGTCACCTTGGCGCCGAACCCTTGCAGCAGATCTCTCAGCATGCGCCCCATGTCAATACTAACTTGACGATCATCACTGCAGTGTTGGAGGAGTATAGGCGTGTTGCGAACGACCTCGTCGTCCTTGGGAACATCATCCAGGTTGAGACAAGCACGGGTATCTTGCAGGGTGCGGTTCGCAAACGGCATCCTACAGCAGAAGCCCAAACACGCACCGAGACGTCGTCTTTTGGGGTCAGCACCCTCTTCCAAGGGTATATCGAGGTTGATGAGGGTATGGAGGGCGGTGGCGGCACCCTGGCTAAGGCCGGCGAGAATGATGTGGTCCCACTGGCCGCCGAGGAGCTCGGCCTCCTTCCTCAACACTCTCCTCACGCGGTGTACGCTCTCGCACAGGCCCGCGGCCTGGTGTTGCTCGTGGTCGGAGTAATCTTCGCTGTTCCAGATGTCGAACCACTGTGTCCGGCTCACCTGGACGTCGCTGGCAAATTGCTTCAGGCTCGCCCTAGGAAACACCCAGCGGAAAGAAGGGAAGCTCTTCACGAGGGATAGGTGCGACGAGTCTGTTGAATCGCCCAACATTTCGCTTAATGCCCAGGCGTTGCTGCCCCTATCGTGGAGGAAGATTACTGTGTGGGTATGACGGCGCTCCAACGGAGGAATAGTGATGAGCGGGATGTCCATGATAGTAGGTAAGCTTGACTGAGGGGACACCCCCGAGGCGATTAGAGGCGAGAGGCAGGAAGAAGGATACAGGATCTGATGGAGTGATTCGAGGAAGAAAAGTTGGTTTGATGCTGGAAGGCAAAAGTTGGAAGAGAAGGGAAAAGAGTTTGGGTGCTTAGGTTTTGGGAATTGGGAATTGGGAACGGGGAAAAAGGAAGGTAGGAGGGGGGGCCGACGTCAGGTTACACGGGAGAGCCTCGTCAGCCTTTTTCTTTTCAAAGTTACAGCGCGGTACCTGGTAGCCTGGCTACTGGGTAGGAAGTGCCAACGGAAACCGGAACAATGGACACGAATTGTCCCGTCTATTCCCTTTCATGACGACCAAAGAGATTACGCGCTCCTTTCGCAGACACTTTGCGAGGTCGTTTCAGGGTGAAACGGTAAATGGGCGCCTCAATCCTTATTGACGAGTTCGTATCTGCATCAAGCCCGCGTCTTGACTGGCCATGGAGGGAATGCGAGTGCTGCCAACCGTGAGCAGCGCGGGGGGGGATATCTTTTAACCACTACAGTTTTCAAGCTTTCGAGGGGAATTTAGGACGGGTGATATTCACTGTTCATGGGCGATATGTCGAGGCCATTTCATGCTTTTCAGGGAAAGGGGAAAAACAAGATCCGTTAGGAGGAATTGCCCATGATCGTCCAGCAACCCCAGCCCCGTAAAAACATGTCTCTTGTTGGTTGCGATGTCTCACTCAACGCGGGTTGGCTGCACTTTTTCACGTGTGAAAGTTTCAAGCAGATTCCGGAGATTGCCTACACCTGACCTTGTGCCTGACTATTTCGCAGGCACAGAACCAACATTTCTGTCATGCTTCGAAAATAGCATCTCACCAGCGTCGGCGGATTTGTTCAGGGTGACACCTGTGCCTGCGTGTAGCTGTGTCAAAATGTAGCAGCCCAGGCAGTGTAGTTTGCTTCGCCAAACAACCATCTCTACTGCCCACGACTCGACTCAATAATCGAGTGCATTTGAGCGTCAACGGCAAAAGAAGGCGTATCTAAAGGACGAAGGGAAACGATGATCTGTAGTCAAGTATAAACATCGCGTCGATTACTCCGTATTGCCGGGAAAGGCCTCGATGGTTCTAGTGCCACAAGTGTTGGCGCTTATGCCACAGCATTAAGAGGTTAATGAGGTTAATTGCTCCTTAGTAGTAGTAGTAGTAGTAGTAGTAGTATACGACTACAGTACCACCACTCTTACGGTATCAGAGTTGGTACGGAGATTCGGAAACGGTAGAGATGTAAGTGTACCGCACCCAACACAGGCAATGGCCGACGGTCTAGATGCATCCGAGAATGTCGGCTGCAGTTTCAGAGAGGATAGCTGTGCGGCTGCCTCGGCGATGAGGGATAGGCTCGCCTATGTATGTACGGGGCAATGATGGCTCGAGTACGGAGTATGCCTGGCCCAATCCAAGGCTAAAATTTTCATGACCACCATGTTCGTCAGAGGAGGCAGCGCACAGATTTGAACATCTCGAAAGATTCTACTCTGTACTCTGTACGGAGTAGAGCCATAGAGGGCTTCGCGTCTTCCCGCGGTGGGCCCTGTCGCTCTAGGCCTTTTCAGGTGCCTCTTCATTCGTCCGATTCACTAATCTCGGATCTTTAGCAGCCGAAGTAGCGATCTTTACAGGGAATGTCGCACTAATGATCCGACGATATCCACTAGGCTAGGGCCTAGGGGTGCCTGTAGCCTGGGCGTTTGGTACGTTTACTTGCCATATGGCGCCAGAAGAGCAAGTTACTGTATACCATATGTGGCAACAACCATATCCTCACTGGATAACTACTAGTCCCGGCCGTAGTATTTTATACTTTTGTGATAAGTGATAGAAGCCTCCACCTCTTCGGGTTTGGCACATGTATTTCTCCGATTACGTGATGATTCGCTTTACGCCGCTACCGCGAGATGCTGGCAAAGCTTACAGTTATGCGGATCATTCAGTCTTGAGCTTGATACATTGATCACAAGACCATGCTAGCGACACCAAGAGCCAACCTGAGCGGCACACACAAACGAGTCCTTTGCTGACGCCTCGATGGAATCAAGCTCGCGGGCGGTCGGCGTATGCCAGGACTGTCATCATGCCA
The DNA here is from genome assembly GCA_026184415.1 of Trichothecium roseum. Lineage (NCBI taxonomy): Eukaryota > Fungi > Ascomycota > Sordariomycetes > Hypocreales > Trichothecium > Trichothecium roseum. Next base: position 1,059,705 of record CM047948.1, read on the forward strand.
ACATCCCATCTCCAAACTCGGCGGTTGCTAAAGAAAATGCAGTGAAAAAAGAAAATCAATAACACATAGCACTCCCCTGGATCGGAAAATCAGTCTATTTCATTACTCGTCGCTATATGATGCTGCAATAGCCAGAATCTTCTAATATGCCCCCTCTGTTGCTTCTTGTACAAGCATCGTCACGTATGCGGCATGGCATTGATGACGGCAAAACGCCCAACTTTCCTTCAAGCTTGGTCTTCTTGGGCAACGGGGCCATCCCAGATGCGATTGGAAGGTTGATTCAGACGGATTCTAGCCAGCTCCTCAGATATGTTGTTTGACCTGGTTGAACTGCGCGTATTGCCTACTCCCGAACGGACCCGGCTCTTCGTGGCAGAGCTGGCATCGAGCCATCCTTCGCGTCGGCCATCATCTGAATTAGCTCGTGCCCCGTCGAACCAACTATCCTCGGCACCCTTCTTTTGAACACTTTTCCCGTTACTTGCGTGTCCTAGATTGCCCGATAGAGCAGCCAGCTCTGCATCGAAGTCGGTAGCAAAGCCTTTGTGATATCCCTCATGCCCTGCATCGAAACTACCAGTGGTACGGGAATCAACTACTGTCTCGGAAGTTTCGCTTTCGCTTCGGTGGCATGTCGTCCCAAGACCACGCCACTTGAACTTGGCCGCCTTACCCTCAAGTTGAGACCCCCAGGTACTGAGTTCGGGCGCTTGCGGCGCACGCCCGGACTGCTTATTTGTCTTGTGGCTCTCGATCAAAATATTGGCAGCCGGGAGACAGGCGCAGCAGACTCCAATAGCTAGTTCAAGGATACTACACAAGGTTTCAGCGTTCGTTGTTTAAGGGTAGTAGACTGTTACTATGCTTACGTTAGAATATCCAGGACGACAAAGTCTGCTGCCACATCGTTGGAATCTAGAAATTGGATAAGCTTATACATACGAAAAGCTGTTAACCCAATAGCAATGCCGCCTGCACATAGCAAAGCCATAATCTTCAGCTTGCGCGTCAATGACATCCTCAATCTCCAGACGAGCGGTATCGGCACAACGAGGATGATAAGATCAGACAAGACGGCCAAGGACACGTCAGAAATGAACGTTTTGCGCTGATTCATACAATGGCCATGCATCTTGATATCCCAATACGCACTGATGGGGCTGCATATAATGGTCTTCAGGATCTGTATCGGCAGATACGCGATGAAGAGCGCCACAATGAAGATGTGAAGGCCTCGGGCGACGCCTGTCTTTACCGCAAAGACTCGAGCGATCATTAGCAACAGAGTTACTTTGGTAAAGTATGCTGCTGGGCAATACAGTATGCTGCTCGCGTATAACCACTACTAAGGTCAGTGTACTGTCAAAAATGGCGCAGAGACGACGAACTTTTAACATTTCCGAATAATGTACTGGTGAAATATCCCAGGTATGATACCCCTCGCCGTTGTGCATCACTGAATAATACAAGTCAGTGAGTTTACCGAAGAGCATGACGGGCCAGACTTACTGATAAAGATAAAGGCCGAATAGAGGAGAACACACGCCTGTTTCCGTTGGTTTCTAGTCTCGTGCAATCTTGTACTCTACTCTTTGACTTACCCAGGAAATTACGCATGTAACTAGGATGTGTTAGCTGCGTGGTATTTTATCAAGTGTTCGACTGACCATCTTCCAAGAAGAGCCGTCTTGTGACGCCCAGTTTCACATATACGCGCAAACCGAAGAGGATAGTTACGACGATATCGCATAGAATCAGTACGGCGACGTTGGCCATCCGTCTACCGCTTCCGGGAGGGTTTATCAAGTTCGGCTCAACCCCTGGGGGCGGCGGTAGGGCTCCAGGAAAGCCAGGTCCCCCAATGATGGCTTCGTTTGTCTCGCCGCGTAGTGCGAAGGAGGCAAGATCCCCTATTACGCCCATCACGAGGTCTTAGGTATTGCTCGTTGTTTTGAGACATGAGATGTGCTTTGGGATCGAGAAAGTTTCTGAAGCATATCGCAGGGGGGAAGGGGGAGTATGACTGCCATATGATGCTACTAACTAGCGGTACAGGACAAATGGACTTTACTTCCAAGCTAAAACCGGCATCACGCCTTCTGCATTAGGAGCCTTCCATGAGGAGCGCCCATCATTTTCATGCGCATGGTGGTTGTCGTGAGGGCCCTTAGTGCAAAGTCAAATCATGGAAACGGGAAACGGTTCTTCAGAGCGAGTCAGTCCAAAACCGACGAAGGTTAGACATCTTTAACAAATGAAAGTTTCCTAATTTCAAAGACCAATCATGACCACGGATCATCCACTGGCCAAACTCTATCATATGGGTGTCATGATCTTGTCAAATGCCGGGTAAAGACCCCGAGGCAGACACCAGCGTCGGTCATGAATCGAACCATGCCCTAATTCTCCAGCATGGACTCGAAGAAGGCTTGGATGATGACATCGAGTTGATATTTCACACAGTGGCTTACAGCACCTCTATCCATACTACAGTCATTATGGCTTGATATGTCTGAAAGGTAAACCCGCGTTAGGTGTGGTGTTCTCGATGAATAGAATATGCTGCTGACGGCGGCTAGGCCGGCTAGATTCTGACCTTCCTATTGGGTTCAAGGTCTAGACCAGAGCTCCTGTCTCCATGTGAACCTCATGTAGGATACTAGCCAAAATTACGTGGCTCGTCCCGAGTATCCGATCTGCTAGTATCTGCATTTTAGGAAGATTCTATAAGCTTTGTATCACGGGTGGGCGGCTAGAGATGAAGAGATTATACCAAGCAGGTACTAATATGTTATTGTGGGTGACATGCCCAAACTATTTACATGGAATATGTGCGCAAAATATACCAAGCCGCCCCGTCAGATCTGTCGAAGGCGTTTACCAGCCGCGGTTGCGGGACAGCTCGTACCACCAGTTGCGGAGCATCCATCCGTCGAACTCGGTGATCTCAGCAGAAGAGCCGGCAAGCATGATGAAGTTGGTGATGCCAGTCGGGGTCCAGTCATAGACTACACCATCGTCAGCTTGCGTTCTCGGGACCCGGCCATTAGGAAGAAAAGAAAACTTACAGTCGTCGAGGGAAAAGGTGTGGCCCATCTCGTGGAGGAGAATTTGGAAGTTATCGCCACCGAGAGCCTCAATCATGTACTCCTTGCCAATCCTCTGGCCCCAATCGCCACCGGCACCGCCACCCATGCCATCGGTGAGCCAGAGGCTGTGGTCATAGTGGCGCTCTGCGCCTCCAGAGCACTGGCTGTAGTCGCCATCCTGGTGGAAGAACCTGCCGCAAGCAGGAGCGCACTGAGGGATACCCTCATCGTCGGTGTCGGTGTATACATCAATACCGTCAGTCGAGCCCTGGAGGAGGGTGGCATCCTTAACGGCCCAACCGACGACTTGGACGTCGATCTTGGAGAAGGGGAAGGTGTCGAAGCCGTAAAGGTAAGAGAACCACTTCTGGTACTGCTCATTCAGCGCTGTAGCGATCTGGCTGCGCTCGGTTTCGGTGACGGAAGAGCTGGACTCCCAGCGAACGCAGTAGTTGATTTTACTAATGAACGAGAATCAGCCGTTGCGTCGGGAGTCGCCAAGGTTTTAATTTGCTTACCCCTGGGTGGCCATGATCTGGTCCCAGCCGTAGTTCTTGAAGCCAAAGGCGTCACCGTTGTTGTAAGTCTCAGTGGTGTGGTCCCAGACCTCCTTGAGCGGAGCGGCCAGGTCACTGGGAGGGTTCCAACCATCCTGGCGCTTGTGAGGGCGGTTGGAGGCGTGGGAGAGGGAAGCCCGAGGCTGGACGTTCTTGAGGTTGGCCCAGACGGCGGGATCGGCATCCGAGACGGGGGCAACGCTGCCGGCAACAGCTGCGCCGGTAAAGGCGAGAATGGAAGGAATGGCAGACTTCATGATGATGGTGTGTATTTCGCTTCTTGCTTCAATGGCGTACTCGATGTTTGGGTGTTTTGCTATTTTGTTTCTCTCGACGATCAAGGTGGTTTTCACGCAACTTTATACTTTTCAGCCTCGCGACCCGACCTCATCACCACCGAAACATAAAACACATGGAAACGACAAGGCAATCTATCCGACATGCGATATTGGTGGAGAAAATATGAGGACGAGGCCTATTTGGGTACGGAGGTCGTCAAAGAGCCGAAGTTGGAGGGTTACCACCGGTACTCCGTACAAGGTACAGGGGTTACAGGTCAATTTGCGGGGGGTTGCCAAGTCGTCTACGAAGTAATCGGTACTAGATGCGACGTTTCAAGCAGGGGGTGGGCCAAGGGGGGTGGTGGTCCCGCTCCCAGGAGAAGCCCGTTTGGAACAGGACCTCGAAGCGACCGAATAGGAGCTTATAGAAATCATCGTGATGGGGGCTTGTGGGCTTTGTTTACTACGATATGGAACTGACTGGGTGACTTGGCCTGGTCATTTTCACGGTAAAAAAGGGGGCCAAGGGGCCAAGGGGCACATGGCATGATGGATGATGGATGATGGATGGTATGGAAAAACTCGGCTGGTTTTTTTCTCGATGCTAATCGGATACTCTATCTGCGAAACTTGCACGAATGGGAACCCTGGGTCATGCTCCCTACTGGCCTTTCGGGTAGTCGGTGCTGCGGATGACATGCTTCCACTCGTCCATGATGGACACAGCGGCAGCGCATTCCTCCCTGATTGTCTTTTCGCAGTCGCTGCCGAGAGCGATGTGCACCGGCAGCTGCCTGCCTTGGGCCACGCCAGTGCCGGTCAGGACATCAACGATGGCTCTGCAGCCTCTGACCACGTCACCGGGCTGGTTCCCGTCGATGTGGCTCACCACCTTGCGAAACTGTCCGGTAGGGGTGGACTCGTCGTTGTAGACGGGCAGTTGCAGGGCGGCGTTGGCCTGCGTGCCGGCGTTGAGGAAGCCGGTGCGAAAGTAGCCCGGCTCAATGGCGGTGGCGCGGATGCCGAAGGGGGCAAGCTCGTAGGACAGAGACTCGCCCAGGGCCGAGCAGGCGTGCTTGGTCATGGCGTAGATGCTCCAGTCGGCGCCGCACTGCCAGCTGCCCACGCTGCCGAAGGTGGCGACGGTGGCCCTGACGGCGTCGGCGCCGACCTCCTGCTCTCTCATGCGAGGCAGGAAAGAGCGGATGGTGTTGAGGGCGCCGAAGACGTTTGTGTTGAAGACGTCGTAGACTTCCTGGGGGCTGACTTCCTCGACGGCGCCCTGGAGGATGTAGCCGGCGGCGTTGAGGAGGTAGTCGACGCGGCCGAAACGGGCAAAGACCTCGGCGGCGACGGCCTCGATGGCCTGCAGCGGGGAGGTCACGTCTAGGGTCATGGTGTGGGCGCCCGCCTCGGCGAGGTCCTGAATCTTGGCAGGGTTGCGGGCCGTGGCAACGACGATGTGGCCGCGGGAGAGGGCCTCGAGCGTGAGCTGGCGGCCGAAGCCGGAGGAGGTGGCCGTGATGAACCAGACTGGAGTAGGAGACATGATGGCAATAATATGAGTATGAGAAGTGTGCTGCTCCGTGTTATGGGTACAGTCGTCTCCCGTCAGGTCCGGGGGTCCGGAAACTTTATACTCTGCAAGAATGACATGACTAGGGAGAAGGGCTTTGACTGGCAAAGCTTGGTTGGGACGCTACTCCGACGTCAAGTGCCAATAAAGTGGATGAAGACGCATGTCAAATTTACAGAAGCAACGGCCATGTTGACCAAAAGGCGACATTCTTCGGCGTTTAAAGAAACAGCTCTAGCCTATGAGGGATGCAAAAAAACAAAAACAAACGCCGAGACGCAAGTGCGCCGAAAGTAAGTCGAGAAGCTATTCGCCCTTTTGAATCTAGTATCGGCGGTAGGCAAAGGGAGAAGAAAAAGGTCAGTGAAATGAATATGTACGGGGTGAAGGTGAAAAAGATGGTTGTGGTGATGGGGAGTTTGTGCTGCAATCGCCGAAAGCTGACGTGCCATCGGCGTTAAGGTGCAGCTACTACCATAACACGGCCGAAGGTGAAGGTGGTCGTCGAGTCGGTGATATGCATCATCACCGGAATACGCAATATGGGCCATGGAAAAGATCAAGGCCAGAGATGAGATGGATATAAGAAGGCGGGTACAAGTCAGAATCATGTTCCTCCATCTCGAGGACACGACTCACAAGACACCTTGAACATGTCTGCACCGAGCACATTCCAAACCCTGCGAGGCAAGGTCGCCATCGTCACCGGCGCATCCCGGGGTCTCGGGTACGGGTTCGCCCTGGAGCTGGCCCGCCGCGGCGCCAAGGCAAGTTCCTCCATCCACTCACCGCCGTTGGCCAGAGTACCATGAGACAACAGCAGGACTAACCATGGAGATGAGGGGAGGGGCGTGCAGATTGTCGCCGCACACACATCAGACAGCAGCACCGCCGGAATCGACGCTCTGAAGGCAGAAATCGCGTCCCTCGGCGGCGACCCGGGGACGCGGTGCGTCGGCGTCAAGGCGGACCTGCGCCGGCGGGACGGCGCCGCCGAGATCGTGAGCCGGGCGGTGGCGGCGTTCGGCCCCCGCGTCGACGTGCTGGTGAACAACGCGGCGGCGGAGCTGGTCAAGCCGACGGCGGAGCTGACGCCCGAGGACTTTGCCCACGTGTACGAGCTCAACGTCTTGGCGCCGCTGCTGCTCGTGCAGCAGGTCATGCCTTATCTGCCTTCCTGCCCCTCACCCTCCCCTGAAGGCGAAGGCGAAGATGGAGGCAGCCGAGGGGGGGAAGAAGGAGTAGGAGCAGCAGGAGGAGGACGCATCATCAACATCGCGTCGGTGGGGGCGCGCCAGGGCCTGGCGGACCTCTCGCTCTACTGCTCCAGCAAGGCCGCCCTCGAGGGCCTGACGCGGTGCTGGGCCGAGGAGCTGGGCGGCTCCGGCCACACCGTCAACTGCGTGAACCCGGGCCCCGTGCATAGCCGCATGCTGGACCAGATCCCGCGCGCCATCAAGGAGAGGCAGCGGGCCGCCACGCCCGCGGGTAGGCGGTTCGGCACCGTGGGCGACGTCGCGGGCGTGGTGGCCTGGCTGGCGGGGGAGGACAGCCGGTGGGTTACCGGGCAGTGCATCTCCGCCAGCGGGGGGTACGCCATGTATTAGATCGCCATGTATTAGATGATGTCTTATGACAAGAGTACCATTACGATTGACGGCTGTTTTTTTGTGGTGTTGGCTGGTGAGGTTGGCACCGCGGGGTGCCATCAGGGTTAACCGAGATGAACACTCCCTCTCTTAAATCAGTGATTTTTTTCTTCTTTTTTCGGCAATATTTAACCATGTACGAGAAAAGTAAATAAAAGAATAAGAAAGTTGATTCTCCTATCGGATCTTGGCCGTATCAGTGCACTGAGGAAAAGTCGTCCGCTCTCTCAGTTGATATCTCGGAAGCTCAGAATATTCCCAATCAGGCAGGTCGAGCATTTACTCCGGCGCGGGGGTCTATCCGTCCAACCCCGATAGCCCGGACTCGCTTCAATTACATCATAGCAACTCACCTCACCTCTCTCTCCTTCTCTCTCTCTTTCTATCCATTCTTTTTTTTTAAAAAAAAAAAGAAAAAGAAAAACAAAAGAAAAGAAAACTCATCCTCGTGAAAGACTTTTGATAGAAATACACCACTAGTCATCTCCCCCACCCCCTCCCCCCTCTTCGCTCCCACCATGAGTAAACAGTCCCTGCTGCTGGCCCTCCCCCTCCTGGGCCTCCTATCCGCCCCGGCCACCTCGGTCGCCGCCGCCGCCGCCACCACGTATCCCTCCCCGGGCCTCCCCATGGCGATAAACACCTGGGGCGGACCCTTCACCGCCTCCACAGACGCCGCCTTCCGCGTCCTCACCTCCTCTTCCTCCCCTTCCAATAGCACCACCAGCGGCACAAAACTAGTCCTCGACGCCGCGGAAGCCGGCTGCGCCGCCTGCGAGCGGTCCCAGTGCGACGGCACCGTCGGCCGCGGCGGCTCCCCCGACGAGCGCTGCGAGACGACCCTCGACGCCATGATCATGGACGGCAACGGCCTCAGGTCCGGCGCCGTGGCCGCCCTGCGCCGCGTCCGCGACGCCGTCTCCGTCGCCAGGGCCGTCCTCGACCGTACCGGGCACAGCATGCTCGCCGGCGACCTGGCCACGCGCTTCGCCGTCGAGAACGGCTTTACCGAGGAGGTCGACGACGAAGGAGCGGGCCTGTCCACGCCAGAGAGCAGGGAGGCGTGTCGCGTCTGGGGGGAGGACGACGCCTGCCAGCCCAACTACAGGCTCAACGTCCGGCCCGACCCGTCCGCGAGCTGCGGCCCCTACCACCCTCTGGACCCCGAAGCCGGCGTGCTTCCCCCGCAACCGGGCAGACGCCAGGCCTCCCACGACACCGTATCCCTCATAACCCTCGCCGCCGCCACCAACAACAACAGCAACGATGACAGTAGTGACAGCAAAGTGTTCATAGCATCAGCAACAAGCACAAACGGCGCAGCGCACAAGATCCCCGGCCGCGTAGGCGACGGCCCCATCGCAGGCTCCGGCTCCTACGCCGACGCCGAGGCGGGAGCCTGCGCCGCCACCGGCGACGGCGACGTCATGATGCGCTTCCTCCCCTGCTACCAGGCCGTCGAGAGCATGAGGCGGGGCATGTCCCCGGGGGAAGCCGCCGACGACGCCGTGCGGAGGATGCTGGCCAGGTACCCGGACCTCGCCGCCGGTCTCGTCGTCGTAGACAGGACCGGCCGCCACGCTGGCGCCGCCTGCGGCTGGACTTTTACCTATTCCTACCGCGGGGGGTCCATGGAGGAGACCAAGGTCGTCACCGTCGAGCCCGTCAATCCCGAGCCGAGTGAATTGTAAATAATAATCTTTACACAAATATACTCACAATACTCACAAAAAAGAAAGAAAGAAAGGAGAAAAGTAGATATCCTCAATGTGTTCAATTTATCCAATTTGTTCTAAATGTCTTGTTTTCTAAAAAATAAGAGGATCTGATCTTCTGTCCTGCCAAAAATTGGTCTGTCCGAAATGCTATGAAAGGAGCGTTGCCAGCCTGTTTCATGGGAATAGATGTAAATCTTGCCGCCCGCCTGTCCGACCCGTACATGTTTAAAAAAAAACGCCAAATATGCAAACTGGTGATGATGATGATGATGATGATGATCGTCACGTGTCTCTTTGTGTGATTGATTGTTTCCAAACGCCGTGTAAAAAAGAAAGAAAAATCCCATCCAAACGTTGCCGTCGTGTGTCTTAAGTCGTTGATCAAAGGGGCTTTGCCGTCATGTGTGTGTGTGTGTGTTTAGACGTGCACCAGGTTGACCCTGCTCACCTCCTTCTCCTTCTTGTTCTTGAACATGGCCTTGAGCATATTCGTGCCCTGCCTCTGCTTCGACTTGAACGTCGCGTCAAACTTCTCCGACTCGGCACGCTGGCTGCGTCCGTCCTCGATGGCCTTGACGTCCTTCTTCTTCTTGGCGGGCTTCTTGGTTGTCGTGCCAGTCTTCTCCGTGGGAGCGACGCTGTCGGCCGCGGGCTTGCTCTTCGACTTGGACGTCTTGGTCGGCTTGCCCGTCTTAGCAGTCCTGCTGCTGCGGACGGATTTGAGGTCGAATTCCTCAGACTTGCTGCGGAAGCCGCGCGTGGCACGGTCGGCCTCGGGCGTGATGAGCTCCACCTCTGCCGTCTCTACCACTGAGGGCGGGAGACCACGTCTCCACGTCTCAATGGAGCTCAGGTCGTCGTCGACGATGAGGGCCTCGTCCACCTGGTTGTAATCCGTCTGCGTTCGCAGGGGAGCCGGGCGGTCTTGGGCCACGCCCTCGTAGGCAAGGGCTTCGCGGGCCGCCTTTTGCTCCTTGACCCTCTGCACAATCTTCCAGCCGCCAAACATGACGACCGTGACGCCGACGGCGATACCCGTACCGATGAGGAACTGGGGCGAGGCCAGCAAGGCGAAAACGGCCGGGGAGCCGCCCTTGAGGAAGCCGAGGATGGCGGGAGACATTTTACCGACAATGGCCGAGAGCTCGGCCAGGGTGAGGGCCACGGCGGCGGCCGCGTCGGGATTTTGCTGCAGGTGCTGGATCGTGGCTGTGGCTCCGTGCTGCATGCATTGGGCTTCGTCCAGCAGGCCCTCGACCTTCTTGACCAGAGCCTTCGCCTTGTCCTCCGAGTCATCCTCCTGGGGAGCGGCGGCGGCGACTTCGAGGTCGACGCGGTTCTCCAAGTCCGGGGGAACGCTACCATAGGCAAGATGCATATCGTCGTCATCTCCGCCCCGGTCGTTGCTGGGCTGGGCTGGCCGTCTGCCCCTGTCGAGACTGCTCCTCTGATACTGACGATCACCGACTTGCGAAAACGACCGCCGACGTGAGATCTTGTCCCCGCCGGATCTGTATTTCGAGGCGGCGACGCTGCGGCCGTCGGCATTGGTGAGGTCCATCTTGGAGACGACGAGCTCGCGGTTGAGCGTCTCGGCGTAGGGGCTCTGGTAGGCGACGGGGGGTCTGCTGGGTGCTTGGCTGGATACCTCGCTGAGGGTCTTGAGGTTGTTGGCGGTCAGAGGGGGACGGCTCGATTTGCGTCTCTCACCCCCACCTCGGTGCGAGGACCGGCCTGACACTACACTCCTGGAGCGACCGGATCTCCGGGACCCCGCCTCGCTGTGACCGTCGTACCAGCCGCGCCTGGGAGGCGGGTCGTCATACTTGTCGTCATAGTAAGGGTCTTGCTCGTATTCGTCGTCCTCGTACTGGTCACGACGGCGCACGGCACTGCGGGAGTCAAAGGTCTGCGAGCGTTGTAGCCGCTCCGACTTGATCTGTGCCTTCTTCTCCTGGTACGCACCCCTGGCTTCCTTGAACACGGACAAGAGTTGTCGGCCCTGCGAGAGATTAGTCTTTATTCTCAAGATGTACATTGCTCCATATATAGAATATGTAGGGTACATACTGTGCTGATGATCTTGCCAGAGTTGTTGACAATGGTAATGGTCTGTTCAAGAGGCATCTTGACTGGTACAGAGATTGCTCTCTCGTGGGATACAAGGAGGAAAGGATGAAAAAGAATAACAAGACAGCGAAGAGCAGAAGAAATAGTAGTAGGGACGAAGAGCTGCCAGCAGCTTTTGAAGAAAACTTTCAGCTGGCAAGGTCCAACCTTGTCTCGGGCGAGGGAGGGAGGAGTTGCTGAAAGGGCTGGTGTTTTGAAAGTGACGGTGTGAGCTTGGAGCTTGGGAAGCACGGACAAAGAATGTCAATGGGAGTCAATGGGGGTCAATGGTCGGGAGGAGTCACCGACAAACCCTCCCAAGCTGGGTTACCAAAAAAGGTTGCAGGCTCAAATAATAAGCCTTGGATGGAAGGGGGGAGGGGAGGGGTGTAGTAAGAGCTACTACCAGTAGAAGTACTACTAGCAGAAGTACTAGAAGGAACTTGGAAAACAACAAGTGCCCGCGGGGATACTGCGTGTGCTGCGTGTACCGAATGTACCGTATGTACTGGGCTCGGGGCTGTACATATGCGCACCGTAACTTGTACTCGGATTTGTAACCAGTAGTACTTTGAGGCGGGGTCCGGAGTACACGATGGGATTCGCGGTAAAGGGTACTGGCTACCGCTGATTACTGCTGATTACTGCTGGTGTGCCCGCGTAAAGTGGTTTTTCTTGCTGGTATCACCCCACCTGCGGATCCGTACCAACCAAGTACCTCTGGATGTACCGCCTGTTTGTCGGTGAAGATTTGATGTGCGGTCTCTGAGTCTTGACTCTTGCCCAGCAAGAAAGCGAGAAGGAAAAAAAAAAGAAGGAAAAAAAGAGGTAAATAGAAAATCCAATTACCACTACGTAGTAGTAGTAACAGTAATTTCCAACTTTGGACTCGTCTTTTTTCTTTTTTTCGTTTTTCTGAATAAGATGACGAAACCGGGGAACGGTTCAGCTCCTGCAAGCGAGGGTACTGGTCGACTAAATATCGAAAGAAAAAAAAAAGACGGTCGAGATAGCTTTGAGCAGGGCCAGCATGCAAACCGTTCTGTCTGCACGATGATGCTGTCAATATGTATGTACCGACTACTCTTTTCCCACTTCAGTCCCTTGTAAGCAACAGCAAACGATGCCCGGGGAAAAGAGATTTCATCAATTGTCTCGGATCACCCATGATCACCCCCAGTCCATTGGACATGTTTATGCCCAAGTAACCACAAAAAAACCGTCGACAGTGAATATCATGTCTGTAGAGTACGCCGTACTCGGTACCCTACCTACCATTACTACTACTTAGGTACCTCCCTTGGTACCGGCGAGACGCTCAAGCTAGCAGTGGTACGATACCCGCGCCTCACCTTGCTTGCTTGCTGGTCTCTAACCACCCCCTTGATCTGCTGAATCAGTACAGTATTTCCACCAAGAAGAGCTCCAAAGATTGTCACTACTATGGGGGAGAAAAAGATGGGTGTTGGCATCGTCGTGTTTGCCTGCAAGGTCAGGCGCTTCTGCATGGCCAAGGCCGTGACAAGTGGACGCGCTGCGGCCCTATCATTATCAAAAGACATGTCGAAAATGCCGTGGCTGGGTCCCGCTTGCTCCTAGTCTGCTTATAGCTTGCTTAGCTTCCAAGCTTCCTTTCGCGCTTTTTCTGCATCTCACGACCGAAGCCTGGCCTTCCGGCTGGTACCACGTCCGCAACGATGGGGCCGGGCTATCCCCTCCGCCTTGGCTTTCCTTCAAGGGGGGGGGGGGTCGTCCGTCTCTTTCCTCCCAGGAAGCCCAGGGTCAGGGAATTCGAGAGGGAAATAATTCGCTGCTCTGGCCTAGGCACGGAGTATACTCTGTTAGCACACTGGCATTCTGGTACTCCGTAAGCCCGCCCGGGTATCCAAGGTACCTACCGTATGCTCCGTACTCCCCTTCATGGACCAAGTCATGGAACGAGTTACCATGTTTGCTGTCAAGAGTGGTTTACCGAACCTGATCATCAGGGCAATCCACAACACTTCTTCCCCTCTTCTCCCCCACAGTTTCACCACAGCAAACGCACCGGTTGCGCCACGACAGTCGTCCCAAGAACGTTGAAACGTTGGCAGAGTTTGTCAGGATGCAGGTTTTCTCCCCCCCCTCTCTCCCCGCCCGCCAAAGTCGGCCTTGAGAGGGCAGTATAATGCTCTGTACTACTCCATTACCATACCTCGTACTCCGTACGGATTACACATGCAGTATCCCCCAAAGCCGATCGCATGTTACAGCCCCAATTACCTCGGAGAACGATCACCTACGAATCCGAGATTGTCAATTCGGTGCGCTGCGATTGGGCCTCAACCCTCCTCTCCTCCGCAGCCAGGATCCCAATGCAAGCCACACACGATGACCAAAACTCCGTCTTTTGCTGAGGGGTTTCATCACTCCCAGACCTCGCAGCCTGAATAACAAGGAATCGTTTTCGTACTACGTAGGATTTACGTCGTGAAGCCATCGAGAAAAGAGGCCACGACGTCGAGTCACGATCCGGGGGGAGGGAAGGGGGGAGAAACCACGATGGCCCGCATGCAGCACATGCACACCTGCACGCCCAACAGGTCGGATTCTCCCAATTGGGGAGATGCACAAGATTGACCAGTCAACGTTGCTATACCCACACCACACCACCAGCCCCAAAGACCTCTGAGCGCTGGCCAGATCCCAAGGTCACCGCGATAAGTTTGCCCGTCCCTTTTTAGCGCAGGCGCTCTTGTCGCTCTTGTCGCGCGACGTCGCGTGGTTGGCTGCAGCGGCTGCAGCCAGTTTCTCCGACCATGCAGTTGCAATTGGTTGTCTATATTTGTTTCGCTGCGTTTCGCTGCAGGCCTGCAAGAGAGTGCTATAACCCACAAGTCAGAGGCGCAGACGCTTCCCACTTCCTCCGACTCCAAAACCGTACCCAAGCTACCAAGCAACCAAGGCACAGACACACACACCATGTAGTGTCCCGTAGCATTCCGTAGTACCGAGTACTTTGCCAAACGATGGCTGCAGTGTTTATACACGCATTGGGTCAAGGCTGACAACTGTCTGCCTGTATCACGGTACCACCTGATGGCTAAGCCTTCAGTCTTCAAAGCACGGTCATTGTTCATCGTCCAGACTTCGCAGCCACGCAAATAGTAGTATTGTGATATCGAAATCAGGCAGGTGTACGTACCACATACTGGAGGAGGAATCGCGCAAGTCGCCTCAATTCCACTTCTTGTGAGGCGTAGAAGCGTTCGGGGCCAAGGATGTCGGCCTCGACTGTACGAAATCGTGATCGGAGAAATCCTTAAGCAAGTCGTAGACGAAAAATAACCAAACGCACGCTGCAAACATCCTGCAGGGGGGTGAGGAAAAGGCAGATTGTGCTTTGTCTTCTGCAGAACATGATGCTACCAACACCACGACTTTCCAATGCCCGCTCCCACCAACAACTGCCTTGGCGGCGGCACGGTGTTGCATCGCCAACTTGGTGCATCTCTTCCCAGTGTCTTTGCCGCAGTGCCTCAATAGTAGAATATGATAATAGATTAGCAAGTGCCTTATACCCTCCCTCTCTGCCCATTCGTCTTCTCTCGTCCCAAGAAACGCCATGAAGCGTCATGGCTCGATATCAATGCAAATTACGGACCGTCATCATTATCCTTGCGTCGCCACTATTGACCGTCTCGACCACATCACAAGTAGACGTTGACTTTGGCAAAGCGCCAAGTCACACCGGGCCCTGCTTTCGTCGCGCTTACGAGTCCACGAACTGTCACCCGACCAAGGAGGACCCTTATTCCTGTTTTTGCGGCGACTACGATAGAATCGTGACGCAGGTCGCAAAGTGCTTGGGCGTCAACCATGAGAGCAAGATTGAAGTCTACACCGCGCTGGTCCAGATTTGCGACGGTGTAGGCAGTCCGTTGCTGGGGAACTTGGGAGCGGTGAAAACGGTAGGGGAGACGGTGTACAGGAGTCGGTTCGTCATACAGTCCGGAAGCCAGCACGAGATGCAATCCTCAACCTCGACATCAAAACCGGGTGAGACGCCGGACGAGACGCCGGACGAGACGCCCGATGTCGGGACCGATCCGAACCTTCTCGCATCAATGTCGACCTCTAGCGGGCCGGACCACGCGCCACATCTGGCGACCCGCTACAAGTACGTGATCTCCGGCGGCCACAAGTATGAGGTGCCCGACGACAACCACCACGACTACGACGGCGCTAACAAGGCCGACGGAGACAACGGCAAAGCGCTACCATCAGGGAGCATCGCCGGTATCAGCATCGCCTCCATAGTCGTGGCCGCCCTCATATTCAGCGTCGTCATATTCTACATCTTCCATCGTCGAAAGAAGAAGATAGCGGGGCGCGACAAGGCTCAGCTGCCAGTGCACAACAGCGCGCGGCAGTACAAGTTCTCCTCGCCGGCGTCCACTGAAACTGCGGCCACTGACGCGACCAATTCAAGGTCTCGGAACCAGGCCAGGCATCCAGCGCCTATTGTTTCACCCATTTCACCAATTTCACCCATTTATAACCCGAAAACTGCGCCACATATTGTCTCCGTCGCGCGACCCGCCGAGGCCTGGAGTCCCAAGCCAGAACTAGGCGTGAAAGAAGCCTGGGTGCCGCCTCTAAAACTCGGCCTCAAGTGCGAGGCGTATCATGACTGGAGCCAATCTTATGGCTGGGAGGGGATCTCGCCCGCGCGACTTAATGTTACGGAGCTGGGTGGTAAACCCGTGACACGATTCGAATTGGAAGGGTCAGAAGTCAGACATGAGCTTCCGGCATGATACTTGTTTTTTTTCTTTCCCTTTGGACTAGACGGGGTAATGATTTTGTGGCCTGGCGCAACGGTTAGAATGGGAACACTTATCACGATATTAATAATAATAGAGACTGCACGACGTTGTGCAGTCAAATCACCACGGCTGAACCTGAATGATTACCAAATCCATGTCTCAAAGAGAATCGGGGAAATGGATAGTCTGCCATATTGACGTAAAATTTGGGCTTGTGGTTGGGTGCGAAGGCAAGATTCAGCCTCGGCTGCTTGAGTCCAGTCATGTGGAGAGACTTGATTCGGACTCCAATTTGGTTGGGACGTTGATGATCCAATTCTTCTAGTTGTCCCAGCACCACGAGATTATCGTCACCATCAACAGCCAAATAGCCATGTCAAAATCAGTCCTCATCACCGGGTAAGTGACTTATTTCCGAGTACTATTGGAAGGCACCCATTGACAATGGTAGTTGTACGCCTGGCGGCATTGGGCATGCGTTAGCCCTCGAGTTCAAGAGCAGAGGTGAGCGAGCAGCGCTGCGCATGGAACAGTGAATGATGATACTCATGGAATAGGATGCCTCGTTATTGCCACGGCGCGGAGCGACAAAGTCCTCGAGGAGCTGGCCGCCCAAGGTCTTGATACAGCCCAGCTTGACGTAACGGACAAGGATAGTATTGCGTCGTGCAAACAGGCCGTCGAGAAGATGACTGGCGGCAAACTCGATATCCTCGTCAACAATGCGTAAGTCCCAGTTCGTCCTGTGCTTATTCTATAGTTAACGTGTGGTATCATCAGCGGTCGTACTCACACTATCCCCGCTTTGGACATTGACATTGACGACGTCCGCGCGACGTACGAGACCAACGTCTTTGGCGTCATGGCCGTGGTGTCATCCTTCATAAGCCTGCTGGTACCTGCGCGCGGTCTTGTACTCAACATTTCGTCCATATCTACGCAGGTGCCCTACCTCTTTGGCGGCATCTACTCATCGACCAAGGGCGCTATCGATGTCTATTCGCGCGCCTTGCGCCTCGAGCTCCAACCGCTGGGCGTCCGCGTCATGGTAGCCATGACAGGCACTGTCCGGTCCAACATTGCCTCGCGCCAACATCGGGTTTTGCCCCCCGGGTCGTACTATGCCCCGGTGCGCGACGTCTTCGAGAAGAGGCTGACTTTCAGCCAAAACAACGCCACGTATCCGACTGCCAAGTACGCCAAGATGGTGGTCGACCAGGCGCTTCGTGGCGAGGGCTGGTTGGGAGGATGGCTCTGGCGCACGCCTGATCAATACTGGGCTGGTGGTTTGTCGCGCTTGGTTTGGATTTCGACGTTGTTGCCCAAGTGGCTGATGGAGAGTATCATGGGCGTCTACTGGGGTATCTCTGGGATGACAAGGAGCATAACCGCTGCACGGGCAAAGAAAGATTGATAAAGATTGTGTTAGGTAGGTACTATAGGTAGGCATTACAGGTATGCAGTTGGCACTTGAGGAGGAGGGTGCATTATGTCAATCGGCGGGGTTGATAAGGACAGGTCAGCAAGACGTCACCCAATGCACACGACGAGAATTTGAACTGCGTTCATTAAACATCTGAATCCTATGGATCGTAATCGTGGGACTCGTTGTCCATCCTTTTTATGCCGGGTATCTCTAAATGTCATGGGCAAATTCACATAGCCATGGCGGCAGCGGCGAGAACGCCAGCCAGGGGAATGAAGCCAGCCATGGCGCCGGAATCATCGTCGCCGGCCCCGTCAGTAGATGAAGGGGAGGCATCAGACTTGGTCTCGGCGGGACCATCACAATGCCCTGCGTGCGCTGTCAGCTTTGTCTTCCTGACTATTAGACAGGACTCGGAAACATACAGTGGTCACCGTGGGGTTCGCAACCGACGCTCTCGGTGGGGGAGGGACCGGCGGACTCGTCAGAAGTGACAATGGCGCCAGGAGTTGTAGTCTCGCGGACACCGTCGCAGTGCCCTAGACGCAGTCAGTTGTTGTTCCAAGGAAACAAGCGAATCGAACATACAGTGGTCGCCATGGGGCTCGCAGCCAATACTATTGGTGGGAGAGGGACCAGGAGTCTCGGTGCCGTCGGAATGATCATGATCATGATCCTCATCGTGGTCGTGATCGTGGTCATCGTTAGTAGCAGTGGCCTCGGGGACGCTCACGGTGGTGCTGAGTTCAGAGACGTGGCCTTCGCAGTGGCTGGTGCCGAGTCAGAACCAACGCAGTTTCACGCTCAAGGGACATGCTCACAAGTGATCGCCATGGGGCTCACAGCCATAGCTCTCAGTAGGAGCGGCGAGAGAAGAAGTAGTATCCTGGGCGAAACCAAAAGGCAGGAAGCCCAGGCTGATGAGGGCGACGATGGCAGTAGCCTTCATATTGACGGTTCTGGTGTGGAGGATGGAGAGTTTGAAGGCCAACGAATGGGGGGAGAGAAGAGGAAGAAGAAGACTTTTCAACTTTCCAGGTACAAGTGCGATCGACTTTATAAGCTTAAAAATATGCGGCTGATCTAAAGGAAACGGCGAGGGATGAGTGAACCCTCAAAACGTGGCAACAGTTTCTGCTCTCACAGAGAAACGTCCCCATACTCCCTAACTCCATGCGCAACATCCACATCCCGCCGCCCTAAGCACAAAAGGTCCCTCTGATCTTGACGGTATCGGGGCCTTTAGTTCGACCAAGCTCCTCAGATTTCATGGTTTGTTTGCTGCAAAAGGAAACAAGGCATACACCTTGAGGGTTATTTTGGCTTGGCGAGGACATCAAGGTGCACGCCTACCATATAGTGGGTTGGGATCCCCCCATTCCTAGCCAACCGATTCTCTCAGAGACCCATTTCTTCATCGGAAGTGGCTTACTTGACGAAAGCTTGAGGAAAACTGAAAAGCTGTTGCAAGGATACTTTTTCTCGGCCGAATGGTTGTTCAATGGCTGTTCATTCGACCTTGAACAACCCTGGGTCAGGAGTGTTGCCATGTTGGGAGTCACGATCAAGATCTTCGCCTTGAGCATACTCGCCGCTCACGTAGCCTGTTCTGGCCCAGAGAATGCAGAATTGGAGAAATCACAACCGGAGAATGCCATACTAAGTGGAATTCCGGTGGTAGGCACCGGCCAAGTAGATTCACCTCCGTGATCCGTTGAGAAGAAGTCTGAGGTTGACCACAAGCTATGCAGTCCATTCTCGGTTCGGTCGCCGCAATTGGATCCATCTTTTACGCAGCCGAAGGGAAGCCTTCTGCACCTGAAATCAAGGAAGCTGTAGAAGACAAGCGCCACGTATACGAGAAGAAAGCCCTACTACAACGGCTGGATCGCAAAAGCGGAAAATGGGGGTCGAGCCACCCGCGACATCGCCTCCTCGACGCCCTTTGGGGATTCGCAAGATACCGGAAGCGCCAGGCCGAGGAACTGAATAGACTGAAAAAGCTCTACAAAAATATACCAAAAGGCCATCACAAGGTAGGGACGTGAGGTTTTGGGGCTTGCAAGCTGATGCGGTGCTGGCTGACATGTTTTCAGCTCCTAGAGAAGCACCTTGGGTACACGAACAAGTTCACCAACGCAGAGGAGCTTCTTGGGCAAAACCAGAAACTCTGCGACCGTATTGTTGATACAGCACTGGAGTTTTACGACATTGATCGCTCGGAGCTGGAGGAGCATATAGCTAAACTAGAGAGCGACGGCAAAAAGGCGGATAGGGTTTCCGTCTCGCAAGCGCTTAAGCATATTGTCCGTGACTGGACAGAGGCCGGCGGTACCTATGAACGGGAAGAGCCCTTTAAATGTCTCTTGGACACCGTCCAGACACTCATGTCGGGAAAGGACAATATGCCGACCAAGATCCTCCTACCGGGTGCGGGGCTTGGCAGACTCGGCCACGACATAGCCCGGCTTCCCAACGTCGAAGTAACAGTAAACGAGTGGTCCATGTATATGAACGTGGCGTATCGCTTCATGGAACATTATGGGCACATCAAGGAGACCGAGTCTTTCCATCCCTTTGTCGATATATGGTCCCACCACGCCGCGACGGCCGACCAGTACCGCCAGCTCGCCTTCCCCGACGAGCCCCCGAACGCAAGTAGCGTCCTCATGGTGGAAGGTGACTTCACCACAGTCTTCAACACCAACCCTGCACCGCAGTTCGACGTGATAGTCACGTACTTCTTCATAGACACCGCGCGGAATCTAGTCGCCTACTTTGATACCATCAAGCGTCTCCTCCGGCCCGGGGGACACTGGGTGAACCTAGGTCCACTGCTATACGGCACCGCGCCGATGGTGCAACTGTCCCTCGAAGAGATCGTCGTCATAGTGGAGGAAGGACTGGGATTCGAGATACTGGGAGACATTGCCGGGGACGAGTGCGGGAGTCCGACGCTTCCCGGCGGAGCTGTCAGAGGCATGGAGGCTGCGTACGGATTCAACGAGCGCGCGCTGACTAGAAATGCATACCAGGCGCAGTTTTGGGTTGCCCGCAGGCCCTAGTTGGAGAGTGGGAGAGTTTAAGGGTTGCACAGCAGTTTGTCTGTCTGTCTGCCTGCCTATCTGTCTTGTCTCGTATTACCCACGGGTTATGATTGTCAGAGGGTGCATAATCGCTTTTCGCGACAAGGAGTCATCACGAAGAGAACCTTGAGATGACGGGTGCGAAGAACGAGGCCGATGATGAAAAGACTGGCGGAAATAAAGTAGTTGACGACGTGAGAAAAAAGAAAGACAGACACAATAGGGTAGAGCCACAGCTCTGCAAGGAGCAACTATTTCATTCCTGATATCCAACTGCTAGGCGTGAAACGACTTTCCGTGGCTTGGATAATTATTGGGAAATAAGATTAGGTAGAGATAGGTTTCCGTGGTTCTCCGGTGTCTCATGGTAGAAAGGGTGCAAATCTCTTGTTCCTTTTATAATCACTTATTCGACGGGGAGAATGAAAGAGCAGCGGGAGGGTCAAGTTTGACAATATCCAAAAAAAAAAAAAAAAGAATAGATTTCATCGTTCTCATGTACATCTCATTATATACTCGTATATATATACAGCCATTATCATATCTACATGGCCAAACATGTTTTTCTCCTCTTATCTCATCACCACATGCATTCCCCTTTCTTTTCCCCCTTTCCTACTAGAAGTGGGCGCGCATGATTTAGCAGACGCCCTCGGGGAGCTCGAAGTCGTCGGTGTGGGTGCCGGAGTTCTTGGCGTTGGCGCCGAGGCCGCGCTTGGCGAAGGCGGTCCAGATGTCGCAGGCGTTGGCGCCGTCGGTGAGGGCCTTGTCGGCGTCGACGATGCCGTCACGAGCGGCGATGAAGTCGGGGTTGCAGGGCTGGAGGGCGAGGCCGTCGAGGACGAGCTTCATGGCGAGGAACTTGCCGTCGTCGGGGACGCCGTTGCTGTCGAGGTTGGGGAGGTCGGAGTCGTTCTTGCCGTGGGTCTCGATGAGCTTCCAGAGGAGCTCGTAGAGGAAGGTGGCCCAGATGTTGCCGAGGGCGTGGACGCCCTGGTCGATGTACTCGTCGATGGAGGAGAAGGTGAAGGGGTTGGTGTCGGTGCTGGTGGAGTACAGGTGCTCGCGGATGCCCTTGGGGTCGTTGGCGACCCAGGCGCCCATGGCGTAGTCGGTGGACGAGGTGTCGTCGGGCTTGAGGCGGACGGCGGTGGCGAAGAAGTCGGACCAGCCCTCGCCCATGCCGCCGGACTCGCCGCCGGGGAGGCAGCCGGCGTTGGCCGGGCCGCCGGTCAGGCGGTTGGACAGGCCGTGGGTGAACTCGTGGATGACGACGCCGGCCTCGAAGCTGCAGTCGCGCTCGGGCTGGGCCGTGTCCCAGAGGTACATGCGCATGCGGCCGTTGCCGCCGTCGGGCGGGGTCGCGAAGTTGGCGTTGTTGGTGCCGGACCCGTCCTGGGCGTTGAGGATGGCGAAGTCGCCGCCGGCGCCGCCCTTGCCGTTGTTGTCGGCCTGGAAGTTGCCCGCGGCCTCGTCGAAGCCGAGGAGGTAGAGCAGGTCGTGGTAGCGGTTGCTAGTGTAGAAGAGCTGGGCCACGGACGCGTCGATGTAGGCGTCCGTGTCCGTCTCCTCGAGCGAGAAGGGGTACTCGAACGCCAGCTTCTCGCCGGCGTCGGGCCGGTAGTTGTCCTCCCAGCTGTCGCCGCCGCTGGGGTTGTTCTGCGCCGCGGCGTTGTTGCCGCGGGTCACGGTGTAGTTGGTGGCGCCGTCGCTCTGCCAGGTGTAGTAGGACGACTCGGTGACCCAGGGGTCCTCGACCACCTTGCGGTCGCCCTCGGTCGGGTCGTTGATGTTCCAGGGGTAGACCTCGTACGTGGCCAGGTCGCTGACGTAGTCGACGACGCCGTGCACCTGGGTGGTGTCGTCGGCGTTGACGTAGGTCAGCAGCCAGTTGTCCAGCACATCCGTCTCCACGCGCCAGGTGAGCTTGAGCCCGTCCTTGCCGGCGTTGAAGTAGACGAGGCGGGCCTCGGGGTTGCTGACGGCGCCCGCGGTGCCCTTGAGCGTGACGTGCTCGGTGGCGCCGGGGGCCTGCTTCTTCTCCTGCGCGGTGACGGCGCTGGAGGCCTGGAGGGGCAGGCCGAGGACGTCGATGGCGCCCTTGAGCGCATCAACGGGGCTGGCGTAGTCGCGCTTCTGCAGCGGCGAGGCCTTGGGCAGCTCGCCGTCGAAGAAGCTGGAGCCGTAGGAGAAGACCTTGCCGTCCTTGACGTTGACGTTGAGGTCGGCGTTGTCGATGTCGATGCCGTGCACCGTCTGCTTGAGGTTGACGTGGGCGACGCCGTTGCCGCTCACGTAGTGGTCCTCGACGACGCGGAACTCGGCGCCGGGGGCCACCTCCTTGGCCAGGTTCCTGGCCACCTCGAGGTAGTCGGAGCCGGTGACGGACGCGGCGCCCGACTTGCTGCTCTTGACGACCGAGGACTTGGTGTAGGACGAGTACGACGGGAGCGTGTACTTGCTCAGGTCGACGCCGCGCTTGGAGAGGACGGAGCCGCCGTTGTGAGGCTGGGCCCGGGGCTTGGGGTGGG
Organism: Trichothecium roseum; assembly: GCA_026184415.1. Lineage (NCBI taxonomy): Eukaryota > Fungi > Ascomycota > Sordariomycetes > Hypocreales > Trichothecium > Trichothecium roseum. The sequence continues at coordinate 1,082,538 of CM047948.1, forward strand.
CCATGACCGTGGAGGTCAGGCCGGCGAGGCCGAGAACCATGGAGTACTTCATCCTGAGCGGCTTTTTGGGAATGGTGGGAGGAGGGGAGGAGGGGAGGAGTGATGATGGATAAACCAGCAGCAAAGCATGCTCGAGAAAGGGCGCGACTTGTTCTGCTCTTTATATATCCATCTTTTCCTTTCCTTCCTGGTTCAGTGCCGCGGCCGCCAGACCGAGCGATCGGCATCGTCCTGCGCAGTCGGCCCTTGCGCACGAGCTCGCGCGCATGCTACTGCTCTCCTGCATCCGACCCGGAGGACCAGGGGGTGGTGGTGTACGGAGTACGACGTATACTCCGTAGAACGAGCAGCAACAGGGGGGCGGATGGATCCAAACCCACCGAGCCGCGCGACTTTACAAAGGTATCCAGGAACCTACTACGGAGTACTACGGAGTACTACAACCAAGACGCGGTACGAGGTTTCGCGCGCATATGGAGTAGTGTAGCCCGGCAGACATCTCTTAGACTGGGAGGTGGATATACTTCACCCCCATGGACGGTCCGGGGGGTGTAGTAACACGCGGAGTAGGAAGGTACTAAAGGTAGGCAAGTCGTGCTCGGCGTGTGGCACGGGGATCCTTTGTCCATCTCGGCGGAGGGCATCAAGGATATGCGGGCCAGTCCCCGGTCTCTATCTCTTCGCCTTCTATCATCCAGTATCTCACTTCCATCCCACCTCCCTCTTCCCCTTCTCTCCATTTCCTTGGTCATGGTAGTAGTACGGAGAGGTAGTAGTAGCAGTAGTAGTAGCGCTTATGGCAGTTCTCTACCTACTCCGTACTGCTACTCCGTATACTAAGCCAACTACTCCGTACTAGCGGGATATAAAGCTTGATAAACCGGGGGATGGGTTGATCAAAAGGACAGGCGGGAGACGCACACCCTTCTCTCCGTAAGAACGTCGACTTGATATACCCCGTAACTTCCTACCATGATAACGCCTTATAATAAACGGTGCTTTTTCTTTCTTTGTGTGTGTCATGGAGTTTTGGTGTTGCATCCATCCACCCACCGAAAAAAAGAAGAAAAAACACCTCAGCCCCCTTTACCGTGAATAACATTATACATAGTCCATTATACGGACTAAAGAAAAAGTGGTCCGTCACGCGACATGCGCTAGGAGAATACGCATGTGTTTAAGCATCCCAAAAGTCTTGCCAATGCCGGAAACTTGACCCCCTCCCCTTTTTCTAGTTTATTTGGCCTTCACACGCTGTGTGCGTGCGGGGGGAGGCATGGATTGCCGGCATCATGACACTTGCTCAACGTTTCGGTAGTTGGTGCTTAGAGAAAGATGGAGAGAGAGAGAAGGAGAGATAACAAAACAAAACGTCGAGATGAGGTGCTCGCGTGCAGGACGACGAATCCCAGTCGACTTCGTATCGCGGTACGGAGCAACTCCGTATATAGATCATTACGGAGTAGATGCAGGTTCAATGCATGATTCCTTGAAACGTTGATTTTCCCAGGGTATAATTTATTTATTTATTTTTTGACGTGGAAAAGAGGAAGCTAGGTATGGTAGGTACTCCGTATGGTAGAATAGGGCGAGGGCCGTTTGTTCTCCTGTCCAATTCCTTGGCAGGAAACGCGCCTCACGCACGCATGTCCTCCCTGACTGCGGGGGAATACCCGGCCGCATACTATGCAACTCGCATGCTATGTACTGCAGTTGACAGGATATGATAGGGACATACCGGGGAACCGACGAGGTCAGGGAGTAGAGAGACGACTCGTAGGACCAAAAGAAGGCCGTCTCTGTCTTTTTTCTCTCTCTCTCCAAATGGTCATCCATCTTTTCCTCGGTGACCTTCCGTACGGGGAAATCATGTCGCTGATCCCCCCAGCAAATTCGCTCTCTTCCGCCACGGAATCCGAGTACTACGCCGGTACCACCACAATACTCCGCATCATACAGTGCACGCAGCGAGAGATGGAGAGAGAGAGAGATAGACAGAGAGAGTCATAGATGTAGGAGAACGGTCTACCGCCCACTCACCGACCTTGTCAACGTGATGAATGCCGAGTAGTGCCCTTGCAGCAGCACCAGCAGCAACAGCAGCACGGCCCGGTGTTCTATCTACTACACTGCATACTCCGTACGGCAGTGTTACTTCAGCAGAACCCAACACAAATTCAATAGTATCCCGAAGAAAATCACCAAAAAGCATCGAGAGCACATAACTCAGAAACAACACACGCACACACACACACACATAAAAACAACAACAGCCTTCTCATCAAACCATGCCATGGCCTGTCTCACCTCGCGCCTTGACAAAAGAAAAAACGTGCCTTGTCCGGCCGCTAGAGCCGTTTCCAGAAGCTCAGAAAACCCCCCCCCGTCGTCATCATCATCGTATTTGGTTCCGTAGGCAATAGTTCCTACATAGTAGTGACATGAGGAGGAGGGGGGGAACAAGGACCAAGATCTTTTGTTTAACAGGTTTGCAAGTCAACGAGGAGGAGGAGGAGGAGGAGGAGGGGTGGAGGGGTCCGAGTTCGGTCCCCTTCCTCTTTTGCCCTCTTCTTCGCTCCTCGGTGCATCTCTCCCTCTCCCACCCATCTTAGAGGTCGACGATGGCACCACTCTGCGCATCTATCGCGAAGAGCAGACCGGTGGCACGCGCCGAACGGGACAGGGGGGACATGCCGTATGCTCATTGGCTGGCACGAATATCTGTGCCTGAAGATCCATGGGGGTCCGTCCGTTCCCCTCCTCCCTCTCTCTCTCTCTCCCCTCTCCTCTCCTCTCCTCTCATCATCCCCACACCACCACCATCAAAACCACCAACCCCGTCCCCCTGCTCAACTAAATTCCTCCTCACCCGACCTTCTGCCGCACGTCGTAGGGTTGCAAGCAAGCTTATACGACGGTTACACTACCTTATCTGGGAGGCAAATATCGATTAAAGGACCGGAAAGTCCTGCCCATGTCGTTTACGAGCTGCCGTCGTCAGTAGGCCGAGGGATCTTTGTTTCTTCATGCGAGACCAGTGCCAGGCTTGGCAGCTGCTACGACTGCCCACCACCACCCAAAGTACATACTAGCCCTAGACCATAATAGTGGCATGCTGGCAAAGTAGCACTACTACGGAGTACTGCTGCTGCTGCTGCTACTACTACTACTTCCGCTCTCCATATACTGCGTACTCTGACCGACTGCCTTGACACACCGTCATCTGCTACGACTCCAAAGCCGCTGTGCGCCATTACCAATCGTACCACCTCTGGCATTTTTGTCACCTGCACTCCCCCAGGCCCGGAACTTATTTTCTGCTCGGAACAGGCGTGCCGGATCGCCCACACCCCATCCCCATCCACCCAGACCAGTGAAGCAGCTCGTGAGCCCATACTACGTAGTAGTAGTAGCTATAGCAGCAGTAGTAGTACTCCGTAGTAGCAGTGGCAGTAGTAGTGGTTGTCGTGCGTCATATACTCCGTAGTCAACATTCTTATCTTTCATGCAGAGGAGGCAAAAAAAGCAAGTTTTGAGTGGTATTCGCCATCCATGATCTTTTTTTTTCTGCCTCTCTTATCACCCTCCTTGACGGTTCGTTTAGGGGCATAGTGAGTGGCGTGAGGCATGTGATGCCCAGTTTCCGGACCATGGGCGTGCGAAATCGGCGCAAAAAAAAAAAAAGAGAGAGAGGGAGAGAGAGAGAGAGAGAGAGAGAGAAAGAGAGAGGCCGGCAAGCTCGCAATATCGGAAGAATACACATGTTCTAGCATTGATCGCTTGTTAATAACGAATCAGCTTTAAAAAAAGAAGAAAAACGAATTTCACCTCAATACCATCGTTGGCAAAAGGCGGGAGACAATGCTCTCTACCCATCACCAGGCAGCCTGCTCCCCCTCCTTGACAATATCCTCTCTCCCTGTCACTCGCGCATGGGGGTGTTTTTTCTTTCCTTTTTCCCCCTCCGGACCAGATATTAATTCTACATAGGACCTTGTTTTTGCGTCTCGACCCTTCCATGACAAATTGTTGAGCCTCCAGGCAACGAACCCGCTGGAAGTATCGCCAAATCATGGACGGTCCGGACAAGAAGTAGTAAAAAAAAATCAAAGGAAATTGCGACGATAAAGTTTACTTAGCGGGAAACTCACTAGACAGAAAAAAAACGTACCACCAGAACCAGAAACCACGCTGCGCTCTTATTATTCCCATTCCAAGGACCTAGGCCCTTTTATTATTCGTTTTGGTAACCGCAAATCATGCTCTATTGTGAAAAAGCTGGCCAAGCCAGGGAGGGAGAGACTGGCTTATTATAACGAGCGGTCCAGCTGTCAGAGAGGCTTGGTTAAGCTCAAGCAAACAAAAAAGGACCCAACGCCTTCAGGTTTACCTGCCCCTCCGACGCTCAGGTACGGAATCCCAACGTTGCAATGCCAGTTTGGGTTCAACATCTATGCACCGGACCCTCATTCGGGAGGGGATGATGAGAGGGGGAGTTCTGCTCTTTCTCTGTCTCCCCTTGACTTGATCTCGTAACGTAAAGGGATGGTTAGCCCGATTCTTCACTCTCCAAGCCAGATCCAAGCGTCACTTGAGCCATGTCGTGATTTCTTCTTCTTCTACTACATCATATCCGCCATTCTCCCCGCCAGGTGAAGAATTCTCGCAGCATCGCGGAGCTCACCGCGCCACACTAGGATAGCTACGCGCTGTTGGCTTTCGGTGCTATTACGCAAAAGATTTCATAGTCTTGTAGCCTAGTGTTTCTCGTCAGCAAGAAAAGAAAGAATCGCGGAGGCATGTTATTCGCCCTGGCCTTCATTTTGCGCAGTGGTCCAAGAGTTACCTCCGGACCAGCCACCACCATGTTAATCAGGGAAATCCTTGCCCGTATGCCTTCTCATGGCAAGATGCATTGTCATTCGTTTTTTTTTTCGGTCCACGTCGTTCAACCCGTATCCGGAGAAATAATACCGTTGACGGTGGCCGGGTCCTGTTTTATTTGGCCCATAACCAAGAAATGACCTATCCCCGAGCCCCCTGAGATGATGCTTTCCGTGTCAAGTCGTCCACTTCGAATAACATGTACGGGTGCGGGCGGGAGCTTGCAGCCCTTTCCCCTCACCCGCTACAAGGTACAGACTTTGTGTAAAAAGTCAAACCTGGCGAGAGAAAAGAAGGTTCTGATTTAAGCATAATTTGCATCCTTACCACTGCGGCGGAAAACAATAAGGTTTAACTCACCGTCTCCCCTTGGAGGGAGCAGGTACTCCCGACCGGGCCCCTATTCGATAAACCCCCCTTAACGCCATCGAAAGTCTCATCAACGCCGTCGGATGCTTGTTTTTATTCGTAATTTCACGACGAGCACATGAAATCACATGGTGGCTCAACCACCACTCCTTATGCACGAATTATCTTGCAACAACGAGTGTTGGGGCCGCTTATGTTGCCTCAACGAAGACGAAAGATGAACAAGCAAGCCCGAGATATCCGGCCTTCTCGCCGTCGTAGGAGACCTATATCAATGCTGCAGATCATCAGTGTCTACTCAATCCAATTACAATCTTCATACAACTTACATTCGTTAAGGGTGGTATCAGCGTTCGTTTCCAAGATATCACTTTGGATATAGAACCCAGTCATCATGAAGTGGGATCCCGCCACGTTTGCCTGCTTGGCGGCCACTGCTTATGCAGCCCCGGCCCCAGCTCCCCAGGGCGTTACCGAGAGCATCGCACCCGCCGGCGCTCCCCCTGCCGGTTGCGAGCCCTCGTACCCTGGCACGTTTGGCATCACCGTCGTGCCCGTCAGCGCCCCTGCCAAGCGTGATCTTCAGGTATGCACAACGGACCAGCATCGCCGTTACATAAGCTAACCGCTCCACAGAAGCGTAACCAGCTCTCCCTGAGCCTTCAGGATGGCACTCTCAAGGATGCTCAGTCCCGCATCGGATACATTGCCTCCAATTATCAGCTCCAGTTCGATGCTCCGGCTCAGGCCGGCGCTCTCTTCACCACTGGTTTCGCCGCTTGTCAGGACGACACCCTAGCACTTGGGTCCCAGAAGACCTTCTATCAGTGCAATTCTGGTGATTTCAACAACCTCTACGACCGCAACTGGGCCCCCCAGTGCGAGGAGGTACAGATTCGTATTCAACCGGCCGGTGGTAATGCCCTTGCCGACATTCCTATTTCAAAGCGTCTTCCTCAACAAGAGCAGCAGGAAGAAAGCTCGGTTGAGATTGTCCAGGGTTCCACAGAGCAGGACCAGCAGCCTGATCAGGTAACCCAAATCGCCGATGGCCAAGTCCAGGTTCCTGGCCAAGCCGCCACCCAGCAGGAAGAGTCTCAGGGCATCGTAAACGCCGAGAATGTCCAGCAGCAGGAAGACTTGAACGCTCAGAACGCTCTCAACGCTCAGTCTGAGCAGGCCGGACAAGACATCGCTCAGGACGTTCAGCAGCAGCAGGCTGCCCAGCAGGCTCAGCAGGACGCAGCTCAAAACGCTCAGATCCAAGCCGTTCAGCAGCAGCAGCAGCAGCCTGATCAAGTAACCCAAATCACGGATGGCCAGGTTGAGGTCCCTGACCAAGCTGCTGCCCTGGAACAGCAAGAGAATGTCCAGAGCGTTCAAGATGCTCAGAACATTGAAAACGTTCCAGACATCCAACAGCAAGAGTTCCAGGACGTTCAGAACGCCCAATCTCAGCAGCAAACGGCTCAAGGTATTGAGGGTACCCAGAATGCTCAGTCCCAGCAACAAACAGCTCAAGGCGTTGAGGGTGTCGAAAATGCTCAGTCGCAGCAGCAGGGAGTGCAGAATGCTCAGGATGTGCAAGATATTCCGAATGCCCAAATCGCCGACCAGCAGCTAGCTGCTCAAGATATTCAGGCTCAAGCGGCTCAGCAGCTGCTGCCCAACCAGGTGACCCAAATCGCTGATGGTCAAGTCCAGGCTCCTGTTCAAGCTGCTGCCCAGGATATTCAGCAGCAAGAGGCTCAGGGTATTCAGAACGCACAAGACGTCCAGAACGCCCAGGCTATTCAAGCCGCTCAGGATGTCCAGAACGCTCAGGATGTCCAGGCTGCTCAGGATGTCCAGGCCGCCCAGAACATCCAGAACGCCCAGGATATCCAAGCCGCTCAGGACAACCAAAATGTGCAATCTCAACAGTCCGAAGACGTGACCCAAATAAGCGATGGTCAAGTTCAGGCCCCTAACCAGGCTATTGCCCAGGACGTTCAGAACGTTCAGAATGCTCAAGACATCCAGAGCGCCCAGTCGCAACAGCAGCAGCAGCAGCCAACTATCCAGGACATCCAGAATGCAGAGAGTATCCAGAACGTTGGAGGCATCCAGAACAGTCAGTCGCAGCAACAGCAGCAGCAACCCAATCAAGTAACCCAGATCGCCGATGGCCAAGTCCAAGCTCCTGGTCAAGCTTCCGCCCAGCAACAGCAACAAGGTGCTCAGGATGCGCAGCAACAGATTGACAACATTCAAAGCCTTCAGGACGTACAAAACGCACAGGCTATTCAGAGCGTCCAGGATATTCAAAACGCTCAGTCGCAGCAGCAACAGCAGCAGCCATCTGCCCAGGGTATTCAGGGCGTCGAAGACATTCAGAGCGTCCAAGCTCAGCAGCAACAACAGCCTGGTGGAGTAACTGAAATCATCGATGGGCAAGTCCAGTCCCCTGACCAGGCTGCTGCCCAACAGCAGCAGCAGCAGCAGCAGAATGCCCTGAATTCTCAGCAGCAGGAGGCTCAGAACGCTGCTAATGTTCAGGATATCCAAAACACCGGGTTCCAGCAGCCCTCTGCCCAGGACATCCAGAACGTCGAGAGCATCCAGAACACCCTGCCTCAGCAAGAACAAGCAGCGAACCAGGTGACTCAGATCTCTGACGGGCAAGTGCAGGTCCCTAGCCAGGCGGCTCAGAGTGTCCAAAACACCCAGAATATCCAGGACAACCAATCGCTGCAGCCAGCTGCTCGCGATGTCCAGGATTTCCAGAGCCCTCACCAACTGTCTGACGATGTAACCCAACTCAGTGATGGTCAAGTCCAGGCTCCTGACCAAGCTGCTGCCCAGCAACGGGCTGAGAATGCTCAAGGTGCCCAGAGTGTCCAGGATGTTCAGAACTCTCAGCAGCAGCAGGGGGTCCTGGTCGACAGTATTCAGCAGCCATTCGCTCAGGATACCCAGAATGCCCAGTCCCAGCAGCAGCAGCAGCAGCAGCAACCCTTTGTACAGGGCATCCAGGGCGCACAGTCCCAGCAGCAGCAGCAGCAGCAGCAGCAGCAGCAGCAGCAGGGAGCCCAGGATGTTCAGAATTCTCAGGCTGAAGCCATTCAGCAGCAACAGCCTGGAGTGAACCAAATCACCGATGGCCAAGTCCAGACGCCTGCCCAAGCTGCTGTTCAGCAGCCGGAAGCTCAGAGCGTCCAGAATGTCCTGCCTCAACAGCAGCAAGTATATTCTCCAGGTATCCAAGGCGTACAGTCTCAGCAGCAGCAGCAGCAACCATCCACCCAGGGTATCCAGAACGTCGAGGGCATCCAAAATGCCCAATCTCAGCAGCTACAGCAGCCATCTGTTCAGGACATTCAGAACATTCAGAACGCCCAATCCCAGCAGCAACAGCAGGGAATCCAGACTCAGGATGCTCTGAATGCCCAGTCGCAGCAGCAGCAGCAGGGAGCTCAGAATGTTCAGAATGCTCAAGCTGAAGCCATTCAGCAGCAGCAGCCTAATCAGGTAGCCCAAATCACCGACGGCCAGGTCCAGGCTCCTGACCAAGCCGCCGCTCAACAACAGGGGATCCAGAGCGCTCAGAACGCCCAGATTGCCCAGATCCCTCAATTGCAACAAGCATCCGCTCAGGGTATCCAGGACCTCCAGTCTCAGCAACAACGGCAGGGAGTCCAGGCCCAGAATGCTCAGCAGCAGGAGGCTCAGAACGTTCAGAACGCCCAATCTCAGCAGCAACAGCAGCCATCTGTTCAGGGAATCCAGAATGCTCAGAGCATTGACCAGCAACAGCAGGGAGTCCAGAATGTGCCAAACGCCCAACAGGTCTACGCTGGTGAGGTTTCTCAGATTGCTGATGGTCAGGTCCAAGCCCCTGGTCAGGCTGCCGCTCAACTACCCGCTCAGGTTGGCCAGAAGGCAGTTGACCAGGCAGCTCAGCAGCAAGCCCAACAGGTCACTGACCAAGCCGCCCAACAGCAGGCCCAACAGCAGGCCCAGCAGGCAGCGGACCAGGCAGCTCAGCAGCAGGCCCAGCAGGCAGCGGACCAGGCCGCCCAGGAGCAGGCCCAGCAGCAGGCTCAGCAGGCTCAGCAGGCAGCTGACCAGGCAGTTCAACAGCAGGCTCAACAGGCAGCAGACCAAGCCGCCCAGGAGCAGGCCCAGCAGCAGGCTCAGCAGGCAGCTGACCAGGCAGCCCAACAGCAGGCAAATGACCAAGCCGCCCAACAGCAGGCTCAGGCCCAGCAGGCAGCTGACCAGGCAGCGCAGCAACAGCAGCAGGTCGCCCAAGGTATTCAACAGCAGCCTGGTCAGGTTGCTCAGATCGCTGATGGTCAAGTCCAAGTCCCCGGACAGGCTGTTCAAAACGCGCAGATCGCCCAGCAGCAGCAGCAGCAGCAGCAGCAGCCATCTGTCCAGGACATTCAAAGCGTTGAGGGTGTCCAGAATGCCCAATCTCAGCAGCAGCCATCTGCTCAGGGTATTCAGAGCGTTGAGGGTATCCAAAATGCCCAATCTCAACAGCAGCAGCAGCCATCCGCCCAGGGTGTCCAGAACGTTGAGGGCATCCAGAATGCTCAGTCTCAGCAACTGCAGCAGCCATCCGCTCAGGATATTCAGGTTGCCCAGAACCCTCAGCAGGCTGAAGCTGTAAACCAGATCAGCGATGGTCAGGTTCAGGCTCCCAACGCCAGGAACGTCGCTCGTCAGGTGTACCCTCAGATGGGCATGCCCGTTAACCAGATCGCCGACGGTCAAGTCCAAGTTCCTACCGGCGTCCCCCCTCCTCCCCCTCCTCCTTCTCCGCCGCCGCAGGCTCCTAGCCAGAACCAGACTTACGTCCCGGTGCCCCCTCCGGCTCCCACCCTGCCCGGCGAGCAACCCATGCCTCCCGCCATGCCTCCTTCCAGTGCTGCTAGGGTCATCCCTGGTACCATTGTGACACTCATGGCCGGTATTGCTGGTGCCTTCATCTACATGTAGAGTGCCACTCAAGGTTTTTGAAAAGTCAGTTTAGTCTTGCATTGCACATTTGGAGATCATTGGATCGCCGGCTTCAGTAGCCCGTCCGTCATTCACTAGGTTGGGCAGCATAATTAAGGATGTGCGAAGAAAAGAAAAAAAGAAAAATAGGTATCAGGTAGTATTTAGATAGTAATATAATGAGTGGATTGATACAAGCCGTATAGTCTGTACGCAGATGAATATTTGAGATGATTGAAACCAGTGTGACGTATCAAGGCGCGCGAGCGATGGGAGCCGTTGCACGTCGAGTTTGATTAGCTAACATCCACTGTATGGCAGTGTACCGATTATGCATGTACACCGTTGGGCCGGCTGGTACTCCGTATACATATCGATAAGCGGTACTTTACCTAGTACCTACTCACCAGGAACTTTACGATTTCACCAATTCGGGGATTCCTCACCGAATTGCAACCCAAGCCAACGAGGCATCATGTCAGAATACTGGAAATCAACAGAGCGTTACTGGTGCAAGCATTGCGCCTGCTACGTGCGCGATACCAAGATCGAACGCAAAAATCATGAAGCGACGGCAAGACATCAAGGCGCGCTCAAACGCTCGCTCCGTGACCTGCACCGCAACCACGAACGAGAAGAGCGAGACAAAGAACGAGCGCAGAGAGAAATCGCGAGGCTCAATGGAGTTGTGCCTGGGTCTTCAGCTTCAACTTCAACTTCGCAATCTCACATAAAGTACCAACCGCCTCCGACCACGGCAGGCTCGTCAGAGGCGAACCTGAAGAAGCAGAGAGAACAATTGGCAGAGCTCGGCGTTGCAATCCCTAGCGATTTCCGTCCTGAGATGGCCATGCCTGGGGAGTGGACTGTGACAAACACCCGGATAATTGACGACAAGCCCCCTGACGAGGAAACCAAGATAAAAGCAAAGGCGACGGGCGTAAGAAAACGCGAAGTCACTGAGGAAGAGAAGGAGGAGGAAGATGCTATTCAAGGGTTGTTCAAGAAGCCCAGGCGTTGGGGCAGGGACTCAAAGGTCGTACAGCAAGAGGATGATGCCGAGCTTGAGGCGCTGCTCAATGGAGATGTTTTGCCGATAAAGGCACCGAGAGAAGAAGCAGGAAGTGGAGATATCGGGGATAGCGGGGACGACCCGAGGCATGCGGTGAAGAAGGAATCCGCCACAGAGATCAAAGAAGAGACTGAAGAAGGACCCATCAAGAGCGAACCGCACAGCCCTATACAGGGCGTCCCAGCATCAGTCAAGGACGAAGGAGAGGCGGGTACTCCTGTGAAGACAGAGGATGGTGATACAGGTGCTCCAGCCATCGTTTTCAAGAAAAGAAAACCCAAAGCGGGCCTACGACAGAAGTGAAGATGTTTCAATGGATATAGAATCTAATAATGATACCCCCCTTTCGCGCCAAACTCTCTTCCTCAGGGAAGATGCCTCGATTGATTTTCATGCAAATATTACATCCCTTTGAACAATTGCCCGGCCGGTATAAGTTTCGCATCACTCTGCCGGCTTGACATTTTGAAGCCTCGAGGCTATCCACAATTCGGTTTACGGCTAAAGTTCAACGTCAGAGTGCCGCGTTTGCCGTCTAATTGTACCCATGTGCCATCTTTGACAACGCCAGGACATGCCGAGATATACTTAGTGGGGTCATGACATCTTTCCGTAGCTTCCATGATGGCGGGTATTACTACGGCATTGAGAGAGCTGAGTGGCCAGCACCAGCCGGAGTTAGTCGAAGATTTTAGAATTAACCTAAATAGAAGCTATCCTAACAATTTTCAATCTTTCTTTTAAAGAGAGGCGCATCTTATCCCCTTAGTTCACCTTTTCTCGCTACCTATCTCCATACTCTTGATCTCATACTTTTTAGTAGCCCAACTTTAATATGGCTTCTCACCCCCCTGGCGCCTGCTGCAGCAACCTTGGCCCTCTCCACGAGTAAATATTCCGATTTTCAAAGGGCCATGCGCATTCTGAGATGCTGATTTCATTGACAGGGGCACACCCAAGGGTAAACTCATCAAGTCAGCCGATGGCAAGGTTAACTGCTACCTCGCTGAGGCATCCGGCGATAAGGCCAAGAAGGATAGGGCCATCCTATACCTTGCCGATGCATGGGGTATCGGGCACAACAGCAAGCTGATGGCGGACGGCTTTGCTGCCGCAGGCTACACGACTCTGATCCCCGACCTTTTTGAAGGAGACGCTATGCCCAACCCCCGCCCTGAAGGCTTTGATATTTTTGCCTGGATCACGTCTGGCACCGACGGCAAGAGCCCTCACACCAAGGAGGCCGTCGACCCAATCACTGTGAACGGTATTGAGACTCTACGATCACTGGGTTTTAAGAAGATTGGTGCCGTAGGTTACTGCTTTGGTGCCAAGGTTCGTTGTCCCGTCCTTTTATCGCGAATAGAAAGGGCTAACCCAAGCCCAGTACCTTATCCGCCACTACAAGGATGGTATCGATGTTGGATACTGCGCACACCCATCTTTCGTTGACGATGAGGAGCTCGCCGGTATCACAGGCCCTCTGTCCATCTCCGCTGCTGAAATTGATCCCATCTTCCCTGCAGAGAAGCGTCACAGGTCTGAAGAGATTCTGATCGGGACCAAGCAGCCGTGGCAGATCAACCTCTTCTCCAACGTCGAGCACGGTTTCTCCGTTCGTGGTGATCCGAAGGTTAAGGCGGAAAAGTATGCTAAGGAGCAGGCTTTTAAGCAGGCCGTTGATTGGTTCGACGAGCATTTATCATCTACTTCATGACTAGGCATGATGTCACAACAATCGAGATTGTGAACATGTTATTGCAACTTGTCACGTTTTCGAGGGACAACAGCTGTTATGGCCTACATGGCTGATGGGTTAATAAAAGAGTACCATGTATAAACACCTCTTTTTCAAACCTCAACAGAAATTGCATTAGATAAAGACCCGGCGCATTTCTGAAAAAAATTATCGATATCTTTCCGAGGTATCATTGATGCTTATAGGGTATTGGGGGCGGTAGCCGATCCACTGCAACTATCAACTGCGGCTCTCCACCCAAGCCGCCCACCCGCATTGCAGTAGGAGAGAGGAGTGTCTGCACTGTCTCTGGTAGGTACCTAGGCAGGTACTAGCCCAAGTTCCCGGCGCTGAGATCGGAATTTTAGTGCGTGTCGTGTTACCACACTTAACTTACTTAGCCCACACGGGACTGCCAGCCGTATTCATCTATTTCCGCCTTCTATTCATGGAACCGCATAAATAACCTGTCCTTTCTCTCTTCCTTCGTCACCAGTACTACGTACACGACCAGAGCGTTGTACGAAATGCCGGATCCTTGTGGTAATGGCGACAACACACGAGCAAGCCGAGCCTCGCCTTGCTCCTCACCCTCCACTCGATATTTCCATGTCGACACCTAGAGCCATACCGCCCAAGTCTCAGCCATGTCAACTTGTAAACGAGGGCAGCGATACTAGCAGTAGCCCACCAGGATCAACAGTCTCGACCCTTCCTACGATAACGTCTGACGAAGATCGATCATCGGAAGAGGATGAGATGGGCCGAAGCTCCGACACCGAACTCGCAACATCCCCTCCTCCACCATCAACTGAGCTTTTCTCAGACCCTGTACCCATATCGGCAAAGGATATCAATTTGATGAATAGTGCTGGCTCCTCCGAGGTATCTAAAAGTCGAAATCGGAGTCGCAGCAGCAGCACCGCCACCAAGACAGCTCATGATGGCGTTCCCCGACTGTCTGGCGCCGATATGCAGGAACTCGCCAACTCTCCCGATAACCTCCCAGTAGCCGCTGCGCCTAAGCGTCGCTCTATAGATCAGGAACAGGCGCGAAACTCTTTTCAGCAGCGAGAGGCCATCCGGGCTTCCATCATGCAGCATCCCAATCTGCAGCAGCCTGACGTATTTCACTCTAGCGGAGAAGTCTTCGACCGGGATGGGCATGATAGGCCACTGCAGGTTCGAGGGTTGGGAATGAAACCGACGCCGTCGCCCCGAACTGTCTCGACACCTCCGACTAGCAGGTCTGTGTCCTCGCCGGACCTTCATTCCTCTGTCAACTACCCTAGGCGGTACTCATTCAACCCCGCGGCAGCTCGCCCTTCGTTGACGTTGAATCTTGAAGAAACGAAAGGATCCACGATGCCCCCTGCCATCAATACAGGTCCTGCGGCCGTATCGACACCTCAACCTCAAGACCCTCCCATTCCGCGATCCCCATCGCGCCCGCCTATGATGAACTCGATCCCTATACCCCCCATGTCACTACCTACGCACCTGCAGCTCGAGATAGCGGCCCGGCGGCCCAGCCCGCTCTATATCCAGCCTTCCCACGGTAGCGATATACCCTATGAATCGAGTGCTGTCAAGTTTGAGCGCCTGAAGAATGTTTTGTTGATACCCGCTTACCTCGAGCGAACACTGTATTTCGGTGCCTTGGCTTGTTTGGATGCGTGGCTATACACATTTACAATCCTGCCCATAAGATTCGTGCTGGCGGTCGCCGTCCTGGTCAGGTGGTGGGGTTATGTCGTTGGCAAAGAGATAAAGTGGGTATTTGGCTATGTCTTCAATGGCCTGGGTAGATTATTGAGGAGATTGGGAGACCGCGGCCGGTCGAGAAAACAGGGGCAAAGTGGGAGACATGAAGACAGATCTCGCAGTCGCAGTACGGCCAGTGAGTTCTCTGTCGATCACGATGCATCCGCTACCCTCCGAGAACGTGTTCCTCGATCAAGAAGAGGCTCTCGGCGGAGCAGTGCGCCGGTGAGATCTGCGAGCCAACAGCAGGGTCCTGGACCGAGGACGGGCACCTTTCGTCATAAGAGGACAAAGAGCATTCCATCGAGTCTGACTGCCTTTCATAAGGCGGACCTGCTTCAGGGCGCAGTTATCATTTGCAGCTCTTTGGCGTTGATGACTCTCGATGCCAGCCGCATGTATCACTTTATCCGAGCTCAGTCCACCATCAAGCTCTATGTGATCTATAACATCCTGGAGGTCGGCGATCGCCTTCTCTCAGCTCTCGGACAAGACATTCTTGAATGCCTCTTCAGCTCCGAGACCCTGTCACGAAACGCCTCGGGACGATCAAAAGTTCTCTTGCCAATGGGAATGTTCGCCCTCGCCCTGGCGTATAACTGTCTTCATTCTATAGCTCTTTATTACCAGGTCATCACGCTCAATGTTGCGGTCAACTCTTATTCCAACGCGCTTCTGACCCTACTCCTATCGAATCAATTCGTCGAGATCAAAAGCACAGTGTTCAAGCGGTTCGAGAAGGACAACTTATTCCAGCTTACATGTGCGGACATCGTGGAGCGCTTCCATTTGTGGATTATGCTGACCATTATTGGTATGCGCAACATGGTCGAAGTCGGCGGACTATCCGTACCCGGCGCCGGTCTCGAAAACCTCGAGGACGAGAAGACGGGGGCATTGCCGCTGCACAACTCTTCCATTCTACCCCATAGCTTCACCGTGCTCCCGTCGTGGCTCATGTCGGGAGAGGTCTTGTCTCCGTTCCTGATTGTCATTGGGAGTGAGATGCTAGTCGATGCTGTTAAGCATGCCTACGTGACAAAGTTCAACAATATTAAACCCAAATTTTACAGTAGAATCCTTGATATTCTATGTAAAGATTACTACACTAATGTGAGTACTGCTCCCTTTCCACGCATGGTCATCTAAAACTCACCGCGGCAGGCTTTCATGACACCCTCTTTAACGAGAAGACTCGGCTTGGCTGTCATACCCCTCTCGTGCCTATTTATCCGTGCCTCGGTCCAAACTTACCACATGTTTCTTTCCACGCACCTGCCCATGCCTATGCCGCCATCTACAGCGACGTCGCTGGCTGCAGAATCAGCCACACCATCCTCGCCTGCTGTCATAGAAGCCCTCAACCGCTTCGACTCTCTGCTGAGGGACTCGCTCGGCCGCGCAACGTACGGCTATCCATACGGGTCGCCCCTGAACTCCAGATCCTGGTACTCGTGGACCTCGGACGACTTCATCGCGGCCATCACCATGATAGTGTTCTTCTTCATCGCCTTCCTCGTCCTCCTCATCCTGAAGCTCCTCCTCGGCATGGTCCTGCTGAAGTACTCCCGCCGGCGGTACGCCCAGATGAAGCAGGCGGAAGCCAAGATCGCCGCCGGGCAGGCCGAGCGCGAGAGCTACGACGCGCAGGGCCGCCGGCAGGGCGGCTTCGGGCACATCGAGGTCGGGGACGACCGCCAGCGGTGGATCCACGCCGACAAGGCGGAGGGGCTCAAGGGCGGCAAGGGGCCGGGCGGGAGGAAGCAGGGGGACGAGTCCGCTAAGAAGCCAGAGGGGGATTACTCTGGCGTGTACAGGTACGACATGATTACGAAGCGCATATGGTAAAAGGAGTCCTTTTGTTTTTTTTGGGTTTTTGTTCTGCTTTGGCTGCTCCTACTGCTGTTGCTACTGCCGCCGCCGCCGCCGCTCGTGTATGGTCTAGTATGGGCTCCGGATGTTTTTCTTTCTCGTGCATGGATGGACATTTCTTCCCGTGGTTTGGGGGAATCGCATAGCAGATTCCACGGCTCTATATGCGTAGGTAGACCACCCAGAAAACTTGGCAGTTGGGCGTTTACATGATATACCTTGGTTTCTTGGGACATTGTTTCGATATTATTGTCTTGTCAGCTGTGAAGCGATGAGCTTCATTGTAAAAAAAAAAAGGGTCATTTCTTATGTTTGCGAGTGAATAAAAAAAACTGTTGTGCGTATATGCTCATCTAACTGGAAGAAGAAGCCTCCTTCTTGCCGCCCCTGATCCTCTCCTTGAGCAACCTGATGCGTGCCTTGAGGTTGGACTCGGGCTGCTCGTCGGCGCCGACGAACCTCCGGACGAGTATGTTGTAGAGGCCGCCAAAGGCCATGGCGATGGCGGTGCTGGTGAAGATGATGACGTTGTAGGGCATGCTGAAGTCCGGGGTAGGCAGGTAGAGTAGCAGGCCCGTGGTGCGGAGGTTCGTCTGGCGGGGCGAGGTGACGGTGACGACGGCGGCGGCCACGTCGAAGCCGCGGTTGGCGTCGGGGGGGTACTCGGTGTAGCGGAGGATGGACTTCTGGAAGTCGTAGGTGAGGAGGACGGTGCGGCGGGCGGGGATGCGCATCGAGACCTCGAGCTGGGTGCCGCGCTGGCGGTCGAGGGCCGGGCGGTAGTATATCTCCTTGATGAGGTCTGCTGCGGGGTCATCTTCGTGGACCGGGGAGGAAGAGGAGGAGACGCGAGCTGTCAGGGTATGGAGGTAGATGCGCATGAACCAGGGCAGCGACTCCATGTAGACAAACTCCACCTCGTGGTCGCTGGGGTTGGTGAGGATGGCTTGGACGCCCCCATGCTCCTGGCCGTAGCCGGTGAGGCTGCGCTCGGCGTACAGGAGCGGCGCCTCGGCCTCGACGAGCTCGTTGGCGACGTCCTCGGGGGTCTCGGGCTTCCCGAGGATGATGTCGTAGTCCGCGTCGGATTCGTAGGTGAAGCACCGCGAGGCGCCGTCCGGGTTCTTGACCTCGTGCACGTCCTGGGTGTGGAAGACCCTGCGGGCCTCGGGCACCTGGAGGCACACCGGCGCGTTGTGCGGGTCGGCGAGGGGGCAGACGCCCTTGATGCCGCGGCCGAAGAGCTGGTTGAGGGACCACTCCTGGCCCTTGAGGTGGTCCGCCGGGAAGCAGACCTTGTCGGAGTGGTACGGCTTGGAGGTGTCGCAGATGAGGTCGTTGTGGTGGATGGGCCGCGGGATGGGGTTGTCCCTGGGCCGCTTGGAGCGGTCAACGTCCAGGACCATGTCCACCGTCTCCTCCATCTCGAGGACGCACTCCCCTCCGCCCGGCGGACACACGGGCCTGATGTCGATGGCCATGCTCTGGTAGCTGGCGTCGAAGAGCTTGTGGCCGTCGAGCAGGCTGGCGATGCCGGCCTTGCCCTTGCAGGGCAGCAGCTTGAGGAACGGCGTGAGGTTCTCGGTGCAGACGACCTCGTGCGGGAGGACGCCGTGGAGGAGCCTCGAGTTGGCGAGGGCGCCGTCGGGGTGGTCGCCCTCGGGCCGGAAGGACATGGCCGGCCGCGTCGTCCTCGTCCCGTCGATGAAGTTCAGGCTCGCGCAGAACAGGCCCGAGAGGGCGTTGGTCAGCGTCAGCCACTTCTCGTCCGCCTCGTCGTCGGTGTCGGCGTCCAGCCAGGCCCAGAGCTCCACGCCCGTACCCCCCTCTCTCCTGCCGTCCCAGGGGCGGGCGCCCCAGCTCTCCGCGTCCCACCTCCCCAGCGTGAACCTCAGGTGGAGCTCCTTCGTGCCGGCATACTGCAGGATCTGGCCCAGCGATCGCGGGAACAGGCGGTAGTTGTGCGCCTCGAGGTCGGAGAAGGATGTGTTGGCGCGAAAGTTGAAGCTCGCGAGGAGGTGGTTCAAGGGCAGGGGCCGCAGGTCGAGACGCTCGTGGTAATCCGACCCAGCAGATGCTGCTGCTGTGGGAAGCACGCTGGACAGGGCTAAAAGCGCCACGTTCAGGAGGGAGCGCATGGTTGGACTACTAGATGGAAAACAGGGTGAAGCGGCGAGGTCAACATCGGATCTCGAATCAACCCCCACACGCCCTCGATAGTAGGTTCAGACGGGGAGGGAGTATGGTACGAGCTTGGAGGGTTTGGGGCGAGCTGGCGTGCTGGATCTTGGATCAACGACGACGTGGAGGTTCGCCCACTGGGGGAAGGGAGACAGGGGACCATAACCACTGTGCCACAGCGCTTGCACCCTTCTGGCTCACGAAGCTGAGCGGTCGGTAGTGGCAGAATGGGGGTCCTGGAGGTCTGGAGCCGCAGGCGTAAAGACGCCAAATGGCCTCCTCCCCACCAAGACCCATCCGTCCTTCGCACTGCAGTAGCCTGGAGAGCAAGGTTGCGTGCAGTACCTACCATACATACTAGTGGAGATCATCCATCAATCAATTCAGTCCGAGCTTGCTTCCGACACACCGTCCACCGAATTTCTCTTGGTCGACATCCGTTTGGAAAGTTTCCAATTCAAAACTTTCAACGCGACAAAAATAAAAATAAAAGAATCCAACACAACCACCCAAATCCAACAAGAACCCATCCCGAGCAGAAAAACACGACGCGCGTGGGGAGAGAGAGAGAGGAAATAGGGAATATAAGTAGAGAAAAAAGAAATGGCCGCCGAACAGAGGAAGCTGCTCGAGCAGCTCATGGGAGCGTCGGCCAGCACCCGCGCCCAGCAGCTCTCGCTCAACGACCCCAAGGTCTGCCGCTCGTACCTGGCCGGCACGTGCCCCCACGACCTCTTCACCAACACCAAGCAGGACCTCGGCCCCTGCCCCCGCGTCCACGCCGAGGCCCTCAAGACGGAGTACGAGGCGCTGCCGGAGCGCGAGAAGCGGCAGCACGGCTTCGAGTACGACTACATGCGCGACCTGCAAAAGTACATCGACGAGTGCAACCGCAGGATCGACGTGGCCCAGAGGAGGCTGGAGAAGACGCCCGACGAGATCAGGCAGACCAATGTCCTGGTAAGCAAGCTGACGTTTGCCCTTTTTTTTTCTTTTCCTTTTCAACCTGATGACGTATGGCTGATTTGATGTTTCTTTTCCACCCTGTAGCTCAAAAGCATCTCGGAGCTCGCCTCTTCCGTCACAAACGGCCTTCTAGAGGTCGAGATCCTCGGCTCCGTGGGCGAGGTCTCCCGCGCCCAAGAGGAACTCTTCCGCGTCCGCCAGACGGCGCAGGCCAAGGCCGAGCGGGAGCGGGAGCTCAAGGCGCTGTCGGACACGTCCGGGCCCTCGGGCCACCAGAAGCTGCAGGTCTGCGACGTGTGCGGCGCCTACCTCTCGAGGCTGGACAACGACCGCAGGCTAGCGGACCACTTCTACGGCAAGATGCACCTGGGGTACGCGCAGATGAGGAAGACGTACGACGCGTTCCCAAGGGAGATGAAGGGCAGGAGGGCGCCGATGAACGACGACGACGGCCCCGGGGTGGGCCATAGGGGGTCCAGGGGATCCGGCGGGTACAGGGGTGGCAGGAGAGGTCATCGCGGAGGAGGAGGAGGGGGAGGCTGGTAAAGTTGCTCGGGCAGAGCACTACTTTTAAGGATACGAGGGAGTGCCCTCTTGTTTTTTATATGTTTGCATTACAGCTTGGCGTTTGGGATCATTCCGGGCTATTCAATGGTAGACGTCACTCTCACGGATGCAGAATGGGGTTTCAAATACTCATTCCATAGTGGTATGCTAATTCAATCTGTTTTGCCCCCGAACCATCTTGGAGGTTGGAGGACTGATTCTGATTTCCAAGACACCAAAAAAAAAAAAAGAAACCCAAAACCAGAAAAAAAAAGGGTATTGTTTTTTCTACGGCGCATCCTGCTTGAGCTCATCCATGTCGTCCATCTCGTCGGCCCACTTGCCTCCCGTCAGCTGCGGCAGCTTTGGCGAAGTATCATCCTTCGCAGCAGCAGTAGTACTGCTGCCGGGGAGAGCGGGGAACTCCTCGGCCTTGGGGACGACCTGCTTCGGCGGCGCGGGGGGAGGTTGCTCGTGGCCCGCCTCGTGGTGGGCGCCCCTGCCGCCGCCGCCTCCTCTCGCTCCACGCCCGCCTCGCTCCCTGCCGCCTCGCCCTCGCCCGCGTCCCCTGGAGCGCTCGTCGAGGAATCTGTCGACGTCGTGGTGGCCCTCGCCGCCGCCGCCGCCGCCGTAACCTCCCCGCCTCGATCCGCGGATGCCCCCGTTGGCGCCCCTGAACCCCCTCTGCGAAGCCCCCTCCTCGTCATCTTCCCCGGCGCGCTTGCCCTCGTCCCAGTTGCTGTCCCTGACGGCCATGGCTCTGAGCTTGCGCTCCCGGTTCCTCTCGCGCTCGTCGTTGAGCCGCTTCTGGTCGGCCTCGGAGCGGCGCCGGCGCGCCTCCTCCATGCCGCGCGCGTACGACTCGGCGTGGCTCTTCTCGTCCCGCTCCGCCTTCTCGAACTGCCGCGTCTTCTCGGCGTTGAGGAGCTTCATGCGCGCCATCTTGTCGGCCAGCTCGCCGTCCGTGAGCTTCTGGCGCGGGTTCGAGCCGGATTGCAGGCGGGCGGGGCTGCTGTTGTTGCCGCCGCTGCTGCCTCCTCCCTCGCGGGCTTGACGCTGTCGGAGCTCTTTGGGTGCCGTGGGCGCGTTGGGCGGCGCGTTGCTGTTGGTGGTGGTGGTGGTGGTGGTGGTCGCGGCCGCTTGCGCCTTGGGAGTCTGCGCAGCCGCCGCCGCAGGTTGGGCTGCGGGTTTGGAGGCGGGTTTGGAGGCGGGCTGGTCGGCGGGCTGGTTGGCGTACCTGGACGACTCCAAGCCTTTGGCGATGCGTTTCGGTCGGGCGACGGGCGAGGCGGCTGTTGCTGGCTGGGCTGCTGGCTGGACTGCTGGCTGGGCTGCTGACGGCGGCGACGACGCTGGTTGCGCTTTATGCTCTTGCTGCGCTGGCTGCTGCTGCTGCGCGACGACTGGAGGTGCAGGTTCTGGAGCAGGCGGCGGGGGGGCTTCTTCCTCCTTGGCGACGACGACGACGGCGGGGACGGCTTCGCTCTGGACGGGCTCAAAGTCGTCGGAGAAGAGGTCGTCGTCGGTACGACCGCCGAATTGGTCTTCCATTGCTTTCTTTTTGTTCCAAGAAGTTGTGTGAGTAGGTAATAGGAGCGGAAAATGGGCTTTGCTGCAGCTCTCTTGGTTCGGCTTTAAAATAGGAACAAGGCTTTTCAGGTGAGAATAAAAAAAGGCAGAGGATTTTATAGAAGAAGAAGAAGAAAAATCGAGAAGTAGGGGAGAAAAGAAAAGAAATTCTAGGTCGATTTGAGGGGATGAAATAGTAAACAAGAAAATGGTTGAGGCAAATTTTGATTTTTGTTAATTTATTCTTTACTTTTCTTTTCCAACCCTTTTTGAAAAAGAATAGAAAAAGACAATCCGACCCCCGCCACCCGATCAGCGTTTGCTAAGTATAGGTAGCTTTCTGGGCGTTGGTGAGGGGGAGAGAGAGAGGGGGTGGGGGGGGGGGGGTTCGATGGATTTGCATCAATATGCAACGGTGGAACCACCACAATAACCACTGGAGGGTGGAGGGGTGGAGGGGGTGGTGACGGGACGGGCGCGGGGGAAATTCGCTTATCTTATCTCGTTCAACCACTTCATATTTCATCCGGGTATATCTCATTCCCTTTTCTTAAGAAGTTATTGTTCTTTGTTTCTCCCGTGCGTCGAATGGGTAGACTTATGGCCTAAGCCTATAGAATGTGTCATACCGAGGCAATGAATTATTGCGTTATCGCGAACTATGCTGAAAATTGTTTTTGATGAAAGTTTGAGCATGCCTCTGAGGCAGGCTTGCGATAATTCAAACCCATGATTATACATACTTTTTTTTTAATTCTCTTTTACCATGGCGCTTTATCTGAGTTATCTCAATGTGCTGAGTCCAAAAAAAAAGGAAGAAAAAGAAGAAGAAAAAGATCTTTGTTTGTTTTGACATATGTTGGCTGTAGACAATGCCCAGCCTACTACTCCTCCCCCACAAAGGGAAACCTGACACTTGCAATCGCAAACGGCGCATGGCCAACCGCTTCAAACGTACACGCTTCCACCCCCTGAGCACCGGATGAAACAAATCCTGGCATGCCTGTTTTTCTTTTCTTTCCTCCTCTCCCTCCGTTAGCAAGTAAAACGTTGTGCTGGGTCTCACGCAAAATACTCCTAGATACCATATGGGAGAGAGTCAACAAAGAGAACAAACAGAAAAAGGGGTCGGCCAGGCGTGTTTCCTCTCTCATTGTCGTCTCAGCTTTATGCTTTCCCGTCTACTTCTTCTTGTCTGATGAAATATTCGAAAACCACGCTTCCCGTTTTTTTTTTGGATGGATGATAACCCCATTGTTGAGTCTTCGTAGAAACAAAGTAATGAGAGAGAGAAAAAGGCACGTTTTCTGTGGCGACGGGACATGGAGCTGTATTTGCTCGGCGTAGATGGCAAAAGATGGCAAAAGATGTGTAAATCTACCATGATGGCATATATACACACACGCATATATATATATATATATATATATATATATATATATACCCATCCAGAAGACAATCAACTCATCTCTTCCTTCTACTTGCTCCAACATCTTTCCCTGCGCTCCCCTAGAGTACGAGACATTCCAGCACGCATAAACGAACCTACGACAGCGATCGGACCTGAAGAAATGTCTTCCACGCACCAGATGATCCCTCGTCCCATGCCCATCACCCTACCCATCCGGCTTCTTCACTTTGATAACAGAGCCGACGAGGCCCAACCCATGGAAATTGATCAGCCCTCGCCGGTTCAGAGTATGATTCCCCCTCATCGCCTTCCCCCGAACCGCGGAGTGTACCATGGCCGCGGCGGCCGTCGCGGCGGCGTTTCTCTCCCCAGCGAAACCGGAGCCGCCTCGGACAGCAACACCCCGTTAAAGACCGTCACCGTCGTCATGCGCATCGAAATCACCCTGCGCAGACAATCCTCGCAACAACCCGTACTCCTCTTCTCGCAAGAGACTACTCGCACGGCCGTGGTCGGATATCATGCTCCGCAGACCGAAGTACGTTCTTCCCCCTCACCTCACCTCCATATTTCTTCTCCAAAGGGGGGAGGAAGGAGGCCATAGCGTGGTTTGAGAAGCATATTCTAATGGAGAAGTATAATAATGTAGGCGCGGTTCGATAACTCTAGTAATAACTGGACTAGACATGAGCTCGCGCGCCTTCTCCGCCTGAAGAGATCCGGCATGCGCATGTCCCAGATCCGTGTAAGTCTATGCCCATACATATATTTATGCCCCCCCCCCCTTCTACTCAGTCAAAAGTGACGGCTCGAGGCTTTCTTTTTACCATGCTAATCCGTTGGTTTCATTGTCATCTTCTGCTTGCAGCGCGTTTTCCCGCATAGGACTTTGGCGAGCATTCGCAGACAGTACAACGCCATCGCTTGATACAGCCGTCTCAGATATCCAACAGCAAGTCCCTATAGACCGCACTCATACACGTATATATTGCAGGGACCAGATGATACTATGAGGATAAAAGGGAGCGAGCTGCAAGTACGGCCAAACCGTTTGCTGCTGGCGGCAACTAAGAAGGGGGGGGGGGGGGGGGGGGGGGTGACACAGTACAAAGAGCGGGATAGATGCATCTTATGCTGTACACGGCGAAGAACATCAGCATATAAAATCGGCCTTGGCGTTTGTTATTATAGAACATGAAGCAATTCGAGTTCGAGACTCCTTTTCAAACCCATTTCCATCCTTGTCAGTATTTGCCTCCTTTTCTTCTTCTAAACCGCCGATGCCAGCTGGCTGCCGGGCACAACGCTGATGATCAGATAACACCGTAGAATAGAACGGAGCATAAGCGATACTAAGGGGAATAATATATGCTTGGCAGAGTATTTGCTTAAGAAACAGAAAAAAAAAATTAAATATTTGTTCTAGTAGTATTAAAACTTCTTGTATAAAGGAAAAAAGGCTGTGCCACATGAATTCCAAATTTTGCCCCAAAAGCCCCTTTAAAGGATCAGAGCGGCGACGAGGCCACCGGCGACCATCATGATGGGAGCGCTGATCCCAACAGCGGCATCCTCGTCGTCGCCATCATTGCTGTCGTCCTTGGAATCCGAGTCATCATCCTTGCTGTCGTCCTTGTCGTCATCCTTGGAATCCGAGTTGTCACCCGAGCTATCATCCGAATCGTCGTTGTTGTCATCGCTACCCGACTTCTTGCTAGCATCCGGGAACAAGCCGGCGCAGTTGTCCGGCACGACGGCGTCGAGGTAGCTCCCCTGGTCGTCCGAGGGGCACTTGTTGATGCACCCGACCAGGTCGCTGCCCCGTAGGGAGCTGCACACGCACTTGTTCAGCGCGGCGCCCGTCTCGTCGCCGTCGCACTGGGACGAGACGGGGTTGCTCATCAGGCAGTCGTTGATGCAGCTGCCGAACGTGGGCACGCTCACGGCCGCGGCGAGGGAGGCCAGGCCGGCGAGGACGGGGAGGGTGAAGCGCATCTTTTGATGGGGATAAGGGGAGAGTGTTTTCTTTCTCTCTCTTTTCTTTCGATAGATGGATGGATTCGAAAGGGTTTCGTTGATATGGCGAGGCAAAGTTTTTATAGAAAGAATATCGGATGGACGGGTTTCGAGTGAGTGTCAGGGAGAGGAGAAAAGCAGAACAGCTGCCTGCGTACCGGGAACCACCTCTCTCCTTATATCCTCACCGCTTAAGGCACAGAATCTTACTTTACTTTCACAAAACCCCCCCTGAACCGAACCTCGACAATTTTCCGCTCCAACGTGCCACCATCACCACATTAGCATGGCAGGGGGGGGGGAAGTACTCGCTGTTAGCGCAATGGCACCGGCTCGTAGAAGGCTCGCCGCCAGGCCATCTCCCCATCCTAGACCAAGGGAAGATCACGACTGGCCTCGAGCTGACTCGACGAAAACACTGATCATTGGCTCGAACAGCTGCACTGTTCTTGGAATGGTGTTGGAATTATACATATAGTAGTACTGTACATAGTAGTACTCCGTACTAGAAGGATCCATTTCATTCCGCTTGGGGAGGAAAGGCTCAGGCTAAGCCCTGTGAGGCGAGCTAATACTTTCAGCCGCAATTTTTTTAGGCGTGAAAAAATAAAGTCCCAAGGCTGGAGGTTGTGAAATGCAAGGGCTCTCGCTCAAGGTCCAGCCTCGTTGATTGGTGAGCAATAGCTTGCACGTTCCGCTAGATTACCCGTCTAATTAATAGAATAAGTATACTCCGTAGTAACTAAAGGGGGTGAAACGTGCCTCTTCTCGAGTCGAAATGAATTATCCGTCCTTTGCTCATTTTCCTCAAGAAGGCTTGTTAGCGTAGTGGAGTAGCCACCTGGGATTAGTAGTGCACTGCTCCGTACATAAATGACATATTCAGTTTAGACATACCAAGAAAGTCTGCGGAGTAGAGGCTGCAGGTTTGTGTATTGCTCGATACTTGTCAGAAGTCGGAGCCCTATTGAAACCCCGCGGTCACTGGAAAATCACCAAGGCGAGGGTAAGTTATAAAGAAAGATACTAATCATCCATCATTCAGTGCACTCAATTATCGTACATGGGCATATTATGCCACCGTTAGAAGTTGGGGATTATTCCAGGATAGTTACAATCCGTCGTTAACCCCTCAAGCCTCCCCTTTGGTATCCACATCGACAACATTGCCGGCCGTATCAACCTTGAGAACATGCTTCTTGGTGCTCTCTTTACGTGGGTTCTTAGCTGAAAAGATGTCACTCAGCTCCTCGAGTGTCTTGCCTGACGTTTCTACGGCAAAGAAATAGATGATGACAATCTCGAAAACAATCCAGCAGCAGTAGACAATGTCTATGGCGTATTAGCAAATTGAACAAGGGCTAGGAAGGGGATATGACATACAAAGCTTCCACTTGATCTTGGCAATACCCTCGCTGATACCGTACGTGTTGATGACCATGGCAATATTGAGGAACAAAAAGTTCAATCCGGAACCCTTGGCACGTGTGCGGTTCTCGAGACACTCGACAGAGTAAAGGGTTTGGAGAGGAGTGAAGCCCCAGGCGAAGCAGATACCGAAGAGGTAAATCGAGACGATGACACCATACGCGAGATCCTTGTTGTTTTCCGACTGGGCAGAAAATGCCGTAAGGAGGACGTAGAAGAAGAGGGATCCGCCGAGGGAGCACATCATCATAAACCTGCGACCAAGCCTATCCAGCATCGATGCGCCAACCATGGCCGCAATCATAGAGAATATGGGATTGATGGCGTTGAGTAGCAACTGCGTATTGGTGTTGTCGATACCGGCCGACTTGATCATTTGGGGCATAAAGTATGACACAACGTTGTTGCCGCTCCACTGACCGAAAAACGCAATCATAATGACCATGGCCAGACGGTAACGAGCAGCGCGGGTATTGCCCAGCTCGCGGTAGTCCCACCAGGGGCTCTCGGAGGCGTGGAGGCTGGCCTGCTCTCGAATTTCGCGGTACTGCAGCTGAACGATGGGGTGGTTCGGGTCGCCTTCGCCGTGATACTTTGCCAGCACAGCCAGAGCTTCTTCGGTGCGGTCCTTGGAGATGAGCCAGCGCGGAGTTTCGGGGAAGAAGAGGACAAGACACATTGCCACGCCTGGAAGACCGGCTTGGACGACGGTCGGGATTCGCCAAGCCCAAGAGTTGTTGATGTGAAGGTTCGTTCCGTACGTGGTCCAGCCAGCACTTGGCATATTGTTAGCAAGAAAAGGCGAGCCTCTACCCTATCCACAGTCCATCTACTCACAGAATGTTACCGAGCCACCACAGGTTGTTGTACATGCCCGCCATCAACCCGCGATACGCAGGATGTG
Source organism: Trichothecium roseum (assembly GCA_026184415.1). Lineage (NCBI taxonomy): Eukaryota > Fungi > Ascomycota > Sordariomycetes > Hypocreales > Trichothecium > Trichothecium roseum. The sequence continues at coordinate 1,110,244 of CM047948.1, forward strand.
CCAGCTCAACAGTGTAAGCGGGACCGGCAGCTGACGCAATGGCAGCCCCGAATCCCAGTACGAATCGTCCCCCAATGAATTGGTCGAGGCTGTGCGCCGATGCTTGTATCGCGGTTCCAACAAGAACGATGGCGCAGCCGATGAAGATGCACCAGCGACGACCGAGACCGTCGGCAATCATACCGCAGAAGGGAAATGCGCCGATCTGGCCTAGATTATATGTGATGAAGACTATGCCAGTCTCGGAGCCGGCGCCGTTGAGTCCAAATGACTCCTGATAGGGCTTCATACCGTTGATGGCACCCATCAGTGAACTGTCTGTTTCCTATTGTCAGACGCAACACTCCACGACCTTCTTTGACCAACTTACCGAACCCGTTCATGGTAGATATGAGGTAACCAATGCTCATGATCCACCATAGTTTGAGCATGTTTTTGGAAAAGAGACGAGGTTTATCCTTCTCCATGGCCTCCGCCAGGGCGACAGATGTGGCACCAACATCAACGGTTGCCGTCTCGCCCTTTACTTTGCCATCTTCCGGGAGACCATCGATTGATTGAACATGCGACGCCTCGGGAAAGGTATCATCTTTGGAATCTTGAAAGCCCGCCATTTTGCGGGGTGACTCGTGACGTCTCTGTCACTAATCGCAGGGGAGGTAAAAGGTTCACGATGTGAGACAGTCGTACGAGAAAACCACACGGGGATGACGATCTGGGGAAAGACGGGGTCTTTTATATACTGCCACCAGTGTGACCTGCATCTGGTCCCCATGGGCCGACCCCAATAACCACATGGCCATGGGGCTAGACAACTTGATTCCCTTTTTCGAAAGGAAATCCGAATCGGGGTTCCTTTTGCCCTCCAGTTTTCTTGCTTTCCATGATCCACAATCCCTTCTAACCCACAGGCGTCCCCGGAGAAACCCCAGAAACTCTTTTACCAAGCCGGTAAAGACCTGCTGATTGGCCACTCTTGTTCGTAAAGGTAAAATGGCGGAGTCGCAACGAATTGCCATGCGGGGGAAATTGGGAAGCTTTCCCGCCAGTTTTCCTATTTTTTGCTCCACCCTCCAATATTTCTGTATTACCACGGACGCGCTAGAAGAGGCCCCCCCTGGGGTCCAGGCGTGAAAGAGCTTCGGCTTTGATGTTTGTGCGTGGTCGTCGGGGCATTCGGCGGCGACGAGTCCGGCTAATGTCATGTCCTTGCCATCCATGCACATGAGCGAAATAAAACACGGCTCGGTTGCCATGCTGCTGAAGCGTCCAGGTTGCTTGTGAATTCTTTCATCCACCCTACTATGCAACCGGCTAGTAGCAAGCGGCAGTAGTTCTCAACTTCTCAAGTCCCCTTTACCGCACCAATGGCACTCCGTAGATCTAGACCATGCCGTGGGCTTTTTGAGTCTGTGCCGGTTTGTTCACCATGTTTCCCCGATTAGGATACCCGTTGATCGTCTTGTTGCTTTCGCCTCGGCCGTGTGCAGAAGACCTCATATCTATGAACTCCCCCAATGTTCGAGAATGACACCCATCGGATCTAGCCGGTTGTCAATTTTTCATATGCCTTAACTTCGGTCGGATGCCGAAAAAATAATAGTTGCGTCCCAAATAAGATGGCGTACCCACGAGGTAATAATGGGGTGCGGAATGGCCCATGTTTAGGCATAGACGTAGTAGAGCCTCATGACCAAGGGCCTGGTTCACTAAGTATTCGTCATTAACAACCGAGGCAAGCTGCCGTGGGGAATCCGGGACGCCTCGATGTTCTTATAGTCTCAGATATCCCGGACAGAGACCAATCAGGGCTTCTGCCGAGCCAGCCATGGGCAGGTTAGTCTTTAATAACCGCTTGGTAGTGATGGAAAAGTCGGAAAGCTCGAGATCATACCAATTCATGTCGTCTTCTTGAAGGCTCAACGTCTCGAACCATCGGTCATGCCAGCGATGTAACATCGCTACGGCTGCCTAACATCGATCCGATGCAGGGGAATACTAGAAATCTATACAATGGAATCGTACTCGGCGTGATCCGAAGGCGGTGCGAAACGAGCTCCATAAGTTGGGCTCCCCACACTTCATACTCGAGATACAGGTTGCGTTGCTGTATCATGTCTTGGCCTATTTGATTGAGTAAACGCATTCACTTGTTTTTCGCACTTTTTAAAACTGGCCGAGAATTAAATTAAAAAAAAAAAACCCCCACGTGTAATAGACATTAAAACGGGGAACTGCTCGTATCCATTATCCGTCATATTATTAGACAAGGCTGAAAAGATGCGGTCATTGTTGTTTGTACGGAGCACTGGGGCGTATGAGGTTTGTTGAACGTCGTGTTGGTTGCTCTTCTTGGACTGTGGTGGCAGAGAAGATGGTGGCAGGTTTCGCGAGTATTGAGGCAGAATGAAATGTAAAGCTACACAGTCGATAAGAAAATTCTTTTTGGGGATTCCTACGAGGTCATTATGACCTGAGATTGGAACCATTGCTCCCAAAAAGGTAATGGAAAACGAGTGCTGTTCAAAGGCAAGAACGCCCCGTATCCTCGTCTAACGCTTGTACGTTGCTCTACGAACACGTCAACCCATCTCTATATTTACCTCAGGACATGAACACTCTTACCAGCTCATAAATCTTTGCAACTATTCTATATCTATCTTTTTCTTGTTCAAGATTAAACGGCATCGTCGAGACATCGCATACTACTATCAACAGCATTCACCAAATCTTTAAGAATGAAGATATCCTTGCCTTGGATCGTGCTTCCAGCTGGCATAGTTTCAGCGTGGAAAGCTATGACGGCTTATTCTCCTGAGCACCCGGAGATTCACGACAAGATTATAAACGCAGCTGATCGATACTTTGTTATTGGAGTGCAGGAGCCAACAACCTATTGCGGGCTTGTTGATGTTACCAAGTGTCCCGAAGGATCTTCCACGCTTGTGAATGACAACCTGACAAACCTTGCTGTGAGTCTCGAGTTATAATCTGAAACCACCTACGAAAATTTCTACTAACCATATTCCAGTCGGCCATGCCAGGCGGTCAAAATATATTCGTTGACAAAATGGGACATGTATCCTATACTCTTCCGCACTCTACGTACCGACCCCCAGGTGCACAGATTGGAGGCTTTTACTCCTGCCGTCTTCTCACAGACTGTGCGCCTCCAGTCACGGTACTCTCTTGGGAGTCTTATGACGGAGAAAACGGCCTTTGGGCTTGTCCGGTGGACCCGGATACGCCCGTATCCATTAAAGCGACTCTTAAGGCTTCCGTGAAAGATTTCAAAGGCTCAGGGTGTCTGAAGGTGGAGGGCATCAAACTATCCGACGCTGGGGATGATTTCGCTGCGTGGGCCTACATGTAAGGGCTCGGATATTACTTTGCTCCATTTGCATTTGTCAGTATTCGGAGCATGTCTCAAATGATAATCATTTTCACGAGATCTACTATCCATGTCTCCCGATTTTTAACAGGCTTCGGGGATGCCTAGAGCAATATAACTTCTTAAAGTGCTAAAATGCCAACTCAAAAGTGTGTAAATTGCAGTCACATCGACGCACATCGCAACAGCATAGATTCGTACCTTACTTCATAGCGCCTTTCGTATTATTTCTGCAAGTTAACTAGCCTCATTACCAACGCATAGCAAGGTCTACTGACAATATGGAAAGACAATCGTCTCATGAAGTAGTAACTTGGACACAACCCGATTTCGAACCACCAGTTCAGGTATTCCGCCAGCACATTTCATCTCGGATATGACTGATTTAACTCATGATGGAGTTTGCGGCTACATGTCAAATGTATTACTTCCAAGGCTGCCTTCGTTTTCAGCAGCGCATTAAGCATAACACGACCAAGGCGAAGTCTCATACATCACATCAACGGCTACATTGACAACTTGTCGTCTATCCCTTGTCATGCGATTAATCATGTCAGAGCCACTATATTAGTGCGCCTAATGTCAAGGAGAGAGTAAATTTGCCATTTAACGTGTAGTTAATAATTACAATATATTCTATAACATCCTAGGATGCAGCTAGTTACTTCACACTTGCGGGACACCTACTCCGTAAGGATTCCAAGGTCAAAATTGTCCAAGACTAGATAGATACATGCAAAAAGGTTATATAGAATAATCATTTGTAGATCATTATAGGAAATAAAAAGATCAAAAAAAAAACTTCTCGAACCGGGAGTCGAACCCGGGGTGTCACATTTCTCACGCTGCACGGGAGTATACTGCTTCGGTTAGTAAAAGGTGTCGCGTTGTGGAAGAAGGTTTTACATACAGAGTGAAGTCCTAACCACTAGACCATTCGAGATGATCGCAACTCAGGAATCCCGAATTGATCTATATGTAGCCAACATAACATTTTTAGATCGCACCATTTCCCGAGTATGCATGATATGTTCAAAAATGCAGCATCGGAGACTGTGTGACCTTTTCTCGCTTCCCCACAAGGGCTCACTTTGTGTAAAAGACCTGTTACGTGGAGTGGAGCTTGTCCTTTGCCCAGATTTATGGGATGCAGGGTCTTATGGAACTTGGCTTCACTGTGTTTGATCCCGGTGTAGCTGAGGTAGTCTTTAATGTTGCGTCAGGTAAAACTGAGCATTCGCAATAGCAGCATCCTACGCTTTTATACCCAGTTGGTGAGCTCTCAAGCAGAAGCATACACAAACATGCTTCGAACTGTGGATAGCATAGCGAGCATGGTGAACTTTACGGATACTGAGAGAGGGCAGGCCAATAACATTTTATGTGTATTAGTAGCACTCAAAACTCACAAGCAATCTTTCATTTAGCAGAGCCTTAAAACTCCTTGCTTTCCTAGATATGACGCACGAGACAGCTGGCTTGTAAATATCAATAAGTCCATAAGTTGCACAGAGTACGGAGTACAGGGTACGGAATATAATGGCGGAGGATGGGTGGATGGGTAGCGTCGTAATAAGGCTGTAGCAGCCAAGACGCTAGCCAGGACGACGGGCGCTGAAGCTCCCTGAAAGAAAAGTCGCCGGCAGCCCCAGCGGGCAGCCCCAGCGGGCCAGCACCGATCCCGGCGATGGCGTGGTCTTAGCACAAAGGCGACGACATCCGTGCATCTTGCATCATTGCTCTACGCCACACCAAAGGCTGCGTCGCAAGCTGCGACAGCATTGCATCTAAAGACCTACTCGTCCTCTAGCTGCTAAATTGTTTCACACGCCATCGCCGACCGCTCAATGGACTGAATATCGCGTTCACGGACAGAAGCCACCAGAACCCAGAACCTTTTGTATCCTGGGAGGCTCGTCCGCTACTACTGCCTAAATCGGAAGATCTTGACATTTATAGTATTTATGCTTGACGTGTCCCCTGGATGCAGATACTACTCGAACGATGCCTTCACGCAATCCGGTTACATCGCAAACCTCCCACATGTTGACGCCGAGCCTCGACAGCGTCAGCGAATCCCGTTTGCCCGGTGCTCCCGATCCTGAGCTTGTCCACAGTCTTCAACATGGCAGTACTGTCTTGACAGTCGCCGTCAGCCCAGGCCACGATCGCATATATGCCGGTACACAGGACGGAGAGATTGTGGTCTGGTCGTTGGCTACATTTCAGCAGGTTGACTCTATAGTGGCGCACAGAAGAAGTGTTTTGTCCCTCTTCCTGTCCCCATGCGCATCCTTGTTATTCTCGAGCGCCGGCGACCCTATCATCAACGTGTGGTGCCCCAAGTCCCTCACCCGACTCTACGAGATATATAGCACGCACGATGTTGGGGATATTTTCTGCACAGCGTACAGTGCTCAACACGATACTCTATACATAGGTGCCCAGAACGCAACTATTCAGTGGGTTACTTTGGGCGATGCATCTGCTCGCGTATCATCCGAGTCACAGCGACACCCCGACCGTCGGAATCACCGCTTCTTTGATTCCAAGGCTGTAGGAGGCACAACTACGCCGAGACGTAATGACGAAAGGTGGGGATCGATTCCCAAGGCCAAGGCTGTCCTCGAGATTGACAGCGGCTCTGTACGGCATTTTGCTCACTATGGATACGTCTTCTGCATGCTGATGGCCAAGGGCCCCACCGTGGAAGTTGGCGATGATTCCGATATTCTCATCTCAGGCGGTGGGGATGGTACCATTAAGCTGTGGGGTCTCGATGATAGCTCTACCACCGACGAGAACGGCGAGTCTGGCGGTATTCGAGAGATTATGACTCTGGGGAGTGATGATGCGGAATCAGTCCTATCGCTAGCCGTAGATGGCTCATTTCTTTACGCTGGTAAAGTCGATGGCATCGTGGAGCTCTGGGATCTGGACACCACCCAGAAGTTACGTGTCATTAAAGCCCACGACCGCGACGTCATGTCATTGCAGATGGGATGGGGCTATCTATGGACTTCTTCCGCCAACGGGTGGGCAAGCGTGCGTCTGACAATTGACAAGCATCCGGTAGAAGCTAACAACGTGGCAGAAATACAGCACAGCACATTACGGACAGTACCAATACGCAGTGGGATCGGGTGATGTTAGTCAAAAGTACCAGTGCATCAATAAATGGGAAGCGCACCAAGGGAAAATCTTGTCCACTGCCGTGGCAACCTACAAGAATGAACAATTCTTCATCACCGGCGCTAATGACGACAGTATATCCGTATGGTCAGTCAAAGATGAGGCCTTGTCGGCAGATGTCACCCGCGAGGAGAGCACGGATGTCCTGCTTGGGACATTACGAGACTTTGTTTCCTATAAGACGGTATCTTCCCGGCCAGAATTCGCTGAAGATTGTCGCAAGGGAGCTACCTACTTGGGTGCACTTTTCAAGCGCCTGGGCGGTGATGTAGAGATGCTGAGTACCAACAACGCACACAACCCTGTCGTGTACGCCAAGTTCTCAGGTAAAAAAGAAAGCGCAGATGGCCGAAAGCGCATCCTGTTCTATGGTCATTACGATGTTGTTGCCGCCGAGAACAAGAACGGCGCGTGGACAAGCGACCCTTTTACGGTCAAGGGCACCAACGGTTACCTGTACGGCCGCGGAGTCAGTGACAACAAAGGGCCTATCCTCGCAGCGTTGTATGCCGTAACAGACTTGATGCAGGCCCAGAAACTGGAAAATGATGTGATCTTTCTCATCGAAGGCGAGGAGGAATATGGATCCAGGGGTTTCGAGGATGTGGTTAGGAAGAACAAGCCACTGATTGGCGACGTCGACTATATTCTCCTGGCGAATAGTTATTGGCTCGACGACCAAGTTCCCTGCCTGACCTACGGCCTTCGAGGCGTTCTCCACGCCACTGTCTGCGTGGACTCTCCTCGGCCTGATATCCACTCCGGGGTAGATGGCTCGCACATGATGGACGAGCCTCTTTCGGACTTGACTCTGGTGCTTTCGAAATTAAAGGGCCGTGGCAATCATGTGCAAATCCCAGGATTCTACGATGGCATACCTGAAGTCACCCCTGACGAAGATGCTCGGTATGATGATATCGTCTCCATCCTGCTCCGTCGCACGTCTGAAACAACGTCGGAGGACAAGTTGAAGAAATCACTCATGGCAAGATGGCGCGAGCCAAATCTGACGGTTCACGGATACAAAGTGTCAGGCCCAGATGGTAGTCTGATCAGCAGCCATGCTAGTGCGCATATCAGCGTGCGGCTAGTTCCAGGTCAGGAGGTTGACGATGTGGCAGCATCCCTGACTCAGTTCCTGGAAGACGAGTTTGCTGCACTGTCTTCCCAAAACTGGCAGACCATCAGCATAGACAACATGGCTGAACCCTGGTTGGGCGATCCTCACAATGGCATATTCCGTACCTTGGAAGAGGCCATCATCGAAGCCTGGCCAGACTGTTTCGATGACGATGCCTCACCGCAGAGGAAGTCGAAGCCGAAACGTCCTCTGTACATCCGTGAAGGCGGCAGTATCCCAGCGATCCGCTTTCTGGAAAAGGAGTTCCACGCCCCCGCCGCCCATCTACCTTGCGGACAAGCAAGCGATTCGGCCCATCTGGACAATGAGCGGCTGAGTATGACAAACCTCATCAAAGCGAGGGAAATCTTTGGCAAAGTCTTCGGCCGGCTATAGACAAAAGCTATGAAGTGATGATTTGGTATCATTATGATAAAATACTTATAGATTATTGCTTACTGTTTATTCACAATTCCGGCGCAAGACAACGCATAGATGAATTTATTAACGAGTGTCTCCTATGATGGCTAATGGAGTTGATAGATTTCGGTGTTGAGCGATTGCACATGCATATGGGGATTTGGGGATATGGAGGATATTCACCCAATCCATTTGCGGCAGGACAATGATCAACTCGCCACCACATCAGGCACTAGGCCAATGAAGCAGACATTATAGGTTCCAACTAGTATCGGACGCCCTTTATATACGGAGTACTCCGTACAAATCTGAGAGGAGCGCGCGCGAGCGCGATTGATGACCTGCCCCATGTCGAAACACCCCGACATCCTTCCGGTTGCCGACTACACCCCTGACGATGATCCCCGAGACTTTATTATACTACTGCTACTCCGTATGCACTACATACTATGTAGTACTGCTACTACTACTAGGGTAGTCAATACTACTACATAGCACTACCACTACGCGAGCGGCGTCAGCCAAAAGACAGGGCAGACAGGGCTGCTGGATAATTCCGACGACCCACAATCTTGCGATCCTATCCGCCAACTTTTTTTGACGGATTACCACGCATGAAAGCTCCTCCTCCATCTTGCGTCGACGATCTCGGATTGGATTGGGCATTTCGAGTAAGCCGCTAATAAGGGATGTTGCCGCGCTACGGCGTACATGTCGTCTCATGCAAATGTGCATGGTTCCATCGCCTTTTACTAGTGTCATCAAGTCTCTCGACTACCGGCCCTAATCATCATGTTGAGAATGTCGAGGGCGGTGGGCGATTTACTCGTCTTACTCGAGGTCGTAGCCGAGCATGGCGTACGGGGTATATAATATGAGCATCTTCTCGCTTTGCTGAGAGCATCCCGGCATCCCAGCATCTCAGACATCTCACCCACGCCCAACCGCTCAAGCTCAGACACGATGCCTTCCAAGAAGCTTCTCGCCACCACCTTTGTCGGCCTCGCCATGGCGCAGGTCGACAACACCCAGCCCGAGGGCGAGAACCCCATCACCACCTTCAACACCGAGTTCCTGGGCCACCAGGTCGCCTCCAACAGCTGCAGCCACCGCGACCTGGGCTTCACCGGGCAGCTGGCCGGCAAGTGGTACGCCGTCTACGGCGACACGCTGTGGTGCGCCGGCGGCGTGAGCGACCCCGACCAGGACACCGAGGGCTTCCACGGCATGGTCCGCAACGCCCTGTCCGAGCTCACCGACGACCCCCTCAAGGTCAACGACCTGCACCTCAACCAGGACCAGCCCGTGGCCCACCAGAACCAGCTGCTGCCCTTCAACGAGGCCTGGGGTGAGACCAACACCTTTGGCTTCGGCGGCACCAGCATCGTCGAGACCGTCAACGGCAGCGGTGTCGGTGTTCTGTTCTACCTCGTCGTAAGTCTTTTCTCTTCTTCCTTTGCCTCCTTTTTTCCCCCACATCACGACCCCGATTTCAATGAACCCCTTTTGCTAACAGAAGACGCATAGAACGACGCCGAGGACTACAAGGGAGCCGGCATCGCCAAGCTCGAGATCGTCGACGGCGTGCCCACCGTCACCGAGAGGTTCGGCGACCAGGGCATGTGGTGGGACGGCGACACGACGCCCAAGTACGGCGACATCGCCGCCTACCGCGACGTCCACGAGGACTACATCTACGCCCTCGGCAACCCCCCCAACAACGTCGGCGGTTTCCCCGCCGGCTCCTACATGTACCAGGCCAGGGTCCCCGCCGCCGACGCCTTCGACCTCAGCAAGTACGAGTACTGGTGGGGCCGCGCCGAGGGCTGGAAGAGCGACGTGCTCACCAAGTTCGACTCGGAGACGGCCGTCATGTGGCAGGCCGGCCAGGGCCAGATTGTCTACAGCGAGCACTTTGGCGCCTACATGTTTGTCCATCTCAGTAAGCTTCTCCCCCCCAACCTTGGTCCATCCATTTTACCCCCCAATGATATCCTCCCATATGACTAACCGCGAACTCCCTTTTTCTTCTCCGCAGACTTTGCTTCCGTAAGCATCAGGTTCGCCCCCAAGCCCGAGGGCCCCTGGACCGCCGACAAGGAGGTCTACCTCGCCCAGCCCATCGACAACGGCTACACCTACGCCGGCCTCATCTACCCCCACCTCGACCCCTCGGGCAAGACCCTGACCATTGGCTGGACCAACAACAACCGCATCGAGATCATCAAGGTCACCTTTGACTAAAAAGGTCGAAGCATACTCGCATGCATACATGACTTCTCTGTAAGAAGAGGAAGAAAAAGCAAAGTAGAGTCACGTCACACCATGTCTGGAGACGACAATGACAATGCTGCGTATATACGATTAATAAGAAACATGTCTATATATATAACTAATGTCGATCGCCGTGCCCATTCGCTGCTCCTCTAAATGTCGATATACACACACACACACACACATATATATATATATATGTGTGTGTGTGTGTGTGTGTGTGTGTGCATGTATATATATGGACAAGGCCTAATCACCAAGCCGCGCATAACCCGAGAGCGTTTGTTTACCCATCCAAACCTTGCTGCTGCTGTACCAGGACCATGTTGATGCTTGTCTACTCAGCCCGCATTACCCAAACTCGGCTCTCGTGTTGCTTCGTTACTACAAGCTGGTTTTCTTTCTTTTTTCTTCTTCTTTCTTCTTCTGGCCTTCTTCTCGAGGTCTTATCACGACAAGTTTCAGCCCACGTTTCCCCATGGGGAGAATGTTCCGATACGTGACGACTTCTCCCGGTCATGGCCTCGATAACAAAGCAACATCTGAAAGCAGTAGTACCGTGCCAATTTCCCAGACCGACGCCATGCCATTTCATCACCATCGCTCTTATCGACATGCAGCGTCGTAATTCCCAAAGTAATCATGTATGAAGCAAAATATAGTAATGGAGCTCTCGCTCTCTTGGAATATGTGAAAGCATTATGCTACGGTATCTTTTTAACCATCTATGTCGCTCAAAACCCAATATGAGCCGGCCCATATACCCTGCCGGCTAATTTTTTTGTTCCCACGAAGAAGCCGCTTGAACCGTCATACGGCACTTCCCTGCGCCGTCAAGTTCCCATGTTAAAATATCATCAGTCATGTCTTCGTTGCAAGTTCCGGTCCCTCTATTGAATACCGGCAGCCGCCAGTAGCCCAGGGCTGTTGCTCAGCAGATCAGGCTTCACCTTGTACAGCATTTGAACAGTCTGCTGCAGGATGTGGCGTGTCTCCGGCTCAAGCTGCTCCTCGGGAGGGCTCAGAACCTTCTCGAAAATGGGGACCAGCTGAGGCGTCAGGTCCTGAACAGTCTGGTTTGATTGGTCGTCTGCATCATGGTTAGCGATAGTCCAGTGGTCGGCTTGCTTGAGGGGTTAACTCACAAAGCTTGTAGATGTTCTGGTAAATAGGAGCATTCTCCTCGTAGTCCTCCACCAGGGGCAGAACCTTGATGATGGGAGGGAGAGCCTGGGAGATGAACTCGCCGTTAGGGTTCTTCATCATCATGCGGCTCAGAGCGCCGGCCACGTTATCAGTCATGCGCATCTCCGACACATCCAGAAGGGGCTCAAGCTTCTCCCAGAGGGTAGGATACATGGGAAGAGTCTTGCCAGTGTCGGCGGAGTTGAGGATAAGCAGGCCAATAGCGTAGGCGGCGTTGGACTTTGCCAGAGGGTCTGGGTCTGTCAGGCGGCGGATGAGAGCTTGGCCAAGAGACTCAGTGTAGGGAGTCATGGCCTCGCCAGTGAACTTGGTGATCTCAGCAATAGCGCCAACGGCAGTAGAGCGGTGGAGATCCTCAGTGGAGCTGGCCAACCTGAGGATGGGCTTCTCGAAGATCTTCCACAGCTCACTAAAGGCACCGCCCAGAGCGGCCGAGAGACCGACGACCACATCGAGAGCAGTGTCAATAACAAGCCAGTCATACTCTGATGAACCAGCGTCAACCTCCTGTTCCTCCTCCTCATCACCTAGATCCTGCTGGCAGGTGTGGGAGCGAGTGACAAGAAGGGTTACAACAGAGACAACCTCCTGCAGAGCACCCTCCTTAGCAGCGAGAATAGCAGGGCCGCAAGCCTTGAGGGTAGCAGCAACGTTACGGTTGATCTCGGTGATGACGGATCTGTTTTTTGAGTTAGCCGACTACTCAATATGCATTTGTGACAGTATAAACGGGTTGTAGTAATTTTGATCAGGAGTAGATAGAGTCGTTTTCTCAGCAACCGCATTTTGCGTCTGAGTGAGCTGGGTATAACGAATGTTGTTCATCACTTCAAAAACAGAGTAAAACAGAAGAACGGGTAGAAAACAGTAAACGTACCTCTCGCTATCCTCAGCCCACAGGTTGAGGGTGGCTTCAAGAAGAGCATGGCCAATGGAGACGATCGAATCCGGGGGAGTAGGCTTAGCGGGGAGGCCAGCCTCCCATTTTGAACCAGAGCCTTCCTCCCAGACCTGGAAGACGCGGGCATAGACGCGCCACAGAGTAGTGATAGCCATCTTGCGGCAACCATCGTAGGTGTGCTCGGTGAAGGGAGAAACAGTCTCGATAGTCTTCTGGACGTATGACTCCAGGTCGTTGCTGCTGCAAGAGTTGGCAATAATGTCACCAAGAACATCGAGAGCAATTTCTTGCTCAAGAGCCACAGCGGTCACAGCATCCATATCATCGAGATCCTCGATGTCATCCCACTCGTCCTCACCGCCAGTGGCAATCGTGGCATCATCAGAGCCCTCGGGAGCCCTGACCTTGATACGCTTACCGCCGACAACGACGGAGCCCTCAGCAAGCTGGCTTACATCAACACCGGGGAGATCAATCTCCTCATCTTGTAGCTCAAGAGAGGCGAAGAGGCCCTGGAAAGCACCCTTGGTGAAGTGGTTGAACTCTTCCTTGTAGACCTTGGAAAGGTTCGACCAGAGAATGAAGCTGGTCTCCTTAAGGCGGGGGTTGTTTAGACCAAGAGCCTCCTCGCTGGCCTCCATGAGCTTCAAGACATAAGGCTGGAAAGTCTCGGGCCCGACAGCCAGGGCAATGCGGCCCATGCTGTCGCAGGTAGAGCTGCGAAGCTCCATGGCCTCCTCGCTCTCCTTGACGAGAACGAAGTTACCCAGGGCAGACATGACGTCCTGGAAGTAGGGCTGGAACTCCTGCTCCATAGACGACGCAATGGCACCGAGAGCGGAAGCGGCCGAGGACTTGACGCCATAGTCAGAGTGCTGCAGGAGGTCGACCATGGGGCGAATCAAGTTGGGACCATACTGGGCCATGATCTTGGTGTCAATGCCATCGCCAAAGGTGTCAAGGGCACCGCAGGCAGAACGAATGATACGGATGTTCTTCTTGTCCGAAGAGCCCTGGGCAGCAGACTCAAGGTTCTTGAGAACGGCGGAGATGATGGGTTCATGGTGCGAAACCATCTCATCAGCCATCTCCTCAGCCAAATGAATCAACCCAACGAGCGAAGCGTACCTAACCTGGCCGTTGGTGTCATTCAGAAGGTTGATGATGTGGGGGAGCAGAGGCTGCAATTGTGTAGAAATGAAGTCAGGGGCACCCTCAGCAGCATTGCCCAGAGCCAGCATGGCAGCAAGGCGGAAGTTGGGGTCCTCGTTGGTGGCAAAAGGAATGAACTGCTCAAGCAAGGGAACAATGACCTGGCGAGGAGGCAGTTCGCTGGCGAGAGTGTCCACCAAGCTAATGGCACTCCTAGCAGGGGTGATTTCCTCCTCATCATCGGTGTCAAGCTCGGTGATGATGTGCATTGACTTGACCATGATCTGAGCAGCAACATCCTTCATGCCCTGAATCTTCATGCGGCGATAGCGCACGCACTGGATAAGGAAGGCGATGGCCTGGCTCCTAGCATCCTCCTCAGCATTGCGGTTGGATGCAAGATCCAACATGAACACGATGAGGTCCTTGAGGTGAGGGGCAAGGAGAGCAGAGTCGTAGGCAAGGAAAGACTGGAAAACATCGAAGATGAGTCTGTAGCTCTCCTCATCCTGGGTCTCAACGGTAGCCTGCAGAATGTTGACTATTGAAGGAACGAAGCCCTGGATAACCTTGGTGGCCTGCTCGTCCTCCTCAGGCTCAACAATCATGAGGATGGCACCAATAGCCTGAACAATGTTGAGGCGAACCTCCTTGCTGGCAGGGTCCTCGATGCGGGACTGGAAGAGAGCAAGGAGGTCATGAATGTGGTCGCTGAAGTTGGTAGGGTCATCCTCAAGCATGGCATAGAGGAGGAAAGAGGCGATTTCACGGTGGGAGACGTTGTCACTGTTGTTCAGAGGCAAAATCTGCTTAAGGAAGGCCTCGCCGGCGGCAGTGTCGTTCTCCATATCGGCACTGACTACGCCAGCAACTAGACGAGAGAGCGAGTGTCTGACCGGCACGGCAGTCTCCTTTAGCGTGCCATCGAGAAGGTGCTGGCGGGCAAGAGAACGGTTTTCAGCCGTGGTCTTCTCCCAATGCTTATTAACCAGACGCAGAGCCTGGACGCTGGCAAGCTGGCGAAGACCAGTCTCGCTGTGGGTAAGAGCGATCTCGATGAGAAGAACGAGCGACTCGGGCTTCGAGTAGTAGTTCTTCTGGAGGTCGGCAGTAACGGCCTTGACCTGCTCAGTGTTGGCTGAACAGTAGCAAAATCAGCGACCATTTCATTTTGCGCCCGAGAGGAGTGCAGACGAGGAGGCTTTGGTACTTACGGACTTGACTGCCCTGGAGCAGTTGAATGAGCTTGTCCTTGTCCATCTTGACTAGAATGCACGCAGCGCAAGTGTAGAAATGGCAGCTGTGCAATCTTCGCAGAGGAAGTTGAAGAAGGAAAAGTTTTGAAGGGTGGAAGACGAGAAGGAAAAAAAAAGTTTCCTCCGGAGGGGCCAGCGCGGGGCAACCTGCAGACGCGCGCAACGCATGCGGGCACAGCAGAAATTTTTGTGTGCTGCCGAGTGTAAATTTGCAGGGACCGACTAATGAGGGACACGGAAAATCCACAACGGACTCCAGTGACGACAGATAGCGCAGTCCAGAGCTGCAGGCTCCCTCCCCCCACTCTACAGCTGCCCATCAATGCATGCGAGGAAATGCACATCCAACCACCAGAGTCTTCAATCCTTGTGGTGGCCGTGGCCAGTCAGGCTATCCCGCTAATATGCGCGCAAGTGTATTCACACACTGCCGACTGGGGTTTTTTTTTGTTTTTGCCAAACTGTAAGAGGGCCGGGGTGGACAGTTTCTGCAGCGCATTCACTGCGACCGTGACCGCACAAATGCCTTGTAAAAGTCGCCCGGTAGTAAGTTCCATCCAGTCCATGATTCCGAGCTTAAACCTAGGTTTGGTTTGCGATGCCAGAGCCGCCTTCTGCAACAAAATAGTTAGGCATAATGAGCTAAAGAGGTGTTTCGGTTGAGGTCAAATTCTGGTTGCTATCTCGGTCAGTACTCTGCACATGAAACACGGACGTAGGCACAGCCGAGATGCCCGTAACTCTGCTTGTTGGTTCGAAATGAAAAGGAGCTCGAGACGTGGTGGGTGTCTTCACGCCCGGCTCAAATGCATTGGTTATGTAGCTACCTGTAATCGCGTACGCCGTCTCCGCGGCGAACAAGCAACAGGGCGGCACTATCAACGGCCAGCATGATACATACACCGCGGTATCATAGCAGTCCAACAAGGCAATTACCCGGCCCTCAAAGGGGTATAGCTTAATCATGTTCCATAAACCGGATGGAAGTTATGCCTGTTGCAATGGCTATTTTTGAAGCTCGTGGGCATGCGACACTTGATGGCATCGTGTACTATGTACAGAGCGTATATGAAACTGCCCAGTCTCTGCCAACCAACTTATGGACCACAGTCATACCCCTTCGAGGGCCGGATAATTGCCTTGTTGAAAGGCCAAGCGGCCCCGATACATGTACCATACTGCTCATTGATACTGCCGTCCAAACATGAAGCGGGGTATGCAAACTGTGCAAAAAGAAAAAAGGGAAAAAAAGGGGGGAAATCAAATGCTGGCTTGCGTGTCATCTGTATCCGTGCTTGGCAATCATGGATTGTCTTAATCTGTCGAGGGTGTCTCTGGGACGCAGACTGCGACCCCAACCGGAAGCTTGGAGCAATCCAGTTCAGGGTTGAGAGCCTCAAAGTCCCCCAGGCCGATACTGTGAGTGTCGGCAATAGACCAACAGCTATCTCCGTCATTGACGTTGTAGGAGATGGCATTCTCGGGGCACGTTTTGCCCACCGGCTCGGGCCCAGACTCGGACTCGGACTTGTCCTTGGCAGCCTGGGCGTGCAGATACCAGCCAAGTAGAAGCAAGGACAGGCCGATGATGATGCCGAAATTGAGAAGAGGCATCAGCTCTGACCTCCAAGATCGGGGCGGATACTTCTGCTCCGGAAGCAAGAACTCGGCGTCGTTCGAGTCATCGACATCGGTGGAATGTCTGGGGCCGCTAACACGAGTGAGACGGCCATACTGATTTCCAGGAGCGCTCTCCCACAGGCTGCCGTCGGTATCTTGGAAGGTGTAGACCTCTTCGTCGGCATCGTAACCAACGCGGACCATGCCCTCGGGCAGACGCTCCTCGTCGGAGTCGTAGCGGGAAAATCGAGACATTGTGGCAAAATAGACAAATATGCGATTACAGTGGCTAACTTGAATTAAAAGTTTGATGGATGGCGACTAATTGGGCTAATTGGTGAATTGGAGATGGATTCGGTGGAATAAAGCTTAATATTGGGGGTTGAAAGAAGAGAAAGGTGGCTGAGGCGAAGCCAGAGCTGCGAAGAGCCCCATACGCGTCCGGCGGTGTTAGGTAAGCCCAATGCTCAAAGAAGCTGGAGCTTTGGGACGCCCGAAGTTCTGCCACGACCACGTACACAATTCTGTAGATCAGCCACACACTCTTCGGTATTCATCACTTCCCTTGCAAGTCTCTGTAGTAACTACCAGACTCCGATTACAAGTACCCAAGAACAAGACAAGCAAGTTCCTTTTCTAGAGGAAATCTCAAAAGGACATGTAGCATAATATTCGACACATGGCATAGACGAGGCCGGTAAAGAGTTAGTATTCATCCTACTTTGAAACACAGGTACCCATCATCCGAAACATCCGGACGTCTAAACGTCAACGTTTCCGAGCTGCGACAGGTAAAAATATCGTGATCTCTCGGCCGGCCCACCGCGTGTTACTATAAGTAGTAGTACTCGCCAGAGAAGCCTGGCGGGAGATCACGGAGGTACATATGTACATAAGTCTGCAGTAGTAGTAGTAGTGATCCGTTGCATAACGTAAGCCAACTAGAAGCAATATTTTTTTTCTTCTCTCTTCATTGCCAAACACTGAGCACGATGATACCTCGGAAGATATCCCCGAAAGTGCCGATGTTTAGAGAGGAAAAGAAAAATACGGAAGCGATAGGTTTTTTTGCATGCATTTTGAAAACCAACTGCCGTGCTTATTACGGGGTACTATGTAGTAGGTTAGGGTAGAGGCTAAAAACCGTCTGCACATAAACTCGCAGGATGGATGATGTGCGACCAAACTTGAAAGCAAAGACATGTTGAAACAAAGATCCATCGCCACATGAACGAAAACGGCATCGACTTGACACGGACAGTAATCTGTGCCTGGACGCGTCGAATGGTCGAATGGCATGATGGCCCGGTGGGTGATGGGAAGGGACGTAGTAGGGACGGAAACTCTCTTTTGTGTGGCACAAAGAGGGGGAAAAATCCTACGGCAGTTGGTGGGTGGTGCGGTTCGTTCTAGAAGAAGCAAAGAATAACAACAAACCCCCATGTCAGGTCCCGTTCCTCTCGATTTTGATGCAAAAATAAAATAAGGATAAAATGGTTGGGTGGTGGTGTACCGATCACTCCGTACAGTACCGATCAGAGTCCTTCAGCTTATCACTGGGTATATCACTGGGTATGCAGGCGGTCCAGTCAGGGCTGCTCCCCGTTTGGCTTACTACTTAGTAGCAGTAGTATCCCCACCACCCATCACTGGACAGGCGACAGACAGGGCGAGCGACGCAGCTGTAAGCAAGGCTTTTTCCCCACTCGCAGGTATTAATTAGCAGACAACAGCTGGAAGGCTACTCCGTACTGCCAGCTTGTGACAAGCTCAAGTACCCCGTACTCCGTACAGCAGAGCACCTGACCAGCAGTAGAACACGAATGCATTCCACGAGAGGACATCACTTGACCAAAAAAAAAACCAAAAAAAACCGCGGTGAATGCAAGCTAGCATGAGAGGGACCAAATATCATGGCATGCTACAGAGTATAGCGCTTGCAATACGTGTGGGAATGAAATCCAAGAGGGTAAACCCGTATGTAGTCGAAAAGTAAAAAGTCGGCATGCGAGTGCGCGGCGTGTGCTTTCTCCCCCCAACAAGCGGACCGTAAGAGCAAAGAAGGAGAAGCGTCATGGCGGGGACCCGTAGGATTGCGGCCCTTGCACAACCCAGACACCCACCACACACCACCACCCGCAAGTCTCTTGTCATATCACCATGTACAGACAATGTAAGTAATACGGTACAATTCTCGTGGAGATGCTCATAATAATCATGCCAATGCAACCAAACCCCCCAAGGCACCACCAAACCGGGGATAGATTCTCACCATTTCTTACTATTATATTGTGGCGCCCCTTTTTTGCGACATTCGTGACCTGAAAATCTGTCAGGCGTGTGAGCTTTCTTCTTATTTTTGGTACATATAAAGAGAAGCACCTGTCCCCCCTTTTCCTTCCAAAGAAGTCAATCTACTTTTTAAGATCCAAACGATACCCCAGATAAAACATCGCCTTATTATTATAGACCAAAAGAAGCAGGCCTTCTTCCATTTTGCCGCTCTCACTCCGTCCTTTTTTGCATACTACTGCTACTACTTCGCAACCACCAAAGTACCTTTTCTAATACCAAACCCTAAAACAAACCTTATCCACAATGTCTCCTCGGTATGTCCAATATCTCTCCTCTTCTTCATCTTCTTCTTCTTCCTCTTCCTCTTCCTCTTCAGCGGCAAAGAGAGAAAAAACTGACATTATCAACTCGCAGCTCCATTCTCCAGAGGGTCACCTCCTTCCCCCGTGAGGCCCCCAAGGACCAGCAGAACGGCGCAAAGGCCGCCGGCAGCAACCCCAAGCCCGTGCAGAGGACGCAGAGCAGCCCCATGCCCTCCATGGAGCTCGAGTCCTACATGGCGCCCTCGGCCGCCCGCCGCTTCTAAATCACGGGGCAAGAAGCTTGCTTCTTTCTTGATTGAATAAGAGCGTCGTGTCTTTTTTGGGAGCTTTCTTTTTCAAGTGGATGCATTTTCGGCCTGCAAAGTATGAGATAGGGATAAATGGACCATACCATACGCAGCCCTTGGGGGTAAATGGGACAGGAAGGGACCGTGATATTCAAGTCGGAGTTTTTTACACACACACACACACACACACATACACACACACACGCTTATATATATATATACATAGATATCCTTCTTCTTTATGCTTCGCCTTTGAAACGCAATACAAGGCCCAACCTATCATGAAATAAATTCATCACCGTATTTTACCATGTGTTCGCAAAGGACCAAATCGTGGCTTCTAATATCAATGAATCAAATGGTCAGCGCAGACGCCTTTTGCCAAAAAGAAAAAGAAATAAACCATGGCAACCTGGTGAATCGACGCCGTTTTTCGCCACGCCCGGACCGGCACGGCCCCACTCGCCCCGGAGGCGGCTGCACCTTTTCCTTCTGCTCTTCTGCATGTACGGAGTACATGCACAGACTCATCCCAACCGTTAACCACCGCCAGCGTATCGAAACGAAAATCACCAAGAGCAACTGCCCACTATCATAGTAGTAATAGGCCCAAAACCTGCCAGATACAAAATAGGCAATACTTGCAATTCTCAACTCGGATAATGGATCACGGAGGCTGGTTCCCCGCATTTCGCCTCACCCCCTTCTCCCCGCTGTGGGGTCTTCCATTTACCCGGGAGACTCGGTCTAGATCTCAGTGGCCGCAGTCAAAAAAGGCATCACGCACATGTCATAACGTATGCAAGAAATCGCGGGGTAGATGGCAATAATGGACGGTATACGCCTTGGCAAAGTGACGTTGAGCAGGCTAGTTCTACGAAGAGAGATGAGGGGATGAAGGTAGATTGTTTCTGCCTCACTCTTACAAAGTCTAAAGATGGGCGATGAAAAGGTTACAGAAGTATAATCATAAGATAACCCATCGTCTTTGTGTAGGCCGTCTTCTGAACCATGTCTGAATTCGATTTCGAAGATGCCGTGGCCGCGACGCAAGCAGGCACGGCCTCGCTGCGCTCCGTCACCGAGGCCCTCCTCACCCAGCTCACGCTGCAGGAGCGCCTCCACCTCCTGGACGGCGACGAGCCCTTCTGGCCGGGCCTCCACGGCATGCTCAACGAGGGCTACAACCGCCGCCCCATCGTCCTCGGCAGCGTCCCGCGGCTGAAGCTGCCAGGGATCCGGTTCGCGGACGGACCGCGGGGCTGCGTCCTCGGCGCCTCCACCGCGTTCCCCGTCGCCATGGCGCGCGGCGCGAGCTGGGACGTCGGGCTGGAGGAGCGCGTCGGCCTCGCCGTCGGCCGGGAGTGCAGGGCCCAGGGCGCCAACTACTTCGCCGGCGTGTGCGTCAACCTGCCCCGCCACCCGGCCTGGGGCAGGATCCAGGAGACGTACGGGGAGGACCCGGTTCTTCTCGGCGAGTTCGGCGCCGCCCTGGTCAGGGGCGTCCAGAGGAACGTCATGGCCTGCGCCAAGCACTTCGCCCTCAACTCGATGGAGAACGCCCGCTTCCAGGTCGACGTTCAGGTCGACGAGGACGTGCTGCACGAGGTTTTCCTGCCCCACTTCAGGAGGATAGTCGACCAAGGCGTCGCGTCGGTCATGTCGGCCTACAACTCGGTGCGGGGGGAGTGGTGCGGGCAGAACAGGGAGCTGCTGCAGGACATCCTCAGGGACCAGTGGAAGTTTGGAGGCTTCGTCCTCTCCGATTTCCTCTTCGGCCTCAGGGATGCTCCGCTCTCGCTGAAGAATGGGCTCGACGTCGAGGCGCCCTTTGCGCACATGCGAAGTCGCACGCTGCCGGAAGCGCTCGAGAGAGGGGTAATTCAGCAGGCGGATGTCGACCGTGCCTGCGTAGCCGTGCTGGCAAAGCAAATCGAGCATGCGGCTAGGAAAGAGGACCATGAACCCCAGCTATCCGAAGTATTCTGCGAGGAACATAGACGTCTGGCCAGAGTGGCCGCAGCAAGCTCCATGGTCCTCCTCAAGAACAAAGATGTACAAGGCAAGCCAGTGTTGCCTCTGCCGAAAGACATCTCCAACTTGGCTGTCATCGGCCGCCTTGCCAACTCGACGGATACGGGGGACCGCGGCTCCTCGGCTGTTCGTAGCCCCGAGGTCATATCGCCATATCGAGGTATAAAGGATGCACTGCCAAAATCAAATGTCGTACTGGAGAATTCTGGGGGTATCAGCAAGGCTAAGGATGCGGCATCGGTGGCGGATGCCGCGGTGGTGGTCGTGGGCTACGACTGGCGGGACGAAGGGGAATTCACTATCCCGCCCTTTAAGACGAACCCTGGCCTTAAGAATACACTTCCACCACAAGACGATACAGCAGAGGCAAAGACTACCGAGAAGCTCCTGTTAGACGAGATCCCCTCTGAGGAGCTCGGCGGCGGAGAAGATAACTATGGGTTTGGCGCGGGTGGCGACCGTACGAGCCTCCGTCTTCACCCTCACGATGTAGAAATCATCAAAGCTGCCTCGGAAGTGAACACGCGAGTGGTGGTGGTTATTGTCGCTGCTGGGGCCGTGATCATGTCGGAATGGGATGACGTTCCGCCCGCTATTCTCTACGGGTGGTATTCTGGATGCGAAGGCGGCCATGCTCTGGCGGATATCCTGCTGGGCGATGAAAACCCAAGCGGTCGCTTGCCCTTCTCTATACCCAGCACCGAAAACCATTTACCCTTTTTCGATAAAGATGTTACGAATATAGTGTATGATAGATGGTTCGGACAGCACCTTCTTGACAGGCTTGGTACGCAGGCAGCGTACCCATTCGGGTTCGGATTGTCCTATACCACATTTTCCATCTTTGATGTCAATGCTAAGAAGCATGGAAATGGCGAGGAACTCGAGGTTGAGTTTCAGGTCCGGAATACAGGGTCTCGCAGGGGAAGATTTGTTGCTCAGGTGTATGGGACCATCGATGTGCCAAAGAGACCCAGAAGAGTCTTGCTCGGCTTTTCGAGTATGGATATATTGCCAGGTGTCGGGGTGAATATGGTTGTCCCGGTTTCTACGAGACCATTGCATCGCTGGGAGAAGGGAACCTGGATTCTGCTTTCCAACACCGTCGGGATCGAGGTGAGCGCTTTTGCGGGATCGAGGAACACGGCAAGCACCGTAATTGATCTTGCATAAGGTCTTGCGCATGTGAGGCCGTGGCCCTGGATTTGGCCCAATACATCATCTTCGCATATGAAAATGTGAAGATGTGAAGATGTGAAGCAGGAGGTTATTCCTACAAGTTGGGTGAATCCCATTCAAGGTGCTAAGTCGGTAACTATGGAGGAAGCCTGAGGCTATAGGCACACCTTTGTCACTCAAGTCCATATTTTCGCATCGAAATATGCACAATTACAGTGGTTCTGATTCATCCCAATATCCGGCATGTCAGATGGCGAGAGAGAGCCAAGAAACTCGTCCCCAGAATCCGGGGACAGAGTGGGGCGAGTCTGGGGACACTGGGGTTGCCTCGGCTCGCCGGCTGCGTGGTGGAACGCGTTTTTTCATTCGCCTGTACTCCGTAATCCGTACCTTTTCATCCCCTACTGTTGCGCAAGTACGGAGTACGCCACCCCTACCTGTGAATAATGATATCAGCAAGGACTCACCATATGACAAGTGATCCATAATGAGCCACAAAACAAAGGTCCCTGACTCCCTGCAGGACAATATTCAGCTCTCTAAGCTGAGTGACAACGTGTACGCGGTCGATCTCTCGCAGTCATACTGCGTTGGTACCGGTAACACTCGCTCCGCCCCTAAGTGGTTCGTACAAAACAGTGGCTTACATTAGCAACAGTCCCCAACGGCGGCTATGTGGCGTCTGTGTTTCTGAGAGTTGCCGAGAGGCACCTCGAGAAGAACAACCAGCCGGATACCCTGACCGCTACCTGGACCTACCTCTCCCGTGCGCAGGTTGGTCACGCGAGGCTTCTAGTCCAAGAGTCAAAAATCGGCCGCGGAACCTCCGTGCTGCACGTCTCTCTTCACCAGAACAAGCTTCTCGATGTCGCACCCTGGATAAGCTCGGAATCCAAAGCCGAAGTCGTGGCGTACATGACCAATGGCAACATCGCACAGGAGCAAGGCGTCAGTCTGCCCACGCAATGGGCTTTGAGTAATCCTCCCCCAGGGGCTGACTTGGAAAAGGTCAAGAAGGGCGAGGATCCGAGATGGGTAAGGATGAATGGCCGCCCAATTATGAAACGAATCCCAATGTTTGAGCATCTGGAGTACTACCAGCGCAAAGAAGGCCACGTGCTGCCTACAACTCAGGATTTCTGGGTACGCCTCGCACATCCAGAGAACTTGACGCCGATGCATCTTGGTTACATCGCGGACGCTCTCCCCCCGCTGATGGTTGAGTCATATCGTCCCAACAGCAAGGATGACCCGATCCCACCTGGCGGCTTCGCTATCAACAAGGGGTTCTGGTATCCCACCCTGTCAATGAGCCTGGACGTGAAGAAGAGGCTGCCGTCTCAGGGAACCGAGTGGTTGAGATTGCGGGCAGTCAGTCGGACGATCGTGAATGGGAGGTACGATGCCGAGGTGCTCATGTTTGACCAGGATGGCGATTTACTAGCCATCAGCAACCACATGGCCATGGCGTTGGATTTCGAGAGAAACTTGGGCCAGAGGGGAAGGCCAAAGATTTAGCCTGACGCCGTGGATAGTATGGAGTAGTAGTTAGCAGAGATGAAGTAATTCGTACCTATACCCGCGTTTCAAATATTACCAATTTTTTTGTCAGTCAAAAGCCACCTTTTTCCTTGTTAAAGACGCATAACTTGGCACAACGACCAAAGCAATGATGAATATGCCGGCTGACGGTCAGACCACGAGTTGAGATGCTACCTGAGCGTGTAGCGGGACGGAGTAGCGGGACGGTGTGACGGGCTCCGCTTAGCTAATACAGGCTGTGTGGGTAATCGAAAGATTTCCGTCCATTCATTCAAGGTGACAGATAGCACTACGCCTACCCTACTCCGTACATATGCCGTATTAATAGCGGTCTAGCAACTGCTGGCCGTCGGCAGCATTACTACTGGAGGCTTGCAAGCACCGTGGGCACCATGAACGGCCCGGCAAGTTTGCGACCCAAAAAACAGTGCCATGAGAATAGGGGAGTATGATTGCGTAGGTGGTGATGTGATTTGCGGTGGTTTGTGGTGTTGGTTTGCACAAGCGCTCCCTCGCACTGCACGGTACTATGGTAGTGCTCTGTAACTGCCTACAGGCTGCCTCCCATGAGTTGGAAGCCGAGTACGGAATATGGAAGGAACTCGTAGGTATGCCAAATGCACACAAGCTGCAGGTAACCTGGTATTGTGCAACAGTCAGCCGGTTCTGCTGAATTCACTGTGCGCATTCAAATGCAGAATATATATATATATATGTATACTTATATATAGTCTACCACTATGCCTCGATAAATCCTCCATTTGTTATCGTGCCTTTTTTTTATTTCTTCATTTTTATCTTAGCCTCCCAAGCACTTGTTAGAACGTTTCACCTAAGGAACCAAACATGGGAGCTGGTTGCTGCAATAACGGTAACGAGCCCGAGGCTCCCAAACCAGCTGTGCAACCTGAGTGTGACACCTCTTCATGTCAGGATGAATGCCATAGCTCGGTTGGATCCGAAGGAAACGCCTGTGGCGAGTCATCTGAAGCGAAGACTGGAGGTTGTTGCTCTACTTCACGACAGGGAAAGAGTGCTGATGGCTGTTGCCCTCTGCCACAGGAAGAGAAAGGTGGCTGCTGCTCCTCTTCGGATAAAAAAGTCCAAAATTATAATGGCTGTGGCGACCAAGATGACACCAATGATCTTTGCTGCGGTCCCAAACCGCCTGCAACAAATTGTACTTCCGAAGCCGTGGGCAAGCGATGCCCAGAAGGCGAAGGAGAGTGTTGTTACGGTGGAAATGAATGTGAGGATTCCGAGACGGTCTTTACATCTGACCAAGAAACACTTTGCTGCGACGGAGACAAGGATAAGGAGAGTTGCGATGGTTAGTTTGACTTGCTTGTTCGTGTTACCTATGCTGACGAGATTGCAGAGAAATGCATTATAGCCGCTGCAGCTATTGAATGCGAAAAGTCCTGCGACGAAAGTTCGGCTCACGATGGTATGCGCCCCTAGTAATCTTGCCATATTGCTATATCGGCATGAACTAACTTTGTTCTCTGCAGTTGCCATCGGCCACGAGCACTCCCATGACCCAAACGGACACCATCCCTCCTCGGCCTGTAGCACCCATCTGGCTCGAGCCTTCGAGCAGTACAGCGCCTATATCGAGGCTGCCCGTTGCATCTGCCGCAATATGCTTGATCGCGGTTACACGACCACCTGTTGCAACTCCAGGGCTGACAGCCGTCCTGTGGCCCCTGGGCTCTCACGCCGTGAGGCCGCGACCTCTTCTGGAGCAGCATACGTCAAGAAAACCGGCCACCACCATCACCATAATGGTATGAAGCGACGCAACAAGACATCTAGCGAAATCGCCCCCGCCCTAGAGAAGGGCTGCTGCTCCGGCGGTGAGAAACGGGCATCCGTGACGCAGATGGATACGGATGTGGAAAAGGGTTCAGGCTCGGAGAGGGTCAACCTGAGTGTTCACGGGATGGACTGCTCCGGCTGCGGCGTCAAGCTCGAACGTGCCCTTAGAGCTATACCAGGCGTTTCCGAGCCAAGGGTCAACTTTGTCGCTGGCAACGCCGAGTTCTTCCTTGACCCGAGCATTGCGAGCGCTGACGAGGTGATTAAGAATGCATCAAAGGCCACGGGTCTGCGGTGCAACAGGCTGGCAACCAATGAGCAGACAATCGATCTTCTCGCGTCTCCCGGGGACGCCAAAGCCATTGAGGATCTATGCATCGCCGGTGTTAGCCAAATAGTCTCGGTAGACAAAAAGACTGTCCGCCTGTCCTATGATCCAGCAGTCATCGGCTCGCGAACACTTTTTGAGCGAACGCAGCAGTTCTCCAAAGGACTGGCGCCTCATGCCGACCCCTCAGTCTCTACAGGCAAGAAGGTCATGTACGATAAACTCATCAAAACAAGTTTGGCTGCCGCCTTGACTATTCCCGTCGTCGTAATGGCCTGGGGAGACGATTTGGTCCAAGACAAGAAGGCAAAAGCAATTGCGTCACTTGTGCTTGGTACCTTTGTCCAGCTCATTGCCGTGCCAGACTTTTACCGCCCTGCTCTGAGCGCTCTTATATATAGCGGCGCCGTGGAGATGGATCTACTCGTCGTAATCAGCATCACCGCTGCCTACATCTACTCTCTCGTGGCCTTTAGTTTGAGGATGACGGGCCATCCCCTCGACACATCGGAATTTTTCGAGACCAGCACGCTTTTGATAACTCTGGTCCTCTTCGGTCGCCTCGTTGCCGCTTATGCGCGCGTGCGAGCTGTCGCGGCTGTATCGTTCCGCTCGTTGCAAAGCGCTGCCGCGATCGTCATGATAGATGGCAATGAGATGGGCATTGATGCTCGTTTACTTCAGTACGGAGACAAGTTCAAGGTGTTGCCCCATAGCATCGTCCCCACCGACGGTATTGTTGTCGATGGCTCCAGTGAAGTTGACGAATCTATGCTCACTGGCGAAAGTGCACCTGTTCTGAAGCAGCCAGGCGATAACATGACGGCTGGGACGATGAACGGATCAGGAGCACCCGTAGTACTTCTGACTCGCCTCCCTGGCAAGAATACTGTGACCGATATTGCTGAGATGGTGGAAGAAGCCGCAAATTCCAAGCCCAAGCTACAGGACATTGCAGACAAAGTAGCTAGCTGGTTTGTCCCTGTTGTTGGCGCCATTGCTGCCATTGTCATCACTGTCTGGCTCGTCGTTGGTTTGGAAGGGCTCCACTACGGAGCCGGCAAGTCCATCTCCAACTCCATCACGTACGCGGTCGCTACCCTGGCTGTCTCGTGCCCTTGCGCTCTTGGACTGGCTGTACCGATGGTGTTGGTTATTGCAGGTGGGATTGCAGCCCGCAACGGCGTCGTTATCAAATCGGCAGAGTCCACGGAGCGCAGCCGCAAGGTTACTGATGTAGTGTGCGACAAGACTGGCACCATCACAGAAGGAGATCTTGAAGTTGTCGAAGAGATATACCTGACAACTGAGCCCGGAGAGGCTAAAAATCTCTGCAAGGCCCTTGTGACTGGCAGTAGCCATCCCGTTTCTCTTGCGGTAGCCAAACGTCTCGCAGCCCAGTCATCGTCTTCCATTGGCATAGATGATTTCCACTCTGTCCCTGGCTGTGGTGTCAAGGCGACCTATAAGGGATCCGAGCTTCGAGCTGGGAGCCCTCGTTGGACCAATACCGAATCTCTCCCCTTTGTTTCTTCTTTCCTAGAGACGGGCATGACTCTTCTCGTCTTCACCATGAACTCGACCCCAATGGCCATATTTGGTCTCCGCCCAAACATACGCCCAGAGGCTGCCAGCGTCATTTCTGAGCTGACCCGTCGTGGAATTACCGTTCATCTCGCCTCGGGCGACAACGCGCGGGCTGTTGAGGCAGTGGCAGGAGAGCTGCGTATTCCTCACGTTCTGTCTCAGTGTACTCCCCCAGAGAAGAGAGATTATGTCAAGTCTCTCATGGATCAAGGCAAAGTGGTGCTCTTTGTGGGCGATGGGACCAACGACGCCGTAGCTGTGATGCAAGCTGACATTGGAGTGCAGATGGGTGGTGATCTTGGCGGCAGCGATGTTACTCGCAGTGCTGCCGACGTGGTTCTCCTCGGTGGTCTCGAGGGCATCCCTTTCCTTCTGGACATCAGCGCCGTAAGCTTCCGCCGCATGGCCTTCAACTTTGTGTGGTCCGCCGTCTACAACGTCCTGGCCATCCTGCTGGCCTCGGGGGCCATGGTGCACGTGCGTATCCCGCCTGCCTACGCTGGCCTCGGAGAAATCGTCAGTGTCTTGCCCGTCGTCGTGTCCGCCCTGACCATGCTCTTTACGCGTATTCGTGCTACGGCTTAAGAAGGACATGAGTGAAGGGGCAGTTTTGGCGGCATATTCAACACGTGCCAAGTTGACAGTACGTGGTATTGCACATGGATTGCGGAGTAGGCGAGGCTGTATTGTCCTTTCAGCGATTATCAAAGGAGGATCCAGCATTAAGGAGGCAAAGTATCATTAGATGGCCCACGTTTTTGCTGTGCTTGTCTAAAAACATTGGTCTAGAGCACCCCATATGGAGTACTAGCAGCAATAGTAAAAACAGTATTCGCGGACAATGGTACGGGATAGAGCGTTTCGGAGCCCAGGTACGGAGCAGTAAGGCGTGAACTTTAATTCAACGGTGATGGCAAGTGTTCAATGTGTGATGCTGGTGATGCGGTTGGGTATTTTCGCTTTTCGTAGGTACCCAACAATGATATGGCAGCCACACTTACGCGTGGCATGGATTCGGAGCCGACGCCGACTAGACTCGGGGGAGACAAGAAGAGAGACTAAGAGAGAGAGAGGCTGGGACTGAGACTGAGACTGTGCCTCGATCTGGGGGAGGCGCGTGTGTAATCCAATCCGGCCAAAGGATAGAATCGAGAAACTTTCGGCTCGGTCTAGCGTCTGTGAAACCTTTTAAAGTGGAAAAACAAGGGTAGACTCGACGATACATTTGGGGTTTTTAGCACCTTGGCGACGCGCGACACAACGATGTTGGTTAACGAGGTGGTTGAGTGAGACCGTTTGGGTCGGACGTCTGCAAGACACTTTTGCGTATAATCTCTAGCCACCTACGGAGTAATCGGTACCTATCAACCTAACATTTTGACGTGCGGGTGGTGCTGAGAGCCCTACGGAGTACGGAGTATTAACCCCCCAAGCTCGGGGTTTTAGCGAGTCCGCTTACATAGTACAGCTGACAGAAGGCCGTTGCCGACGCTTACGGAGTACACTGTACGGGCAACTACCAGGGCCTACGGAGTACCCAGGGCCTAGTACGGAGTACGGAGCACTAGGTAATACTAGCGGAGGTGACGCCAGGAACCCCCCTGCTTTTCTTCCTCTCAGCTCTTTTTTCAGCTTTGACTCGAAAAGGATCCCAAGACACCACCACCCGCAGATGTCGGGTTCGCCCGTCATCCCCGGACGCCTCTAATTCTTCTTTAATTTTTTTATTAATTTTTTTTTACCATCCGTCCATCCATCCAATCTTTGACAGGGAAAGGTTACCTATTGCGAGCTCAGCGGGTTGGTTACTTACTAAGTAGTAGTTCGCAGAGCCTCATCTACCTACTACTCTAATCCCCACACCAGCTTTCGACTTCCTCGCTGCGCCCATCGGCATCTCCTTTCCCCTCTGTCTCTCTGTCTCTCTCTCTCACGCTCCGTTCCTCTACGATTCCAGAACTCCAGCTTGTTGGCCGCAGCCCTATGTTTCGAAACCGCAGCACGCTCTGACGCGGCCATGTCCCAATGATGCCGCTTCGTCACTCGTTCCAACACGCGGAAAGAATCCCATCTACCAAGCTTCGTCGTGTTCAATAGTATATAAGCAAAGGGGCTCAAACTCCCAAGTCCCCTCCCTCCCTGTCTTCCACCATCGACGAAGAGAAGAAGAAGAAGAAGAAGAAAAAACCCACAAAGAACCGAGAGTGATACTTCTTGGCCCTTTATCCATGCCCACCCTGTCTCATTACCCACCGCCGTTAACTCTGCCACTGCTGCTGCTAGTGCTATAGTATGTCCTCGAGCGACAATGAAGTCATCGTGGCCGCCGTGGCTCTTGTGGTGTCCCTCATAGCCCTCGCCGCGACCATCCTCCAAGTCACCCAGCAGTACGTAGCCTCGGCGCGAGGCTACTCCCAGTGCAACGAAAAGGTCATGGGCCTCTGGGCCTTCACCAAGAGCCGCCGCTTCTCCTGGGAGGAGCTCCGCTTCGAGGTCGAGTTCGACGCGCCCGTCATCTTCCTCTGCCCGCCCACCAACACCAAGGGACCCGTCCCCGACACCGAGATGATATTGCTGGACGGTTCGGACAAGAGTCTGCAGGACTCGTGGACGACGCTCGTCATGAACACAAGGAATGAGTACGCGGAGAAGACGCCGAGGGAGAAGATTCATACCGCGGACAACGAGAGGGCCTCCTGGCTCGTCATGCTGTCCGCCATACAGCGCATGGAGAGGGACGCCC
Organism: Trichothecium roseum; assembly: GCA_026184415.1. NCBI lineage: Eukaryota > Fungi > Ascomycota > Sordariomycetes > Hypocreales > Trichothecium > Trichothecium roseum. The sequence goes on from CM047948.1 coordinate 1,140,912, forward strand.
GCGAGTGGCAGGAGGAGGAGTACAAGCGGCGGAAGCCGCCGGCCAAGAACCAGACGACGAGGCTGCCGACGGCTCCCCCGAAGCTCCTGGAGAGCCACACGCTGTCGGTGGCGCTGCAGAAGAAGCGCAAGAGCTGGGACACCATGCCGCCCAGCATGACCAAGCCCTACGCCACCACGACGATATGCCACCTCATCGAGCTGCTGGGCGCCCTCGGCGTCTACTGGAAGGAGTTTGACCGCAAGATGAACCGCTACCGCGCCGAGGGCAACGGGCTCATGGTGACGGGGGAGAAGAACAGCGACCTGGGCCTCATGTTCTCCTTCCAGGTCTACGGCGAGTGCCGCTTCAAGGAGAACCGCGTGGCCCCCCACGACTCCACCAAGTCGTTCTGCTTCGGCTTCGTGCCCACCATATACCAGTCCACCGTCGACTCGCGCCGGCTGCGGTCGCCCCTCGATGCCATCGAGGACCTCACGGCCCTGCAGATGGCCTCGATCAATGAGTTCGCCGAGACCCTCGTCATGATCGGCTGCAACAACAAGACGGTCCACTCCATCCTCGAGGAGGACACGCGGACGAGCCACATCTTCCCCCTCTCCTTCGAGATCGTCGGCATGCTCAGCGAGACGCTGCACATACGCAACACCTACTTCACCTACGTCCCCAACCCGACGCCCGACCGGTGGGACAAGCGCAAGGTCTCGCTGCCCAAGCTCCTCGAGGCCTACCAGGAGGAATTGCGCGGTAACGTCGGCGGCGTCGGCGGCGGGGCGAGACCGGTCCAGGATCGGATCGATAAACATATCGACAGTATCCTGAAGTACCACTACTACGGCGACAACGACGAGCAGGACGCGGACGAGGGGCCGGACCGCCTGCAGTTCCTCGAAGCCCTGCACGGCGCCATCGACGACGTCGACGAGATCCTGACGGCCAAGCCTAGACGCGGCAGCGGCAGCGGCAGCAGCGCGGTGACGACGCCCACAAAGGAGCAGTCCGACCGCAGGGAAATGGTCCAGGATGTCCTCCGCGGCCACATCCAGGAGCTCCTCCGTCTCCTCAACCCGGAGCGCCGCGCCCCGAACCACCACCGCCAGTCGCTGCAGGTCCCCGACCGCGACTTTGACCGCCTCGAGCGCGAGCGCTCCCCCACGTCTCCGATTTCCCGCCGCGGGCTCCCTACCTACGACGACCAGCAACAGCAACAACAACAGCAGATGCTGATGTCGACGCCTCAGTTCGAGGACATGGACGCCGCGTCCCCGGACGACAGGCAGCACAAGATGATGGAGGTCTACTTCCGCGTCATACGCCGCCACGCCGTGCCCCGGGCCACGGCCTCGACGAGCCGCCGCGCCAGCATCGCCAGCGCCCGCTCCCGCACCCCCTCGCCGTCGGCCTCTTCGCGCCGCCTGCGCGTCGATGCCAGCGCCAACGCGGAGCCGGAAAAGCCCGGCACAACCCACGACGACGTATGGCTCGCCCTCGTCTTCAGGATGGTCTGCTGGCTCATGCTGCACGACTTCAACAAGCAGGACGTGCAGATACCCAAGAGCGAGCTGTACGGGAACCGTATGCCCGTGTACATTACTTGAAGAAGAAGAAGAAGAAGAAGAAAACAACCACCTTGTTCTCTTCTCTTCCACATATCATGTTTGAAAATTTGGAGCTTGGCGTTCTTTTCCTTTTTTCCTCCCCCCAGGGAACCGTTTTAACAACATCACGATGGTATACATACGTATATAATATATGGTAATGGGTCATACATATAGAACTCCCAGAGGCTGATGAAAGAAAGCCCCCCCCCCCTTTTAGATATGACAAAAAAGCTAGCTTACATAGAAAATAGCGTTTTGAATGTATAATGTCTTTTATTCATCTTCCTCCTGACCTCTCAACCGTGGTGATCTCTCTCTCTCTCTCTCTATATCTCTCTCTTTTTCTTCTTGCTTACCACGTGGGCGGTTCAATACAAAAGTTATCAAATGGTCTGCCTCGGAGCTACACATCATCACTAGACTTCACGCCAGCATAAAAAAAATATCATCAAACGTCTTTAGAATAAACCGAATGACACTATGTAATTAAGAAAAAAAACGCAACAAGTCCCGTAAATATGAATCAAGTACCGTAACAAAAGCTTGCCGAAGCATGTTTTCTTCCAACACCGGTGTCAAATATCAAAACGCCATCAATGTCGGCCTGTCCGCTTCACCTGCCCAGAAATAAATGGCCATGAATGCTGTGAAGCAAAAAAGTCCATAGAATAGTGACCAACGCCTGCCTTGTGCTTGGTATCATATGCTTGTACGTTTGGGGGTGGGGGGAAAGTGATGCTTGCCCGCGATGATATGTACGTCCCATCGCCTGCTGTGTCAAGTTGATTGCGAGAAGGACCTCAAGGTTCTTCCTGCATAATGGCCTGTACGTCGTCTTCATTTAGAAGCACACGTTTGCCAAGGGTTTCCGGGGGTTGACCGTCACGAACGGCACCAAAATCCAGAATCTGTAAGAAAAGTTAGCGACAAATCGACTTGATCAGGAGCTGTTATTGGTTATCACCAACCTCAATGTATGTGAGCTGGTCCCGCTGCACCGCCGCTACGCATCGCCTTCCGTCAAACTTTACCTGCCAGACACCGCTGAGATCTGTCAAGAGATCTTGCTTGCAGTCACCTGTAGCAACATCCCACATCTTGACAGTCTTCTCACTGCCGCTAATGACCTTGCTACCATCGTGCTGGAAACAGGTAATAGCTCCAGTATGTGCCATGAGCTCGTTACGGCACCGGCCCGTCTCGGGATCCCAGATGCGAAGCGTTGCATCTGCGGCCGCGGAGACGAGTCGGTCGTCACGAAGGTCAAGCAGTCCAACAAGAAGGCTATGCCCTTCGAGCGTGTAAAGACACGCCCCGGTAGTCAAGTCCCAAATCTTGACCAAGGAGTCCATCGAGCCTGATATGCACCGATTGCGCTTGTGGTCCAAGATGACGGAGTAAACCTTCTGAGAGTGTCCATGCAGAACATGTACACATTCGCCTGTGCTAACACGCCATACGCGCACCACGCTGTCATATGAACCACTGACCAAGGTATCTCCGTGCGCGGCGATGGCTCGGACGGAGTGAGTGTGACCGGTCAGGGCTCGTACAAAGTAGGGGCACTCGTGCTCATGGAGGGGAACGCCAGTCTGATAATACCTCCGAGATCCGACTTCGGGAAGACGCCACACCCGAAGGTGGCTATCCCGGGAGCCAGTGATGATCAGCGGCTTCTCCGGTTGCATGATGGCCTTGCCCTCCGTATCAACACCCGTCTTGGTGGGCATCAGAATCTGCAAGCAACGGACAGTGCTAGTGTGGCCGTAGAAAACTTGCTGACACAGGCCTCGTTCAATATCCCAGACACGGACAGACCTATCAGTGCTTCCCGAAACCAAGATATTGCCTTCGTATTGGAGGGCCCAAACTCCACCCTCATGGCCTTGCAATTTCTTTCGCAGCTTGCCGGTCTTGGTGTCGTATACATGGATGAACGTATCGTCACTCCCGGTAATGATTTTGTCATCATCGAACTGGAGGCAAGTGACAACATGGCGAGGGTGGGCAGTGAAGGCGACATGAGAAGGCTTGACTTCGCCACTCATCCAACTCTTGCGAATCATGTGGTGCCGGCGATATAAGGACTTGAAAAGATGCAGGTGACGGAGGCTAGGGAGCCCGAGATGAGGATCCGTGACAGCTGTAGCAGCAGCCATGGCTGCCGAGATTGGTCCCTCGCTCTTATGCTGTCTGACCTCGACTTCAGCCCTTCCCTCTCGTGAAGAAGACCCCTCATGATTACCAGCACGTCGCTTCAAACGCTCGGACGCAGAATACGTATTGAGTCCACGCTTCCGCTTCGAACGTCGAGTTCGCTGCTCTGGAGTCCTTGGCTCTGGGGTTTTCGGTTCAGGATCAGGTTTAATAGCCTTGGTGAGTTCGCTGTCAGATGAAGTTAGACGGTTGTGCATGCTCAGATCTCGTTCGCAGGATTGGAAGCCTTCGGGGTCTTGCCAGCCCCAGCCTTGGCTGATGGCCTTGGTCAGCTCGCCTTTGGGGAGAATATAGCCATCTCGATCCAAAAGCTCTTTCCAGCCAGTCTCGTTGCGATCCACAATGTTCCTCCACTGCTTTGATGCCTGTGCGGCGCGAGTAAGATCTTGGTGGTCCAAATAGGAAAGGATTTGGTAGCAAAGCTCAAGCGGTAGGCGGGAGAAGAAATCACACTTGAGTGCTGGGTTGACTGCGTTTGCTACTACACGAAGGGTCGGGCGGGGGCATCTTCTCAGGAACTGGAACATCATCCACGTCTTCATCTCCGTCTTCATCGAGTCAAATGCCCTCATCATCATGCCTGCATCGAGTGCAACTCTAGTACCATCACCAAGGGCCAAGGTGAAGGACTCGGAATTGAAGGAGCCATTAGGCAAGGTTGCCAGGGAGTTTTCCAAGGTGCCCCCCTCATCTTCCACTGAACCTGGCCACCTGGGTGCGTCATTCGACAATGTTGTATTGGTTGTGAAGCTGCCGGAAGCCTCGCCATCTTCACCATCCTCGGCAGTGTGCGGCTGGGACGCAGCCAGCGTGGGAGAAAGGCGCGGGCTTGGGAGACTGGCATCTTGAGCGGCAGCGACATCTATACCCGGGCGAGAGCTGAGTATCGGAACGGAAGTCTGGGTCTCGCCTTGGCTGAAAGGCTCTGCGTCGGCGTCAGTGATTGGGGGAGTAGCTACATTGCCACCGAATATCGACTGCGACCTGTTCGCGGGGTTGCTCGCAGATGCGGAATCCGCAGCAGAGGGATTACGTTCCAGCCGCAAAGATCGGGGACGTGAAGATATGGGTCTTTGACTCGGGAAGCCCGAGCTTGTCGAAGCATCAGGCGTGAAAAGTGATTCGGATTCCAGCTGCTCGACGGGTTCGGGGGACCTTCTATCGATATTAGATACACTTCCGTGTGCAAGGGAGCGCCGAAGTTTATCGGTAACAGCATTCATATTCGATGCGGGTCGGGACAGGCGCGGGGAAGCGCGAGTCTGTGAGGATGTGGCATGTAATCGCCGAGGATATGCTTCCGGCGTTGTGTGGGTCGAAGATCGGGATCCCGTCCGCGAGGCCTTGATGAATGGGCTACGGGGCTGACTTCGACGGCTAATTAAACCTCGTTCGTTTCCGTTGGTTAATAGGCGGGGGGACGACTTTGGATATATTAGCATGGATTGTTTCATCAGGTTATAGCCGCTGGGGAGGCTCGGGGAGGTGCACAAGGCAAGTCACGTACCTGTTTTGAACCGATGGGTGATTCATCTTCCTTGATATCGTCCATCTCAACATCCGTCCCTTCAGTAGACATGTTGTATGTAAAATTAGTCAACTCAGGGGGTGTAGGCTTCCTGGCTAGGGGGTATTCTTCTAGATCAAGGCTCTCCAGAGGAACGGGATCTTCGACGAGAACGTGAGGGAACTTGCGTGTCAGCCGCGTTGTTGTAGTGACGGTCCTCGTTTCAACACATTCGCTGACTTCGAACTGAAACCGATGGGGACTATCAGGGCCAGGCTCGGAGATGTTGACGTTTATACTTTGGGAAGCATTATTGCTCTTTCGAGACTCGCCGGCCGCGCTTCCCGGCGACGGCGTCATGGCGGGGGTTGGGAAGAACGCGGGTTGTTGGACGGGAAAGAATGAAAACGTGCAGCCGCTACTCTATATGCTACTGGCTATCTTGTCGGTGTAGAAAGCAGTCGAAGGAACAGACGGTTTGGGAAACGCTCACGGTTGGCAGTGAAACGTGGAAAGGACCATGGGGGGGGGGGGGGGGGTTTTGGTCGTGAGGTACGACGGGTAGGAGGATCGTCCGCAGCGGTGCAGGTAATCGTAACCGGCTACCTGGATACAGAAAGTGCTGAAAGTCGACAGTCGGCGCTTGTGGAGGGGGGAGAAGAAAAATTCGAGGGTCTCGAGCACGCCTGCCGACTTCGCAAATACTCTCACGTCGGAAGAAGTCGAACGGGGGAGGAGGAGGGATGCGGAGGGCGTTGCAGGCAAAGGGATGGAAGAACAAAGGGAAGGGGCTAGAAACGGGGCGTCGGGCTGAGAATAGAACAAATATGATGGTAAAGAATGGGTGAATCACGCGTCTTTGAAGGTTGAGGTTTATGGTTATCGGCGGAGGGGGATTATGGTGAACTCGGTAAGTGAGGGAAGATGACCATTCTCGACGGTGCAGTTTCATGCTACATGGAAGAAAAGGAACCTGGGCAAGTGCGGCTATAGACTGGAGACAGGCCGCTAGTGGCCACCAGCCCAGCCAGCCTGGAATGCCTGCCTGGCACCTGGTACCTGCTAAATAGTACAGAGTACTGCTAGTACTAGGTACTCCGTAGTGGTAGTGGTTAGCAGCGTACTCCCTACTCCGTAGATGCCTCACTCTCCGTAATCCGTACTATGTACATACATACACCAAGCCCGCCCAAGCGCCTGCGCTGTCGTGCGCTGAAGCGCTGGGTCCAGTTAGCGAGAAGTGGAGCCAATCTTTTTTTTTTCCTTCTTTCGGTACCCGACGCCGCCCCGCCTCGCTGGCACAAGGACGGCCACTTGACTGGCGACGAGTGCAAGGCTGGGCTCAGACACACCACGCACATGCACAAACACATATCCGTGGACACATGTTGTGGCGGGCACGGACGACGGGGAGGAGGAGAAGAGGCTTTACCTAACCTTTGTGGCTTTGGCGCTGACCGTTTTGGCCCTTTTTTCTCTCTCTCTCTGTGCTAGGTATGGTAGGAAGGGGGCGTGTGTGCTGGGTAATTGATTGCCCCCCCCCAAATCATCCATAACTCCCGTGAGATTATTACTACACTACCTTACTCCGTCCTGCTACTCCGTATGCCACTCCGTAATATCGCCTGCATTAAATGGAATCTTATGAGACCAACCGCTGAGTCTGACTTTTTCGACGGGCTTTAGTATCCGTACCGCCGGACGTCCGCAGCGCGAGAGGAGGCGGCTGCAAACTCAACCCGACACGGGATTTTTTTTTTCAATCTGGTTCTACTATTATTCCTCTCTACTGTGCTCCGTACGGTCTTGAAATTAAATATATATATTTCGTTTCCTCCTTGTCGTCGTTCTTTGTGTAAGCGAGACCCCTGGCGCAAGTAGGTCCATCAACTGAGATTTTAACTCTACGGCCCGGGGTGAATAACATTTCGACGTCAACGGCGAAGCGTGAGGAAGAGCAAAAAGGGGAAAAGCCAAAGAGAGAGAAATAAAGCGGTGCGCTGTTCGGCCCTGTGGCGCACACGCGACAGTGGGTTCCAAATGGCAGGAGTGCCAAACCCCGTATCGCACAGCGCACACCACGGGCTCTCCAAGCACCAACTAGTAGTATGGTATGGTAGTACCTTACTACTTACTCCGTACCTACGGATAGGAGAGGGGAGGGGTAGGAGAATACCAACGGAGACGTGAACAGTTACAGATTCCAGAAAGCTGGATGCGACGTACCGACGGCAAAAAAAAGAAGGAGAAAAAAGAAAGCACAAATCTAAAGCACAAAATTCCTTCTTCTCTTTACTCCAAACAGCCACGTCCGAGACCACGGCTTCCAGTCTCGATTCTACATGACTAGGTGATTTCTTAGCTTCGATCGATGAAGTGAGTACTAAGTAGCCGCAGGATACCTATAGTACTACTCCGTACTACTGATGCAAGCATTCCCAAAAGCACCGCAATCGCAAGTTATTTTTTCCCCCTCTTCGAGCCAACATCCGAATGCAGTTCATCCACCTATCATCTACATTACCCCCTCCTCAATGGACCTTCTGGACACACGACCGGACAAAAAAAATTGGCTTGGCTTGTCTTGAATGAACCCCTCTTTGACAGTGCGGCGAAAGAGAGAGAGAGAGAGAGAGAGAGAGAGTCACCCACTTGGTGGGTATTTAGGGGTTGCAGCATTCCATTCCTCCATTTCCCCCTACCCAGCGTGCCAGCCCCCAGCATCTAGCATACTATGTAGGCACTGGAGCGAGTTTATCCCCTCCTCGGGTCACTTGGCTGACTGGTCGTCCGTCGTCAGCCTTTGTTTCGATGGGGGAGGGGGGGGGGGGGGGCAAAGTTGGTCGACGGACACCCGGGACCCCCGCCCTCCCATGCCAACACTCTCCGAAAAAGACGGGCTCTACGAACGGATTTCCCTTTCTTTTTCTTTGCCTCACTCGTAGGCATGGTGGCCAAACTTAGATTCAGGGCACTCCGTCCTTTTTTTTTCACACCATGGATGGTGCAGTGGTGCACCCTTAAATTCCAACCAGGCGGCGGCGTGAATGGTTTCCTCTGCTATACACTGTAGCACTGCGTACATACATACATACATACATAGTAGTAATACATACATACGGCAGTACACAAGTCCCGTGACCCTTTTTGTTTTCTTTACTCTTTCCAGAAGCGGAGCCATCTTCTTTCTCTATATCGCTCGGCATTAACGCCGTTGCTGACTGTTTGATGAAAGAGAGAGGGGGAGAAGAAAAAAAACCCCCGGGCTGTGTTACAGCGCATACAATTTCTTTTCTTTCCATGTTCCCCCTGTCTCACTACGTGCAGTCTTGTGGTCTGACGTATATCCAAGGAAGCGGAGATCAGCACCACGTCACGAAACAGCATCGTGATGGTGCAGGTGCTGTCAGTAACCCCCCCCCCCCCCCCCCCCCCTCACCCCCCATCTCATCTCACATGGGGGGAGGAGAGAGAGGGAAGAGGGGATAAACCCGCAGCCGTGGGAGCTACGTAACAACTCATAGCATACAACCGAGCAATTCTCCGCGCGAGGGTCACTAAATACCGTCGACGGGAAGGGCAAACTTAACTCGCCCCTAAAACACACTGGGGGCTTCTCGCTTTTGGAGTAGCAGCAGCAGTACTCCGTAGTGGTAGTAGTACTTAGTAGTTATTGTAGCCATGGGCCACTGAAGGTTACTGCTGGGCCCCCCTGCGCAAATGCGTGTGGCATATTCTTTTTGGATATGTATTCTTTCCATGAGTCCCTGGAAATTGGTCCTGTAACTAGCAGTAGAGGCTGTCTAGGGGCATAGTAGATCCCTACGTTGGACTTGGTCCTAGAACTATCGACACCCTCCTCGAGATCATTTAAATACCTGTATCATCGAACAATGCTCGAGGGGGGTTGCTACACACATACACACTTTCACTCCCGGATGCTGCTATAGAAAGCAAGAATAGCAGCTCAACCCCACGAAGTGCGAAACCTTTGCCAGCTTTAACCCCTACCCAAGTCACCTCTCTCCATCTCTAAGTAGGCAGAAACTAATCACATTGCTCCTCACTTGTGCGCGCAATAGTTTTCTGTTATTTTTTTCGTAGTACCTAGTAGTACCTGTCACTCAAAACTCGAGCCCAGTACCTCCAAAAGTGCGATTTCTAAAGGAAAGTTAACGAGGGCAGGACAGGAACTCTTAGAAGAACCAAGACCGTCCCGAACAACGACCTGCGTCTAGAAGACAAGGCCTGCTGCCCCCCTTTTCCTCCAAGTAAGACCAAAAAAGAAAACCACTCGGTCAAAGGAAAGAATAAATATCAAAAAAGAACAAAGAAAAAAATGAAAGAAAAAAAACAAGAAGCTTCTATCCCCCTTCGTTTACTCCATCATCAGGGACTGTTGTTGCTTCTTCCCTGTTTCCCTCGTGTTCGGTTACAATCTCCTTTCATCCCCCCTCCCCTTTTGCCCTATTCTCCGGGCTCTTTGAACCACCACCAAACTCGTTCACACAAGTTTCAAACGTTTGATGCTCCCCGCATCTGCATGATCGCCGTCGTGATCATGGATTTAGTAGTTCCTAGACCTCACCGCGGCCCGGTACTTTTCAGCGAACTGGGGGCACATCTGCTCCCAGATCCTCTTCCTGTTGCAGAGGCCGAACACGCGCTGGCCCCTGGCCCCCTCGTCGCTCGCCCGCGCCATCTTCCTGTACAGGCGGGCCCAGTCCACGGGATCCTCGCGCCCGGCGTCGTCGGCGGCGGCGAAGAGGCCGCCGAGCTCCCAGAGCCAGGGCATGTCCCGCGCCAACTTGGCGCGCCAGTAGGACGCGTCCAGCGCGAGGTTGGCGAAAGCCGGCGACGCGCGGCGGACCCCGCCGATGGCGTCGGCGTCGGGAAGCGCCTCGAGGACGAGCAGCAGCAGCTCCGGTGCCAGCGCGGCGAAGGGGTCGCCGCGCGTGCCGTAGGGCTTCTCCTTCCCCTTCCCCTTCTCCTTCTTCCCGCCCTTGCCCGAGACCCTGGGCAGGCCCCGCAGGCTCTCCTCCAGGCCCGACAGCCGGAGCGGGTCGTACAGGAAGTACTCGTCGCCGGGGAGCAGGTAGAACAAGCCCCTGTGCGCGTGGCTTATGTCGCCATAGTCGACGCAGAGCTTGCGCCAGTTGTGCGGCCTGCCCACCAGGGAGCGGAACGTCTCCAGCAGGGCCTGGTTGTCCAGCTCCGCCGGTTCCGTGCCCATGTAGCGGCAGAGCACCGCGCGACAGCTGTCGTGGAACGGTATGAAGAGCGCTTTGCGGCTCTTGGTAACCTTGTAACTAAGAGGGGGGGGGGCGTGGGAGGGGCTTCTTGTCAGCAAGTTGACTACATATTCATATATGCCACGATAAATCGGGGATGAGAAAGGTTATACTTACATGGGCAGATGAGGTCGGGTACCCTGATTTTCAGATTCAGTGATGACATCTTGACCAAAGGCCTCCCCGATGCTGTCCAAGAGACGTTCCTGGATACAGACGGTACCGGCGATGTCGCCCATCGACACGCCGGGGCCCGATTCCCAAACCCTGCTCGAGCAATATAAAGTTCGTAGTCTGCGAAGATAAGGGAAAAGAACAAACGAAAATGAAAACCGGATGAATGAGGAGGGAGGTATAGCTGTAGGTTCCTACTTCTCGGGCACGCCATCGATGGCGCTCTAGTCTCCAATGACACGAAGCTCGCGGGCCCAGGCGGCCTCGGGGCCGGCAAGCGGTGGCTGCGCCAGCAGGTCGATTCTCTCGTCCGGCTCCCGGGTGAACGGGTCCAAAGGGGCTGGCGGGCCGTTTGTCTCGGCTGCGTACTGTTGCTGTTGTCGCATTGCCATCCGCCACCGGCTGCAGCTGATACAGCGGCAATTGAGCTCAGCACCGGTCGTGTCCGGGTGTCCATCCTCGGTACCTACATACTCTTCATACTCTTCGTGGTCTCCGTAATCTTCGTGATCTTCGTGATCTCCATCCTCTTCGTTCTCCCTATACTCTCCCATGTCTGCAGCCTCTGTATTGCGTGCAGCCTGCCTTTCAATGAATTCATCATATCCAAAGTATGAGGACAATGGAATGTCTGCAGGATCTCCAACGTATGCGGCCTTTTCATTCTCCACAATCTCCTCGATTCCGTCACTTTTGACTTCCTCGTCATACTCATCATAGACCAGGTAGTTAGCATAATTAGTAGTATATTCTTCGACATCTCCGTGGCCATCAGTGTTCCCCTCCCAATCGTAATTATCAAATGCTGGCACTCCCGTTCCACCCCCGGACATGGGGAGCTGCATTGAAGCCCTCGCTTTGGGAACCTCCTTCTTCTCTTTCTCCTCCTCTTCCTCGTCTTCGTCCTCCTCCTCGTCTACATCGTCCGCATCGGCGTTGCGGAAAAGGATGTTTCGCTCGGGCTCGCCGCTCGCCGGGACGAACGTGTCACTAGTCGAGAAAGAGAATTCCAGGCTGAGGATGAAGCCGCAGATGGCGCAGTAGCTATCGAACCTATCAACCATCTCAACGTGGACACAAAAGAGCGTTAACCTCTGCAAGTTTTCACGCTCACAAAGTATATGGTTCAAAGATGATGAAAGGGGAGGGAAACGTGGTTCATGCAAACCGGTTCTCCCCAGAACTGTTGAGCACAAGGAAGTAGTAGAGGGTTGAAATGGCGGGAAGGGGGGGGGGGGGGGGGGGGGACACCGGGTCTCTCAGCTCATTGTTGGGTTTCCTTCCCCGCCTCAACATTTGGTTTCACATATACAGGTAGGGTAGCATCGAAGGCAAGAACTGACGAAATTCACCCGATTGGAGAAATGCCTACAGACAGTGAGGCTGGGCATGGGATACTGTGTTACCCAAGTTTCTCTCGTCTCACTCGCCATCTCTCGACATGCTTGAGTCCATCATGTTGATTAGTATCGGGCATTCTTTCAACTTCGTAAATGATTTGCTGCGAGTGAAGTGCCCAGTTACGGATCGTGGTTAAAAAGGGTATTGTATTTCATTGAATAAATATCATTTCCCGTCTAGGACAAGGCGACTGCGCCGCAAACACCGGATCCCAAAGATCAATCCCTCATGCCTCGGGCTCATGCAAATAATGTCTGGCCAATCAGTAAAATCTGTGAAATAAAAGCATCTTGCCATTTCCTAAAACGCCTCCCGTTATTCTTCCAAGACCCACGTGGGTTTAATTCGTAATATTCTTGACAGTGACGGTACCACTGTTGGCTGCCAGCTCGCCGAATGACGCAACACCATCCTGCTGCCCTTTTGCCGACGCGGAGCCGCTGCTAATCTGCCTCCTGTAGGGGATGGCCTTGACCTGACCGCTGGCGACCTGCTCACGGGTGACGTTGGCGAGGTCCGAGGGGAGACCCATGCTCTTGAGGAAGTTGATGGTCGACTTCCACTCGCGACCCTTGCGCTCTTCGTTCCAAGAAAGCTCCTCGGCCATGACATCAATGATGCGGGGGAGGGCTTGCAGAGCGGCATCGGTGTCGAGGAAGGCCAGACGCATGCGGCGGGCCACGAGGTCGGCGGCGGTGCAGGCGGCTTCATGGTGAACGCCGTGGCGGAGCTCGGCCTCAACGAAGGGGTACTCGGGAGCTACGCGGACCATGGAAGCCTTGGAGTCCAGAATAGCCCACGCGCGGTCACCATAGTTGGCCGAGAGGTGATGGGCAATGTCGCTGGCGAGCTCGGGGTAAGTATCCATCAACTGCTTCGGGAGATCCTTGGAGAATCCGTGAGCGCCCGTCAGAGGCACGATGCGGGTAGTACACTTGCCAGTGGTCACGGTCTCAGGCAGACCGGCACCACTGATGTCGGGGAGAGCAACCTTGCGAGGGGCGAGATCGAAGGTCTGGATGGCCTGATCGACGGCATCCTCGGCCATCTGGCGGTAAGTGGTCCACTTACCACCGACGCAGGTCAAAAGGCCGGAATCGGAGACGGAAACAAGGTGGCTACGAACCAGGGACTCGGTGTTCTTGGCCTTGGGGTCGCGGACGAGAGGGCGGATACCAGACCAGGCAGCCAGAACATCATCGCGACGGACGGCAGCATCCGGGCGCAGCAGTTTGCTGACCTCGGAGAGGATAAAATCGACATCCTTTTGGAGAGGGACAGGCTCCCTCTCGACATCACAAGCGTTATCCGTGGTACCAGCCAGGGTCTTGCCCTGCCAAGGGAGGACGAAAACGACACGGCCATCCGAGGTCGCGGCCTCGAGAAGACCCATACCGTTGGGACAGAGATCGGCTGGGAGCATTACATGGGCGCCCGAAGCAGGAGCAACAATATCGCGGTGAGAGCCGTTATCCATGTGCTCAATAGCATCAGAGAAAGGACCAGTAGCGTTGATGACACCCTTGGCACGGACGGAGAAGGGCTTGGCACCCTGAGAATCACCGTTCATAGGGGCGAGAACGTCGCGGACCTGAGCACCGCAGACCTTGCCATTGGCGTTCTTCTCCAGGCTGGTGACCTCGACATGGTTCAAAACGGTAGCACCAAATAGGGCAGCAGTCATGGCCAAAGAAACGTTCATACGAGAGTCATTGTGCTGACCGTCGTAGTAGACCAAAGCGCCAACCATGTTCTCTCGCCTGAGCAGGGGGAACTGCGCAAGCGCCTTGCTCTTGGACATGAAGTAAGAGCCCTCAAGACCCTCGGCACCAGCCAAAAGGTCGTACATTTTGGTACCGGCAAACATGTAAGGGGCCTGCCACCATTTCTGCAGGGGCAGCAATATGGGAAGGGACTGCGAAAGATGGGGTGCGATGTTGAGGAAAGTCTTGCGCTCGTGCAGGGCCTCCATGACGAGCTCCAGCTGCGGGTAGTCAAGGTTCATGACGGCCTTTTCGAGATATCTGACACCTCCGTGTACAAGCTTCGTGCTCTTTGAGCTGGTACCGGAGGAAAAGTCATCCCTCTCAACAAGAGCAACCTTCAACCCACGAGTAATGGCATCGACGGCAATTCCGGTGCCCGTGGCTCCTCCACCGATAATGAGGAGATCGTACTCATCGTCACTATTCTCCTTGCTGTGTTTTCTCAACTCGGCAAGCTGTTGTGTGCGGGACTTGACGGCATGGAATTTGGGTGGAACGATGCGGCCGGTAGAATCGCGCTTGATACCGGCAATGGGATGGTTGAAATTGTAGGAACCGCGGTTCATGAGGGCGTAGGCTGTGCCTCCGGTGGCAGCCACCGCCGCTGCGGCAATGAGAGGACGTCGTAGCGCGGCCATATCGGCGCTTCCGCGAGTCTCTCTAGATCTCTGTGCACTCTAGGTAGTTGTAAGTGCGGTAATCGAGTTCGCGCTCAAATGCCAAAGAGTTTGCAATAAAGTAGTTGCAGGTGTTCTGGGGAGAAGGAAGATGGTAGGTAAAGAGGGAAGAGAAAGTGGAGGGGATCCCTTTGTAGAATTCGGTGGGAACTCGAGAGGGTAAATAGCAGGAACAGCCGCTGCTGAGGGAAAAAGAAAAAAGAAGAAAAAAAGCCTTAGGTAGTAGTCAATGTGCTTTAGAGGAGATTATAACGGCTCCAGCTGTTAAAGACTAAACTTTTGTCCCGAAAGACAGATTCTGGGGAGGAAACAAGCTTGAGTCAATAAATTGAATTTCAAAGCCCAGACCAAGACGGTTAAAGATGGCGAGGAGCGGAAAACTATGGCTATTCATTCGTGGAAAAGTACAAAAAAAGATTCCTGGAGACGAACGACATCGGACCTCTTTTTGGGAAGAAACTCCATCGCGTAGGCCCGCGTTCTACTACTCCGTACAGCGAGACAGCGAGCGAGCAAGCAAGCAAGCTACTTGTCGACAAGACATCATGGATCTCACCACTAATACTCACCTGATTGCTGCTACCAACGAGCCTCCTCCTCTCCCTCTTCCTCTTCCTCTCCTTTTTTTTCCCTCCCCGATTATTTCTCCATTACGGAAAGCGAATATCTGGAGCACGTGGGGTTTACAAGTCCCGAGGCTGGAAGGCTGGCACACGGTTTCCACGAGAATTCTAACGAGTCGGGAAAAAACGATGAGATGACGTCGCGGAAATAGCATTTGGAGGATTTCAGGTGGCTCTAGAGCCTCTTGTCGTTGGACTTGTTATGCATTTCGGTCTTGTAGAGCCGAAGTCAAGGGTGTTACAGGGCCCTGTAGGTCCATTACCCCACTACGCGTAAATAGACTTCTCGCTGGGCTCGGGTTTCTTTTGCGAGGTATCCAATTTACCCAGTACGTACCTAGACACCCTTTCATCCCTACAATCCCCGTCTTTACACCCCTCCTCCCCCCTAAATTGTATTCAGCCCCCAACGTGTAATCATTCCTCTCACGCAGCGAGTGGACCTCAAGGTTTCCATTTTTTCGAATAACTTCTCGTCATCGTGTCCGCAACTTCCGGCCGCAACAGCCCCCCTCTCGCGAGACCCGGGGAAAATGGAACGGACGTTGATGATGCTTCTGGGGATGCCGCTTCTGGGGATGCCGCTTCTGGGGGTGCCACCTGGCTTGGGGGATGTGGGCGGTGCGTGGTATCCTCCGCTTAGGCCCTCTATCGCCTGTCAGGTTGCATTTCAGGGTCCAGACCTTGGAGGACTGACAAGATAGGAGTGCTCAGTCTGATATCTGACCAACCAGCCGAAAGCTCGCCATATTAGCCGCCGGACAAATACTCGGGTCTCGTCGAAAAGTCCTCCGGCAGAACGGGTAAATCCCCCATGGAGCGGTGGCAGTTTCTACATACAGATATCTGTACGCATATACGTGCTGTTACGTGCATATTCACACTAGACATCCAAGTCAAAGAGAGAGAAAAAAATATTGGGCATTATTCATATTCATTCCCTGTACCGTGGGCACCTACTCA
The DNA here is from genome assembly GCA_026184415.1 of Trichothecium roseum. Lineage (NCBI taxonomy): Eukaryota > Fungi > Ascomycota > Sordariomycetes > Hypocreales > Trichothecium > Trichothecium roseum. Next base: position 1,157,132 of record CM047948.1, read on the forward strand.
TGACAAACTGTCGTCACGATATATACAAGTCGATTTCCCATGCTTCAATACATGGATAAACTCAGTCCATCCGGCTCGACGGCGCCATTCTCAGTTCCGCCCATACAAGAGTTCGGTACTGGGTTTATACGCCTCTTTTGATATTCAAAAACAACCCGGCCCGATACAATGACAAAAACTCAAAAACAAGAACAAAAAGCGAGACATGATTGCATTGCAAATCTGCTTAAACTTTCGAGGTAGCACGCTGCTGATACGTGTTGGACCACACGCTCCGCTTGAACTGGAACAGGCGAGGTAGGCCCAAGTACGGTGTGTTGACCGGGCTGGGACCGTCGTACATGAACACGTCGTAAAGGAAACCGCCAAAGGCAGTGCCAAAGAAGGGACAAACCATGGGAATCTATCGGAAACTTGTCAGTCGATGCCTCGGTGTCGAAAAGTGGAAAATGAACTTACCCAAAAGTAGTAGTCACCTGCCGACCAAACCTCGTGGCCATAGCCAACAATGTACGAAACCAGACGGGGACCAAAGTCACGAGCCAGGTTGATGGCATAACCAGTCTCCCAACCGAAGCAAGCACCGATACCGAAGATGAGGAAGAAGAGCGCCAAGGGGAAGAACTCGCCGGCATTGCCATTTTTGGGATCGGCCAGGGCGAAAATGACGAACATGAGGATGCTGGACGCAACAAATTCGGAAAACCACATGGCGGTACGCGTCATGAACTCGGCGGGATACGTGCAAAAAACGCCGGCGGTGGTGAGGGTACGGACGCCAACACCACCCTCGAGGTTGTCAATGGCGAGGATATAGTTGCCGTAGACGATGAAGGCGCCGGCCATGGCACCCAGGACCTGAGCGATGGCATAGACGGGAAGTTTTCGCCAGGGGTGGCCGCGGAACAAGCAGTTGGCAAAGGTAACGGCTGGGTTAAGGTGACCGCCGGACTTTTTCCCGACATAAACACCCAGCATGACACCGAGACTGTTACATCTGTCAGATTCCTTCCTTTTCACACATTTCAACACGGACAGCGACTTACCCCCAACCCCAAGAAATGCTCTGATAATTACCCTTTTCGTTCTCCGACAACGAAACCTGAGCAACGACGCCATCGCCAAACAGAATCATGATCATGGTGGCAAAGAATTCTGAGAAGCCCTCCTGGCACGTCTTGCGAACCTCGCTCCACCAGAGCTTATCCTCCTCCGACATGGGCGGGTGCGCAGCTACAGCGTGCGCCGAGTGGTCATCATGGGTGACGGAGCCGGTCATCTCGACTTTATCGATGGGGACCGCGGTCTTTTCGACGCTCGATGATGTGATCGAGTCTTGTGAGTGGGAGATGGACATGAGGACCTCTTGCCGCAAACAAGTTTGGCGATTGAGGAGGTGATGAAAGGGTGACGAGTTGAGAGGTCGTTCTGGTTGGAGAGAAGGAGAAGTAAAGGAAGACCAGAGACAAAGGATGAAGATCTCTAAATTTTAGAGGCGGGAAACCACGCGACTATATGTCCCCACGGGGTGGTTAAGAGACGCAAGACCGTTACAGTCCTAGCGACCGTTTCGTCAAAGTACGATCTACCTAGGGCCCCAAGGTTGGGGAATAAGGGTAATGGTGGATGTTGGCGAGATGGGCCCTGGAGGGTGTGTGCTTTTTTTTTTAATTGAGGGGTAAGCTTGAATTCCAACCCCATGGGACTTGACCTTAGTTCGAGGATGGCAATGGGGGAAAGGAGGAGGAGAAAGGAGGAGAAGGGGGGGTGAGGATGAGGGGAGGAAATGCGAAGCGAACCAAGAGGAAGTCGACAAACGGTTTACTACGTATTTCCCCATGTCGGGAGCACCTATGTCAAGGTTTGGACTTTGAAAGAACACCCCTTGTGGATCACCATGTGCGTTGCCTTGTCAAGACAAGTAACCAAGAAAAAGGGCCTACGCCGTACGGAGTACGGATTACGGAGCACGCAGTCGCTGCTAGTACAGAGAAGTCTTATTGCATGTGGTGACCGACTGCATACTCGGTGCTTTACTCACGAGAGAGCTCCGTTAGTTATGGAGTAGCCAACGGCGTCTGCTTCCGAATGCAGCCTAGGTATGACCATGTCGATTGAAGTGGTGGTGCACGGGGAGAAGGGTCCGGAAGGCCCGACACTGTTAGCCACCTCCTACGGCATAGCACTCGGTACGGAGTGCGGATTGCGGATTATTGGAACGTGCAATAACTTCTGGGACCCTTGATCAGAAAGGTACTGTACTGTATGCAGTCTCGGTGGCGGAACCGAATCAATGTACGGGATATAAGCGAGCTGAAATCGACCCGGACGAGAAGTGGAGTACGGAGTACTCCGTACTAGGGAAATAACTTTTTGGCCAGTGGTCTGGTAGGTGTCGAGTCCGTCGACAGGTGTGAGCTGACGAAGAAAGCGAGTGGCACGGACGACCGGTTCATGGCCCTCTCTTTTTTTTCTCTCTCTCTTCCTCACAGGCACGTACGCGTAGGCGGATTATGGCCGAGTCAGAAGCAAGTTGATCTGGGTAGGGAACCATGTTGGACTAGCTGGGAACCCCCCGTTAGTGTTTCAATGAAAAAGAAATCACTGATCAGTACGGAGTAGGGAGCAGGTCCATGATGAGACCACCAATGGTTTACGTTTGATCCAACGACATTCCATCGACCTCTATTCACAGCAGCTGACAATTAAAAGACTTGATCCTCGGAATTTCATTTAGGTTAAAAATACGCTCGACTAAATTGGATTGACGCGAGAAGAGGGGGAGCAACCAGGGCAAATAGGGGAGGAGGGAAAAAAGGATGAACAAGAGAGTGCAAAAAAAAAAAATTGGTCCGTTATTGACTGCCGTCTCCGTCTACCTACCAGCCACGTCAATCAAGGACCGAAATCCTACTCTCGCACGTCTCGTACGTCTCGCACGTCAACCAACCAAGAACTTGCCAATGCAACGCCGAGCCTTTTTTTTTTTTCACACCCACTGCATGCGCCGAGGAAAACAGCCGAGGCCCAGATGAGCACCGTTTTCTCCCTCTATCTTCTCCCCTTCTGGTGTATATACCGTATTCCGTACATTCCTGAATAATTCGACCTGCACGCGCTATGCATCATTGGCCTCTTTCTCGTCTTTTTTTTTGGACACCCATTTTCCCATCTTTTCCAGACCTGGGCCTTTCTAGAAGTCTTCTGGCTATTGCTAAGAGTGACGTAGTGGGGCGAATACTGAAGAAGTCTGTCCGCCACTTTTTCGTCATTATTATTCCCGTCACTACTGAGCAGTACGAAAGATGCTAAAGAGGCCATTGGCATGCAGAAGTAGAGTTCGAGACCCTGTGGGCATGTGTGTCCCTCTCTTTCGTTCTCGAAGGGCCCTAGAGCACTACTTTTTTTTCTAGGCGACTGCCACTATTACGGAACACTGCAGTGCTAGTGCATTGGTGATGACCTGAAGCGCCGGTTGTTACCGTGATATCGGGGGATGCAAGCAGCTGTTGGTCGGTGTCCCTGGCGCCAATGAGACATACATCCATTGTTTGCTCGCTCAAAATACACAGGGTTGCCAAAAAGCTCAAGAGTCTTTTTTCTCTCACCGCACGGGCTACCTATAACTTTCCCACGAGGTTGTTGGCTTTCTTTTTCCCTTTTGAGCAAATTCAACTACTACTAGTACTGTGTAATCCGTACATACGAAGTACTGATGGGCGAAAGAGAGGCTCAAAGAAGAACAAGATTCGGCATCAAGTACCGCAAGTCACCGAAGAAGAAGAAGAAAAAGGCCCTGGCTTGTCCCGTCGTCCACCCGCCGCCGGGAGCCAAAAAGACGCACTGATACTGGGGTGGGCTCTCCCCCCGCAGACGGCTTGTACACTTCGGGTCGTAAAGCCCGAATCAGTTCCGGCGATCCCACTTTATCCCGGCGAACTGCCTTGGGCGGGGCTGCTTCTTGCTTGCCCCGGAAGGGATGGTGGTGTCTGCGCTCTGCATTCTGCATTCTGTTTGCTGTTCTCTTTTAAACGTCTGCCTAGGCTAGCACGGCAGCGAAAGCCTACTACTACTACCCTACTGCGTGCGGAGCACTCCGTACTACGTAGGTCCCTAGGGAGTATTACAGAGTACTCCGTACGATTATAGAGGTCACGCGGCGCTGATGAATTGCCTAGGGCAATTGCTCGCAGCTCTTTTTGTCCAAAAACCCGTCCCTCGGCCAGGGATGATGCCATCTTATCATGCGCTTGTCCGGCGCGTGAGCGGGGAACCCTGGCATCCGCTGCACTTTTGAAGATGAAGGACAAAAGGTTATGCACACACTACGTATCGCATACGGCTAGGACTACGGATCACCACTACACCCATCTCGGACGAGACGTCTTGTTTTAGACATAGGGTTTCGTGTAGGCCATTCTCACTGGCTTCATCAACCTAAAACCTGGGGTAACCGGAACAAGTGTGAGTACGTAGTGCATATGCACTAAGTTGCGTTCCGTAGTAGCAATAGTGTTGGCTTTTGCTTGCTACGACACGACACCCGTTCGAAACTTGATCGGACGCACAGAATAGAATTGGCCTCGGCGCTGCTTTGTCCTAGAAAGTACCCACGAAGGATTGCCAAATACGCCTCCTTACGACTACCGGTATTACTTTGTAACATACGGAGTATACTGGGGGAGAGAGGGGCATAGTAAGCAGAGCTCTCCCTAGTGGAACCGGACTGTCGGTTCTGGCCACGATACTACGATATTACACGACGTTGTCCCTGCGCTAGGAGTATAGGAGTCTACCTAAGTTAATGGGTCTCGGATCTTAGATTCATCGTAACATGTCACAAGGTGCGCACAAATTGCAATGGAGCAATGTCTACTCCATATACTGGGAACAACGGAGATTCAGCACCGAGCCATGGCCAGATGCGTAACGTCCAGGATCTGTACGTAGTACGGAGTACTTCGTATCCTATTCAGTCTATCCCGGTTGGATAGGGTTAAGCCGCTGTCAACATGCGTGCCGACAGACTCTTCGACTTTCAGGTACGACACTTCCTCGACAGAGCCGCCCAATAGACATGCCATGGCAAGAGATCTCGCATTAGAAACGACGATCTGATTGTGCAGCAGCCGGAGAGATGTTCCACGTGCTCCTGTTGCATTCGGCAGCTCGCTTCTCCATGTTCTGCTCCGTACATGTCAGTCGATGTACGGAGCAGAGCTGCAGGATAGACTTCGAGATGGAGTCTCCAGATTTCGATAGCGCATGGGATAGTACGGAGTACTCCCGCCCCAACGGCGCAGCACCGGATTACGAGTCTTGACCAAACTCAGGCTTGAGTCGAGAACAGGGCATTCCGTTCCTTGGGGAAAACAACGTCGGTCATGGGGTGAGGAAGCACGTCGCAGAATCGCGAGATGATACCGAGCTTATGGACCCTGTTGGAGTTGGAGATGGGCGCTGGAGACGAAGGAGATTTGCCAAGTCGTCACACGGAGCGCGGAGTACGCTGCGGACTCTCAACGGAGTAAGGAGAGAAAATAGAAAATGGGGTTAATAAGAAGAGAGAGAAAGAAAAAGCGGCGACCGCTTAGGGTCTACTCCGTAGAGACGAGGCACTACGTATCAGGGTAGAGTCCCACTTTGCTCCGGTTACTCCCCGGGTGGGCGTGAGTGTTGGGGTGTGTTTTGCGGTTTTAACGAGGGCTGGCACTGCTACTACAGTGGGTGAGTGGCATTACAGTGGTACTGCAGTGGCACAAGTGGACACGATTCTTCCGGCCGGCCCTGGCAGCAGGCACCTTGCACCTTGCACCTTGCAGCTCGCACGCTTTTTTCCCATCTCCCCCTCTTTTCCCCTCACCCCCACCTTTTCAAGCACATGGAAGAGGCAAACCCATGGATAATAGTGGTGTGTGGTACCTAGTGCTATTGGTGTCGCGCAATGAATGAAAAAAAAAAGAACGCGGAGAACCAGAAGGATGGAGGCGGAGAAGGAGAAGAACGAGAAAAGATGTCAACCTTGAGGCTTCCCATGTTTACGTAGTTGGACATGTTTCCCCCCCTCCTTCGGAATTCCCCTTGGAGGCATGTGCGCGACGCATGCGCCGCTGTCGTCGCCGCCGACATTCGCGCCGGTCGGCAGAGTTATTTACCTCGTTGGCAACTGGACGACAAGCTGGAGCTAGAGGAGCAGCAGCAGCAGCAGCAGCAGCAATACTACAAAGCGCATCGTGAATCCCTCCCCGTACTAATGCGACTGCCATTCCTTCTCCCCCGGAGAAACTTGCATGTGATTTCCGTCTCTCTTCCTTGCAGCTTCTACCATCTTCGTCATCTTCCCCAGCTTCTCTCCAACTTTTCTTCCTCCTCCTCCTCATCTTCTTATTCCTCTTCCTTCTTCCCCAGCTTTATCACCCCGCGACACCCTCTTCTCTTTTCTTCTTCCTCTTCCTCCTCCTCCTCCTCCTTCTCTTCCCCCTCCCCATTATCCATTTCCTCTGTACCCAAGACATATCCTTTTTACATGTCCAAACGTTCATTTTCTCGTCTACGCGCCATTGTATCTAGAACCAAGTTGGGAAAAGAACAGAAAGTAGCAAAAATGGTTTCTCCCACTTTTGTCGGTGCCATTGACCAGGGCACAACCAGCACCCGTTTCATCATCTTCAACCGCAACGGCGAGGTTGTCGCCGTTCACCAGATTGAGTTTGAACAAATCTACCCCCAACCAGGGTAAGTTCGTATTTACCAGCTGTCGCAAACAGGCAGCGTAGGGTTTTCCTTTTCCCGAGAAGCATTGGCTTACATACCATGATCCAGGTGGCACGAGCATAACCCCGAGGAACTCGTCAGCTCCGTCGAGACGTGCATTGACGAGGCTGTCAAAGCCTTTGAGAACCAGGGCCACTCCAAATCCCAGATCAAGAGCGTCGGTATCACCAACCAGCGCGAGACCACCGTTGTCTGGGACAAAACCACAGGCAAGGCCCTCCACAACGCCATTGTCTGGACCGACACCCGTTCTCAGGAGCTCGTCCGCCGTCTAAAGACCCGGATCGGTTCCAGCGAGCTCACCGCGCGCTGCGGTCTGCCTCTCTCCACATATCCATCCGTGAGCAAACTCCTGTGGCTGCTCGAGAATGTCAAGGAGGTCAAGGCCTGCTACGATGCCGGCAACCTTGCCTTCGGTACCGTCGATACTTGGTTGACTTACAAGCTCAACGGTGGCACCGCCCGCAACATCTACGTCTCTGACCCTTCCAACGCTTCCAGGACCATGTTCATGGACCTCGAGACACTTGACTACGACAAGGAGCTGATTGACTGGTTCCGCCTCGACGCCACGAAGATCAAGCTGGCCAAGATTGTTCCTTCTGCAGACGCCGAGGCTTACGGTTCTTTGGCAAACACCTCTCTCAAGGGCTGGAAGATCACCGGCTGCTTGGGCGACCAGTCCGCCGCCCTTGTCGGTCAGAAGGGCTTCACTCCCGGCCTTGCCAAGAACACGTACGGCACCGGCTGCTTCCTCCTTTACAACGTTGGCGACAAGCCCGTCATCTCCACACACGGCTTGCTCTCCACCGTAGCTTTCGACTTCGGTCCCGGAAAGCGCGCGTATGCCCTCGAGGGCAGCATTGCCGTCGGTGGCTCCTCCATCAAGTTCCTCGTGGACAACCTCAAGTTTATCGAATCATCCTCCAAGCTCAGCGCGCTGGCCGAGACCGTCGAGGATAACGGCGGTGTCACTTTCGTCACCGCCTTCAGCGGCCTCTTCGCCCCTTACTGGATGGACGATGCTCGCGGTACTCTGTTCGGCATCACCGCCTACACGCAGCAGGGCCACATTGCCCGTGCCACCCTTGAGGCCACCTGCTTCCAGACCAAGGCTATCCTTGACGCCATGGCCAAGGACAGCGGAAAGAACCTGACCGAGCTTGCTGTCGACGGCGGCATGTGCAGCTCCGATCTGATCATGCAGGTAAGTAACCCCGAGAAGCGAGCTTCGACGTACGCAGTACGGAGTACTTCGGAAGCGGAGTAGACTGACAATTCGTTCCTTTAGACACAATCGGATCTCATCGGTATCCCCGTCAACCGCCCCGCCATGCGCGAGACGACGGCACTGGGCGCAGCCATTGCCGCTGGCATGGCCACTGGCGTCTGGGAAAACTTCTCTGACCTCGCCGATGTCAATAAGGAGGGTCGTACCATGTTCAAACCCCAGGTCGAGACTGAGGTGGCAGACAAGCGCTTTGCCAGGTGGGAGAAGGCCGTGCAGATGAGCAAGGGATGGTTGAACTAGAGAGCCTAGGAGAAGATGACTTGGGAGTTTTTCTTTCTTCTTTTTTTATTTTTGCGCTTTCTTTTTTTTAAACGTTTGGGGGGGGACATCTGTTTTAGATGATGTATGATACCACGACAAGATAAGGGAGGGGGGGCTTTTTGCTGCCCGCGGACACAGATAACAATTCAAATTTTTGACCAGATTATCTTGGTTCACTCTATGGAGTAAGTACCCCGCTCAGGTTATATAAGGGTCAGTTGGGAAGAAACGCTTGCTTTTGATGTGTGAGATAAGGGATGTATGACCTTTACAACCATCGGGGCCAATGTACCGACACTTTACGTATGATATTATGCGTCAACCGCCTACTGATAGCAAAATCAGGACCATCTCAGCACGCAAGCAAGCAAGCATCCATTTTTTCCCCCTCTTTCCCCTGCAACTCCGAGTCTTGAAAGCATCCAGCCGTGGCCCACGTGCAGACCACCCTAGTAGTAGCTCCTCTCCCATTCATTCTTATCAAGAAAGTCGTACGTTCTACCCTAATACTGCAACTGAACTTCCTTAGCTTCCGGCTCTGGGAAAGTATGTATCCTTCTCCTTGCTTCCAGGAACGGTTTCTGATAAACGTTATACTGGCGTTGGCATGTGACCAGCTAAAAATACGAGAAGATTACTACTGGTTCCAGATGATGGTAGCTTCGTAGTCATTGGTAAGCCTTTATTTTCTTTGTTAGCTCGTGGAGGTTTTTTTCTCCTTTTTTTCTTTCTTTTTTTCGCTAGATCGGGAAAGCTGGCCGAGGGTTTTTCGAAACTCGCCATACTCTCTTTTGCTTATTTTGCAGGATTTCTCATGTCAGGTCAGACCGTCTGTGATTATTTATATAATTTAGGAATACGGAGTGTTTTGTAAATGGTATTAGATATACGGAGTACGTATGGCGTAGTAGTAATAGGCGCGCATGTAGGGTATCTAGTAGTATGGTACTCCGTACTCGATGAAACCCGATAAGCTTCGGCGTAGGCACGTATACTCCGTACTACTAAGGTGTTGGAGGAGCACAGTAGGTATCTCTCCAGCCACAGCACGTGGCGTTTGCGACAGAAACTCAAAACGCCGGGCAGGTACGTTCTCGGGAATGAGAAACGGCAATTACGACATAATTTTATTCTTTTTTTTTTAACCCCCTCAATTTCTCACCGGTAATTCCTGAATAGTGACCTCATAGTTAGGTATTTCTGAATTTATAATCTGCAAATTTGCCGAAGTCGTCAAACGCAAACGACATCAGACGCAGCAGCTTACTTGGAGACGGGGATTCGACCTTTTTTTCCCTGTTACACGGAGTAGCAAAGTGAGCTCGGTTCGAAAGCGCGAATTATTGGCGAGGTTTCACGCCTGAGCTCGGACAGAGAATACCGAATCGATACCGAAGCTAGGCCACATCCTTGGGGGGTCTTTACTTCATACAGCCGCTTGACACCCTTTGACAGCCACACAGCCCGGCCGGGCGCAGAGTTAGCAGCGCGACGGACCACCCCGGAGTGCTCCCGAAGCCACTGCGTCTCGGGCCTGAGGAGATACGATCTAAGGGTTGCGGGTATGTGAGCGTGTGCGTGAGAGCGAGAGAAGTCATCCAGACACGCGCGCACGCCGTAGCCGAACGTCGTTTTGTGACTAAAAAGCAATCCATCCTACATGGATCGGGCCTTTCCACAGCCAACCATGTGTTGATCATCAGTGTGAAGGAGGGAAAAGGAAAAAAAGAAAAAAGGGAGGAAACAAAAGAAAGAGGAAGAGAGGAAAGACCGTCTCTATAGAGACTTATTTTACCTTACTCATTCTTATGAGGCGATACCCCAGCTAAAGCCAATTTTTTTTTCTCCTCTCCAAGGAAAGAAAAAAAAGACCATATTCTCTTTCTCCTCTATTTGGTTCTAGACCCATTCATCCCAAGTCAGTCTCGCGACAGCATACCGAGTTATATGGGGAAAGTCTAGAGGAGGAAGACAAAGACCACGTTCCTCCCATCTGCACCTCCGACTACTCCGTACTAGGCTCCCAATCACATCATCTGGGCAAGGAGAAGAGAGAGAGAGATAAGGCCCATCCTGTGCGACTTTTGCTCGGCGCGGCCTAGTTAGCGAACAAATCTCACGATAATGGCGGAGACGAAGACGCCTCCACAGTCTACGGCCGAGGAGGATGTTAACTCGGCGTTCAGTCAGGATGAAGGGTCAACTGATAATGAGCCGGCCCACAACACCTCGGCCGGACCCCCGAGGAAACGCAAGAGGGAGAAGTATGAGAAGACATCGTGAGTCCTACCTATGTGCACTGATCCCAGCACCATGTTCGCTCAGACCCCCCCCCCCCCCCCTTTCATCCGCACGTTGCCCTTCCCTCGCTTGTTTGTCATCAAGGCACACCAATCCAGTCATGGTTCTGGACGTCAAGGAGAGAGGCGGTGTTGCGGGCCAGCGATACAGGAAGCTCGGTGTAGCTGACCCGGTGTTGCAGATGCGAATTATGCAAGGCGCGAAAGGTCAAATGTGACCGCAAGGAGCCCGCCTGCTCGTGGTGCGCCCGTCATAATCGACAGTGCGTTTACCTCGAAAGGCAAAAGCCTGGGAGCCGCATCGGGTTCGCGTTGGAGCTCGAGGCTAAAGTGAACCGCATCGATGCTTTGCTGCAGGCGCTTGGTAGACGTGTCGAGGAGCACATCGACTCCCACGACCGCAGCTCCATCATCCAGCATCCATCACCTACTGTCATTGGCAGTATCGGTTCTACCCAGGGCGATGGCCAACAACAGAGTGCTTACAGTGGCGGGCCACCGGTCTCAGCTGGCACGCCCTCGTCTCAAGGGATAGCGTCTTACGCTGCCACTGCTCCGTTCTGGTCCGGGAGTGAAACCACGGAGGTCTCGCACTTTGGTACATCAGCATCAACAGCATCTGGATCAACTCCGCAACAGCAATTGAACAGCACCTACAATGCCCCGACATCAGCACCCAACGTTCCCGGATTCCGTCGACCGACTCTGGGGCCACAATCCGGACTGGCGGATCTGCCGCCCCAGGACATTGTCTACAGCTTGGTCGACCTATACTTCAAACATTGCAACACTTGGTGCCCAATCCTCGACCGCAAGTCTGCATTCGGTATCTTCTTCGGTTCGACATCTATGAACGAGGCCAACAAGGTTTTGTTGCATGCCATTGTAGCATTGACCTTGCGCTTCCTCAAGGACCCTCGACTGTCTCCCGAATCCAAAGCACACTATCATGCGGTGTCGAAACGAACGGTTCAGCTATATGCCATCGAGAACAGCAACGTGGAGGCTGTGAGGGCCATGGTCATCCTCTGTCTCGATGAGCTGGGCAGTTCAAACGGGCCCAAGTCATGGAGCATCCTATCTAGGCTGATACAGAATGTACGACACCTTGATCTTTGTGAAGAGAGCAGAGTCTTCCTCGCCACTGACGAAGAAAACCTGGCTCGCACCGAAACCCTGTCCCGAGTCTTGGCCGGCAGGCCACAGTCCTGGATTGAAGATGAAGGCCGGAGAAGGATAGCCTGGATGGTCTACCTTCTGGACAGATATACCACGGTAGCATCCGGGACCTTTGACTTTATGCTCGACGAGCGTAGGATGCACAGGGTCTTGCCTTGCTCATACGACCTCTTCTCCCGCAACGTGCCCGTCGAAACGCAGGTATTGTCTCCAGCGGGTGATCAGAACAGCGGGGAAACCGGCGACAACTATATCATAACGAAACCCGACAACCTAGGCAGCTTCGCTTACCATTGCCAAATACTGCGCATCCTCAGCAGGGTGCACGAATTCCTCCGGACACCGATCGACGTCACAAACGCTACAGATATGGCGGAGTGGCGCAACAAATATAATTCTCTCGACGCGTCCCTCACCGGTTGGCTGTCAGGTCTACCGAGCGAGTACAGTAAGATTTCGTCACTCTGCCACTCAGATCCAGCCAGCCGAGTGGCCAACTGGTTCATGTTGCATAGCGCCTACGTTGTTGCTGTGGTGCGCTTGCACTCAGCCGCTGCGTACCCGACGGTGCGCTCACACTACATGGTCCCAAGTCGGTATGCGATGCAGCGTTGCCTCTCTGCAGTGCAAAGCCTTGGGGATATTGCAAGGGACGTGTACGAGGCCGACGGGCTGGATCTGCTGGGACCGCCCTTCGCCATGGCGCTCTGGGTTGCGTCGAGGCTGCTCATCGTCGACGCGGCCACGACCGGAGGTCCAGTCGATCCCAAGATCGACTTTTTGGTAGAGACGCTCCGTCATGTGGGCCAGAACTGGGAGCTTGCGCACAAATACGCCGACATCATCACGAGAGTGGTCCAGAGAGGTAGGCAGGACGACAATAACAACGGAGGCAATGTCAAGATGGGCTTTGCTTCGATGCGCAGAAGCGCGTTTGACCTGGTCATGCTGACCTCGTCGGTTCGGCACTCCGGCCTGGAGCCAGCTTCAACACAGGTCACCTCACTCGCCGAGCTGGACAACATTGACGTATTCGAATTCTTCAACTATCCGCGCGGCACACCCGGCAGGGCCGTAGAGGCTGGCACCTGTCAGTCGACGCTGATGTCTAACGGGCCGGACGGCGTAGTCGTCAACGGCATGCCGGATCCCGAGTCGGATTGGCTACGGTACAGAGCGCCGTATCAATAGGAGTTGGGGATGGCAGTATCGGCAGGGGACCTCGGGGGTCTATACGATATCATGCCTATCCGATGAAGAATGCGTCCGATAAGATGTGGGGCGGAAGTGACAGAAGCCGGATCGCGAGCTAATATGCTTTGAGTTACTGCGCGTGTAATGGTCAAAGCTGGGGGAAAGCGTGTGCGTTTGGCCTCTCGACGCGACGGACACGGCTTGACACGTGTAATTAGTCGTGCTCCAAGGAGAAAGTCGAATCCTCCAGGGCCCCACGGGTCCGGAATACTAAGGGGGTTTCTGGGCCACGAGTATCGGCGAATACGAAAGCGAGGGAGGTAGGGTCGATTATTCGTTTTTAGTGTAAGGAAACGAGCGTGTATGGTCACGATAGCGAGGGGTAGATGTTTCTTGAAAAAACAATGTTGATACCAATACCAATACCAATACCAAAAGGGGTTTTTCTTTGCTCTTCTCGTACCTTTTATATCCAAGACGCTGAAATGTATACAGATTGATGGATGTTTTTTATTGTTTCTTCTTCTTTTTGATTGACTTGTTCATACATAGTCCGAGACGAGTCGGTAGGGCTGACGCAACCGCTTCTTCAACATCGCGAACCCCGCTGACACGGAGGCCCCACGGCGAACGGCTCGAAAATGACAGTACGCAGTGACCATCCTCCTCCCATTGCTCGCTCGTGTACTCCGTAAATTAGGATAAAAAAGAAGGTCCCGCTATTTCGTTCTCTGTACTCCGTGCTGCTCAGCATGAAACGGGATCACTCTTAGGACGGAGTACTCCGTTCCATGGCTTTGGGTTGGGTTGACAATTAAATAGTCTCGATCGGCGGGTTATGCTTAGCGCGTCCGAGACCCTGGAAAAAAAGCCAAAGTTCTAAACGGCTTTTTTTGGTACATAGTAAGAGAGAGGAAGAGTGAGTGAGAGAGGTGAGGCTTTGCTCCCCGGTAAGCACTAAATTACTTATATAAAAGATGGCATTCACTCCTTGATCTCACTGCTTTGGTCCCCTTCGACTCTCGGTGGTTCCCGTCTTTCTGGTTCTTTCTTCTCTTTCTTTCTTTCTTTTCTGAGTTTCATACATCTTATACACGACGCTAGAAGAAGGGTTATCCCAACAAGCAAAAGGGTCCCTTAATAAACAAACAATGTCGAAGAAGAAGAGTTCGAACGGGGCGGCAACCAAACGCCCCGAGGGTGTAAAGGTCATACCCCTGAGCTTCCGGGACCAGTACAACCCCATCGACAAGATCCGCTCGCTGCTCTTCTTCGTGGTGCGGCGGAGGCTGGACGAGGGGCTCATGAGGCGCTCGCTCGACAGGCTGATACGGGAGCACGTGCCCATCCTGGGAGCGCGGCTCGAGACGGCATCGTCCGGCCCTGACGGCAGCGGCGGCAGCGGCGGCAGCGGTAGCGGCGGGGGGCTGGAGTATCACCTGCCGGAGAAGGGGTTCCCCGAGGGGTACAAGCTGTTCGAGTGGTCCAGCGAGACGGTGGGCAAGACCTTTGCCGAGGCGGGCGTTCTGCCCCCGACCCCGGCGGAGCGAAAAGAAGAAGAAGAGACGGATGCCGAGAAGAGGAAGAAGAAGAAGAAGATTGTCGAGTTCTACCCGTCCGTGCCGGAGATGGAGGCGCGCTGGACCCCCTCCTCGTGGCCCCGCGAGCGCAGGCAGGAGCGCCCCGGCTGCGCGCTGCTCCTGGTGCACCTGACGCGCTACGCCGACGCCACGGTGGTGAGCACCAACCTGCCGCACGCGGTGTCGGACCAGAAGGGCTACGCGGCGCTCGTCGAGGCGTGGATCGAGGTCATCAAGGGTCTCAAGCCGAGGCCGTTCCTGGACCTGCCCCCCGGCGCGCTCATGGGCGATCTAGAGATCCCGGTCGCCGAGATGAAGAAGAGGGATCCTAGGGGGGTGTACAGGATCACGAGTAGGAAGGAGAGGGCGAGGACGGCGCTGGGGTTCGCGCTCGAGGTGGTGACGAGGCCGAGGGAGGTCAGGAGGACGCTAGTTCTTGACGAGGTCTTGGTTTCGAGGCTGAGGGATAAGTTTAATAGGGAGATTGCGGAGGGGGAGGAGAAGCAGGAAGGTGATGGTGATGGTGGTGGCGGTGGGGTGAAGGTTACGAATGGCGATGTTATCACTGCTATACTTCTCAAGGTGAGGCCCTTTTTCTTTTTCTTTTTCTTTTCCCCCCCGCCTGTTTCCGCCCGAGGCTTTAGTAGTTTTTGACTCTTCCTCTGGAGCTGACAGGGTTTCCTCGACAGTTTGGCCACCTCGACCGGCAGAAGCCCAAAATGATCACCCACAGCGCGGCCGTCAACCTCCGCGGCCGCCACCCTTCCCTCCCGGACTCGCCCTCGTCCGTCCCTTACCTCCACAACGCCGTGACCTACCTGGTGGCGCGCTTCCCCGTGAGCGCCTCGGCGCCGCGGGCCCGCGACGTGGCCAGGCGCAACCGCGAGGCGACGCTCGAGGCCGTGGCGCCGCCGCGCGCGGAGAGGGGGCTGGCGGTGATGAGGGAGATGGCGAGGAGGGGGTACATGATTCACATCTGCGAGCCGGGGGAGCTGAGCTTCGCGCTGACGAACTGGTGCGGCGCCTGGCGGGGCATCGACTTTTCGGCCGCGGTGGAGGGGGGAGGACCCCCGGCGGTCGGTGACGAGGGTGGTGGTAACGCTGTTAATGGCGGCGAGGGTAGCGGTGCTGTTGGCGACGGGGAGCCGGTGACGCCCCCCGAGCCTGAACCTGCGGTGCCCGGGGCCGCGCCGCTGGTGTTTGGGCACTCCTTGGAGCGAAGCCAGCCCCTCCAACGATGTGAGTTTTCCCCCCTTCCCCTTCCCTTTCCCTCTCCCTATATACCGCAACCCGGATCCCTTCTGCTGCGAGAAGTGAGGTGTATCATGCTGACGCGTGCGACAAAGTCAACTGCCAGGTCATGTGCAAGGCCGACGGCGGGTACTGGGTCGACTTCTCCTGCAGCAGCAAGAACATGGCGCTGATAGAGGCGCTGCTGGAGAAGGATCCGGGGCTCGACACGCTCTAGGTCTCTCACTCTTCTTTTCTTTATACCGATTAGAACAAAGGGGGGTTGGAGAGTTTGCGAGTGGTGTAATGCTCGAAAGGAGGACGAGGAGGACGAGGAGGACGAGGAGGTGCGATGCATCCTTCGTGCCGCTGTATTACTATACATTGCAGTGCCACTACTACTACTAGTAGCATTGATATACCTTTTGACGCTTAACAGATAATGTCCAATGCTGTTTTGTTTACAGCGCAGATACATCGTTGTTAAGGCATACGGGGTGCCATTGGCTGACGGGGCTTTTGGTACAAGTGACTTTATAAGGGAGCCTCTTGCCTCGGTGACGTTGGTTCTTGCCTGGAAGAAGAGGCAGAAGAGGCAGAAGAGGCAGAAGAGGCAGAAGAGGCAGAAGAGGCAGAAGAGGCAGAAGAGGCAGAAGAGGCAAGAGAGGCCTATGGCAGGTGTAACCGGAAGGTCCTCGAAGAGCCCCGTGATGCCAACCCAACTACAACGTACGCCGACAATGGATTTTCATTACTGCTAGTAATACCACTGGTCCTCATCGCCACGAGCGGATTTGTTATCGCGATAGCAACAACCGTCTACTCCGTACGGCGGTTCATTCTGTACAGATTGGTCCCCCTCGACTTCCCCTGCCAAACTAGCATCGGAAAAGGTTTGAGAATCCTGTTAATCACGACGACATGCGGCTTGTCCCCCTGCCTCCCCACCGCAAACAAAGCTTTGATCGTCTCCTCCGCCCTGGGACATGTTATTCTTAACAAAAAGCTCCTCTTTTGTTCACCTACTATGTAATCGGCGAAAACAACAGAACCTCGTCAACCCCGACCTTTCTGGAGGGGCGGGGGATAAAACAAAGCCGTCGTACGCATGTCCAGCACAGGGGGTTTGTTACGGAGTCTTTGCACTCTGCATGTCGATCCCCCCTCCTCGCAGGGCCTCTTCGCCGGGCCTGAAACGGGACATGCGGCAAAACGACGACGTCTCGTTTGCCGCCCGCGACACGAATGGTGTCGCACCACCGAGACTCAGAAACTTCCGAATAGCCGATTGAAAGAAATGAGGAAGAAAAAAAATGCTACAGATCAGAAAGAGGAGGGGGCACTGTTTTTCTTGGGTCTTTTTTTGCTTGCTTGTGTTGGGAAAATGCCCAAACAGGTTGGTTCGACCCTTTATCTTGGCGATCTAGGTGAGACGAAGGGTGTTTGTGTAAGTGTGCGAGACACGAGTGATGGGTAATGGCTAATACTCCGTGCATGGGGTAATGACAGTATGTATATACAGATACTCAGTATATGAAGCACGCTCGACCTCACAACCTCTTGGGAACTAATGAGTTGACCTCGCTTTTCCTCTTTTCTTTTTCTTTCTCTCTTTGTTTCTCCATTTTCCATCTTTCACCAAAAAAAGAAAGAAAAAAAAACCAGCCGGGACTGTACTTCTTTTCTCAGCTTACATTTAATTCAACTCCCCATTCCCCTTATTCTTCCCCCTTTTCTTTTGCTATTATTCGTTGGCGGGTTCAACCGAAAAGATGCGTGAGCAAGATATGTCGAATGTATCTCCACGCCAAGGCACCCGCGAAAAGCGCCCTAGGTACGTTCATAAACCGAACCGAATCGACACTCTTCTCCGAATTTCCACTTACACGTCGGCTCCAGATTCCGACGCACCAGGACGATAACAAGAGGAAAAGATACTATCCGTGCCCGCGTTGCAAACCCCCAAGATGTCCCACCACCACCACCACCACCGTCCGAGCCGGACTCGGATGCGGATTCGGACCCCGAATCGTCAGACTCCGAAGCTGAGGGCGACGAGTCCGACGAGGACGACTCGGGAGACGAGGATGATGGCGACGAGATCCCCCCGCCGGGGCCTACCGCCGAGGATCCCGCGCAGCCCGCGCCGACGAGCATAGGCGATACCCCCGCCGCCCCGCAGAGCACATTGCTCACGGTAACCTCCACCGGCGTACCGGAGACTACAACCGCGCCATCGGATGAGGGCGCCATACCAGACCTCATCCTACCATCCATATCTTCCACGCTCTCAGACGAGGCAGGGTCAGAACCTTCCACAGGTAGCGATGGGGACGTCGCCAACACCGACGAGTCGAATCAGGGTTCCGCCGGCCCGAACAGGGGGAAAGACGCCGGCATAGCGATAGGAACGCTAGGTAAGTCTTTCCTCTTCTCCATGCCATTTGCCACATGGTCTTTCTATACGAAGTGCGTACTAACATAGCCTTCCTTTTATCATAGCCGCCGTGGCATTACTGGTCGCTTTAGGTATTCTCCTCTACCGCCGCCGCCGGAAGCAGAAGCAAGACGCCAATGACGGCCCGTTCGTACCCTTGGGCGGGGAAAAAGGGGGCCCTCCTGACAGATTCGAAACCGGCGTCGGCGTTGGCGGTAACCCCAGCTGGGACCAGCTCATGATCTCCAGGACGCGCGAGCTCAACAACGCCCCAGCGCAACCGCAACCGCAACAATCGCAACAACAGCGTCCCACCTCGGATTACGGATACTGGCTCGCCCAAGAGGACAAAGAAACGATGGCACCGGCCGTGCACAACCGCTCCGTGAGCTCCCTGTCCGACAACAACGCCGACGGCCCCGGACCGCAGGACAACTACTGGCCGTCCCGCACATCGCTGTCCCCCCCGCCCCCACCTCCGCCTGTCGCCGCCGCCGCCCCGCCGCGTCTGGACATATACCCCCCGGGCCAGGTCCCCATCGACCACTTCCCCCGGCAGTCGGTAGCGCAAAGCGTGGCGACGGACACCACGGAGTCGACGTGGAAGACGTGGGGTTTCCCGCAGAAGCGAGAAAGTGGGGGGAGGCAAGGCTGGAGGCAGAGGTTCCTCAGTTGAGAGATCGGGTTACCATAAGGGGGGAGACAAAGGATTACTAGACATGGGATTACTAGATGGCTCTCTGCTTTCGGTATCGAAGAAAGGAGGTAGGGGAAGAAAGAGGTATATATACCAACTATTAGAACAGTGACTCCGGGGCATAACCCAAAGCCAGGGCACCTACACTATCTTTAATACCATTATTTATTTATGAGGACGGAAAATAAGAGGCAAGCAAGCACACGTAAGGGACGGGTGTAATTTCTGAATCATTCTTTTTTATACCATAATAAAATTACTCTCGAGATGCAGAGGTTAGAAAACCCCGACTCTTGTAAGCACCATGTTGCATGTTGCACGTTCTCTATACGCATCCAAAAACGTAAAAAAAATAAAAATAAAAAAAAGACATTCTAGCTTCCCTGTCTAGCAGCCCCCGCCGCTTGGAGAGGCCGCACGCATATGCAGGTACACACTTCTTCATGGGTATAATATATATGTATATGTACATTCGTATCAATGATGACGGAAAATAAGGGAAATGAGAAAAAAGAAAGGAAAGGAAAGAAGAAGAAAAAAAAAGAATCAAGTAATGGAATGGTCAGGGTGTCACACCCGCGTCTCCTCGAAAAGGAGGAAAAGCAATGACACTTAGTTCTTCTCGCTGACGAGGGGGCCCTCGCTGTGCTGGGCGGCGGGGCGATGCTCCTTGTCCGAGATCTCGCTGGCGAACTGATACAGCGGGGGGAAGGGCTCGACGTCGCGGCCCATCCACCTGTTGGCGTACCAGGGCAGCTTCTTCATGTAGTAGCCGGCGTGGTCGCGGTTCCTGACGGCGAAGACGCTGTCGAGCTCCTCGAGGGTGAGGCCCTTTGTCTCGGGGAGCATGAAGTAGCAGAAGACCCAGCCGAAGAGGTTCCAGGCGGCATACCAGCAGAAGGCGCCCGTGTTGCCAAAGGCTGTGACGAGGGCGGGCCAGGTGAAGGCGATGATGAAGTTGAAGCCCCAGCAGATGGCCGTCGACGACGACATGCCGATGTCGCGGATGTGCAGGGGGAAGGCCTCGGCCGAGTAGGTGAAGGGCACGGGGCCCTCGCCGGGGGAGTAGACGGCCATGAAGAGGTAGAGGCCGGTGGTGACGCAGCCGAGGCGGGCCTTGGACTCCTGGCCCTCGTCGATGAAGAAGGAGAAGCCGGTGAAGAGCAGGCAGGCGGCCATGAGGGGGAAGGTGGTGAGGAGCAGGTTGCGCCGGCCAAAGGTGTCGATGGTGTAGACGGCGGGGATGGCGAAAATCCAGTTGATCAGGCCGTTGCCCATGGAGGCGAGGAGAGCCTGGGACTGGGAGAAGCCGGCGTTGAGGAACATGGTGGTGGAGTAGTAGGCAATGACGTTGACACCGCAGAACTGCTGCATGAACTGGGGACCAAATAGTTAGCTACAACATCGACTGAAAACGAAAGGTAGAATTTGCTTACCATGCAGAACCAAGCGGACTGAGCAGCGCGACGGTTACGGCGGACGGTGAAGAACTCGGAAGCCTTGCGGTTGGCGTTGTTGACCTGCTCAACCTCGAGAAGCTTGAAGGCGTAGTACATATCGCGAGTGGCCTGGACAGGGGAGCGGCGAAGGCGCCTGGTGGACTCGTAAGCCTTGTCGAAGCGGCCCTTCTCCATGTACCAGCGAGGCGACTCGGGGCAGAGGTAGACCTGGACCATGACGAAGAGCGGAGGGATCGAGGTGGAACCAAGCATCCAGCGCCACTGGGTGTTCTCGCCGAGGAAGTCGGTGTTCTGGAAAGCGACCGAGGCAACGTAGCCCAGGCAGATGCCAAAGGCAGTCCACATCTGCCACATCATGGTGAGGGCACCGCGAATGTTCTTGGGAGTGCACTCGGCCGAGTAGACGGGGGTGGTGGAAGACTTGGCGCCGACGGCGAAACCGAGAGCGAAACGGGCGATGAGGAGGTTGGCGTAGGAATCAGCGGCGGCCATCCAGAAGCCGGTGATGACGGAGATGGCGCAGGAGAAGAAGATGGTGAAGCGACGGCCACCAATCTTGTTGAGGATGGGGTTGGTCCAGCACCCGATGAGGGCAGAGCAGAGATAAGGGGCACCGTTCATGAGACCACGCATCTCGTCCGTCTGAATGTCGAACGTCTTGTAGTAGTACTCCTGGGCACCGTTGACGGCAGTCTGGTCCATGCCCTGCACAATGGCAGAACCGGCGCACAGCAGGCAGAGGAAGTAAAGGGCAA
The DNA here is from genome assembly GCA_026184415.1 of Trichothecium roseum. NCBI lineage: Eukaryota > Fungi > Ascomycota > Sordariomycetes > Hypocreales > Trichothecium > Trichothecium roseum. Next base: position 1,178,290 of record CM047948.1, read on the forward strand.
AGGGCTGGTCCCACTTGTTAGCCTCCTCGCGGCGGAGGAAGGCCTTTTCCTCCTCGGTAATGCTCTCGATGTTCTCGAACGCCCCGGGGCTGTTGTTGACCTGAGCCAAGAGGGCTCCCTTGCGGAAGTCCTCGCGGTGGTCAACGAGGTTCATCTGCTCGACAAATCTGTCGACGTCGGCGAGGACCTCCTCCGTGGTCATGCCGGCCAAGGGGTTGCGGAGGAGGGCCGCCGTGGAGGCGCGGCGACCGCTCAGGATCGAAGCCTTGCGACCGTCGGGGCCAGTCGAGGGCTTCTCGTCGTTCGAAGTGCCATGGCTGCTGGAGTGGGGGCGCTCGGCCTCTTCAGGAGCCTCGACGTCGGTACGAGGGGGAGGCATGATGGCGATGTGCGAGTGTATTATTCAATAAAAGGGGCGTATAGAAGAAGAGTAAGAAGGATCAGATGAGTGTCCCGACGAAAGACTCTCGGTGTTGGGTTTATTATATCTCCAAAAACACCTGTCTCCTTTGATGCTGCTATCACCGTCACCCGCAACGAGTGGTTCCGCCTTTCCTGGTAATAAATAGTCCCAAACCACGTGCTGGATTATGTTTAGGGTTTAAAAACCGGAGAAGGGATGGAGGGGAAAAAAGGAGGAGAAGCGGGATGAAGAGTTGGGGGGAGGAGGAGAAGATATACGTTCCAATTCCTCTTCTTTTCCTTCATCCCACACATAGGGGTATGGTCTTTCTCTTCCGCTTCCCCCCCCTCAAAGTATTCTAGCCAAGCCTTGAGAGGTGGAGGACCAGGCAGGCTTCCAATTGTCGAGTTTGGCAGAGAGCATGGGGGGGGGAGGATGAAGAGGAGGGGGGGTGTGTGGCAGGATCATATTCCCTCCTCGTCTCTTGGACTCTGGGCTCCTGGTCCATTCTTTGCCTTCTGGGGGAATCGTGGAGCGTGGAGAAGTGGAGCAAGTACGGAGTAGTAAGAGGAAACTTTGGACGGTTGCTGCTCGAGAGGGTGATGGTGTGAGTGCCTGATGCGTACGATGTACATTTGGTCAAGGGCAGAGCAGTGCGTCGTTGAGACATTGCGAGGTGGTGATAGAGTGACGACAGGGGTGGGCAGAAGGCTGACTTTCCCCCTGCGGCTGCAGTGCCTTGGGTAGGTACGGATTATGGATACAGTGGAATAATCCCCGCCCACCACGCACTGTAGCCGGGGGTGGTTCACTGGCCGGGGGGGGGGGGGTTTGTACCGGCAGTGGACAGCGCTAGCGCAGATGCAGACACCTCAAGTTCGATCGTGACGACATCGCACTGTCCATACCTCGCTAACAGCAGTCGTGCCTCGTCTGCACACGGTGCTGCGAGTGAGTACTCCGCTGAAAGGATACAATCATCAGTCCTTGCGCGTCTCCCAAGTGCACTGGCTAAGCACACTGGCTCTCCTGGAGGGCGTGTCTTCGTCTTGGCTTCGCTTGCGAATGCATAGGAGTAATCCGCCTGTCCCAATTTACCAGACATTCCCAAAATCTCCCAACTCGCGTGGCACACGGCCTTGAACTCCCACCTTGTTTGAGTTTAATTTTTAACGCGTATCCGTTAATCTCGTGTGCCACCACACGAACTGGCAGTTTCAACCCATTTCTCCGGCCATTGAGAGCGGGAGGGAGAGAATAACTTCCGTAACAGACTGACCGGGCTTCCCTCCCCCCCCCCCCCCAAAAAAAAAAGGTACGCTGGGCCAGCCCTGGTCCAAAACCACCCCTCCTTTACCTCAAGGCTGGCTGCAAGGCCGCCGGCAGTCAACTGCTTACATACGGGGTACCTAGGTATGTACGGAGTATTATGGTATTCCGCAGCCCTTTTTGTGAATAATCCTAGTCGCTTTTTTCTCTCGCTCTTTTCTTGGCTCTATGACGTCTCAATGAGCCAGTTTCTGCCATCCTTTAACCACGGATGCTTCATCCCATACTCTGTGCTCCGTACTCCGTAACCGGAAGAACATTCAGGACAGAAGCGGGTGTCTTCTTTCTCTTGACCAGAGAACCATCAACCTTACAAAGTAGCGGCACTAACCGCAGAGCTGGTACGGAGCACCTACAGATCGTCTTCTCAAACAAGCCGCTCCAGTTTTGTCCGCGCCTCGTGGTACTGCACAACGTCGATTTTCTCACAACAAAAGTCGATTTTCTACTCCTCCGTACATACTCCTAAAAAAAAACAAGCCAACAAGGCCCGTTGGATGGTCCAAGTTTTTGTTGGTGCCTGCTCAAGATGGAGAAGTTGCAAAACACGCGAACGCAGCCTTATCCCCGTCAGTTCCCCAGTGCCTCTTCTCCCCTCCCTCCAAGCAAATCAGCAATTGGTAAATGCCCGCGCGAATGTGGGTTTTGCTGTTCGGCCTGTCCGTGCAATACCTGAGATGGAGGAGAGGATCAAGGGCGTCTCCGTACAACACAGTGCACAGTACCGATTACCGATTACTCCGTAGGTAAGGTTGATAAAAGGAGGGAGGGGGAGGCCCCACAATACAAACGAAGCAAATAAACTTTCCGCGGTAGCTAGCAAGTATGCTTCAAGCGTAAGCATATTTTCTCCTTACTACTGCTTTGTGCTACGGCAGGGAACGCTAGAACCTCTTTGCATGCACTACTCTACGAAAACCCCTTTCCAACCTTTGACTGCTATTACTGCTCAGACACCACTCTCGGGGCCGAAAGGTACATACATGGAACAGTGCCATGAATCTGGTTACTTTTGTGGATGAGCCAAGATCTTATCTCCCCGCCCAACACTGTGTGTGCGCGTCCTTTGCCCAGGCGCCATATTCGCGTCTTGGAGTGCAGAGTACGGAGTACAATGCTAGATCTGCTAAAGAGAGACAACAGAGTTTCAAGTAAGCTTAACATGATGGTTGCTTTCTCCCGAGCCTCAAGGGCCCATCTCTGCCGTGTGCCTAGGGGGTCGTAGCGTCCCTGTAGCGGGCGTCTACTCCTCCGCAGAGGGAGAGAGAGGGTATCCGATTCCACCAACCTTTTTTTCCCCTTTCCAACGCCTTTCTTTTCCAATTCACCTTCTCTTGCTGCTGGCTGTTTGTATCTACTATGCACTTACTATTACTACTTGGCGATTGCCATTGCACCGCTGCTCCGGAGACAACCTTGGCACGCCAAATCCGCCCAGAGCACACAACCCATGCCTCTATGCCTTGGCCAGCCCGCCATCGAGTCCTTCTTTCTTGGCGCAAAGGCTGCGATCGTCATTAGCCCTTTTTTTTCTTTTTCCCCATGACGTACGGAGTGTGCGAAGCCATCCATTTGATGTGTGCGAATCCTCCGCCCACCCAAAAAGTCATTTTTCGCACATAGGGGCAATCGGGTTTTCGGTCTTTTTCTTGCCTACGGAGCATTGTCCTCCATAATGTTTCTTACTCGGGCTTTTTTTCTTTTTTTTTTCTTTTGGAAGAAGGGTTTTTTTCTACTGCTAGTGTTATGCTATCGCTTGTCCCTTTGCTGATTACCTACATGTCCTACCCAAACACAAAAATATACATCTTTTATCCAAGGAAATACTGTCACTGCCAGTGAAAGCGTAACAGTAAACCTCGTCCCCGGCCACCAGCCCTCCTGCAATAATAATAGACCGGCCAAGGGCTAGTGGGATTTTTAAAAGGCTTACAGCAGATCCCACCACGACACTACCATACCCTACTAGACAGGCAGGCCGGCGAGTCCATCGCTCCCCGCTGACACTCGCCGGGCTCTTGTCCTTGACACTTCCTTTGGCCCCATGTTGTTTCCGCCTTGCACATGCACAGCTGGGAACGATGCCCGTAGTAAAGCTCCAACTGCCCCCTGCTCTTGGGCGCTGTCTTTTTCTACACCACTCCCGGCTGCTACCCTATATGGGGGCCTCGCCTTTGATAGGCGCTCCCACTGAAAGCCTCCTTTAACTATGTATACATATCGTTGATAGTCTCAAGAATAACGCAAATATAGATTAGGTGAGTGCTGTAACGCCTGCGTCGCTACCAACTAATTGCAAACATAACAATTCTATTCTTGCCGATTCTCTTAGATAGCATGTCCATGCGAAGTACTCCGTACGGAGCGCGGCCTGTCTCAATTAAAAATCGACGCACACCATCGGCATAACCTCCAGTGTTCGGACTTCCATACAGTGTTCATCACAGTATCACTCGAGGCCTAAACCATGTCCTTGGTGGAGACGGAGTGGGTAGGGTGTGCGTGTAAGAAGCAAACGACTTGTAAAGTCGTAGCCGTGTGGAACCGCCATCATCAAGCCCCCGTCCTTGAAGGAGGAGAAGAACAAAAACAAACTCGGGCTTTGTCTTGGAGTACTGGTTTCATTCTCATGTGGCCGTCGATCAGAGCCACGGGAGGTTCACAGTAGACAGGTAGACAGGAAAGAAATCGAGGAAATTGGATCCCGCAATCAGAAAAATTAAAAAAAAAAAACCGCCCCAACACCATGAGCACTCCGTACCAGTCCTCGGGCGCGCCTGTTGACATGGAACTTTGACAGACAGCGAGCTTGCATCCGGACCTGAATATCCAGCCTCGCAGTTCCTCATCTCCAGCGGTGGAACTGGATATGCTAAAGTCCCAAGGCCTCCCCCCTCCTTCTCGCACGCGCGGAACAGCAGCCCCTGGACCATCTTCTAAAAAGGAACCTTGTTCGTGCTGCTTTGCTACGAAACAAAGAAGGCTAGATGCTGAGCGTGACCGCCCCTTTCTTTTGTTCCCGCATTTTAGACAACGTCCCTTGTTTGAGAGGGACCCGACGCGAACCAGAATCTGGGAGATATTCTGGTAGCATCGCGGGTTCCCCGTGGTCGAAGCTGGGGATTCTGTCCCGAGCGTTTTTTTCCCCCTTTCCCCAACTTTTGTCTTCTTACACCGCCCTGGTTCCATATTTCAAGGCAACAGCAAAGAAGAAGAAGATATGCCACTACGCCGTAAAAGATGAGATCCTCCCGGACGCCCGACTACGAAGCTCCGTCTGTACGGAGCGCGTTACGTGGTAGTACGTTCAAGCCCGGCCGTGCCGGATCACCCCCACGGCCACGGCTGAGAACAGATCGAGGCGAAAATGATACTTGCTCCAAAGAGGGAGGAGGCGGGCAACGGCAAGCCAACTGGCGTGTCAGGCTTTCCCGCCATCCCGCGTTTATACTGCGAGGGTGATTTTCCGGCAGAAGAAAAAGAAGAAGGTATAAAAAATAAAAATAAAATAAAAAAAGGAAGCTTGTGCTTTCGCCGGGTGTGCCACTCGGACCACCTACGCGCGGCGCCTTGTGCAGGGGGGTTTGAATACTAACTATTAAGCATTAAGCATAATACAGCCTACACGTTTTTTTTTTGGTCCTTTGGAGGAGAGCCCTGCAAAGTTGGCAGGGGAGCTTTATTACCGGCCAGCGACGACAGTACTGCGTAATCCGTACATAGGCATGTTCGAAGGCCAGCGAATGGAGTCTGGGTGCATCTTGACAGCCTGCGTTTGTGGTTTGTGATACTCTTCTTCCTCAAAAAACTGTATAGTACACCTCCGACGAACAACCATCATCGTCTCGCCTATCCACAGAGTTCTGACCCTGGTTATGCGTGGCGTCATGTCGAGGTTGAGCCCACAGCGGCATGAGGGCATCCCAAGATTATGGAGTAGGATGCCCTCTTCCTCCCCTCTCCCTCCTCCCCATCAACGGAGAGGAGGAGGAGGGCAGCCATCCTGTATTGGAGCCAGGACGATCAGGCCTGCGGCGTGATGGGTTCGAGTCGCAGCTCTGACAACCCCTCCTTTTTGTTTCTGCGAATAGGCTCAGTTTGCGACTGTTGATGTATGTGGGGGGTGGTGCGCCATTAAGCTTTTGTCGGCAACGGTACGGCGTATGCATGCATAGTACGGAGTATTCGGGCGTGAGCAGAAAGGAAAAAAGCCTCCATGAAGCGTGGTTCGAGAAGGAAAAGAAAAATGAACCTAAAGCAAGCAAGTACACTAGAAAGAATACATTCATGGATGCCAGCGAGGCTCTACGTGTGGAGGGTGTACCCCCCACTCACCCACTGCAGCAGCAGCAAGCTTTCGCCGGCAGCCCGCCGTAGGCCCCCCTCCGCACGCCGTGGGAACGCCCGTTACTGGTGAATTTTCTTGGTGCCTACGTCGCGGGCTCCATCAGCTACAAGGCAGCAGCGAAAGTGCAACGGGGGGCGGGGCGTCCAAGGACCAGCGTCAATGATGGTGGTCGAGCAGGGCGAGCTCTTGATGCGTCAGTTGCATGGCATCTACGCAAACAGTATTGCTACCTTTGGACCTACAAGGCCAGAGAAATCGGATCAACAAGACATAGCGATGCAGGCCTGCGGCAAGCGATGGTAGAAGGGGAAGCCTGATACTTGAGCTTTCTCGTTGCGATTCAATTCACCCCCCCCCCCCCCCCCCCCTTGCTTATAAAGTTTCCTCAATTAGAGCGTCGCACTTTACGTTCATTCCGCTATATAAATAGAGAAGGCATGAGAGCCCAGAATGTCTCACGGCGTTGCTGATGTCTAAGACCAAGTCTTTAGTGATGGGAACCTGAAGAGGTTTTATTTAGTACCATCTATGCTTGGCCTGCGAATGCGGAAACGAGACAATAACTGTAACCTCACCCAAGGGCTCCGTGCTCCGTATAGATGGTGTAAATGTGATGCTCTATCGACTTTCTTCCTCTACCTCTTTTAGTAGTATATACCGAGCATTTATGGCATCCATGTATGAGCCAAAAGACTTGCCCTCCAACTCGTGGTTGATTTACGGAGTACAGCTCCTTCCTATTGATCTCAAGTATGGCTGCGAGCAGGGTTCGGATGATGCAACGACCACGTTTTTCCACACATGCCACACATGCCACACATCACACCACGCACATTGGAGTACTACCTACTCCATACACTCGCCATCAGCATTTGCATTAAAGCAATTGGAAAGTTATGAATCAATTCGTTGTATTGAATCCCAAAAATGCTTCCGTCTGGGTAGTACATCTTTTCCACGTAAGTCCACCAATCGCACATTCATTACCCCAGATTCTCGGCACACCATGTACTATGTACTCCGTACTCCAAACACCATCAGGATCCCGGCTCCCGGCATAGAGAAGCCAATTCTGCATTCCGTACCCTCAGCTAACACGCTGCCACGATCCTCGGTTCAATTTCTAGTTCCATCTTTCCATTTTATCCCCATTTTCCCCTCAGCCGTTGACGGGTAAAGGCAGAGTGAAATCTACTCCATACAACGGCAATGACGAATATCGGGCCAAGCATCACATCAAATTGCCGACCTAAGCGTTTCCCCCGCACGCAATCATCCGGTCGAATGGGATAGGCAGATTTCATCCAAGGTTATATCCCCCCTCGGCACCAATACCGATTTTGTACGAATTCGCGACTCGCTGCGATGATGGCCCGAGAAAGAGAGAGGCAATCCCAATTGCGAAAGTCACCCGGCGCATGTCGACAACATGAAGACCAGCGGATTCAAAATGCATTATATAGGCGGTAGAGACCTTCAATTGGGTTATTCTTCCTTCTACCTGGAAACCCAATAGTTGAACACCACGTGTTGGTGCTTGAAATCGCGTGCAACTTGCGTCGTCGTGGCTTCGTAGCCGCTCTCGAGATTGTCAAGTACGATGGCACTTTTATCCTTCAAGACCCTCTTTCTCTCTTTACTACTCGGAACTACCGCCTCGCGATCCACCGAAGAGAGTGTAGCTATCCGATGGCTCGAGGGCACCCCTGAATACCTCTCCGGTACCACCTTTGGTGCACCCTGGCCCCAAGGCGCGCTCAAGCCAAACGACACCTCGTTCCGACTTTCGTCAGCATCTGGAGACGATGTCCCTCTTCAGTCTTGGGCCACCGGTTACTGGCGCGACGGTTCGGTGAAATGGACGGGGCACGCCATAGCCGGAGGTGTCAACGCGAGCGACGAATACACAGTCACCGCCACCAAAGCTTCTGCGCCCTCCCCTAAGAGTCAGCAGTCCGACCTCTCCGTGAAGAAGTCCAAAGGCGAAATCGTTGTAGATACGGGAAAGATATCTGTTACCTTCCCCACGACTGGCAGCTCCGTCATATCCAGCATCAAGACTGCCGACGGCAAGACGGTTGGCAAGGATGGAAGGCTCGTCCTTCATAGCCAGTCTGCCCTGGCAGATACTGTCGCCGATAGGAGCAACTCAACGGTTGACTACTTCAACTTTGCCAGCGAGATTGCCAATGTCACCGTCACTCAAGGCTCTATCCGAGCCCTCGTCACTGTCCGCGGCAGCTTCAGTCTTACTTCCGAAGGCCAACATGAGGACTGGCTGCCCTTTGTCTTGCGCTTCTACCTCTACTCGGGCTCCGACGCTGTCCGGCTTGTACACAGTGTTGTGTTTGATGGAAAGGCGGACAAAGACTTCATTTCAGGGCTGGGTATACGCTTCACGGTTCCGCTACAGGACGAAGAGCTCTATAACCGGCATATCCGGATCGCTGGTGTTGAGGATGGTTTCCTCAACGAGGCGGTTCAGGGCATTACGGGCCTGCGGCGCGATCCTGGCGAGGCGGTACGCACCGCGCAGTACAACGGCGAGGAGTTGCCGGACATTTCCACCTGGGACGAACGTGTGTCCTCTAGGATGCACTGGATCCCCGCCTGGAATGACTACAGTCTGCGCCAGCTCACCGCTGACGGCTTCACCCTGAAGAAGCGGACCAAGCCAGGCCAGGGTTGGATTGACGTCTCCGCCGCCTCTCGCTCCGGCGGGCTGGCCTATCTCGGCGGCGCGACGGCGGGTGGTCTCGCGGTCGGGCTGCGGAACTTTTGGCAGCAACACCCTACCGGGTTAGACATCAACAACGCCGCCGCTGACGAAGGCGATATTACCCTCTGGCTATACAGCCCCGAGGCTGGACCGCTTGATCTACGCCCCTATCATGACGGCATGGGAGAGGATACGTACGAGGACCAGCTCGACGCCCTGGAAATTACCTACGAGGACTACGAGCCCGGCTTTGATACCCCCTACGGCATCGCCAAGACGCACGAGATTTCCATATTTGCATTCAACTCGACACCGCCTCACGAAGACTTAGGCGCTCTGGGAACACACCTCAAGAACCCTCCCGTTCTCGTTGCCAACCCTGAAAAGATACATGAGACTAAGGCTCTGGGCTCGTATTGGTCACCCGCAGCAGGCAATACAAGCGATGGCGGCGCCGCAGCAGATATTGAGAGCAACCTGGACTTCCTCTTCCGCTTCTACGAGGCCGAGGTTCAGCGTCGCCGGTGGTACGGCTTCCTTCACTACGGTGACTTCATGCACACATATGACCCAGACCGGCACGTCTGGCGGTACGACATCGGCGGATACGCTTGGGACAACTCAGAGCTTTCCCCGGACCTCTTCTTCTGGCAGTACTTCTTGCGTACCGGTCGCGCCGACGTCTTCCGCTTCGCCGAGGCCCTCACCCGGCACACGGGCGAGGTGGATGTCTACCATGTCGGTGACTGGAAGGGCCTTGGCACTCGCCACGGTGTACTGCACTGGGCCGACAGCGCTAAGCAGACGCGCATCGCCCAGCCGCAGTACAGGAAATACTTTTACTACCTTTCCGGCGGTGACGAGCGTGTCGGCGAACTGCTGGACGAGACCCTCGACGGAGATAAAACATACGGCATCCTCGACGCCCACCGCAAGGTCCGTGACGACGGCTGGGTCCCTGAACCTGGCAAATCCGTGTCTATATCCCTCGGCACTGACTGGGCCGCCCTCGCTGCCGGCTGGCTCGTTGAATGGGAGCGACGCGGTCCGCGGTGGGAGGAAGCGAGGGAGAAGCTGACTAGGACGGCCGCCGGTATTGCCAACCTCACCAACGGTTTCGTCACTGGCTCCGGTCTCTATGATATCAACAGCTCCAGCCTTCTACCGCCACCGTCGGACCCAGACAACAAGGGCCTTGTCGAAGTCTCGCACCTGTCCGCCGTGTTTGGCGCGCCCGAGGCTATTTCCGAGGCCCTCGAGTATTGGGGTACCGATGCCCCTGCAGGGTTCGAGGACGCCTGGCTGGATTACTGCTACTACTACGGTGCCAGCGAAGGGGAGCAGAAGGAGAAATACGGGGCGGCGTTTGGGAAGCTCAACCTGTACCAGGGACACGCTCGCCTGTCGGCCTACTACGCTAAGCGTAAGAGCAACGAGACGGTGGCGGCGAGGTCCTGGATTGAATTCTTCGAGACCGACGGCTTCCACGCCAATGAGACGTGGTCTACGGAGCCTCTGGAGGGGCCTGGCGTGCTGGTTCCCGGGGAGGAGGCGGACTGGATATCGACCAACGACGTGGCTCAGTACGGGCTCGCTGCTGTACAGGGTTTGGCATTGGCGGGCGAAGCTTTGGATGAATACTCGACCCTTAATTAGAGGTAGAAGATGGGAAAGCTATAATGTTTGATTGATGATTTACTCAGTGTCGGGTCCCAGCATGATTAGCATCCCAACACACGCGTGTTTACACTTTCCGTGTCACTGCCCTATACTTGTTGGTTGAAGGCACACGCCGCATACGTGCAGCTAGGCCGTGACCGTTTCATCATTATAACATTAGCAAATTACTACAGCCAACATATCATATTAATTAAGCAAACTTAAGCAATACTAAACCACCACCATTATTACCCGCTAAGCGATGAACAGACTAACAGGATGGACTGGCACAAACACTATGATTGGCGTCCCGGCACTTCCGCGCGGATAGAATAAGGCAACCGGTATGGCAAACAAGCAATTATGATTATGAGCGCTTACAGTTTATTTAAAAGAAAGGTGCGAGGCCCTCTTTCCTTTGGCTGCAACTCGGGAATCCTCACTCGTTCCTGCTTTTCTCACCAAAAGAGACTACCGGAGTAACCATGATGACTAAAGATTCCCAACTTCAAGAGCATCATGGCCTGCTTGACATCATCGACGGGCTGCGCTCGCAGGGCGTGACAAAATATGTCGCTCTTCCCGAGATTGTCGTCTGCGGTGACCAGTCTTCTGGGAAGAGTTCCGTCCTCGAAGCCATTTCGGGCATGTCGTTCCCGTCCCAGGATGGCGTCTGCACCAGGTTCGCGACTGAGCTGATCCTCCGGCGCCGCTCGGATCCCCCGGGCGCGACGTCGTGCAGGGTGTCCATCACCCCGCATCCAGACCGTCCCGAGGCCGAAAAGGAACGCCTGAGAGGTTTCTCTCCCAAAGTCGGCACCTCAGCCCTGGACCTTGGAGCTGTTATCAAATCGGCGAAGGGGGAAATGGGTCTATCTGATGATACCAATAAGTTCAGCAACGATATTCTGCGAGTCGAGTTGTCCGGCCCGGACCAGCCGCATCTCACAATGGTCGACCTGCCGGGCCTGTTCAAGGCCGGTAGCAGAGAACAGTCGGCCGATGAGGCTGAGACCGTCCAGAACATGGTGAAGAGGTACATGGAGAGCCCACGAAGCATCGTCCTCGCCGTCGTCTCGGCCAAGAACGACTTTGCCAACCAGCAAGTGACGGATATGACGCGCAAGGTCGATCACCGCGGCGTCAGGACGTTGGGCCTCATCACCAAGCCAGACACGCTGCACGCCGGCTCCAGCAGCGAGCGCTTCTTTGTCAACCTAGCGCAGAACCGGGATGTTGAGTTCCGCCTCGGCTGGCACGTCCTTCGCAACCGGGACTGGCCCGAGCGGAACCTGACCTGGCCCGAGAGGAACGAGGCTGAGGAGCGCTTTTTCTCTACCCGAGGGCCATGGGCGGCTGTCGACCCCGCGAGTCTTGGTGCGCCCAAACTCGCCTCCCGACTGAGCGGCATTCTCGGCGAGCAGATCCTCCGCCAGCTTCCGAGCCTTCTAGATGACGTCGAGGCCGGCATACGCGACTGCGAGCTCCGCCTAGCGGCCCTGGGTGAGTCGCGAACCACGCTGGCGGAGCAGAGGCGGTACTTGATGAGAGTTAGCAGCGCCTTTACAGATCTCCTGAGCGCTTCTCTCGATGGATATTACACGAACAAATTTTTTGGGGATGCTTGTGTTGATGAGAATTATTCGCGGCGGCTTCGAGCTGTTGCACAAAACACACTCGACGACTTTGCCCAAAACATGAGACTTCACGGCCAGAGCCGTAGAATCACTGAAGATGACTCAGAATCCCCGTCAAGCGACTCGGAAGCGGTGTCAAGAGGGGATTATGAAGACGAAGTCACGCAGCTCATGCAGCGTAATAGGGGAAAGGAGCTCGTTGGGACGTACAACCCGCTCATCATCAAGGACCTATTCACCAGCCAATGTCAGCCATGGAGAAAATGGGCGGAGCTCTGCAGAGACGACATGATCAAAGCGTCATATAAGGTCATCACCGCAATCCTTGAGACTGTTGCCGCCGCGGAGACTCGGCAGAGCCTCCTGCAGATAGTGAAAGCACGCATCGAGGATAACATCAAACCGTCCCTCGACGCTAAAGTCAAGGAGCTCCTCGAGCCCCACCTCTCGGGTCACCCCATCACCTACAACCACTATCTTACAGACATGGTGCAGGAGATGCAGAGGAAGCGTTGGGCTTCGGGGCTCGCGGAGGTGGTGAATTCCCATTCCTCGAGCAGCTCCAGCCGCACAGGGTATCCCACTATAAGTCCGCAGGCGCTCATCGACTCACTTTCAGAGCACGTGGAGAAGAGCATGGAGCGGCATGCTTGCTCATCTGCCATTGATTACTCGGAAGCGTACTACAAGGTCGCCTTGAAGCGGGTCGTTGACGACGTGGCTGTTCTGGCTATTGAACAGTGCCTCATGGTACCCCTAAAGTCGATCTTATCACGGGACATTATCGATGAGCTCGAAGATGAGGAGATACAAGACCTGGCCAAAGAAAGCTTCCAGGCCATCTCCGAGAGAATAGCCTGCTCTCAGAAGCTCAAGATTCTCAAGGCAGGAAGGGATGACCTCAAGCGGCTGGATCTGCACAAGGCGCACTGGGGAGCGTTTTCAGAATCCAACGTAGACTCGAAGCACGGGGAAACTCAGCGCCAGGAAAAGGGAGGCGAAGGGATAGGAGGCGAAGCCAGCCTGGCATCAACTAGCACAGAGGAGGGGACAAAGGTGGAGTGGGGGTCTGACTGGTACTAGGTACCCGTCCAGGAGACACAAAGTTCCGCTCACACGCCGTCAAGGAAAGCCGTTGCAAACGAAAAGGTTACGAGGCGTCTTCGAAGACATCCGAGATAATGTATACAGAGTAGTTCATAGGCCCCGCGTGCTCTTTACTGCAACTAGATTACTTGACACTCTACATGGCCTTTTCTTCTTCTTTTTTTCTTTTTTCCTTTTTCTATTGAGTGATACTGCGCAGCAATCTTGGGAATGCAGTATGCAGGAGGCTAAAAAAGTAGCTGCTAGGTTTCCTCTCCTCGCGAGCCCATCATCTATACATATCTCTTGGGCACCTTGTCCTCTGTCCCTCACGGCTACCCCCTCCCTCCCCCAACCCCGAATGGTATAACGAACAATCGACGATCAACAAAGAAGAAAAGCGCTAGTTCCAGCGCATCGTCGTAGAGCAAGGCGAGGCTATGCGGCTCCTTTTGAACAACTACGCTACACTGACATACGAGCTCTTTGCTATGTGTGTGTGTGTGTGTTGGGGGAGGGAGGGGAAAAGGGGGAAAATCCCTAAACGCTGGTTTCCGGAACCCTATCAAGGCATCTCTCTTTACAGAAGAAAAAGTATTTGAAAAAAAGAAAATAAGGAAGAAAAAAAGAAGGGAGGAGAGGAGAGGGGGCATCGTGCGAGATCCGGTTCACCCCCATCCATCCGTACGTACGGAATACGTCCGTCCCGTATCCTTTTTTCTCCGGCCTCTCTCCGCGGCGGAGAAATCCCGTTGACGACAAACGACGGAGTCCTCTCCGCTCCCGAGAAGCCCCCGCTCCCAAGAAAAGCCCCGCCCCTCCCCCGGGGTTCCCCCCTCTTCTCCTCCAGAAAACACCCCAGACAGCACGACGCGCGTAACCGGCCCGCGCAAGCCGGGGTCCGGCAGTTATTAGAAAAGGATGGGGGAGGAGGGGGGCAATATCGAAACGGTATGCATGTTGTATGCAAAAGTTATGTAGTATGGTAGTAGTGGTGTTGTTTAAATGACCCCCACGGGGGAAGGAGGAGGGGGAAGGGGAAAAGGAAACCCTTGTCAGCATGAACGAATGAATAGGTATCAGTATTACTAACCTAACCTCCATCGTCTTGTAATACTAGGTATTCAATATGCCCACTCACCTATGGTACATAACATGCGGAGTACACACGCGGTCACACGTTGCACGTCCATACCCGGCGCGAACCCTTTGAACCGTCTGTCCCTTACCCCGTCTCCCTGCTAACTGTAACTGAAGGCCATTCCCCCAAGGCGACAGAAGGGGAGGAGGAGACCACCACGACCAGACAACAGTGAAAAGGGGAAAAGCTTTAAAAGACAGAAAGAAAAGGGAGAAAGGAAGAAAGAGACCATTGAATCTACTAGATAAAAACAGAAAGAAAAGAAAGCAGAAGAAACGGTCACAGTATAGCGCGGATGTGAATAAACTATGCAAGATAGCCGAGCGAGGCCAAAATTTCTTTTTTTTTTTGGTCAAGACATTCTTTTCGTAATCATTTCAGTAGAGAGATACTCTATAGCAGGTACTTCTCATCACTGCTACCCGCTACTGCTATTTGCTCAAGCGAACCATTTTCGCATGGCCACACACGTCCGCCCCTCTCAGGCAACCTCCTCCTTCTGCACGGTCTGGGCGCGCTCCTCGTTGGCGACCTGCTGCTTCTCGTCCTGCGCCACGTCCCTGGCCTCGGCGTCCTTGTTCCCGTACAGGCCGATCCTGTACCAGGGCAGCTCGAAGAGGTGGTCCATGCTCTCGAGGGAGCGGCCGCTCGTCTCGGGCACCGAGAACCAGACCCAGACGCCGCCGATGAAGGTGACGGCGGCGAAGCACCAGAAGGTGCCCTTGGGGGAGATGCCGCCGTCGGCGTCGGGCAGCAGCATGTTGGGCACGGCGCGCGAGTTGCCGTACTGGTTGGCGAAGTGGAGCGTCATGGCCCACGACGTGGCCAGGGCGCGGATGCGGAGGGGGAACAGCTCGGCCGTGAGGAGGTACTGCATCGAGTTCCAGCCCAGGGCCCAGCCGAAGCCCGAGAGGTAGATCATGGCGATGGCGCCGCGGCTGGCCGCCTTGTCCTTCTCCGGCAGCACGAAGCCGTCCACCACGCCGAGCTCCGGCACCGAGGTGAGGAAGGCGGCGACGTACACCATGGAGATGGTCTGGAAGGTGATGCCCGTGAGCAGGGCGCGCTTGCGACCGATGACGTCGACGAGGAAGAGGGCGCAGGAGATGGCGGCGATGAGCTTGATGATGCCAAAGACGCCGGTAACCAGGAGACCCTCCTCGGATCCGGTGATGCCCAGGATGGCGAAGAGATCGGGGGCGTAGAGGGTGATGGAGCCGGCGCCGGACCACTGGGACAGGAACTGGACCATGGTCGAGAGGTACAGACGGTACAGGTTGCTCTTGTTGAGGAACATCTCCTTGACCTTGCCGAGCCAACCGACGCCCTGGGTGGCCTCGAGCTCGCGGTCGAGGGCGGCCTGGATGGTGCCGATCTGCTCAACGACGTAGTCGCTATCAGGGGCCTGCTGGCGAAGACGGCCGAGGACGATGGCTGCCTGGTCGGGCTTGCCCTGCTTGACGAGGAAACGGGGAGACTCGTACTGGAGGAACATGAGCAGGATGATGATGCCGGAGAAGATGATGTGCAAGCTGGTGGGCACGAGCCATTGGTTGTGGTCCGTGTTGCTGATGTTCAGGGCAGCGCCGTAGTTGGTGAAGTAGGCCAGCACGATGCCAAGGTAGACGGCGCCGGTGAAGAAACAGGTGCAGACACCACGGACAGCCTGGGGAGCAATCTCGGCGATGTAGATGGGACCGACGACGGGGGTCTGACCGACACCAAGACCGGCGATGAACCGACCGGCGTAGATGGCGCCCAGGCTTCCCTTGACGCCACCAGCCATGAAGATGGCGATACCGATAGCCCAGATGGTGCAGAGAATACGAGTAGCCCAGATACGTCCGATGCGATCGCAGATCATGAAAGCACTGTGGAATCAAAAGTGTTAGCGGCCGCTTCCGACTCTCTAATCTCGTCCACGCGTCTTGACTGAAGAAAAAGAGAGAGAGGAGAAAAAGAGGGAGGGGGGGAAAAAGCTTACATCAAAGCGCCACCGACAGAGCCAATCTGGACCATGGCAGAGACATTGCCCTTGATGTTGGCCTTTTCGGACTCAGAGTACGAGTCGTACTTGATGGTGGACTGGAAGTCGGGCGAGTTGAAGGCGCCGTTGATCAGGCCCTCGTCGATACCACGGGCCGCTCCAAGCAGACCGAAAGAGACGACGGCGAACCACAGCCTCCAGTTGTATGTACCCGGAGGTTCGCCGGTGTCGCCTAACCGGAAGATGTTGACGGGCTTCTTCACACCACCAGCCATTTTCCTTTTTTTTTCCCTTTGCAGAACCCTAGACTAAACTCTGTCGCTCTCCAGTGAATACCTCCACGTGGGTAGATTGTTGCTGTTGTATGGTGGCGCAGGTAGAAAAGGGTGATTTGTAGGAAGAGGCGACACACACCCAAGGTCCAAACGTAGGGAAAAAGGGATTGGGAGGGGAGGAGTGAGAGGGAAGCTAGAAAATAAGGTGTCTGATGGTGCAGTATGAGGCGTGATCCTTCTTTATACTGCTCTGGTTACCTGGTAGTAGTAGTACGAATGTGGTCGGGCCACCCTCGCCCTCAAAAGAATAGCAGTACTCTGCAGTATGTACCATCATCTTCCGTATGTAGTAATAGGTAGACCCTCCCACGGACAAACCGTTTGGCTTTCCGCTTTGCGCGCGCGCGCGCGGGGGGGAGGGAGAGTGGGAGGGAACTCCAAGGGAAAATCTCCCCAGACCGGGGCGGAAACGAGATAAGGTAAGCCATGCTAGCCCAAAGAGTCAAAGAGTGAATGTCGATGGAGTCTCTCCTCCACGAGCTGGGGATAGTCCATCCTAGCTTCATCCAATCGCGAGGCTGCGGTTTGCAGCGAGCCTGTGAGACTTGGTAACGGAATTGAGTCTTTGGCTCGTCCCCCGGTGTTCCAAAGCGTCTTCTGCTCCGTATTTACTCCAACTCTACGGAGCACCGACAACTTCCCCATTCCCACTTTGTTTATTACCCCAAAAACGTGCGAGTACGGAGGACGGAGAAGACCCTACCTTTGACCTTAGTGGCATGGGGAAGAACCAGGGAAGCTGGGAAAGCTACGGAGTACATAGTATGAGTCGGTCGAGAACCATCAGCTTCATGATGCTACTGTACCCAGCAGGTACTCCGTAGTTCTCCGTAATAAATCATCAGAGAAACGGGGAAACGAGGAAGCGAGGGGGGGGGGGCCAGTGGGTGAGGAACCCCTCCAACCCTCCTCCATCACTCCTCCATCAGTTGCTTCTCTCCACAAGTCGACGGTTGCACGCATGCGCCATTACCCGTCTCTCGACTCCGAACGTCGCAACACGCCCGCCCTTCGGCCAGTTCGGCCAACCTCCGTCGCCAATGTGGACGCTCGGGAGTTGGCCGCAGCCTGGGATAATCACGGCGCTGGCGGCCGGTGGCATTATTATGTGCTAGCATTACCAAGCATTCGAAATCCTACTTCTGCACGCCGATAGGGTATAGCAATAACGGCCGATAGGATAGGCCGAACTACCAATTCTTTGCTGCCTTGACGGTGTGCGGACGGAGTAGTCGGCGCTGAGAGAGAGCCATTTTGACCGAGGCACACCAAGTTGGAGAGGAGGAAGAAGAAGAAGAAGACCTTTGTGTACTCCGTACTCCGTAGTAGATCGGCAAAATCCTCTGGGCCGGAACATATGCATGATCTACCGAATCCGTGCCGGTGAACCAATTCGCACAGACGCCGACGGGTTGAGAGAGAGAGAGAGAGATAGAGAGACATGTCCTCTAGGCACCTAGTAGGTATTCCCATCATCAATCATACTTTGCTAGTCCCCAAACCACCTCTGACAAGTTCCCGAGAAGGACACCAGAACAATCTTGACGGTAGGACGGTTTAAAGTTGAACATGGGCTGGGGCCGATTCGACTGATCAGGATGGTTATTCGTGTAAAACCCGAACTTTACTCGATGGAAGGATGCAAACTTTGTTAGCTCCAAGCCTTCGAGGACGCTTGTCGTTGGGGCTTTCGGCTATGCGGCACATGTTAGCCCTGCCAAGACATTGATGCCGTCCGCCCTCGTTGACCCCTCGCGCACCCCTGTCCACCGACTCCCAGCACTCTCCCAGCACTCTCCCAGCACTCTCCTAGCACTCTCCCAGCACTCTCCCAGCACTCTCCAAGGACTCGAGCACTGCTAGCGCCAGACGACTCCGTCATCATAGTGCCATGATCCACCATTGTCCTCCCATCCTCCTCCACACACCATCGGCCAGTCCATGTCAAAATGGCGAGCAAAAGGCGAGTTAGCGTCGTCGTTTCTCTTCCGCTCAGATAATTGAATATTCGTCTAAATAACCAACTCGTGCCGTTGTTTGGCTAGTAAGGTGCGTAGATATCTGCATGGCAAGAGAGTCATCAGCGCCATCTCTGCAAAATACATGCATGCAACGGTTCTAGACGATGATGATGCAAATCAGTCCTCCGTAGACTCAATGCTTGCCATCCATAGTCTCCAAAATACGCAGGACTATATTCTGACATTGGCTATTGGGCTGGCCTCACGTCTCTTGGATCCGCGTGTGGTGGATAGACTTGGCGTTATATCTGGGCCAAGTCCGCTAGCTGACCTGCAGCAGAGCCGCACCTGTTGAGGTTTATCGATCGCAGTGGAGCATTAAAACCTTGAAGTGCGGTGGACTCGAGGCCTTTGCCGCAACATGACTCCTCGAAATACGCGCATCCTTACAATTCATGTATATACTCCATAGTAGTACTCCGTACTCCGTATTGTATATCCATACGGAGCCTCCTGTGCTTAAGTCCGACCTTTCCTATCGCTTTTATCTCGGTTGCCGCAAGGAGGAAACCCGGATTCGGCCCTTGAATCGTCTCGTGATGCTTTCTCGGGAGGCATCCAAGGCATTTGTCGGGGCGCCGTGTTGGGGCAGACGACTTCCTTGTCAGCTAGGGGCTCGTAGAGCCCACACATCATACGACTTCACGCACCCATAGTACTCCGAAGGCACCTCCTCCATACATCAGCAAATAAGTAAACAGTCCATGTAATCCTATAACCTATACTCCGTAATCCGTACAGAGTACTCCGTATTGTGTGCCCGGACGCACAGTTCCTCTGCTACAACCAATATCTCGCCCAGATGGCGTACTCTTCCTTGGTCCCGCGGAATTCAAACTCAATCTCGGTGACATCTTGGAATCCCTCTTTTACTTGCGGAGGCTTATGCCGTGAAGCAAAGCCGGCAAAGGCCGTCTTGGGTAGTACCGCCCTCGACTCGGGGTTCAGCTCCTTGTTGAGTGACCGCACAGCATCGTTGTGCTCCGAGACGTGCAGTGGCGTCTTGAACCATACGCAGCGAATAGGCACCTTGGCTTTCTTAGCCAGTTCCGTCCACATGGCTCGCGTGTCCGGATCGGCGTTGGTATTGTCTATTTTACGTAAGCGTCAACTGAGTGCTTCGTTGAGATGCAACCTTAATAGAAGCGTAAATGGTTATTGCTCCAAAGGACAAGGTTTCGGCCCATCCTGTACTTGACATACCTATTGCGACTGACTCGCCTTCCTCGAGGTGCTCTCTGGCCGCTTTGAGGCATTTGTCCCGAGATTTGAGCGTATCTTGGTTGATCCGCTCGTAGCCCAACGGTTTGAGGTTCTTCCAGTAAAACGTGCTCTTCCCCGCGCCAGGCGGCCCGCAAAAGAGTACAATATCCTTGGTGTTGCGCTTTTCAAAGACAATCTCTTTGCCTTCTTCTCCATCCTTGTGCGGAAAATTGGCCAAGTCGAACTCCCGAGCGAAATCGCGGGGCTTCTCGCCGAGAAAGAATTCTTCGGGCGTCAGGTACCTGACTCCGACATTGTGAGCAAAATTGCGGTCTGAGCAGCTAAAGTCCTTGGCTACTGCGGCCACGCCATCCTGACTTTTTCCCAACGATGCGGTCCGACCGCCGGCATCGCCCACGAAGATGCTGTTTTCCAAATCTATCTCGTCCTTCGGTATGCCATAGTCTTCGCACAGCGCCGTCCACATGCCTGCCCTGGGCTTCCTGTAGATATCCTTGGCTGTTGCTGCATACACCGTGGTGGGAAGGTCGAGGTTGTTCAGGATTGCGCTGCACTTTTGTTTGAAGTCGTTTACTCTTTTCTGTACCCCGGCCTTTGGGCCTTTGTAGTTTGCGTCGAAGTGCAGCGTGAGGCCGGCTTGGTTGGACAGGATCACTATACGGTATCCCTCCTTCTCGTACATCTCCCTCAGCCTGCCGGGCACCATTGCATCCCACCATTTCCAGTCCGTGGCACTATTCGCATGTCTTTTGCCGGAAGCTGTCACGATAAGAGTTGAGTCGAGGTCAAGGGCCGCTATCTTGCGGCGCAGAGGGGAAGCGTCCTCTCCGCCTTCCGGTAGGTAACGGCCTACAAGCAACGTCGCCGGGCGATCATCGCAAGACCTTTCCGACCAATTGGTCCGATCCTTGGGTTTCTGAGATGCTGGGGTGAAGAAATTCGAGACGGCATTCTCTGGAGCCGAGTTAGCGAAACGCCTGCAGCCACTGCTGAATAGTACTGAGGGTCTCACTGGTAGTACCGCTCTGTAGTTTACGTTTGATAGGCGGAGGGGATACAGGCCCGTCAGCGGCTTTGCGTTTCGGAGGGGGGGTAGGCGAGGGCATTGTCGACCTAACGATTGGAGCAGCATTTGTGTCTTGCGTGTTGGATCAAGAAAGGGTCAAAGTTGAGTTCACAAAGATGATATTGTAACACTTCCAGCAGGCATTACTCCGTATGGTACTCCGTACCTGAGCCACCGAGGTAGGTACTGTAGGTAGCGTGGCGGGGTGTTGAGCGAAAAGTACGCGAAGTCACGTGCAGCATTTACTCAACAAGCTCGAGCCTCACTATCCATTCATCTGCCTTCCGCTTTTGCTTTCAACTCTCAAACCGTAATGTCAACAGCATTCATAAATTTTGACCATAAACCCTAGTTGATGCAGGAGCCTAGTCTGTACATAACCAGACACTCACATACGGCTCCTTTTGACTCAACATGTACGAATTATATCTAACAGGCACTGTCCCGGATTCGAGCCTCGATGCAGCATGCGATATCCTCAGTGGCCTATGCGGCATGAAGCCCTGGAATAGCCTCACCCGTCAGCTCTTCTTCCAGGGCTCCCTGCCTCCAAGCGGAATCTCCAGCCAACGTTCCATCGATAAGCAGATGCGCAAGGAAACCGCTATGATGTGGAAGGAGCTGCACCAGAGCCTCAGCAGACAGCCATTTCTCCTCCAAGCCAGATATGATATCCAGCAAGATCGTGACATGGGGCCAAGCTCCAATCTCACCCCATTGGATGAGCGACAGGGCATTATCAGATGGAGCGATATG